>CM033322.1:76333944-77671064 GCA_019359835.1 Pharus latifolius
GTATTACTTCAGTTGCCAGCGACAGAAACCGACTAATTTCTCACTGCCGCCGAGTTCGCTTTCTTCTCCGGCGAGCAATTTCTGGAGCTCACGGTGCGAGCCCAATTCGCTGCACCATCCTTTAAACCGAAGCCACCGGTGAGTTCCTCTCTCCTCCCTCTCTGTGTCATAGCAGACAATTGCATCCCGGCGATCATCGGAAAAGCCCATTTGCCCTGTTTCCCCAATGCTGTTCGATTCATCCCAAATTGGCCTTCGTGTTAGTAGAGAAAAGGGATCAGTGAGCTTAGTAGAGCAAGCCTGTGGAATCAAAACCTTCAATTGTGCCCAAATCGAAGAAATCCCAATCTGGAAGTTCATCAGTTTGCTGGACCTCGTCGCCGAGCTTCTCCGGCCATCCTCCAGCAAAATTAACCCGTCCAGTAGCCTTGTTGTGCCCTAGAGATCATCCTCAAGCTTGGAATTGAGCTCATTCGCCTTGTATCAAAAATCCCCAATTTCAAAGTCGTCGTCTCCGGCACAGTTCACTGGAATTTGCTTCCCGGCCGATTCAGCCGACACCACTTTGTCCCTTAGCTTTGCCTCACCTCCCTGAGCATTTTCTTCCACTAGCTCGACATCTGGATCTGCCTAGATTGTGAGTTATGCCCTTGTCAAGCTCTTGTCCAGATCAATGTCCGTGCTGTGTCGCCACCGTGTTTGCTCACCGGATTTGGCCGCCCTCCGGCCACTTTCAGCCCTTGTTCCTGTTGAGTATCTTGTTCATGTTATCAAGGCCTACCTCCCAGGCAAAGTTGTGCATCAATTGGAGCCCTGGATCAAAGGTTAAGCTTTGCCCTAGTTTTTGGCAATGTCTGCACTATGTCAGTGCATGTCAGCCACTGGCATTAGCCTTGTTTGACCCCTTCTGGTTGAGCAATGGAAATGTCACTTTGTCCCCTAGATTCCTGGAGTTGTGTTCTACATCTTTCCCTTCTGTCACTTCTCCAAAAAACCATCCTAATACCAGTTTGAAGCTATGCCAAAGCCGTGAACTGAATGTCGACCCTTCGACGTTCAATCCTTTTTAGCCGTTTCTTCGACCAGAACCCTTGTGACCTTGCCCTAACCTTTTCCCCTGCATGCATGACTTATTTACTTAATATTTTCTATGGAAACTATTTTATGTATGCTTATGTAGCGTATGTGTTGTATTGCTTGTGTCCGCCGTAGAGCCCGAAGCTGAAGGAGCGGAAGGAGTCTTTGAAGATTCGTCCGAGTAATTAGACCTAGCAGTGCAAGGCAAGTCCCATTCCTTTGATCATGTCTCACCCAATATTTTCATATGAAGTATATTCACTGTTTCTTACTATGCATGCTTAGTTGAGATACAAGTTATGTTTGAATGACATGAGTAGATATTACCTAATGAATCATGAAACCCTTTTTGTTATTGAACCTTCTTATATATGCTTTTGTCACCCTAGGACTCATATACTGAATATCCACATTAAACCTGAAATGGTCAAATACATGAGAAGTTATAATGAAAACCGTTTTGTCAAGAAAACTGATAAAAAGGATCAGTAGTGAGGATTGGATTGTATGGAGAGGGTGCGGTGCGCACCAGGGAATGTGAATGCTCCTCACTATTGGTTCATAAGGACGAGAACCTTGTGTTGTGTCTCTATGCGAATTGTAAACGTACCAACCACTTGCCTGGTATGGGACAGGCACAACTTAGTAGCTTTTTGGTATTAGCAATTCCCTGCATGGTTTGTCGGTCTGGTTTCTCGCGTGGAAACTAGTGGGCCGCAATTCGGCCATGAGTGATGTGAGTTCAGAAAAATAATGAGAGGTAAAGGTGGAAAGAAGGAAGGCGCCCTACGCCTCAGATTAAGCCGTGCGCGGTTGTAATCTTGAATGGTCATTTGTCTTGCGTGGACACAGACCAAGGCTATGTGTCTTGCGGGAACATAAGCCAGAAGCTAGGAAGTAAGGCAGTGGGGAGGACCCACAACGGTACTTGAGACTTAATTGTCTATTTACCGGGCGGGGATACTGTTAATACTGAACTGCAAAAGCGTTGTGTGATCTCGGCCTTGTCACATGTGTATAAGTCACATGGCGCTGTACCGACTTGAAAGCCGAGTGAACCAGTGGATTTAAAAAGAGGTACACCTTTGCAAAGTGTAAAAGAAGTATCAGATACTCTGTACTTCCAGGTTCAGGAGTCTTTTCGTAGTGGATGTTATCCATGGGTTATAGCACAAGTAATGATTTGGAATGTTTTCATAACATGAGTAAATAAAAGTGATGACTCATGGGAGACCATCACATAACGATTTCTAAAGTATAAATTAAGGTTTTAAAGTATTACTTTTGGAAACTAAAAGCCTTTCTTTATGATTTTAGAGTGAAAATCTACTCTATTCTTATGTATGTATATATAAAACCAAAACCCCTTTTCTTGATCACTCCTCATCTATATACCTACATTTTTGTAACGAGACTTGCTGAGCATTGTGTAAAAACATGCTCACCCTTGCCTTTGCAAACAAATTCAGAAGAAGGATTTGAGAATCCCGCTTCCCCTGGCCTTGAGCACCAAGAAGAGGAAAGAGCCTTTCCTGACGATTTGAGCTTCTAGGAGGGTCATGAGCCAAGTTGAGTCCGATGTGGAGGAAGCCTTTCCAGAGCCGCTGCAGAAGGAAGTGAAGACCCTTGTGGTTGCTTTTTGTGTTGTTTTTCTGTGTTCGGTACTTCAATACCGATTCTTGATTTTGAAAAACTCTCTACTTTTGTATCAACTTTAATTAGTGCCACCCTTGGCATTATGATATTGTAATACTGGTCCTCGTGACCTTGTACTTGCTTTATCTACCAGCTTTATTATTTAAAGTGAATCCTGTTGTTGTGAGCTTGTGATGTACCTTTCTGTGCGCAATCTACCTGGGCGGTTGCCAAGGTGACCCTCAAATGGGGGTCTCACACAGGCGCAACAGCGGCGAACGGCGATGTGATGGTGCACAGGCCGTGTAGCAGCTTTGCTATCTTTCTCGGGTGCATTGGGACTTTGCTTGGGACAGCGCACATGCGGAGGCAACGGCGCAGCTCTGGCGATGGCACGTAACAGCATGCAAGTGCCATGGCCACGGGCGCGCACGCGCGAAAACGGTGCTGGAGCGCGGGCGTTTATCCGCTGGTTTCAACGGGGCTCTGGTTGCTGGCACGTGCGCGCAGGGTGGCTCAATTGCTCACGAGCACTAGCGACAAGAGGCAATGGTCGGCGGCGAGCAAACGCGGCGAGAAACACAGCGCAGCTCCGGTCGAACAGCGAAACAGCACTGGTCGAAGGCAACGACCAGGGGCTGATCGAACAGGGACTGAAAAAGAATAGAAGGGCCGATTTGCAATTACAGAATCTTGATTCCAGGGACTAATCTGTGAATTTGGTGAATGGCTTAGATGAAAACGGTTTTGACTTTGCCAAATTAATCCACAAAGTCCAAGAGATTGATTAGCAGCTAGGGATGATAAAATTTGGAGATTTAGACAAGTTTTGGGATGAACTGAAAACAGGGTAATTAGGGTAATTGGAACTTTGAAATTTTGATAAGGCTGAAACTTGGGTTTCGAGCGATATTTGGAAATTCCTCCAGAAGGGAAAAATGTTCAAAAAAGTGAAGGGGAGATGTTCACTGAATCAAATCAGAATTTGGAGATGATCTGTGACTTTTAGCCTTTTTAGGCTTCTCAGAAATCTGAAAAGGACTGATTTGTGAAACTTTTGGACTGATCTGCAAAAATGACCTGAATGAAGGAGTTTGGCTGCCAACTTTTTAGGGTAACACTCTGGCATAACCAAGATCTCATCCTGAAATGTAGATAGACAAGGCAGGCTAGGGTTGGGAAAAAATATGGGTGTTACAAAGAAACTCACTAGATGTTTCTAATCGTCCAAAACTCATATTTTTCCTGAGATTATAATATTGCGCCTTCAGTATGTATGATCTCAGGAGGTGACTATGAGAATATGGTCATAACATAAAACGGAGTTAACTACATTTCTTTCAGTTAAAAACCTAAGGCATGCATTTGCATAGTATAAATTGTATATTTGCAGGTACAATTGACCAAAAGGATCATTGTTCATTATAATGAATCATAATAAGACCAGTTCTTTTAGCAGACCTTCAACTAGAGGTTTGACTTCTTGAGAAATGGCCTCAAGTTGGTGTTCACTCTCGATCTCTGCATCTTCTACCACTGGCTTTAGGTTCAGGTCTGGGCCATAGTGAAATCGCAATCTACAAAGAATGGCCGAGGCTATAGATCGTACATTCGACTTCATTGCCTCTTCCTACCATTTGGTATCTCCAGGAAGATACTCGAGAAGTGATTCGGCTTGGGCCGTGACCAATGTGGCAAATTCGCTAAAGCTGGGATTGCTTTTCTGAGATTCGACGCGTCAGCTTTAAGCAGAGTTGCCACCATCTTCAGTTTTTCGAAGATGTCCGCTTGAGTATTGCTGCCGGATGAAATCGTTGCTTTTAATGTTTCATTCTCTATGCAGACAGTGTCAATTTTCGAGCTTTGGAATTCGATGGTCGCCTGAAGGTCATTTTTATCTTTTGAAAGAAGGCTTATTTGATCCTCTTGTACTGCATGAACACGACAATCAATTTTGCAACGTGTTCATGTAACGAAATCATATTTTCTAGTTGAAAGTAAAATTACAATAAAGTTTTGACTGCGCCTCGCGAAGTTCCCTCTCTATAGAGGAGAACATGGCAACTGCAGCTTCCTCTTGGCTTTCCCAATCAGCCATGCTCTTGTTGAGAAAAACATTTTCTCTGTAACAAGAAAGATAACAAGTTATGCTTAGATAAGAATTCAAGTTGATATGAATGAGATGCATCACACTTACTGTTGTAGCCGGCTGATGTCCCGCTGTGCGACCCCAATATGTTTTGCTACAGCTATTGACTGGTCGCCATCCGGGTCAACTCCTGAAACACAGTAAGATATGGCTCTTGACACTTGAACATTCTTAAGAAGCGTTAGAGAATGTTTACCTCTACAAAGTTGCTGAATGAACTACTCTCTACTCTCAGGTTCAGCTACAGCAGGGGCAGTGAATGTTTCTTCTTGCTGATCCACCCCTGTGGTCAAGATCGTGGTTCCCATCCCCTGAGATTGGATGTCCACTATTATTTCCTCCACAATGGTCTGAGAGGATTCCTCAGCCATGGGAGTTGGACCTGTCTTACCCGAGATCTCTGTGGTAGTTGATATGCCAACAGTGTTTAAGGTCCCCGGGGCACTAAGTGCAGGATCCCTGCGTCTAAACATCATGGCTTAGAATATCTCTTGTTGACAAACATGGAATTAACAAGAGACAATGTTCATGCTTTATACGAAATCCTGTCCAAGGTTTGGGTTTTGATGATGTGCTCTGGGAAGAATGAAGCCCACTGGGTGCCCCTGTTGAAGTATCATTAGTATTTGTCCTTGTTTTTCTTCTCTTAAATAGGACTGTGTCTTCTTCTCCCTGTACGATTACAATGTGATTAGTATATGTAGGGAAGTAAAAAATTAAAAGACTGTTAAGTTCCTACCACAATAGTCCCCTCAATCATTGGGGGAGGAGTTATCAACCTTGGGGCTTTGCAGGCCTCCAGATTGGGAGTCTCCTCCGTGACCGCATGAGCTTCTGCGACCACGGGATCTTGTGTCATTGTTTCTGGCTCTGCGGTCAGGGACAAGGCTTCATCAAGGCAAGCAGAGGTTGAACTCTCTGGAATGCTTATCTCCAGAGGATCCACCTCCTTCCTTTTGCGTCGGATAAGAGGAACGTCATCTTCCTCGTCGCCACTCACCTCACCTTGTATGACTATGAAGTAATTCCTATTCGCACTTGAGGGTATATGGGGCACAGAAAATCTTACCGCAGTCTTTTTCGCGGTTGAGGTTTTCTGTTTTGAAGAAGCGCCTCCTAAGATCTTCTTAGGTTTTTCGGGAGCAGGCTCCTTCCACTTAGAAGAGGTTTTCTTTACCTTCTTCACCGCTGACCCCCCAGAGGGTCCAGCGTCGTCACTAGGATGTTTCGTCCCAGTAGATCCCCCTTTTAGCAGCTACATCATTTCAAGGATTCGATTCGATGCCCAAAAAATATATGATAAGGTGATCTCAAACAGGTTTTGCAAAAAGAGGTTATACCTTTTGACGTTCCTGTTTCAGATCGTCACCACATTTATTAAGCTCTGAGGACGGGGCGTCCCTCTAGCTCCTTCGGTTGCGGCATTGTATGGTCGCAGATGGTAGTTTGTCCACTTTTCAATCTCGGACAAAGATGGAACTGTGTCACAAACAAGCAAATTACTTGATACGACATTTTTTTCATCAATAAAATTGCATACTTTGTAGACCAGAGGATATGCATGTATTATAATCTAAGGTGTTGTCTGCCATGGACTCCACCTCCCAAGCCAGATGTTCCCTTTCACGCAGGGGGCTCATCCTGTTCTTCACAAAGTTGCGGACGATATCACGCGCAGTTAAGCCCTGTTGGACTAAGTGAAGAATGGCTTTGACTTGCTTTTTCAACGCTTGATCCAGGGTTGGAGCGGAGTCCATCTCATTGTCTTTCTCTGGTCGAGTGTTCTCAAACCAGAGTCCACTCTCCGACGGAGGGGTGCAATAGAACCACTTACAGTGCCACCCGTACACTGTATCGCACAGAGGAAGAAAAGGATACTCTTTCTTCTCCCTTATGCTGAAGTAGATACAGCCCACGACGTTAGAACCCTTCGACCACACTGAGTAGTAGAATCGTCGAAAAAGCTCCACGCTGGGCAGCACTCCGACGAAGGCTTCGCACAAATGATGGAAAATTGCCAGGATTAGGATGGCATTTGGGTGAAGGTTCACCAATTCCAGTTTGTAGTGGGCCAGGATTTCATGAAGAAACTTGCTTTCAGGGAATCAAAACCTGCATCGCAAGTATTCTTCGAAGATCACCAGTTCATTCTCACGAACGACTAGGGCTTCTTCATTCTTCTCCGCCGTCCACCAGTTGATCAGTAGCCGCGAGGGAAGAATCTCTTCTCTCTCGAGTGCAATCAGGCTCTCCTCGGTATGGTGGATGGATCGGCTCCAGGACGCCATTGTTGGTCAGGTTCGTGAAAAGGCGACGCCTTTGGAGACGATGAGGGCAAGGCGTGCAAAAGAAGGTTTGGTGCAGCGAGAATGTCTAAGGCAACAGAGGGTTTTTGGTTGTGAAACTTCCCCGGTAAGCTACCCCTCCTTTTTATATGCCCGAGACGACTCCTCGCTAGGCGTATTATTTTAATAATTTCCCAAACGAGTGCCTTTCCTATTGAAACCGGTTATCATTACCCTATTACGAATCTGAAGCAAAATGTATCTTTTACTAAGGATCATTTTATTTCACATTTGGGGGCTATGGTACAAATAAACATATGAGAAATTCTTAAAATGATTTAAGAAATTACTTTGTGGTTATAAGATAACCTCATATCTGCTGCATTGATCACAATGCTATTCTGTGATCGCAGTACTACGTATGATCGCAATGCTATCCTATGGTCTTAGTACTATGTTTGATCACAGTATTATTTTTTATTGTGGATGGTCTCAATGTTATTCTAAGACTGAAAAATGTCTCGAGTTGATCTCGGATAGAAGGCTAACTATTTGTGTATGTTTGGTTGCGGAAACGTCCTCTAGTTACCATTTTTCACACAGAGACTATAAAGAATCCTAAATTGGTGATTATAAGTTGTACATAATCATCTAAAAAAGTCAAGTATATAAGGAAAAGAAGTTCTTTATTTCTTGCAATCTTTACATACAAAAGGGATACAGGCGACCAGAGCATCGACCTAATCCAAGAGCAATTTGCAAAGTTCTCCAAGGGACATATTGGCATCAGTGGGATCAACATTGGCCGCCCCAAGAGAACTAGAAATAGTTCTAAGCCTATCTACATCATCCCATAGCAAAGGAGTGCTACTGTTCCTTATTGTATCGGAGAGTTTTCGCTGCTGCCGAGTGTAATCCCTCTCCGACCGGATCCTACGCACCTCTTCGAGGGAGCCATCAGAACATTCTGCCAGATGCAAAATTGCTGAAGACATCTCCTCTGTGCGCTTCTCAAGAGCTTCTTTTTCTTTTTGGAGAATTCTGCACAAGGCTACTCTCTCACCAAAAGGAGTCTGGACCTCAGCAAGCTGATCGCTGTGATGAGACCATGTACATCATGGTTATGACCAAGACGACATCAACATGGTGGTCATCAAGATGTCATCGTCCGCCACCTTGGCCAGGACGCGAAAGCTGGCAGCACGTACATCGTCTGGAATTTGTGCTGTCGCCGCCACAAGTTCGGCCTCCACCTTGGCCACCTCCCCAAACACAAGACGTGCTCAAGAAAGGCGCCTCTACACCTCTAAGGTTGCACAAGCCACGTCGCTCCAAGGCCAGCCCACAAGTGAGCTCAATTCATCCGCGAGTCCGGTTCGGCCATCTGCGCGTAGTCCAACTTCAAACGGACGTACAGGCCACATACGAAGTCCGTTTTCGACGTTCTTGGACTCTACGGACAAGAGAACGACGAGAGCTTTCCAACGAATCCTGTCCCATGTCCAAATTCCTTACGGATAAACAGGAATCATCAAAACAAGATTACAATCAGAATCTCATGTGCGCTGCGACGCTCCACTTTGGGCCCAAGGCCCATGTACCCCTAGGGTTTCCTCCTCCACCCCATGGCCACCCCATACAGTATATATATGGCCGCCATGGCTGTCGTTTAGACTTGGGTTTTGCTTAGATTAATTTGTCAAAGAACAGTTTCGCCGTGTATCGGTTTGTGGAACCCCAACTCGTGAGATTCAATTTATATTTGCAATATTTCAGATTGCTTCTTTCTCGTTCTTGCTTGTGTTCTCGATGAGAGCCATATACCTTTTGAATCCCTTATGAGAGAGATTCATGGAGGCATGTGCGATGCACACGCATCGTATAGAACACTGGTCTAAAAAGCTTTTTGATAGGGTTATTGTCGACGATTTGGACTCGGGGTCCCGTGTCGATCTTACGCAGATTTGTGAGTTGTGACACCTTACAGGGTGTTCCTCAGGGAAGATAGGATAAGTAATGTCAGAAGGGACACGAAGATTTATACAGGTTCGGGCCCTCGATGGTGGGAGTAATAGCCCTACGTCCTGTTGTGATTTCACTATATATGGTAAAAATGTTTACAGGGAGAAGAGACTACCACAGGCGATGATCTCTTCTGTATTTTTTTCTATCTATCTATGTCTAAGTCTTCAAGCTATGTTGACTCGTAGTCGTGCTTGTTAACCACCTCTTTAGATCGTGCATTGATCTACCTTTTATACTGAATAAAAGGGCGCCAACACGAAGCGGTTCTGGGCAATTGGTCCGATGCAGTTTGTGTAACCGCACTCCTCTCCCTCACTGGTTAGACACGTGCAAATCATGGATAACTGCACATGACAACCTCCTGGTAGTTGTCTTCAAACGTGGGAGACGTTATATTGATATTGGGGATGTGTTTGTAAAAGACTTAAACACCCCCAAGTTATCTTGGTCGCAGGTAGTCAGCGACCTTCTGACCGCGAACTATCTATAGCCTTCTGACCGCGCAAAGGCTGAGATCATAAAATAACTCTTTGTCCTTTGGCAATCATAGCGGCAATTAAGACACAAACTCATTGACACACATTGAATTCGATCTGACTTGAACCCGACATGTGTTAATCAACTAGCTCGGGTGGTAATCCTCGTCAGCTAGCCCCCAAATTTGAAGAAAATGAATAGACTTATTTACTTCAAATTTAATTTCTATCGAATTATGAAACCTGACATTTCAACTTCTTTAGCAAGCGCTGTTCCGTTGTGTGGTGGTTCATATCCCAAGAAAAATCCTGAGTTTTTCTTGACAGGTAATCATGAATGCACTGACTTGGAGAGCCAGTAATGCGCTTTAAAAACCTCAAGGCACCCGTGCAAGCGAACCATCACCTCTGGATCTATAAATAGTAGAGCCTCTCAGTTCTTAAGAATCACAATTTTGTAGCTAAGTCTTTCGAAGTTACTCCTCTTCTCTGGTTGCACCCTCCCTCTTCTGTTCTTACCTCAACGGCGAACCAAAGCTCCAAGAACATTATTGAGATTGAGAGTGATGAGGAAGAAAAAGAAGTGATAACCAAACTTGATGAAGATTCCCAGAAGGTAAGTCTCTTCTGAAATCCTAATTGTAATGTTACAGGTGTTTGAGGAACTGGTTCCTCCAAAGAAGAAAGCGAAGAATGATGAAGGATCCTCCAGTGGAACTGCATCAAAACCGCTAGAGGAGACCAAGACCTAGGCTATCACATTACCCTTCTCTTTGGCCCCAGCAACTTCATCTCCACCTTTGGGGATCCAAAACAATCCTTCCAACCTTCCCTCTCTTGGAGGAAGTCTTACATTACCACAACCAGATGATACACCTTCTTTGTATCATCAGCTTTTATCGGGTGATCAACTTTCTGGTGAAAGTCTCTCACTTCCACATCCAAATCCATCCCAAAGCCTGGCTTTCTCCTCTACTTCTCAGGTAATGACCTTGATTCTGTCCGCTAGTTACGTTTTCTGATCGAAACTAACCCATGCAAACATAAATGTAGGTGGCAAGGGCTTCTAGGTCCCTCAGCGTGATGCGCACGGTGGCCCGATCTTCCGACAGGTAGAGGTAAGTCGATTGGTGGAGACTCGACGTTGACGATCCGGCTTCCGATCAGAACCGATCCGAACCCAGCAATCGCTACACCACGGCTCCGTTGGTTATCAACCATGCACAAACACGATTGACCTCGCCAAGAAGGCTTATCCCTGCATGCGAATCGAGAACACAAGCAAGAACGAGAAAGAAGCAATCTGAAATATTGCAAATATAAATTGAATCTCACGAGTTGGGGTTCCACAAACCGATACACGGCGAAACTGTTCTTTGACAGATTAATCTAAGCAAAACCCAAGTCTAAACGACAGCCATGGCGGCCATATATATACTGTATGGGGCGGCCATGGGGTGGAGGAGGAAACCCTAGGGGTACATGGGCCTTGGGCCCAAAGTGGAGCGTCGCAGCGCACGTGAGATTCTGATTGTAATCTTATTTTGATGATTCCTGTTGATCCGTAAGGAACTTGGACATGGGACAGGATCCGTTGGAAAGCTCTCGTCGTTCTCTTGTCCGTAGAGTCCAAGAACGTTGAAAACGGACTTCGTATGTGGCCTGTACGTCCGTTTGAAGTTGGACTACGCGCAGATGGCCGAACCGGACTCGCGGATGAATTGAGCTCACTTGTGGGCTGGCCTTGGAGCGACGTGGCTTGTGCGACCTTAGAGGTGTAGAGGCGCCTTTCTTGAGCACGTCTTGTGTTTGGGGAGGTGGCCAAGGTGGAGGCCGAACTTGTGGCGGCAACAGCACAAAATCCAGACGATGTACGTGCTGCCAGCTTTCGCGTCCTGGCCAAGGTGGCGGACGATGACATCTTGATGACCACCATGTTGATGTCGTCTTGGTCATAACCATGATGTACATGGTCTCATCACAGCTTCTCCGGCTCCGGTGGCACCGGGGCTGCTGGGAGCGCAATCGCCGAAGGGGGCGAGGGGGCATAGTCCGCCAAATCGGACGCCTCGGCCCCCATCGTTGGCTGGTTCCTTCCCCTGAGCCTCTCCGGGGTTCTCTGGGGGAGGCGGCGTTGCTTACTGTGTCGTGGTATTGCGAATACCCCGGCAGGTTTTGAGAATGATCCTAGCGAAGGTTACGCGGCGCGGGTTGACCAGATGACCGGTCTTCCCCCGCCGGACAAGCACAACAAAGCACACACGGATTTATATAGGTTTGGGTCCCGGTGGGGGCCCTAGTCCTGTCGACGCGCTCCCGACCGGAGTCGGCTGGGGAGGCTCTCTCCGGGGGGAGAGGATTCCGGTGCACGTCTGTGAGCTTAGCTATTCCAATAAAAGAGAACCGATCCTTTACAACAGAGGGGTACAAGGGCAATTTATAGCCCCAAAAAGAAGCAAAAAACCTAAACTACCCCGGAAGCCACCGTCAGATTGAAGGGTAGGACCGTCATTCTCCCGGTCAAACGCCTTGGATGCTTGACAGGTGGTCGCTAGTTCTCGTGGCGCTCCTCGCGTGACCTGCACGTGACAAACAATTCGAGACTTTACCTTTAGGAGAGCGATGAGGCCCGAGACGGCGCCGGAGGCCAGTTCCCGGGGGCCAAAAGGCGGTGCCCGGGGAGGCCCCGGAGGCCAGGTCCTGGGGGCCAAATGGCGGCGCCCGAGGAGGCCCTGGAGGCCACGTCCCCGGGCAAATGGCGGCGCCCGGGACGGCGCCGGAGGCCAGGTCCCGGGGGCCGAATGGCGGCGCCCGGGACGGCGCCGGAGGCCAGGTCCTGGGGGCCAAATGGCGGCGCCCGGGGAGGCCCCGGAGGCCACGTCCCCGGGCAAATGGCGGCGCCCGGGACGGCGCCAGAGGCCAGGTCCCGGGGGCCAAATGGCAGCGCCCGGGGAGGCCCCGGAGGCCACGTCCCCGGGCAAATGGCGGCGCCCGGGACGGCGCCGGAGGCCAGGTCCCAGGGGCCAAATGGCGGCGCCCGGGGAGGCCCCGGAGGCCACGTCCCCGGGCAAATGGCGGCGCCCGGGACGGTGCCGGAGGCCAGGTCCCCAGGCAATCGTGACGCAACTTACCTGGGCTTAGTACCGCGGAGATTTCCCCCGACAGCAGCCCCCCATGCACGCCGGGGACGATGCTCGAGTCCCCGGTGGGTATGGCACACGTCACCGGGAAGATCTCCGGGCCAAGTCACCGGAACTGTGGCGCTTCAGTTTCCGTGCCCCGCGCTTAAGGCCGCGCCGTTTCGCCATAAATGCGCGCGCGGTTCGAACCGGCACCTCGATTCACGCGCCCGTCCCTTCGTTTCCCGCGCACGGTTTGAACTTCTATGGTCCAGATTGATCCGCGGGTGCCACGTGGCGTTCATCTAGACCACGTCCCGCCCCTATAAATAGGGCCTTGGGGAGCCCGGAAGCTCATTCCAAACCTTCAGCCTTAGCGATTTTCGCTCTCCCGGTAGCCCTCTCCCGGTAACTCTTTCCGGTAGTTAGCTCCCGGTAGCAGACGTCCAGAAATTTTAGTAGTAGCCTCCTGCAAGCTTAGCCACCGAGAAAAAAGAAGACTAACCTCATGGCACCCAAGGGTCGAGCGAAGACCACGGAAGTGCCCCCGGATTTCCTCTGGGCATCGGAGTTCACGGCCGAGGACGCCGAGTCCTTGGTCGAAAGATGCGTCGTCGCAGACGGGGACATCCGAGTCCCCGTGAAAAAGGACGGAGCCCCCCGCCCCAGGCCCGGAGAGGTCGTGGCCTTCGAGGCGTTCCTGGAGGAGGGGCTCTGGCTCCCGGTGCATCCCATGCTCCGGGAGTTTTTGAAGGAGTATGGGGTGGCACTCAACCACCTCACCCCGAACGCGCTCATCCGGATGGGCCTCTTCATCTGGCTCTACAAGACAGCGACCGGGCGGGAGCCCACCCTTCGTGCCTTCCGGTACTTCTACGAACCGGCGGCGCGGACCTCCCACCTGGTGAAGGGGGGCCCCAAGTCCCCCTTCGGTTCGGTGATGGTCTAAATGTTGCCATCCCGGGTGATCGACTACCCGGCGGCGGCCTCCCGGGACCACTGGGGCGACTGGGTCCGGAGGTGGTTTTACCTCCGGGTCCGGGATGAGGCGGTGGTGTACGCCACGGAGCCCCCCACCTACAGCCAGTCGTCCGCACTGAAGCCTCCGGTGTGAACGGACGAGGTGTTCGAGCTCCTCGGCAAGGTGATCCTCTCCAAGAAGACCCGCTCAATGCGGGACGCGGCCGAGGAGATGGCTCTCCTCCGAATCTCCCCCTTCTCGCGCGGGAAGAGGGGAGTCGGCATGGGCCCGGAACAGCGGCCCCCAGTGAAGCCGGTGACGCGACGTAAGCTCCGGGAACCTGCTGCATTGTATTTACGAATTTTTGAAATTTTAACTAACTCTTTACCTTTTGCAGTCCAGCCGTACCCGGCGGCGCGGGAGAAGGCGGAGAACCTCCTGGGAAGGTACTTCACCGATTAGCACGAGCGCGTCATGCGCATCGTGGGGGAGGGCCCTCCCCGGAACTTGGTAGGGGCGGCCTACGGGCTAAAGCTGCCGGAGAGGAGGCCTCTCCCCACCCCCGGGTCGCACAAACGGGGGAAGGAAGCGGCTGGGGGCTCGGAGCCCAAGAAGGCCAGGGTCCAAAAGACCCCCGGCCCATCGACGACGCCGGTGGCGACACTGGCGAAGCCCCGGGACGAGACCCCCGGGAGCGAGCGTGCCCGGGCACCGGCCCGGAAGGAAGCAACACCTCCTTCCCCGAAGGGCCCCGTCGAGGCCCGGGGGAAGGAGGCGACCGCGGGTGGGGCGGCGTCCGACTCGGCGAACTACGCCCCGTCGCCACTCTTGGTGGAGCCCCCCTCCTTCCCCTTTCGGCTTCTTTGGAGCCGGAGAGGCTGGAGGTGAGATTCGCAGAGGCCTCACCTCCGCGGGTTTGGCCGGTGGACGAGGGGGGGAGCCCCTCGGTCTACGAGGTTCCTCCGGAGGAGGAGGCCCTGAGGGCCTTTCTGCCCGGGGCGGGGAAGGGTCTGATGATCCCCCCCGGGCGGGGACCCCCGCCCGAAGCTCCTCGGCCACGTCTTCGGAGGAGACCTCGGCCACGAAGACGCCGGTGACGCCGGCCGCGTTACCGGACTTGCAGGTCTGGGGACCCCCCACTTGCAGCGACGCCGGCGCCGGGCGAGAGGCCCCCCTGCTTCCCGCGGGGGAAGTCGCCCGCTACACGGAGGGCCTGCACACCCGGAGGGTGCAGGCCTTCGTCGCGGAGGGAACGCTCCATGAGCATTTCGAGGGGCTTCAGTCCCTTGGGGCCCAGGTAACCCGAGTCGATGACGTCTTCATTCAACTCCTGCACTTTGAGATTTTTCTAACTCTATATATTTTGTAGGTGGCAGCTGTTACCTGGGGCCTTGAGCAGCGGGTCGCCCAGCTGCTGAAGGAAGCGGAGGGCCGGGCCGCGGCCTCCATAGGGCAGCGCGAGGAGGACCTCCGGGAGCGCGATGAGACCCTCGCCGAATTGACCCGGGTCCGGGCCCAGGTCCATATCTCCGAGGCTGTCAACGGCCGCCTCCGGGAGGAGGCCATGGCGAGGGAGGAGGCGCTCCGGCAGCTCGAGGGCTCGAGCTTCCGGGCGGTGGCGGACGCGGGCCGCTCCGTCCGGTCGGCCCTCGAGAGCCTTGGCGTAAGCCTAGGCTCCGGGAGCAGGGAGGTGCCGCCGGCGACCCTCGCGGAGGCTGTGCGTTTTCTCAACGCACAGGTCTCCGCCATCCCGGAGGCTGCCGGCGTTTGGGCGCGCGGCCGGGCGATCCCCGTTGTCGCAGCTGCTGCGGGGCTCGTCGAGTTCCGGTGGGTCGGCGCCCGGGCGATCGGGGGCCACATCCCCCGAAGCTTCCCGGACTCCTTCGAGCCGTCGCGCCGGGAGATCGAGCAGCTCACCGGAGGATTCTACGACCGGCTCATCCGGGCGAGATTCCCGGCTCTGGCGCCTCCGGCGGGGGACGTCCCAGCCCTGGCCTTGGAAGAAGCCCCCCGGGGGAGGACGCCAACGAACATGTATGAGCCTCCCCCCGGGCCTTAGCTAGGGCCCTTTTTTGTTTTGTTAGGACTTTTGATTCTGGTAGCTTCTTAGAAGAAGCCCCGGACACTTGTACAGAAACATTTTGAATGCAATGAAGTTAGAATTTTTTCTAAGTCTTTGAATTGGATTTACTGTTACCAGGGTTCCCGGGAGGTTACTCCCGAGCGAAGGTCCGGGAGGGGCTCCCCGGGGGACGCCCAAGCGGCTTTGATATTGCTAAGCCTTGTCTCCGGGAATCGCGGCGGGGTTAGTGTCCGGGAGCCGATCCGGTTGAGGTGGCGCCCGGAGTGGCACTTGACAACTTTGATAATCATCGTGCCGAATTGTCCCCTCCACGACCGGGGTTCCGGATGGTGCCTCCCCTCCGGATACTCCCACCAGCGGGATACGAGTTTTGGCCCGAAGATGTGCTCTGGGACGCTCGGCGCCGCGTGCGAGCATTGTACCGGGACTTGACCCGGGAGCTAGCAGAGAGCCTTCAAGAGTATTAGGCGTAGGAGCTTTTAGGGCGTAGAGAATCCCCCGGGTTAGAAGCCGGGTTGTATCGTTTCCGAAGCCCACCGGAGGGGGAAGATGTCCTCCTGGTTTGACAATCAATAAAGTTGTTGTTGCTTCTTCTTTCATTGTCTCTTTATTTTCTTCTTCTTGGATGGTTTGGACGACTCATCTTAACAAGGATGAGCTAAGTTTGTTCGTGGGCGGTGCGGTCGACACCCGGGGGTTTCTTATCCCCCCCGCCCACAGCGGGCCGGAGAATAGCTCCGCGCGCTGTGGGGGTAACAAGGCCCCCGGGATGGAAGTAACCTGTAGCATAGGAAATTTTCTAAGTTAGAAAATTTTTAAAACGGGGTTTTCAAGGAGAAGACCTTCCGGGAGACAATCGTCCGGTCGCCGTGAAAACGGGGAGCCAGGAATAGGGTCTTCGGGGAAGAAAATGCCCGAAAAATCCGTGACTTCTCCGTGAGACAATCATCCGATCACCGTGAGAACAGGGAGCCGGGAATAGGGTCTCCGGGAGGCATTCATCCGGTCGCCGTGAAAACGGGGAGCCGGGAATAAGGTCGCCGGGGACCAATTGTCCGGTCGCTGTGAAAACGGGGAGCCGGGAATAACGTCAACTCCCGGAGGAGGAAGATAGATCCAATCAGGCCGCAAGGGGCCGATCATCCGGTCGCCGTGAAAATGGGGAGCCGGGAATAACGTCGACTCCCGGAGGAGGAAGATAGATCCAATCAGGCCGCAAGGGGCCGATCATCCAGTCGCCGTGAAAACGGGGAGTCGGGAATAACGTCGACTCTCGGAGGAGGAAGATAGATCCATGAAGGCCATTAGACGTCCCACTGGGGAGAGCGTCTACTCCCGGAGGAGGAAGTGCCCGAAGACGGGTCTTGAGTGTTTGGGCAGGGGACTAGTCTCCCAAAGTGACTCGTTACCGCAGCCACTGTGACCGGGTTGCCGCTTACACCCTCAGTCCACGAGGGCTGATCGTAAGCCGCCCTACAGGAGGGACTTGCTGGGGCTGGCCCACTTCCTCGCGGAGAGGGCATCCTCACGGGGAGGGCATCCTCGCGGGGAGGGCTTCCTCGCGGGGAGGGCATCGCCGCTAGGGGCGGTAATGAGAAAGACCTGCAATGAGACAGCTGGAAAAGCAAGACCTATGTATTGCTAATAAAATGAAGTACAGGGCCTCCCCCTGCGAAGTCGCGAAAGGGGAGGAAAATACAGTGTCCCTTCTCCCCCTCCGGCGCGAACGCTCCGGGGGAGGGGACAGGCCCGTAAGGCTAAACATAGAACTTGTGAAGTAAACGCAAGTTCCACGTGTGCTTCATCTCCTGCTCTTGAAGGTTGGAGAGCTTGTAGGCCCCCGAGCCCAGGACCGCGGAGATCCTGTAGGGGCAGTCCCACTTGGGGGAGAGCTTACCCTGGGCTTGAGGGACTGTCACACGCTTGAGGACAAGGTCCCCAAGGCGGAGAGCCCTCTCGTGCACGCGCTGATTGTACGCGCACGCCATTTCTTGCTCGTAGATGACGTGGCGGAGAAGCGCTCGGTCGCGTTCCTCCTCCACGAGGTCGATCTCCAGATGCTGGTTGGCCTCGTTGGCCTGGTACGCTGCGGGCGTAGCTCCCTCCAGGAGCTCGACCCGCGGTGACCGGAAGCCGATCTCCGGGGGGAGGACTGCCTCCGCCCCGTAGACCAGGGAGAAGGGAGTACACCCCGTCGCCCGGGACGGGGTCGTGCGCATGGAGCAGAGGATGCTAGGGAGCTCCTCCGCCCATGCACCCCGCTTAGAAGCGGTTTGCTCGAGTCTCCGGTGCAACCCCTGTAGGATCACGCCATTGACCCTCTCGACAGCCCCATTGCTCCGGGGATGGGCCACCAAGGCGAAGTGGATGACGAGCCCCAGGCCTTCGCAGAATTCCTGGAAATAAGCCAAGTCGAATTGGGTCCCGTTGTCCACGGTGATTTCCCGGGGGACACCAAAACGACATACGACGTTTTTCCAGAAAAACCGCTGAACGGCCCGGGACGTCATGCTGGCCAAAGGCTCCGCCTCAACCCACTTTGTAAAATAGTCGACTGCGACTACCGCATACTTGTATCCCTCGGGCGCTGGGGGGAAGGGCCCTAGGAGGTCCATCCCCAGCGCACATAGGGCCAAGTAATGGGGATCGTCTGCAGCGCTATAGGGGGGAGGTTCGAGCCCTTGGCCATCTTCTGGCATGCCTCGCACGCGGAGACAAGGTCTCGCTCGTCGCGCATGACCGTGGGCCAGTAGAAGCCCTGCCGGAGGGCCTTGGCCGCGATGGCACGCGGGGCTAGGTGAGAACCACAGCTCCCCGCGTGGATGTCTTCAAGAAGTTGAAGCCCCTCCGGCCGGGAGAGGCAGCGCAGGAGGGCAGAAGCCCCCTGCTTGTAGAGCTTCCCCTCCAGCAGGAGATATGCCCGGGCTTTAGACCGGAGACGTTTAGCCTCGGTCTCACTAGGAGGTTCCCCCTCCCCCTTGAAGAAGGAGATGAGGGGGTCCATCCAAGACGGAGTCCGGATGATCTCGGCGACCTCTGGGACATGAGGCTCGTCGCCCGTGTCCGGGGAGGCCACCGAGGGCTTCGTGATGATCTCCAGGAAAGCCCCCTTAGGGAGCGATTCCAGGGCGCTTGCCGCCCGGGCCAAGGCGTCGGCCCGGTCATTGTCCCTCCGTGGGATATGCCGGGCCTCGAGGCCGTCGAAATGCCTCTCCATCTTTCGCACTTCTTGCAAATAAAGACTTAAGTTTGTGTCATGGCACAGGTAAGACTTGTCCATTTGGCAAACTACGAGCTGAGAATCTCCCTTGACTAGGAGGCGCCGGATCCCCAGGGAGCGCGCGAGGCGCATCCTGAGGAGCAAAGCCTCGTATTCGGCGACGTTGTTGGTTGCGGGGAACTCGAGTCGCGCGGCGTACTCGAGTTCCTTCCCCTCGGGGCTCCGGAGGACTACTCCCGCACCAGCCCCGGCGAGACACAGTGACCCATCAAACATGAGAGTCCAATGATCACTGCGTCGGGGCGGCACAGGGAAATCTTCGTCCCCGGACCCTGAGGCGGGAGTCCGCTCTACGACGAAGTCGGCGAGGACCTGCGACTTGATGGCGGAGCGGCCGGTAAGGGACAGGGAGAAGGGGGCGAGCTCGGCCCCCCACTTCCCGATCCGGCCGGTGGCTTCCTTGTTCCGCAGTACCTCCCCGAGGGGGAGGGACGACGGGACGGTGATGGGGTGCCCCAGGAAGTAATGCCAAAGCTTCCGGGACGCCATGAGGAGGGCATAGCAGATTTTCTCCATCTCCGTGTACCGAGTTTTGGCCCCTTGGAGGGCCTCACTCACATAGTACACGGGACGCTGCAGCCCCCCTTGCTCCTTCACCAAGACCGCGCTGACGGCGACGGGGGTCACGGCGAGGTAGAGGAGCAGGGGCTCTTCTGGGGATGGACTCACGAGCATTGGAGGGCTCGTGAGGTACTTCTTGAGGTCGTCGAACGCCTCCTGGGCCTCGGGGGTCCAGCGGAACCCCTCGAGCCCTCGGAGGATCTTGAAGAACTGGAGGCCCCGCTCCCCCGACCTGGAGACGAAGCGGCTTAGCGCGGCGAGACGGCCGGAGAGCCGCTGGACATCCTTGACTGAGCGTGGCGGCGGCATGTCTAGGAAGGCCCGGATCTTCTCGGGGTTTGCCTCAATGCCCCGCTGGGACACGAGGAAACCTAGGAGCTTCCCCCCGTGCACCCCGAAGGCGCACTTCTCCGGGTTGAGTTTGAGCCCGAATGCGCGGAGGTTGCGGAAGGTTTCAGCCAGGTCGTCGATGTGGGAGGCTGCGCGGGGACTCTTGACGATCGCATCGTCTACGTAGACTTCCACGTTGCGGACGACTTGCTCTTTGAAAACCAACGTCATGAGGCGCTGGAAGGTTGCCCCCGCGTTCTTGAGCCCGAAGGGCATATGGACGTAGCAGAAGGTTCCGAGGGGAGTAATAAAACTCGTCTTTTCCTCGTCCCCTTCCGCCATCCGGACTTGATGGTAGCCCGTGTAGGCGTCTAGGAAGCTCATGAGCTCGCACCCCGCAGTGGAGTCAACAAGCTGATCAATCCGAGGGAGTGGGAAGTTGTCTTTGGGGCAGGCGCGGTTAAGGTCGGTGAAGTCCACGCACATCCGCCACCTACCGGTTGAGTTCTTGACGAGGACGGGGTTCGCCAGCCACTCGGGGTGCAAGACCTCCCGAATGAACCCCGCCTCTCAGAGCCGGGTGATCTCCGCCTTGATTGCCTCTTGGCGCTCGAGGGAGAGTTTCCGCAGCTTCTGTTTGACCGGGGGGTGACCGGGGGCCACTGCGAGCTTGTGCTCAATGACCTCCCGGGCGACGCCCCACATGTCCGAAGGCTTCCATGCAAAAACATCGGAGTTTTCGCGCAGAAAAGCCGTAAGTTGCGCTGCGTGCTCCTCGGAGAGCTCCGCCCCGATCCGGACGGTTTTGTTTTCGTTACCCGGGGACAGCAGGACCTTCCGGAGGCCCCCTTCCGGACGCGGCTTGAGGAGGGGCCTCCCGGGCGGTGGCGCAGCGGCGTCTCGCCCCGGGGGAGAAGCCTCCCCCCCGGGCGTCTTTATGAGGTTGACGCTTCCGATTGTGGCCGCAGCGCGCTCGTGTAGAGCACGAGGCATGTCTTGGTCTCCCCGAACGTTGATCACGCCATGCGGCCCGGGGATCTTCATGCAGAGATAGTTTTGATGGGTGGCAGCCCCCAGCCGGTTGATTGTCGTCCTCCCCATGATCGCGTTGTAGGAGGAGGGGAGGTCCACTACGTCGAAGCGGACCAGCTCAGTCCGGTAGTTCTCCGGTGTGCCGAAGGTCATTGGGAGATCTACCTTGCCCACGGGGTGGATCGCCTTCCCCAGGACAAACCCTTGCAGGGGCCCTGCCGCATCTCTTTGAAGGCCTTCAGGAATAGGACATCGGCCGAGCTCCCGCCGTCCACCAGGATACGGGCCAGATGGCAGTTGTAGATAGTCGCGGAGACAATGAGCGCGTCGTCGTGGGGGAAGCGAACCCCCCGCGCGTCTTCTGCCGTGAAGGTGAGGGGGACGTCCGACCACTTTGGTGGAGGGGACGTGTGTAGCACCCCCACAACCTTGACCTCGCGCGCGTACTCCTTACGCTGGCGCTTAGAGTCCCGCCCGGAGGCAGATCCTCCCACGATGACGTTGATGTGCCGCTGCGAAGTTTGAAAGGGGAGAGCTTCTGAAGGCTCCCCGTCCTGCGTCTGCTGACCCCCCGCGGGAGCGGGAAGGGCCGGAACAGCTGGCCGAGGGGGCAAGGAGGCCGGAGTCCCCCCCCCCCTGCCCGCGCTGGTCGAGGAAGTCCGCGAAGTGCTGCAGCAGCTGGCTACAATCTCGGGTAGGGTGGGTACTGGACCTGTGGAAGCTGCACCATGGTCCTTCCCGCCTTCTCCCCGCGGGGCCTTCCCGGCCGAGCGAAGACTGTCCTCCCCCATGGCCCTTAGGTTTGGGGAAGGGGCGGTTGCCCCTCGGGGGGTCGCGCGAGCCGCCTCCGCCCTCGAGCACAAAGGTGTCCCGAGGCCGTGGCTCGCTACGGACCCCCTGTCTAGGGCGTTTGGGGGGATCCCTGGCCCCCCGATCGACGGGGGCGGGAGCCCCCTGGGTCTTCTTCCAGATGTCGTCTTCCTCTGCCCGAGCGTACTTTTCGAGCACGTTGAAGAGCTCGTCAGTGGAAGAGGGGCAGCTCCGGGAGAGCCTTCGCTGCAGCTCCCCCGGGAGGATGCCGATTTTGCAGGCTTCAATCGTAGAGTCGGGGACATGGGCCACTTTGCTCTTTACCTGAGCAAAGCGCTTGAAGAAGCTTCTGATGGTTTCCCCAGTCCTCTGCCGGACTATGTACAGCTGCGAGGAGTCCAGGGGACGCACATAGTTCCCTTGGAAGTTGGCACAGAACACCCGCTTGAGCTGTGAGAAAGACTTGATTTAGCCCGCCTTCAGGTTGTAGAAGCAGGAGTGGGCAATGCCGGAGAGGTAGAGGGGGAAGACGTTGCACTGTACCGTCGAGTCCCCCCCGGCCGCGGAGATAGCTGTGGAGTAGACCTGCACAAACTCGTAAGGGTCTGCCTCACCGTTATAGTGCTCGATGTGCGGAGGGCGGTAGGGCCGCGGCCACCGGATGCTGCGAAGTCTTTGGCACAGGGGCTGGTTAGCCCCCTGCACTTCCCGGGGAGAGCCCCGGTCGCTGTCTTCTTTCACGGGACCTTTGTTGTCTGAGTCTGGAAGCGGTCCAAGAGATCCGCCAGAATGGCGGTGGCGACGCTTTTCCTCCGGGCCGGGACTGAGCTCCCAGACGTCCGGGCTCTCCGCCGGAGAGGTTGGCTCTTCAGCGGGTCTCTTCCCCCAGGCGGTGCGAGAGCGAGGCTCCCCGTGCCCGCGGCCAGGGGGAAGTTCTTCCCCGCGCTCTAGTGAACGCATTCGTTCGATCTCCCCCCGGGCGAAACGGACATGTAGCTGCCGGCCCGGAGGCTTCCGGAGCCGGTTGGGGGGAGCCCCCTGCGACGACCCCCGGGACCAGAAAGGGGGAAGCCCCTGTATTATCCGAAACCGGGGAGGGGGCGCCCACGGCGACGCTTGGAACCGAAGTGGAGGGTGCCCCGGTGGCCGCAACCGGAACCGGGAAGGGGGCAGGCCCTGTAACACCCGGAACCGGCGAGGGGGGAGCCCCCAAGGCGACGTCCGGAACTGGGGAGCCCATGCGGGGGGAAGTCCGCTGCGGCACGGGGGCTACTCTGTCAACCGCCCCCAGTGCGGTAAATACTATGCGGGGGGCGGGACTGGCTCCCGGCGTGAGGTAAACCCCCGGCATGAAGTGGGCTCCCGGCCCCGGGAATAGGCCAGGGACGGGGTACCCCCCTGGTGCCAGAAGGGCCCCGGCATGAAGTAACCCCCCAGCACCGGGACAGGCCCGGGCGCCGGGAGGGGTCCGGACGTATATCCCGCAGGGGGAGGGAACACCCCGGCAGGATCATACGGGGCGGAAAAACCCCCGGAGGCCGGAGGTACCGCCGGGTAACCCATAAATGGGGGCATGTTCCCCGGATATGGGTGTGACGCAAATGTGGGGGCCGGAGGTCGCGCCAACACACTAAGGAGCTCATCCATAGAGTGCTGGGCGTGGAGCTGGCCCTCCACGAGAGCCTCAAGCAGTGCGTCCCGGGGAGCCGGGGGAGCCGTCGAGGGGAGACTGGTCCCGGCCGAGGTCCCCGCGGTCACCGGGAACGACCTAGAGGTGGAAGCACCTATGTTAAGTGGAAAGGAGGGAGGCGGTACCTGGGCCAGGTCGCCTCCGGAAGAGACCACCGGGACAATAGTGTCCCGGGCGGATGGCACCGGGTCTCTGTGACCTGGGTCACCGGGAAGGGTGCGAGCCCTTGTTCTTGGGGGAGCCATGGAGTCTTGTCACGAGTCCCCACAGACGGCGCCAACTGTCGTGGTATTGCGAATACCCCGGCAGGTTTTGAGAATGATCCTAGCGAAGATTACACGGCGCGGGTTGACCGGATGACCGGTCTTCCCCCGCCGAACAAGCACAACAAATGACACACGGATTTATACAGGTTCGGGTCCCGGTGGGGGCCCTAGTCCTGTCGACGCGCTCCCGACTGGAGTCGGCTGGCGAGGCTCCCTCCGGGGGGAGAGGCTTCCGGAGCACATCTGTGCGTTTAGCTATTCCAATAAAAGAAAACCGATCCTTTACAACAGAGGGGTACAAGGGCTATTTATAGCCCCAAAAAGAAGCAAAAAACCTAAACTACCCCGGAAGCCACCGTAGGATTGAAGGGTAGGACCGTCCTTCTCCCGGTCAAACGCCTTGGATGCTTCACAGGTGGTCGCTAGTTCCCGAGGCGCTCCTCGCGTGACCTGCACGTGACATACCATTCGAGACTTTCCCTTTAGGAGGCCGATGAGGCCCGGGACGGCGCCGGAGGCCAGGTCCCGGGGGCCAAAAGGCGGCTCCCGGGGAGGCCCCGGAGGCCAGGTCCCGGGGGCCAAATGGTGGCTCCCGGGGAGGCCCCGGAGGCCACGTCCCCGGGCAAATGGCGGCGCCCGGGACGGCGCCGGAGGCCAGGTCCCGGGGGCCCAATGGCGGCGCCCGGGGAGGGGCCGGAGGCCACGTCCCCGGGCAAATGGTGGGGCCCGGGACGGTGCCAGAGGCCAGGTCTCGGGGGCCAAATGGCGGCGCCCGGGGAGGCCCCGGAGGCCACGTCCCCAGGCAAATGGTGGCTCCCGGGACGGCGCCGGCGGCCAGGTCCCGGGGGCCAAATGGCGGCGCCCGGGGAGGCCCCGGAGGCCACGTCCCCGGGCAAATGGCGGCGCCCAGGACGGCGCCAGAGGCCAGGTCCCCGGGCAATCGTGACGCAACTTACCTGGGCTTAGTCCCGCGGAGATTTCCCCCGACATACTGCCGGGGAGGCGCCTGTGCAAGTCCTGACCCGGGAGCTGCATCCTGGGCCTTCACGGGCGTGGAGCCCGGTGTCGTCGATGGACCGGGGCCTTTCTAAGCCTTGGCCCGCTTTGGCTCAGAGCCCCCGGTGGCCTCCTTCCCCCTCTTGTGGGAACTGGGGGTGGGGAGGGGCGTTCTAGCCGGTAGCCTCGGCCCGAAGGCCTCGGCCACCAGGTTCCGGGGAGGGCCCTCCCCCATGACGCGCACGATGCGCTCGTGCTCGTTGGCGTAGTACCTCCCGAGGAGGTTTTTTGCCTTCTCCCGGGCGGCCGGGTACGACTGGACTGCAAAAGGTAAGAGTTAGAAAAATTCATGAAAGAAACGAGCAAAGTGACCGGGAGCTTATGTCGGGTCACCGGCTTCTGCGGGGGCCGCTGGGCCAGGCACATACCGATCCCCCTCCTCCCGTGCGAGAAGGGGCAGATCTTCAGCAGCGTCAACTCCTCGGCGGCGTCCCTCATAGAGCGGACGCCCTGGGAGCCCACGACCTTGCTGAGGAGCTTCAGCTCCTCCTCGGTCCACACCGGGGGCATGGGAGCGGAAGACCGATTGTAGGAGGGGGGCCTCCGGGGAGGTAGAACCACCTCGTCATCCCGGACCCGGAGGTAGACCATCTCCGGATCCAATCCCCCCAATGGTCCCAGGAGGCCTCTACTGGGTACTCCACTACCCGCGACGGCAGCAACCGGATCATCACCAAGCCGAACCGAGACTTCGGCCCTCCCTTCACCAGGTGGGAGCTCCTCACCGCCGGCTCGTAGAAATACCAGAACAGTCGGAGAGTTGGCTCCCGTTCGATGGCTGTCTCGAAGAGCCAAATGGAGAGCCCATCCGGACGAATGCGTTCGGCGTCAGGTGGTTCAAGGCCACCCCGTACTCCTTCAAAATATCCCAGAGCAGCGGGTGCACCGGGAGCCGGGGCCCGGCCTCGAGGAAAGCCTCGAAGGCCATCACTTCCCCTGGCCTAGGGCGGCGGGCTCCGTCCTTCTTCGCGGGGATCCGGACGTCCCCATCTGCAACCACCCCCCGGTTCACCAGGGACTCCAAGTCCCCGAATGTGAACTCAGAGGCCCAGAGCAAGTCCGTGGTGACTTCCTCCGGGGGCACCTCCGCGGCCGTAGCACGACCCTTGGGTCCCATCTAATTTTTCCGGTGGCTTAGGTTCTAGGAAAAAGGGGGCTTAGGGGTTCCGGAGGCTAAACTTCCGGGAGTGAGCTTCCGGGAGAGGGCTACCAGAAGAGTTGAGAGCGCTAAGGGAGTTTGAAGGTTTGAAGTTTGGAATGACTTCTCCGGGCCCCCCGAGGCCCTATTTATAGGGGCCAAACGCGGCCCCGATGGTGCCACGTGGCCCTTCGTGGTGCATCCGCACCGTACAATTCAAACAACGCGCGGGAAACGAAGGGATGGGCACGCGAAACAAGGTGTTGCCAGGTTCGAACCGCGAGTGGCCATTATGGCCGAACGGCGCGCTCCCATCGAGACAAAAACTTAATGAATGATGACGCAGTAACAAACGCGCGGCACGGGAATCGAAGCTGCCATTTGGCCGGGGACAAGGCCCCTGGTGGCTTGTCCCAGGCACCGCCTTTTGCCCAAAGAGAAGGCCCCCGGTGGCTTGTCCCGGGCGCCACCTTTTGCCCAAGGACAAGGCCCCCCGGTGGCTTGCCCCAGGCGCCGCCTTTTGCCCAGGGACAAGGCCCCCGGTGGCTTTTTCCTGGGCGTTGCCGTCCTTCCGAAGACAGGGGTCTCTGGTCCCGGGTCACAAGAGGGGGAAAGAGGCTACCGGGGGCTCTGAGCCAAAGCGGACCAAGGCTCAGAAAGCCCCCGGTCCATCGACGACACTGGGCTCCATGCCCGTGAAAGCCCAAAACGCAGCCCCCTGGTCAGGGGGCACGCGCGCACCTCCTTCGCAGGAAGCGACGCTGCCGCCTCCCCCAGAGAATCCCGGAGAGTCTTGGGGGAAGGAACCAACCAACGAGGAGGGGGGGGCATCTGATTCGGCGGACTACGGCCCCTCGCCCCCTTCGGCGGTTGCGCTCCCAGCGGCCCCGGTGCCGCTAGAGCCGGAGAGGCCGGAGGTTAAATTCTCGGAGGCCTCCCCTCCTTGCGTCGAATGGCCGGTAGACGAGGGGGGAGCCCCTCGGTCTACGAGGCTCCCCCGGCGACGGAGGTCCCGGGGGCCCCATGACCTGGGAAGGGAAAGGGGCTCCTGATCCCCCCGGGCAGGGACCCCCCTACGACAGCTCGTCAGCCTCCTCCTCTTCGACCACTTCCTCGACAGCAAGGATGCCGGCCACTGACACCCCGGTCCACATCCCCCCCACATATTACGCAAGGGAGCCCGCCGTCGGCCTCAATGGGTCCGGTGTCGTCGGGCGGGAGACCCCCCTGCTATCTGCGGGGGAGGTCGACCGGTACGCAGAGAGTCTGTAGACCCGGAAGATCCAGGACTACGACTAGCAAGGGACACTCCGCGAGCGCTTCGGGGAGCTTCAATCCCTCCAGATCCAGGTACTTTCTCGAGCCGGTGAAAGTTTTGCTTCGGTGCTCTCAACTCGAATTTTTCCTAACTCTTGCGCTTGTAGGGGGACAGCCATCACCTGGGGGATTGAAGCGCACTTAAGCCGGGTGCTGAAGGACGTGGATGAGAATGCCGCTGCCTATTTGGAGCAGTGGGACGATGCCCTCCGGGAGCTGGCCCGGGTCCGAGCCCAAATCCACACCTCCGAGACAGCCAATGACCGTCTCCGGAGGGAGGCGAAGGCGAAGGAGGATGCCCTTCGGGAACTTGAGGGCTCCATCATCTGGGCTGTAATGGATGCGGGCCACTCTGTGGGCTCAGCCCTCGAGGGGCTTGGAGTGAGCCTCGGCCCGAGAGGCGCCTCGGAGGCGGCGCCGGCGACGCTCGCGGAGGCTGTGCGTTTTCTTAATGCACAAGTCTTCGTGATTCCAGAGGCTGCCGACGCCTGGGCCCGGGGCCTGGTGATCCCGGTGGTGGCTGCCGCGGCCGGGCTCGTGGAGCACTGGGGGGTTGGCGCCTGGGCGATCTGGGGCCGGATTCCCCGGAGCTTTCTGGAATTCTTCGAGCCATCTAGGCGAGAAGTGGAGCAGCTCGCCGGTGGCTTCTATGACCGGATAATCTGGGTGCGATTCCAGGCGCCGGCGCCTCCGGGGGCGGATGCTACGGCTCCGGCGGGAGCCTCCCGGGGCGAGGACACCAACGAACAAGTATGAGCCTCCCCCCCGGGCCTTTAGATAGGCCCCCCCCTTTTTTTCTTAGGTTTTTTGCTCCCGGTAGCTTCTTAGAGGAAGCCCCGAACACTTGTACAAAAAACATTCTGATGCAATAGAAATTGAATTTTTTGCTAAGTCTTTGAATTAAATGTACCAGGTTTCCTAGGAGGTTACCCCCGGGCCTCGAGAGTTTGCTTCCGGGCAACGTCCCCCGAGGTTGGGGGGAGCCTCCCCGGAGGTAGAGCCTCCAAGCTTCGGCGGGTGCCAACCGGGGGAAGCCCAGGCCGCCTTCATTTTGTTAAGTCTTTTCTCCGGGGGACATGGCAGGGGCGTTTCCCGGGAGCCCATCCGATTGCGATGGCATCCTGAGTGGCACCTGGACAACTTCGACAATGACCGCGCTGAACTGTGCCCCCCGCAACCGGGGTCCCGGAGGGTTCCCCGCTTCTGATACTTCCACCGGGGGGCTATGAATATTGGCCCGAAGTATTGCTCCGAGATGCCCAGCGTCGTATACGAAGCTTGTAGCGGGACCTGGCCCGGGAGATATCGAAGGGTCTCCAGGATTATTAGACGTAGGAACTCTTCGGGTCGCACCCCGGGTTGTATCTTGTTTGATGTAATGATACCCACCGGAGGGGGAAGATGTCCTCCGGTTAAATGGTCTTCAATAAAGCTGCTTGCTTGTGTACTTTGATTTCCTTAATAAAGCTAAGTTTGCTCGTGTACTTTGAATTCTTAGATGGTCTGGAACGGAGTGATTCCTGGGTGCTTCTTATCGCCCCCTCCAAAGCGGGCCGGACGGTAGCTCTGTGCGCTGTGGGGGTGACAAAGCTCCCGGGCTAAGGACCCATCGCTTAAGAATTCTTCAAGTTTTGCTAAGGTTATAGGAATCTTTGGGAACGATTTTTCGAAAGCCCCGGTGGGATCGTCCGGTCACCGTGAAAACGGGGAGCCGGGAATGAGGTCTCCGGGAAAAAAAATAAATGCCCAGAAAAGTCCGAAATTCAAAGAAATTCCCTCCGGGATAACAACCCTCCGGTCGCCGTGAAAACGGGAAACCGACGAGGAGTTTTCCTGGAGAACTAATATTTCTAGGAATTTTCTCGAGAGTGAAGCCCCCGGTCACCGTGAAAATGTCGAGCCGGGAAGGGGCTTTCCGGGAGACTTAATGTTTCTGGGGATTTTCCCGGGAGAAAACCCTCCGGTCGCCGTGAAGACGGGGAGCCAAAAATGAGATCTCCGGCAAAGAACATCCAAGAAAATCCGAGGGTGAAGTTCTCAGGGATAATTTTTTGGGAGACAACCCTCCGGTCGCCGTGGAAACGGGGAGCCAGGAACGAGATCTCCGGGAAAGAATATCTGAGAATTCCGTCTCGGTAAGGAGACAATCGACTCCCAGAGGGGGATGGGCCCGATGACGGGTCTGAGTGTTTGAGTAGGGGACTAGTCTCTCAAATTGACTCGTTACCGCGGTCCTTGAGGACAGGGCTGCCGCTTACACCCTCAGTCCATGAGGGGTGATTGTAAGCCGCCCTACGGGAGTGGGACTCCCGTTGTAGGGACTTTTTGGGTCGTGATAACCCACTTCCTCGTGGGGTGGGCATCCTCATGGGGAGGGCATCGCCGTGAGAGACGGAAATGTAAAAACCTGTATTGAGCTAGGACTGAAGAAAAAACCAGTTGTATTGATAATGAATTAAAGTACAACGCCTCCCCCAGCGAGATCGCGACAGGGGAGGGAACGGTGAGTACAATGCGTCCTCCCCCTTCGGTGTAATCGCTCCAGGGGAGGGGACGAGCTCGTAGGTTAGACGTAGAACTTGCGAAGTAATCGCACGTTCCACTTGTGCCTCAGCTCTTGCTCCTGAAGGTTGGAGAGCTTGTAAACCCCTAGCCCAGGACTGCCGAGATCTTGTAGGGGCCCTCCCACTTGGGGGAGACCTTGCCCTGGGCTTGGGGGTTAGTGACGCGCTTCAAGACGAGGTCCCCGAGGCGGAAAGCCCTTTCGCGGACGCACTGGTTGTATGCGCGCGCCATTTCGCACTCGTAGATGGCGTGGCGGAGGAGCGCTCGGTTGCGTTCCTCCTCCATGAGAACGACCTCCAGTCGTTGATTTGCCTCATTGGCTTGGTACGTCGCCGTCGTGGCTCCGTCTAGGAGCTCGGTCCGCAGTGACCAGAAGCCAAACTCTGGGGGGAGGACTGCCTCCGCCCCGTATACCAGGGAGAAAGGAGTACTTCCTGTCGCCCGGCTCGGAGTCATACGCATGGAAGAGAGGATGCTGGGGAGCTCCTCTGCCCATGCACCCCTCTTGGAGGCGGCTTGCTCGAGCCGTCGGTGTAACCCTTGTAGGATCACGCCGTTGACCCTTTCAACGGCCCCGTTACTCTGGGGATGAGCTACCGAGGCGAAGTAGATGGTGAGCCCCAAGCCTTCGCAGAATTCCCGAAAATATGCTGAGTCAAATTGGGTCCCATTATCGACAGCGATTTCTCGGGACGTGATGCTGGCCAAAGGTTTAGCCTCTACCCACTTAGTAAAGTAGTCGACCGCGACCACCGCATACTTGTAGCCCCCGGGCGCTGGGGGGAAGGGGCCCAGGAGGTCCATCCCCCAGCGCGCGAAGAGCCAAGTGATGGGGATAGTCTTTTGGCAGGCCTCGCACGCGGAGACAAGGTCTCGTACGTCACGAATCACGGTGGGCCAATAGAAGCCCTGGCGAAGGGCCTTGGCCGCTATTGCATGTGGGGCTAGGTGAAAGGTAACGGAGCAAGGCGGTGGAAGGCAACGGAGCAAGGCGGAAGCCCCCTGCTTGTAGAACATCCCCTCCAACAGGAGGTATGCCCGAGTTTTGGCCCGGAGGCACTTGGCTTCGGTCTCGTTGGGAGGGTCCCCCTCCCCCATGATGAAGGAGACAAGGGGGTCCATCCAAAATGATGTCTGGGTGATTTCGGCGACTTCCGGGACGCAGGACTCGTCACCCGCATCCGGGGAGGTCATCGAGGGCTTCGCAATAATCTCCAAGAAGGCCCCTTTGGGGAGCGGTTCCCAGGCGCTCGTTGTCCCTTCGCAAGATGTGCCGGGCCTCCAGGCCGTCGAAGTATTTCTCCATCTTGCGCACTTCCCGCAAGTAAAGGCTCAAGTTTGCGTCATGGCACAAGTAGGACTTGTCCATTTGGCAAACTACGAGCTGGGAGTCTCCTTTGACTAGGAGGTGTCGAATCCCCAGGGAGTGCGCAAGGCGCAACCCGAGGAGCAAGGCCTCGTATTCGGTGACGTTGTTCGTGGTGGAGAACTCGAGCCGCGCCACGTACTCGAGTTCCTTCCCCTCGGGGCTCCGGAGGACTACTCCCGCGCCAGCCCCGGCGAGACACAGGGAGCCATCGAACATGAGTGTCCAATGGTCGCTGCATCGGGGCAACGCGGGGAGGTCTTCGTCCCCGGGCCCGGAGGCAGGAGTCCATTCCGCCACAAAGTCGGCGAGCACCTGCAAGTTCATGGTGGAGCGCCCCGTGAGGGAAAGGGAAAAGGGGGCGAGCTCAGCTCCCCACTTGCCTATCCGGCCGGTAGCTTCCTTGTTTCGGAGCACTTCCCCCAAGGGGAGGGATGACGGGACGGTGATGGGGTGCCCCAGGAAGTAATGATGAAGCTTCCGGGACGCCATCAGGAGGGTGTAACAGATCTTCTCCATCTTCGTGTACAGAGTTTTGGCCCCTTGGAGGGCTTCGCTCACATAGTACACGGGATGCTGTTGCCCACCTTGCTCCTTTACCAATACCGCGCTTACAGCGACCGGGGTCGCGACGAGGTAAAGGAGCAAGGGCTCTTCCGAAGATGGGCTCACGAGCATGGGGGGGCTCGTGAGGTATTTCTTCAGGCCGTCGAAGGCCTCCTGGGCCTCGGGGGTCCACCGGAACCCCTTGAGCCCTCGGAGGATTTTGAAGAATTGGAGGCCGCGTTCCCTCGACCACGAGATGAAGTGACTCAGGGCGGCTAAATGGTGGGTGAGTCATCGAACGTCCTTGATCGAGAGCGGCAAGGGCATGTCCAAGAATGCCCGGATCTTCTCGGGGTTTGCCTCTATGCCCCGTTGGGACACAAGGAAACCCAGGAACTTCCCCCCGCGCACGCCGAAGGCGCATTTCTCCGGGTGGAGCTTCAACCCATACGCGCGGAGGTTGCGGAAGGGCTCTGCTAAATCATCAACGTGAGCAGTTGCGCGGGGACTTTTGAAGACCGCGTCGTCGATGTAAACTTCGACATTGCGACCAATCTGGTCTTTGAAGACCAGCGTCATGAGTTCATGGAAGGTCGCTCCAGCATTCTTCAGCCCGAAGGACATGTGGACGTAGCAGAAGGTTCCGAAGGGAGTTATGAAACTCGTCTTTTCCTCGTCCCCTTCTGCCATCTTTACTTGGTGGTAGCCCGAGTATGCGTCCAGGAAGCTCATCAACTCGCATCCCGCGGTCGAGTCGACCAACTGGTCAATTTGCGGGAGCAGGAAGTTGTCCTTTGGGCAAGCGTGGTTGAGGTCGGTGAAGTCAACGCACATTTGCCATTTGCCGTTCGACTTCTTTACGAGGACGGGGTTCGCAAGCCATTCGGGGTGCAAGACCTCATGAATGAACCCCGCCTCTCGGAGTCGGGCAATCTCTACCTTGATCGCCTCTTGGCATTCAAGGGAGAGTTTCCTCAGCTTCTGCTTGATCGGGGGGTGACCGGGGGTCACCGCGAGCTTGTGCTCGATGACATCCCGGGCAACGCCTCGCATGTCGGAGGGCTTCCAAGCGAAAACGTCAGAGTTTTCGCTCAGGAAAGCTGCGACTTGCTCCGCGTGCTCTTCACGGAGATCCACCCAGATCCTAAAGGTCTTGTCCCCGTCGTCCAGGGACAGTGGAACCTTCCGGAGGTCCCCCTCCGAGCGTGGCTTGGGAAGAGGCCTCTCGGAGGGTATCATGGCGGTGTCTGACTCCGGGGGAGACGCCTCCCCCCCGGGGTTTTGATTGTCGCGCCCCGAAACTGGGACTACGACTACTCCCGTGGAGACCTAGCTTGCTATTGCTAGTCCCATACAAGCATACCCTTGACTTCCCAGGATAAGTCAAGTACAGGAGTATATTTACATTGCAGCAGAAAAACTTACAAAATATATTTAAGCAGTGTGGCCTGCTGGCCTTAATATTACATAAAGAGATTGCAATACCTTCGCGGCATTCAAGGTTTAGTTAAAGCAAAATAAAACCTCTACACAGCGGATGATGGGTGTCCCTTCCACAGTAAGAAGTTGACGGCAGAACAACACATCAGGGATTTGACGGGTCTGGCTCTCCTTCTTCTGGATCCAAGAAGTTCTCCATGACTTCTTCTTGATCTTGGTACACTCCATCTGCTGGGTTGTAAGTTGCAAGGGTGAGTACTTACACACTCAGCAAGTCATAGAGAAGAGTAGATACCTATAGTAGTATTGTTATGAACCTAGACTAGTCAAGAATTATGGATGTTTGTAAAGTAATCTTTACTTTCATGCCTCATCTCATGGCAGCACTTTTCATAACATATCATCACTATTTATGTTCACTAGATTATAGCACTACCGCGACATGTCGACACACGACAGCCGACGATAGCACCCCTTATCATGACAACACATGTCATTTGGGTAATCTTGACTTATCAAATTTTATTTAGAAAATATACTTGTGCCACACCCCGTGGATTTAATCCACCACAGCAGACTCCTATAAACCCGGGAGCTCAGAGTATTCGAATACATTTTTAACTCTGTAGAGAGGTACCAATTTACCCGCAAGATATTCCACTTTCAAGCCTTTCCTATCATAACATAATGCTTGGACCCCTGGCTCACTTCATATTGTGAGTGGCAAGGTGGAGATAACAAGAACTTTTGTTATGTATCACTCACAATTCACCGCTGACCCTGTGGCTCTCCGCTAAAACACAGTTGTGGTAGGTTGTATCATAACCTCCACCCCTACTCATATTCCCATTGCTGGGTCAGATATCAGATCACCTTCAGTGATATTGTGGGAACCATCCCTATGTCAATCATGCATCACTACACAACTCATGCAGGGGTTTCATGTGCGATCCGCATAAGTACTTGTTCAGGCCTGTCCCATACCAGGCTTGCGGTTAGCACGTTGTTCATGCCACTGGACGCACAACACAAGATTCTAGTCCTTATATGCCAGTGACCAGACCATCCACAACCCTGCACCTTCCGTGCCTGCTATCCTTTGCAGTTTAGCACCTCCAGTGCTACAGCCATCCATACCATTTTTCTGGTCACGGCTGGGGGTTTTATTTCATGAATATATATAAATATATTTATGATAGTTCATGGCTCACTATTTAATCAATTCACATTTCACAGGCATCCAACTTAGTACTGCCAATTCACAATTCATCCATTCTCATGCAATACTACTTATATTCATGGTCATATCATAGCAATTCATAAAATATAGGTTCAAGATGATCAAGACTATGACTTGCCTTCTGCGTCATGAGAGACAGCAGTTGATGTCGGGTCAGCAGTGAAGTCCTCGAACTCTGGCTCTTGATCTACTCTCCAATCAAACAAACAACCTAGAATTACAATCTTTTTAATACATTACTATACTATATGCAATAATGCAAAGATGCATGTCCCGATGATTCTGAAATGATTAGACGATTATGAAATGATTAGGTTTAGAAGTTGATTAGGGCTAAGATATGGAAACCAAGGTTAAGATTAGTTGTCAAAGGTTTACAAGGTTCCAAACGTCTCAAAATATCAGAATGATATCAAGGTTGCGACTGATTCGCTCAAAAACAGCGAACGTCTTTAGGTCGACATTCGGTTCAAGGCATCGACATAGGGTTGATGGATGATAGAAGGACTATCTCAACTTGTGGCAGTAGAATAAAATGTAGAACACAACTCCACAAGTCTAAGGGACAAGGTTATTTTCAGTTTGCACTTCTGGAAAGAGGTGAAATGAGCTAATGCCACTGGCTGACATGTTCTGACATTGGGCTGACAATGTCAAAATCTAGGGCTAAGCATAAAATGCAGTTCAAGGGCTCAAATCAAGTTGTGATGGAAGAAGAAATTGTAGATCACAACCTGGAAGGAAGTGAAATACACATCTGGAAGGAAGTGAAATGGGCTAATGCCACTGGCTGATATGACCTGGCATTGCATTGACAAGGCTAGAAACTAGGGCTTGCCATAACTTTTGATCTAGGGCTCCAATTGATGCACCACTTTGTCTGGGAGGTAGGCCTCAGTAACAGGAACAAATAACTCAACAGGATCTAGGGCAGGAGATGGCCGGAAAGTGATGAAAACTGACGATGAACTCGGTGGCTGAAGTTCCAAATCACAGTACTGGACAAGAATTAGGGCAAGGCTATAACTTCTGATTTAGACCGAATTGGAAGTCGAGCTAGTAGACAAAGTTACTCAGGAGATCAAGGCGCATCTGGTGGACAAGGTTGTTGAAGCTGGATCGGCCGGGAATAGATTTCCGGTGGCCGGCGCCGGAGAAGATGATATTGAATTAGGGGTTTTCTACTACAGATCGATTGAACTCAATTCCTTGCTTGGAGAGTATCTGAGAGCTATAAGAAAGCTGTTGGTACGATTGAATTGGCCGGATGATCATCGGAGAAGCGTGGCGACGGTCGCCGTCGGCTCGTGAAGCTCGGGCTAGGGAAAAGCTTCAATTCTTGCTCAATTTTGAAATCTTACTTCACAAGATTGCTTAAAATAGATCACTGATCATTTTTTTCTATTGAATCGAAGGCTAATTCGGACTGATTTGAGTTGTGCAACTGGAACAGGGCATTTCTCGAAATTCAGCAATTGCCGGCGATCACCGGCGATGAGATGCACGGGAATTCAATTAAAAGCTACAGCACGATGAGAGTGGCGAGAGAAACTCACTGATGCTGTCAATTTGGGGGTTGAGGCTGCGGTTGAGGCTGTCACCGTGAGCCTCTGTGATGGACTCGCCGGAGAAGAAGACGACGGTGAGGAAAGAGGTAAGGTTTAGTTGCTGGAGGGCTTTGGAGAGTACTGCTAAAGGTGAAGAAGCTGCTCTGGGGTTGCTATTTATAGACAAAACAAATACGAAGTTCACTGCTTGCTTGCGTCGGTGAAGAAGAAGGCTTCGGGTTGAAGCAACGGCGAGCAGCGAAGCTCCTCTCTAGCATGTAGCAGCAGGTGAGCTGGATAGAGATTGCCAGGGCAACAACTGAGGTGCAAACACGTGTACGAGCAAAGGCGGTTGCGAAAATCACGGCTAAAGTGGCGCTGCTCAACGGCGAGACTTGAAACACAGCGACGAGGTCGATGGCGAGTTCTGGTCGCGATCGAGGTCGAAGCAACGCTGTGCACTGTGCCGGCTGTGGTCGAGGTCGCCGTGCACTGCTGGTTTGGTCGCAAACAGTGGGTGAGGTCGAAGGAGGTGATCCCTAGTCGTGAACAGTAGACAAGGTCGTCAACTGCTGCTGAGGTCGAACCAGGGACCTAATTGCAAGGATTTTTCATTTGAATTCTGGACTGATTTGTAATTTTTGATTTAGAGAGGGGTAATCTGCAATCTGATTTCACAGATGGGTATAAACTTATACCTTGTACTCATCCAGCAAGAGATTTGGTAAAATCTGGCTTGATTGGATAATTTTCGATATAAACTGAAAATAGGGTACTTTAGGGTAAAATAGAATCTGAGTTTTGTCGATTTCGAATTCTGGCATCTAGGATGAGATTTGGATATTCTGATAAAATAAGATTTTGTATTGATTAGCATTTGGGAGATGTTCCTTGAAATAGATTCGAATTTGGAGTTAATCTAAAGATTTCAGCCTTTTTGGGTTTCCAGATATCAGATAAAGGACTGATTTGCGATATAATTTGGACTGATCTGTGAAAAAGACTTAGATGAAGAAATCTGAGTGCCAACTTTCTGGATTAAGGTATTGGCATAACCATGATCATAGTCCAAGAGTAATCTGGTCTGACATAGGTCAAGATTTAGCTAAATCTGAGTTCAGAGTAATTAGGGTAATTGGAATGTTAAGTACGATCCTGTTTTCGAAAACAGAAAAGAATTGATAGATCTGGAAGTTAGAGATAGAATTGAATCTGGCTTCTGAAGACTTTTATGCTCAGGGTAACTGATAAATCATATCTGAATAATCTAATCTTGATTTGGGTTCACAAGGAAGATTTTGAGATTTTAGGGTTTGAGACAGATTAGGGTTGAACTGATCTTGTTACTTCTACAGATCCATGGTGTCATGCATGCATGATGTTCATGAAAAAGAGAGTTTTTACCCCTAAACTCAGGGTGTTACAGATCTACCCTCCTTAAAGAAATCTCGCCCCGAGATTTACCTAAGTCAAGAAAAGATAAGGATAGGTTTGCTGAAGATCTTCTTTCTCCCAAGTGGCTTCGTGTTCTGAATGATTTCTCCACTGGACTTTGCAGAACTTGATTTTCTTCCTTCTGAGCTGACGTTCATCAGTAGCTAGAATTCTGATTGGATACTCAAGGTAAGTAAGATTCTTCTGTAATGATATATCTTGTACATCTATCTGGTCAGTAGGCTCTTTTAAACATTTGTCCCATGATGTTCCATAATCTAGTATACAAGCTCTTAGGAGATCTTCTAATATTTGGTTTACTCTTTCTGTTTGTCCCCCTGTCTGTGGGTGATATGCAGTACTGAAATCCAATTGAGTCCCTAGGGTTTCATGAAGTCTATTCCAAAAGTTGGATGTAAACTGTGGCTCGCTACGACCCCCCTGCTTAGGGCGTTTGAGGGGGTCCCTGGCCCCTCGGTCGGTGGGGGCGGGAGCCCCCTGGTTCTTCTTCCAGAGGTCATCCTCCTCCGCCCGAGCGTACTTCTCAAGTACGTTGAAGAGCTCGTCAGTGGAGGAGGGGCAGCTTCGGGAGAGCCTCCGGTGGAGCTCTCCTGGGATGATCCCGCTCTTGCATGCCTCAATGATTGTGGAGTCAGGGATGTGAGCCACTTTGCTCTTAACCTGAGCTAAGCGCTTGAAGAAACTGCGGATGGTCTCCCCCGTCCTCTGCCGGACGATATAAAGCTGTGAGAAATCCAGGGGACGCACGTAGTTTCCCTGGAAGTTTGCATAGAACTCACGCTTGAGCTGCATGAAGGACTTGATGGAGCCGGCCTTCAGGTTGTAGAATCACGAGCAGGCGATCCCGGTCAGGTAGAGGGGGAAGACATTGCACTGCACTGTCTCATCCCCCCCAGCCGCCGAGATGGCTGTGGAATACACCTGCACATATTCATAAGGATCGGCCTCACCGTTGTAGTGTTCGATGTGCGGTGGGCAGTAAGGCCGTGGCCATCGAATGCACCAGAGTCTGTGGACGTGCCTCCGGTGCCTTCCCCGGGCGCCGCCATTTGCCCGGGGACGTGCCTCCGGTGCCTTCCCCGGGCGCCTCCATTTGCCTGGGGACGTGGCCTCCGGTGCCTGCCCCGGGCGCCGCCTTTTGGCTCCCTAGACCCGGTCTCCGGCGCCGGTGCCGGGAGCAGCCTTTTGCCCAGGGACGTGGCCTCCGGTGCCTGCCCCGGGCACCGCCTTTTCGCGCCCGGGACCAAGCCTCCGGTGCCGATCCCGGGCGCCGCCATTTGCCCGGGGACGTGGCCTCCGGTGCCTGCCCTGGGCGCCGCCTTTTGGGCCCCGGGACCGGGCCTCCGGCGCCGGTCCCGGGCGCCGCCATTTGCCTGGGGACGTGGCCTCCGGGCCTGCCCCGGACGACACCTTTTGGCTCCCAGGACCCGGCCTCCGGCGGCGGTCCCGGGCGCCGCCATTTGCCCGGGGACGTGGCCTCCGGGCCTGCCCCGGGGGCCGCCTTTTGGCTCCCGGGACCCGGCCTCCGGCGCCGGTCCTGGGCGCCACCATTTGCCCGGGGACGTGGCCTCCGGTGCCTGCCCCGGGCCTCATCGCCCTTCTAAAGGTAAAGTCTCTGGTTGTTGATCACGTGCAGGTCACGCGAGGAGCGCCTCGGGAATCAGCGACCACCTGTCAAGCATCCAAGGCGCTTGACCGGGAGAAGGACATCGCTACCCCGCAATCCGACGGTAGCGTCCGGGGTAGTTTAGTCTTTTTGCTTCTTTTTGGGCTATAAATAGCCCTTGTACCCTCAGTTGTAAAGACAAATGATTCATTATTGGAATAGCCAAAACTCAGAGGTGTGCTCCGGAAGCCTCACCCCCGAGAGAGCCTCCCCAGCTGACTCCGGTCGGGAGCACGCCGACAGAACTAGGGCCCCCACCGGGACCCGAACCTGTATAAATCCTCGTGTCAATTCTTGTGTTTGTCCGGCGGGGGAGGGCCAGTCACCCGGTCAGCCCGCGTCGCGTTTTCTTCGCTAGGATCGTCCACAAAACCTGCCGGGGTATTCGCAATACTACGACAGATCCAAAGTCGCAAGCGCAAGGTCGCAATGTTGGCTGTGGTCACAGTTAAAGGTTGGAAGTCAAGGTCGCAGGTGCAAGGTCACCAAAACAAAAGTTGCAAGGATTAAAGATGCAAAGGACCTAAGGTAATATTTGTTTTATTTTGACCGATCTCGGTGTATGGAGTTTGATCGGTTTAGAAAATTATTTCTTAGTTTTAACCGTTCTATAAAGAGGGGTTGCAAGTCCTCTCTATATCTCCAACCTGAACCGAGAAATTACTAGGTCATTGCATTGCATCTTTTTGGTTGGATTTGATTTGAATTTGGTTTGAAAGATTTGGTTTTTCAGTTGTGTTTTGACAACAGAAGAGTTTTTGCTTTTTCTAGAAAGATCTAGGCAGATCTGGCTTTTGATTTTTGTTGACAAAAATGTAGCCCTTTAAATTATCTTTCAAACGAGCTATTAAAATCTTAATTTCTATTTCTGAATCAAAAGTTATGGATGTTTTTAACGGACTGTTAGTTATTTGGTTTTTCAGTTTAGTTTTGACAGCAGACGTGTTTTTGCATTTTGTGGAAAGATCTAGGCAGATCTGGCTTTTTCTTCTATTGAAAAAAAGATAGTCCTTTAAGATATCTTTCCAATGAGCTATCAAACGCTTCAATCGGATCTCTGGATTAAAAGATACAGCTGTTTTTATCCATGCTGAATGTCAGTTTGCTAAACTGACTGTCAGTTTGGATTGTCAGTTTTGTTAACTGACAGTTGTCCAGAGAGGTTGTTTTTTGAGCTGAAATTTTTTGAATTAAACTGACTGTCAATTGTCCAAACTGACTGTTAGTTTACATTTCGACCTCGAGCCGTTTTATTTGAGTTTCTATTTGATCTGGTTGATGGTTTGGTCGAACTGACTGTCAGTTTGCATAACTGACTGTCAGTTTAGTGTTTCAAGTTTCCATATACGACCACAAACGGCTAGCTATTTTTTATCCGTAAATTTTGTCGGCAGTTGTGTATGTAACTGACTGTCAGTTAGGTGAACTGACTGTCAGTTTGAGTTGCTGATTTTCAGGCCTAGCTCCAACGGTTCATTTGATTCTTGAGGCTATAAATAGAGCCTTTGAACTCGTATTTTATACAACAAGTAGCCTCTTCTCATACACATTCTTGAGCTTTAGTTTCTTATATAAAATCTTGATCTTTTGGTCAAGTCGAGTGTTTTCTGATCCACCGAGCATTCCAGTGCATTGCATTTGCGTACTTGTAGTTTCTCGGTGCGTGTTTGGAGGTCTAGAGAAGACCTTGCTGCTATTACTCTTGGTGAGCACCCTCACCTAGACGGTTTGGTGGCGTGGCCGTTGATCTCTCCGTTCGGAGATTGCCGGAGAGGCTCGGTAAGTTTGTACAAGGCATCGGTGCTTGCCTTTCCGGAGTGGACAAGGAGCAACCATTAGTGAGAAATATCCTTCGTGGATATTGAAGCAAGACTCATTCGCTTGAGTGCTTCAACGAGGATTAGGGGAGACTGGGCGAGTCTCCGAGACCTTGGTAAAAAATCGTTGTGTTCGTTCTCTCTATCTTCTCTCTTTAATATATTAAATTGCATTTGGTTCTTCTTGGTATAAAAACTTGTTTTTATTTGAAGTTTTTAAAGCCTCCTATTCACCCCCCCTCTAGTCGGCATCCTTGATCCTACAACTCTGACTCCCTAACCGGTTCATTTCATCACCGTACATATCAGTTGCTAACATAAGCGAAAGAGAGAATAGTGTAAGTAAATCTAAAACTAATAATTTTATTACTAAACCCATATACTTATAATTGACCAAGAATGGCAAAAATGGCGGGGAGGCGACAGAAGTGATTGCGCCAGAAGGTGGGGGGTGATGGAGGTGATCACAGCTGACATTGGGGAGGCGATGGAGGTGATCGTGATGGATGGTGGGGAGGCCATGGAGATGATCGCGCCGGATGGTGTGAGGCCGGAGAGAGCTAGGGCGAGTGACATGAAGAGTCCCAAAGTGTGGATATGAGTGGGACAAAGCCCGTCTTAAACTATGTACTATGTAAAGAGATTATCACAGACGGTCTGATAGTCCATCACAGACTATTCTGACATCAAAACCGTATGTGATGTTAATATATCATAGACGGTTGTGAACTCAGAACCGTCTGTGATAGTTGTCGCAATGATGTAACTCTGAATACTGAAATTTCAATATCCAAAAAGCCTCAAATCTATGCAAATGATGTCCAAATGCTCGAAAACTTGTTTTAAATGAAACCTCAAGAGACACTCAGATATTGCAAATGGAGTCCAAATGCTCCGAAAATAGGTTACAATGTGGAGCATGCTCAAATAAATGTTACATACAAATGTGGACTTTGACCGACAATTTGCACATACGTACGTACACACCCATGTTATCCTCAACTTTCTACTTGCTGCACACCTGCAAAGGTGAGAATTAGAGGATAAGCTATACCGATGGAAACAGAGAGATGCGGATGGTTGATTACCTTCAAAGTATAACCCTTCCTGGTGATCCATACGCACGTAACCGGTTTCATCGGTGTCTTCAGTATTGACCTATATGCCACCTCCAAATGGAGGCATCTCATCAAATTGATTTTATTCTTCCTCGTCTACGACATTTTCAACTCCAACAATCCTTCTCTTGCCATGAAGGACAACGTCCCCACTTCTTATTGGCCGGGTTAGTGACATAAATGACCTGAATGTCTTGCTTTGCAAGTATGAATGGCTCATCTTTATAAGCAACTTGATCGACATCCACAGAAGTGAAATCGTAATTGTCAACCTTCACACCTTGTGGGATTTGGACCCATCAGCATCAAAACAAGGGAATCTTGAACAGTACGTAATCGAGCTCTCAAATTTCTTCTATGAACCCTTAGTATGAGTTCAATCCACGTACTACCCTTGGTGGGCCTGCCTCGCTGAACTCCTCATGAAAAGCTTCTACACTCACTCCATTATTTTGCACAGTGCTCTTTCGATCTTGAGCTTTCGTGTAAAATGTGTATCCATTGATGTCGTATCCCTACCATTTCTGTACAGTAAATGTTGGCCCTTTTGCCAAACATTTAAGATTCTCACTTGCGGACTCCCTGATGATTCGCACTTTCATCCATGCATTGAATCGATTGTTATGTTCTCTCATGAGCCAAACCTCGGATCGGTGAGGATTGTCTTGTCGTAGCATCTCCTTGTCCTCGTTGATGTACGGAGACACCTCCATCATGTGTTGCAAGATCCAAAAATGCGCTTTCGAGTACATATCGAAATCAGGAGTGATTGATCTCCGTCCAATAGTTCCAACGCCATCAAGCCTCCCCTCGTGACGAGACACAGGAACTCCTATTGTTTCTACCTTGGTCATGTAAACGATGTAGAACTTAACAACCTCTTACGCTGCATAACCTTCGACAATGCTACCCTTGGACTGATTGGACTGAGAACGATTCCTCACGTAGGCCTTAAGTACACCCATGATGTGAACGATGTCCTGATCTTCCGATAGGTAGAGGTAAATCGACTGATGGAGAACTCGACGTTGCTGATCCAGCTTCCAATCAAAACTGATTCGAACCCCTGCAATCACTACACCACGGCTCCGTTGGTTATCAACCACACCAAGACACGGTTGACCTCGCCATGAAGGCTTGTTCCTGCTGCAAATCAAGAACACAAGCAAGTACGAAGAAGAAGCAATTGAATTGCGAATTGTATTAAGCTCACGAGTTGGGATTTCACAAACCGAGTTCGGCGAAACTGCAATGGCAGAATAATCTAAGCAAAATCCAAATCTAAACAGTGATGGCTACTGAGTATATGAAGAGGCGGTGTGGCTAGGGTTTCTCACCACCTACTAGGGAATACATGGGCCGAAGGCCCGAAACAAGGTGTCGCAGCACCGACTTGCCCCAATCAGAATCTGGTCAAAAATTATTTTGTTAATTTCCGGCGATCTAGAAGGAATTTAGATGAGGGGCTAGATCCATTGGAATGATCTCGTCGTGGGCTTCTCCGTGGACTATAAGAACATCCCAATCGGACTTCGTATGAGGCAGTTATGGTCATTTGAAGGCAAGCTGCTCCTGGATGGCCGAACCGGACTCCAACTCAAATCCGTCTTGGACTCCAACTCGACTTGGGCTCCTTGCTGGTCCTGGCGTCCTCGCTGGTCCTCTCCATGGTTCCTAAGTACAATATTATCATGATTAGGTAGTAAACTATTCTCAAAACCATATATATATAACTTGGGAATGAGTTCACCTGGCAAAGCAACAATCGGGCTCGATCGTGCGTTATTGGTCCTTGTGTAACAAGCGGAGGATTATGGTTGGTGCGTATATCCGAAGAAGTGATGTCCTCATCATCCTCCCCCTCTTGAAGTGGAGCCATCCTCGGCTCAAGCTCGTCTTCCTCTCCCAAGTACAGCTTCAAATCCGTGGTCCAAAAGCTCTTGGACTTGTCACTGAATTTCCTTTGTCTCCTCTGGATTTGTCCTCTAATTGGTGGCAGCCCCGGGGGTACTGTAACACCCTGGTTTTGGGTGTGAAAATTCCTTTTCATGAAAATCATGCATGCATGTATCTCTTTAGAAGTAGCAAGATCAATTCAATTCTAATCTATCGAAAGCCCAAAAATCCCAAAATCTATCCTGAAGATCCAATTCAAGATCAGATTATCCAGACATGACCTACTATTTATCCTGAGTATAAAAGCCTTCAGAAGCCAGATCTACTTCAATCTCTAACTCCCATTTGTGTGCTCAACACTTGCTGCACAATAAAGGTCCGGTACTTATCCGTCGCCGCAGTGCCTAAAGTTTCCTCATCATTGCCGTCCGCATCATGTTTAAACTCATCATCACCTGCATGGTTAGCTGCAAGAACTAATTCATCTTCCACATCACTTGCACTAATGTACCCACCATCCTCAGTAGCAATGTATGCGCGCTGACTTGGGCAATCCTTCATGACATGTCCCATGCCCTTGCAGCGGTGGCACACAATCCCTGTCGTGCGACCCGTGGAAGCAACCGATGAAGAACTATTTGCTGGTGCCTGCACATTAGAAGTTTTGCTCACCTCAAAAGTTCGTGGAGGTGGAGGTGGTGCTGTTGATCATGTCCTATTTTTTGAAGGTGCAGCAGACCGAAAAGAAGAAGATGGGGTTAGTTTGGCTTGCCCCTGCGTCGGCCTTGATGCGGAGGTACAACCAAAATTGCTTCTTGTCCTTGGTTGTCCATGTCATCCCTGCAATTCTTTTTCTGCCAACATAGCAAGCTGGAACAACCTAGTGATATTATTATAATCTTTGTAATCAATAATGTCCTGAATTTCACGTCGTAAACCCCCAAAAAAATGAGCCATCTTTTCCTTCTGAGCCTCTACTACTCCACAACGCAACATGCCTATTTGCAGCTCTTGGTAGTATTCCTCTACAGATTTATTCCCCTGAGTCAAGCATTGTAATTTCTTAAGTAAATCACGTTTATAAGGAGGAACAAATCTATTCCGCATAGCTCGCTTCAAGCTATCCCAAGTATCAGGCTCTACCCCAAGGTTCACTATTTCGTTCCACCAAATGATAGCGAAATCTTTAAACTCATTGGTGGCTTGCCTAACTCTATGAATTTTAGGAACCAGATGGGAATTAAATTTTTGTTCAATAGTCATCTCCCAATCTAAGTAAGCGTCTGCATCATATGCACCAAAAAAGGAAGGGATGGAAAATTTTACCTTAGCAAACGGATCGTCATTCCCACGAAAATAGTTACCCTCCATGCTGTGTCGATTGTGATGCACTCATTGCTGTTGGCGAATATCATGGGCAGCATGGCGCATGGTAGCCGTGTTGCGGAGCTCAGTTTGTACAGCAACCTCCTTGTCGGCATCTTCAACTTCAACTTCATGGGAGGCAGCTTGCTCCTTTTCTTCTTCATCTCCATGAGGCGGACGCTGCTGCCCCATATTGTCCAACCTGGTAGCAAGGTCGGAGATGCGCCGGTCCATCCTCTCAACCCATGTCATCAATGTGCTTATCGAGTTTTGCACTGATGTCGGCCAACATCTTGCAGATTTCATCTTCCTATTCTGTAGCTCGAGCTCTTGTTTGCGGTCCTGTCATGGTTAGTAGTAGGAAAAAGAAGACAATACAGGAGTATTATCCCTATGACTACTAGGTGCGGGCAAGTGGGACTCTCACAAAGTATCTTACCACACTCTTACAAGTGCTCTTACCAAGGCAATAGGGGTGCAACCAGTGGCTGGTTCATGATACTGCGACGAGCGTGATTGAGGCGATTGCAAGGTAAACCTGTAACTGAGTTGGAAGACAGTGGAGCTCAAAAAGCTAATATATGTGTAGCAACAATTCAATATCAGTAATGCAAAGTTGACAATTAGTCTAAAGTAATAGTCAAAGTGCTGGAACTAGCCTAGACTCAGATCTAGCTCAAGCGAGCAACCAGAATCACAAAGGACTAGAACCCAAGATGCGCCACTAAAAATTTTCTTCTTTGCTACGCATATTTTTCTTCTATGATTTTTTTTGCACTTGATTTGTTTTTTCCTTTTTTTTTTAATAAACAGTGCGGCTTTAGTTTTTTTTTTGGCACTTGCCTCTTTCTTTTGCAATTGTACAACAAAACAGAAACGTTGTTCAGCAACTTCGCACTCCAAACACTCTGAATCTTAAGATCTACCCAACAGAAAAGTTGTAGATAATCTTTTTATCTTTCCAAAAAGTACAAGAACGTCAAAAACGGAGTTGGGAATCAAAAGATATGGTAATTTTATCGAAGCTGTATCAGATTGAGCAATTTGAATCCGAATTGTACTAGAGTTTGAAGATTACACAACTAAATTTGCCCAAATTTTACCGTGATAAAACTGCCGAATTTGAAGATTACCTCAACTAACGTTTTGTGGGATTTCTCTCAATGATTCCATAAAGTATAAGTTTATCCCAATCCGAGCTCAGATGAAAGAATTATAATGAAAATACCGAAACAGACGTATTAGATTCAAACTCTACACTGTCGACATTAATGGCCCAATATCTCATAGATGGAAGCTGAATCTGACTTTCACCTCAACAGAAAAGTTGTAGATCACGATCTGGTGTTTCTAGAAAGTACAAGAATGTGAAAATCTGAGTTCATATGAGGAAGATATGATTAAAACAACAAACTGGACAGTGGTAGATTCGAATTGGACGCGACGACGAGGAGATCGACGTGCAATTCGACTCCGCGATGAGATTCAAGACTAAAACTAGACCAAGACTAAAACTAAAAACCAGCACTCGACAAAGATGGATGAAAATTCAAAGATGCAAACTAACAAGAACGATGCAAGGCTAATGGCTAGGGTTTGGACATGGTAAACAATTTTTTTTTTGTAGGGCAAATTTTCTGGACTCTAGGACGAAGAACATAATCGATCTAAACAAAGAGGGGATACAGTGGTACCTATCAGGTAGCCTTCACTCTGATACCAACTGATGTGAACGGTGTCCTGATCTTCTGATAGGTAGACGTAAATCGATTGATGGAGAACTTGACGTTGACGATCCGGCTTCCAATCAGAACTGATTTGAACCCCTGCAATCGCTACACCATGGCTCCGTTGGTTATCAACCACGCCAAGACACAGTTGACCTCGCCACGAAGGCTTGTTCCTGCTGCAAATCGAGAACACAAGCAAGAACGAAGAAGAAGCAACTGAATTGCGAATTGTATTAAGCTTACGAGTTGGGATTTCACAAACCAAGTTTGGCAAAACTGCAATGGCAGCAGAATCTAAGCAAAATCCAAATCTAAATAGTGATGATTACTGAGTATATGAATAGGCGGTGTGGCTAGGGTTTCCCATGACCTACAAGGGAATACATGGGCCGAAGGCCCGAAACAAGGTGTCGCAGCACCGACTTGGCCCAATCAGAATCTGGTCGAAATTTGTTTTATTAATTTCTGACTATCCAGAAGGAATTTGTATGTGAGGCTAGATCCGCTGGGAAGATCTCGTCGTGGGCTTCTCTGTGGACTATAAGAACGTCCCAGTCGGACTTCGTATGTGGGAGTTATGGTCATTTGAAGGCAGATTGCTCCTGGATGGCCGAATCGGACTCCAACTCGAATCCGTCTTGGACTCCAACTCGACTTGGGCACCTTGCTGGTCCTGGCATTCTTGCTGGTCCTCTCCATGGTTCCTAAGTACAATATTATCATCATTAGGTAGTAAACCATTCTCAAAACCATATATATATAACTTGGGAATGAGTTCACCAGGCAAAGCAACAATCGGGCTCGGTCGGCATTATTGGTCCTTGTGTAACAAGCGGAGGATTATGGTTGGTGCATGTATCCGAAAAAGTGATGTCCTCATCAACCCATGTACCTCTCGAATGGATACATATAACGTAGGAACACGGGTCCACATATCTTGATTTCTCTGACAAGGTGGACCGTGAGATGGACCATGATATCAAAAAACAACAGAGGAAAATACATCTCAAGCTGACAGAGTTCGAACCATCTCACTCTGCAAAGAATCTAGTGTTCAAACCACCTTTCTCCCACTATGGTAAGTCCCAAAATATCGATCTCTTCTTCCAAGTGTTCTTCGTGCAAGGTTTCAATTTATGACCCTTTCCAAACACAACATCTATGTCCTTCACCCGTGAGTAAACTTCTTTCCCACTCATAGGCTTCGGGGTTGAACCATCTTTCTTGTGGCAGTCAAAATCCCTCTTCCTCTTACGATATGCATCATTCTTCGGAAGAAGCCTATGGTGACGCATGTACACTGTTTTCTTGCAATTCTTCAGCCACACGCTCTCAGTCTCATCTTCGTAGTGGGGACAAGCTTTGGCTCCTTTCGTACTACGGCCCGACAAATTTCCAAGGGCAGGGAAATCGTTGATGGTGCAGAATATCATAGCACGTAGGATGAAGGTCTCTCGTTTGTATGCGTCCCATACCTACACCCCTTCATTTCACATTGTTAGCAGATCCTCTATCAATGGTGCTAGGTACACATCAATATTGTTTCTGGGTTGTTTTGGTCCTGTGATAAGTAGAGACATCATGATGTACTTGTGCTTCATACACAACTGTCGACGATTCGGACTCGGGGTCCTTAGTCGATCTTATGCAAAATTTGTGAGTTATGAGGCCTTTCAGGGTGTCCCTCCGGGAAGGGATGATGAACCAAGGTCGGTTGGAACACAGAAGGATTTATACAGGTTCGGGCCCTTGATGGTGGGAGTAATAGCCCTACGTCCTGCTGTGATTTCACTCTATGTAGGAAAAAGAGTTACAAAGTTGTGAAAAAGATCATCACAGGCGAAGATATTTTCCGTGTGATTATCTAGAAAATGACTAGACTAGCCTATGGAAACTTGTCGATGTTGATCTGTTCCCAATGTGTCATGTCCTCGTTTGGTGCATTTGCTCACCCTTACCTGGTTCGAATTTGTCTTGAACCAGACGTACATTTATTCTGAACTAGCTCGGGTAACAATCCTCGTCAGCTAGCCCCCAAATTTGAAGGAAACGAAAGGACATATTTACTTCAAATTTTAAACCCTACATCGGATAAGTCACCCGACGATTCAAATCCTCCACTTAGTGGCGCACTATGTGTGGCGGTTTATTTCCCGAGACGAACTCTAAGCTGTATTTGACAGGTAATGATGGCGCCATGGAATTGTTTTTTAATCGGAGATAAAACTGTAAATGTTTTAAAAGCTCGAGGCATTCGAAAAACGAACCATCACCCCTGGGGGCTATAAATACCGAAGCCTCTTAACCCTAAAACTTCACAAGTCTTTTCCCGGCTAAGTCTTTTCCAAAGCCATCCTTTCTTCTCTTCTGTTTCCACCTCAATGGCGGATCAAAACATCATTGAGATTGAAAGTGATGAAGAGGAAGTGGCACTTAAACTCGACCAAGATTTCCAGAAAGTAAGTCTTCTCTAGAATTTTTTGGTTTAAGTTGCCATCTTATGTTCTGATTATTCCCAAAAATGCTTTTTCGGAAATTCACAGATGACCGAAGATTTGGTTCCTCTAGGGAAGAAACCCAAGGTTGACGAGGGATCTTCTAGTGGCACAAGGTTTAGGAATGCATCATAGCTCTCTCTTCCTTTGGCCCCTATAGTCGTCCTTGTCCGTGCAACTCAGCAGGTCGAACCTTCATCTCCACCTTTGGAGGTTCATAATAATCCTTCAAAGCCTTCTTCTCAGCTTTCTCCATTGTGACCCAGTGATCCCCGTCTTTTGACGAGTTATCAATTTTCTGGTTGGAAGGCTGCACTTCCGCGACCAGATGATCCTCAACTTGTGTTGGGGAAACAATCTTCTCGTGGGAATGTTGCACTCCCACAACCTAATAGTTCCCGACTTTTGTTGGGTGATCTACTTTCCGGGGAAAATACTTCATCCTCTCACTTGCGAGGATTGGTAACTATTTTCATCCCTTCTGTTGGTCGTTTTAACTTGTAAAACTAACACATTTATGTGCAGGAGATCAAAATTGTTGGAGCCCCAAGCGACCAGCCTGCTGAGATCCATCCTCTTTCCCTTGAACAGACTCTCCAGAGGGAGAAAGAGGTTCTAGAGAAGAAGACCGAACAGATGTCTTCGGCCATTCTGCACCTGGCAGAATGTTTTGACAGATCCCGTGAAGAGGCGCCCCAATTCCGATTGGAGAGGGACTACGCTCGACAACAGCGAGAACTCTCCGATTAAATCAGGGATGGTAGTGCTTCTTTGATTCGGGACGATGTAGATAGGCTTAGAATAGTCGCCAGTTATCTTGGGGCGGTCAGTGTAGATCCTACTGACACCAATATGTCTGTAGGAGAACTTTGTAAACTTTTGTCGGATCAGGTTGATGCTTTGGTCGCCTGTATCCCTTTTGTATGCAAGCATTGTCAGAAATAAAGATTTCTTTTAACTTACATGACTTGCCGTAAGAGTTAATTTGAATTATAACTCTTCTTAATCTCTGTGCGAATATATGGTCATAAGTAATGTCTTCACGATCACACATACACAGGTAAATTTGAACTAAAAAGTCTTTTGATCAGAAACGCATTAATGAGTCATACCGCGACCAGTACTGGTACTGCGATCAGAACCAAAGCCGCGATCAGAACCAAAACCGCGATCAGAACTGAAATCCAATCAGAACTGTCCTAGTGATCAGAACTGAAGTCGTGATAACATAATTCTTTGACCGGATGACAACCGTCTGTATTGCGATTATCCGTTTGCAACGATCACAGAATATCATTGTGATCATAATGCAAACTTTACGGTGATCACAAGAACGCATTGTGATCAATACATGAAAATTTTAACTTACAAAAAACATGAAGGATAACTTCCTCTGAAAATTTTTGCAACATTTTCACGTTCTTATGTACACCCTAGCCCCTGAATTCGAAAAAAAGATTACAAAAATATCTTTCATTTCGGATTCACTGTGAGGAGTGCATAACGGGTTTCCCGAGAGAAGGCATCCATTATGGGAAATGAATAAAGTATTCAATGGAATGTTGCCTCGGGCATATAAAAGGAGCAGGTAGCTTCCTGAGGAAGCCACACAACCAGAAACCCTTCACTTGCCTTAGAACTTCTGCCGCACAAAACCCTCATTCCTCATTCTCCATCACCTCCAAAGTCGCCACCTTTCCTTTCTATCCTTTGCAAGAAATGGCGTCCTGGAGCCGATCTGTTCACCACACAGAGGAAAACCTGGTGGCACTAGAGAAAGAAGAGATCCTTCCTCAGCGGCTGCTAATTAACTAGCGGCCCACGGAGAAGGATCAAGAAACCCCAATCGTCCAAGAGGGCGAGTTGGTGGTTTTTGAGGAATACCTGCGTTGCGGGTTCCGATTCCCTGAGAGCCGATTCTTGAAGGGAATATTGGAGCATTACAGGTTGGAGTTGGTGAATCTCCACCCAAATGCTGTCCTGATCCTGGCGATTTTTCAGCATTTGCGTGAAGCCTTCGTCGGAGTGCTCCCAAGTGTGGAGCTCTTCCAACGCTTCTACTACTCGGCATGGTCGAAAAGTGCCAATGCTGCCGGATGTATCTACTTCCAGATAAGGGAGAAGAAAGAGTATCCCTTCCCACCCATCCGAGACTCCGTTCACGGGTGGTACCAGAAGTGGTTCTACTGCACCCCTTCGTCGGAGAGCGGGTTGTGGTTTGAGAACTCCTGGCCAGAGAAGTCTAGCGAGTTGGATTCTCTTCCTGCTCTGAGCGTGGAGCAGAAGAAGCAGGCCCAAGTGATTCTTCACTTAGTCCAGCAAGGACTAACTGCTCGCAACATCATTCATGACTTTGTGAAGAATCGGGTGAGCCCCCTACGCGAAAGGGCTCATCCAGCTTGGGAGATTCAGTCCATGGCGGACAACACCTTGGACTATAATAACGGTACGTTTTCCAACCAGCAAAACATACATTTCCTCTGAAAAAATGTCATATTTGCTAACCTGCTTGCTTGTGACGCAGCTCTGCCTTTGTCCGTAATTGAAAAGCGGACAAATTACCTCCTCAAGGCGTATAGTGCCGATGTGGAGGGAACCAGGGGATCGCCTCACCCCCAGAGCTTAATCAACGCCAACGATGATCTCAAATAGGAGCGCCGAAAGGTAAGGAATTTACTAACATGCTCTGTTTGTAGATCAGTCACTCATCTTGCATTAACAAGAATATTTGCAATGGCATAGCTCCTGGGGAAATTCACCGAGGCAAGGCATCCAACCGAGAACATTGGTCTCCTGGGGAAACCGGCTACGAAGAGGGTGAAGAAGATCTCTTTGAAGTGCGGGGCGAGAGAACCTGCTCCCAAGAAGTCCAAGAAGATTCTTGGAGAGGCCTCCTCGCAAAAGACTCCCCTTACCTCGAAGAAAGCTGCGGTAAGATACTCAATGCCCCCTGTTACCCTAGGTACGAACTGGAATTACTTCTTCGTTGTATAGGGTGAAGGGAGCGAGGATGAAGAGGATGATGTCCCTTTGATTCGTCATAATAGTAAGACGACCGCTCCCTCGTGCAGCGAGGTCTTATCTCTGCCCGTAGGGATAGAGACGACCGCAGCAGGCCCCGTGACCACTGATAACCTTGTGGTTGCGGGTGAAACCCCTGTACCTGAAGGCCAGGAAGCTTCAGGATCTGCAACACCTCCCCTTCTGACAGAAGGGGTGACTATGGTAAGATTTCTCGCAGTCCTAAATGTTGTTATTCGTCTATGTACATCCAGTAAGTTATGCTCGTACAGGAAGAAGAAGACATCCCCCTTGTCCACTGCGAAGTGACTCTTGCCAGTCCTGGGGTGGTGAGCACTCCAGGCCTGCCGACAGGAGTTGGAATAACTTAGCAGGACACAGCGACCACTACCAACCCCATGGTCGCGAATGAAGTCCTAGCGCCTGTGGTCCAGGAGACATCTGGACCAATGGCCGTATCCCTAACGATCGAGAAGGTTACCCCTGTAAGGATTCTTACAGCTTTGGTCTTTACCATTTCTCATGTATGTGCTTATAGGTTTGTACACACAGGGAGAAAAAGACAAGGTTTTATTCATGAAGAGGAAGACCAGGACAGATGATGACTATCCTCTTTTCCTCGGGGAACCATCTTCGAAATCCCAAAAGTTGGTGGGATTTTGAGTAAGGTAAGAATCTCCCCTGTCTGGACAGGGTCGGATTACAGTGATCGACTATAAAGATTCTAACCGATGGTCTTTCTATTTGCTTAGGCGCAGAGACTCAGCGCCCAGCCCTCTGGTGGCCTTGACTAGTGTTGAAGCTTCCCCTGCTACCGAGGTCTCGAGGGAGCAAAGCTCCATCCCTTCGGTCACGGAAGTTGTTCGGGCCGTTATAGATGGGCTAGCTATAGAAGTCCTATCGGAGTTATTGGAACCTACGGCCCTAGCAAAAAATAAGGTTCAGTAGGAGGACTCATCCGCTGCTCCTGCCGGGGATAAGGTGGGTGTAACACCCTAGTTCTGGGGGTGAAAAGTTTTGCATGAAAACCTTGCATGCATGTATCCCTGTAGTAGTAGCCAGATCAGCTGAACTCTAATCTCTCCCAAACCCTAAAAATCTCCAAATCTATTCTCTAGATCCAGATCAAGATCTGACCATCCAGATTTAACCTACCAGTTACCCTGAGGATAAAAGTCTTCAGGAGCCAGATCAAATTCTGACCCTAACTCCCAGTACCTAAGCCTCTCTCTGTTTTCGAAAACAGGAAATTTCAGATTTACCCTAAGTACCCCAGTTTCCAGATGATTGAGTTATCTTGATTTAACCTTATCCAGACTCAAGTAACCCCTGGAATATGTTCCTAGGTTCACCCTCAACTCACTTCAAAAAGTTGGGAGCCAAATTAATTCATCTAAACACTTTTCGCAGTTTAGTCCAAATTTTACTGCGAATAAGTCCTTTTCTGTTTACCTGGAAGCCTGAAAAAGCTAAAATCCACGAATCAATCCCAACTCCAGAATTTCTTCAGGAAACACCTTCCAAATACTATTTGATACAGATCTCCCTTTTGATCAGACTTCAAAATCTCTCTCCAATCACCAGAATTCGAGATCGACAAAATCTCGATTTATTTTACCCTAATTTTACCCTATTTTCGAAAATAGGTGAAATCCCTCAAATCTTATCAAATTTTCTCTAAATTTGAGTTGGATGAGTACTAATAGAAATGTTATACTCAGCCATGAATTCAATCCTCAAATTAACCATCTCTAAGGCAGAAATTGGAAATCAGTCCAGATTTCAAATAAGAATCCTTGCAATTGGGTCCCTGGTTCGACCAGAGACACTGTGCGCGACCAGCAGCTGTGCACGACCGCGACCACCGCGCTGCCACGCCAGGAACTTCGTCGCCGGTGAAGCCCCGTGGTCGCCACCCCTGCCACCGTGTTCCTGCCACGTGTGCGCACGCCGTTCGCCACCGTGGAGCCACCGCGGCCGCACCAGCATCTCCAATTTTGCCCGCGCGCGCACGCCATCGCTGCAGCCACTGCAGAAGCTCGATGCCACGTTGCAAGCATGCCGGAGGAGCCCGTCAGTTCGCCGTTGCATCACCCGGGACAGCGCACGCCAGCCTGCAAAGCCGGCACGGCCGCTGGAGCACGTCGCTTCGCTGCTGTCCCGCACGGCCAGTCAATTCGCCATCGATTCGAGCTTCACTTCCCCGTGCAACTCCAGTCGTTGCAAGCCCTTGCTGTGCCTATAAAAGCCGCCCCAGCCCAGCACGAAGACACTCACACCAGAACCACCCAAAATCTCTAACCACGCCGTCGTCTTCGTCTTCTTCGGCGAGCTCGAAAAGAGGCTCACGGTGCCAAGCCTCTACACTGCTTCCTCCTCGATTCCAGCTACTCCAGTAAGCTCCTCTTACCTCCCTCATCATACTCGAGCATGTAATTGACTTCAAACCTCTCCAGTCGCCGGCAATTCCCGTTTCTCTCCAGCAACTCCGGCGAGCAATTAAACCCTATCCAGAGCGATTTAGCTCTCGAGCCTGTGATCAATATTGATTAGTGAACTTATCTAAGCATCTCTAAGCAACTAGAATCGAAGAATTTGCTAAAATATGAAAAACCCCAAATTGGAACTTTGCTTGTGAACTGGAGCTCGCTGTTAAGCTTCTCTGGTGTTTCCCCAACCAATCTAACTTCACCAGTAGCACTCTTATGCCCCAGAGACCATCCTCAAGCAAGGAATTAAGTTTATTTGCCCTAGATCAGAAATGCCCAAATCAGGTTTGAGTTAATCTTTTCTCCAGCCAATATCTCCTAAATCCAGCCAATCCAGCCATAGGAACCTTGCCATCTAGATGTTTTGGACCATTCTGAGCAACTTTTTCTTCTATCACGACTTCTAATTCGGCCTAGATTGTGAGATATCACTATGCCCTAGTTTGCTGTACTGTTCACATTGCATGTGCTCCAGGCCAGCCAACTTCTTCGCCGGTTTTCATCACTTTCCGGCCATCTCCTGCCCTAGGTCCTGTTGAGACATTTGTTCCTGTTACAAATGCCTAACCACCAGACAAAGTGGTGCATCATTTGGAGCCCTGAGTCAAAAGATATGGCTAACCCTAGTTTCTGGCCGTGTCAACCCTATGCCACACTATGTCAGCCAGTGGCATTGAGCCTTTTCACCCACTTCCAGCCATGCACTTTGAAAATAACCTTGTCCCTTAGACTCCTGATGTTGTGATCTACACTTTTCTCTACTGTCACAACTTGAGTTGAGCCCTCTATCACCCATCGACCTTATGTCGATGCCTCGAACCGAATGCCAACCTAAAGACGTTCGCTGTTTTTGGGCGAACCAGTCACCACCTTGATATTACCCTGATATTTTGGAACCTTGTAAACCTTAACAACTAATTTTAACCCTGGTTTCCATAATTAAACCCAAATCGCTTTAAAACCTTGTATCACCAGAGTATTTTCTCCTTGCACCTTTGCATGTAGTGAATTAGTAAGAATAGAATTGATTGTAATGCCTGTTTGCTTGTTTGATCTTGTTCAGAGCAAGAGTCCGGGGTTGAAGATCTTGTCGCTGAACCGTCATCGACTGCTGATACTTACGACGCGGAAGGCAAGTCATACTTTGATCATATTGAAACCCATATTTTATGAATTGCTATGCTATTCCATGAATAGATATGTCATTAATATTGCACATGTTGAGATCAATGATATTATGGCAATGATAGATTGAATACTTGAGAAATGTGAACTTGATAAGATAGCAAGCCACGAACTGATAAAAGTATAAACACGTACAATTATATTCATGAAATAGAACCCCTAGCCGTGACCAGTATTTTGGTATGGAATGGTGGTAGCACTGGAGGTGCTTGGCTGCACTGAATGTGTAGGCACTGAAGGTGCATGGTTTGTGGTATGATCTGGTCACTGGCATGTAAGGACTAGAACCTTCTGTTATGCGTCTAGTGGCATGAAAAACGTACCAACCACTTACCTGGTATGGGACAGGTGCAACCTAGTAGCTTTCTTAGTATCATCAGTTCCCTGCATGGCTTGTCGATCCGGTTTCTCGCGTGGAAACTGGTGGGACGCAGTTCGTCCATGAGTGATGTGAGATCGGAAAAATTATGAGAGGATAAGGTGTAAAGAAGGAAGACGCCCTACGCCAGATTAAGTCGTGCGCGACTGTAATCAAAAGAGGTTATGTGTCCTGCGGGAACATAGACCCAGGCTAGGAAGTAAGGCAGTGGGGAGGACCCACAACGGTACTTGGGACGGTATTGTCCATTTACCGGGCAGGGATACTGTTAATACTAGACTGCAAAAACGTTGTGTGATCTCGGCCTTGTCACATGCGTTTAAGTCGCATGGAGTTGGCCCGACTTGGAAGTCGAGTGAAAAAGTGGATTTAAAAAGAGGTACATCTCTGCAGAGTTTAAAAATGTATTCGAATACTTCGTACTCCCGAGTTTTAGGAGTATGCTGCGGTGGATTAAATCCATGGGGTGTGACACAAGTATTGTTTTATAAACTAAAATTTATTAGCTCAAGATTACCCAAGTGGCATGTGTTGTCACGATAAGGGGCGTTGCCGTGGGCTGTCATGTGTTGACGTGTCGCGGTAATACCATAATCTAGCAAACATATGATAATTAAGAGGCATGTGGTTTATGCCCTAAGTTATGAAATATTGCTAAGAGTATATGATTGAAAGACTTGAATAAGAGTAGTGTGATATGAGGATATATCGCCTTGGATATGGGATATATGTATCACCATCAATATGATTTATTTACTGCCATGGGTATGATCAGAAGTTGAGTAAGAATTGAGAAAGAAATGTATTTTGGGAAAAACCTTTCACTCTTTCCCCAATAGCATAGGTTCATGTCATATATATATATGTATCTCTACCTTCCCTATGACTTGCTGAGTACATAAGTACTCACCATTGCAACAACTCATCAATAGATGGAGCGTTCTACGAACTTGGAGGATACCCTGAAGATGCTGCGGACCCAGGAGATGACGAGCAGTTTCCTCCGGAGCCCTGATGTGGTGCTGTCTTGCTGTCAACCTCTGTTCCCTGTGGATTGCTTTTGGGCCTAGCTTCCGCCGACTAGATGTGTTATTTTGTTAGACCCTTGTGCCTTCTACGGCGCTGTATCTCGTTTTGTACTAAGGCCTGATGGCCATACAATTATGACTATTGTACTATTTTGCTGCTGCAATGTAATCCTGTGATTGACTCATCCTGGGAAGTCAAGTGGTTAGGGGACCAGCTGCACCGAGCTGGGCTCCTCACAGGTGATGCCACTGTCGTGGCAGACGTGACAGTGGGTCTAGCGACTCAGCCTTCAGTTGAACCAGAAAGAGGCTCATTCCGGGAGTATGTTGAGGTATGTCGAACACCCCTTATGAGTTTCGCATTTGCATCGGAACATCCAGGTTTTGAAACTGATCTCCTTCCATGTCATAGGAACTGACCCGTATAGCGACCATGTCGATGGCTATGGCAAATAGCATCGAAGTCGCACAAGTGGAAATGGGTCGCCTACAGTGGTAAGGAAAACGTTTCATTACTTGTCCCAATGTAAATCCTATCTTGACAATTACCTCTTTTGTCACAGAGAGAATGCTTATTTGATGAAGAGCCTTGCTGATCGAGAAGACCAGGAGTTCCGGGCAGCTTCCAAGATCTCATTCCTGGAAACCGAACACCAGAAACTGCGGTCACAGCTCTCCTATAAGCATACTTCCGACCAGCGTAACTTAATTTTGTCATACGAACTATTTTTAATGCCTCCTATCACAGCGGGAGACGACCAAATAAGCCAGCTCGGTCAAGAGAAGACAGATCTCCAAGCGACCATTGGTTCTGTCTGCAGGGAGAACAAAGACTTGAGCAAGTCACTCTCGACCTGCTGCAGTGCTCAAGAAAACATCTTCGAAAAACTGAAGATGGTGGCCAGTTTGCTGAGGGCTGATGTGGTCGAAACCGCGATGGACGACCTTAGCCTCAGCGACTGGACCACGCTGGTCGCGACCCAAGCAGAGTCACTTCTCGAGTATCTTCCTGAAGATACTAGGTGGCAAAAAGAGGCGATCAAGTCAAGAGTTCGATCAGCAGCCTCCGCCATCTTCACCATGGCCCAGATCTAGATCTGAATCCAGTGGTGGGAGAAGCAGAGGTCGAGAGTGAAGACCAGCTTGAGGTTATCATGGAGGAGGTTAAACCCCTTGTAAAAAACTCTTGAATGAGCTCGGCATAATGTAAATCTTTGCACCTGTACAGATACAATTTATACAATGCGAATGTACGCATTTTTTTCTTAGAAAGGAAGCACTTCTTTTTGTTTCATGTTGCGACCATATTCCCCTAGCCCCCGCCTGTGATTATGTATACTGTAGACTTAGTATTATAAGCACAGGAAAAATATGGGTGTAACGACGACCAGGGATACACGACCAGGCCGACAATCATATTTGATACAATACCCAACCTTATTGCAAACCGGCAGCCACTCTGATGACCAAGGACATGCCAGCAAGCCCCGTGTGCGTTGAGCAATGGCTTATTGAGGGGTGTCTTGTCTGGAAGTGATCACGAGATCGGCCAGCGAATCCGATCAGAGTATTGTAGTAATACAACCATCGACGACCATCCCCTAATCCAGACTCATAACGTACGGGCAAAAAGGAATAATCCACATATGAAACAACTAAAAGTACTGATTTTATTAATCATGCTTGAAAAGGAAAAGGGATTGGGAACTTACACGTAGAACTTGCGTAGTTGATCGATGTTCCATGTATTGTACAAGATCCGACCATCCTCCATCGCTAACCGAGCTGATCCTGGTCGCGGCACAGAGACAACAGTGTAGGGGCCTTCCCACTGTGGGGAGAACTTGTTGCGACTAGATTGGTTTTGTATTTTACTAAAACCAGATCGCCCACGTGAAGACTACGTGGTCGCACCCTTTTGTTATGGTATTTGCACAAAGCTTGCAAATATAATGCGAACTTGACCAGAGCTCGATCACGTTTTTCTTCTAGGAGGATGAGATCTTATAATCGTTGCCCATTCTGATCAACTTGTTCAAATTGATCTATTCGGACAGAACCAATACTAATTTCCATGGGTAACACAGCCTGAGCCCCGTACACCAGATGGAAAGGCGTCTCGCCGGTGGCTCGACTAGAAGTAGTACGTAGTGCCCACAGAACGGTGTAGAGCTCATCTACCCAAACCCCCGAGCATGTCTTAAGGCGATCAAAAACACATTTTTTGATGCCCTGTAATATTTGCCCTTTGGCACGTTCAACGGCACCATTGCTCTGCGGATGAGATACAGAGGCAAAGCACACCTTGGTCCCGACCTGATCGCAATAGTCCAGAAAAAGACCGCTAGCAAACTGGGAACCGTTATCAATGATGAGATGATTTGGAACACCAAATTGAGTCACAATGTTCTTATGAAAGAACTTTTGTGCGGCAACAACAGTAATGTTGCATACGGGTTCGGCCTCAATCCACTTTGTAAACGTGTCAATGGCTACGAACAAGAACTTGTATCCATTGATCGCTTGTGGCATAGGACCAACAATGTCCAACCCCCAGACCGCGAAGGGCCATGATCGAGGGATAGTTTGTAGGGCATAGGCAGGTTGATGAACCTGTCTCGCATGGAACTGACACTGAGGACATGTCTTGACCATATTCTTGGCATCATCAAGTGCCGAAGGCCAGTAAAATCCCTGTCGGAAAGCCTTTCCGACCAGTGTACGATATGACGTGTGCGCACTGCATACACTGTCATGAATTTCTCTCAAGAGGGATTTACCTTCCTCATGGGACACACAGCGCATGAATACTCTTTGAGTACCCTTTCTATACAAAACTCCTTCTATAAGCTTGTATAGACGCGCCTTTCGAACGAACCGATTGCTTTCGATTTCATCCTCGGGCGAGGTCCCGTGTTCGAGATAGACCCTCAATGGATGGGTCCAATCTCATTCCTTTCCGAGGTTGGTAATGCAGACCGTTACCGGATCATCCTTGACCATAGTCATGATCGAGGGATGTTCCAAGTGTTCAATGAACACTCTTGCCGGAGCGGATGTGCGTGAGGACCCAATTTTGGATAATTGGTCTGCGAGAATGTTGTCCTTTCGCAGGATATATTGGACTTTGAAATGACTGAAGTGTTTTTCCAATCTCCCCACTTCCCCCAGGTAATGAGCCATTGTCTCATCGGAGGTGCTGTACTCCTTGTTTACCTGGTTTACGACCGGCTGTGAGTCTCCCCTCACCACTAATTGACAGACTCTGAGGAATTTTGCTGCCCGGAGCCCTGCAATAAGACCTTCATACTCTGCTGCGTTGTTGGTCGCAACAAAGTGTAGTTGAATGACAAACTTCAGCTGTTCGCCCTGAGGCGTGACTAAGGCCACTCCAGCCCCCGAGTGTTGAAAACTACGAGAGCCGTCAAAGTACAATGTCCAGTGATCAGGGCATTCCAATTCTTCGGGCGCCAGCACGGGCGGCTCAGGATTAGTCCATTCGACCACGAAGTCGGCCAGGACTTGAGACATGACTGCGGTGCAGGGTGTGAAATGGATGACGAATGCTCCGAGTTCGATGGCCCACTTGGCGATCCGACCAGATTTTTCGGGATTACGGACAATGTCCCCCAGAGGAAAAGATGAGGGCACTGTGATCTTATGTGCTTGGAAGTAATGTCGTAGCTTACAGGAAGCCATCAGTAGTGCGTAAAGTATCTTCTGGACCTCAGGGTATTGCTCCTTAGGACGATGAAGTACTTCACTCACGTACTAGACGGATTTGTGCACACCCTCTCTTTCTGCGATCGGAACAGCGCTGACCACGTGAGGTGTGGCCGCCAAGTAGAGAAGTAATGGTTCCTCTTTGTCGGGAGAAACCAAGACCGGCGGACTGGATAGATATGCTTTTACCTCCTGAAATGCCCTTTCGGCCTCATCGGACCATGTAAAATTGTGATGTTTGCGCAGGGCTTTGAAGAAAGGTAGTCCCCTTTCGCCTAGTCGCGATATGAACCGGCTTAATGCCGCCATGCGACCTGCTAGGCGCTGAACATCCTTGATGGTCGAGGGAGACCTCATCTGTTCGATAGCCCTGATTTTTCAGGATTGACTTCGATTCCTCTGGAACAAACAAGAAAACCAAGAAGTTTCCAGATGAAACCCCGAAAGAACATTTATCCAGGTTTAACTTTATTCCATATCAATTTAAATTACAGAAGGTTTCAGCAAGATCGTCTAAATGAGACGATCTTTTTGAACTTTTTACAACCAGGTCGTCTACGTAAGCTTCAAGATTACGCCCCATCTGGGAAAGAAAGGTCTTTTGCATCAAGCGCTGGTACGTGGAACCTACTTTCTTGAGACCAAATGGCATTCTGACATAGCAGTAGGTGCCGAATGGTGTGATGAAGGCAGTCTTCTCTTCATCTTCTTCTGCCATGCTAATTTGATGATATCCAGAGTAAGCGTCCAGGAAACTCATCAGTTCGCAACCCGCAGTAGAATTGACCAGCTAGTCCATGCGGGGAAGGGGGAAGTCATCCTTCAGACATGCACTATTCAGGCTGGTGTAGTCGACACACATGCGCCACTTGCCATTTGACATGCGGACCATGACCGGATTTGTAAGCCATTCCGGATGATCGACTTCGCGAATGAATCCGGCCTTTTGGAGTTTTTTCAACTCCTCTCGGATGGCTTCCTGCCGATCAATAGCAAAACGCCTGAGCTTCTGCTTTATTGGTCGCTGTCCAGGTCAAACTGCTAACCAGTGCTCGATTACTTCCCATGGGACACCGGGCATGTCGGATGGTTTCCACGCAAACACACCTGCATTAGCCCGGAGGAAAGCAATGAGCTCGAGTTCCTATTTGTCGTCCAAACCTGATTGTTGGGGGAAATCTCCGCGAGACTAACTCCAGGTAAGTTGCGTCACATGCGCCCGGGGACGTGGCCTCCGGTACCTGCCCCGGGCGCTGCCTTTTGGCTCCCGAGACCTGGCCTCCGGCGCCGGTCCCGGGCGCCGCCTTTTGCCCGGGGACGTGGCCTCCGGTGCCTGCCGTGGCCTCCGGTGCCTGCCCCGGGCGCTGCCTTTTTGCTCCCGGGACCTGGCCTCCGGCGCCGGTCTCGGGCGCCGCCTTTTGCCCAGGGATGTGGCCTTCGGCGCTTGCCCCGGGCGCCGCCTTTTGGCACTCGGGACCAGGCCTCCGGCGCTGGTCCAGGGCGCCGCCTTTTGCCCGGGAACCGGGCCTCCGGTGCCGGTCCCGGGCGCCGCCTTTCGCCCGGGGAAGTGGCCTCCGGTGCCCGCCCCGGGCGCCGCCTTTTGGGTCCCGGGACCCGGCCTCCGGTGCCGGTTCCGGGAGCCGCCTTTGGCCCATGGACTTGGCCTCTGGTGCTTGTCCCGGGCCTCGTCGCCCTTCTAAAGGTAAAGTCTCTAGTTGTTGATTACGTGCAGGCCACGCGAGGAGCGCCTCGGGAATCAGCGACCACCTGTCAAGCATCCAAGGCGCTTGACTGGGAGAAGGACGTTGCTACTCCTCAATCCGACGGTAGCGTCCGGGGTAGTTTAGTCTTTTTTGCTTCTTTTTGGGCTATAAATAGCCCTTGTACCCTCAATTGTAAAGATAAGTGATTCATTATTGGAATTGCCAAAACTCACTGGTGTGCTCCAGAAGCCTCTCCCCCGAGAGAGCCTCCCCAGCCGACTCCGGTCGGGAGCACGCCGACAGGACTAGGGCCCCCACTGGGACCCGAACCTGTATAAATCCTCATGTCAATTCTTGTGTTTGTCCGGCGTGGGAGGACAGGTCACCCGGTTAGCCTGCGTCGCGTTTTCTTCGCTAGGATCGTTCACAAAACCTGCCGGGGTATTCGCAATTCCACGACAGTTGGCGCCAACCGTGGGGACTCGTGACAAGACGCCATGGCTCCCCCAAGAACAAGAGCTCGCACCCTTCCCGGTGACGCCGGTCTCGGAGACCCGGCGCCGCCCGTCCGGGACACGGCTATCCCGGCGCTTCCGCCCTGAGGCGGCCAGGCCCAGGTACCGCCTCCCGCCTTCCCGCTTAACTTATGTGCTTCTACCTCCAGGTCGCTCCCGGTGATCGCAGGGACCTCGGCTGGGACCAGTCTCCCCCCGACGGCTCCCCCGGCTCCCTGGGACGCCCCGCTTGAGGCTTTAGTGGAGGGCCAGCTCCGCACCCAGCGCTCTATGGATGAGCTGCTCAGCATGTTGGCGCGGCCTCCGGCCCCCACATTTGCGCCGCACCCATACCCGGGGACTATGCCCCCGTTTATTGGTCACCCGGCGGCCCCTCCGGTCTCCGGAGGTTTGGCCGCCCCGTATGACCCCGCCGGGGGGTTCCCTTCCCTTGCGGGCTATACGTCCGGACCCTTCCCGGCACCCGGGCCCGTCACGGTGCCGGGGGTCTACTTCCTGCCAGGGCCCTTCGTGGCTCCTGGGGGATACCCCGTTCCGGGCCCGTTCCTGGGGCCGGCGGCCCATTACGTGCCGGGGGTTTTCCCTACGCCGGGAGCGAGTCCCGCCCCGCGCGTCGCATTTATCGCACCGGGGGCGGTCGACAGAGCAGCTCCCTTGCCTCAGCGGACCTCCCGCCGCATCGGCTCCCCGGCTCCGAACGCCGCCCCGGGGGCTCCCCCGACGCCGGTTCCGGATATTACAGGGGCTTCCTCCTTTCCGGTTCCGGTCGTTCCCACGGGGGCTCCCTCCACTTCGGTTCCAAACGTCGCCGTGGGCGCCCCCTCCCCGCTTCTGGATAATATAGGGGCTTCCCCCTTTCCGGTCCCGGGGGTCGTCACAAGGGGCTCCCCCCAGCCGGCCCCGGAAGCCTCCTGGCCGACAGCTACAGTGCGTAAGCTCCCTCCCTCGGCGGAACAGGTCCGTTTCTCCCGAGGGGAGGTCGAGCGAATGCATTCACCTGAGCGCGGGGAAGAACTTCCCCCTGGCCGTGGGCGTGGGGAGCCTCGCTCTCGCACCGGTCGGGGGAAGAGACCCACTGAAGAGCCAGCCTCTCCGGAGGAGAGCCCGGACGTCCGGGAGCTCAGCCCCGGTCCGAAAGAAAAGCGTCGCCACCGCCACTCCAGTGGACCCCTTGGGCCGCTTCCCGACTCCGACAACGAGGACGTGTCCCCCGTCAAAGGAGACAGCGACCGGGACTCTCCTCAGGAAGTGCAGGGGGCTAATCAGCCCCTATGCCGCAGACTTCGCAGCATTCGGTGGCCGCGGCCTTACCGCCCGCCGCACATCGGACATTATAACGGTGAGGCCGATCCTTACGAATTTGTGCAGGTATACTCCACAGCCATCTCCGCGGCCGGGGTGGACGAGACGGTACAGTGCAACGTCTTCCCCCTCTACCTCACCGGCATAGCCCGCTCCTGGTTCTACAACCTGAAGGCCGGCTCCATCAAGTGTTTCGCGCAACTCAAGCGTGAGTTTTGCGCGAACTTCCAGGGGAACTACGTGCGCCCCCTGGACTCCTCGTAACTGTACACCATCCGGTAGAGGACAGGGGAGACCATTCGAAGCTTCTTCATGCGCTTCGCCCAAGTGAAGAGCAAGGTGGCTCATGTCCCCGACTCTACGGTCATCGAAGCATGCAAAGCGGGATCCTCCCGGGGGAGCTCCACCGAAGGCTTTCCCGGAGCTGCCCCTCCTCCGCCAATGAGCTCTTCAACGTACTCGAAAAGTACACTCGGGCGGAGGAAGACGACATCTGGAAGAAGACCCAGGGGGCTCCCGCCCCCGCCGACCGGGGGGCCAGGGATCCCCTCAAACGCCCCAGGCAGGGGGGGCGTAGCGAGCCACGGCCTCCGGACACCTTTGTCCTTGAGGGCGGAGGCGGCTCACGCGACCCCCCAAGGGGCATGGGGGAGGACAGTCTTCGCTCGGCCGGGACGGCCCCGCGGGGAGAAGTCGGGAAGGCCCGTGGTGCAGCTTCCACGGGTCCAGTACCCACGCTACCCGAGACTGCCACCAGCTGCTGCAACACTTCGCGGCGTTCCTCGACCAGCGCGGGCGCGGGGGGGGTGGGGGGGGGACTCCGGCCTCCTTGCCCCCTCGGCCAGCTGTTCCGGCCCTTCCCGCTCCCGCGGGGGGTCCGCAGGGGCAGCCGCAGGAGGGGGAGCCTTCAGAAGCTCTCCCCTTCCAAACTTCTCAGCGCCGCATCAACGTCATCGTGGGAGGGTCCGCCTCCGGGCGGTACTCTAAGCGCCAGCGTAAGGAGTACGCGCGCGAAGTCAAGGTTGTGGGGGTGCTACATACGTCCCCGCCACCCAAGTGGTCGGACGTCCCCCTCACCTTCACTGCAGAAGACGCGCGAGGGGTTCACTTCCCCCACGACGACGCGCTCATCGTCTCTGCGACCATCTACAACTGCCACCTGGCCCGCATCCTCGTGGACGGCGGGAGCTCCGCCGATGTCCTATTCCTGGAGGCCTTCAAAGAGATGCAGGTGGATGAGAAGCTCCTGCAGCCCACGGCAGGGCCCCTGCAAGGGTTCGTCCCGGGTAAGGCAATCCACCCCGTGGGCAAGGTAGATCTCCCTATGACATTCGGCACCTCGGAGAACTACTAGATCGAGCTGGTCCGCTTCGACGTAGTGGACCTCCCCTCATCCTACAACGCGATTATGGGGAGGACCACTATCAACCGGCTGGGGGCTGCCACCCATCAAAACTACCTTTGCATGAAGATCCCCGGGCCGCACGGCGTGATCAACGTCCGGGGAGACCAAGACGTGGCCTGTGCTCTATACGAGCGCGCCGCCACCACAATTGGAAGCGTCAACCTCATTAAGGCACCCGGGGGGGAGGCCTCTCCCCCGGAATCAGATGTCGCTGCACCGCCTCCCGGGAGGCCCCTCCTCAAGCCACGTCCGGAAGGGGGCCTCCGGAAGGTCCTGCTGTCCCCGGGCGACGGGGACAAAACCTCCCGGGTCGAGGCAGAGCTCCCCGAGGACCATGCAGCGCAACTTGCAGCTTTTCTGCGCGAAAACTCTGATGTTTTTGCGTGGAAGCCTTCAGACATGCTGGGCGTCGCCCGGGAGGTTATTGAGCACAAATTTGCGGTAGCCCCCGGTCACCCCCCGCCCCCCCCCCCCGTCAAACAGAAGCTGAGGAAGCTCTCCCTCGAGCGCCAAGAGGAAATCAAGGGGGAGATCGCCCGGCTCCGAGAGGCGGGGTTCATTCGGGAGGTCCTGCACCCCGAGTGGCTCACGAACCCCGTTCTCGTGAAGAAGTCAACCGGCAAGTGGCGGATGTGCGTGGACTTCACCGACCTTAACCGCGCCTGCCCCAAAGACAACTTCCCGCTCCCGCGGATTGACCAGCTCGTTGACTCCACCGCGGGGTGCGAGATGATGAGCTTCCTAGACGCCTACTCGGGCTACCATCAAGGCCGGATGGCAGAAGGGGACGAGCAAAAGACGAGTTTCATAACTCCCCTCGGAACCTTCTGCTTCGTCCATATGCCCTTCGGGCTAAAAAACGCGGGGAAAACCTTCCAGCGCCTCATGACGCTGGTCTTCAAAGATCAAGTCAGCCGCAACGTCGAAGTCTACGTAGACGACGCAGTCGTCAAAAGCCCTCGCACAGCCTCCCACATCGACGACCTGGCGGAGACCTTCCACAACCTCCGGGCGTTTGGGCACAAACTCAACCCGGAGAAGTGCGCCTTCGGCATGCGCGGGGGGAAGCTCCTGGGTTTCCTCGTGTCCCAGCGGGGCATAGAGGCAAATCCCGAAAAGATCCGAGCATTCTTGGACATGCCCCTACCACGCTCCGTCAAGACGTCCAGCGGCTCTCCGGCCACCTAGCCGCGCTAAGCCGCTTCGTCTCGCGGTCGGGGGAGCGAGGCCTCCAGTTCTTCAAGATCCTCTGGGGGCTCGAGGGGTTCTGTTGGACCCCCGAGGCCCAGGAGGCCTTCGACGACCTCAAGAAGTACCTCACGAGCCTTCCAATGCTCGTGAGTCCGTCTCCAGAAGAGCCCTTGCTCCTCTACCTTGCCGTCGCCGTCAGTGCTGTTGTGGTATTGCGAATACCCCGGCAGGTTTTGTGAATGATCCTAGCGAAGAAAACGCGACGCGGGCTGACTGGTCAACCGGTCTTCCCCCGCCGGACAAACACAAGAATTTTCCTGGAAGGAGCCACGACCGCAGCATACCAGGCCAATGAAGCCAACCAGCGGCTGGAGGTCGACCTCGTGGAGGAGGAACGCGACCGAGCAAGTCCCTCCCCGTGAGGATGCCATCCCCGCGAGGAAGCCCTCCACGTGAGGATGCCCTCTCCGTGAGGAAGTGGGCCCAAACCTAGCAAGTCCCTCCTGTAGGGCGGCTTACGATCAGCCCTCGTGGACTGAGGGTGTAAGCGGTAACCCGGTCCCCAGCGGCCATGGTAACGAGTCACTTTGGGAGACTAGTCCCCTACCCAAACACTCAAACCCGTCATCGGGCACTTCCTCCTCCGGGAGTAGACGCTCTCCCCAGCGGGATGTCTAATGGCTTTCTTGGATATCTTTTCCTAGGAGACTTTATTCCCGGCTCCCCGTTCTCACGGCGACCGGACGATTGTCTCCCGGAAGGATTTTCTCCGGAATCTTCCTAAGGATTCTTGGCCTTATTCCCGGCTCCCCGTTCTCACGGCGACCGGATGATTGTCTCCCAGAGAAGTTACGGATTTCTCAGACATTTCTTCCATGAAGACCTTATTCCCGGCTCCCCGTTCTCACGGCAACCGTACGATCAGCTCCCGAGAAGCTCGCCTCCGAAAATCTCATCGGGTTTTCTTGGATGTTTCTTCCACACGAGGCTTTATTCCCGGCCCCCCGTTCTCATGGCGACCGGATGATTGTCTCCTGGAAGGTCTGTCCCTTCGAAACCTCGTTTTAGAATTTTCTAACTTGGAAAAATTCTTATGATACAGGTCATCTTCACACCGGGGGCCTTGCTACCCGCACAGCGCGCGGAGCTACCATCCGGCCCGCTGTGGGCCAGGGGGATAAGGAACCCCCGGGTGTCGACCAAAATGACCACGAGCAAACTTAGCTCATTCTTGTCAAAAGGAGTCGTCCAGACCATCCAAGAAGAAAATAAAAGAAAACTCTCAAAGAAGAAAGCGCACAGCTTTATTGATTGTCAAACCCGGAGGACATCTTCTCCCTCCGGTGGGCAACGGAAACGATACAACCCGGGTCAAAACCCGGAAGTTCTCTACATCCTAAGGCTCCTACGCCTAATACTCCCGGAGGCCCTCTGCTAGCTCCCGGGCCAAGTCCCGGTACAATGCGCGCACGCGACGCCGAGCTTCCCAGAGCACATCCTCGGCCCAGTACTCGTAGCCCGCCGGTGGAAGAATGCGAAGTGGGGGGACCATCCGGAACCCCGGACGCGGAGGCGACAATTCGACGCGATGATTGTCAAAATTGTCCAAGTGCCACTCCGGACGCCACCTCAACCGGATCGGCTCTCGGATGGCGTCCCCGCTGCGCTCCCCGGAGATGAGGCTTAGCAAGATTAAAGCCGCTTGGGCGTCCCCCGGGGAGCCCCTCCCAGACCTGTGCCCAGGAGTAACCTCCCGGGAACCCTGGTAACATTGCATTCAATTCAAGACTTAGAAAAATTTCTAACTCTATTGCATTCAAAATGTCTTTGCACAAGTGTCCGGGGCTTCTTCCAAGAAGCTACCGGGATCAAAATCCTAAGAAAAGCAAAAAGGGCCCTAACTAAGACCCGGGGGGAGGCTCATACTTTTTCATTTGCGTCCTCCCCCCGGGGGGCTTTCGCTGGTGCTGGGGCCGAGCCATCTGCTGCCGGAGGTGCCGGTGCCGGGAACCTCACCCAGATGATCTGGTCGTAGAAGCCCCCGGCGAGCTGCTCCACTTCCCGGCGCGAGGGCTCGAAGAACTCGGGGAAGCTCTGGGGGATGCGGCCCCCGATCGCCCGGGCGCCCACCCCCCGGTGCTCGACGAGTCCGGCCGCAGCTGCGACGACGGGGATCGCCCGGCCTCGCGCCCGGGCGTCCGCTGCCTCCGGGATCACGGAGACTTGTGCGTTAAGAAAACGCACAGCCTCCGCGAGTGTGGCCGGGGGCACCTTCGAGCCTCCCCCGGAGCCTAGGCTTACGCCAAGGCTCTCGAGGGCCGAGCGAACGGAGCAACCCGCGTCCACCACCGCCCAGACGCTCGACCCCTCGAGCTCCCGGAAGGCCTCCTCCCGGAGGCGGCCGTTGACGGCCTCCGAGACGTGGACCTGGGCTCGAACCAGGGCCAGCTCCTGGAGAGCTTCGTCCCGCTGACCCAAGAAGGAGGCGGCCCTGTCCTCCGCATCCTTGAGCAGTCGGATGACGCGCTGCTCAACGCCCCAGGTAATTGCCGCCCCCTACAAATTCCAAAGTTAGAAAAATTTTGGATGCAGGGAGCCAAAAGGAAGCGACAACCACTCCGGGTGGATACCTGGACTTGAAGGGACCGGAGCTCCGTGAAGCGCTCGTGGAGCGTCCCCTCCGCGATGAAGGCCTGGACCTTTGGGGTCTGTAGGCCTTCCGCGTGACGCTCGACCTTACCTGCGGAAAGCAGGGGGGTCTCCCGCCCGGCACTGGTCCCACCGTGGCCGGTAAAGGGCCCCTGGGCTGGGGCGCCCAGCATGATCTCGGTCGGGGTGGCGGTCATCGTCGTCTTCGTCGCCGAAGTGCCCCCTGAGGAAGTGGCTGCGGACGTTTCGGAGGGGATCCCTTTCTGGGGGGGATCATCCAACCTTTCCCCTTCCGGGTGGGAGGGCCCCCGGAACCTCCACTTCTGGAGGGACCTCATAGACCGAGGGGCTCCCCCCCTCATCCACGGGCCACTCCACCCGAAGAGGCGAGGCCTCCGCGAACCTCACCTCCGGTTTCTCCGGCTCCAAGGGTGTCGGGGGCGCCGCTACCGAAGGCGGCGACGGGGCGTAGCTACCGAAGGCGGCGACGGGGCGTAGTCCGCCGAATCGGACGCCGTCCCGCCTACGGCCGGCTCCTTCCCCCGGGCCACAACGGGGCTCTTCGGGGGAGGGGGTGTTACTTCTTTCCGGGCCGGCGCCCGAGCGCGCCTGGTCCCGGGGGTCTCCTCCCGGGGCTTCGCCGGTGTTGAAGCCGGCGTCGTGGACGGGCCGGGGGCTTTTTGGACTCTGGCCTTCTTAGGCTCAGAGCCCCCAGCGGCGTCTTTCCCCCGCTTGTGCGACCCGGGGGTGGGGAGGGGCTTCCTCTCCGGCAGCTTCAACCCGTAGGCGTCGGCCACCCAGTTCCGGGGAGGGCCCTCCCCCACAAGGCGCACGACGCACTCGTGCTCGTCGGCGAAGTACCTCCCCAGGAGGTTCTCCGCCTTCTCCCGCGCCGCCGGGTACGGCCGGACTACAAGAGGTAAAGAGTTAGTCAAATTTCCAAAAATTTGTAACTGCAATGCATCAGGTAGCCGGGACTTACGTCGGGTCACCGGCTTGACCGGGGGCCGTTGCTCCGGGCCCATGCTGATCCCCCTTCTGCCGCGTGAGGAGGGGGAGATCCTCAGGAGCATCATCTCCTCGGCGGCGTCCCGCATAGAGCGTGTGCTCCGGGAGATGATCAGCTTGCCGAGGAGCTCGAGCTCCTCGTCCGTCCACATCGGAGGCTTCGGCGCGGACGACCTGCTGTAAGAGGGGGGCTCCGGGGCGTACGCCACCTCGTCGTCCCGGACCCGGAGGTATAACCACCTCCCGATCCAGTCGCCCCAGTGGTCCCGGGAGGCCGCCGCCTGGTAATCGGCCACCCGGGACGGCAGCATCTGCACCATCACCAAGCCAAAGGGGGACTTGGGTCCCCCCTTCACCAGGTGGGAGCTCCTCGCCGCCGATTCATAGAACTACCGGAAGGCGCGTAGGGTGGGCTCCCGCACGGTCGCCGTCTCGTAGAGCCAGATGAAGAGGCCCATCCGGACGATCGCGTTCGGGGTGAGGTGGTTTAGGGCCACTCCATACTCCTTCAAAAACTCCCGGAGCAAGGGATGCACCGGGAGCCGGAGCACCGCCTCCAGGAAGGCCTCGAAGGCCACGACCTCTCCGGGCCTGGGCGGGGGGCTCTGTCTGTGGGACCCCCATTTGAGGAATCCCGTGGCAACCGCCCAGGTGGATTGCAAACAGGTTGGACCATTACAAAACTCACAACAAGCGGAAAACAGTTATAGCATAAAACATAATTAAACATGTACGAGGTCACGAGGACCAATATTACATTAACATAGCGCCCAGAATGACGCTACTTAGAGTTGCTACGAAAATAACAAGTTTATCCATACAAGAGTCGGCATCAAGATACCGAACACACAAAACAAGGCAGACAGCAACAACAAAGATCTTCACTTCTGGCAGCAACGGTTCTGGTAGGGCTTCCTCCACATCGGACTCAACTCGGCGCGAGACCCTCCTAGAACTCTGAATCATCTGGGGCGTTCCCATCCTCTGCTTCATCTTCATAACCAAACGAATCGGGATCGGCGAATCCCTCTTCTGATTTGTTTGAAAAGGCAAGGGTGAGCATGCTTTGACACAATGCTCAGCAAGTCGTTTATTTACAAATGCAATTATATAGATGAGGAGTGATCAAGAAAAGGCGTTAAGTCTTATAATCATAAATAGTATAGATTTCAATCCTTTGATCTTTCAAATAAGGTTTTGTTTTCAACAGCGGGGTTTTTGAAACCTTATAATAGACTTTAAGAAAACATTGTGAATGGCGATCCTCCGTGATCCACCATTTGAATTAACCATATTATGAAAACATTCCAAATAGTTACTTGTGTTGAACCACATGGATAAATCCACCGCGAACATACTCCATGAACTGGGAGTACAGAGTATCCGATACTTTTCTTACGCTTTGCAAAGGTGTACCTCTTTTTAAATCCACTTCTTCACTCGACTTTCAAGTCGGGCCAACTCCATGTGACTTATACACATGTGAAAAGGCCGAGATCACACAATGCTTTTGCAGTCTAGTATTAACAGTATCCCCGCCCGGTAGATAGACAATTAAGTCTCAAGTACCGTTGTGGGTCCTACCCACTGCCTTACTTCCTAGCCTTTGGCCTATGCTCCCGCAGGACACATAGCCTTGGTCTATCCACGCAAGACATTTGACCGTCACGATTACAACCGCTCATGGCTTAATCGGAGGCATAGGGCGTCTTCCTTCTTTCCACCTTTTCCTCTCATGCTTTTTCTGAACTCACATCACTCACGGACGAACTGCGCCCAACCAGTTTCCACGCGAGAAACCAGACTGACAAACCATGCAGGGAACTGCTAATACCAAAAAGCTACTAAGTCGTGCCTGTCCCATACCAGGCAAGTGGTTGGTACATTTTTCATGCCGCATAGAGGCACAACACAAGGTTCTAGTCCTTATGAATTAATAGTGAGGAGCCATCCACATTCCCTGGTGCGCACCGCACCCTCTCTATACAAACCAATCCTCACTATCAATACTAATTTGACATTTCATTTCACAAAAGGTGTTTCAAATCCATTTCTCACATATTAGCCATTTCACATCCAACATGTATACTTAAATAAGATTAAAGCCTAAGCATGGTATCCTAGGGTGACAAGGTTGCATGATGATTCGATATCAAAAAGGGGTTTCCACATGAAAGTTGGGTTATATCTATTCACATGTTTCTAAACATAGTTCTATCAAATAATCAGCATGCATATATTTTTAAAACAGTGAATCTACTTTATTTCAAAATATGGGTGAGACATGATCAAGGGTGACGACTTGCCTTGCCAAGTTGGGTCTAAGAAATCTGCTGGATCTTCAAACGTTCCTTCCAAATCTTCCGCTCCTTGCTCTGCATTCGCACGAGAGCACACACAACACATACAATACATAAGCATCCAGAAAATAGGCTTTATACCAAACATAAGTAAAATATACACATGAATGCAACTGAGGGAGATTGGGCAGAAACAGAACAGCGGAGAAAAGGATACTAGGGTTAGGTTCACTGGACAAGACTCGAATGCGACGAAAGCCAAGGGTTGGCATTCGGTTCGCCAACAGACAATGTCCGAGAAGGACACCAGGATGATTTAGGGCTTCTAGATGATCAAAACTGGTGCAAGAGGTGGCATTGTGTGCCAAATGCTGTGAGGGACCTAGATGACAAAGTGAACTTTTCAGAAAAGCCCTTGAATTAACCGAAATTCACAGCAAAGCTCAGGACACAGGAAATCGAATGCCACTGTACAGCAGCGAACTAGGGCACATGCGTTTGGACGAACCACGCATGCATTGCTTCGCCAAACTTGTCAGGGAGGTAGGCGGGATCAAGACAAGGTTTCTGGTGGAAGGAATTTGACTGGGGTCGCTTGCCGGCGACGAACGGCGAGTTTGAAACCTTCGGCCACCTGAGACAAGGATGAGCCACGGTGACAGAGAACTGGAGTTAGCTAAACTCCAAATTGACCGAGGGGAAACACTTCTGGGGTGGTGTGGATTGTTCTGGAGAGAGGGATTGGGCAGTGGTTAAGCGTGCGAGCTCGTCGACGTTGTTACCGGAGTTGGAGAAGACGGTGAACGGCGAACTGGCTCCACACAGCAATGCAGGCTATAAGCTTTGGGCTACACCATCTAGGGGTTACAGGGAAGGTGTAGGTGGCTTCATGTTGGGGAGAGCTGCAGCGAGGCACGCCGGCGACGTGAGACGTCCACGGTGGCGTGCGAAATTTGGAAAAACACACAGCACTGCATCAATTTGAAAATTGGCTGAATAGGCTTGCTAAGAAAGGGCTAAGGATCATTTGATTCTACTGGAGTGAGTGGTGGAAAGCACTGGAGCGAGTTTAATTTCTAGAACAGGGGTTTTCTGGTTTTCCGGCGATCACCGGCGATGAAGAGCACTAGGATGCAATTGCTTGCTTGGACACGGGAAGATGGGTGTGGGGATCTTACTGGTGAGCTTGGATTGGAGAGAGGGGCTGTGGTTTGCTCTGGCGACGATGGCCTCAAAATCGGCTCGTCTGGGAAGAAAGGGAAACAGTGAAAATCTGGGAAAATGGCTAAGTCCTGGAGTTGTGTTTCTTCACAGCGCTGAAGGGGGTTTAAATAGGCACTGAGGCGAAGCTTGCGAGGGGAAACGGCGAGAGAACTTGTGCCGGGGACGAGACCGGCCGGGTGCAGCTGCGACAGCGGTGACCGGCGATGTGATTGTGCACTGGCGGTGTAGCAGCTCTACAGGCTTTGTCGGTTGCATTGGAACTTCACTAGTGATGGTGTAGATGCGGAGGCAACAGCGCAGCTCCGGCAACGACACATAACACATGCAATTGCCACCGCAACGGTTGCGCGCGCGAAGACAGCGCTCTGGAGCGCGGGCGTTTAACCGCTGGACATGGCGTGGTACTGGCTACTGGCACGTGCGCGCGGGGTGGCTCATTTGCTCACAAGCGCAGGCGACAAGAGGCGATGGCCGGCGGCGAGCAACTGCGGCGACAAAACGCGGTGCGGCTCCGGCGATGCAGCACTGGTCGAAAGCAACGACCAGGCGCTGGTCGAAAACAGCAGAAAAAGAATAGGAGGGCTGATTTGCAATTACAGATTCTTGATTCCAGGGACCAATCTGTAAATCTGACATTTGGCTAAAGTAGAAAGAGTTTTGACTTTGCTAAATTAATCCACAAAGTCTAAGATATTGATCAGCAGCTAGGGATGACAAAATTTTGGAGATTTAGGCAAGTTTTGAGATGAACTGAAAACAGGGTAATTAGGGTAATCTGGTTTTAGAAATTTGACAAGGCTGAAACTTGGGTTTCGGGAGAGATTTGGGAATTCTTCCAGAAGGGAAAAATGTCCAGAATAGTGAAGGGAAGATGTTCACTGAATCAAATCATGATTTGGAAATGATCTGTGACTTTTAGCCTTTTTGGGGTTCCTCAGATATCTGAAAAGGACTAATTTGTGAATCTTTTGGACTGATCTGCGAAAATGACTTGAATGAAAGAGTTTGGCTGCCAACTTTTTAGAGTAACACTCTGGCATTACCAAGATCTCATCCTGATATGCAGATAGTCAAGGCAGGATAGGGTTGGGAAAAACAGGGGTGTCACACTGTCCTTCTTCACGGGGACCCGGATGTCCCCGCCCTCAACGAATCCGCGTTCGACCATGGACTCCGCATCCTCGGCCGTGAACTCGGACACCCAGAGGAAGTCCGGAGCGACCTCCTCCGGGGGCACCTCGGTCGTCTTCGCTCGATCCTTCGGTGCCATCAGGTTTTTTTTTCCGGTGGCTAATGTTTCAGGAAGCTACATCTAAAAGTTCTGGACTCCTGCTACCGGGAGGAAGCTACCGGGAGAGAACTACCAGGAGAGCTAAACGCGCTAAGGTTGAGAAGTTTGGAATGAACTTCCCGGGACCCCCAAGGCCCTATTTATAGGGGCGAGCCGTGATCTAGATGGGCGCCACGTGGCACTCCGCGGCGCAATCTGGGCCATTGAAGTTCAAACCGTGCGCAGGAAACGAAGGAACTGGCGCGCAAATCGAGGCACCAGTTCGAACCGCAAGCACATTTATGGCGAAGAGGCGCGGTCATAAGCACGCGGCATGGGAACCGAAGCGTCATGGCTCCGGTGGTTTGGTCCGGAGATTTTCCCGGTGACATGTACCATGCCCACCGGGGGCTCGACCATCGTCCCCGGGGGGCAGGGGGGGCAGCTGTTGGGGGTAATCTCCGCGAGACTAAGTCCAGGTAAGTTGCCTTTTCGCCCTCGGGACCTGTCCCGGGCGCCGTCATTTGCCCGGGGACGTGGCCTCCGGTGCCTACCCCGGGCGCCGCCTTTTGGCTCCCGGGACCTGGCCTCTAGGGCCGGTCCCGGGCGCCGCCTTTTGGCTTACGGGGCATGGCCTCCGGGGCTGGTCCCGGGCCCATCCGGACGATGGCGTTCGGGGTAAGATGGTTTAGGGCCACCCCGTACTCCTTCAAAAACTCCCGGAGCAATGGATGCACCGGGAGCCAGAGCCCCGCCTCAAGGAAGGCCTCGAAGGCCACGATCTCCTCGGGCCTGGGGCGGGGGGCTCCGTCCTTCTTCACGGGGACCCGGATGTCCCCGTCCTCAACAACTGACCAGGGACTCCATGTCCTCGGCTGTGAACTCAGACGCCCAGAGGAAGTCCGGAGCGACCTCCACTGGGGGCACCTCGGTCGTCTTCGTTCGACCCTTCGGTGCCATCAGGTTTGTTTTTTCCGATGGCTAACGTTTCAGGAGGCTACGTCTAGAAGTTCCGGACACTTGGTTGCCGGTAGCTAGCTACCGGGAGAATGCTACCGGGAGAGCTCAAGACGCTGAAGTTTGGAAGTTTGGAATGTGTTGGATCAAGGATGCCGACTAGAGGGGGGGTGAATAGGAGGCTTTAAAAACTTCAAATAAAAACAAGTTTTTATACCAAGAAGAGCCAAATGCAATTTAATATATTTAAAGAGAGAAGATAGAGAACAAACACCACAATTTTTACCGAGGTGTCGGAGACTCACCCAGTCTCCACTAATCCTCGTTCAAGCACTCAAATCACTTGAGTTTTGCCTCAATATCCACAAAGGATATTATCACTAGTGGTTGCTCCTTGTCCACTCCGGAAAGGCGAGCACCAATGCCTTGTACAAGCTTGCCGAGCCTCTCCAACAATCTCCGTTCTGGAGAGGTCAACGGCCACGCCTCCGAACCGTCTAGGTGAGGGCGCTCACCAAGAGTAACAGGCAGCGAGGTCTTCTCTTGACCTCCAAACACACACCGAGAAGCTAAGTGAATGCAAATGCAAAAGAACTGAAACTCTCGGTGGATCAGAAAACACTCGACTTGATCAAAAGACCAAGATTTTAAGTGGAAAACTAAAGCTCAAGAGTGTATAAGAAATGCTACTGCTTGTTGTTTAAAACTTATGCCCAAAGCCCCTTTTTATAGCCTCAAGAATCAAATGAACCATTGGAGCTAGGGCTGAAAATCAGCAACTCAAACTGACAGTCAATTTGCCTAACTGACAGTCAGTTTAGTGCACAACGGCCGACAAAATTTACGGATAAAAATTCTCTAGCCGTTCGTGGTCATTTAAGGAAAGCTGAAACCCACAACTGACAGTCAGTTGTTCAAACTGACAGTCAGTTCGACCACATACTCGACCAAAACCAAATAGAAACTCAGTTAAAAGCACTGTGGTCGAAACCCCAACTGACAGTCAGTATGGACAAACTGACAGTCAGTTTAGTACAAAAATTTTGAGCCCAAAATACACCCTCTCTGGACAATTGTCAGTTTAAACAAACTGACATTCAAACTCACAGTCAGTTCAGCAAACTGACAGTCAGCTTGAACAAAAATAGAGATAACTTTAAATACAGAAATCCAAAAGAGGTTTTTAATAGCTCGTTTAAAAGATAATTTCAAGGGATACATTTTTGTCAACAGAAGCAAAAACCAGATCTGCTTATATCTTTCTAGGAAAACGAAAAACTCTTCTGCTGTCAAAAACTGAACTGAAAAACCAGATTTTTCAAATTAAGTTCAAACAAAATCCAACCAAAAATGATGCAATGCAATGACCTAAGTTTCTCAGTTTATATTGGAGATAAAGAGAGGGCTTTCGCCACCCCTCTTTATAGTACGGTTAAAACTAAAAACAATTTTCCTAACCGATCATCTCCAAACGCCGAGATCGGTAAAAATAAAATACGGATTACCTTAGGTCTTTTCCTTTTTCACATTTGCGTCTTGTCTTCATTTTTGCGACTTGTGCTTTTACGTCTTTTGCGTTGGGTTCGTTTTGTTCATCTCGACAATCTTCCCAACGGAGCCCTGTATTAATCAATCTCAAAAAGCACAGTTAGTCCTAGACACTCTGTTTTCATTAATCATGAAAATTAGGGTTAGGCATGAAGGCCTAGATGCAACAGAATGAACCTCCCAGGCCCCCCAAGGCCCTATTTACAGGGGCGAAGTGCGGCCTAGATGGGCGCCACGTGGCACTTTGCGGTACATCTGGGCCGTTGAAGTTCAAACTGTGTGCGGGAAACGAAGGGACTGGCTCACAAACCGAGGCGCCGGTTCGAATTGCGAGCGCATTTATGGCGAAGCAACGTGGTCATAAGCGCACAGCACGGGAATCGAAGCATCACGGCTCCGGTGGCTTGGTCTGGAAATTTTCCCGGTGACATCTACCATACCCACCGGGGACTCGAGCATCGTCCCCGGGGGGCATGGGGGGCTGCTGTTGGGCGAAATCTCCACGAGACTAAATCCAGGTAAGTTGCGTCACATGCGCCCTGGGACATGGCCTCCGGCGCCTGTCCCGGGCGCCGCCTTTTGGCTCCTGGGACCTGGCATCCGGCGCCGGTCCCGGGCGCCGCCTTTTGGCCGAGGACGTGGCCTCCGGTGCCTGCCCCGGGCGCCGCCTTTTGGCTCCCAGGACCAGGCCTCCGGCGTCGGTCCCGGGAGCCGCCTTTTGCCCGGGGACGTGGCCTCCGGTGCCTGCCCCGGGCGCTGCCTTTTGGCTCCCGGGACCTGGCCGCCGGCGCCGGTCCCGGGCGCCGCCATTTGCCCGGGGAGGTGGCCTCCTGTGCCGGTCCCGGGCGCCGCCTTTCGCCTCGGGAATCAGCAACCACCTGTCAAGCATCCAAGGCGCTTGACCGGGAGAAGGACGTTGCTATTCCTCAATCTGATGGTAGTGTCCGGGGTAGTTTAGTCTTTTTTGCTTCTTTTTGGGGCTATAAATAGCCCTTGTACCCTCAATTGTAAAGATAAGTGATTCATTATTGGAATAGCCAAAACTCACTGGTGTGCTCCGGAAGCCTCTCCCCCGAGAGAGCCTCCCCAGCCGACTCCGGTCGGGAGCACGCCGACAGGACTAGGGCCCCCACCGGGACCCTAACCTGTATAAATCCTCATGTCAATTCTTGTGTTTGTCCGGCGCGGGAGGACCGGTCACCCGGTCAGCCCGCGTCGTGTTTTCTTCGCTAGGATCGTTCACAAAACCCGCCGGGGTATTCGCAATACCACGACACTGATCCAACCCGAATCATCTTGGACGGATCATCTGGGTACAATGGAACCAGTTTTAGTGTTTCATCTGGTCGAGGAGCAGCTTTGATCGTATCAGCGGACACGGTGGTGATCTGGGCTTCTCGGAGGGGAAGTTGGTCCACCATCTCCAGGGATAGCCGATCAGACGTCAATGCCACGTTGCAACTACCTCGGACCGAAATAACACCCTTGGGGCCAGGCAACTTGCCGCACTAATAAGCATAGTGCATAGCCATCATGAACTTAGCAAGAGTTGGCTGCCAAAGATCGTGTTATAAGTCGAATCACAATCAATTACATCGAAAGTAACTAATTCTGTTCGGAAGTTATCTGGTTCTCCCAGCATGACCGGGAGCACCACCTGTCCAAATGGTATCATAGAGGGACCAGGAATTATCCCATAAAACGGAGGAATTATGAGCTTGATTTTTGAACGAGGAATTTGCATCTCGTCGAGTGCCTTGACCAATAGAATGTCCAAGGAACTACCTCGTCGATCAGGACCCTTTCGACTCTCGCATTGCTGATAATCGGGGTAATGACCAGAGGCAGCCTCAATGGTCGAGTAAGCCTCGTAGGATAATCAGAGAGATCAAACGTCAAAGGTGTATCCGACCAACGGGGGTACTGAGGTTCACCAAGGGGAGTCTCCGTTTGGTTAACCTCTTCGATAAAAGGCTTTAAATTGCCTCTTAGAAACAAAAGAGGAGGAAGCTCCGAAAATAACATTGATATGATTACGAGGTACCTGGTAAGACATCTCTTCGTCCCCACTGGCGTCTCTTAGCCCGCAAGTTTGTTCCTTTGGTGGTAAGGTCGGCATAGGTCCGATCCCCTGGTAGAAGCATCCAACTAATTCAACCAACTCCTGTAATTCTTGAGGTCGTGGCCTGCAGAGTTGTGGAGCGGACACCATTTCTTGCCTTCCTACGGGTTAGTCGACTTCTCTGGCGGGTCGGCACTGCGACTACCATGAAGCGGTTTTATTTTTAAACGAAGGTTTGTTACCTTTGGTCGGTGGAGGTTTCTCTGCGACCGCGACTTCTCGGTACTGTCCCAATCGACTCCTTTTTTATTTCTTCGACTTCCCGCCTGATGAAGATTCTGGCTTCTTGCTCGAATCCTCCCTCTTTACGTCCTTGAGACCTGGTTGAGGTGGTAAGTTACCCTTATCAACCATCTGATTCCATTCAACGGCCTCGGCTGCGTCGGAATATCGATCAGCCATGTCAAAGAGATCGGGTACTGATCGAGGAGGATGGATGAGCAAATCTTTGGTGAATCTCCGGTATCGAACGGCGTGCTTAAATGCTCTGATAATGGAGTTATCGGATATGTTTGGGATGGTATTTCTCACCCCGACAAATCTCTTGACAAACTGACGAAGAGTTTCGGTCGAAGTTTATCGTAGTCGATGGAGGTCGTCCTCTTTACCCGGCTTCTGATAATAATTTTGGAAATTATTGAGGATGGCATCGCACAACATTTCCCAGTTATAGATTGAACCTTCGGGTTGATTGAACAACCAGGTTCTTGCCAATCCTTCGAGGACTGTTGGTAGGTAGTTCGCCATGACCTGGTCATTGCCACCCGCTGCTTGAATAGTAGTGATGTAGATTTGAAGGAACTCGGACGGATTCTAAGTTCCATCAAATCTCTCTAAGGCCCCTGGTTTAAACTTGTCTGGCAAAATGACCGCACGAAGGCCGGGCGAGAAAGCTTTACAACCAACATGAGGACCATGAATAGACCTGTGACTCTCGACCTGATCTCAGGCGACCTCACGCGAGGGGGAGGTCACTCGTGGTCCCAGGCAAGAGTGGACAGGAATTCATTCCCTATCACGAGAGTTCTCCGCCCATCTGGCTTTGTCATGTCAAGACGGCACTGGTGGTGGACGATTCCGTCTACCAGAACCAGAGTTAGAGTACTCTCGATCATGGGAACATGTTGCTGACCGGGAAGAGGCCGTTGGGGTCGCCTCAGATGCGACCTCGTCCAACCTCTCTGCCAGGATTCTGGCGAAAGCCGGTTTCTGCGCATCTGTGACCGTTGGAGGAAAATTACGCAGGACCTCTGTGATGGACAGCAGCTGGCCATGCGTACTTCTCCTAGGTGCACCAGGTGTCACCGTCTCTTCGTCCGCCGGCAAACGCTCCCAGGGTAAAGATGGTGTCTGGTCGCGTCTGCGACCACATGATCGACGGGAAGAACTCAGAGCAGCGTCGTAACGAGCTTGCACATTTTGAAGAGCCTCTAGGGCTGTTCTGCGAAGTTCGTTATCTTGTTTCTCACGATCCTGATCTTCTTTTTGTTTGCGTTCCTGTTCTTCCCTAGCAGCCCGTTGATCGGGAGTTTCTTCCGATAAGGCAACGAACTGTCTAGGGAGCGAGGCTGCCGATGTAGAAAACATCTCCGTTTGTTCCGAGTCAGACTCGAAATCAAAGAGACGGTGGAGGTTATCAGGATCAAACCTCCCCGGGCTAAACTCCTGGTCGACATCGCGCCTACCCTCAGCACGGCCATGCGATGGATCGGATTCCACCTCTAACCCAGTAAGAACCACAGTGGGCTCTGGTTCTGCGTCGATCGCCTCCTGGTCGATGGACATGAACTGATTGGTCGAATCGACCTCTGGGACGCCTTGGCCTCCGGTTTCCTCCATTGGAACAGGATCACTAGGTGAAGGCATCTGGATGTGGGCATAATCCTCGAGATCGAAGTCATTCTCGGAATCATATGCTCTAGACATGGCTCACCGAACCTCCCGATAGAAATAAGAACGCCTTGAGAAAGTCCCCACGGTGGGTGCCAGCTGTCGACGATTCAGACTCAGGGTCCTTAGTCCAACTTATGCAGAATTTGTGAGTTATGAGGCCTTTCAGGGTGTCCCTCCGGGAAGGGATGATGAACCAAGGTCGGTTGGAATACAGAAGGATTTATACAGGTTTGGGCCCTCGATGGTGGGAGTAATAGCTCTACGTCATGTTGTGATTTCACTCTATGTAGGAAAAAGAGTTACAAAGTTGTGGAAAAGATCATCACAGGCGAAGATCCTTCCCGTGTGATTATCTAGAAAATGACTAAACTAGCCTATGGAAACTTGTCGATGTTGATCTGTTCCCAATGTGTCATGTCCTCGTTTGGTGCATTTGCTCACCCTTTTATACTGGTCGAAAGGGCGCCAATGCACAACGGCTTTGTACGGTTGCTCGCATGCAGTTTTGGCAACTGCACTTAACTTCCACGCAGGCCTAACACGTGCAATTAAGGGATAACCACACATATTAACCTCCTGGTAGTTATCTTCACACGTGGAAGAATCTTCGGAATACTCGGGATATGCTTGTTGTAGAGCCTAAACAACCCCGTGTCTCCTGGTCGAGAGTAGTCCATGACCTTCTGACCTCGTATTGTCGGCAATCATCTGACTGCGCATTGTCTGCGACCTTCTGTCCGCGCATCGCCTACGGGCTCCTGACCATGCACTGTCTGCGGCCTGATGGCGCAAAGCCTGCGACCATGTGTCCGCTCTTCTCAAACCATCTAAGATCACACCAACGGACACTTACCTGGTTCGAATCTGTCTTGAACCAGACGTACATTTATTCTGAACTAGCTCGGGTAACAATCCTCATCAACAACCAAGGAGGAATGTTGTAGATACACAAAAGAACCGGCCAAGTGCTATGCCGACTACTCATGTTACCAAAAGGATTAATTCCATTGGTACTCAACCTGGACCTTATATTCCTCAATTCCTCTCTGAAGTTAACAAATTCCCTGTCGATGTCTCTCCACTGCGAAGAATCAGTGGGGTGTCTTAGCTTCCATCCTTCTTCTGGTCTTCCGAGTGCCAACACAATAATTTTGCCTCTTTATGGTTTGCAAACAAATGCTTCAAGCTGGAGGTCACTTTATCTCAGCACAGTCACTGTCGTCGATTCGGTCCTTACGCTTATAGCGGGATGCACCGCACACCGGACAAATTTGCATGTCCTTGTAGTCGTTACAGTAAAGGATGCAATCATTAGGGCATGCGTGTATCCTTTCTTCTTCCATTCCCAAAGGAAACAACAGCTTTTTTGCTTGGTAGGTGTTTTTTGGCAACTCGTTTCCTTCCAGAAGCATGTCCGCTAAAAGATCTAACAGTGCCGTGAAACTCTTGTCGGTCCAACTGTTACTTGCCTTCAATTTCAACAGTTCAAGGACGTGGGCCAACTTTGTGTACTTCGACTTGCAACCAGGGAACAATCACTTTTCTGAGTCCTCAATCAGGCTTTTGAATTTACCAAACTCCCTTTCACTGTAATTTCCTTCCACATCATGCAACATGTCATCTAAATTGTCATCCTCTGGCATAACCTCATCGAAATCATTGTGGGGATCCGAGATGTCCTGTTCCTTAACCTGAGTGGCACTTGTTTCTGCAGTTTGCTCTTCGCCATGGTGGACCCAACACGTATACCCCTTTTTGAAACCACGTTGAATCAAGTGGACGACAATTTGAGATGAGTTGGTGAACATCTTAAGATTCTGGTAGTCTACGCACGGACAATACATATATTGTAAACCCTTCTTTGCCATCTCTTACTCAACAACTTTTTGGAAATCTAAAACACCTTTCATGTATTCTTTACTTGCTCGGTTTTCATTATACATCCAGTCTCGATGGACCATCTGCAATTAAATTCATACACATGCTAAATAGTATTGTACGGTCCATGTAACACCCTGAGTTTAGGGGTAAAAACTTTCGGGGGCTATGGTACAGATAAAAATATGAGAAATTCTTAAAGTTTATCAAGGAAGTAATCCCTCATGACTTTGGAATAAACTTATATCTTGTATACTGATCACACTGCAATTCTGTGATCGCTACGATATAGGTGATCGCAACGTCTGTGGTCGCCCCACAGTCAAGATATGGTGCTATGATAGTAGCACTGATTCTAATCGCAGTCGACGATCTCAATGCTATTCTGAGACCGAAGAACTGTCCTAAGCCGGTTTCGGACAGAAACCTACCTGTGTATTTTTGGTTGCAGAAGCATTCTTGTGTAACCATTTCTTCTCACATAATATAAAGAACCTTACTCTGGATTATAAGTTTTACATAATCCTTTTAAGGGATCAAGTATGTAAGGAAAAGTTCTTTATTTTTGGCAATCTTTACATACACAAGGTACAAAGGCGACCAAAGCGTCGACCTGGTCCAATAGCCATTTACAAAGTTCTCCCAGGGACATGTTAACATCAGTGGGATCAACACTGACTGCCCCCAAAGAACTAGCTATGGCTCTAAGCCTATCTACATCATCCCGAAGCAAAGAAGCGCTATTATTCCTTATCGTATCGGAGAGTTCTCGCTGCTGCCGAGCATAGTTCCTCTCCAAGCGGAATTGGCGCGCCTCTTCACAGGAATTGTCATAACATTCTGCCAGATGCAAAATGGCCGAAGAAATTTCATCGGTCTTCTTTTCCAAAGCCACTTTTTCTTTTGGGAGATTTTGCTCGAGGGATACACTCTCACCAAAAAGAGCCAGGACTTTAGCAGGCTGATCGCTGGGGGCTCCAGAGGTTTTCATCTCCTGCACGTGCATGTGTTAGTTTTAAAAATAAAACGACCAGCAGAGAGAATGAAGATAATTACCAATCTTCGCAGTAAAGTTGCACGGGAGGATGTGGTACTTCCCCTGGGAAGTAGATCACCCGACAAAAGTCGAGGACCATCTGGTCGCGGGAGTGCAATCTTCCCACCAGAAAATTGATCACCCAACAAAAGTTGAGGATCGTCTGATCGCAGAGTTGTGAGACTTTCCCCAGAAGCAGATGGAAGCTTTGAAGGATTATTATGGATCTCCAAAGATGGAGATGAGGGTTCAACCTGCCGAGTTGCATGGACAGGGAGAACTACATGGGACAAGGAAAGAGAGAGCAATGATGCTTCCCCAACCTTTGCACCCGTGAATGAAGCTCCACTGTAGGATCCTTCGTCAACCTTTGGCTTCTTCTTTGGAAGAATCAGTTCCTCAGTCACCTGTAAGTTCCCAAAATTCATTTTGGAAACGATCAGGATTTAAAACGACAACTTGAACCAGAGTTCCAGAAAAGTCTTACCTTCTAGAAGTCGTGGTCGAGTTCGAGTATCACTTCATCACTCTCAATCACGATAATGTTCTTGGGGTATAACCAAAGAGGAGAAATGGCTCTAAAAGACTTAGTTGAAATATAAAACTCGTGAGTTCAAAGAACCTAAAAGCTCTTCTATTTATAGAGCCAGAAGGCGTCAGTTCATTTCCACACACGTCTCGGGTTCTTAAAACGCACTTACGGTTGCCATCACGATGGGTCAATTAAGTCATTATTACCTGTCAAGAAAAACTCAGGGTTTTTCTCGGGATATGAACCATCACACAGCGGAACAGTTTCAGTTGAAGTTGAAATGTCGGGTTAATAATTCGATGCAGGATAAAAATTTGAAGCAAATATGTCTTTTCATTTTCTTCAAATTTTGGGGCTAGCTGATGAGGATTATCACCCGAGCTAGTTCAAAATAATACACATCTGATTCAAGACAGAATCAGATTAGACGTGTGCCTATAAGTCCGTCGCTATGGTCTCAGACGACTTGAAGGGCGCGGACACAAAGATGATTTACGATCGCAGCCCTTGCACGATCATGAAGCTGCAGACAGTGCGCGGTTAGAGGGTCGTTGACTATTTGCAACCAGAATAACTCAAGAATGTCTAACCCTTTGAACAGGCATATCCCGAGGATCACGAGGATTTCTCTACGTGTTAAGCCTGCGTGGAAGTTAAGTGCGGTTAACAAAACTACATCCTAGCAACCGTCCAAGGCTATTTCGCGTTGGCGCCATTTTGTTCAGTATAAAGAGGTGGTCAATGCACGTTCTAAGGGATGGTTAAGAATACAAGTATTACCAAGAGTCCAAGTAACCTGAAGACTTAGACATACTTAGATAGATACTAATATAGAAGAGATCTTCGCCTGTGATCATCTCTTCCTCCCCCTTTGTAAACACTTTTCTCATATAGTGAAATCATAACAGGACGTAGGGCTATTACTCCCACCATCGAGGGCCCGAACCTGTATAAATTCTCTTGTGCCTGTACAAATATTACTCATCCTACCTTCCCGGAGGAGCACCCTGAAAGGTCCTGCAACTCACAAATTTGCATAAGATCGACTGAGGACCCCGAGTCGAAATCGTCGACAGAGACCATGCACAATAAAAAATAATAATGAGATCAAACATAGTACTGAGACCAAAGGATAGCATTGCGATCATACATAGTATTGCGATCACATATTACTTATATTGCGATAACAGAATAGCATTGCGATCAGTGCAGAAATTATGAGGTTATCCTAAAATCACAAGGTAATTTCTTAACAAATCTTAAGAATTTCTCTTGTAATTATTTGTACCATATCCCCCGAATATGAAATAAAATGATCCTTAGTAAAAGATACATTTTGCTTCAGATTCATAACAGGGTAATGATAACAGGTTTCAACAGGAAAGGCACCCGTTTTGGGAAATTATTAAAATAATGCGCCTGGCGAGGAGTCGTCTCGGGCATATAAAAAGAAGGGGTAGCTTACACTAGTACAGAAATGCAGTCTTCTATCGGTAAAAAAAACCCTTCTACTATCGGTTTTTGTACCGATAGAGATAGACACAATAGAACAAGACTGGACATTTTCTATCGGTAAATAACCGACAGAAGAAGTTCACTATTCTATCGACATATTATGAATCTACCGATAGAAAACCCGTCGTATTCTTACGTCCAGCAGTTCGAAAAGTACCACTATTCTAACGGTTAACTACAAGATTACCGACAGAAAAAAGCTTAGTACTCTATCGGCATATTAGGAGTGTACCGATAGAAAACTCGTCGCTAGCGATTGAAAAGTACCACTATTCTAACGGTTAACTACAAGATTACCGACAGAAAAAAGCTTAGTACTCTATCGGCATATTAGGAGTATACCGATAGAAAACTCGTCGCTAGCGGATTGAAAAGTACCACTATTCTAACGGCTAATTATAAGTTTACCGACAGGAAAACTCACACTATTCTATCGGCATATTACAAGTTTACCGATAGAAAACTCGTCAATAGCGATTGAAAAGTACCACTATTCTAACGGTTAACTATAAGATTACCGACAGAAAAAAGCTTAGTACTCTATCGGATATGTATGAGTTCACCGGCAGGAAAGGTCAAACTCTTCTAACGGTTAATTTTGATTGTACCGATAGAAAAAAGGACAGTAGTCTCTCGGTTGTTGATGAATTTACCGATAGAGCAATCACATATACAGTACTTTATTTGCATCACAATACAGTACATTCAAATATACAGTACAGATGCAATACAGTATAGATTGGATACACAATACAGTACAGATGCAAGGTAAATTCACAGAACAAATTCACACATTAGGCAGTTATTCACATTTATTCACATATGTATGGACAAATACAGATTGCAATCCAATGTGGACATTTATTCACATATATATATTTATTCACATGTATATGAACAGTCTATGCAGAGTACACCAAAAAGAGAAAATTGTCATGCTGGATGGTTGGGTGCTACTTCCTCCATGACATATTGTGCCCAGATTTGTCGAAGATATATAATCTTTGCATTTTCATATTGGTCTTTCGACATGGCGATCTGCAAGCATGTGTGCATACTGAGTAACTAACTTCGATCCTAATTTAGAACGTGACACCCATTTTTGAAATTTGAGTTAGCTATCGATGCTTACCTGGGGGAATCGGGAAAAGTTTGTCTGCACTAGGTCGTACATGTAGCGCAGCACATAAAACCCGCATTCCCACGATTGCGGCTGCTGATGACACTGAGATAATTGCATATGCGAATACATGTTAGCTATATATTGTTTCCATAAACTAATTAAGCATAAACAAAAAGTCTCGTGAGTACCTCATATTCTTTCCAAGCTAGTAGGGAGCCCTGCGGTGCGGCATGCCTCCCTCCAGCGGACACATATTTATCAAAAGCCCTGCATTTCAGTTAGTATTGCCGGTTAATGTATTATCATTAGCTAGTGAGGTCAAAATTTAAATCAAACATATAAGTTACTTACGCCCCCATATTCCCCTTGAGCACATATTCCATCGATAATCTGTCACGCATCGAATCGAGGTAGTACACCTCGTTCCTCGGCGGACAGATCACGATGAGGATCCAGTGGCCCCTGCATTGTACGTAAAAGAGGACCGCTAGCTCAAAGTACATCTCAGGTGTAACATACAAGATTGAGTTAAATTAGTACGAAATGCACTAACCTTTGGTGGTACGGCACCAGAATGAAGTCCCTGTCCTGCTGCGCCATCAGCGCGCTGGATATGTACTGCTCAGCGTGCGCGGCGTCCTGCTCTAGCATCGTGAGGCTTATTTTCTCTGGGTCGAGGAAACCCACCTTGTCACACGCAGCCTCCGATGCTAGCCTGTACATGCACTTGCATGCGAAGGATGAGATTAATATTAATTTCACAGAAAGTTACTCAGTATTCAAATGAACTGCAACATTAATGCAGAGTTAGCAAACAGAGTTAGAAAACAGCAATACATAGCATCAGCAAACTCACAGGACTCCAGTCCGTATGATGGACATATCGAGCTCCCGCCAGTTGTAGAGGTCGAACAGATCCTCGTGTGCCACGGATATAGTCCCGGGCTCACGGTGGAACTGCCCAGGCCTGTAGGGAACTAAGAAGTTCAGGCTGCGCCGAGCTCGATGTAGGTACCAGTCGTGGAGGTCTCTGGTTGATCGATCCAATTTCCGCAAAGATGCCTCCGACAGGAGTGGGAGCGCGTTCGTGAACGTCCGCGGCAGTCCCTGTCGCCCTTTGCCCTTGCCTTTGCCGCCCTTGCCTTTTGCCGGGGACTGAGCGCGTACCTTCGAAGGCAAGGGCGAGGTGATGGCGGCTTTCTTCCGAGGTGGAGGCGTGGATGTGCTGGGTGGGGTCGAGGCCGTCTTTGATGTGTCCAGGTTCGCACGAGATCGGCCCTCATGCCCTGAGCTGGGGGCGCAGTCCCCTGGTAGCCCCGCGGCAGGCCACTTCAATTAATGAGCACGTATGTTAGATTATGCAAGTTGAGTGTACTGAGTAGGATGTAATCTAAAATGTGTAGGATTTACCGGTTGTATTACAAGACACTTCTTGGGCCACTGTACGTAGGAGCCCACTGCCTCGGCAAGTGTCTGCAGTTCCTCTGTTGGGACTGGCAACGGAGAATCGTTGTAGCCCGGCATGGCCATGTCCACCTGTACCTTTGCGAAACCCAACCGCAGAGGTACACAGTGGACCCGGACATCCGGCCCAGACGGATATACGAAGCCGTGTCCAACCACTTCCTGCCCGGCGCCTACGTGATTCTGTAGGATGCAGCCCTCCGGCCCCTGCAAATTTGTAACAATTAAAATAGGTTAGCGAAACAACTCTAACAGAATGGGAGTGGCATCAACTTAAGTGCACAGATGAAGGCTTGCAGTACCTCAAGTAGATCCACTGGATCCGCGAGTACCTTCGAAGCGCAACTGCTTATCCGACCCCGCGGGGTACCGTCGTCCTGGGGATCCACATCTAAACTCTTGGCCAGCAATGTTTCTCTCAACCGTGCAAACTCTTCCCTCATTTGTGCGACCTCGGTCTGCACCTCAGACTGTACCTCAGCCCGTATCTCAGCCCGCATCTCCGCCCGTATCTCCTCCCGTACCTCAGCCCGTATCTTATCGGAGAGGTCAGCTTCCTTTTCCTTCCAGGTGCGGGCCTTCTTCCTCGGTGGAGCCGGATCTACGAAACCGGCCTTCCACGACACAATGGCTCCCACGGCCCGTGTCCGCCCGGGATGCTCCTTATTTCCTAGAGCTCGGGTGAGGATGTCGTTCTCCCTCTACGGGGTAAACAATCCCTCCGCTGCGTCCTTCTCAAAAGAGATCTGTTACATTTGAAGGTACCTTGTGAGACAAATTGCCTTATATACACTTGTGCGCACACAGTTTACGAGGTTAGCCAACTTACCATTCGCCTCACAACGTCGGCGTCCCCAGGGGTTGCGAACTGCACAGACCTCTCATCCCTGATCTCGGAGAGCGGCAACTCAGGGGTGTCCATGACAGGATTTTGTTCGTCTTCCTTCTTCCACTGTTCCTCCTTCCCCGCATAGCCCCGGGATCCGAGCCGATGCGGGTGGTCGTTCCTCTTCTGGATCGCCCTATTCTTCTCGCTAAGGGCCTTGAACTCCTCAGTCCCCTTCTGCTTGGTGAATTCCTCCCATACCTCCTCCGATATGAAGGGGTACTTCTCGCAAGGAGATTTCCCCGCAGCTAGGAAGTTACTGACGAGCCAGCTCTTAAAGGTTTTCCATGTTCCGTTCATGTCCTTCAAGCAGGCAGTCCTAGGTGTATCGTCGGGGATGTTCCACTTAGCCTGTTTCCGAAAAATGCATACAATTAATCACGAGTTAGTTAAACTTTAGTATAAGCCAAGAGAACGTGATTACGAAAGAGTTCAGCGATTTCAGTTCATTTAACCTTCACTTCCGCCCACAACCTATCCCTCTCGTCCGCCGTCACGTCCTTCCAGCTCTGGACGGTGATCTTCACCCTTTCTTTCGCCAACAGCCCAACGTAGGCCGCGTACCTCCCAGCATTCTTTCCAATCGGCCTCCCAAATTGGTTGAACTCACAAGAAAGATCAGTGCGTTTGGCCAAACGCCCCAACGTCGTCGCGCCTCGCCCCACCCTCTTGCGCTGGGATGTAACAGCCCCATCTTCAGTAGTTACGATGGGGTTGGCCCTAGTCGAACCACTAGTACCATCCGATGAAGACGACGACATGTCTTCCCCTACAAAACCTTCAACAAACCATATATATGGCAATTAATTCGCCTTGGACTTCCATAACTCAGCCCAGGACTGGAGACTAACTAGGGCGGCAAAAGGGAAAATAATACAAAAAGAAAGACATGCATAAATTACTTACTGAACTCTTCAGAAATATTTTCTATCGGTAAACACATGAGCTGCCGATAGACCATAACAATTACCTCCACACAAGACAATTTTTCTATCGGCAAACACGTGAGATACCGATAGAACATAACAATGTTCTCTACATATGGAATTTTGTTGACAAGCCACCATTCACTGTCATCACATAACATTCTCGATGATTTGCTACACTAATTAATATTCATGGGCCAGCATTATTATTTCACACGTAAATATGCACACAAGCATCTAAGTGCTACTGTGCATAATCTTTAGCCTAGCCTGTATGTGAGTCATCAGGACTTCACAGCTATTAGGTTGGGAAAAGTCATGTATATAGGCATTTGAAACATATACATCGAAGACCCATCCACATTGCCATATATTCATACGAAGTGAGTAAAAATTCCCAACCAAACTAGTACATTGCATGGCTCATGTCCTTCCAGATCCAAATTAAGTTTTACTACTTGTGCAGAAAATTTTCTATCGGTAAACACATGAGCTGCCGATAGAATATGTGTAAGAACACCTCCAACATATAATCTGCATTACATGGCAGTTGGATACAATTGATCACACATACAGCAGTATAGAGAAGTTAAAATCTCAAAACAGGTTCATTACAGCACTGGAACATATTATGTAAACCCTAATTAAAATCAACATTGCCTGCGGAATGTACATAAGCCAACACAATAGGGAACCCTAGTGTAATTGCAAAACTCCAAGAATTAGTACGTGCAAAACACTAGGATCAAATAAAGAAGATGCTGGAAATAGAACGACGAATTAGGGTATTTACGGCGGCGATCAGTTCTGGTGATGCAGAGGCGGTGTAGAACGCAGCAGCGGCGGGCGAAGGACGAAAATAAGAACCGGTGGCAGTGACGAACCAGTGTCCAGCCGGCGATCGTCGTGTGGGAGAGAGGAAGTGAGTGCTCACGGCGGAGGTTGGGGTTTTCTTCGCTCTCGAAGAGACGCAGTGCTCTAAGGTGGAACTGTTCGAGTGGAGGGAAACTAAAGGGCCGTGTACGAGAAATAAAGTAGCGGAGGAACTTTTCTATCGGTATAACAAAATGATACCGATAGACTTATGTAATTTTCTATCGAAACAACAAAATAATACCGATAGAAAAAGTAAATTTCCCGAAAAAATATTCGAATTAGTGATTGCATTTTTCTATCGGTATAAACAATAAAATCCCGTGAGACCAATTTTCCACAGAAAATTTTTTTAAAGTGCTTGAGATTGGGTGCCATTTTTCTATCGGTAAAAACAACAAAATACCGTGAGAGTAATGAAAAGGTGCCCTTTTCTATCGGTATAAACAAAAAAATCCCGTGAGCCCAATTTTCCCCAGAAAATTTTTTTGATTAAGTGCTTGAGATTTGTGTGCCCTTTTTCTATCGGTAAAAACAATAAAATACCGTCAGAGTTATGAAAAGGTACACAATTTAACATCAAACAGACCGTGGTTGAAAGCTGCAGAATGTTAAAGAAAGAGGGAAGATAGCCGGAAAATTGGAAAATTGACATAAAAAGAAATTGTTCATTCATTGTTGTTTTATCACTTACATAAAAAATAAAACCCAAAATGCTAGGTCAAGGGGTGGTCTTAGCCCTGGCTGCATGTAGAATAGAGTCAGTTAGACTTGCAGCCAGGACGCAGGACTCCTCTAGCGACAAGTTGTCCCTAGGATCAACTACTACCGCGTCAAGAAGGCCTGCGACCTCCGTCAGCTTCGCTATGGTATCCTTCATAGTCAAACCGCAGCCAGCGATGGTCATATCCGCGGCTTTCTTCTCCTCGCGAAGACGCCTCGTCCTCGCCCTAGCATTGTCACCATCCGTCTTCATGCGCTTAATGCGCTGGAAGAGATCGTCAAGGTCAAGCCGTAGCTGAGTGTGCTTGTCTGTAAGGAGCTTGTGCTCCTCCTGGAGGGCCCTCAGGTCAGCCTTCACTTTGGCAGTGTCTTCCACGGCTACCATTCCCTGTGCAAATCAACAGGTCAAGAATGAACTGAACATGGATTAACAATACAGGGGTAAACCGAGGAGATTTAGAGTTCTTACCGGGGAGGCCGTGGATGACGATCCCATGGAGGTTGCCATTGTGAAAGAGAAGATGAGGAGTCCAACCGTTCGAGAATTAGAAAAACAACAAAATACCGCGACGCATGGCGAGGTACTTATAGAGTTTCCAAGGCGACGCATGGCGACACGGTTGAGAATTCGAAGCGGCAGAATATTCTTCTATCGGTAAAAACAGGAAAAAACCGTCAGACAACAAATACCGTGAGACAAATGAATTTATTCTAACGGTAAAATAGAACAATACCGATAGAAAATGTTTTGAAGTGCCTGAGAGAAGATGTCCTTCTCTATCGGTATAAATAACAAAATACCGTCAGAAAAAAGGGATTTTTGAAGAGGCTGCGATGAGATTTTTGCAAGTGCTATTTGAAGGGAAGAATTAAATATTTACAGGATAAAGGTACTGTACATGTTAGAACTCATGCTGTAGAGTAAAATTGAGATGTATTAATGCTGTGAACTAGCTTATCATTAAATTCTAAAGAAAAATGTACTGCCTGATGTATTAATGATAAGTTCCTCACCTTGCTGCAGAACTTGTGGGCTGTTTGCTTGGCATTTATCCCTGAAATAGAAATTAATCATCAATGGTTCTCAACCCATAATCCTTCTTCGTGGTCATCTCGCAGATACGTTGTTTCGTCGATATCTTCAGTACGGATAGATTGAATGTCCTCTAAAAATGGAGGTATTTCATCGAATTGGTTATACTCCTCTTCGTCGACAACATCTTCGACCCCAACAATACGTCTCTTGCTGTGGAGGACAACATGCAAGTTTGGATTGGCCGGGTCAACGATGTAGAATACCTGTGTGGCTTGCTTTGCAAGTATGAATGGATCGTCTTGGTGTCCGACTCTACCAAGATTGACGAGAGTAAACCCGTAACTGTCAACTTGAACACCTCGAGGGATTTCGACCCATTGGCATCGAAACAGGGGAATCTTAAGTAATCCGTAATCGAGCTCCCATATTTCGTCAATAACACCGTAATATGAGTTCAGCGCCCTTACTGACCTGGCATCCTCGGAAATAGCAAACAGTGTCACTCCGCTACATTGCGTGCTACTCCTGGCGTCTTGAGCTCTTGTGTAAAATGAATATCCATTGATGTCGTACCCCTGCCAAGTCCCTACAGTGAATCTTGGGCCTCTAGCCAACCATGTCACAGTTTCACTTACGGAGCCCTCGGCAGCTCGCGTGACTCTTTCTTGGATCCACTCAGCAAATTTCCTGTTATGTTCTCTGCTTACCCAAACGTCTGACTTCGAAGGATTCTGTGACCGTAACATTACCTTGTGCTCGTGTATGTATGGCTCGACCTCCGTCATGTGTTGTAAGACCCAAAAATGTGATTTTGCGTACACATCACGAGCGGGGACGATAGCTTTGAATCCAATCGTTCCAATTCCCTCAAGCCTACCCTCGTGTCGGGACCTAGGAACACCAATTGGGTCAACCCCGGCCATATAATCTGTGCAAAATTCAATCACCTCCTCGGCGGCATAACCTTCCATGATACTCCCCTCGGGTCGACGACGAGTCCTTACGTATCCCTTCAATACACCCATAAATCTCTCAAATGGATACATGTAGCGCAGGCACACAGGTCCACAAAACTTAATTTCTCTGATAAGGTGAACAATCAGATGGACCATAACATCAAAAAAGGATGGAGGGAAATACATCTCGAGCTGACAAAGAGTTGTAACCACGTCGCGTTGCAAAGCGTCCAGTCCATCGGGATCAATTACCTACGAGGACACAGTTGCGCCAAATATTCATATCAGAAAAATCTTCTCATTAAGCTCCACAAATGGAGGTAGTGAACTTATAGTACGAGTGCACGTACTTACCTTGGAAGATATTGCGTTGAAGAAATAACATAGGTTTGTGATTGTCTCTCTGACTTTAACTGGGAGAATGCCTCTGATAGCAATGGGAAGCATCTGTGACATCAAGACATGACAGTCGTGGGACTTCATGCCAACCAGTCTTAGGTCCTTCATAGACACAAGTTTTTTCAAGTTCGCGGAGTACCCACATGGAACTTTAACACCGTGCAGGCACCGACAGAGTTCTGTTTTTTCGCTCTTGGACAACGTGTAGCAGGCCGGGGGGAGGTATGTACGCTTTCCATTCTCTAAAGGTGCAAGCTCAGTCCTTATCCCCATTTCCACCATGTCACGACGAGCTTTCACACCATCCTTTGTCTTTCCCGGAATGTTCAACAACAAACCAATCAAACTGTCACAGACATTTTTCTCTACATGCATGACGTCAATGCAATGTCGAACTTGTAAGTGCTCCCAGTACGGTCGATCCCAGAGAATCGATCTCTTCTTCCAAACATTTTTTTCTCGAGGTTTAGAATGCTTACCGAACTCAACTTTGATGTCGTTCACGCGTGAGTAAATCTCCTTACCGGTCAGAAACACTGGAGCTGATCCCTTCTCAGGCTTCCCGTTAAATGATTTCCTCTTCTTACGGTACGTGTGATGCACCGGAAGAAACCTGCGGTGACCCATGTACACTGTTTTCCGGCAGTTTCGCAGCCAGATGCTCTGAGTTTCATCTAGGCAAATAGGGAAAGCCTTGGCTCCTTTCGTACTATACCCCGACAAATTGCCGTAGGCAGGAAAATCATTTATGGTGCAAAATATCAGGGCCCGCAAGATGAAATTCTCTTTCTTGTATGCATCCCACACCTGCACACCCTCGCTCCACAATTTCTGTAAGTCCTCGATTAAAGGTGCTAGAAATACGTCAATATCATTTCCGGGTTGTCTGGGTCCTGAGATTAGTAACGCCATCATGATGTACTTGCGCTTCATGCATAACCAAGGAGGAAGATTGTAGATGCATAAAAGAACCGGCCAAGTGCTGTGCCGGCTGCTCATATTACCATGTGGGTTCATACCATCTGTATTCAGCCCGAACCTTACATTCCTAAGTTCGCCGCCGAACTCAGCAAATGTTCTGTTGATGTTTCTCCATTGAATAGAATCAGCTGGGTGTCTCAGTTTTCCGTCTTGTTTCCGGGCTTCAGCATGCCAACGCAAGTGCTTCGCGACTTTCGGATTTGCAAACAGCCGCTTCAATCTAGGTATCACAGGCAAGTACCACACAGTTTTTGCCGGGGGCCCTTTCCTTACCTCGTGACGTTCACTGTCAATCCGGTCCCTACGCGTATACCTCGATGCGCCGCATCTTGGACAAACATGCAAACTGGAGTACTCGTTACGGTACAACACACAATCATTTGGGCATGCGTGTATTCTTTCGATTTCCATTCCCAACGGACACAACAGTTTTTTGGCTTGGTAAGTAGATCTTGGCAACTCATTTCCCTCTGGAAGCATGTCCGCTAGAAGATCTAATAGTGCCGTGAAACTCTTATCACTCCAACCGTTTCCTGCCTTCAAGTTATATAATCTCAGCACAGAAGACAGTTTTGTAAATGTTGCACATCCAGGGAACAGAGGCTTCTCAGAGTCAGCAATCAGTTTCTCAAATTCACAGAAGTCATTTTCGTTGTAATCTTCCTCTACATCACGTAACATCTCATCTAGATTGTCATCATCATCATCTACGTGCACATCGGAATTAACATTACCAAAATTGGGATGATCATCGATATTATTGCAATCCACATCCGAGTCGTGCTGATTGGTAGTAGTGGTGCTTGTTTCCTCAAGATCTTCGCCATGCCATATCCAACGGGTGTATCGCGCGTTAAAACCACGACGAATCAAATGACTCTTAATTTGATCAGAGTTGCTAAACCTCTTCAAGTTCATACAATCTGTACAAGGACAGAGCATATTTTTCTCTCCCTTCCTCTCCTTTTGTTGCTCAGCAAATTTAATAAACTCATTCACACCATCAAAATATTCAAGAGTAGTACGTTTTATTCCATACATCCAATATTTCATGTCCATCTACAATTAACAAAATTTAACGAGTAAGCCATGCATGAAACCTGCCCGATTAAGTTATGTATATGTACATGTACAGCCTCTTACAACAGATACATGTGTTGAACCCTAGCCTGACGAAATTAACACTAATTAACCTAGCTAACTACACAATACAAGCTAGTTAGCTCCTAAAACATGACGCATTTCCAGCTACCAAGCTCCCAAGCTTAGAGCTACAAACTTGGAACTACACAATACAGCTAGCTTGCAAGTAGAGAGGAAGGGAGATCTAGAGGGAGAGAGAGATAGGTGTCGACGATTAAGCATACCTTAAAGAGAGGGGCGCAATCAACTTCCCTCCAGCCTGCGCTGATCACCCTAGCAGTGTAGCTGGAACTTTCATCACAAACAGAGGGACACAGAGTGCAACAGAACAAATTAAAGAGCAGCTCAGCAATGGTCGACTGGGGTTTTCCTTATAATGGACATTTTTCTAACGGTAAATACATGAAATAACCGTCAGACTAACTTAGGTAATTTGCCGCTCACATATTCTATCGGTAAAAACACACACATACCGTTAGAGAATATACATTACTGAGCAAATATATGTATTTTTCTATCGGTAAATATGTGCATTTACCGTTAGAATATGCATGACTAAACAAATATATGTGCTTCCTATCGGTAAATATGTGTATTTACCGTTAGAATATGCATGACTGAACAAATATATATGTTTTCCTATCGGTAAATATGTGTACTTACCGTTAGAGGAGGTACTGTTACCAAACTGGGACAAACATGCACATGCCATTTCTCACATTCAAGGAATCATATCAATGTAACATCAAACAGATCTTACATCAAACGGATCTTAACTAGAAGATAAAGCAATATATTTCAAGAAATGCTAATTTGTGGATTAACTAGGAGACACAAAAATACTTTTCGTAGGTAGTTGGGACTTCATCTTGCCAAAGAAATTACACATGCCAGTTCACAAATTCAGGTACAAACATACACATGCCAGTTCACCAATACAAATTCAGGTACAAACATACACATGCCAGTTCACAAATTGAAGTGCATGTCTGAAACAGCAGTACAAATACACACCTACCTACCAATACAATTAAATACACAAATGCTCCCTGCACATTCAAGTTCATGTCCCAATTAGCAATACATGATACACAAATATACAACAATATACAAATACAACAATTCACACATTCGATGTATATTACAAAAGCCACGTCTGAAATTAACAACAGATCACGACGAGGACCCAGTGGCCCATACATGCATTTTACATAAAAGGGAACCTTTGCAGGTTGCCACAATGCAACTACCGACTACAAGTTAGACCTGATACATCACAAATCCATTCATCCAAAACAGCAAATGTCTGAACCACATTGGACTTAACCATAGGAGTTCAGTTCGAAGACGCCCGAGGAGCTGGAACTGCCGTCGACATACATTTGTACGTAATGGTGATTTCCTCGGACTCAAACTCGATCAACTCAACTCAACTCAACTCAACTCCATTAACAAAAAGAACCTACCTTCCAAGATGTTGTTCTGTGTAGTGATGGTGTAGAATGGCTGTGCAAATAACAACAATTCTTCTTCTCCAAGCAGGTAAGCATCTGGCCACAAGCTGGTGCATGCAAAAACATGTAAGATGCTTTCTATAGGTCCTGATTTGAGAAACACGCCGGGCTTCAGCATCTTCTCGACCGAGCCAACCAAGATCTCGCCCTTCACGTCCTTCCAGCTCTCGACGGTGATCTTCACCTTTTCTTTCGCCAACAAGCCAACGTAGGCAGCGTACTGCGATGAAGAACCGTGAAATACGTTGCCCCTCACGAGCATCATCCAAGGACCTGAACAGATCATAATCATATTGAAAAGAAGACACATCAAAATGAAGGATACAAAAAAGCAGAATTATTGCCATAATCGGATTAGAATAATCTAACAATATTGCAGAAATTTTACGTACCTTCCTTGGGATGCCGACGTCTAGAGGGCGTCGATGGAGGTGCGGAGGTGCAGCGGTCCCCTGTAGAGGTGCGCCGGCCGTCCATGGAGCTTACGGGTTAGGACTACGAGCCCAGATGAACTGTGAGAATGAAAGAGACATACCCGTGTATTTATACAATTATATATTTTCTATCGGTAAGAAAACAGAATACCGTTAGTAATAAAAACATCTGTAGAAGCCGAATGGTTCTATCGGCACAACAAATATTACCGATAGGAATTTTTGTACATACTCTATCGGTCTGTACGTACACTACCGATAGAATATTACTAGTGTAGAAGGCCAACAGTTCTAAGATATTTTGTGCAATATTCTACCGGTATAAACATGCATTACCGATAGAATAAAACTATTAGAAGACGAACAGTTCTAAGCAATTTTCTATATATTCTAACGGTAAAAGAATCCATTACCGATAGAATAAAAATATTTGTAGAAGGTCAACTATTCTATCGGCGAACTACATATTGCCGATAGGAACTTTTAATATATTCTGTCGGTATATTCATACAGTAGCGATAGAATAAGTCTAGTTGTTGAAGTCGACCAGTCCTATCGGCGCACAACATTCTTCCGTCAGTACTTATGCATCTCTTCTAACGGCAAATATGTTCATTACCGCTAGAGTAAATCGTACTATTTATTCTATCGGTAAGTTTCTTAGAAACCGATAGGGAAAATACATCCGTCGGGCTTTTTTGCCCGCGAGGCACATTTTCTATCGGTTTTGTGCTGTTTCGCTAATAACCGATAGAAGATAGGGGTTAGTAGACTGCATTTCTGTACTAGTGTTACTAGAGAAGTTTCACAGCCAAAACCCTCTGTTACCTTAGACATTCTCACCGCACAAAACCCTCTTTTGCACACCTTGCCCTCATCGTCTCCAAAGCCATCACCCTTCCACCGATCTCACCACCAATGGCGTCTTGGAGCCGATCCATCCACCACTCAGAAGAAAGCCTAGTGGCCTCTCAAGAGAGAAGAGATTCTTCCCCCACGGTTGTTGATCAACTGGCAGCCAGCGAAGAAGAATGAAGAAGCTCCAGTCGTTTGTGAGAACGAACTGGTGATCTTCGAAGAATACCTACGATGCAGGTTCCAACTTCCGGAGAGCGAATTCCACTAGGAGGTTCTTGCACATTATAGACTGGAGCTGGTGAATCTCCATCCAAATGCTGTTCTGATACTAGCCATCTTCCAGTATTTGTGCGAGGCTTTTGTTGGAGTGCTGCCCAGCGTGGACAATTTTCGGCGCTTCTATTTCTCAGCATGGTGGAAGAGTACCAATGCCGCGGGCTGCATCTACTTCCGCATAAGGGAGAAGAAAGAGTACCCCTTTCTTCCTCTGCGGGATTCGGTGCACTAGTGGCACCACAAGTGGTTCTACTGCACCCTACCTTCAGAGAGTCACCTCTGGTTCAAGAACAATCGGCCAGAGAAGAACAGCGAAATGGACACCATTCCCATTCTTAATCCAAGGTTGAAGAAGCAGGCTCAGGCCATTCTTCATTTAGTCCATCAAGGACTAACAGCGCGGGATATCATCCGTGATTTTGTGAGAAATAGGGTGAGCCCCCTGCGGAAGTGGGAACACCCTGTCTGGGAAATAGAATCCATGGCAGATGGTGTAACATCCCAAAAATAGAGCGAAAAAATTTTTATAAAAACCTAATCCTAAATGATTTCTTTTTGTTTTAACCCCAGAAACTAAACCCTAGTTCTGTTTTCGAAAACCAGAATTCCTCATTACCCTAATTACCCAACTTAACCTTTTCATATTTCAGTGCAACCAATTCCAGAACAGCTTCCTCCTAGATTTCTTTGAAATATTAAGCCTTAACGTGCTTGCATACCAGTCCTAAAACTTCTCAGCCAAATAAGTCCATTTGATTACTTTTCACAGTTCAGTCCAGATTTTATCGCAAATTAGTCCTTTTCAGCTCTCAAAGACCAGAAATGGCTAAGTTCTCCAATTCACCTCCAAATCCAAATCTAATCAAACTTTTATGTTCCTTTCACTATTCAACACAAGTTTCCCTTTTGTGCTGAGTTCAGATTCAGCCCCGAGACTCAGTCATTCGTGTTTTTATTCATTTTCGGTAAAAGTACTATTCACTTTTACCCTAACTCTGTTTTCGTTTTCGTTTTCGTTTTCTTCTCATTTCCAATCAGATCACCTTCTTTTTAGCTACTCAACCAAAACCTATATATTGATCTAAATCCCAATCAACCACCAAATTATGATTATTTGCAATTTAGCCCAGAACAAGTTCCTAAAATCATAATTCAGTCTTTTAGATAATCTCTGCCTCTTTTCTTTGATTTCCTTCTATCCTCACACACCCATATATAGACAGTTCAGTATATACATACAAATACATGAGTAAACACATACACAAATCTTTTTAACTCCACAGACACATCCAGACCACATATACACACAAATACTCATGTATCTATCTATACCTAAATGTACACATGTATATACACCACCCTTACTTAACCATGAAGCCATCCAATAACAGCAAACACACACACGTCAATAGTATCCACATCAAACCAGCCAACACATGCACACAAGCTTCCTCTAGTCAACAGTAACAGCAGAACCTTCACAGGACAGCAGTTTCTTCGAACTTACAAATATACATGTATTCATACATCTGCAGCAGTAGTACCAGTGTTCTTCTCCTCTTTTCTCTTCTTCTCCTCCTCCATATTACTTCCAGCAACTAGCAAATACAGTAGCGGCCACCACATTCTTGTTCCTGTTCATCTTCTTCTCCCTCGGTCATGTGAAGGACGCAACCCACCCCGAGCCACCATACCTCCAAACGACTCTCCGAGGTAAAATCTTCTTCCCTCTTACTCCCCTCGGTCACTTCAAGCATCCCCGTGAGTTCTGATGTGTAACACCCTGGTTTTGGGGGTGAAAAGTTTTTGCATAAAATCCTGCATGCATGTATCCCTGTAGCAGTAGCCAGATCAGCTGAACCCTAATCTCTCCCAAACCCTAAAAATCTCCAAATCTATTCTCTAGATTCAGATCAAGATCAGACCATCCAGATTTAACCTACCAGTTATTCTGAAGATAAAAGTCTTCAGGAACCAAATTGAATTCTAACCCTAACTCCCAGTATCTAAGTCTCTTTCTGTTTTCGAAAACAGGAAATTCAGATTTACCCTAAGTACCCCAGATCCCAGATAACTGAGTTATCATGATCTAACCCCATCCAGACTCAAGTATCTTTTGGAATATGTTCCTAGGTATACCCTCAACTTACTCCAAAAAGTTGGGAACCAGATTGTTTCATCTAAACACTTTTCGCAGTTTAGCCCAAATTTTACTGCGAATAAGTCCTTTTCTGTTTACCTGGAAGCCGAAAAGGCTAAAATCCACGAATCAACTCCAACCTTAGAATTTCTTCAGGGAACACCTCCCAAATGCTATTTGATACAGATTTCCCTTCTGTCCAGACTTCAAAATCTCACCCCAACTACCAGAATTTGAGATCGACAAAATCCAGATCTATTTTACCCTATTTTCAGAAATAGGTGAAATCCCTCAAACCTTATCAAATTTTCTCCAGATTTGAGCTAAATGAGTATTAATAGAAATATTATACTCATCCATGAAATCAAATTCCAAATTAAACCTCTTTAAAACCAGATTTACAAATTAGTCCAGACTTCAACCAAAATCATCACAATTATGCCCCTGGTTCGACCAAAACCTGTTGTTCACGACCAAATGGGCTATTTCGACTTCGACCAGAGCAGTGCAACCGACCAGCTGCTGTTTTCGACCTCGCGCTGCTGTGTTTGCTTCGACCACGACCTGGTCCCAGTGCACGATCACGGCCACAGCTCGCATGCGACCACGTGCACCACTGCAGCCCCCATCGACTTCGACCTCGCCAGCTGCTACAGTAGCCGTAGTCGTTGAAGCCAGCCCGTGGTCGCCATCTTCACCAGCTGAACAGTGCCACGTGTGCGAGTACTGTTGGCCACTGTGGATCTTCCCCGGCGTGACTCACAGCCAGCTGATTTCCTCCCGTTTGCACGCCACCAGCAACGGCTACAGCAGGAAAGCATAGCCACGTGGAGAACTCGCCGCGGCCAGCCATCGTGTCGCCTTCACTTCGCAGCAGCTCCAGCTGCAAAAGCTCTCACGGCCGCCGAACAGGTCACCTCCATCGCCAGCTCGCCGTGAAGTCACAATTCTGTCACTTCCTTGCCGGCTACAACTCCCCGAGCTTTTCCAACCGTTGAAGCACCTCCAGCTTTGCCTATTTATACCCCCTGGGACTTAGCCTTACCTCTGGCACAGCAAAATCACCAGAAAACCAGCAGTTCACTGTGTCTTCTTCTTCCCCGGTGAGCAGCAAAGAGGGAGCACGGTGCCAAGCTTCTCCACTACTTCATTCTTCGATCCAACACCCCCAGTGAGTTTCTCTCATCTCCCTCATGCTTCTCGAGCTTGGAATTTAATTTAAATACCCTCAGTCGCCGGCAATTTTAGTTTTACTCCAGTAGCTCCGGCGAGCAATTAACTTCATTCCAGAACGAATTGATCTTCGAGCCAGTAGTGAAAAATGCTTAGAATAGCTCACTTAAGACCCCTGAGCTATTGGTTTGAACAAATTCGTTGTAAAACAAAAACCCCCAATTTCCAGCCATGAACATGAACTTGTACTTACTGATTTAGCTTCTCTGTTGAGCAATCTGTTAATCTAACTTCACCAATGCATTCCTAGTACCCTGAGGACCATACTCAAGCAAGGAATTGAGTTCAATCACTTTAAATCAGAAATGCCCAAATCAGATTTGAGTTCATCTTTTCTCCAGCCAGTATCTTCCAAATCCAACCACTCCAGCTCAAACCACCTTGCCATTTAGATGTTTTGGACCATTCTGAGCAACTTTGTCTTCTATCACGACTTCTAATTCGGCCTAGATTGTGAGATATAGCTATGCCCTAGTTACTGCACTGTTTATGTTGCATGTGCTCCAGGCCAGTCAACTTCTTTGCCGGTTTTCATCACTTTCCGGCCATCTCCTGCCCTAGATCTTGTTGAGACATTTGTTCCTGTTACAAATGCCTAACTACCAGACAAAGTGTTGCATCATTTGGAGCCCTAGATCAAAAGTTATGGTAAACCCTAATTTCTGGCCATGTCAACTCTATGTCAAACTATGCCAGTCAGTGGCATTAGCCCTGTTCACCCACCTCTGGTCATGCAAACCAAAAATTACCTTGTCAAACAGTTGCTTCACTACCTTGTGCACCATATGCTTGAATCAAAACTCATTTTGGCCACTGGGAACTATTCAAACCATGTCAATGCCATTCTTCGGCATTGTCAGGCCTTGTCAGCCTATGTCAGCCAATGGCATTGGGCCAGTTTGACCCCTTCTGGGTATGCAAACTGAACATAACTTTTTCCCTTAGACTCCTGATGTTGTGATCTACATTTTATTCTACTGCCACAACTTGAGTTGAGCCCTCTATCATCCATCGACCCTATGTCGATGCCTTGAACCGAATGTCGACCTAAAGGCGTTCGCTGTTTTTGAGCGAACCAGCAGCAGCCTTGATATCATTCTGATATTTTGGAACATTTGGAACCTTGTAAACCCTTGACAACTAATCTTAACCTTGGTTTCTATAGTTTAACCCTAATCGCTTCCAAATCTTGTATCGCCTAAGTGTTTCTCCTTGCATTATCGCATATAGTGGAATAGTAAGAGTAGGATTGATTGTAATGCCTGTTTGCTTGTTTGATCCTTGTTCAGAGCAAGAGTCCGAGTTCGAAGACTTCGTCGCAGACCCGACATCAACTGCTGTTTCTTACGACGCGGAAGGCAAGTCATATTCTTGAACATCTTGAACCTATATTTTATGAATTGCTAGAATATGCCTTGATTATAAAATAATAATATTGCATGAGAAAGATTGAGAATAGTTGAATTATGAAATGGCAGCATCAGGCTGATGCCTGTGAAATGTGAATTGATCAAATAATGAGCCATGAACTAATATATTATGTATATTTATATTCATGAAATAAAACCCCTAGCCGTGACCAGTATTTTGGTATGGAATGGTGAAAGCACTGGAGGTGCTTGGTCGCACAGGATGTGCCAGCACTGGAAGTGCATGGATTGTGGTATGAGCTGGTCACTGGCATATAAGGACCTAGAACCTTGTGTTGTGCGTCTAGTGGCATGATTAACGTGCCGACCGCAAGCCTGGTATGGGACAGGCCTGAACAAGTAGTATGTGGATCACACATGAAACCCCTATATGACAAACTCACGATTAACACGGGGTGCGCTCCAACACATATCACAGGATGTGATCATGCACGCTGACCCTGAGGGGAAGACGCCAATTAGTGGGGGTTGTGAAACCCTGCCACAACTGTGGTTTGCGTGAAGAAAACCACGGGGTCTGGGGTGAATTGTGTGTGAAACATGGCAAAAGTTCTTGTTATTTCCACCTTGCCGCTCACAGTATGAAGTGAGTTAGGGGTCCAATCCTTGTGATAGAAAGGGCATGAAAGTGGATATATCTTGCGGGTAAATTGGTACCCCTCTGCAGAGTTAAAAATGTATTCGAATACTTCGTGCTCCCGAGTTTTAGGAGTATGCCGCGGTGGATTAAATCCACGGGGTGTGACACAAGTATTGTTTTATAAATTAAAATTTGTTAAGTCAAGATTACCCAAATGACATGTGTTGTCATGATAAGGGGTGCTGCCGTGGGCTGTCATGTGTTGACGTGTCGCGGTAGTACCATAATTTAGTGATCATATGATATCTAAGAGGCATGTGGATTGTGCCCTAAGTATATGAAATGCTGCCATGAGCATGAGATTTGAAAAGCTTGGAAGAAAAGTATTTATGGAAAAACCCTCTCACCTCTTTTCCCTCAATAGCATAGGATCATGTCATCTCTACTATACGTATCTCTACTCTTACCTATGACTTGCTGAGTACGTAAGTGCTCACCCTTGCAACTTATCAACAATAGATGGAGTGCTACAATACCAAGACGAAGGCTTGGAAGATTTCGTGGATCCAGAAGGAAGAGAGCCAGTTCTGCCAGAACCCTGAAGTGTGCTGTTCTGCCGTCAACTTCTTACGACTGTGGGGGTTTCGCCTAGCTTCCGCCGAGTAGTTGTCTTTTGTTAGACCATTTGTGCCATGAAGGCATTGTATTACTCTTGTTGTATCAGGCCAGCAGGCCATACTGTTTATCAATGATATTTTGTAAGTTACTCTGCTGCAATGAACTCCTGTGCTTGACTTATCCTGGGAAGTCAGTGGTATGTATGTATGAGGCCAACTGCAGCGAGCTAGGTCTCCACGAGAGTAGTCGTGGTACCCTGTGCAGGGCGCGACATGATGTCCTCAATCATCGTGAATTTGCATTTTCCTTGCCGCCAGCGATGTTCTCTACTAGCTCCATCGGACTATGCTCCGGCCACCAAAACTGATCGAACTTGTAGAGTAAAATCCTTGTCTTCATCATAGAAACATCTTCCTTGTCAACTTTTCCAAGAATTCATCGCCATTTGGTGAAGTCGATGTTGCCCTGTCCCACGACGTCGTGCCACCGTCGCTGGCCCGCACCGCCGTTCCCGCGGCCAAATTGGCCTTTCCAGTAGATTCCGCTCACCGCCCTCGTGCTCTCACCACAAAGAATCGATCTCCAAAGCTCTGTGTTAGAAATTCCCAAACCCATCCCCTTCTTCTCCGGCCGAGTTGTCGATTCTCTCGCCGGCGCCACCTCAACCAAATTCCTTTGAGCCACACCTTCAGTAGCAACCCAGGGACCCAACTGTGTCATCAATTTGGAGATTAAACCATCAAATCACTCTGTCGCCGTTGAGTCCGATTTCTTCTCCGGCGCAGTTCGCCGCCACTCGCCGTCGATCAACTTCCAGCCAAGTCCAGTGCTTCAAATAGTATCAATTAGCCCCAGCTAGCTCCAGCAACTTCCGATTCCATTAGCGCATCACCAAAATGCAGTTGAGTGTTTTACCCCTCACTGCCATGCCGCCAGCATGCCGTTCGGTCACCGCTGACCACCGCCGTCATCGCCATCTTGTCCAATAGGTTCACCTTGACCTCCAGAGTATATCTCTCCATTGCATCGCCTTTCGATTCTGTGCAAAATCTCAAGTTATCCCTATGACAAGAATTGTCCAGTAACTCCATGCCTAATCTCTCCGCTAATTTTCAAGAATATCAGAGGCCTCTAAGGTCCAATTTGACCAGAAAAGGTGTTATGTCCGAAAGCAAATCCAGCTTGTGTCATGGGATATAGATCGTTGATACTTCTCATCCAGAAGTCCAATCGACCCCAAATTTTTATGCAGAGTAGAGGACTCCATGAGAAGCCTCTCCACCAAATTTCAAGTCTATCCAAGACCTCTAGATATCCAATTCGACAAAAAGTTGTGTTCTATCCAGAAGCAAATCCAGCTTGTGTCATGGGAGATAGATTGTTGATAACTTTTCATCCATAAGTCTGATCGACCCCAAATTTTTATGGTGAACAAAGGACTCTATGAGGAACGTCTCTACCAAATTTCATGTCAATCAGAGACCTCTAAAAGGCCAATTTGACCAGAAGAAGTGCTCTATCCAGCGGCTTATTTACTTTGTCCCATGGGAGAAGACTGATGATAACTTCTGATCCAGAAGTCCGATCGATCCCAAAGTTTTATGGAGAACTAAAGATTTAAACTGAAGGTTTATACTAAAGTTATTTCTCCAAGTTTCAAGCCAAGAGGCTAGAAAGGCTCCCATCCAAGTAATCAAAGAGGAGCTAGTGCAATGATTATCATGTCTGAAGCTGTCAAGACAAGTCGAAATCCTACTAAGTCCTTGATGGATACTCCAATGGGCTGTCTACCATGCAATATACTTTTCCAGAAGCTAAGGAAGTCAAAGTGGTTATCACAAGTCATCCATCCATAATTTACATGTTGCTGGGTACTGATGAGGAAAAGGCAACATGCTTTTTGTCCGTGACTGACGAAGCCGGACACCATTTATACCGGGTACTGATGAGGCGAAGGCATCCATTTGTTCGCAACCGATGAGGCCGAACAACCCCCTGGTCGAGCACCGACGAGGCGAAGGCCACATTTTTGTGATAACACCATAGACTAACGAGGCTATGGATGGGCATATTTGCATGCATGGGCATCCGTATTGCATTTATTTATCAAGGGCAAAGTTATTTTGAAGCTTGAAGACGACAACCATCAGCACAGCTTAATCAGAGGTTTTCTGCAGACTTGTTCTGCAGATGTAATTAACCAGGAGCTTTTCATTTGACCTGAGGAACTATGAACCCTACAATCTCTTGAAGTCAAGATGTTCTTTCCTTGGCACGATAAGAACTTATAAATCCCAAAGGGGCTTGTAACTTATAATTCTTTTCAAAATTAATGAAGTGCAATGTTTTCACTAAGATTTTACATTCTATGTTCTCTTATGTGTATACTTATGTGTACTGGCACGCCCACACCAAAAAGGGGGCCAAATTTCCCGGAAGAGAGATCTTCCCAGTGAAACACTACTCTACGTTGACACCCTGTCGATCACTATAAAGGGAAACAAGCATACCAGACAAGGCATCAGATCTAACGAACAAGACGACAGATACATAGATATAGATATTGTTAATCTTTTCTTCTAACAATCTCCTCCCTTTGTTTTGTAATCAGTTGCACATATAGTGAAAACATCACAGGACGTAGGGTTATTACTCAAATCTTTGAGGGCCCGAACCTGTATAATTCTGTGTCTCCAGTACATAATTATCTTAACTTACGTAGTGAGCGTCTCGAAAGGACTCCACTTCCTACTTACTAAATTTGCATAAGATCGACTAAGAACCCGAGCCCCAATCATCGACACTTATGGCTGGTTGAAGAGCCAAGTTCTTGCTGGACCTTCAAGAATCATTGGCAAATAATTGGCCATCACCTTTTCATTTCTACACCGGGTTGCCTCTCAGCTAGCATTGGTTTAACGTCCCACTCGATGGAATGTCCTCGGCCGTTCAAAAATATATGGAATCGAAAGAATCGATCGAGTCCAGCATACTTACCTAGTCTCCCGCATTGTAAAGCTTGATACGGTGAATGTTTCCTTGGAAGTGGTGCCATTTTGTGCTCAAAGCTCTACGTCACCATACGGAAAGACCTTTTCTATCACGTATGGCCCAGTCCATCGCAATTTCAACTTCTCTGGGAACAATTTCAACCGAGAATTGAATAACAGAATCAAGTCACTTGGTTTAAATTCATGGTTGAGGATCCGTTTGTCATGCCACTTCTTCGTGTTATCTTTATAGATCAATGCACTTTAGTAGGAGTTGTTCCGAAGCTCTTCTAGCTCATGCAATTCAAGGATTCGCCTTCGCCCCGCTTTGTCAAAATCCCAATTAAGTTCTTTTAATGCCCAAAATGCCCTGTGTGACAGTTCAATAGGAAAATGGCAGTTTTACCAAATACAAGTTTGTAAGGCATCCTACCTAGTGGAGTCTTGAATACAATGCGATATGCCCAAAGGACATCTAGAAGTTTGAGCGTCCAGTCAATATGAGATGGAGCCACCACCTTCTGCAAGATTGTCTTGATTTGTCTGTTTGAGACTTCAACCTGTCCACTTGTTTGAAGGTGATATGCAAGAGCAACTTTATGAATAACCTCAAATTTCATCAATAATTTCTGAAATTGATAATTAGTGAAATGCGCACTGCCATCACTAATTACTGCTCGCGGTATACCAAATTGGCGAAAGATGACTGTTTTGAAGAGCTTGATCACATGTTTTGATTCATTTGTTGGTGTAGCAACAGCCTCTACCCATTTAGAAACATAATCAATTGCAACCAAGATGTAGGAGTTACCCATAGAACACGGAAAAGGTCCCATATAATGTACCCCCCATACGTCAAAAGCTCAATTTCAAGAATATTTGTTAAGGGCATTTCATGTCTTTTACTCAAATTTCTCGAACGTTGGCAAGGGTCGCATTTTTGCACAATCATAAGCATCTTTAACTAAAGAAGGCCAAAAACAAACCTAATTGCAATACCTTATTCGCTGTTTTTGAAGCTCTGGCGTGTCCACCACATGGAGATGAATGACAGTGTTCAAGAACACTTTGAATCTCGTGGTCGGGCACGCATCGTCGAAAGATGTTATCAACTCCCTTTTTGAAAAGGTTCGGATCGTCCCAGTAGTAGCATCGGATATCGTGGAGGAGGAAGCGCTTTCGTTGTCTACTTGTCAACCCTGGAGGAAGTTCATGGTTAAATAAGTAATTTGCAATATCAGCATACCATGGTTCTTGTTGAATCAAGTAAAGGTGCTCGTCAGGTAAAGCGTCATTGCTGTGAACGTCAGCAGTGTCGGTCAAGAGTCGCGAGAGATGATCGGCGATGATGTTTTCAGGATGTTTCTTATCTTTGATCTCCAAATCAAATTCCTGCAGTAGTAGGATCCATCGTGCAAGTCATGGCCTGATTTCTGTCTTGGTCAAAAAATACTAAGAGCAGCATGATCGGTATACACAATAACTTTTGAACCAATTAAATATGGACGTAATTTATCTAGGGCAGCAATTCTTTTTTAGTTGTAGTGTAATTACTTTGAGTATCATCCAAAGTTTTGCTTACATAGTATATAGCATGTAAAATCTTGTTTGTTCTTTGCCCTAGAACAGCACCAATTGCATAATCACTAGCATCACACATCAACTCAATGGGTTCATTCCAATTTGGAGGTTGTATGATGGGAGTACTAGTTAATACATGTTTCAATTGATTAAAGGCATCAAGAAGTTTATCATCAAAGTCAAAAAACATATCTTTACCAAGCAAATGAGTGAGAGGTTTAGCAATTTTGGAAAAATCCTTTATGAAACGGCGGTAGAAACCTGCATGTCCCAAGAAACTACGTATGCCCTTCATGTTCATTGGTGGTGGAAGACTTGCTATGACCTCGATTTTTGTCTTGTCAACTTCAATCCCTCCTTCAGAAATTATGTGGCCAAGTACCAGCCTTCTTGAACCATGAATTGGCACTTTTCCAATTTAGCACTAGGTTGATTGCTTTGCACCTGCTTAAGACTTGGGACAGGCATCGAAAGAGGAACCATAAACACTAAATCATCCATAAAGACTTCCATTATTTCCTCGATTAAATCTGAAAAGATAGCCATCATGCATCGTTGAAAGGTTGCAGGCGCGTTACATAACCCAAACGGCATTCACTGGTAGGCAAAAGTATCGAAAGGACATGTAAATGTCGTCTTATCTTGATCATCGGGATGAATTGAGATTTGAAAGAACCCTGAATACCTATCAAGAAAACAAAAATATGCATGGTTGGCTAGTCTTTCCAATATTTGATCAATGAAAGGTAATGAAAGGTGATCCTTCCTAGTGGCGCTATTCAATTTATGATAATCAATGCACATGCGTCATCTAGTAACAAGTCTAGTAGAGATCAACTCATAGTTAGCATTCTTAACCACAGTCATACCTCCTTTCTTAGGAACCACACAAACAGGACTAGCCCAATTACTACCAGAGATAGGATAAATGATACCCGCATCTAATAGTTTAGAAATTTCAGCGTTTATAGTTTCCTTCAAGTTTGGGTTTAGTCTTCGTTGACGTTCAACGGAGGTTTTAGTTTCATTAACTAGAGAGATCCTATGCATGTAAATTTCAGGGCTAATCCCTTTGATATCATCAATTAACCAAGAGCATTGCGATGAACATGAAGTAAAGAAATCAAATTTTCTAGTTGCGAATTGGTCAAGTTAGCATTAACAATGACAAGTTGCATCTCATCATCATCCAAAAACACATATTTCAGTGAGGAAGGAAGAGTTTTAAGTGTAGTTTTACTTACCTTTTCCTTGCCTGTGATATCGGAATCCGAGATGTTCTCTTTGGATATTTCTTTTGTTGGTTCCTTGCTGTTTTGTTCATCTTCTTCGCTGCTGTCCGTTTTTTCGTCGTCGAATATTTCATCTGTTCCTTCTCTAAAGTTAGTCAAAGCGGCAACTCCTCTTCTAGGACTTCTATATCATCCACGCTGCAGAGTTTTTCCTCATACATAGGGCAGTTAACAAGGTTAGACATTTAAAAAAAAAAATTTCTCCTCCCCTATGCGAAAAGTAATTCTTCCCTCACGAACATCAATGAGGTCACCTGCTGTCTGGAGCATTGGTCATCCCAATATGATAGGTATAGCAACATCTTCATCCATATCAAGAATGACAAAATCAACTGGAAGATAAAATTTACTGACTTGAAGAGGCACAACTTCCAGGATTCCCTCCGGAGGCTTTACCGAACGATCGGCAAGTTGCAGAACCATGCGTGTAGACTTGATCTCACCCATGCTCAAACGTTGTGCGATGGTTAAAGGCATCACACTAACGCTTGCTCCTAGGCCGCAAAGAGCTCGATTTATGTGTACCGTACCTATGTTGCAAGGGATGAAGAAGCCCTTGCTCCCGCAGCGTTATCGGCATCCTATTCTGAATTAGAGCACTACAATTTTCGGTTAAAGCAACGATTTTAAATTCACTCAAATCTCGCTTTTTAGTAAGTATATCTTTCAAGAATTTTCCATAAGAAGGCATTTGAGTTACTAAGTCAGTAAAAGGCATAGTCACATTAAGCTTTTTCAAGATTTCAAGAAATTTTTCAAATTGCATATTGAGTTTTGCTTTTACGTACCTTCCCGGAAAAGGTGGAGTCGGATTATAAATACGTGTTACCTGATTTTCTCCACTTTCCTTTCTTTTGGTTCGGTAACCTTGTCATCATCCTTTGCCGGTTGTCATGGTGTTTCTTCAGCTTCGCTTGCCATCGCAAGTTCGGTTGGTGGTATTCGTTCCGGTAGCTTGTTCCACTCCTTAGGATCACTGCATTAGAAACAAGAGGTTTAGAACAAGATAGAATTAATTTGCTCAAAATTGCGAGGGTTGATATGTTGAGAAGGAAGAAGGTTATCATTTTTTGGTGAAGGATTCACCAATTGTGCGATTTGAGTCTCGAGCATGCGGACGTGAGTCGTAATGGAGTCTATCTTTTGACTCATGGACGTCTTCTCTTTCTCTAGGTTTGCTAGAAAGTTCTCTAACATGCACTCCATGTTCGACTGCTCAGATTGTCGTTGATTTGGCGGTCTGTAAGGTTGCTGATTTTGTGGTTGGAATGGTGGCCTTTTGAGTTTGATATTGGGGGTTTTGTTGTTGTAGTTGCTGCTATCCAAAACTTTGCTGTTGGCGTTGAGGTTGCTGATTTTGTCCTGACCATGCAAAATTTTGATTGTTGCGCCATCTAGAGTTATACAAGTTAGGAAAAGCGTTATCTTGCCGTTGTTGCATACCCTGAAAAGTGTTTGCCTGCTCCATGGATGGGTTAAATTGGCATTCATGGCCATAGTGGCCTTGTACGCCACACAGTTCAAAAATTGGTGTAATTGCATTAACAGATGAAGTAACATTTGATCCAAGAATAGCAAGTTTATCGGTTAAAAGTGCTACCTATTTGGCTAATTGCGACATTACACTTACATCCATGCTATTGGTCAGAGCTTGTTGAGCAACTCTTTCGATTCCCCATTGTGTGTAGTTATGAGTTATACCTTCGATGAGGTCGTATGCTTCGTCTACACTTTTGTTCATCAGTGCGCCGCCAGCTACGGTGTCTACGGCCATCCATGCATTGTAGTTCAATCCGCTATAAAATGTTTGAACTACAAGCCACTCTCTAGTCTGTGATGCGGACATTTGATCAGCAAGTCCTTGTATCGTTCCCAAGCATCATAAAGTCATTCACCTACCTGCTGAGAAAAAGATGCAATCTGGTTGCAAATTTGAAAAGTTTTAGCAGGAGGGAAAATCTTACCTAGAAAAGCTCGTAAGAGTTCATCCTAAGTAGTGATTAACACAGGAGGAAGAGTGTATAGCCATGCCCTCGCCTTCTCGCGAAGCGAGAAAAGAAAGAGCCTCAAACGAAGTGCATCCTGTGTTACTCCATGAATCTTGAAAGTATCACAATGCTCAAGAAACATATGTAGATGTAATGATGGATCTTCAGGCGGAAGACCGCTGAACTGATTTTGTTGAACCAAATTCAAAAGTGCAGGTTTTATCTAAAAATTATTTGATTCAATCGGTGGTCTAAGAATACCTGATTGCAATCCCATGCTGAGCGGGGTTGCATAATCCTTAAGTCTCTTTTGGTCCTCCATTGGTGGTTGTATTGTAATTTCGTCAAAAGTTTGTAGGTTTTCCTCCGATCTTACCTGTCTTGCCTCGTACCGAAGTTGGCACATAGTTTTGACAAGTTTATCTGAGCTATCCAGCTCTGCACTACTTCCCTGAAAGGTCAATGGTGCAAAAACGAAGAAAAAGAAAATAGAAGCAAGATTGAGAAGTGAGATTGACTTATATTAGCAAAAATTAATCTAAAAAGATGAATTACTGTCATTCACCGGCAACGGCGCCAAAAACTTGATCGCAACTGAAGGGGTCGTGATTGTGTAATAACCACAAGTGAACGGTTGAACATTAAACAATTGAGGGCCAAATTCCACGAGGAACAAGCGTTTTCATCTTTCTAGCTTAATGGATCACTGATTAAGTCTAAACCAGTTTTGGGGTTGTTTTTCTACAACTAAGTCTATCAATCTAGCGTTTGCAAGTTGGAATTAAAATCTAGGGCTTTGGAAATTCCATAACCATCTGGCGTAATTCTATCCAAGGTCCGAGGATTGTAAGTAAATTTCAATTGTTTCCCAAGATAAATTAAGTTTCCAGTTCGGGACACTGGGTCAACATTCAGAGGATCGCTTCCACTGTCACGTTTGGCGAGAGCCTCTTTCCTGTTCAGGATCCTGCGTCAAAGCGCTAAGGACTCAAGAACTCCCCTAAATTCTTGCTAAGACTCAACTGTTACATCTATTGTCGAAACGAGAATTTAGGGTTTGGAGGAAGAAAACATCATGAAATTACTCCAAAACTTGAAATAAAGACCGAGGAAGAATCACGCCTTTTGTATTAGGTCATCCCTAACCCTAGAGGGGATCTACTCACTAAAAGCCATAAGAATGCTAAAAATAATAATAAAAATTAAATAAAAACTTACTTGATTGCTTGAGAATTGAAGTTGCCGTCCTTGCCGGCTTACAAAAGCAATAAAATAGAGAAGGGAGCTCTACTAAACTAAAACTAAACTAAGTCCTAATGGCTAGTATGTAAAAAGCATATCTAATTGAGCCAAAAGCTTCTCTATTTATAGTACACAGGAAAACATGTCCAGAAATAACTCCTTGCCGTGCAGGCGACGAAGTTTGACTTCAAACGTTGTGAGAACGGATAAATTTGAGTCCAAACCGACCAGACTCGACCAGTTCTAATCCAATACGACTCAAAACTGCCCAAATCAAGCTAAAACTAACAAAACTCGACCAGTTTGAGTCAAAACTATATCAAAAAAGCCACAAACGACCAGTTTGGATCAAACTCGCTTTAAATCGGCCCAATTACGACCAGTCCTGGTCAAACTCGACTCAAAACAACCGGTTTGGATTAAAACCGATCAAAACCGAGCTGAGGAGTCCAATTCAAACACGACCGGGACATGTGGCGCAATCACAGCCACACACGCATCGTGGCCAAAACTGACTAGGTCACGACCAGGACACATGGCGCTTTTATGGCCAGACGCGTGGTGTAGCCTAAACCGAGTGGGAATCTTTTCGACCGTGTTGTATTCAACCAGGTCTTCTTTTTTAGTAGGAGTCTTTTTTTAGTACAAATCATTTTTCACCCGCGTTTCATACGGTTTGGATTTTTACCTGCCAATTTTACTTCAACCAGGGCTTTTTGCTTCTCCAATTTGTTTTCTTGGTCGTCGGAGGCTCAAATGTGGTCGAAATTGCATCAAATTTGGAGGGTTTGATCCCTGAAACATGATGAACACAACCGTGAAAGAAATTTGTGAAAATAATCAAATTTTACACATAAAATGTCGCATCAAAAAAAATTTAAGCATGATTTTACATGTTTTCAATACTAAATCTAGGGTAAAAATGCTACCAAGTTAGCATTTATTACTACACTCAATAGGGGACCGACCGAGCTGCTAAAAAAGTACCGACCAACAACATGGATGTAAGTGTAATGTCACAATTAACCGAATAGGTAGCACTTCTAACCGATAAATGCTACTTCATCTGATAATGCAATTACACCTATATGTGAACTGTGTGGCATACAAGGCCACTATAGCCATGAATGCCAATTTAACTCATCCATGGAACAGGAAAACGCTTTTCAGGGTATGCAACAACGGGAAGGTAATACTTTTCCTAACTCGTATAACTCTGGATGGCGCAACAATCAAAATTTTGCATGATCAGGACAAAATCAGCAACCCCAATGCCAACAACAAAGTTTTGGACAGCAGCAACTACATCAACAAAATCCCCAATATCAAGCTCAAAGGCCGCCGTTCCAACCACAAAATCAGCAACCCTATCGACCACCAAACCAACGACAACCTGAACAGTCGAACGTGGAGTGCATGCTAGAGAATTTTCTAGCAAATCAAGAGAAAGAGAAGACATACATGAGCCAAAAAATAGACTCCATATCAACTCATGTTTGCATGCTCGAGACTCAATCGGACAATTGGCGAATCCTGCACCGAAAAATGATAACCCTCTTCCTTCTCAACCTATTAATCCTTGCAATTCTGAGCAAATTAATTATATAGCTTGTTGTAAACCTCTTGTTTCTAATGCAATGATTCTAAGGAGTGGAACAAAGCTACCATAATGAACACCATCAACCGAACCTGCGCCGGCAAGCGAAATCGAGGAAATACCATTACCACCAGCAAAGGATGACGACAAGGTCGCCAAACCAAAAGAAAAAAAAGTAGAGAAAATCAGGTAACACGTATTTATAATCCAACTCCACCTTTTCTGGGAAGGTATGTTAAAGCAAAACTCGATAAGCAATTTGAAAAAATTCTTAAAATCTTGAAAAAGCTTAATGTGACTGTGCTTTTTACTGACTTAGTAACTCAAATGCCTTCTTATGGAAAATTCTTGAAAGTCATTCTTACTAAAAAGAGGGATTTGAGTGAATTTCAAACTGTTGCTTTGACCAAGAATTGTCGTGCTTTGATTCAGAACAGGATGCCAGCAAAGCTATGGGATCAAGGGAGCTTCTCCATCCCTTACAACATAGGTACAGTACACATAAATCGAGCTCTTTGAGACCTAGGCACAAGTATTAGTGTAATGCCTCTCACCATTACACAACATTTGAGCATGGGTGCAATCAAACCTACCCGCATGGTTCTGCAACTTGCTGATCGTTTGGTGAAGCATCCGGAGGGAATCCTGGTAGATGTACCTCTTCAAGTCGATAAATTTTATCTTCCAGTTGATTTTGTCGTTCTCGATATGGATGAAGATGTTTCTATACCTATTATATTGGGAAGACCCATGCTCCGGACAGCAAGTGCCCTCATTGATGTTCGTGAGGGACGAATTACTTTTCGCATCGGGGAAGAGAAAATTTTATTTAAAATATCTAAACTTGTTGACTGCTCTATGTATGAAGAGAAAATTTGCAGCGTGGATACTCTAGAAGAGGTCTTAAAAGAGGAGTCGCCACTTTGACTCACTTTGGGAAAAGAAACGGATCAAATATTCGACAATGAAAAAACGGACAATAGTGAAGAAAATGAACAAAACGAAGACGAACCAACAAAAGAACCATCCAAAGAGGTCATCTTGGATTCCAACATCACAGTAAGGAAAAGGTAAGTAAACCTACACTTAAAACTCTTTCTTCCTTGCTGAAATATGTGTTCTTGGATGATGATGAGATGCAACCTATCATTGTTAATGCTAACTTGACCAATTCACAACTAGAAAAATTGATTTCTTTACTTCGTGCACATCGCAATGCTCTTGGTTATTCAATTGATGATATCAAAGGGATTAGCCCTAAAATTTGAATGCATAGGATCTCTCTAGTTGATGAAACTAAAACCTCTGTTGAGCGTCAACGTAGACTAAACCAACATTTGAAGGAAACTATAAAAGCTGAAATATCTAAACTATTAGATGCGGGTATCATTTATCCTATTTTTGATAATAATTGGGTTAGTCATGTTCATGTGGTTACAAATAAATGAGGACTGTGTTTAAAAATGCTAACAATGAGTTGATCCTTACTAGACTTGTTACTAGATGGCGCATGTGCATTGATTATCGTAAATTAAATAGCACCACTAGGAAGGATCACTTTCCATTACCTTTCATTGATCAAATGTTGGAAAAATTGGCCAAACATGCATATTTTTGTTTTCTTGACAGGTATTTGGGATTCTTTCAAATCCCAATTCATCCCGATGATCAAGATAAGATACGTTTACATGTCCTTTTGGTACTTTTGCTTACCGATGAATGCCATTCGGATTATGTAACGCGCCTACGACCTTTCAACGATGTATGATGGCTATCTTTTCAGAGTTAATCGAGGAAATAATGGAAGTCTTTATGGATGATTTTAGCGTTTATGGTTCCTCTTTCGATGCCAGTCTACAAAATCTTTCTCAAGTCTTAAGCAGGTGCGAAGAAGTCAACCTTGTGGTAAATTGGGAAAAGTGTCAATTCATGGTTCAAGAAGGCGTGGTACTTGGCCATGTGATTTCTGAACGAGGGATTGAAGTCGACAAGGAAAAAATAGAAGTCATAGCAAGTCTTCCACCACCAATGAACATGAAGGGAATATGCACATGCAGTTTTTACCATCGTTTCATTAAGGATTTTTCCAAAACTGCTAAACCTCTCACCCATTTGCTTGGTAAAGATATGCCTTTTGATTTTGATGATAAATGTCTTGATGCCTTTAATTGATTGAAACTTGCATTAACTATTGCTTCCATCATACAACCTCCAAATTGGAATGAACCCTTTGAATTGATGTGTGATGCTAGTGATTATGCAATTCGCGCTGTTCTAGGGCAAAGAACAAATGAGGTTTTACATGTCATATACTATGTAAGCAAAACTTTGGATGATGCTAAAAATAATTACACTATGACTGAAAAGGAATTTCTTGCTGTAATATATGCACTAGATAAATATCGTCCATATTTAATTGGTTCAAAAGTTATTGTGCATACTGATCACGCTGCTCTTAAGTATCTTTTGATCATGACAGAAACCAAGCCATGACTTGTACAATTGATCCTACTACTGCAGGAATTTGATTTGGAGATGAAAGATAAAAAAAGGTGCTTAGAACATCGTCGCCGATCATCTCTCGCGACTCTTGACCAACATTGCCGACGTTCACACCAATGATGCTTTACCCAACGAGCACCTTTACTTGATTCAACAAGAACCATGATATGCTGATTACGCAAATTATTTATTTAACCATGAACTTCCTTGAAGGTTGACATAGACAATGAAAGCGCTTCCTCCACAACATCTGATGCTACTACTGGGACGATCTAAACCTTTTCAAAAAGGGAGTTTACAACATCTTTCGACGATGCGTGCCCGACCATGAGATTCAAAGTATTCTTGAACATTGTCATTCATCTCCATGTGTGGACATGCCGGAGCTTCAAAAACAGCCGCTAAGGTATTGCAATTACGTTTGTTTTGGCCTTCTTTATTTAAAGATGCTTATGACTTTGTGCAAAAATGCGATCCATGCCAACGTTCAGGAAATTTGAGTAAAAGACATGCAATGCTCTTAACAAACATTCTTGAAATTGAGCTCTTTGATGTATGGGGAGTAGATTATATGGGACCTTTTCCATCTTCTATGGACAACTCCTACATCTTGGTTGCAGTTGATTGTGTTTCAAAGTGGGTAGAGGCTGTTGTTACACCAAAAAATGAATCAAAACATGTGATCAAGCTTTTCAAAACAGTCATCTTTCCCATCAAGAGACATGAGACAATCCACAAAGCAATTGATCATGATTTGGTATACCACGAGCAATAATTAGTGATGGCAGTGCGCATTTCACTAATTACCAATTTTAGAAATTGTTGATGAAATATGGGGTTATTCATAAAGTTGCTCTTGCATATCACCCTCAAACAAGTGGACAAGTTGAAGTCTCAAACAGGGAAATCAAGACAATCTTGCAGAAGGTGGTGGCACCGTCATGTACGAATTGGGCGCTCAAACTTCCAGATGTCCTTTGGGCATATCTGTAATGTAACACCCTGAGTTTAGGGGTAAAAACTTTCTTTTCATGAACACCATGCATGCATGATACCATGTATCTGTAATAGTAGCCAGATCAGTATCTATCTCAAACCCTAAAATCCCAAAATTTTCCCTGTGAATCCAAATCAAGATCAGATTACTCAGATATGATCTATCAGTTACTCTGAACATAAAAGTCTTCAGAAGTCAGATTCAACTCCATCTCTAACTTCCAGATCTATCAATTCTTTTCTGTTTTCGAAAATAGGATTCTAATTACTATTTTAATTACCCTAAATATTCTGAACTCAGATTTAGTCAAGTCTTGACCTAATTCAGATCATATTACTCTTGGACTATAATCATGGGTATGCCAATACCTTAATCCCGAAAGTTGGCAGCCAAATTATATCATCTAAGTCTTTTTCACATATCAGTCCAAATTATATTGCAAATTAGTCCTTTATCTCATATCTAGAAACCCAAAAAGGCTAAAATCTTCAGATCAATTCCAAATTCAAGATTTCTTCAGTAAATCATTTCTAAATGCTATTTGATACAATTTACCCTTCTGTCCAGATTACAAAATCTCATCCTAGATGTCAGAATTCGAAATTGATAAAACTCAGATTCTATTGTACCCTAAAGTACCCTATTTTCGATTTATGTCGAAAATCATCAAATCGTACCAGATTTCATCAAATCTCTTGATAGATGAGTATAAGGTATAAGTTTATACTCAGCTGTGAAATCAGATTGCAAATCAACTATCTCTAAGTCAGAAATTACAATTCAGTCCAAAGCAAATTTCCAGATTTTACAATTTAGTCCAAATGGCTGTTTCGACCAGCAGCCACAAGCTGCTGCGACTAGAGGAGTAGCTGCTCGCGACCAGGGAAGATGCAGCTCGACCAATGCATGCCATCGACCTCGGCCAGCGATGCACGGTGCCTCCCTTCGACCGCGACCACGGCACAGTGTTCGTGTTGCTTCGACCTCGACCACGATCAGGAGCACCTCACCGCTGTGTTTTCGCCGCCACTCTAGCCCAAGTTGTTTGCAACCGCCTTTGCATGCACACGTGTTTGCTCTTCAGTTGTTGCCGTAACCATCTCCATCCAGCTCACCAGCTGCTACATGCCAGAGAGGAGCTTGCTGCTCGCCGTTGCTTCAACCCGAAGCCTTCTTCTTCACGGCACAAGCTTCTTAATCTCCAAGCATTGAGCCCTGCTTCGTATTTGTTTTCCCTATAAATAGCAGCCCCATATTACCAGTACTGCTTTCCAGAGTCTCTCAGAAATTAAACGAAATTCGCTTCACTGTTGCCTTCTTCTCCGGCGAGCCGCCGAGGAGGTCAACGACGCCAGCCTCAACCGCAACCTCAATTCCCAAATTGACACCACTAGTGAGTTCCTCGTATCTCACTATCTGTGCTGTAGCATTTAATTGAACTCTTATGCACTTCATCGCCGGTGATCGCCGGAAATTGCTGAAACCAGTGAAATGCCCTGTTCCAGTTGCACAAGTCAAATTAGCCTGAATTAGCCTTCGATTCAATAGGCAAAAATGATCAGTGAGTTATTTTAAGCAAGCCTGTGAAGTTGAATTGTGAAATTGACCAAGAACTGAAGTTTTTCGCTAGCCTGAGCTTCACCAGCCGCCGGCGAACGTCGCCAGCCTTCTCCGGTGATTCTCCGGCCAATTCAATCGTGCCAAAAGCTTTCTTATACCTTCTAGATGCTCTCCAAGCAAGGAATCAAGTTCAAACATCGTGTATCCAAAACCCCCAATATCAGTGTCTTCTTCTCCGGCGCCGGCCACCGGAAAACCATTCTCGGCCGATCCAGCTCCAGAAACCTTGTCCACCAGATGCGCCTTGATCTCCTAAGCAACTTTGCCTACTAGCTCGACTTCCAATTCGGCCTAAATCAGAAGATATAGCTATGCCCTAATTCCTGTCCAGTGCTGTGATTTGAAACTTCAGCTACCGAGTTCATCGCCGGTTTTCATCACTTTCCGGCCATCTCCTGCCCTAGGTCCAGTTGAGTGAATTGTTCCTGTTACTGAGGCCTACCTCCTAGACAAAGTGGTGCATCAATTGGAGCCCTAGATCAAAAGTTATGGCAAGCCCTAGTTTCTGGCCATGCCAGTTCAATGCCAGACTATGTCAGTCAGTGGCATTAGCCCTTTTCACTTCCTTCCAGATGTGCATTTCGAGCATAACTTTGTCCATTAGATTCCTGAGGTTGTGATCTACTATTTATTCTTCTATCACAACTTGATTTGAGTCCTTGAACTGCATTTTATGCTTAGCCCTAGATTTTGACATTGTCAGCCCAATGCCCGAGCATGCCAGCCAGTGGCATTAGCTCATTTCACCTCCTTCCAGTTATGTAAATTGAAAATAACTTTGTCCATTAGACTTGTGGAGTTGTAATCTACATTTCATTCTACTGCCACAAGTTGAGATAATCCTTCTACCATTCATTAACCCTATGTCGATGCCTTGAACCGAATGTCGACCTAAAGACATTCATCGATTTTGGGCAAACCAGCCGCGGACTTAATGTCAATTTCCATATCCTGGAACCCTAGAAGTCCCTAGCACTCATCTTCAGCCCTAACTCTATGGGTTAGCCTTAATCAACTTCTATGGTATCCAAACCCAATCATTTCAGAATCATCAAGACATTCATCTTTGCATTATTACATGTAGTATAATAATGTATTGAAAAGGTTGTGATTCTTGGTTGCTTGTTTGATCTTTGCTCAGAGTCGGAGTCAGAGTTCGAGGACTTCACTGCTGACCCGACATCAACTGCTGTCTCTTACGACGCGGAAGGCAAGTCATAGTCTTGATCATCTTGAACCTATATTTTATGAATTGCTATGATATGCTTTTGAATATAAGTAGTATTGCATGTGAATGGATGAAGTATGAATTGGCAGTACTAAGCTGGATGCCTGTGAATTGTGAGTTGATCAAATAGTGAGCCATAAACTATTATAAATGTATTTAAATATATTCATGAAATAGAACCCTTAGCCGTGACCAGGGTTTTGGTATGGAATGGTGGTACTAGCACTGGTTGTGCTTGGCTGCACTGGATGTGCAGGCACTGTAGGTGCATGGTGTGTGGTATGATCTGGTCACTGGCATATAAGGACTAGAACCTTGTGTTGTGCGTCTAGTGGCATGAAACACGTGCTAACCGCAAGCCTGGTATGGGACAGGCCTGAACAAGTACTTATGCGGATCGCACATGAAACCCCTGCATGAGATGGAAAATAATACACTGATTTCACGGAGTGCGGCTCCTCCACGTATCACTGAATGTGATTTGATTATGCACGCTGACCCAGTAATGGGAAGAGGCTTGGGGGTGGGGGTATATCCCGCCACAAACTGTGGTTCGCGAGAGATCCTGTCGCGCCCCGAGACTGGGACTACGACTACTCCTGTAGAGACTTAGCTCGCTGCAGCTAGTCCCATATATGCATAGCATACACATACCCTTGACGTCCCGGGAAAAGTCAAGCACAGGAGTATATCACATTGCAACAGAGTAACTTACAAAATAGTTAAGCAGTGTGGCCTGCTGGCCTTGATATTACATAAGGAGATTACAATGCTGTTGGGGGAAATCTCCACGCGGTCAAGTCCAGGTAAGTTCATGATTGCCCGGGGACAGTGGCCTCCGGTGTCTGCCCCGGGCACCGCCTTTTAGGCTCCCGGGACCGCGCCCCCCGGGCATGTCCCGGGAGCCGCCATGTGCCCGGGGACAGTGGCCTCCGGTGCCTGCCCCGGGCGCCGCCTTTTAGGCTCCCGGGACCGCGCCCCCCGGGCATGTCCCGGGCGCCGCCATGTGCCCGGGGACAGTGGCCTCCGGTGCCTGCCCCGGGCGCCGCCTTTTAGGCTCCCGGGACCGCGCCCCCCGGGCATGTCCCGGGCGCCGCCATGTGCCCGGGGACAGTGGCCTCCGGTGCCTGCCCCGGGCGCCGCCTTTTAGGCTCCCGGGACCGCGCCCCCCGGGCATGTCCCGGGCGCCGCCATGTGCCCGGGGACAGTGGCCTCCGGTGCCTGCCCCGGGCGCCGCCTTTTAGGCTCCCGGGACCGCGCCCCCCGGGCATGTCCCGGGCGCCGCCATGTGCCCGGGGACAGTGGCCTCCGGTGCCTGCCCCGGGCGCCGCCTTTTAGGCTCCCGGGACCGCGCCCCCCGGGCATGTCCCGGGCGCCGCCATGCGCCCGGGGACAGTGGCCTCCGGTGCCTGCCCCGGGCGCCGCCTTTTAGGCTCCCGGGACCCTGCTCTCCGGAAGAGGTCCCGGACGTCATCGCCCTCCTAAAAGGTAAAATCCCTGTTTGTTTATCACGTGCAGGTCACGCGAGGGACGCCTCGGGAATCAGCGACCACCTGTCAAGCATCCAAGACGTTTGACCGAGAGAAGGACGGTCCTACCCTTCGATCCGACGGTGGCTTCCGGGGTTGTTTAGGCTTTTCGCTTCTTTTTGGGGGCTATAAATAGCCCTTGTACCCCTCTGTTGTAAAGATCAGTTCATTATTTTTTGGAATAGCTAATCTCACAGACGTGCTCCGGAAGCCTCTCCCCCGGAGAGGGCCTCCCCAGCCGACTCCGGTCGGGAGCGCGTCGACAGGACTAGGGCCCCCACCGGGACCCGAACCTGTATAAACCCGCGTGTCAATTCTTGTGTTTGCCCGGCAGGGGAGGACCGGTCACCAGGTCAACCCGCGCTGCGTGATTTCCGCTAGGATCGTCTTCAAAACCTACCGGGGTATTCTTAATACCACGACAGTTGGCGCCGTCCGTGGGGACCCGTGACGAATCGCCATGGCTCCTCCGAGAACAAGGGCCCGCGCCCTTCCCGGTGACGCCGGTCCCGGTGACCTGGCGGCACCCGTCCGGGACGCTACTGTTCCGGCGCTTCCGTCCGGAGGCGACCATTCCCAGGTACCACCTCCCACCTTTCCTCTCAATCTAGGTGCCTCCACCTCCGGGTCGCTCCCGGCGGCCGCGGGGACCTCGGCCGGGACGAGTTTCCCCCCGACGGCTCCCCCGGCCCCCCGGGACGCCCTGCTGGAGGCTCTCGTGGAGGGCCAGCTCCGCGCCCAGCGCTCTATGGACGAGCTCCTTAGTGTGTTGGCACGGCCCTCGGCCCCCACATTTTCGTCGCACCCATATCCGGGGATCATGCCCCCGTTTATGGGATACCCAGCGGCCCCTCCGGCGTCAGGGGGGCTGTCTACCCCGTATGATCCCGCTGGGGGGTTCCCTCCCCCCGCGGGATATACTTCCGGACACTGAGAGGACGTCGCAGGGAGGGCTCACCCCCCACTGGTTCCGGATGTCACAGGGGCTTCCCCCTTTCCGGTCCCGGTCGTTGCCACGGGGGCCCCCTCTTCGGATCCAAACGCCGCCCCGGGCGCCCCCTCCCCGGTTCCGGATGGTGCAGGGTCTCCCCCCTTTCCGGTCCCGGGGGCCGTCGCAGGGGGCTCCCCCCAGCAGGTCCCGGTAGCTCCCGGGCCGGTGGCCACAGTGCAGGAGCTCTCTCCCCCATCGAAGCAGATCCGCTCCTCCCGGGGGGAGGTCGAGCGAATGCATTCTCCCAGCCGCGGGGAAGAGCTCCCCCCCGGTCGTTGTCGCAGGGAGCCTCGCTCTCGCACCGGTCGGGGGAAGAGACCAGCCGAAGGACCATCCTCCCCGGAGAGAAGCCCGGACGTCCGGGAAATCAGTCCCAGCCCGGAAGAGAAGCGTCGTCACCACCACTCCGGTGGCCCTCTTGGGCCGCTACCTGACTCGGATAACGAGGGGGCGTCCCCCGTTAAAGAAGACAGCGACTGGGGCTCCCCCCGGGAAGTGCAGGGGGCGAACCAGCCCCTGTGTCGAAGACTCCGCAGCATCCGATGGCCGCGGCCCTACCGTCCCCCGCACATCGAGCATTATAATGGCGAGGCGGACCCTTACGAGTTCGTGCAGATCTACTCCACCGCCATCTCCGCGGCGGGGGGGGACGAGAGTGTCCAATGCAACGTCTTCCCCCTCTACCTCACCGGCATTGCCCGCTCCTGGTTTTACAATCTGAAGGCGGGCTCCATCAAGTCTTTCTCGCAGCTCAAGCGGGAGTTCTGTGCCAACTTCCAGGGGAACTACGTGCGTCCCCTGGACTCCTCGCAGCTGTATACTGTCCGCCAGAGAACTGGGGAGACCATTAGAAGCTTTTTCAAGCGCTTTGCCCAGGTGAAGAGCAAAGTGGCCCATGTCCCCGACTCTACGGTTATCGAAGCCTGCAAAAGCGGCATCCTCCCGGGGGAGCTCCACCGAAGGCTCTCCCGGAGCTGCCCCTCTTCCGCCGACGAGCTCTTCAACGTGCTCGAAAAGTACGCTCGGGCGGAGGAAGACGACATTTGGAAGAAGACCCAGGGGGCTCCTGCCCCCGCCGAGCGGGGGGCCCGGGATCCCCCCAGACGCCCCAGGCGGGGGGGCCGTAGCGAACCACGGCCTCGGGACACTTTTGTCCTCGAGGGCGGAGGCGGCTCGCGCGACCCCCCGAAGGGCAACCGCCCCTTTCCCAAGCCGAGAGGCCATGGGGGAGGACAGTCTTCGCGCGGCCGCGAAGGCCCCGCGGGGAGAAGCCGGGAAGGACCGTGGTGCAGCTTCCATGGGTCCAGTACCCACGCCACCCGAGATTGCCACCAGCTGCTGCAACACTTCGCGGCATTCCTCGACCAGCGCGGGCAGGGGGGGGGGACTCCGGCCTCCTTGCCCCCTCGGCCAGCTGTTCCGGCCCTTCCCGCTCCCGCGGGGGGGCAGCAGGTGCAGGAGGGGGAACCTTCAGACGCTCTCCCCTTTCAAACTTCTCAGCGCCGCATCAACGTCATCGTAGGGGGCTCCGCCTCCGGGCGGGACTCCAAGCGCCAGCGCAAGGAGTACGCGCGAGAAGTTAAGGTAGTAGGGGTGCTACACGCGTCCGTGCCGCCCAAGTGGTCGGACGTCCCCCTCACCTTTACGGCGGAAGACGCGCGAGGGGTTCGCTTCCCCCACGACGACGCGCTTATTGTCTCCGCGACAATCTACAACTGCCACTTAGCCCGCATCCTCGTGGACGGCGGAAGCTCCGCCGACGTCCTGTTCCTCAAAACATTCAAGGAAATGCAGGTGGATGAGAAGCTCCTGCAACCAGCGGCGGGGCCTCTGCAAGGGTTTGTCCAGGGGAAGGCGATCCACCCCGTGGGCAAGGTAGATCTCCCGATCACCTTCGGCACCCCGGAGAACTACCGGACCGAGCTAGTCCGCTTCGACGTAGTGGATCTCCCCTCCTCCTACAATGTGATTATGGGGAGGACTACGATCAATCGGCTGGGGGCTGCCACCCACCAAAACTACTTGTGCATGAAGATCCCCGGGCCGCGTGGCGTGATCAACGTCCGGGGGGATCAAGACATGGCCCGTGCTCTATACGAACGAGCTGCTGCCACAATAGGAAGCGTCAACCTGATCAAGGCACCCGGGGGGGAGGCTCCCCCCCCGGACGTAGACGTCGCTGCGCCATCCCCTGGGAGGCCCCTCCTCAAGCCGCGTCCGGAAGGGGGCCTCCGGAAGGTCCCACTGTCCCTGGGCAGCAGAGACCAAACTGTCCAAATCGGGGCAGAGCTCCCCCAAGACCATGCAGCGCGACTCGCAGCCTTTCTGCTCGAAAACTCCGATGTTTTTGCGTGGAAGCCTTCGGACATGCAGGGCGTCGCCCGGGGGGTTATTGAACACAAGCTCGCGGTAACCCCCGGTCACCCCCCTATCAAGCAGAAGTTGAGGAAGCTCTCCCTCGAACGTCAAGAAGCCATCAAGATGGAGATAGCCCGGCTCCGAGAGGCGGGGTTCATCCGGGAAGTGTTGCACCCCGAGTGGCTCGCAAACCCCGTCCTCGTCAAGAAGTCAAGTGGCAAGTGGCGCATGTGCGTGGACTTCACCGACCTTAACCGCGCTTGCCCCAAAGACAACTTCCCGCTCCCGCGGATCGACCAACTCGTTGACTCCACCGCGGGGTGCGAGCTGATGAGCTTCCTAGACGCCTACTCGGGATACCATCAAGTCCGGATGGCGGAGGGGGATGAGGAAAAGACGAGTTTTATAACTCCCCTCGGAACCTTCTGCTACCGCCATATGCCTTTCGGGCTCAAGAATGCGGGAGCCACCTTCCAGCGCCTTATGACGCTGGTGTTCAAAGATCAAGTCAGCCGCAACGTCGAAGTCTACGTAGACGACGCGGTCGTCAAAAGCCCCCGTGCAGCCTCCCACATCGACGACCTCGCAGAGACCTTCTGCAACCTCCGCGCGTTTGGGCTCAAGCTCAACCCGGAGAAGTGCGCCTTCGGGGTGCGCGGGGGAAAGCTCCTGGGTTTCCTCGTGTCCCAGCGGGGCATTGAGGCAAACCCCGAGAAGATCCGGGCCTTCCTAGAGATGCCCCCGCCGCGCTCCGTCAAAGATGTCCAGCGGCTCTCCGGCCGCCTGGCCGCGCTCAGCCGCTTCGTCTCCCGTTCGGGGGAGCGGGGCCTCCAGTTCTTCAAGATCCTCCGAGGGCTTGAGGGGTTCCGCTGGACCCCCGAGGCCCAGGAAGCCTTCAACGATCTCAAGAAGTACCTCTCGAGCCCTCCAATGCTCGTGAGTCCGTCTCCGGAAGAGCCCTTGCTCCTCTACCTCGCCGCGACCCCCGTCACCGTCAGCGCGGTTTTGGTGAAGGAGCAAGGGGGGCAGCAACGTCCCGTGTACTACGTCAGTGAAGCCCTCCAAGGGGCCAAGACTCGGTACACGGAGATGGAGAAGATTTGCTACGCTCTCCTCATGGCGTCCCGGAAGCTCCGGCATTACTTGCTGGGGCACCCCATCACCGTTCCGTCGTCCCTCCCCCTGGGGGAGGTACTGCGGAATAAAGAAGCCACCGGCCGGATTGGGAAGTGGGGGGCCGAGCTTGCCCCCTTCTCCCTGTCCCTTACCGGCCGCTCCGCAATCAAGTCGCAGGTCCTCGCCGACTTCATCGCAGAATGGACTCCCGCCTCTGGGTCCGGGGACGAAGATCTCCCTGTGCCGCCCCGACGCAGTGACCATTGGACCCTGCTGTTTGATGGGTCGCTGTGCCTCGCTGGGGCTGGCGCGGGGGTAGTCCTCCGGAGCCCCGAGGGGAAGGAGCTCGAGTACGCCGCGCGGCTCGAGTTCCCCGCAACCAACAACGTCGCCGAATACGAGGCTCTACTCCTCGGGATGCGCCTGGCGCGCTCCCTGGGGATCCGGCGCCTACTAGTGAAGGGAGACTCTCAGCTCGTTGTCTGCCAAATGGACAAATCTTACCTATGCCATGACGCAAATTTAAGTCTTTACTTGCAGGAAGTACGAAAAATGGAGAAACACTTCGACGGCCTTGAGGCCCGGCATATCCCGCGAAGGGAAAATGACCGGGCTGATGCTTTGGCCCGGGCGGCAAGCGCCCGGGAAACGCTCCCCAAGGGGGCCTTCTTGGAAACAATCACGAAGCCCTCGGTGGCCTCCCCGGACGCAGGCCCCGAGCCTCCGGTCCCGGAGGTCGCCGAGATCGTCCGGCCGTCGTCATGGATGGATCCCCTCATCTCCTTCATCAAGGGGGAGGGGGACCCTCCTAGCGAGACCGAGGTTAAGCGCCTCCGGGCCAAAGCCCGGGCATATCTCCTGCTCGAGGGAAGGCTCTACAAGCGGGGGGCTTCAGCCCTCCTGCGCTGCCTCCCCCGGTCGGAGGGACTTCAACTCCTGGAAGACATTCACGCGGGGAGCTGTGGTTCTCACCTAGCCCCGCGTGCCATCGCCGCCAAAGCCCTTCGGCAGGGCTTTTACTGGCCTACAGTCATGCGCGACGCGCGAGACCTTGTCTCCGCGTGCGAAGCATGCCAGAAGATGGCCAAGGGCTCGAATCTCCCCCCTGTAGCGCTGCGGACTATCCCCATCACTTGGCCCTTCATGCGCTGGGGGATGGACATCTTAGGGCCTTTCCCCCCAGCGCCCGGAGGATACAAGTATGCGGTGGTCGCGGTCGACTACTTTACAAAGTGGGTTGAGGCGGAGCCCTTGGCTAGCATCACCTCCCGGGCCGTTCAGCGGTTTTTCTGGAAAAACGTCGTTTGTCGTTTTGGTGTCCCCCGGGAAATCACCGTGGACAACGGGACCCAATTCGACTCGGCATATTTCCGGGAATTCTGCGAAGGCCTGGGGGTCGTCATCCACTTCGCCTCAGTGGCCCATCCCCAAAGCAACGGGGCCGTCGAGAGGGTCAATGGCGTAATCCTACAGGGGTTACGCCGGAGACTCGAACAAACCGCCTCCAAGCGGGGCGCGTGGGCAGAGGAGCTCCCTAGCATCCTCTGCTCCATGCGCACGACCCCGTCCCGGGCCACAGGGCGTGCTCCCTTCTCCCTAGTCTACGGGGCGGAGGCAGTCCTCCCCCCGGAGATTGGCTTCCGGTCGCTGCGGGTCGAGCTCCTGAACGGAGCCACGACCGCAGCCTACCGGGCCAACGAAGACAACCGGCGGCTGGAAATCGACCTCGTGGAGGAGGAACGCGACCGAGCGCTCCTCCGCCACGCCATCTACGAGCGCGAGATGTCGCGCGCATACAACCAGCGCGTGCGCGAGAGAGCTTTCCGCCTTGGGGACCTTGTCCTCAAGCGCGTCACAGACCCCCAAGCCCAGAGTAAGCTATCCCCCAAGTGGGAAGGCCCCTACAGGATCTCCGCTGTCCTAGGCTCGGGGGCCTACAAGCTCTCCAACCTTGAAGAGCAGGAGCTGAAGCACACATGGAACTTGCGTTTACTTCGCAAGTTCTACGTTTAGCCTTACGGGCCTGTCCCCTCCCCCAGGGCGGTCACGCCGGAGGGGGAGGGGGGACACTGTAACTTCCCTTTTTCCCCCTTCGCGGCTTCGCAGGGGGGCTTTGTATATTTCGTTAATAAATGCATAGCCTTTGTTCTTCAACTGTCTCACTGCAGGTTGTTCTTGTTTACCGCCCCTAGTGGTGATGCCCTCCCCGCGAGGACGCCCTCCCCGCGAGGATGCCTTCCCCGTGAAGATGCCCTCCCCGCGAGGATGCCCTCTCCGTGAGGAAGTGGGCCCTGCCCCAGCAAGTCCCTCCTGAAGGGCGGCTTACGAACAGCCCTCGTGGACTGAGGGTGTAAGCGGCAACCCGGTCCCCAGCGGCCGCGGTAACGAGTCACTTTGGGAGATTAGTCCCCTACCCAAACACTCAAGACCCGTCTCCGGGCACTTCCTCCTCCGGGAGTAGACGCTCTCCCCAGCGGGACGTCTAATGGCTTTCTGGATCTATCTTCCTCCTCCGGGAGTAGACGCTCTCCCCAGCGGGACGTCTAATGGCTTTCTGGATCTATCTTCCTCCTCCGGGAGTAGACGCTCTCCCCAGCGGGACATCTAATGGCTTTCTGGATCTATCTTCCTCCTCCGGGAGTCGACGATATTCCCGGCGCCCCGTTCTCACGGCGACCGGAAGATCGGCCCCTTGCGGCTTGATTGGATCTATCTTCCTCCTCCGGGAGTCGACGATATTCCCGGCTCCCCGTTCTCACGGCGACCGGAAGATCGGCCCCTTGCGGCTTGATTGGATCTATCTTCCTCCTCCGGGAGTCGACGATATTCCCGGCTCCCCGTTCTCACGGCGACCGGAAGATCGGCCCCTTGCGGCTTGATTGGCTCTATCTTCCTCCTCCGGGAGTCGACGTTATTCCCGGCTCCCCGTTCTCACGGCGGCCGGATGATTATCTCTCGAAGACCTTATTCCCGGTTCCCCGTTCTCACGGCGACCGGACGAACCCTCCCGGGAAGCTCCCCTCCGGAGGTCATTGGCTTTTCATGAGCCCCTTCCGCGCCTTGTTCCCGGTTCCCCGCTCTCCCGGCGGCCGGATGAACCTCTCCCAGTGCCCTCGGCCACCCCGGAAGGTCCCTCCCTCGGAAATCCTGTTTTTACAATTTTCTGACTTAGAAAACATTTCTACAGGTTATGCTCCCCCCGGGGACCCTGTTTCCCCCACAGCACGCGGAGGCTTCCTCCCGCCCGCTGTGGGCGGGGGGGGGACAGGGGGTCCCCGGGTCACCCACGAAGGAACTTAGCTCATCCTTGTTAAGATGAGTCGTCCAGACCATCCAAGAAGAAGAAAAGAAAGAGGCAATAAAAAGAAACAACGCGCTTTATTGATCAACAAACCCGGAGGACATCTTCCCCCTCCGGTGGGTTCCGGAAACGATACAACCCGGGTCCTAACCCGGGGGATTTCCTACGAGCCTAAGGCTCCTACGCCTAAAGCTCCCGGAGGCGCTCCCTTAGCTCCCGGGCCAGGTCCCGGTACAGCGCCCGGACGCGACGCTGAGAATCCCGAAGTACATCTTCGGGCCAAAACTCGTACCCGGCCGGCGGAAGTATCCGGAGAGGAGGTATCATCTGGGCCCTCGGGCGCGGGGGAGTTAATTCAGCACGGCTGTTGTCAAAATTATCCAAGTGCCATTTCGGGCGCCACCTCAACCGGACGGGCTCCCGGGCAGTACCGCCGTCGCGCCTCCCGGAGACAAGGCTCAGCAAAATCAAAGCCGCTTGGGCGTCCCCCGGAGAGTCTCTCCCGGACCGTTGCTCGGGAGCAACCCCCCGGGAACCCTGGTAACATTCCATCGCAAAGACTTAGAAAAATTTCTAATATATTTCATTGCAAAATGTTTTTGTACAAGTGCCCGGGGCTTCTCCTAAGAAGCTACCGGAATCAAAATGCCTAACAAAATAAAAAGGGGGTCCTAGCTAAAGACCCGGGGGAGGCTCATACTTTGGCATTGGGGTCCTCCCCCCGGGAAGCTTCCTCCGTGGCCGGGGCAGGGACATCCGTGGCCGGAGGCGCCTGTGTCGGGAACCACGTCCGGATGATCCGGTCGTAGAACCCCTCCGCCAGCAGCTCCACCTCCCGGCGTGTTGGCTCGAAGGCCTCCGGGAAGCCCCGGGGGATGCGCCCCCCGATCGCCCGGGCGCCGACCCCACGGTAGTCAACGAGCCCCGCGGCGGCCGCGATGACGGGGATCGCTCGGCCCCGTGCCCGGACGTCCGCAGCCTCCGGGATGGCGGAGACTTGTGCGTTAAGAAAACGCACAGCCTCCGCGAGGGTCGCCGGGGGCACCTCCGGGCCGCTCCCGGAGCCCAGGCTAACGCCAAGGCTTTCCAGGGCCGAGCGGACGGAGCGGCCCGCGTCCGACAGCGCCCGGACGCTGGAGCTCTCGAGCTCCCGGAGCGCCTTCTCCCGCACCTTGGCCTCCTCTCGGAGGCGGATGTAGGCGCCCTCCGAAAGGTGCACCTGCGCCCGGGCCCGGGACAGCTCATCAAGAGCTTCGTCCCGCTCCCGGATGGCCGCCTCCCGCTGCTCGACGCAGGCCGAGGCCCGGCTCTCCGCCTCCTTGAGCAGTCGGGTGACCCGCTGCTCAAGGCCCCAGGTAACAGTCGCTACCTACAAAATGCATAGAGTTAGAAAAATCTTAAGCGCAGGAAAAAAGCCAGAGTGTGGAGAGCTCGAGTTACCTGGGCCCCGAGGGACTCGAGCCCCTCAAAACGCTCGTGGAGCGTCCCTCCTGCCACGAGGGCCTGCACCTTCCGGTTGTGCAGGCCCTCCGCGTAGCGGGCCACCTCCCCCGCCGGAAATAGGAAGGTGTCTTGCCCGGCCCTCCTGTCGCGGCCGGGAGAGGGCCCCCGGACCTCTGAATCCGGGAGCACGGCCGGCGTCGCCGGCGTCTTCGTCGATGAAGTTTCCTCCGAAGACGAAGACGAAGGCTGGGCGGGGATCTCCGCCCGGGGGGGGATCATTGGGCCTTTCCCCGCCCCAGGCCGGAGGGCCCTCGAAGCCTCCTGCTCCGGGGGGACCTCGAAGACTGAGGGGCTCCCCCCCTCCTCATCCACCGGCCAGAGTCGCGGGGGCGCCGCCCCCGAAAACCTCACTTCTAGCCTCTCCGGCGCCAATGCCGCCGGGAGAGGCGAGAGGAGCGTCACGCGAACTGGCGACGGGGCGTAGTCCGCCGAATCGGACCCCGCCCCATCGACAACAATCTCCTTCCCCCGGGCCTCGACGGGGGCCTCCGGGGGCGGAGGCGTCGCCTCTGCCCGGGGCGCCGCCCGGGCATGTTCGGCTCCGGGAGCTGCGTCCCGGGCCCTCACCGGCGTCGTCGCCGGCGCCGTTGCCGGAGCTGGGGTCTTCTGGACCCGGGGCTTTTTGGGCTCCGAGCCCCCGGCCGCGTCCTTCCCCCGTTTATGAGACCCGGGGGTGGGAAGGGGCTTCCTCTCCGGAAGCCTGAGCCCGTAGGCCTCGGCCACCAAGTTCCAGGGAGGCCCCTCCCCCACGAGGCGCACGATGCGCTCGTGTTCGTCGGCGAAGTACCTCCCCAGGAGGTGCTCCGCCTTGTCCCTCGCCGCCGGGTACGGACGCACTGCAAGAGGTAAAAAGTTAGTCAATTTCTCATAAAAAACTGCAAGTACAAGAATGCAGGGCACTTACGCCGCGTCACCGGCTTCACCGGAGGCCGCTGCTCCGGGCCCATGCCGATCCCCCTTCCCCCGCGTGAGAAGGGGGAAAGCCGCAGGAGCGCCAGCTCCTCCGCGGCGTCCCGCATTGAGCGGGCCTTCTTCGCCAACACCACCTTCCCGAGGAGCTCGAACTCCTCGTCCGTCCACACCGGCGGCTTCGGTGCGGATGATCGGCTGTAGGTGGGAGGCTCCGGGGCGTAGACCACCGCCTCGTCCCGGACCCGGAGGTAGAACCACCTCCGGAGCCAGTCCCCCCAGTGGTCCCGGGAGGCCGCCGCCGGGAAATCCGCCACCCGGGAGGGCAGCATTTGGACCATCACCGAGCCGAAGGGGCACTTCGGTCCTCCCTTCACCAGGTGGGAGCTCCGCGCCGCCGGTTCATAGAAATACCGGAAGGCGCGGAGGGTGGGCTCCCGCCCGGTCGCTGTCTCGTAGAGCCATATAAAAAGGCCCATACGGACGAGCGCGTTCGGGGTGAAGTGGTTGAGAGCCACCCCGTACTCTTTGAGAAACTCCCGGAGCATCGGATGCACCGGGAGCCGGAGCCCCGCCTCGAGGAAGGCCTCGAAGGCCACGACCTCTCCGGGCCTGGGGCGGGGGGCTCCGTCCTTCTTTAGGGGGACCCGGATGTCCCCCTCTTCGACGACGCCCTTCTTGACCAGGGACTCCGCGTCCGAGGCCGAGAACTCGGAGGCCCAAAGGAAATCCACGGGGATTTCCTCCGGGGGCACCTCCGTGGTCTTCGCTCGACCTTTGGGCGCCATTAGGTGAGTTTTTTGTGTTTCGGTGGCTAAGGTTTCAGGTGGCTGTCAACGACTCCCGGACGCTCGCTACCGGAGAAGGCTACCGGAGAAACTACCGGAAGAGCGCTACCGGGAGAGCTGAAGCTGGAGTTGAAGATTTGGAATGAGCTTCCGGGGCCCCCTAGGGCCCTATTTATAGAGGCTGGCCGTGATCTAGATGCGCGCCACGTGGCCCCCTCGGGGCAATCTGGCCCACTGAAATTCAAACCGTGCGCGGGAAACGAAGGGACAGGCGCGTAAATCGAGACGCCGGTTCGAACCGCGCGTGCATTTATTGCGAAAACGGCGCGGCCATAAAGCGCCCGGCACAGAAACCGAAGAGTCGCCGGTGGACCGGTGATTTTCGTCCGGAGATTTTCCCGGTACCGTAACCATTCCCTCCGAGGGCTCAAGCTTCGTCCCCAGAGGGCATGGGGGGCTGCTGTTGCGGGAAATCTCCACGCGGTCAAGTCCAGGTAAGTTCATGATTGCCCGGGGACAGTGGCCTCCGGTGCCTGCCCCGGGCACCGCCTTTTAGGCTCCCGGGACCGCGTCCCCCGGGCATGTCCCGGGAGCCGCCATGTGCCCGGGGACAGTGGCCTCCGGTGCCTGCCCCGGGCGCCGCCTTTTAGGCTCCCGGGACCGCGCCCCCCGGGCATGTCCCGGGCGCCACCATGTGCCCGGGGACAGTGGCCTCCGGTGCCTGCCCCGGGCGCCGCCTTTTAGGCTCCCGGGACCGCGCCCCCCGGGCATGTCCCGGGCGCCGCCATGTGCCCGGGGACAGTGGCCTCCGGTGCCTGCCCCGGGCGCCGCCTTTTAGGCTCCCGGGACCGCGCCCCCCGGGCATGTCCCGGGCGCCGCCATGTGCCCGGGGACAGTGGCCTCCGGTGCCTGCCCCGGGCGCCGCCTTTTAGGCTCCCGGGACCGCGCCCCCCGGGCATGTCCCGGGCGCCGCCATGCGCCCGGGGACAGTGGCCTCCGGTGCCTGCCCCGGGCGCCGCCGTTTAGGCTCCCGGGACCCTGCTCTCCGGAAGAGGTCCCGGACGTCATCGCCCTCCTAAAAGGTAAATCCCTGTTTGTTTATCACGTGCAGGTCACGCGAGGGACGCCTCGGGAATCAGCGACCACCTGTCAAGCATCCAAGACGTTTGACCGGGAGAAGGACGGTCCTACCCTTCGATCCGACGGTGGCTTCCGGGGTAGTTTAGGCTTTTCGCTTCTTTTTCGGGGCTATAAATAGCCCTTGTACCCCTCTGTTGTAAAGATCAGTTCATTATTTTTTGGAATAGCTAATCTCACAGACGTGCTCCGGAAGCCTCTCCCCCGGAGAGGGCCTCCCCAGCCGACTCCGGTCGGGAGCGCATCGACAGGACTAGGGCCCCCACCGGGACCCGAACCTGTATAAACCCGCGTGTCAATTCTTGTGTTTGCCCGGCGGGGGAGGACCGGTCACCTGGTCAACCCGCGCTGCGTGATTTCCGCTAGGATCGTCTTCAAAACCTGCCGGGGTATTCTTAATACCACGACAAATGCCTTCACGGCATACATGGTTTAGCAAAATAACATCTACACAGCAGAAGATAGGTGACCCACCCACAAAAGAGAAGTGGACAGCAGAACAACACATCAGGGAAATGACGGAACTGACTCTCCTCCTTCTGGATCCATGAAGTACTCCATGCCTTCATCTTGATTGTTGATCGTTCCGTCTATTGATTTGTAGGTTGCAAGAGTGAGCACTTACGTACTCAGCAAGTCATAGGTAAGAGTAGATACATATAGTAGTAATGACATGAACCTAGACTAGCCAAGAATTATGGATGTTTATAAAATAATCTTTTTCTTTCATACCTCATCTCATGGCAGTACTTTTCATAAAGTAACATCATCATTCATGTTCACTAGATTATAGCACTACCGCGACACGTCGACACACGACAGCCCACGGCAGCACTCCTTATCATGACAACACATGTCATTTGGGTAATCTTGATTAAAACATATTTTATTTAGAAAATAATACTTGTGTCACACCCCGTGGATTTAATCCACCGCAGCAGACTCCTATAAAACCCGGGAGCTCGGAGTATTCGAATACGTTTTTAACTCTGCAGAGAGGTACCAATTTACCCGCAAGATATTCCACTTTCAAGCCCATCCTATCATAACAAAATGATTAGACCCCTCCTCACAACCATGTGTGAGTGGCAAGGTGGAGATAACAAGAACTTTTGTTATGCATCACTTACAATTCACCCCTGTCCCTGTGGATCTCTCGCGAAACACAGTTGTGGCGGGCTATACCCCCACCCTACCTCATTTTCCCATTACTGGGTCAAATATCACATCACCTTCAGTGATAGTGGGAGTCAGCCTCCATATCAATCATCACAACACATCTCATGCAGGGGTTTCATGTGCGATCCACATAAGTACTTGTTCAGGCCTGTCCCATACCAGGCTTGCGGTTAGCACGTTGTTCATGCCACTAGACGCACAACACAAGGTTCTAGTCCTTATATGCCAGTGACCAGACCATCCACAACCCTGCACCTTCAGTGCCTGCATATCCTTTGCAGTCTAGCACCTCCAGTGCTACAGCCATCCATACCATTTTTCTGGTCACGGCTAGGGGTTTTATTTCATGAATATAAGTATATATATATACATATAATAGTTCATGGCTCAAAACTTGTTTATTTCACATTTCACAGATAACCAGTCTAGTACTGCCAATTGATAAATCAACCATTCTCAATCATTCACATGCAATATTGCCTATATTCAAGGTTATATTATAGCAACATTTAAAATATAGGTTCAAGATGACCAAGGATATGACTTGCCTTCCGCGTCGTAAGAAACAGCAGTTGATGACGGGTCAACAGCGAAGTCCTCGAACTTGATTTCTGGATCTGCGCGGCGACAAACAAACAATACACACAAATATTACTTAAATATTAAAATGATTTAGGATCTATATGCAGATATGCTTTACAAGAGTGACTGAACGATACTGAAGATAATTGAGATTATAAGCTGAACTGAGTTGAGATCTAGGGTTTCAAGGAATTGGCTAAGGATGGATGGTAGATGCTCTTAGGATCTCAAGGTTACAATAAGAACATCAGTTTTGTGGCTGGTTTGATAAAACACAGTGAATGTCAGCAGATCGACATTCAGATCAAGGCTCTGGCATAACTTCAGGGAAAGCTAGAGAGCTTATCTCAAGTTATGATAGTGGAAGAAAGTGTAGATCATAACTCTACAAATTCAGTGGACAAAGTGGCTTTCAAAATGCACAATCAGAAGTGGGTAAACAAGACCAATGCCATTGGCTGGCATGCACTGAGACAGTGTCAAAAATTAGGGTTTAGCGGCAAATATAATTCAAGGGCTCAAATCATGTTGTGATAGAAGAATAAAATGTTGATCACAACCTCAGGAATCTAAGGGACAAAGTTATGCCCAAAATGCACATCTGGAAGGAAGTGAAAAGGGCTAATGCCACTGACTGACATAGTCTGGCATTGATCTTGACATGGCCAGAAACTAGGGCTTGGCATAACTTTTGATCTAGAGCTCCAAATGATGCACCACTTTGTCTGGGAGGTAGGCAATGATAACAGGAACAAATCATTCAACAGGATCTAGGGCAGAAGATGGCTAGAAGGTGATGAAATTCAGTGATGAACTGAGGTGAACTAGTTGCACTGGAGCAGTTCTGGACAAGATTTTGGCATGGCTATAACTTGAATTCTGGGCAGTTTCAGAGATCGAGCTAGAAGACAAATATGTTCAGGAGGTTGAAGCACACCTGAATGACAAAATGGATGGAGCTGAAACGGCCAGGAATAGGTTTTCCGGTGATCGACGCCGGAGAAGAACACTGCCATTTGGGGGTTTTTGTTTTAGGCCGAATGAACTCGATTCCAAGCTTGGAGAGCATCTAGGAGGTATAGGGAAACTTCTGGTACAATTAGATGGGCCGGAGGATGGCCGGAGAAGCCTGGCGACGATCGCCGGTTTCTGGAGAGCTCAAAATTGGGGAAAGCTTCGATTGAAGCTCAATCTGGAGATCTTGATGCATAGGCTTGCTGGAAATGAGTCACTGATTATTTTCTTCCACAGGATCGAAAGCTAATTCGAGGTAATTTGGCCTGCATTGCCGGAACAGGGCATTCTTCAAGTTTCAGCAAATTCCGGTGATCGCCGGCGATAGGAGGCAAGGAAATCCAATTAAGTGATACAGCACGATGAGAGAGATAAGGGGAACTCACTGGTGCTGTCAATTTGGTGGTTGAGGCTGCGGTTGAGGCTGTCACCGTGAAGCTTCTTGCTGGACTCGCCGGAGAAGACGACGACAGCGAGAGAATTTGCAAAATTGGCTAAGTCCTGGTGAAGAGGAGATGATACAAGGCACTGGTGGTTTAAATAGAGCAGTGGGCGAAGCTTGCAAGGTTTAAACAGCATTGAATCGGTGTCAGATAACAAGATTTGCCGGGCGCAGCTGCAACAACGGCGAGCGGCGACGCGACTGTGCACTGGCAAGGCGAAGCTGTGCTACATCGGGTCTCATCAATGTCGGGCGGTGCAAGGCAGTGGCGACAAGGGCTGGCAACGTGGCGCAGTGTTGCTGACAAAAGCCTGTTGCTGGTCGCGCGCAGGAGCACATGCTGTTCAACGGCGCTGCCACGGCGTTGCCACGGCGATGGCTGGGGCATGGACGCGTGTGCACATGCAACTCAAGTGAGTACGAGCTCAGGCGAGGTGAGGCGTGGCCGGCGGCGAGCAAGCGCGGCGCAAATGCACGGCGATCTCTGGTCGTGCACAGCAGCTGCTGTCCTGGTCGAATTTGGGCTTGATTGCAATTTCCAATTCTTGATTTGGACTGAAATGTAATTCTGGAGATTTGGAAGGTTTGATCTGATTTTGATTCTGCTGTTTTGGTATACTTAATTCCATAGATGATTTGACACAGCTAGAAGATAAAATTTGAGACATTTGGATGACTTTTGATATGAACTGAAAACAGAGTAGATTAGGGTAAAATAAGTCTGAAACTTATTGATCTCGAATTCTAGAATTTAGGGTTTGATTTTGAGATACTCATAAAAGAAGAATTTGTGTTGAAAAGCATTTGGGAGATGTTCCCTGAATCAGATTTGAATTTGGAGATGATTTGCAACATTTTGCCTTTTCTGGCTTTTAGAAAATCTGGAAAAAGGACTGATCTGCGATACTCTTGGACTGATTTGCGAAAAAGGTTCAAATGGTGAAATCTGGCTGCCAACTTTTTGGATTAAGGTATTGGCATACCCTTGATCATAATCCAGGAATAATCTAGTCTGAACTTGGCTAAGATTTTGATTAAATCTGAATCTCTGAAACTTAAGGTAAAAGGTAATAACAGATATTCTGTTTTCGAAAACAGAAAAGAGTTGATAATTCTGGAAGTTAGGGATAGAATTGAATCTGGGTTCTGAAGGCTTTTAGATTTAGGATAACTGATAGATCAAATCTGGCAAGTCAAATCTTGACTTGGGGTCACAAGATAAATTTGGAGATTTTAGGGCTAGAACAGAATAAAGCTGAGGCTGATTTGGTTGATCTAGAAGAGACATATGCATGCATGATTTTTAAGAAAGAAACTTTTCACCCCAAAACTCAAGATGTTACAGATCCACAGGGTCAGGGGTGAATTGTAAGTGAAACATAACAAAAGTTCTTGTTATCTCCACCTTGCCACTCACAGTATGAAGTGAGTCAGGGGTCCAATCCTTGTGATAGGAAGGGCTTGAAAGTGGAATATCTTGCGGGTAAATTAGTACCTCTCTGCAGAGTTAAAAACGTATTCGAATACTCCGAGCTCCCGGGTTTATAGGAGTCTGCTGCGGTGGATTAAATCCACGGGGTGTGACACAAGTATTATTTTCTAAATAAAATTTGATAAGTCAAGATTACCCAAATGTCATGTGTTGTCATGATAAGGGGTGCTACCGTGGGCTGTCGTGTGTCGACGTGTCGCGGTAGTGCTATAATCTAGTGAACATAAATAGTGATGATATGTTATGAAAAGTGCTGCCATGAGATGAGGTATGAAAGAAAAGATTACTTTATAAACATCCATAATTCTTGACTAGTCTAGGTCCATTACAGCATTACTATAAGTATCTACTCTTCCCTATGACTTGGTGAGTACGTAAGTACTCACCCTTGCAACTTACAACCCAGAAGATGGAGCGTACCAAGATCAAGAGGAAGGCGTGGAGAACTTCTTGGATCCAGAAGAAGGAGAGCCAGATCCGTCAAATCCCTGATGTGTTGTTCTGTCGTCAACTTCTTGCTGTGGAAGGGACACCCATCATCCGCTGTGTAGAAGTTTTTATTTTGCTTAAACTAAACCTTGATGCCGCGAAGGTATTGTAATCTTTTATGTAATATTAAGGCCAGTAGGCCACACTGCTTAATACTTTGTAAGTTTTTTTCTGCTGCAATGTGAATATACTCCTGTGCTTGACTTATCCTGGGAAGTCAAAGGTATGCTTGTATGGGACGAGCTATAGCAAGCTAGGTCTCCACGGGAGTAGTCGTAGTCCCAGTTTCGGGGCGCGACAAAAAGTATGGTATCAGAGCAGCATGAGAACTTGACTGTAGGACGACACCTTTAGAAATTGGTTACGCCAGGAAGACGTAATTTATTTAGAAACTATTTGTTGAAAACTTTATTTTGAGAAAAAAAAAACAATGAGTTTTGTAGCTCCTAAAAACTTCTATTTAAATATCTTATTTGGGTTTTCTAAAATTCGGTAAGATTGTGAGAGTACGTTCTATCGTTTCAGAGTGTCTTAGGGGGGGTGGTATAGATAGAGCTGGTGGATGCTCTTGATAGCCTTGTGATTCGCTGTTGCTTATGCAATGGTTAACTTGTGTATTATGGCTAGTAGCCTAAGTATTTTATGCATTAAAGTAGTTTACATTATTTTGCACTGTTGTCTTAGTTAGCCCTAGTTGGTTAGATTGGTCTGGATCCTTTCTTTTTCCAGAGCCACCATGGTTGATACAAGAAGGAGATCCCGAAGTGGTAGAGAAGACAGGGAGCAAACTCCGCAGGAAGAAGATACCATGACGAGAGACCCTTTGTTTCAGCCATGATCTCAAAGCTCCAATCCTCCCCAGAGTGAACAACCCAGTATCCAGGAAATTCTCCTATCCATGGAGAAAAATCGTCAAGAAGCCCAAGCAGCCCATACTCAACTACTGGCTCAGATAGTTCAGAGAATGCCTACTGGAGCCACAGAAGGAACTACTGTAGGTGCCAGACTAACGGATTTCCAAAAGACCCGTCCACCAACATTCTCTAGTGCAACCGATCCCATGGTTGCCGATGATTGGTTAAGGGACATTGAGAGGAAACTGGACACGGTCCGATGCAGCGACCAAGAGAAGGTTTTGTTTGGATCTCACCAATTAACAGGAGCTACAGCCGCATGGTGGATGAACTACCAGGAGGCTCATCTTGACAAGGATAATATCTCTTGGACGGAATTCAAGGAACAATTTCGGAAATTTCACGTACCTACCGGCGTCATAGCTGCAAAACGTCGGGACTTCCGTAATCTAATTCAGGGAAGCAAGACGGTCACCGAGTATCTGCACCAGTTTACTCACCTAGCCCGGTATGCGCCTGAAGATGTTAGTACTGAAGAGAAGAAAATAGAACGTTTTGCAGAAGGACTTCAACACTACCTGCAGTACCAAATCGCCTCCCATGAGTTCACGGAGTTTCAAACACTAGTGAACAGGGTTTTAAAGATAGAAGAGAAGAGGAATATGGGAGAAGAAAGCCGGAAGCGCAAGATGCTCCAGCAAGCGCGGCCACAGACAATCCCAACCAGAGGAAGAGCTCCCATCACTTCCAGTTTTCGACCACCATATCAGATTCCCAGACCAGCAATGGCGTTGTGCCCAAACTGCAGAGGAAATCATCTTCAAAAGGACTGCCCTCACATGAACATCCACTGTTTCCACTGCGGACAGCGTGGACATCGTAGAGAATTTTGTCCTTGGATTCGACTTCCATCACCTATCGCCAGGTCACAGGCTGGAACACAGCCAGAAGCACCCAGAGTACCGGTGTCACAACCACAGAAGTTTACAGGAACTCCACCAGGAAGAGGAGGAAGCATGGCTAATCGAGGAAGAGGAAGAGGTAGAACACCAATGGCAACTCCAGGAGGAAAGCTAAACTACACTTCCATTCAAGAAGCGGGAAACGCCACCGACATTCTTCTAGGTAGATTTCTGATCCAGTCTGCATCTGCCTTAATATTGTTTGATCCTGGTGCTACAAATTCCTTTATGTCAAAAGCATTTGCATCTGAGGTTGAAATGCATATAGCACCATTAGAGTACCCTATGATTATACAAACTCCAGGGGCTAGACTATTTGTCTATTCAATCTGCCCGAATATAACCTTCAGTATAGAAGGGGTAGAATTCGGGGCAAAACTGCTAGTTTTAGAACTGCAAGGTCTAGACATTATATTGGGCATGGATTGGTTGTCCCAACATAAAGGTCTAGTAAACTGTGAAGAGAAGACCCTAAGCCTTGTCAGTAGTCAAGGGGAGAAAGTTCTATTCTATGCGGAAAGATCATCAACCAAGGAACCGCTAGGATCTATTCAAGCACTGCAGAAGATATGCCTGGAACAAGTACCTGTAGTGCAGCTATATTCTGATGTATTTCCAGAGGAACTTCCAGGAATGCCACCCGACAGAGACATAGAGTTCTCTATTGAGCTTAAACCAGGAGCAGCGCCTATAGCAAAACGACCATACCGGATGTCAGTTTCTGAATTAGAAGAGCTCAAGAGTCAATTGGAAGACTTGGAAGATAAAGGATTCATTAAACCCAGTACTTCGCCATGGGGAGCCCCGGTATTATTCGTAAGGAAGAAGGATGGAACCTTACGGATGTGTGTGGATTATCGGGCTCTAAATGAAGTTACCATAAAGAACAAGTATCCATTGCCAAGAATTGATGACTTGTTCGATCAACTTCGAGGAGCTAAAGTATTCTCCAAGATAGACTTGAAGTCTGGATATCATCAGCTGAAGATTAAGAAAGAAGATATATCAAAGACTACTTTCACTACCAGATACGGACTGTATGTGTTTACAGTAGTACCGTTTGGTTTAACCAATGCCCCAGCAGCCTTCATGAATGTCATGAATAGCACATTTATGGACTTCCTTGACAAGTTTGTCATAGTGTTCATAGATGACATTCTGATATATTCCAGGAATACAGAAGAGCATGAGCAACATCTACATCTAGTCTTAGAAAGACTACGAGAAAGGCAATTCTATGCCAAGTTTGATAAATGCGAGTTTTGGATGTCAAAGATTGCATTTCTTGGACATGTGTTGACAGCAGAAGGAATTTCAGTGGATCCAGCTAAAATTTCAGCTATCAAGGAATGGAAGCGGCCCACCTCGGTTCCAGAAATTTGAAGTTTCTTGGGATTGGCGGGTTACTATAGGAGATTCATCGAAGGATTCTCCCAAATTGCTAAGTCTCTTACTAACCTGCTAAAGAAGGATGTTGCATTTGAATGGAACACTAAGTGTGAAGAAAGTTTTCAGAAGTTGAAACAAAAATTGACAACAACACCAGTTCTTACCATGCCAGATAGCAAAGAAGATTTTGTAGTTTATTGTGATGCTTCGAAGCAAGGGATAGGCTGTGTGCTAATGCAACAAGGTCGGGTAGTAGCCTATGCTTCACGCCAGTTGAGGCCACATGAGGAAAACTATCCTACCCATGATTTGGAATTAGCAGCAGTAGTACATGCCTTGAAGATATGGCGACACTACCTTATTGGAAATAAATGTGAGATTTTTACAGATCATAAGAGCCTCAAGTATATCTTCACTCAGACGGAGCTCAACATGCATCAACGACGATGGCTGGAGTTGATTAAAGATTATGACCTTAGTATCCAGTACCATCCAGGAAAGGCTAATGTAGTAGCAGATGCCTTAAGCAGGAAGGTTTACAACCTGCAAGAAACAGTTATGCTAAGGAACTCTTACCTACAACGAGAGTTGCAGAATCATCGAATAGAAGTAGTACCACGAGGGACGGTAGCTACTTTAATAGTGAAGCCTCAACTTGAAGAACGAATAAGGAATGCCCAAAAGGAAGATGAAGAAATTTGCAAGATCAAAAGCTGAATCAAGTTAGGAAAGGCTCAAGGTTTTACTGAAGACGACCAAGGAATTGTGTGGTATCGAGGAAGGATTTGTGTACCTCAAAGTGCAAACCTTAAGGAATTAATTCTCCATGAAGCACATAAAACTCCATACTCGATACACCCCGGTAATACAAAAATGTATCAGGACCTGAAAACTCGATTCTGGTGGGACAATATGAAGAGAGAGATCGCAGAATACATTGCAAACTGCGATACATGTCAGCGAGTTAAAGCAGAACACCAGAAGATAGCTGGAAAGCTACAACTGCTACCAATACCATTATCGAAATGGGAAGAAATTGGTATGGATTTCATTACAGGACTACCTAAAACGCGAGGAGGATATGATTCTATATGGGTTATTGTGGATAGGCTCACCAAGGTAGCTCACTTTATACCAGTCAAAAAAGTCTATGATGGCAGTACATTAGCAGAGTTATACATGCAAAGAATAGTGGCATTACATGGAATTCCAAAGAAGATTGTCTCAGATCGCGGAGCACAGTTTACATCCAAGTTTTGGAATAGATTGCATGAAACCCTAGGGACTCAATTGGATTTCAGTACTGCATATCACCCACAAACAGGGGGACAAACAGAAAGAGTAAACCAAATTCTAGAAGATCTCCTAAGAGCTTGTATACTAGATTATGGAACATCATGGAACAAATGTTTACCATTTGCAGAGTTTACATATAATAATAGTTATCAAGCTAGTATACAAATGGCACCATTTGAAGCTTTATATGGACGCAAATGCAGAACCCCATTGCATTGGAACGAGCCAGGAGAACGAAGAGTCATAGGACCAGAGATAGTAGAAGAGGCAGAGGCTCATGTCAAACTCATTAGAGAGAAGCTGAAGACAGCACAATCACGACAAAAGAGTTATGCGGACAATCGGCGAAGGGAATTATCATTTGAACCAGGAGATCTTGTTTATCTCAAGGTCACACCATTCAAGAGATTGCAGAGATTCCAAGTGAAGGGAAAACTATCTCCTAGGTATGTTGGACCATTCAAGGTAATCAAGTGGAAAGGAGAAGTATCATATAAACTGGAATTACCCTCCGGATTAGCAGGAGTACGTACATGATGTGTTTCATGTCTCTCAACTCCGGAAATGTTTAAAGGAGCCTACTGACCAGATAGATGTACAAGATATATCATTACAGAAGAATCTCACTTACCTTGAGTATCCAATCAGAATCTTGGCCACTGATGAACGTCAGCTCAAACGGAAGAAGATTAAGTTGTGTAAAGTCCAATGGGGAAACCATTCAGAACACGAAGCCACTTGGGAGAAAGAAGAAGATCTTCAGCAAGCCTATCCTTATCTTTTCTTGTCTTAGGTAAATCTCGAGGCGAGATTTCTTTAAGGAGGGTAGATCTGTAACACCCTGAGTTTAGGGGTAAAAACTTTCTTTTCATGAACACCATGCATGCATGATACCATGTATCTGTAATAGTAGCCAGATCAGTATTGTCGACGATTCGGACTCGGGGTCCTCAGCCGAACTTATGCAGAATTTGTAATTGTGAGACCTTTCAAGATGACCCTTCGGGAAGGTATGCTGAACAATGGTGAACAGGAGCACAGAGAATTTAGACAGGTTCGGGCCCTCGATGGTGGGAGTAAAAGCCCTACGTCCTGTTGATATTTCACTAAATGTGGTAAAAGGTTTACAAATGGAGGAAAAAGTCCTCACAGGCGAGGATTTTTCCTGTAAGAGTGTACAAAGATAAGCCAAAGAAGGCTTATTAAAAATGCTATATGAGGTGTGCCGTAGACTTGGCTAACTTAGATGTTTTTTCTCCTTTTGCCCTTCTCTCCCTTCAATTGATGCTCCATGCCATCCTTTTGTACTGTTTGAAAGGGTGTCATGTGAAGGAAACTGCATCAATTGGTTGCACGGACGGTTGGATGCGGTTTTTGGAACTGCTCTTAACCTCCACGTAGGTTAAACACGTGTTATTCATGGATAACTGTACGTGTTAACCTCCTGACGGTTGATTCTCCACGTGTAGGAATCTTCGGGATACTTAGAATATCCTGTTGTATGGGCAACCGAATAGATAGATCCCAAGTATCCTGATCGGCAAATGTTCTGACCGCGGGGTTTGGCTGACCGCGCAATATCCTGAACGTGTAGTTCGCATATAGCCTATGAACTTCTGACCGCGCAAGGCTTACGGTCTGATCGCACAAAACCCGCGACCTGATCGCGTAAAGCTTGCGACCTCATGGTGATGCCCCTCAGAATAGCTTGAGTCCGCATCACATGTCTGGTTCGAACTCGTCTTGAACCAAAAGTTTATTAGAAGTGACCCGGTGTCAATCCTCGTCAGCTAGCCCCCAAATTCGGAGAAAACGAAGAGACGTGTTTATTTCGAATTTAAAAACCGTGCATTGGATTTTTAACCCAGCCCTTTAACTTCTCCACTTAGTGGCGCACTAAGTGAAAACGGTTGGTTTTTCAAGATAAGTTCTGACATTACGTGACGGGCAATGATGGCGCCGTAGAGATTTTTATCTCGAGGTAAAATTGTAAATGTCTTAACGAAACCCGAGGTGTCTGGGAGGCGAACCGTAGCTCTGGCGGCTATAAATACCAGACCCCTGGACATGTAAAGATTTACAATTTCCCTTTCACGCCTAAGTCTTTTTCTTGTTACCTGGCCTCCTTCCTTTTCACATACTCTTCCCAATGGCAGATCACGAAATCATCGAGATTGAGAGCGATGAAGGGGAAATTGTCGAACAAGGGTCTCAAACGAATGAAGTCCTGTCTCCCTTAAGGAAGAAACCCAAGGTTGACGAAGGATCTTCCAGTGGAACAAAGGTAAAGAACGTAGCGAGTTTCTTTCTTCCTTCAGTTCCTTTGACCCTCCCCGTTCATGCCTCTCGGCGAGTTAGGCCTTTATCCTTAGGAAAAGATCCCTTCACATTCAATTCCCCCATCCTTTTGGGTGATCAACATCCCGGTCGGCAAGCGGTGACTATCCCTCGATCAGATGATTGCCATATTGGGTTGGCGAAGCAATCTTCTTCTGGGAAGGTTGCTCTTCCACCGTATGATGATCTTCCTCCCAAGATGGGTGTATCAACGGGTTATGCACCGGGACAGGTAACAATTCTTCTCCCCCTTTTTGCTGATAATTTTAGTTAGTATGACTAACTTTTGCAAAATGCAGGGGGTAGGAGGCTCCAGCGATCAGCCTTCAGCTGCTCCATCTCTTCCTTCCGGACAGACCCTTCTGGAAGAGAAGAATGCCCTGGAGAAGAAGACCGAGGAGATGGCCTCGAAGATTCTGCGTTTAGCAGAATGTCTTGATCGATCCCGAGAAGAGGCGCACCATTTCCGTCGAGAGAGGGACTTCGCTCAGCAACAGCGAGAACTCTCTGACTTGATTAGGGACAATAGTGCGTCTGTTGTTAGGGATGATATAGATAGACTTAGGGTAGTTGCTAGTTCTCTGGGGGTTGTCAGTGTAGATCCTACTGACAACAATATGTCCCTTGAAGAACTTTGTAAACTTCTTTCGGAGCAAGTCGATGTTTTGATCGACTGCATCCCTTTTGTATGTAAAGAATCTAAGAAATAAAAGTTTATGTTCGCGACCATTCATACACAGGAAATTTTAGTTCTGCGATCACTTTTAAGAAAAAGCACCGCGACCTGCCCTGATTCCACGATCAGTTTCAGAGCTGCGGTCAGAACTAAAGTACGACCAGAGTTGGGACTCGGTCAGGCCGTCACTCCGATTAGAATCGAAGTTTCAGCTTAAAACATGATTTCGATAAAACCATAACCCAATTAGAGCCATTCCAGTACGTCAAAAATTGAGTTATATGATTTTTTCGAAAAAAATGTTCAAAGTATAAAAGGGAAAAACGTCCTCTGAAAAGTACTGAAAATTTTTCAGTCCCTTTACACTTTCAGTTTCCAAAACAAAGAAATCTTTTTGTTTCAGATCCGACGCCTGAGTACTTTATCGGGTCCATCAGAGACAGTATCCATTATGGGAAATGAATAAAACATTCAATGGAACGTTTGAAACGAGCCGTTTACTCATTAATCCGTCGCCTTGGGTCTATAAAAAGCAGTAGGTAGCTTCTTGAGGAAGCCACTCAGCCGCGAAAAAACCCTTAGAATTCCCGCCGCTCAAAACCCTCACTTTCTTCAGTCTTCATCTTCCCCAAATCGCCAGCTTCCCCTTTGATTCTACACCAAAAATGGCGTCCTGGAGCAGATCCATTCACCATTCTGAGGAGAGCCTGATGGCGCTAGAGAAGGAGGAGATCCTTTCTCCGCGGCTGTTCATTAACTGGCGACCTGCGGAGAAGGACCAAGAAACCCCAACTGTCCAAGAAGGCGAGCTGGTGGTTTTCGAAGAGTATCTGCGTTGCGGGTTCCGATTCCCTGAGAGTCGGTTCCTTAAGGATATCCTTGAACATTACGGGTGGGAACTGATCAACCTCCACCCCAACGCGATGCTGATCCTTGCAGTATTCCAGCATCTCTGTGAAGCCTTCGTCGGAATATATCCCAGCGTGGATCTTTTCCGACGATTCTACTTTTCAGCGTGGTCGAAGAGCACCAACGCCGCCGGATGCATCTACTTCCGGCTGAGGGACAAAAAGGAGTATCCCTCCCCACCCCTGCGAGACTCAGTGCACGGGTGGCACCAGAAATGGTTTTACTGCACCCCGCCGACCGAGAGCGGGTTGTGGTTTGAGAACTCGCGGCCGGAGAAGCCGAGCGAGTTGGATACTCTCCCGGCGATGAACGCGGAGTTCATGAAGCATGCCGAGGTGATCCTTCACTTAGTCGAACAAGGGCTGACGGCACGTGACGTCATCCGAGACTTTGTGAAGAATCGGGTGAGCCCCCTGCGTGAAAGGGCTCATCCGGCTTGGGAGATCAAGTCCATGGCGGACACTACCCTGGACTATAACGAAGGTATTCATTGAAATCCTTTTATGTCATTTTTGAAATGCATCAATTTAACTCGTATCTGGGAACAGTCCTGCCCTCAGCCGAGATTGAGAGGCGGACTAACTACCTCCTCAGGGCGTACAACACTGAGGTAGAGGGCCCCAAGGGATCGCCTCGCCCCCAAAGCTTGATTCATGCCGGCGACGACCTTAAACAGGAGCGCCGAAAGGTACACTTTCCACTTGGCCTATGTTTTGCAGGTCTCATGCATGTCCAGCACTAATCAACCCCATTGGAATGAGAATAGCTCCTAGGGAGGTTTGCGGATGCGACATTCCCAAGTGAAAATGTCGGCTCTTTGAAGAAGCCGACGGCGAAGAATGTGAAGAAGGTTTCCCAGAGACCCAGGACAAAGAGTCCTGCCTCTAAGAAGACCAGGCTGAACCCTGGGGAGGGGTCTTCACGAAGCGTTCCTCGTCTCGCAAGAAAGACTGCGGTAAGATATCACATTCCTGCTACTTTTTCAGGCGCGACATGGAATCACTTCTTCGTCGTACAGGGAGAGGGGAGCGAGGAGGAAGAGGATGACGTTCCTCTGATCCTTCGAAGGAGGAAGATCGCGGATCTTCCATCCAGCGATGCCCCAAGCTACCCCGCAGAAACCACAGCGGCCGAAGAGGTGGCCGTGGCTGACCCTGCGACCACCGAAGATCTTGTGGTCGCGGGTGACCTTCCAATTCCTGAAGCCGCTGAGGTTTCAGGGTCAATTATCTCTGCTTCCCTGGTCGAAGGGACGACTAAGGTAAAGAATCTTTTCGATCATTCCCTCCATGGCTCTTTCTGCACATTTGATAAGTTAATGCACGTACAGGAAGGAGAGCTTCCCCCTGGGACCACTGGGGGTTCCAGGGAGGAAAATCCTCCTCCTCCGCGGACAGAGGAGGAGGTAGACGAACAAAGGCCGGCTGTGATGGTTCCAGCAATTCAGGAATCGCCAAGGCCTTCAGATGCAGCCCCACCAGTTAGCCCGGTGGCCCAGGTAAAGATCTTTCTATGTGTTTTTACCCGTTCCCTAAGAATATGCCTATAACTTGACATTTCCAGGGGGGTGCTGTCTTATTTACCATAAGGAAGGCAAGAACCGGAGACGGTTCTCCTTCGCAAGGGGAATTTTCCCAGAAGTCCCAGGAACGAATGGGATTTCAAATAAGGAAAGAACTCTTACTTGACAGTAATCTTAGATAAAAGCTGCCTGACCCATTCTTCCTGTTAGGCAAAAGAAGACAGCACCTACACTTTCAACCGCCACTGGGGAGGTTGAAGCTAGGGCTGATGAGGGAGCCTCTAATGAAGAGCGCTCCCCTCCCGTGGTTCAGGAAGTCGTCCGGACCGCGGGAGGTGAAACAAGTACAGGGACCGGGTCGCAACCAGTGACCTCTGGGGGTGGCGTCCAGCCGGCACTCCCATCAACTGTCCCTGTCGCAGGCACTTCCGGCGCGTTAGCAAGGATCCCTGCTAGCATGGACGATGCCACTTTAAATAAGTTTATGAAGGTATGATGACCCCTGTTTCGGCGTTTGAACCGCCTTTAGAGTATATTTAACTCTCTTGCTTTGTGTCACAGGGCTTGTCATGGGTGACGAGCCAGTCGCATGCTGCAATGGCTAGCATGGCGGCTGTTCAAAAAGATCGTGACGGCTTGCGCAAGTGAGGATCGTCATTCTTCTGTTAATATAAGTAGGTTTTAATTGTGACTGACCTGATTTTGCTGCAGAGAGGTTACATTCTTGAAGAAAGAGTTAGCCAAGATAAGGCTGAACTCAGTTACAGAGTTCAAGAAACTACGGACTGAAATCAATAAACTTCAGTCTGAGAAGGCTGGTAAGTCGATTCTCAATTTAAGAAGACTTAAAGCCGTTTCTTGTTAATAACCTCTTTTCTCTGTACAGCGCAAGCAGGTCGCATTACGCAGCTCGGCCAGGACAAGATGCTTCTCGAGTCCTCGCTCAGCCATACCGACCAAGCGGTCAAAGAGTTGAGCCTACTGGTCTTCGAAAAACTGAAGGCCATAGCCAGCCTTTTGAATACCAACGTGGTAGAGTTGAGGAAGGACGACCCAAGTGTCAGCGATTGGGCATCACTGCTCACAACTCAAGCAGAATCACTACTCGAATATCTCCCTGGAGATTTACGGCGACGTGAAGAGGTAATCAGGACGAGAGTCCGATCAGCCGCTTCTGCCGTACTCAGCCGGGTTCGACTTCACCATGGCCCAGATGCGAATCTGAGCGCGCTGGTGGGACCGGTTGAGGTCGAGAGTGAAGAACTACTTGACGCCGTTTTTGAAGAAGTTAAGCCCTTCGTTGACAAACTCTTGGCTGAGCTGAGGATCGAATGATCCTTACATTTTGTAACCCAACACTTGTAATTACAATGCCATGTATGTAAAACTATTTTTTCAAAAAGAAAGTGCATATTCACATCATAAGTTTCATACTATAAGTATATTCCTCTAGCCCCCGCCTCTGTTTTGTGAATACTGAAGCCTTAGTATTTTAAGCAGAGGGGAAAACATAAGTATGATGATCAGGGATATGCGCTTCAAGCCGATGGTCAAGATTAAAGTAACATTTTAACCTTATTGCAAACTGATAGCCACCCAGATGACCGAAGACTAGCCAGATAGTCCCGTGTGCGTTGAGAAACGGCTTATTTAGGAGTGACTTATCTGGAAGTGATCATGAGATTGACCAGCGAATTCGGTTGAAAAATGCTGTAATAACCTAACCGCCGGCGATCAGCCCCAGGTCGAATTTGTATAATTTGGGCTTAAAGAAAAACACTCATTGTATGAAAACAAGACATGCTTTATATGAAAAGATGCTAATTGAACAGGAAAAAAGTGATTGGAATACTTACACGTAAAACTTGCGAAGTTGATCGATGTTCCAAGTATTGGACAAAATCCGACCATCCTCCATGGCTAACCGCGCAGATCCTGGCCGCGGCACTGAGACGACAGTGTACGGTCCTTCCCATTTTGGGGAGAATTTATTGCGGTTAGACTGGTCTTGAATTTTTCGTAAAACCAAGTCTCCAACGTTGAGATCACGTGGTCGCACCTTTTTACTGTGATACTTGCGTAGAGCCTACAAGTATACCGCGGACTTAATCAGGGCGCGATCACGCCGTTCTTCCAGGAGGATGAGATCTCGCGATCGCTGTTCGGATTGGTTGACCTGTTCGAATTGATTCGTGTGAACAGATCCAATACTTACTTCCATAGGCAACACAGCCTCGGCTCCATAGACCAAATGGAAGGGTGTCTCACCGGTGGCTCGACTAGAGGTAGTCCGTAGTGCCCATAGAACAGTATAGAGCTCGTCTGCCCAAGCCCCCGAGCGGGTCTTGAGGCGATCAAAAACACGTTTTTTGATGCCTTGCAATACTTGCCCATTGGCCCGTTCTACGGCACCATTGCTTTGTGGATGTGCCACGGAAGCAAAGCACACCTTGGTCCCAATCTGATCGCAGTAGTCTAGGAAAAGACCGCTAGCGAATTGAGAACCGTTGTCTGTGATGAGACAGTTTGGAACACCAAATCTTGCCACAACGTTCTTGTGAAAGAACTTTTGTGCGGCTGATGCAGTAATATTTCGTACTGGTTCGGCCTCAATCCACTTTGTGAACGTGTCAATGGCTACGAACAGAAACTTGTACCCATTGACCGCTTGTGGCATAGGACCGACGATGTCCATTCCCCAGATCGCGAAGGGCCATGCGAGAGGAATAGTTTGCAATGCATAAGCAGGTTGATGAACCTGTCTTGCATGAAACTGACACTGTGGACACATCTTGACCATAAGCTTGGCATCATCGAGTGCCGAAGGCCAATAGAATCCCTGTCGAAAAACTTTTCCGACCAGTGTTCGGTATGACGCGTGTGCACCGCATACACCGTCATGTATCTCTTTCAGGAGGGATTTTCCTTCCTCTTGAGATATGCAGCGCATGAATACTCCTTGAGTACCCTTTCTGTACATAACCCCATCTATGAGTTTGTACAGACGCGCCTTTCGAATTAACCGATCGCTTTTGGTTTCGTCCTCGGGTAGGGTCCCATGTTCAAGATAGACCCTCAATGGATGAGTCCAATCTTGTTCCTGACCGAGGTTGGCAACGAAGGCTATTGCCGGATCATCCTCGACCGAAGTCATGATCGAAGGATGGTCCAAGTGTTCAATGAACACTCCTGCCGGAGCGGATGAGCGTGAGGATCCAATTTTGGATAATTGGTCTGCGAGAATATTGTCCTTTCGCGGGATGTATTGGACTTCGAAGTGACTGAAGTGTTTTTCCAATCTCCTCACTTCCCCCAGGTAATGAGCCATTGTCTCATCGGAGGTGCTGTACTCCTTGTTTACCTGGTTTACGACCAGCTGTGAGTCCCCCCTCACCACTAATCGACGGACTCCGAGGAATTTTGCTGCCCGGAGCCCTGCAAGAAGACCTTCATACTCTGCTGCATTGTTGGTTGCAACAAAGTGTAGTTGAATGACATACTTAAGCTGTTCGCCCTGAGGCGTAACTAGGACCACTCCAGCCCCCGAGTGTTGAAAACTACGGGAGCCGTCAAAGTACATTGTCCAATAATCGGGGCACTCCAGTTCCTTTGCCAATTGCACGGGTGGCTCAGGGTTGGTCCATTCGACCAAAAAGTCGGCCAAAACCTGAGACTTAACCGCCGTGCGAGGGGTGAAATGGATCTCGAAGGCACCGAATTCGACCGCCCATTTGGCGATTCGACCAGATTTCTCTGGATTTCGGACAATATCCCCTAAAGGAAAAGAGGAGGGTACTGTGATCTTGTGTGCTTGAAAGTAATGTCGTAGCTTACGGGAAGCCATCAGTAGGGCGTAAAGTATCTTCTGGACCTCAGGGTAGCGCTCCTTAGGACCATGAAGTACTTCGCTCACATAGTAGACGGGTCTGTGCACTCCTTCCCTTTCCGCGATCAGAACTGCGCTGACCGCGTGTGGGGTGGCCGCCAAATACAGAAGTAATGGTTCTTCCTTTTCAGGAGACACCAATACTGGCGGACTGGATAGATATGTTTTTACCTCCTGAAACGCTTTTTCGGCCTCGTCAGACCACGTGAAGTTATGATGTTTCCGCAAGGCTTTAAAGAAAGGTAGTCCCCTTTCGCCTAATCGCGATATGAAGCGACTTAAAGCCGCCATGCGACCAGCCAGGCGTTGAACATCCTTCATGGTCGAGGGCGACCTCATTTGTTCAATAGCTCTGATTTTCTCAGGATTAACCTCAATGCCCCTGGAACACACAAGAAAACCAAGAAGCTTTCCTGAAGAAACCCCGAAAGAACATTTCTCCGGGTTCAATTTTATTCCAAAGCGATTCAAGTTACAGAAGGTTTCAGCAAGATCGTCCAAATGAGACAAACTTTTGGTGCTCTTTACAACCAAGTCGTCTACATATGCTTCGAGATTACGCCCTATCTGGGAAAGAAAGGTCTTTTGCATCAAGCGCTGGTACGTGGAACCAGCGTTCTTGAGACCGAACGGCATTCTGACGTAGCAGTATGTGCCGAACGGGGTGATGAAGGCAGTTTTCTCTTCATCGTCTTCTGCCATGCTAATTTGATGATATCCTGAGTAGGCATCCAGAAAACTCATCAGTTCGCAACCCGCAGTGGAGTCAACCAGCTGGTCGATGCGGGGAAGGGGAAAGTCGTCCTTCGGACAGGCACTGTTGAGGCTAGTATAGTCGACGCACATGCGCCACTTGCCATTTGACTTGCGGACCATGACCGGATTGGCGAGCCAGTCCGGGTGATTCACTTCGCGGATAAACCCGGCTTGTAAGAGTTTGTCTAACTCTTCTCGGATGGCTTCCTGTCGGTCGGTGGCAAAACGCCTGAGCTTTTGCTTTATTGGTCGTTGTCCAGGTCGAATTGCTAACCTGTGCTCAATTACTTCCCTTGGGACACCGGGCATGTCGGACGGTTTCCACGCAAACACGTCTGCGTTAGCCCGGAGGAAAGCAACGAGGTCGAGTTCCTATTTGTCATCCAGGGCTGACCCAACCCGAATTGTCTTGGATGGGTCATCTGGGTACAAAGGAACTTGTTTGAGTTTCTCATCTGGTCGAGGAGCAGCCCTGATCGCATCGGTGGCGACAGTGGCGACCTGAGCGTCCCGGAGGGGAAGTAGATCGACCATCTCCAAAGATAGCCGGTCGCACGTGAGCGCCACGTTGCGACTACCTCGGACCGAAATGACACCTTTGGGGCCAGGCAACTTCCCGCACTGATAAGCATAGTGCGTTGCCATCATGAACTTAGCAAGAGTCGGCCTGCCAAAGATTGCATTATAAGCTGAATCACAATCGATTACATCGAAAGTAACCAATTCTGTTCGAAAGTTATCTGGTTCTCCCAGAGTGACCGGGAGGACCACTTGTCCCAATGGCATCATGGAGGGGCCTGGGATTATCCCATAAAACGGATGGATTATGGGCTTGATCTTCGAACGAGGAATTTGCATCTCGTCGAGTGTCTTGACCAATAAAAGATCAAGGGAACTTCCCCCATCGATCAGGACCCTTTCGACTCTCGCGTTACTGATGATTGGGGTAATAACCAGAGGTAACCTCAATGGTCGAGTTAGCCCCACAGGACAGTCAGCGCGATCGAACGTCAAAGGCATATCCGACCAACGGGGATATTGAGGTTCACCAAGGGATGTCTCCGTTTGGTTAACCTCTCGGCAAAAGGTTTTAAACTGCCTTTTGGAAACGAAAGAGGAGGAACCTCCGAAAATGACATTAACATGATTTTGAGGTACCTGGTAAGCCATTTCTTCGTCTCCATCGACGTCTCTAACCCCGCACGCCTGCTCTTTAGGCGGTAAGGTCGGCATTGACCCAGCTCCTTGGTAGAAATCATCCAGCTGTTTCAACCAACTCCTGCAGTTTTTGAGGTCGTGGCCTGCGGAATTGTGGAGTGGACACCACCTTTTGCCCTCCTGCGGATTAGTTGATTTTTCTGGCTGGTCGGAATCCGGGCCACCAGAAGCAGTTTTACTTTTAACAGAAGACTTATTACCTTTGGTCGAAGGTGGTTTCTCCGCGACCGCGACCTCACGGTACTATCCAGAGCGGTTCCTCTTCGACTTTTTTGACTTCCCACCCGGTGAAGACTCCGGCTTTTTGCTCGAATCTTCTTTCTTGGCGTCCTTGAAGCCTGGTTGGGGCGGTAGGTCCCCCTTGTCAACCATTTGGTTCCATTCGACTGCCTCGGCTGCATCGGAGTATCGATCAGCCATATCGAACAGATCGGCCACTGATCGAGGAGGGTGGATGAGCAAGTCTTCAGTGAATCTCCGGTATCGAACGGCATGCTTAAATGCCCTGATTACGGAGCCATCAGATATGTTCGGGATGGTATTTCTTACCCCGACAAACCTCTTGACAAACTGCCGAAGCGTTTCGGTCGAAGTTTGCCGCAATCTATGCACGTCGTCCTCCTTACCCGTCTTTTGGTAACAGTTTTGGAAATTGCTGAGGATGGCATCGCATAGCATTTCCCAATTGTAGATAGAACCCTCAGGCTGATTGAACAACCAGGTTCTAGCCGGTCCTACGAGGACTGTTGGCAGGTAGTTAGCCATGACCTTGTCATCGCCTCCTGCTGCTTGGATGGCAGTAATATAGATCTGAAGAAACTCGGATGGGTTCTGAGTTCCATCAAACCTCTCAATGGCCCCTGGTCGAAACTTATCGGGCCAAACGACTGCTCGTAGGCCAGGCGAGAAAGCTTTGCAACCAACGTAAGGACCGTGAACCGTCCTGCGACTTTCGGTCGAGTTTCGAGCAAACTCACTTAATGGAGAGGTTACTCGGGGTCCCAAACGAGAATGAACGGGAACTCGATCCCTACTACGAGAGTCCTGCATTCGCCGATATTTGTCCTGCCGGGACGGTATAGGCGGCGGGTAATTCCGTCGGCCAGAGCCAGAATGAGGACCATCTCATTCACGGGAATGTGTCACTGAGCGGGAAGAGGCTGTCGGGGTCGCCTCGGATGCGACCTCATCCAGTCTTTCCGCCAGGATCCTGAAAAAGGCCGGTCTCTGCGCATCCGTGACCGTAGGAGGAAAATTGCGCATGACTTCCGCGATAGATCGCAGTCGACCATGGGTACTTCTCCTAGGGGCACCAGGTGTTATTGTTTCCTCGTCCACTGGGGAATGCTCTGGTGGTAAGGAAGGAGTCTGGTCACGTCTACGACCACGCGACCGTCGAGAAGAACTCGGGACAGCATCGTAACGAGCCTGCGCATCTTGAAGAGCCTCTAGGGCAGTTCTGCGTAGTTCGTTGTTCTGTTGCTCGAGATCTTGCTCCTCCTTCTGTTTGCGATCTTGTTCTTCCCTGGCAGCCTGTTGATCGGGAGTTTCCTCCGACAACGCAGCGAACTGCCTAGGGAGAGAAGTCGCCGATGGGGAGAACATCTCGGTTTGTTCCGAATCGGACTCGAAATCAAAGAGACGGTGGAGGTTATCAGGGTCGAACCTTCCTGGGCTAATTTCAGGGTCACCATCATATTTTCCCTCAGCGGGATCGTATGACGGGCCGGACTCATCACCTAGCACATTAAGAACCTCTGTGGGTTCTGACCTTGTGCCAGTTACCTCCTGGTCAATTAACATGACTTGGGGAGATGATTCAGCCTGGGGAAGATTCTGGCCTTCGACCTCTTCCATCGGAACAGGATCACTTGGAGAAGGCATTGGTATATGGGCATAATCCTCAAGATCGAAATCATTCTCGGAATCATATGCTCCAGCCATGTTTCGGCGAACCTCCGAATTTCAATTAAGACGCCTTGAGAAAGGCCCCACGGTGGGCACCAGCTGTCGACGATTCGGACTCGGGGTCCTCAGCCGAACTTATGCAGAATTTGTAATTGTGAGACCTTTCAAGATGACCCTTCGGGAAGGTATGCTGAACAATGGTGAACAGGAACACAGAGAATTTAGACAGGTTCGGGCCCTCAATGGTGGGAGTAAAAGCCCTACGTCCTGTTGATATTTCACTAAGTGTGGTAAAAGGTTTACAAATGGAGGAAAAAGTCCTCACAGGCGAGGATTTTTCCTGTAAGAGTGTACAAAGATAAGCCAAAGAAGGCTTATTAAAAATGCTATATGAGGTGTGCCGTAGACTTGGCTAACTTAGATGTTTTTTCTCCTTTTTTCCTTCTCTCCCTTCGATTGATGCTCCATGCCATCCTTTTGTACTGTTTGAAAGGGTGTCATGTGAAGGAAACTGCATCAATTGGTTGCACGGACGGTTGGATGCGGTTTTTGGAACTGCTCTTAACCTCCACGTAGGTTAAACACGTGTTATTCATGGATAACTGTACGTGTTAACCTCCTGACGGTTGATTCTCCACGTGTAGGAATCTTCGGGATACTTAGAATATCCTGTTGTATGGGCAACCGAATAGATAGATCCCAAGTATCCTGATCGGCAAATGTTCTGACCGCGGGGTTTGGCTGACCGCGCAATATCCTGAACGTGTAGTTCGCGTATAGCCTATGAACTTCTGACCGCGCAAGGCTTACGGTCTGATCGCACCAAACCCGCGACCTGATCGCGTAAAGCTTGCGACCTCATGGTGATGCCCCTCAGAATAGCTTGAGTCCGCATCACATGTCTGGTTCGAACTCGTCTTGAACCAAAAGTTTATTAGAAGTGACCCGGGTGTCAATCCTCGTCAAGTATCTATCTCAAACCCTAAAATCCCAAAATTTTCCCTGTGAATCCAAATCAAGATCAGATTACTCAGATATGATCTATCAGTTCCTCTGAACATAAAAGTCTTCAGAAGTCAGATTCAACTCCATCTCTAACTTCCAGATCTATCAATTCTTTTCTGTTTTCGAAAACAGGATTCTAATTACTATTTTAATTACCCTAAATATTCTGAACTCAGATTTAGTCAAGTCTTGACCTAATTCAGATCATATTACTCTTGGACTATAATCATGGGTATGCCAATACCTTAATCCCGAAAGTTGGCAGCCAAATTATATCATCTAAGTCTTTTTCACATATCAGTCCAAATTATATTGCAAATTAGTCCTTTATCTGATATCTAGAAACCCAAAAAGGCTAAAATCTTCAGATCAATTCCAAATTCAAGATTTCTTCAGTAAATCATTTCTAAATGCTATTTGATACAATTTACCCTTCTGTCCAGATTACAAAATCTCATCCTAGATGTCAGAATTCGAAATTGATAAAACTCAAATTCTATTGTACCCTAAAGTACCCTATTTTCGATTTATGTCGAAAATCATCAAATCATACCAGATTTCATCAAATCTCTTGCTAGATGAGTATAAGGTATAAGTTTATACTCAGCTGTGAAATCAGACTGCAAATCAACTATCTCTAAGTCAGAAATTACAATTCAGTCCAAAGCAAATTTCCAGATTTTATAATTTAGTCCAAATGGCTGTTTCGACCAGCAACCACAAGCTGCTGCGACTAGAGGAGTAGCGGCTCGCGACCAGGGAAGATGCAGCTCGACCAGTGCATGTCATCGACCTCGGCCAGCGACCACGGCACCTCCCTTCGACCGCGACCACGGCACAGTGTTCGTGTTGCTTCGACCTCGACCACGATCAGGAGCACCTCGCCGCTGTGTTTTCGTCGCCACTCTAGCCCAAGTTGTTTGCAACCGCCTTTGCATGCACACGTGTTTGCTCTTCAGTTGTTGCCGTAACCATCTCCATCCAGCTCACCAGCTGCTACATGCCAGAGAGGAGCTTGCTGCTCGCCGTTGCTTCAACCCGAAGCCTTCTTCTTCACGGCACAAGCTTCTTAATCTCCAAGCATTGAGCCCTGCTTCGTATTTGTTTTGCCTATAAATAGCAGCCCCATATTACCAGTACTGCTTTCCAGAGTCTCTCAGAAATTAAACGAAATTCGCTTCACTGTTGCCTTCTTCTCCGGCGAGCTGCCGAGGAGGTCAACGACGCCAGCCTCAACCGCAACCTCAATTCCCAAATTGACACCACTAGTGAGTTCCTCGTATCTCACTATCTGTGCTGTAGCATTTAATTGAACTCTTATGCACTTCATCGCCGGTGATCGCCGGAAATTGCTGAAACCAGTGAAATGCCCTGTTCCAGTTGCACAAGTCAAATTAGCCTGAATTAGCCTTCGATTCAATAGGCAAAAATGATCAGTGAGTTATTTTAAGCAAGCCTGTGAAGTTGAATTGTGAAATTGACCAAGAACTGAAGTTTTTCGCTAGCCTGAGCTTCACCAGCCGCCGGCGAACGTCGCCAGCCTTCTCCGGTGATTCTCCGGCCAATTCAATCGTGCCAAAAGCTTTCTTATACCTTCTAGATGCTCTCCAAGCAAGGAATCAAGTTCAAACATCGTGTATCCAAAACCCCCAATATCAGTGTCTTCTTCTCCGGCGCCGGCCACCAGAAAACCATTCTCGGCCGATCCAGCTCCAGAAACCTTGTCCACCAGATGCGCCTTGATCTCCTAAGCAACTTTGCCTACTAGCTCGACTTCCAATTCGGCCTAAATCAGAAGATATAGCTATGCCCTAATTCCTGTCCAGTGCTGTGATTTGAAACTTCAGCTACCGAGTTCATCGCCGGTTTTCATCACTTTCCGGCCATCTCCTGCCCTAGGTCCAGTTGAGTGAATTGTTCCTGTTACTGAGGCCTACCTCCTAGACAAAGTGGTGCATCAATTGGAGCCCTAGATCAAAAGTTATGGCAAGCCCTAGTTTCTGGCCATGCCAGTTCAATGCCAGACTATGTCAGTCAGTGGCATTAGCCCTTTTCACTTCCTTCCAGATGTGCATTTCGAGCATAACTTTGTCCATTAGATTCCTGAGGTTGTGATCTACTATTTATTCTTCTATCACAACTTGATTTGAGTCCTTGAACTGCATTTTATGCTTAGCCCTAGATTTTGACATTGTCAGCCCAATGCCCGAGCATGCCAGCCAGTGGCATTAGCTCATTTCACCTCCTTCCAGTTATGTAAATTGAAAATAACTTTGTCCATTAGACTTGTGGAGTTGTAATCTACATTTCATTCTACTGCCACAAGTTGAGATAATCCTTCTACCATTCATTAACCCTATGTCGATGCCTTGAACCGAATGTCGACCTAAAGACATTCATCGATTTTGGGCAAACCAGCCGCGGACTTAATGTCAATTTCCATATCCTGGAACCCTAGAAGTCCCTAGCACTCATCTTCAGCCCTAACTCTATGGGTTAGCCTTAATCAACTTCTATGGTATCCAAACCCAATCATTTCAGAATCATCAAGACATTCATCTTTGCATTATTACATGTAGTATAATAATGTATTGAAAAGGTTGTGATTCTTGGTTGCTTGTTTGATCTTTGCTCAGAGTCGGAGCCAGAGTTCGAGGACTTCACTGCTGACCCGACATCAACTGCTGTCTCTTACGACGCGGAAGGCAAGTCATAGTCTTGATCATCTTGAACCTATATTTTATGAATTGCTATGATATGCTTTTGAATATAAGTAGTATTGCATGTGAATGGATGAAGTATGAATTGGCAGTACTAAGCTGGATGCCTGTGAATTGTGAGTTGATCAAATAGTGAGCCATAAACTATTATAAATGTATTTAAATATATTCATGAAATAGAACCCTTAGCCGTGACCAGGGTTTTGGTATGGAATGGTGGTACTAGCACTGGTTGTGCTTGGCTGCACTGGATGTGCAGGCACTGTAGGTGCATGGTGTGTGGTATGATCTGGTCACTGGCATATAAGGACTAGAACCTTGTGTTGTGCGTCTAGTGGCATGAAACACGTGCTAACCGCAAGCCTGGTATGGGATAGGTCTGAACAAGTACTTATGCGGATCACACATGAAACCCCTGCATGAGATGGAAAATAATACACTGATTTCACGGAGTGCGGCTCCTCCACGTATCACTGAATGTGATTTGATTATGCACGCTGACCCAGTAATGGGAAGAGGCTTGGGGGTGGGGGTATATCCCGCCACAAACTGTGGTTCGCGAGAGATCCTGTCGCGCCCCGAGACTGGGACTACGACTACTCCTGTAGAGACTTAGCTCGCTGCAGCTAGTCCCATATATGCATAGCATACACATACCCTTGACGTCCCAGGAAAAGTCAAGCACAGGAGTATATCACATTGCAACAGAGTAACTTACAAAATAGTTAAGCAGTGTGGCCTGCTGGCCTTGATATTACATAAGGAGATTACAATGCCTTCACGGCATACATGGTTTAGCAAAATAACATCTACACAGCAGAAGATAGGTGACCCACCCACAAAAGAGAAGTGGACAGCAGAACAACACATCAGGGAAATGACGGAACTGACGCTCCTCCTTCTGGATCCATGAAGTACTCCATGCCTTCATCTTGATTGTTGATCGCTCCGTCTATTGATTTGTAGGTTGCAAGAGTGAGCACTTACGTACTCAGCAAGTCATAGGTAAGAGTAGATACATATAGTAGTAATGACATGAACCTAGACTAGCCAAGAATTATGGATGTTTATAAAATAATCTTTTTCTTTCATACCTCATCTCATGGCAGTACTTTTCATAAAGTAACATCATCATTCATGTTCACTAGATTATAGCACTACCGCGACACGTCGACACACGACAGCCCACGGCAGCACTCCTTATCATGACAACACATGTCATTTGGGTAATCTTGATTAAAACATATTTTATTTAGAAAATAATACTTGTGTCACACCCCATGGATTTAATCCACCGCAGCAGACTCCTATAAAACCAGGGAGCTCGGAGTATTCGAATACGTTTTTAACTCTGCAAAGAGGTACCAATTTACCCGCAAGATATTCCACTTTCAAGCCCATCCTATCATAACAAAATGATTAGACCCCTCCTCACAACCATGTGTGAGTGGCAAGGTGGAGATAACAAGAACTTTTGTTATGCATCACTTACAATTCACCCCTGTCCCTGTGGATCTCTCGCGAAACACAGTTGTGGCGGGCTATACCCCCACCCTACCTCATTTTCCCATTACTGGGTCAAATATCACATCACCTTCAGTGATAGTGGGAGTCAGCCTCCATATCAATCATCACAACACATCTCATGCAGGGGTTTCATGTGCGATCCACATAAGTACTTGTTCAGGCCTGTCCCATACCAGGCTTGCGGTTAGCACGTTGTTCATGCCACTAGACGCACAACACAAGGTTCTAGTCCTTATATGCCAGTGACCAGACCATCCACAACCCTGCACCTTCAGTGCCTGCATATCCTTTGCAGTTTCAGAGATCGAGCTAGAAGACAAATATGTTCAGGAGGTTGAAGCACACCTGAATGACAAAATGGATGGAGCTGAAACGGCCAGGAATAGGTTTTCCGGTGATCGACGCCGGAGAAGAACACTGCCATTTGGGGGTTTTTGTTTTAGGCCGAATGAACTCGATTCCAAGCTTGGAGAGCATCTAGGAGGTATAGGGAAACTTCTGGTACAATTAGATGGGCCGGAGGATGGCCGGAGAAGCCTGGCGACGATCGCCGGTTTCTGGAGAGCTCAAAATTGGGGAAAGCTTCGATTGAAGCTCAATCTGGAGATCTTGATGCATAGGCTTGCTGGAAATGAGTCACTGATTATTTTCTTCCACAGGATCGAAAGCTAATTCGAGGTAATTTGGCCTGCATTGCCGGAACAGGGCATTCTTCAAGTTTCAGCAAATTCCGGTGATCGCCGGCGATAGGAGGCAAGGAAATCCAATTAAGTGATACAGCACGATGAGAGAGATAAGGGGAACTCACTGGTGCTGTCAATTTGGTGGTTGAGGCTGCGGTTGAGGCTGTCACCGTGAAGCTTCTTGCTGGACTCGCCGGAGAAGACGACGACAGCGAGAGAATTTGCAAAATTGGCTAAGTCCTGGTGAAGAGGAGATGATACAAGGCACTGGTGGTTTAAATAGAGCAGTGGGCGAAGCTTGCAAGGTTTAAACAGCATTGAATCGGTGTCAGATAACAAGATTTGCCGGGCGCAGCTGCAACAACGGCGAGCGGCGACGCGACTGTGCACTGGCAAGGCGAAGCTGTGCTACATCGGGTCTCATCAATGTCGGTTCTGACTTAAACTCTCCAAATCTCAGAAGTTACAATAAGGTCCAAATCCAAAACAAATTCTTGCATTTCAGTCCAGCCTGCTGTTTCGACTAGGCCCTGTGCTTTTCAACCAGGCCGTTCAACCACGACCAGGCCAACACCCGTTTCAACCGCGACCAGTGCTGTTTTGCTGTGATTCGCCGCCTCCGGTGAAGCCCCACCGTCGCCAGCTCCGACATAGACTCACCACCACGTGTGCGCATCTGGTTGGCTACTGTAGAGCTGCTGCAGCAGCACCAGCACGCCGATTTTTCCCTTGCGTGCGCGGCTTCGCCACCGCCTGCTGCTGCTGTGATAGAAGAACTTTTCGGCCACATCGCAGCCATGCCAGAGCCCCCAGTCGCTATGTCACTGCCATCGCCAGTGCATGCTTGCCTGTTCCCGAGGCCGCCGTGTGCGCCGCATCTTCACCATTGTCACCACCTCGCCCGATAACTTCAGCCACTGCAACTCTCGAGGCAATCCAGCTACTGCGGCATCCCAACACCGTCTCGATCCCGCCACCGTCGCCAGTCACGCCGTATCCTACTCGATTCTCCTCAAGTCTCGAAGCCCCTAGCCACTGCCTATATAAACCCACCCCCTCGCCCAGAGCTTCTTCACACCACCACCAGCCGCTAAGTTCCAGTTACTTCGCATTTCTTCTTCGTCTCAGGCGAGCTAGTGAGAGGGAGCTCAGTGCTAGCTCAACCTGTTGAACCAATCCTCAAATTGATCAGACCTGTGAGTCCCTCTCATCTACCTCTCTGTGCTATAGCGTTTAATCGCATCCCCGCGGACCCTGTCACCGGTGATCGCCGGATTTCCCCTTTTGCCTTGTTTCGGCAATGCCGCCCGTTTTAGCCCGAATTGATCCTTCTTGTAGTAGAGTATCTTGACCAGTAGAGCACCTCCAGCAAGCCTGTGATCTTAGTTTCCAAATTAAAGCTCGCTGTGTAGCTTTCCCGTTTTTCGCGCGCTACCGGCGACCGGCTCACGTCGCCAGGCCATGGTGTTGATTCCCCAACTAAATTAACTTCTCCAGTAGCTTCCCTTCACCCCTCTATTGCTCTCACCATGAGCAATTAACCCCTGAAGCCTTGTAGCAGAAATGCCCAATTCCAGTGTCGTCTTCTCCGGCACCGATCACCGGAGATCTGTTCCCGGCCGTTCTAGCTGACGCCATCTTGTCCTGTATGCTCACCTCGATCTCCTGAGCATTATCTTCTACTAGCCCGACCTCTGGATCTACACAAATTGCAAGTTATAGCCTTGCCAAGTTTGGTCCAGAACCTGTATCTGTGCCGTGTCGCCACCGCAGTTCATCACCGCCGTTCGTCGCCATCCGGCCACCTCAACCCTTGAAATCACCACCATCATGTTCCTGTTTCTCTTGCCCACCTCCCAGACATAGTTGGCGAAGCATTTGAAGTCCAGAACCAAATCTACTACTTTGCCCTAGCTTTTGACAATGTCAGCTCAGTGTCAGTGCATGTCAGCCACTAGCATTAGCCCTGTTTGACCCCGTCTGGTTGGACAAATGAAATGCCACTTTTTCCACTAGATCCCTGGAGCCATGTTCTACAATTTACTCTACTGCCACTTCTTCAGGAACCCACCTAAAGCCGACCTAAGGCCACGTCTAGCCGTGAACCGAATGTCGACCCTTCGACGGTCGACCCTTTTTAAACCCATCTCTTCGAGCAACGCTCAAGTATCTTTGTCCAGATCATTTCCGTGCATGCATGTTATATTTTACTTATTATTTCCTATAAAAACTATTTTCTGTATGCTTCTTGTGGGACCCTCATTTGAGGAATCCGGTGGCAACCGCCCGGTAGGTTGCACTCAGAAAGGTACATCGCAAGCTCACAACAACATGATTTACTTTAAACAATAAAGCTGGTAGATAAAATAAGTACAAGGTCACGAGGACCACTATTACAATATCATAATGCCAAGGATGGCATTAATTAAAGTTGATACAAAAGTAGAGAGTTTTTCAAAATCAAGAATCGGTATCGAAGTACCGAACACAGAAAAACAACACAAAAAGCAACCACAAAGGTCTTCACTTCCTTCTGCAGCGGCTCTGGAAGGGCTTCCACCACATCGGACTCAACTTGGCTCATGGCCCTCCTAGAAACTCGAATTGCCTGGAGAGGTTCCTTCCTCTTCTTAGTGCTCATAGTCAAAGGAAACGGGATCCACGGATCCTTTCTTCTGAATTTGTGTGCAAAGGCAAGGGTGAGCATGTTTTTACAAAATTCTCAACAAGTCTCGTTATGAGAATGCAGGTATATAGATGAGGGGTTCTCAAGGAATGAGGTATTGGTTTTATATGTAAGAATAGAATAGATTTTCACTCTAAAGTTATAAAGAAAAGCTTTTAGTTTCAAAAGCAATACATTGAAATCTTAAGTTATACTTTAGAAATTGTTATGTGTGATGGTCTCCCATGAGTCATCACTTTTATCAACCCATATTATGAAAACATTCCAAATATTCTTGTGCTGAACCACATGGATAAATCCACCGCGAACATACTCCATGACCTGGGAGTACAGAGTATCTGGTACTTTTCTTACGCTTTGCAAAGGTGTACCTCTTTTTAAATCCACTTCTTCACTCGGCTTTCAAGTCGGATCAGCTCCATGCAACTTTTACGCATGTGACAAGGCCGAGATCACACAACGCTTTTGCAGTCTAGTATTAATAGTATCCTCGCCCGGTAAATAGACAATTAAGTCTCAAGTACCGTTGTGGGTCATCCCACTGCCTTACTTCCTAGCCTAGGTCTGTGTCCTCGCAAGACATATGACCTTATGATTATAGCCGCGCACAACTTAATCAGGCATAGGGCGACTTCCTTCTTTCCACCTTTTCCTCTCATAATTTTTCTAATCTCACACCACTCACGGACGAACTGCGCCCAACCAGTTTCCACGCGAGAAACCGGACCGACAAACCATGCAGGGAACTGCTAATACCAAGAAAGCTACTAAGTCGTACCTGTCCCATACCAGGCAAGTGGTTGGTACGTTTTTCATGCCGCATAGAGACACAACACAAGGTTCTTGTCCTTATGAATTAATAGTGAGGAGACATTCACGTACCCAATGCGCACACAGCAGCCAACCAGTCAAACCATCCTCACTACCAATTCTAATTCACATTTTCTTTCACAAAAAGGGGTTTTCAAACATGTTTTTCATATAAGCGACCATTTCATATTTAGCATAAGTCTTCAAGCATAAGCATAATCCTAAGCATATATCCTAGGGTGACAAGGGTGCATGGGTATTCAATCACAAGAGGGGCCTCAAAATCATTTAGGTTATATCTAACCACATTATTTGAACATACTCTCATTTGAATTTAAGGCATGCATATACTTTGAAAACAACTAACATACTTCATTCAAAATATTAGGAGAGACATGATCAAGGGGTTGAGACTTGCCTTGCATTGCTGGGTCTAGTTACTCAGACGAAATGTCGAAGACTTCTTCCGCTCCTTCAACTTCGGGCTCTGCGGCGGACACAAGCAATACAACGCACACGCCACATAAGCATACAGAAAATAGTTGCAATAGAAAATAATAAGTAAATATATCATGCATGCAAGGGGAAAGATTTGGACAAAGTCACTTGGGTGCTGGTCGAAGAGATGGGCTCAAAAGGAGTTGAATGTCGAAAGGCCGACATTCAGTCCACAGCTAGACATAGCCTTAAGTTGGTCTTAGGTAAGTTTTCCGGAGAAGTGGTAGTAGAGAAAGATGTAGAGCACAACTCCAGGAATCTAGGGGACAAAGTGGCATTTCAATTTCTCAACCAGAAGATGATAAACAAGGCTAATGTCAGTGGCTGACATGCACTGACATTGGACTGACAATGTCAAAAACTAGGGCAAAGCATTAGATTTGATTATGGACTTTGAACACTTCACCAACTATGTCTAGGAGATAGGCGAAGATGCCAGGAATACAATGCAAGTGGTTTCAAGGCAAGAGATGGCCGGACGATGGAGAACTCCGGCGATGAACCGCGGTGGCGACACGGCACAGACATTGATCTGGATAGAAACTTGGCAAGGTCGTATCTCACGATCTGGGCAGATTCAGATGTCGAGATAGTGGAAGGAAATGCTCAGGGGGCTGAGGCCAAGCTAAGGGACAAAGTGGAGTTCACAAAAAAGTCCAGGGATTACAGGTAATTGCAACAAAGTCCTTGGCACAGGGAAAATCAAATGCCACTGCACTGCAGCAACTAGGGTACGCGTGTCTGGATGAACCACGCATGCGTTTCTTGTCTAAGTTTGTCAAACAAGTAGGCGGGATCAAGGTGGAGCCACTGGTGAGGTTAATTGAATTGGGATGGCTTGACGGCGACGAACGGCGGAGTTGAATTTGCCGGCCGCCTGAGACAAAGACTAGCCATGGTGACAGAGAGTTGGGGTGGATTAAACTTGAAATTGATTGAGGGGAAATACTCCTGGGGTGGTGCTGATCGTTCTGGAGAAAGGAATTGAACAGAGGTTAAGTGTGCGAGCTCGTCGGCGTTGGCGCCGGACTTGGAGAAGACGGTGAACAACGAACAGGCGCTACACAACATGCTGATCAAATGCTCTAGACTACACCATCTAGGGGTTATAGGGAAGGTGTAGGTGGGTTCTATTTGGGGAGAGTTGCAGCGAGGCACGCCGGCAACGTGCGTCGTCCACGGTGGCGCGCGAAAATTGGGAAATCACGCGGTGCTGCACCAATTTGAAAACTGGCTGAACAGGCTTGCTAAGAAGTGGCTAAGGATCATTTCATTCCACAGAAATGAGTGGTGAAAAGGACTGGAGTGAGATTAATTTGGGGAACAGGGAAAAAGGCTTTTCACGGCGATCACCGGCGATGGGGTTCACCGGTGGCCAATTGGGAGCTATGAAACAGACAGGGGGATGAGAGGAACTCACCGGTGAGCTTGGATTCGAGTGAGGGGCTGTGAATTGCTCTGGCGACGATGGCCTCAAAAACAGCTCACCGGAGAAGAAGAAGAGAGTGGCTATGCTTGGGACTTAGCCGATTTTCTGGAGGTTTGGAGTTTTCACAGCACAGGGGGGTTTAAATAGGCTATGAGGCGAGCCAGCGAGGGAAACGACGAGGGAAATCGAGCCGGGGACAAGGATGGCCGGGCGCAGGCGCGACAACGGCGAACGGCGACATGATGTGCGCGAGCTGTGCAGTAGCTTTGCCAGCGCTGTCGGGGGCGCGTTGGAATTGGGTTTGGAACGGCACAGATGCAGAGGCAGCAACGCAGCTCCGAGGATGACACGTACACGCATGCAAGTGCCACAGCCACGGGTGTGCGTGCGCAAAAACAGTGCTGGAGCGCGGGCATTTATCCGCTGGTCTTAGCGAGGTTTTGGTCGTTGGCACGTGCGCGGGGGGGTGGCTCAACGGGTCACGAGCACAGGCGACCGAAGAAGGTGGCCGGCGGCGAGTTCTGCGGCGAGGCAAGGTGGCGGGGCGCAGTTGAACGGTGCCTGGTCGTGGTCGAAAATGGCACAGGGGCCTGGTTGCAAGATTTGGACTGATTCGCGAAGGTTTTGGACTGATCTGCAAGGAATTCTTTCGGGATCTTGGACCTATTTGCAAATCTGGAGATCTGGAGGGCTGATCTGAGATCTGATTTTGCAGATGAGTGTTACTAAATCACTCGGACTCATCTAGCAAGAAAAATGGTAAGATCTGATAAGATTTGGTGGTTTTGACAAAAATCGAAAACAGAGTAATTAGGGTAATTAGGGTTTTGGAAAGTGGCAAGGCTGAAAATTAGGGTTTAGGATAAGATTTGGAAATTCTTCCAGAAGGGAAAATTGTTCAGAATAGTGAATGGGAGATGTTCACTGAATCAGATCAAAGTTTGGAGATGGTCTGAGACTTTTAATCTTTTTGGGCTTCTAACAAATCTGAAAAGGACTGATTTGTGATACTTTGGGCTGATTTACGAAAAGGTCTGAACGAAAGAATTTGATTGCCAACTTTTTGGGGTAAGATACTGGCACAACTGGGATCTCATTTTGAAATAGAGAGAGACGAGGTAAGCTAGGATTTGAGAAAAATAGGGGTGTTACACTTCTGTAGTGCGATGTGCTGAATTGTCTCGTTGTTTGTGTGCGAGAATAGAGCAAGAAGCAGAAGAGTCAACAGAAGACTTCGGAGAACCCTTAGAGCTGTCAGACCCCACACTGCAAGGCAAGTCTCTAACCTTGATCATGTCTCTCCCAGTATTTTGAGAAAACTAGGATGATTTCTGTTTTAAAGTATATGCATGCTCTATGTTCAAATAAAGTGATATATTGAAGGAATATGAATAGATATGACCTAATTCCTTGTAAAGCCCCTCATGCTCATATATATATCATGCACCATTGTCACCCTAGGATATTATGCTTAGGCTCTACTTATGCTCAAGATTATGTGTTAAGTGCTAAATGGTCATATGTGTGAGAAGTATGTTCAAAACCCTTTCGTGAAAGAAAATGTGATTGGAATCGATAGTGAGGATGGTTTGATTAGTTGGTGCTGTGTGCACATTGGGAATGTGAAAGACTCCTCACTAAAGATTCATAAGGACAAGAATCTTGTGTTGTACTTCTATGCGGCACGAAAAACATACTAACCACTTGCCCGGTATGGGACGGGCGCAACATAGTAACTTTCTCGGTATTAGCTTTTCCCTGCAATGGTTGTCGGTTCGGTTTCTCGAGAGGAAACTGGTGGGCCACAGAGGGCCACGAGTGGTGTGAGCTAATGAGTGAATTAGGCGTATTGAAGGAAGACACCCTACGCCAGGATTCTGAGTCGTGCGCAGCTGAATCCATAGGCTATGTGTCTTGCGGGACCATAGGCCAAGGCTAGGAAGAATTGGCTATGGGGTGTACCCACAACAGTAATAAGGACAGGAATGTCTATTTACCGGGCAGGGAATTGTTAATGCTAGGATTGTAAACTGTTGTGTGATCTCGGCCTTGTCACATGCGCAAAAGTCGCATTGAGAGGTACCGACTTGAAAGCTGAGTGATCGGTGGATTAAAGTGGTACACCTTTGCAAAGTTAAAAAAAATATTAGATATTCTGAGCTCCCAGGTCATGGAGTCTATGCGCGGTGGATTCTATCCCGTCGATGCAGCACAAGTAGCTTTTGGGAAAGTTTTTCATAATATTGATTAAAGTGATGACTCATGGAAGGCTGCCACGCATAACATCTTCTAAAAATCTAGCTTAGGATTTTAAAAGCCTCGCTTTTTGGAAAGCAAAACCTTTTCCTCAAAACTTAGATTGAAAAACTATTCTATCTTTATCTATGAACCAAAGAGCCCACCTTTTGGAAATTTCCTGCCCTCATTTGTATACCTGCATTCTTAATTGAGACTTGTTGAGCACTTTGTGGACAATGTGCTCACCCTTGCTTTTGCAAACAAAATTTAGAGGAATGATTCATTGATCCCGAGTCCTATGATCTTGAACCCAATATGGAAGAACAAGAAACTACCCCCGAGGACCCAGCTTACTAGAGGGTCACTTGCCAAGTTGAGTCCGATGTGGAGGAAGCCCATGCAATACTGCTACAGTTAAACATGAAGATCATAGAAGCCCTTTTGCTTGTTTTCATTGTTTCATTTTGTGCTGACCTTCGCGTCGAAGAAAATTCCTTGATTTTGTATCAACACTAAATTGCGTCATTTTGGCTCTATGTTATTGTAATGTTGGTCCATGTGATCAGCACTTGTTTTATTTACTTGCATTGTTATATAATGCATCTTGTTGTTGTGAGCTTGCAATGTATCATTCTGAGTGCAACCCACCTGGGCGGTTGCCACTGGATTCCTCAAATGAGGGTCCCACAATATCGCACTGCATTCAAGACTCTGCTAGGTATGACGCCTTACAAACTTGTATTTGGTAAAAACTGCCATTTGCCTATTGAACTGCACACAGGGCGTTATGGGCGTTAAAAGAACTCAATGGGGACTTTGACAAAGCGGGGCCAAGACGAATCCTTAAATTGCATGAATTAGAAGAGTTTCGAAACAACTCCTATGAAAGTGCCTTGATCTATAAAGAAAACACGAAGAAGTGGCATGACAAAAGGATCCTCAACCGTGAGTTTAAACCAGGTGATTTGATTTTATTATTCAATAATCGGTTGAAATTGTTCCCAGGAAAATTGAAATCGCGATGAACTGGGCCATACACGATAGAAAAGGTCTTTCCGTATGGTGCCGTAGAACTTCGAGTGCAAAACGGCCCCACTTTCAAGGTAAACATGCACTGTATCAAGCTTTACAATGTGGGAGACCAGATAAGTACACTGAACTCGGTCGATTCTTTCAACTCCATATATTTTTGAAAAGCCGAGGACATTCTGTCGAGTAGACGTTAAACTAGCACTACCCGAGAGCCAACCCAGTATACTAACATGTAGTTCTCTCTTTTATGAACACATCGGCACGAAAATCACTCAATTCTGATGCTGTTTGACCACCCAAATCTTGTTTTTCCTAGACTAGGGCTGACACTTTTCGAAAAAGAACAAAAAATGAAAAGTTTCAAACTGGCCAAGACATCCACGACCAATTGCACGGCCAGTGTTAGGGTTTGGTTTGGTTAAAATTTCAAAAATCAATTTTTCTTCTCAGCCGAATTGACCACGACCAGGTTTACGACCAGTGGTGGCTTCGGTTTGATGATTTTTCAAAAACTCAAAGTTTTTTCTTTTTACCCGATACGAGCACGACAATGTTTTGACCAGTGTCACGTTCGGGTGAGAAATTTCAAAGAAAAATAAATTTTCCAAAACCAACCGAGACGAGCACGACCTCAACCACGACCAGTGCCGCTTTCGTGTGCATTTTTCCAAATAAAATAAAAGTTTTTCTTTTTACCCGAGCCGAGCATGACCTCAACCACAACTAGTGTCGGTCTCGGGTCGTTTTTTAAAGAAAATTTTAAAAGTTTTCAAAAACCTCCCGATATGACCACGACCATGAGCACGACACGTGTCACGCTCAGGTTGAATTTTCAAACTAATAAAAATATTTTTTATTTTCAACCACAAAAACCACAACCAGTGGCACATCCTGTGCCCGTGTTTTCCACGACACGTGCTCGTGGTCATACCCTCATCTATACAACTAGGCGGTCGAAAAATACAAAAAAACAAATTTAAACTTAACCAACATGCCCCGTGCTCGTGTATGTGGCCTCGTCGATGCGACCAACTGGTCGAAGGGGTAAAACACGAGCCAAACATGACCCAGAGCACACCCTGTGATCGTGGTCGTGATAGGCTCGATTTCCTCTCTTTTTCCGGCCGAAAGTGTCCTTTTTGACTCCTTTTTGTAATTTCTCACCCCAATCCATTACAACATCTACCTGGAATCCTATTTAAAGCCTCCCATCTTCTCCAAATAGCAAAGCACCATTGTTTTAGCCTAAGTTCTTCTCCAAACATCCACATACTTAGCCCTAGAAATCCAAATCCAACTGTTCAAACTCTAATCCGATTGCAAATTCCGGCTCCTCGCGTCTCGAAACCTCCGGATCTGAAGTTCTCTACGGCAATGACGACTCCCCGGCGCAACATCAAGAAGGTAACGAAGCGCAAACGCGGTATGTCTCCTCAAACTTTCTCGGATCCAAATTTTTCGCATATTTACTTTACAAACCATGATCATCTTGCTAGATTTGTGCATTTAAAGAAGAGACCTTTGTAGCCTACTAGATTTTTAGATGTCCATGCGCTAGATCTCTAAGAATTGAAGATGATGTTAAACACCTACTTAGTAATGTGGGTTGGGATGCGCTTATAGGAGTTCTGGTTCTGACTTTTCACCAAGTCGTATGGGAGATTCTAGCCTTCTTCGAACAAAACACTATACATGTTCCTTCTGATCAAACTGAAGGTGTTAGATTTAGGTTTGCAAACATGGATTATGACTTTTCAATAGATGAATTTGCAAATCTATTAGGGTTTAAACCCAGGGGACTTTTCATGCTTCTATTATTTGCACCCCCGGTAAAATTTGGAGTGATATAGCTAAGAAAGGGCAACATCTTTTTCAACCCGGTAAATCAAAGGCCACCAAAATTTGTAATCCAACCTTTCGCTATTTACAATGTCTCATGGTCGAGACAATTTTGGGCCGTGACAGTAATCAAGATAAAGTTTTAGAAACCGAGGTTGAATTTTTTGTGGGCTATGTTAGGCAAAATTCATATATCATCTGCAGCCTGTTTTGCCCGTCACCTTGAAAGTATCGACAAGGATTTATGCAAAACCTCACCCATAGTTTTAGGTGGCTTAATCACTCACATAGAAAAAGTCTTAGGGTTTGATGTGGGACCCTCATTTGAGGAATCCGGTGGCAATGGCCCAGGTGGGTTGCACTCAAAAAGGTACATCAAAAGCTCACAACAACAGGATTTACTTTAAATAGTAAAGCAGATAGTTAAAACAAGTACAAGGTCACGAGGACCAATATTACAGTACCACAATGTCAAGGATGATGCTAATTAAAGTTGATATAAAAATAATGAGTTTCACGATACAAAAGTCAGTAACAAGGTAACGAAAACACAGGACAACACAGAAAGCAACAACAAATATCTTCACTTCCTTCTGCAGCGGCTCAGCATGGGCTTTCACCACATCGGACTCCACTGGGCGCATGACCCTCCTAGAAGCTCGAATCGTCTGGAACGGTTCCTTCCTCTACTTGGTGCTCAAAACCAAAGGAATCGGGATCAACGAATCCGTCTTCTGAATTTGCATGCAAAGGCAAGGTCTGAGCATGTTTTTACACGATGCTCAGCAAGTCTCGTTATGAGAATGCAGGTATATAGATGAGAGGTTCTCAAGGAATGAGGTCTTTGTTTTATTTGTAAGAATAGAATAGATTTTCACTCAAAAGTTATAAAGAAAAGCTTTTAGTTTCAAAAGCAATACTTTGAAATCTTAAGTTATACTTTAGAAATCGTTATGTGTGATGATCTCCCATGAGTCATCACTTTTATTGACCCACATTATGAAAACATTCCAAATATTACTTATGCTGAACCACATGGATAAAATCCACTACGATAAGACTCCAAGACCTAGGAGTACAGAGTATCCGATACTTCTTTTACACTTTGCAAAGGTGTACCTCTTTTTAAATCCACTTCTTCACTCGGCTTTCAAGTCGGATCAGCTCCATGCGACTTTTACGCATGTCACAAGGCCGAGATCACACAAAGGTTTTGCAATCTAGTATTAATAGTATCCTTGCCAGGTAAATAGAAAATTAAGTCTAAAATACCGTTGTGGGTCCTCCCCACTGCCTTTCTTCCTAGCCTTGGGCTATGTCCTCGCAAGACATATGACCCATGGTTGCAGCCGCGCATGACTCAATCCAGGCTTAGGGCGACTTCCTTCTATACTCCTTATCCTCTCATTATTTTTCTGATCTCACACCACTCATGGCCATCTGCGGCCCACTAGTTTCCACACGAGAAACTGGATCGACATACCATGCAGGCTTCTGCTAATACCAAGAAAGCTACTAAGTTGTGGCTGTCCCATACCAGGCAAGTGGTTGGTACATTTTCATGTCGCATAGAAGCACAACACAAGGTTCTTTTTCTTATGAATCAATAGTGAGGAGACATTCACATTCCCGACACGCACACAGCAGCCAACCAATCAAACCATCCTCACTACCAATTCCTCTTTCACATTTTCTTTTGCAAAAAGGGTTTCTGAATACTTTTCTCATACAATAGACCATTTAACATTTAATGTATATATATAAGTAAGAGCATATCCTAAGCATGATATCCTAGGGTGACAATGTTGCAGGTGATATACAAATACATGAAGGGTTTCACAAGAGGTTAGGTCATATCTATTCACAATCTTTCAACATAATATTTAACTTGAAGATAAAGCATGCATATATTCAAAACAGAATTCACTCTAGTTTATTTTAAAATATTAGGAGAGACATGGTCAAGAGAATGAGACTTGCCTTGCAACAAGGGTTCTAACAGCTCTGTCGGGTCTTCAAAGATCTCCTCTGATTCTTCCGCTCCTGGCTCTGCTCTCGAACGCAAACAACAAAACAGCAACACACCACTCATTCAGAAATTACTTAATATAGAAAATAATAGGTAAAGTATAAACATGTATGCAAAGGAGATGATCTGGTCGAAGGCAGAACAGCGGGAGAGAAGATACTTGGGTCTGGTTCACAGGGTTTGGCTTGGATTCGACGAATGTCTATAGGTTGACATTCGGTCCGCGGCCAGACAATGCCTGAGAATGGCATAGAGCTAATCTGGGGCTTCTGCTAAGTCAAGATGGGTTTAAAAAAGGGCATTAGGTGCCAAACACAGTAAGGCATCTAATTGACAAGGTGGTTTCAATAGAAAAGTCCAGGAATTAAAGAAACTTGCGACAAAGTCCCTGGCACAAGAAAATTGCATGCCAATGCACTGCAGCGAGCTAAGGCATGCGCGTCTAGACAAACCACACATGCGCTGCTTGTCTAAGTTTGTCAAACATGCAGGCGAGATCAGGGTGAAGCTACTAGTGAAGTGAATTGTGTTTCATCTAGGCCCCTATTATTGTTGATTTTGATTATTGATGACATTAAATGTTTTGGATCTAATCATGTCTTTGAGCTATCTGTATGCATAGACCTAAGAGCTATTTTGCCTAAGGTCGCAGTATTGCCAAAGTCGCAAGCACAAGGTCGGCAAGAAGAAAGCCACAGAGATCTAAGCTTTCTGGAGGATCTGCAAGTCGCAAGCACAAGGTCGCAGTGTCGTCCGAGGTTGTGTCCAAGGTCGCGAGCTATGGTCGCAAGCGCAAGGTGGCCAAGAATGAAGTTACAAAAGACTTAAGGTAAAATGAGTTTTATTTTTACCGATCTTGATGTTTGGAGGTTGATCGGTTTACAAATTTGTTTCTTAGTTTCAACCATACTATAAATAGGGGTTGCAATTCCTCTCTACATTTCCAGCACAAACCAAAAAACTATTAGGTCACTACATTTCATTCCTTTCGGTTGGATTTAATTTGGCTTTTCAAATGAGTTTTTGGTAGCAGAAGTGTTTTTGCATTTTCTAAAAAGATCTAGGCTGATCTGGTCTTTTCGTCTATTTACAAAAATATAGCCCTTTAAATTATCTTTCAAACGAGCTATTAAACACTTCAATCGGACCTCTGGATCAAAAGTTATGCCTATTTTTATCTATGCTAACTATCAGCATTTGATGCTGACTGTCAGCATGAAATGTCAGTTTTGTTGCTGACATTTGTCCAAAGAGCATGTTTTTTGAGCCAAATTTTTTTTTGTCTATGCTGACTGTCAGCATGTGTTGCTGACTGTCAGCATGAGTTTCGACCTCGAGCTGTCTGTTTTGAGAATTTGTTTTAAATGGTCGAGTTTGTGGTCGTTGCTGACTATCAGTATGTGATGTTGACTGTCAGCATGAGGTGTCAGTTTCCATATACGACCACAAACGGCTAGCATATCCGTGATTTTTGTCAAGCCGTTGAGGTAGATGCTGACTATCAGCATGTGTTGCTGACTGTCAGTTAGTACTGTTTTGTTTCCTTTTTCGACCTCAAACGGCTAGCTGAGTTTTCTCCGAGATTTACTTCTTTCTGGTCGTGACCCATGCTGACTGTCAGCATGCACTGTCACTTTTACAACTCGTGCACAACGGCTCTTTTGGTGTTTTGGGCTATAAATAGAGGCTTTGAGCTATTGTTTCATACACCAAGCAGCCTCATATTCATATACACACTTGAGCTTTAGTTCTTAACACAAAATCTTGATCTTTTGATCAAGTCGTGAGCTTCTGTGATCCACCGAGTTTTCTGTTCGCATCATTTTCCATACTTAGAGTTTCTCGATGCATGTTGGAGGTCTATAAGAGGCCTTGCAACTTATTACTCTTGGTGAGCGCCCTCACCTAGACGGTTTGGTGGCGTGGCCGTTGATCTCTCCTGTTCGAAGATTGTTGGAGAGGCTCGGCGTGATTGTAAAAGGCATCAGTGCTCGCCTTTCCGGAGTGGACAAGGAGCAACCACTAGTGAGAAATATCCTTTGTGGATATTGAAGCAAGACTCATTCATTTGAGTGCTTCAACGAGGAATAGGGAGACCGGGCGAATCTCTGAGACCTCGGGAAAAATCTTTGTGTTTGTTCACTCTCTCTTTCTTTTTAGTTGTGCAATTTATTATTCCTTTGTTTCAGTTCTCATTCTTTGCAAAAGTTGTTTTTAATTGAAAAGTTTTAAAGCCTCCTGTTCACCCCCCTCTAGTCGGCATCCTCGATCCTACACGTGGTATCAAAGCGTGGTCTCTCAATTAAATAGTCTTCACCGCCTAGAGAGAGGATGACATCAAATGAAGGTTTTCATCTCGGTCATACCGGCCATGCACTTATCTTTGATGGGACTAACTATCCCTAGTGGAAAGTGCACATGTCACTATTTCAAAGGCCTTAGGGCTTGATGTTTGGGATATTGTTAAGCTTGGGTTTACTCCTCCGGATGATCCAGCAAGTCATTCCGATGACGACAGGAGAAAACTATACTTAAACGCCCGTGCTAAAAATGCTCTCTTTGCCGGTTTATCTTTAAATGAGTTCAACCGTGTGAGCAATCTTACCACCGCTCACAAGGTTTAGACCACCCTCGAAGAAATATATGAGGGCACTACTAAAGTCAAAGAGGCAAAGTTGCTCATGATGAGGCAACGATATGAGACATTCACCATGTCATCAACCAGGTTTATGGATTCCATGTTTACTTGGTTGAACAACATTGTAAATGAACTCAAGGGGCTAGGAGTTGTTTTTACTAGCATCGATATCATGAGAAAAATGCTCAGAGCTCTTCCGAAGAGTTTCGACACTCTAGTGACGGTACTCACAAACTCCGATCTATCGACCACCACACCTACTGATCTCTATGGGAACCTCATCACCCATGAGATGCATCGAAAGAGAAGAAGGAAACGGCCGAACCTTTGGAGACGAAAAAGAAGGCATTGGCTTTTAAAGCCGGCTCCAAAAATGACTCAAGCGATGGCTCCTCAGATGAAGATCTTGCCCTTATGGTAAAGAACACTCAAAAACTTCTTCGTAGGTTACACAAGAAGGGAGTCAACGTCGACACACGACCAAAGGGGTCAAAGCAATCAAACTTCAAGGACATCATATGCTATGGATGTCACGAAAAAGGACATATAGCCTCAAGATGTCCAAACAAGAACAAAACTTGGGACAAGAAGAAGAAATTCTTTAAGAAGAACAATGATACAACCAAAGAAGCCTGTTTCAGAGAATGGATATCCGGAGGAGAGAGCTCTGATTCCGACTCCGACGATGAAGGAAGTTGCTCCAAGAAACTAGCTAGTCTAGCTCTCGACAACATTTCGACTAGTCCATCCCTTTGTCTTATGGCTAAAGGTGATGAAAAGCTACATTCTAATGATCCTTCATATGATGAACTTGTTGAAATGATTACTGAATTAAATGAAGTTTTTGTGATCACTAAGAAAAAGTACAGAGGGCTTAAAGAAGAGCATTCTTCTTTACGCACTCAATACTTAGAATTAAAAGAGTCATATGAAAGTCTTCTCATTAAAGATATTACTAATGCTCCATCTAAGGTAGATGTAGCCATTTCATGTGATCTAGATGACACTCCTTCTAATGCTATTCCTACTAGTTGTCATAATATACCATGTGCTTCAAATGAAACAATTTTAAAAGAAAATAATGAACTTAAAACTCAAATTGAAAAGCTTGGAAAAGGATTAGAAAATTGCTAGAAAGGAAAAGTATCTCTTGATCTTATTCTTAGTAAAAAAAATGCTCATTTAGAAAAGAAGGACTTGGATACGTTCCAAAGAAAGGAAAGAAACTAAAAGCAAAAACTGTCTTCGTAAATGCATGCAACAAATTTTTCTTTAAATGCCATGAAACTGGTCATTCACATGATGCTTGTCCTTTAATGACTTCAAATTATTTTGATGCTTGCTACATGCTTCAAAGGTTAAAGAAAGGATATGCAATAGCAAAGTTTGTTGGTGCACCATGCTAAATATAAAGAAGAAATCAATTTGGGTGCCCAAAGCATTGATCGCTAACATCGAAGGACCCAAAAGGGTTTGGGTACCTAAAAAGACTTGATTCTTTTGTTTTTGCAGGTGAACTACAAGACAGGTGGAAAACATTGGGTGCTAGACAGTGGATGCTGTGAACATATGACCGGTAACAAAAAGTTGTTCACCTTATTGGAAGATAACTCAAGCGAAAACCAGAAGATCATCTTTGGCAACAATCGTCAAGGAAATATGGTAGGCTTGGGTAAAATTGTAATATCCAATGATCTTACAATTTCAAATGTTTTACTTGTTGAATCTCTGAACTTTAATTTGCTTTCTGTGGCACAAATTTGGATCTTGGATTTCATTGCACTTTTTATCCTAAAGAAGTTTTAGTTGAAAGTTTAAAAGATAATTCTCTGATCTTCAAAGGCTTTCGTTTTGGAAATCTGTATCTTGTTGATTTTCAACATGTCTTGTCTCTCAAACCTCTAAAGGTTGATTATGGCATAGAAGACTTGCACATGTTGGAATGCATCAACTCAAAAATCTTTTAAAACGTGATTTGGTTGTTGGCTTAAAAGATGTGAATTTTGACAAGGATAAACCTTGTAGCGCTTGTCAAGCTGACAAGCAAGTACCTACTTCACATCCGATTAAGCATGTTCTTTCAACTTGCAAACCTTTGGAACTGTTGCATATGGATTTATTTGGACCTTCTGAGTTCCAAAGTATCAGGGGTAACAACTATGGTTTTGTTATTGTTGATGATTTTACTTGCTACACTTGGGATTTCTTTATTTCTCAAAAATCTGAAACCCCGATGTTTTCAAAAGTTTTGCAAAACGTCTTTCCACTGAATTCGAACTTTCCATCAAGAAAATCCGTAGTGATCATGGTGGAGAATTCGTTAATTCAACTTTTGTTAATTTTTGTGACTCGCTAGGCATTAAACACGAATTTTCTACTTCTTACACTCCACAGCAAAATGAAGTTGTGGAAAGGAAAAAACAAACACTATTAGAAATGGCAAGAACAATGCTAAGTGAGTATGACACTCCTACTCTCTTTTGGGCTGAAGTTGTGCATACTGCTTGCTATTCTATCAATCGTCTTTATTTGCATCCTCTTCTGAATTTAACTCCCTATAAGTTTCTTATTGGGCGTAATACAAATATTTCTTATTTTCGAGTTTTTAGTTGTAAATGTTATATTCTAAGAAAAAGAAACTTTGGTGGTAAATTTCAAAGAAGAGTTGACGAAGGCTTTCTAGTTGGATATTCCACAACTAGCAAAGCCTACCGCATTTTTAACATAATTACAAGTTTCATTGAAGAATCTTGTGATTTAGAATTCGATGAAACTAATGGCTCTCAAAAGGAGCAAGTCTCTTGTGCAGTTTCAGGTGAAGATCTTCAAGAAGCCGTGAAGAACATTACAATTGGAGACATCAAACCAAGAGAAGATGATCAAGAAGATGATGAGAATATAGAGGATGATGATCAACATGTATCATCACCTCATACTGATCCACCAGAACAAAGTCAAGAAGAAGCAGTACAAGAAGAAGCACCAAGGCAACATCAAACCATCACCAAGGATCACCCTTTAGATCAAATACTGGGTGATGTCAGTAAGGGTGTTCAAACTCACTCTCATATTGCTTTTTTCTGTGAACATCATTCTTTTGTATCATCCCTAGAACCTAAACATGTAGATGAAACTCTTAGTGATCCTGATTGGGTAAATGCTATGCATTATGAACTTAATAATTTCTCTAGAAATAAAGTTTGGACTTTAGTAGAAAGACCCAAGGATCATAATATGATTGGAACAAAATGGGTTTTTAGAAATAAGCAAAATGAAAATGGTGTAGTAATTAGAAACAAAGCTCATCTTGTTGTACAAGGTTTTACTCAAGTTGAAGGTTTAGACTTTGGTGAAACCTTTGCACCGGTAGCAAGACTTGAAGCTATTCATATACTTCTTGCTTATGCATCAAATTTTAATATTAAGTTATTTCAAATTGATGTAAAAACTGCATTTTTAAATGGAGAAATATCTGAATTAGTTTTTGTGGAACAACCTCCCGGTTTCGAAGACTCCAAATTTTCAAACCATGTGTTTAAACTGTCTAAAGCTCTCTATGGTCTCAAGCAAGCTCCTCGAGTTTGGTATGAATGACTTAGAGACTTTCTTTTATCTAAAGGTTTTAAAATTGGAAAAGTTGACACAACTCTCTTTACAAAAATAATTGAAAAAGATTTGTTCATTTGTCAGATATATGTTGATGATATTATCTTTGGATCTACAAATGAACATTTTTGTCATGAGTTTGGAGAAATGATGTCTAGGGAATTTGAGATGTCAATGATCGGTGAGCTAAGCTTCTTCCTTGGACAACAAATCAAGCAACACAAGAACAGAACGTTCGTGAGTTAAACAAAGTATGTGAAGGACTTGCTCAAGCGCTTTGGGATGGAAGATGCTAAAGCAGTCAAAACTCCCATGGCCACTAATGGACATCTGGATATGGACAACAAGGGAAAATCGGTTGATTCTAAACTCTATAGGTCTATGATTGGTAGCTTGTTATATCTTACTGCATCTAGGCCTGATGTCATGTTCAGTGTTTGCTTATGTTCTAGATTTCAGTCAGCCCCTAAGGAATGTCATTTGATTGCTATTAAAAGAATCCTTAGGTACTTAAAATGCTATCCTAACTTAGGCCTTTGGTATCCAAAAAATGCAAACTTTAAATTAATTGGTTATTCGGATTCAGATTATGCTGGATGCGAAATTGATAGAAAGAGCACATCTGGTAATTGTCAACTTTTGGAGAGATCTTTAGTATCATGATCATCTAAGAAACAAAACTCCATAGTTCTCTCCACTGCTGAAGCAGAATATGTTTCAGCAGGTAGTTGTTGTACTCAAATTTTGTGGATGAAGCAGACATTTCTGGATTATGGAATTAAATTTGATAAAGTACCACGCTTGTGTGATAATGAAAGTACCATTAAAATTGCTAATAATCCTGTTCAACACTCTAGAACTAAGCATATTGAAATACGGCACCATTTTATAAGAGATCATGTGGCAAAAGGGGATATAGATATAAGTTATATCAGAATTGACATGCAGCTGGCAGATATTTTCACCAAACCTTTAGATGAGACTAGATTTTGCTTTCTAAGAAATGAATTGAATATTATTGATATATCAAATGCTAGTTGATCTAAGATAAATGTCTGATTTTCCTGTCCTCCCGCCTTTTTGTGCTTGATGACAAAGGGGGAGAGATTCTTTAGTTTCTTGCTTCATTAAAGACATTGTTTATGCTTGGGGGAGAGATTGGGGAGAAAGATTCTTGAGATATCTCATGATCTATCATTATAGATTCACTCTCAAATCTCAAATGACTCATATGGGTTTTTATATATGCATGCATTTAGGGGGAGTTCCTGAATATTTGTTAATTATGCATGTACTTAGGGGGAGTCATTTGATTTTATTCATTTAAACACTTGTTGTCATCAATCATCAAAAAGAGGGAGATTGTCGCATCTAGGCCCCTATTATTGTTGATTTTGATTATTGATAATATTAAGTGTTTTGGATCTAATCATATCTTTGAGCTATCTGTATGCAGAGATCTAAGAGCTATTTTGCCTAAGGTCGTAGTATTACCAAAATCGCAAGCACAAGGCCGCAGAGATCTAAGCTATCCGGAGGATCTGCAAGTCGCAAGCACAAGGTCGCAGTGTCGTCCGAGGTTGCAAGTCCAAGGTCGCGAGCTATGGTCACGAGCGCAAGGTCGCCAAGAATGAAGCTACGAAAGACTTAAGGTAAAATGAGTTTTATTTTTACCGATCTTGGTGTTTGGAGGTTGATCGGTTTAGAAATTTATTTCTTAGTTTTAACCGTACTATAAAGAGGGGTTGCAAGTCCTATCTACATTTCCAGCATAAACCAAGAAACTATTAGGTCACTGCATTTCATTCTTTTCGGTTGGATTTGATTTGGGTTTTCAGATTAGTTTTTGGCAGCATAAGTGTTTTTGTATTTTTATGGAAAGATCTAGGCTGATCTGGTTTTTACTTCTGTTGACAAAAATATAGCCCTTTAAATTATATTTCAAACGAGTTATTAAACACTTCAATCAGACCTATGGATCAAAATTTATGACTATTTTTATCCATATTGACTCTCAGCATGTGATGCTGACTGTCAGCATGAAATGTCAGTTTTCATTGCTGACATTTGTCCACGCTGACTATCAGCATGTGATGCTGACTGTCAGCATGAAATGTTAGTTTTGCTGCTGACATTTGTCCAGAGAGCATGTTTTTTGAGCCAAATTTTTTTTTTGCCTATGCTGACTGTCAGCATGTGTTGCTAACTGTCAGCATGAGTTTCGACCTCGAGCTGTTTGTTTTGAGAATTTGTTTTAACTAGTCGAGTTTGTGGTCGTTGCTGACTGTCAGCATGTCACTACTATAGAATTCATTATCACAGTCGGGTCAAAACAGTCATCACAGACGGTTCTGACTTGTCAGTGATATTCGAGTCAGTGATAATCGAGTACTATCACTGACGGTTTTGAACCGTCTATGATTTTTACCTTCACATACTGTTATAAGATCAAAACCGTCTGTGATACTCATACTACACAGACTACACAGACTGTTATAACATTAAAACCATCTGTGATACTCTTACTACACAGACTGTTATAAGATCAAAGTCGTCTGTGATACTCATATTACCACAGACGGTTATAATCTCAGAACTGCCAGTAATAGTATGAGTATCGCAAACGGTTTTGAGGTCAAAACCATTTGGGATAGTGTCATTATCAGCGACGGTTATAATCTCAGAACTGTCTGTGATAGTATAAGTATCACAGATGTTGTAAGATCAAAGCCGTCTGTAATACTCTTACTACACAGACGGTTCTGAGATCAAAACCGTCTGTGATACTCATATTATCACAGACGGTTATAATCTCAGAACCGTCTGTGTAGTAAGAGTATCACAGACGGCTTTGAGGTCAAAACCATCTACGATATTGTCATTATCGGTGACGGTTACAATCTTAGAACCGTCTATGATAGTTGAGTATCGCAGATGGTTTTGAGGTCAAAACCATCTGTGATAGTCTCATTATCAGCGACGGTTATAATCTCAGAACCGTCTGTGATAGATGTGATAGTATCACAGATGGTTTTCAGGTCAAAACCATCTGGAATAGTTTCATTATTGGAGACGGTTATTAGCTCAGAACGGTCTGTGATACGTACATAATTCGATCTATCACAGACGGTTTATAAGATCAAAACCGTCTGTGCATATCAATATTTTTTTAATAAATTTCTTTTTTTTGTGGCTAGCCTCAGGAATCATGCTAGCCATGTCCTCTGTACAAATAGCATTTCATATATACAGTTCATTTCATACATGCACAGTACTCAAATATATACAGTTCATCTCATACATGCACACAACTTAGAAACATGTACAATAGCATTTCATATATACAGCATAGAACTCAGAAATATGTACAATTGAGATTGAACAAATAAATGTAATCGACAATTAAAGTCAGTATACAGTTCATCTTGTTGCATCTAGGCCTTCATGCCTAACCCTAATTTTGATGATTAATGAAAACAAGGTGTTCTGGACTAATCGTGCTTTTGAGATTGATTGATACAGGGATCAGTTGGGAAGAAATGCAAGAAGATCAAGATGAACCCGACTTGAGGTGAAGCACAAGACACAGAAGAGCAAGAGACGAGTTGCAAAATCTTGAAGATGCGAAAGACCTCAGGTATTACGAGTTTTTATTTTTACCGATCTTGGCGTGTGGAGATGATCGGTTAGGAAAATTCTTTTTTAGTTTTAACCGTACTATAAAGAGGGGTAGCGAAAGTCCTCCTTTTATCTCCAGCACAAACCGAGAATTCTAGGTCATTGCATTGCATCTTTTTGGTTGGATTTGGTTTTGAACTTATTTGAAAAATCTGGATTTTCAGTTCAGTTTTTGACAGCAGAAGAGTATTTGCAATTTTCAGAAAGATCTAGGCAGATCTGGCTTTTACTTCTGTTGACAAAAATGTAGCTCTTTAAATTATCTTTCAAACGAGCCATTAAAAACTCAATTTGGATTTTTGGATCAAAAGTTATGGATGTTTTTATCGGACTGTCAGTTATTTGGTTTTTCAGTTTAGTTTTTGACAGTAGAAGAGTTTTTGCATTTTCTGGAAAGATCTAGAGAGATCTGGCTTTTTCTTCTGTTGATAAAAAGATAGTCCTTTAAAATATCTTTCAAATGAGATATTAAACACCTCTTTTGGATTTCTGGTTTTAAAGTTATAGCTGTTTATGTTCAGACTGACTGTCAGTTTGTTGAACTGACTGTCAGTTTGAATGTCAGTTTGTATTAACTGACAATTGTCCAGAGAGTGTGTTTTTCGGGCCAAAAATTTTTGTACTAAATTGACTGTCAGTATGCCCATGCTGACTGTCAGTTTGGGTTTCGACCACAACTGTTTTTATCTGAGTTTCTATTTGATCTGGTCGATGTTTTGGTCGAACTGACTGTCAGTTTGAATAACTGACTGTCAGTTGTGGGTTTCAGCTTTCCTGTTTTGGCTGCAAACGGCTAGCTATTTTTTATCCGTAAATTTTGTCGGCCGTTGTGCACTAAACTGACTGTCAGTTTGCATAACTGACTGTCAGTTTGGGTTGCTGATTTTCAGCCCTAGCTCCAACGGTTCATTTGCTTCTTGAGGCTATAAAAAGGGGCTTTGGGCATAAGTTTTCTACAACCAGTAGCAGCATTTCATACACACTCTTGAGCTCTAGTTTCATATATAAAATCTTGATCTTTTGATCAAGTAGAGTGCTTTTCGATCCACCGAGAGCTTCAGTTCTTTTGCTTTTGCATACACTTAGTTTCTCGGTGCGTGTTTGGAGGTCTAGAGAAGACCTCGCTGCCTGTTACTCTTGGTGAGCGCCCTCACCTAGACGGTTCGGAGGCGTGGCCGTTGATCTCTCCGTTCGGAGATTGTCGGAGAGGCTCGGCAAGTGTGTACAAGGCATCGGTGCTCGCCTTTCCGGAGTGGACAAGGAGCAACCATTAGTGATAATATCCTTTGTGGATATTGAAGCGAGACTCAAGTGATTTGAGTGCTTCAACGAGGATTAGTGGAGACTGGGCGAGTCTCCGATACCTCGGTAAAAATCATTGTGTTCGTTCTCTTTTCCCTTTGCTTATATTATTTGTTCTTTATTTGCTTTAAGTTTTTAAGCTTTAAAAGCCTCCTATTCACCCCCCCCCCTCTAGTCGGCATCCTTGATCCAACACGTGGTATCAGAGCTTGGTCTCTCGATTCATTAGGCTTTACCGCCTAGAGAGAGGATGTCGTCAAGTAGAGATTTTCTTCTCGGTCATACCGGTCGTGCGCCTATTTTTGATGGGACAAACTATCCTTATTGGAAAGTGCGCATGTCGGTATTCCTAGAAGCAATGGGGCTTGATGTATGGGATATTGTTAAACTCGGCTTTACTCCTCCGGTTGATCCGGCAAGTCAGTCTGAGGACGATAGGAGAAAGTTGCATTTAAATGCCCGTGCAAAAAATGCACTCTTTGCCGGTTTATCTTTGAATGAGTTCAACCGTGTGAGCAATCTCACGACTGCTCATAAGGTTTGGACTACCCTCGAAGAAATTTACGAGGGCACTACAAAGGTTAAAGAGGAAAAATTGCTAATGGTGAGGCAAAAATATGAGACATTCACCATGTCATCAACCGAGTCCGTGGATTCCATGTTTACTCGGTTAAATAACATTGTGAATGAACTCAAGGGTCTTGGTGTTGTTTTTACTGACCTTGAGCTTGTGAGAAAGATGCTTAGGGCCTTGCCGGAAAGCTTCGACACCTTGGTCACGGTTCTCACAAACTCCGATCTATCGACCACAACACCAACCGATCTTTATGGGAACCTCATCACCCATGAGATGCACAAGAAGGAGAAGAAGGAAGCGGCCGAACCATCGGAGACGAAGAAGAAAGCTTTGGCCTTCAAAGCTAATGCAAGGAACGATTCAAGCGAAGGCTCCTCCGATGAAGACCTCGCACTTATGGTAAAGAACACTCAAAAACTTCTTCGCAGGTTACATAAGAAAGGTGTCAACATTGACACACGACCAAAGGGGCAAAAGCAAAACAACTTCAAAGACATCATTTGCTATGGATGTCATGAGAAGGGACACATAGCATCAAGATGTCCAAACAAGAACAAGGCGTGGAACAAAAAGAAGAAGTTCTTCAAGAAGAAGAATGAAGAAATCAAAGAAGCTTGTTTTGGAGAATGGATGTCCGGCGGAGAGAGCTCCGACTCCGACTCCGACAACGAACGAAGTTGCTCCAAGAAGATGGCCGGACTAGCTCTCGGCAACAACACTTCATCCATGTGCCTTATGGCCAAAGGCGATGAAAAGGTACACTCCAATGATCCATCATATGATGATTTAGTTGAGATGATAACTGAATTAAATGAAGTTTTTGGAAAAACTAAGATGAAGTATAAGGCGCTTAAGGAAGAGCATTCTTCTCTACGCGCTCAATATTCGGAACTTAAAGATTCATATGAAAGCATGCTTATAAAAGATATTACAAATGCTTCATCTAAGGTAGATGCTTCAACTTCATGTAACTTGAATGAATCTCCCTCTAGTAGTCATCACACTCCAGGTGTTTCAAATGACAACATCTTAAATGAAAATAATGTACTTAAGGCACAAGTTGAAAAACTTGGAAAAGGCTTAGAAAATTGCTTTAAAGGTAAAGTATCTCTTGATCTAATCCTTAGTAAACAAAAATATTCTTTTAGAAAAGAAGGATTAGGATATTTTCAAAAGAAAGGAAGGAAACAAAATTCTAAAACTATATTTGTTAAAGCATGCAACACATTTTGTCATAAATGCCATGAAACCGGTCATTCGCATGAAGCATGTCCCTTAATGACTCCAAATTACTTTGATACTTGCTACATGCTTCAAAAATCGAGAAAAGGTTATGCTATAGCAAAGTATGTTGGTGCACCCATGTTAAACAAAAAGAAGAAATCTATTTGGGTGCCCAAAGCTTTGATTGCTAACATTGAAGGACCCAAAAAGGTTTGGGTACCTAAAAGAACTTAATTCTTTTTATGCAGGTGAACTACAAGACCGGTGGGAGGCATTGGGTGCTAGATAGCGGATGCTCCGAACACATGACCGGTAACAAGAAGTTGTTCACCTCAATAGAAGACAACTCAAGCGAGAACCAAAAGATTACCTTTGGCGACAACCGTCAAGGAAATGTGGTCGGCTTGGGTAAAATCGCAATCTCAAATGATCTATCTATTTCAAATGTTTTATTGGTCAAATCTCTGAATTTCAATTTGCTTTCCGTTGCTCAAATTTGCGATTTTGGTTTTAGTTGCACGTTCTTCCCAAAAGAAGTTTTGGTTGAAAGTTTAAAAGATAAATCTTTGATCTTTAAAGGCTTTCGTTTTGGAAATCTTTATTTGGTTGATTTTCATTCAAAAGATGCATCTCTTTCAACATGTCTTGTCTCTCAAACCTCAAAAGGTTGGCTATGGCATAGACGACTTGCACATGTTGGAATGCATCAATTGAGAAAATTTTTAAAACGTGATTTGGTTGTTGGCTTAAAGGATGTGAATTTTGAAAAGGACAAACCTTGTAGCGCTTGTCAAGCGGGCAAGCAAGTAGCTACTTCACATCCAACTAAGCGCATTCTTTCGACTTGCAAACCTTTGGAACTTCTTCATATGGATTTATTTGGACCTTCCGAGTTCCAAAGTATCGGGGGTAGCAATTATGGTTTTGTGATTGTTGACGATTTTACTCGCTATACTTGGGTTTTCTTTATTTCTCAAAAATCTGAAACCCCCGATGTTTTCAAAAGTTTTGCAAAACGTGTTTCTACTGAATTCGAATTATCCATCAAGAAAATCCGTAGTGATCATGGTGGAGAGTTCGTTAATTCAACTCTATTTGATTTTTGTGACTCTCTTGGAATTAAACACGAGTTTTCCACATCCTACACTCCACAGCAAAATGGAGTCGTTGAAAGGAAAAATCGAACACTTATAGAAATGGCAAGGACTATGCTAAGTGAGTATGATACTCCTACTCGCTTCTGGGCTGAAGCCGTGCATACAGCTTGCTATTCTATAAATCGACTTTATTTGCATCCTCTTCTGAATTTGACTCCTTATGAACTTCTTGTTGGGCGCAAGCCAAATATTTCTTATTTCCGAGTCTTTGGTTGCAAATGTTATATTCTTAAAAAAAGAAATTTTGGTGGAAAATTTCAAAGAAGAGTAGATGAAGGCTTTCTAGTTGGATACTCCACCACTAGTAAAGCTTATCGTGTTTTTAATAAAAATACAAGTTGTATTGAAGAATCAGGTGATGTCGAATTTGATGAAACTAATGGCTCACAAAAGGAGCAAGTATCTCATGAAGTTTCAGGTGACGATCTTCAAGAAGCCATGAAAAACACAACCATTGGAGACATCAAGCCAACAGAGGAAGATCAAGAAGATGATGTCAACGTTGAAAATGTTGATCAAGACGCATCATCATCTCAGGTTGATCCTCCAGAACAAAGTCAAGATGAAGCAATACAAGATGAAAAACCAAGGCAACACCAAACCATCACCAAGGATCACCCTCTAGACCAAATATTGGGTGACGTCAGTAAGGGTGTTCAAACTCGATCTCGTATTGCTGCATTTTGTGAACATCATTCATTTGTATCTTCTCTAGAACCCAAACATGTTAATGAAGCTTTAAATGATCCTGATTGGGTAAATGCCATGCATGAAGAACTTAATAACTTTGCTAGAAATGAAGTTTGGACTCTAGTCGAAAGACCCAAAGATCATAATGTTATTGGAACAAAATGGGTTTTCAGAAATAAGCAAGATGAAAATGGTATTGTAATTAGAAACAAAGCTCGTCTTGTTGCTCAAGGCTTCACTCAAGTCGAAGGTTTAGACTTTGGTGAAACTTTTGCACCGGTAGCAAGACTTGAAGCTATTCGCATTCTTCTTGCTTATGCATCATGTTTTAATATCAAACTTTTTCAAATGGATGTAAAAAGTGCTTTTCTAAATGGTGAAATTTCTGAACTTGTATTTGTTGAACAACCTCCCGGTTTCGAAGATTCTAAATTTCCAAACCATGTATTTAAATTGTCGAAAGCTCTCTATGGTCTCAAACAAGCTCCTCGAACCTGGTATGAGCGACTTAGAGACTTTCTATTATCAAAAGGTTTTAAAATTGGGAAGGTTGATACAACTCTCTTTACAAAGAAAATTGAAAAAGACTTGTTCATTTGTCAGATTTATGTTGATGATATTATATTTGGATCTACTAATGAACATCTCTGTCATGAGTTTGGAGAGATGATGTTTAGGGAGTTCGAGATGTCCATGATTGGTGAGCTGAGCTTCTTCCTCGGTCTACAAATCAAGCAACTCAAGAACGGGACGTTCGTGAGTCAAACAAAATACGTGAAGGACCTGCTCAAGCGTTTTGGGATGGAAGATGCTAAGGCAATCAAAACTCCCATGGCGACCAATGTACATCTGGACATGGACAAAAGCGGCAAATCGGTTGATTCTAAACTGTATAGGTCTATGATTGGTAGTCTTTTATATCTTACTGCATCTAGGCCTGATATCATGTTTAGTGTGTGCTTATGTGCTAGATTTCAGTCTGATCCTAAGGAATGTCACTTAACTGCTCTTAAAAGAATCCTTAGGTATTTAAAATGCTATCCCAGTTTAGGCCTTTGGTATCCGAAAAATGCAAATTTTGAATTAATTGGGTATTCGGATTCTGATTATGCTGGGTGTAAGATTGATCGAAAAAGCACATCTGGTAGCTGTCAGCTGTTGGGGAGATCATTAGTATCATGGTCATCTAGGAAGCAAAATTCTGTAGCTCTCTCCACAGCTGAAGCTGAATATGTGTCTGCAGGTAGTTGTTGTGCAAAATTATTATGGATGAAGCAGACATTTTTGGATTATGGAATTATCTTTGATAAAGTGCCACTATTGTGTGATAATGAAAGTGCCATTAAAATTGCTAATAATCCTGTTCAACATTCTAGAACTAAGCATATTGAAATAAGGCACCATTTTATTAGAGATCATGTGGCAAAAGGAGATATTGATGTGAATTATGTTAGAACTGATATGCAACTAGCAGATATCTTCACTAAACCCTTAGATGAATCAAGATTTTGCTTTCTAAGAGGTGAACTGAACATTATTGATATATCAAATGCTAGTTGATCTAAAATAACTGTCTGATTTTCCTGTCCTCCCGCCTTTTTGTGCTTGATGACAAAGGGGGAGAGATTCTTGAGTCTTCTTGCTTCATTATTGACATTGTTTATGCTTAGGGCAGAGATTGGGGAGAAGTATTTTGGATAGTATTTTATTTTGGATATTAGAGTCTGTCTTTTGATGTATTGAACAGATGGTCTTTATATATATATGGAGATGTTTTTGTTCATCATATATGTCTGTGTGTCATGTGTTTATCTTTTTAGATCTTTTTAGCTCTGATACATATGATGACTTGTGCTTTGCTCTGATATACATGATGTCATTGTTTTTCTTGAGATGATGCTCTTGAGCTCTGATATGTGATTATAGCTCTGATACATTGATATATATGATGTCTTGATGTGCATGTGTATGCTTTGATATGTCTTGTGGATATTTACTCAGGGGGAGCTATTTCATTTATTTTGTTATTGAACACTTGTTGTCATCAATCATCAAAAAGGGGGAGATTGTTGCATCTAGGCCTTCATGCCTAACCCTAATTTTGATGATTAATGAAAACAAGGTGTTCTGGACTAATCGTGCTTTTGAGATTGATTGATACAGGGATCAGTTGGGAAGAAATGCAAGAAGATCAAGATGAACCCGACTTGAGGTGAAGCACAAGACACAGAAGAGCAAGAGACGAGTTGCAAAATCTTGAAGATGCGAAAGACCTCAGGTATTACGAGTTTTTATTTTTACCGATCTTGGCGTGTGGAGATGATCGGTTAGGAAAATTCTTTTTTAGTTTTAACCGTACTATAAAGAGGGGTAGCGAAAGTCCTCCTTTTACTCCAGCACAAACCGAGAATTCTAGGTCATTGCATTGCATCTTTTTGGTTGGATTTGGTTTTGAACTTATTTGAAAAATCTGGATTTTCAGTTCAGTTTTTGACAGCAGAAGAGTATTTGCAATTTTCAGAAAGATCTAGGCAGATCTGGCTTTTGCTTCTGTTGACAAAAATGTATCTCTTTAAATTATCTTTCAAACGAACTATTAAAAACTCAATTTGGATTTCTGGATCAAAAGTTATGGATGTTTTTATCGGACTGTCAGTTATTTGGTTTTTCAGTTTAGTTTTTGACAGCAGAAGAGTTTTTGCATTTTCTGGAAAGATCTAGAGAGATCTGGCTTTTTCTTCTTTTGATAAAAATATAGTCCTTTAAAATATCTTTCAAATGAGATATTAAACACCTCTTTTGGATTTCTGGTTTTAAAGTTATAGCTGTTTATGTTCAGACTGACTGTCAGTTTGCTGAACTGACTGTCAGTTTGAATGTCAGTTTGTGTTAACTGACAATTGTCCAGAGAGTGTGTTTTTCGGGCCAAAAATTTTTGTACTAAACTAACTGTCAGTATGCCCATGCTGACTGTCAGTTTGGGTTTCGACCACAACTGTTTTTATCTGAGTTTCTATTTGATCTGGTCGATGTTTTGGTCGAACTGACTGTCAGTTTGAATAACTGACTGTCAGTTGTGGGTTTCAGCTTTCCTGTTTTGGCTGCAAACGGCTAGCTATTTTTTATCCGTAAATTTTGTCGGCCGTTGTGCACTAGACTGACTGTCAGTTTGCATAACTGACTGTCAGTTTGGGTTGCTGATTTTCAGCCCTAGCTCCAACGGTTCATTTGCTTCTTGAGGCTATAAAAAGGGGCTTTGGGCATAAGTTTTCTACAACCAGTAGCAGCATTTCATACACACTCTTGAGCTCTAGTTTCATATATAAAATCTTGATCTTTTGATCAAGTCGAGTGCTTTTCGATCCACCGAGAGCTTCAGTTCTTTTGCTTTTGCATACACTTAGTTTCTCGGTGCGTGTTTGGAGGTCTAGAGAAGACCTCGCTGCCTGTTACTCTTGGTGAGCGCCCTCACCTAGACGGTTCGGAGGTGTGGCCGTTGATCTCTCCGTTCGGAGATTGTCGGAGAGGCTCGGCAAGTGTGTACAAAGCATCGGTGCTCGCCTTTCCGGAGTGGACAAGGAGCAACCATTAGTGATAATATCCTTTGTGGATATTGAAGTGAGACTCAAGTGATTTGAGTGCTTCAACGAGGATTAGTGGAGACTGGGCGAGTCTCCGATACCTCGGTAAAAATCATTGTGTTCGTTCTCTTTTCCCTTTGCTTATATTATTTGTTCTTTATTTGCTTTAAGTTTTTAAGCTTTAAAAGCCTCCTATTCACCCCCCCCTCTAGTCGGCATCCTTGATCCAACACATCTCATACATGCACACAACTTAGAAACATGTACAATAGCATTTCATATATACAGTACAGAACTCAGAAATATGTACAATTGAGATTGAACAAATAAATGTAATTGACAATTAAAGTCATTTATGTTAGATGTACTATACTATCTGTACCTATTTCCCTTTAGATAATCTCAATTAGTAAGGCCACACTAATACGGACCTTGCGGGTCCCTATACTTCCCCTTCGTTGATATGACCTCCACAAGGAAAAACTCAGCGAGCATCCCTCGGACCATACCAATCTGCCGAGGGTCAAAACTTTCCGAAGGGAAGTCTTTGCATCTAGGCCTTTATGCCTAACCTTAATTTTGATGATTAATGAAAACAAAATGTTTTAGACTAACTGTGCTTCTAAGATATTTTGATACAGAGTTATGTTGGGAAGAAATGCAAAATGATCAAGATAAACCTGACGTAGAATGGATCAAGCACAAGTTGCAAAGCACAAAGATGAAAAGAGAATCGAGAGATGAAAAGGACCTAGGTAATATTGTTTTTATTTCTACCAATCTCGGAGTATGGAGTTGATCGGTGTAGGATTTTTTTTAGACTTAACTGTACTTTAAAGAGGGGTTGCAAGTCCTATCTACACATTTGAATAAACCGAGAAATTATTAGGTCATTGCATTGCATCTTTTCGGTTGGATTTGATTTGAATTTGTTTTGAAAGATTTAATTTCAGTTGAGTTTTTGACAACATAAGAGTTTTTCAATTTTCTAGAAATATCTAGGAAGATCTGGTTTTTTTTTTGTTGACAAAAATGTAGCCCTTAAAATTATCATTCAAACGAGCTATTAAACTCTCAATTTAGACTTATGGTTTTAAAGTTATGACTTTTTTTATGCTGACTATCAGTTTGCTACACTGACTGTCAGTTTGTGTTAACTGACAGTTGTCTAGAGAGTGTGTTTTTTGAGCTGAAATTTTTTGTACTAAACTGACTGTCAGTATGCTCATGCTGACTGTTAGTTTTCTTTTTGACCTCAGCTGGTTTATTTGAGTTTCTATTTGATCTGGTCGCTTTTATGGTCGAACTGACTGTCAGTTTGGATAACTGACTGTTAGTTTGTATTATCAGTTTCCTTATACGACCACAAACGGCTAGCTAATTTTTATCCGCAAATTTTGACAGCCGTTGAGTTTGGAACTGACTGTCAGTTCCTCATGCTGACTGTCAGTTTGCACTGACTTGTTTCCTTTTTCGACCTCAAACGGCTAGCTGTGTTTTCTCTGGATTTTACTTCTTTCTGGTCGTGACACAAACTGACTGTCAGTTTGGTGAATTGACTGTCAGTTTGAGGTACTGATTTTCAGCCCGAGCTCCAACGGTCCTTTTGATCCTTGAGGCTATAAATAGGGGCTTTGGGCATTTGTTTTAGACATCCAGTAGCCTCACAATCTTATACACTCTTGAGCTTTAGTTCTTATACAAAAATCTTGATCTTTTGATCAAGTCGAGTGCTTTTCAGATCCACCGAGTGCTTTCTGTTCGCATCATTTGCATCCTATTAGTTTCTTGGTGATTGTTAGAGGTCTACAGAAGACCTTGCCGCTTATTACTCTTGGTGAGCGCCCTCACCTAGACGGTTTGGAGGAGTGGTCGTGATCTCTCCAGTTCGGAGTTTGTCGGAGAGACTTGGCGTGTTGTAAAAGGCATCGATGCTCGCCTTTCCGGAGTGGACAAGGAGCAACAACAAGTGGATAATATCCTTCGTGGATATTGGAACAAGACTCAATTTATTTGAGTGCTTCAATAAGGATTAGGGGAGACTGGGTGAATCTCCGAGACCTAGGTAAAAATTGTTGTGTTCGTTCTCTCAATCTTTTCTTATTAATATATTGAACTACATTTGATTATTTTCTTTGCAAAAGTTGTTTTAAATTAAAGTTTTTAAAAGCCTCCTATTCACCCCCTTCTAGTCGGCATCCTTGATCCTACACGTGGTATCAGAGCAAGGTCTCTCGATAAATTAGGCTTTACCGCCTAGAGAGAGGATGACGTCTAATGAGAACTTTTCTCTCAGTCATACCGGTCATGCGCCTATCTTTGATGGGACTAACTATCCCTACTGGAAAGTGCGCATGACCGTATTCCTAGAGGCCATGGGGCTTGATGTATGTGATATTGTTAAACTTGGTTTTACTCCTCCGGATGATCCGGTAAGTTACTCCGATGACGACAGGAGAAAACTACATTTAAATGCCCGTGCAAAAAATGCACTCTTTGCCGGTTTGTCTTTAAATGAGTTCAACCATGTGAATAATCTTACGACCGCTCACAAGGTTTGGACCACCCTCAAAGAAATCTACGAGGGCACAACTAAAGTCAAAGAGGCAAAGTTACTCATGGTAAGGCAACGATATGAGACATTCACAATGTCGTCAACCGAGTCCGTGGATTCCATGTTCACTCAATTAAATAATATTGTAAATGAACTCAAGGGGCTAGGAGTTGTTTTTACTAACCTTGATATTGTAAGAAAGATGCTCAGGGCGCTTCCAGAAAGCTTCCACACTCTGGTCACGGTACTCACCAACTCCGACCTGTCAACCACAACACCAACTGATCTCTATGGGAACCTCATCATCCATGAGATGCATCAAAAAGAGAAGAAGGAAGCAGCCGAACCCTCGAAGACAAAGAAGAAGGCGTTGGCTTTCAAAGCCGGCTTCAAGAACGATCCAAGAGATGGCTCCTTCGACGAATATCTAGCTCTTATGGTAAAGAATACACAAAAACTTCTTCGCAGGTTACACAAGAAGGGTGTCAACATTGACACATGACCAAAGGGGCCTAAACAAACAAACTTCAAGGACATCATATGCTACGGATGTCACGAAAAGGACATATAGCATCAAGATGTCCTAACAAGAACAAGACTTTAAATACCAAGAAGAAATTCTTCAAGAAAAGAAATGAAGCAACAAAAGAAGCCTGCTTTGGAGCATGGATGTCAGGAGGTGAGAGCTCCGACTCCGACTCCGACGATGAAGGAGGTTGCTCCAAGAAGCTAGCCGGACTAGCTCTCGGCAACATTTCTACTATATCATCCCTCTGTCTTATGGCTAAGGGTGATCATAAAAAGGTACACTCTAACGATCCTTCATATGATGAATTAGTTGAAATGATCACTGAATTAAATGAAGTTTATAGAGCTACTAAAAAGAAGTATAAAGTGCTTAAAGAAGAACATTCTTCTCTTCGCACTCAATACTCTGAATTGAAAGAATCATATGAAAGTCTGCTCATTAAAGATATTACAAATGATCCTCCTAAAGTAGATGTTGCCATTTCATGTGATCTAAATTCTGATACTATATATTCATACTAGTCATCATATACCATGTGCTTCAAATGATACTATCTTAAACGAGAATAATGAACTTAAGGCACAAGTTGAAAATCTTGGAAAAGGTTTAGAAAACTGCTACAAAGGAAAAGTATCTCTTGATCTAATCCTTAGCAAACAAAAATACTCATTTAGAAAAGAAGGACTAGGATACTTTCCGAAGAAAGGAAAGAAACCAAATACTAAAACTGTATTTGTAAAAGCATGCAACACATTTTGTTTTAAGTGTCATGAAACTGGTCATTCGCATGAAGCATGTCCTTTAATGACTCCAAATTATTTTGATACTTCCTACATGCATCAAAAGTCGAAAAAGGGATATGCTATAGCAAAGTTTGTTGGTGCACCCATGTTAAACAAAAAGAAGAAATCAATGGGTGCCCAAAGCTTTGATTGCTAACATTAAAGGACCCAAAAAGGTTTGGGTACCTAAAAAGACTTGATTCTTTTGTTTATGCAGGTGAATTACAAAACCGGTGGGAAGCATTGGGTGCTAGACATCGGATATTCTGAACATATGATCGGTAACAAGAAATTGTTCACCTCAATAGAAGACAACTCAAGCGAAAATCAAAAGATCACCTTTGGCGACAATCGTCAAGGAAATGTGGTAGGCTTGGGTAAAATTGCTATATCCAATGATCTCTCTATTTCAAATGTTTTATTGGTTGAATCTCTGAATTTTAATTTGCTTTCTGTTGCACAAATTTACGATCTTGGATTTCGTTGCACTTTTTATCCTAAAGAAGTCTTAGTTGAAAGTTTGAAAGATAATTCTTTGATCTTTAAAGGCTTTCGTTTTGGAAATCTTTATCTTGTTGATTTTCATTCAAAAGATGCATCTCTTTCAACATGCCTTGTCTCTCAAACCTCGAAGGGTTGGTTATGGCATAGGAGACTCGCACATGTTGGAATGCATCAATTGAAAAAGCTTTTAAAACGTGATTTGGTTGTTGGCTTAAAAGATGTAAATTTTGAAAAGGATAAATCCTGTAGCGCTTGTCAAGCTGGCAAGCAAGTAGCTACTTCACAACCAATTAAGCATGTTCTTTCAACTTGCAAACCTTTGGAACTCTTGCATATGGATTTATTTGGACCTTCTGAGTTCCAGAGTATCACGGGTAGAAATTATGGTTTTGTGATTGTTGATGATTTTACTCGATACACTTGGGTTTTCTTTATTTCTAAAAAATCTGAAACCCCCGATGTTTTCAAAAGTTTTGCAAAATATGTTTCCACTGAATTTGAACTTTCCATCAAGAAAATCCCTAGTGATCATGGTGGAGAGTTTGTTAATTCGACTTTGGTTGATTTTTGTGATTCACTTGGAATTAAACACGAATTTTCAGCTTCTTACACTCCACAGCAAATTGGAGTTGTAGAAAGGAAAAATCGAACACTAATAGAACTGGCAAGAACAATGCTAAGTGAGTATGATATCCCTACTCACTTTTGGGCCGAAGCCGTGCATATTGCTTGCTATTCTATTAATCGGCTTTATTTGCATCCTCTTCTGAATTTAACTCCTTATGAGCTTCTTATTGGGCGTAAGCCTAATATTTCCTATTTCCGAGTTTTTGGATGCAAATGTTACATTCTTAAGAAAAGAAATTTTGGTGGTAAATTTCAAAGAAGAGTAGATGAAGGCTTTATAGTCGGATACTCCACCACTAGCAAAGATTATCGTGTTTTTAACAAAAATACTGGTTGCATTGAAGAATCATGCGATATAGAATTCGATGAAACTAATGGCTCTCAAAAGGAGCAAGTCTCTTGTGAAGTTTCAAGTGAAGATCTTCAAGAAGCCGTAAAGAACATCACAATTGGAGACATCAAACCAAGAGAAGATGATCAAGAAGATGATGAGATCATTGAGAATGATGATCAACATGTATCATCACCTCATATTGATCCACCAGAACAAAGTCGAGAAGATGCTGCACAAGAAGAAGCACCACGGCAACATCATACCATCACCAAGGATCACCTTATAGACAAAATATTGGGTGATGTCAGTAAGGGTGTTCAAACTCGCTCTCGCGTTGCTTCTTTTTGTGAACATCATTCTTTTGTATCATCTTTAGAACCTAAACATGTAGATGAAGCTCTAAATGATCCTGATTGGGTAAATGCTATGCATGAGGAACTTAATAATTTTTCTAGGAATAAAGTGTGGACTTTAGTTGAAAGACCCAAGGATCATAATGTTATTGGAACAAAAATGGGTTTTAAAATAAGCAAGATGAAAATGGTGTAATAATTAGAAATAAAGCTCGTCTTGTTGCACAAGGTTTTACTCAAGTCGAAGGTTTAGACTTTAGTGAAACTTTTGTACCTGTGGCAAGACTTGAAGCTATTCGTATACTTCTTACTTATGCATCTAGTTTTAATATTAAATTATTTCAAATGGATGTAAAAAGTGCCTTTTTAAATGGTGAAATTTCTGAACTAGTTTTTGTGGAACAACCTCCTCGTTTTGAAGATTCTAAATTTCCATACCATGTGTTTAAATTGTCTAAAGCTCTCTATGGTCTCAAGCAAGCTCCTCGAGTTTGGTATGAACGACTTAGAGTCTTTCTTTTATTAAAAGGTTTTAAAATTGGGAAGGTTGATACAACATTGTTTACAAAGAAAATTGAAAAAGATTTGTTCATTTGTCAGATATACGTTGATGATATTATCTTTGGATCTACTAATGAACATTTCTGTCATGAGTTTGGAGAAATGATGTCTAGGGAATTCGAGATGTCAATGGTCGGTGAGCTAAGCTCTTCCTTGGACTTCAAATCAAGCAACTCAAGAACGGTACGTTCGTGAGTCAAACGAAGTATGTGAAGGACTTGCTCAAGCGCTTTGGGATGGAAGACGCTAAAGCAATCAAAACTCCCATAGAGACAAATGGACATCTGGATATGGACAAAAGCGGCAAATTGGTCGATTCTAAACTCTGTAGGTCTATGATTGGTAGCTTGTTGTATCTTACTGTATCTAGGCCTGATATCATGTTTAGTGTGTGCTTATGTGCTAGATTTCAATCAGATCCTAAGGAATGTCATTTAATTGCTCTTAAAAGAATTCTTAGGTATTTGAAATGCTATCCCAACCTAGGACTTTGGTATCCGAAACATGCAAACTTTGAATTAATTGGATATTCGGATTCAGATTATGCTGGTTGCAAGATTGATTGAAAAAGTACATCTGGTAGCTGTCAGTTTTTGGGGAGATCTTTAGTATCATGGTCATCTAGGAAACAAAATTTTGTAGCTCTCTCCACCGCTGAAGCGAAATATGTGTCTGTAGGAAGTTGTTGTGCTCAATTATTATGGATGAAGCAGACATTTTTGGATTATGGAATTAAATTTGATAAAATGCCACTATTGTGTGATAATGAAAGTGCCATTAAAATTGCAAATAATCCTGTTCAGCATCTAGAACTAAGCATATTGAAATACGGCACCATTTTATTAGAGGTCATGTGGCAAAAGGAGATATTGATGTGAGCTATGTTAAAACAGACATGCAACTAGCAGATATTTTCACCAGACCCTAGATAAAACTAGATTTTGCTTTCTCAGAGGTGAACTGAATATAATTGATATCTCAAATGCTAGTTGATGTGTTATTTGTGTTAAATTATATTAAAATATATTTGTATTCTTCTCTCTCTGGTCAAATCCTGCTTCTGGTCGAATTTGTCCAAACTGACAGTCAGTTCATCAAACTGACAGTCAGTTCAATAAACTGACAGTCAATCCCTTTGTTTAGGAGCCTGTCTTAGCCTCTGGTCAAAGTCGATGACTATGCTGACAGTCAGTTCCACAAACTAACTGTCAGTTATGTGCATTGATCTTTGGTCGTAGCTCTTGGTCATTTTTGAGACTCAAACTGACTGTCAGTTTCAAAACTCAGTTCTATGAACTGACTGTTAGTGTGGCACACTGATTGTCAGTTCCAAGTTTCTGGTTTTGGAACTGACTGTCAGTATATTAAACTAACTGTCAGTTGGGGCCCCCAAAACCCTAAAACCCCCGTTCTATTTTGCGTCTCCTCGCCTCCTCTTCTTCGCCACCGTTGCCTCCCTCGCCGCCGCTGCCTCCCAGTACCTCCTCGCCGTGCCGCGTTGCCGCCTCCTAGCGCCACCGTCTCACGTCGTGCGCCGCCACCAAGCCACCACCACCCGCACTTTGCCTCACCGCGCCGTCGCCGTTCTTTGCCACTGTTTCACCGTGCGCCACCGTTCCGTGCTCACTGTTGTGCTGCACCTCGCCGCCGTTCCTCGCCAGTGTTGTCTCTCCCTGTGCCGTGCTTCACTTTCTTGTGCCTTTTCCTCTCCAAGCCGTGCCTTGTCGTCGTCGTCGTCACCACGACAACTCTTCAGCTCCTCTATTTTCTCCGTTGTTCAGGTCCCTGCTCTCTTCTCTCTGTTTTTACCTTTCCTCTGTTTTGTTCCATTATGTCTGATCAGCCCTCGTCGTCTTGACGCGTGGCCCGTCGGAAGAACGCTGTAAACAACAGTCATTCAATGGGTCAGACGTCCGAGACCCGACCTTCGTCGCCACCCGAGCGTGTCCCCATGGATTACTCCCGGTGGCACCCTAGTCGCCTTCGCTCCCTTCGCTCCACCAACCTGTATCTCTCGCCGCGTCCCACTGGTCGCGACACGTGCGATGTCCTTACTTTTTATACAAACCTACAGCTGGATCTATTCACCAGCGTTTACAGTCGCGTCCCCATATTCGCCCACCGCTCTCTGTCCTGCAGACGATTGCCTCTCGCACAGGCATCGTCTCCCTGGCAGATTCCTTTGCCTCCGTTGGGATTCACGATTTAGTTGCTGATTCCTCCCTCCACTGGGCTGATGAGCCCATTCGTCAGTTCTACTCCACCGTCTTCATCTCTCCCCAGCGTGACTTCATCACCTTCATGACAGGCCTCCAGGTTCACACTGTCACGAAGGAGAAAATTGAGTCTGCACTTGGACTGGTTCGTCCTGTTTCTGGACGTCAGCTCCACACCCTTCCAGACCTCGAGCATCGGGTGGTGGCCATCCTTTATTCCGGCCCCTTCCAGCTCCATCACATTGTAGGCCTGCGCCGCGATGTTGACTTGGCTCTGCGGATCCTTCGTCTCACTCTAGTGCCTATGTCCGGTGATAGAGCTAGAGTCACTTATCTTGCCCTCCATGTCCTTATTTCTATCTTTCAGGAGGAGCCCTTTGACGTTGCTGATCTCATCATCAGTGAGATTCAGCACGTCATTCTTTCTCCTCGCCGCCAGCTGATATACGCTCCGTATATCATGGCGGTGCTTCTGCATATCCAGGCCACAGACTATGAGCTCCCGTGGCCCCATCAGCCTCTTTAGTTCTATCCTCCAGGCCAGGCGGATCGCCGTCTCGGTGCCCGCCCTGCAGCAACTGCTGACCCTGATTCTCCCACATCTGATGATGATGCTGCGGGGGAGTCAAAGGACGAGGCTCCAGTTCAGGAGTCTGATCCAGCACCAGCTGCAGAGACAGGCATCGGATCTTCCTTGGCTTCTCCGTCTCAGCTCTAGCAGATCCTGCGTACTCAGTAGGAGCACCATCAGATGCTGTTTCATCTGCTTGCTCAGCAGGACGAGATCTTGAGTCGGCTGCCTTCTTCAGCATCTTCAGCCCCTCGCAAGAGGGCGTGCCCAGCTACATCTTCACCAGGCTCAGCTTCAAGGCCTGCTGCACCAGTTCCGGCTCCAGCATCTCCAACTGCAGCTCCTGTTTTGACTCCTCCAACATCACCAGCCGTCGACCCAACTGGATCTCTTGCAGGCTCCAGAGATACAGCGGTTCTCAGCCTCTCGGATGATGATGAGCATTAGGCTCTGTTCTGTATTGACTCCCTTTTTGTGCTTGATGCCAAAGGGGGAGAAATATTATGTCTTTATGTTATGGATGATTTTGATATGATGTCTGGAAATGATGTCTGGATTTTGGTTTATTATATATATCTCTGTGTTTTTTGGATATGATGTTTTGGGATTGTGATGCTCTGATATTTGTCTTGATATATATGATGATATATTTCTGATATATTTCTTGTGAGTTTATATATCTATGATGGATTTATGTGATACTCTGATAATTCTGTTGATTTAGGATTGGTTTATGAGTATGATGTGATATATATGCATGTATGCTCTGGATCTGTGATTATACGTATCATTCTTATGCTCAGGGGGAGAATTATAATCTTATGCATACACTCAGGGGGAGTTATTCATTTATTTTATTATTATCGAACACTTGTTGTCATCAATCATCAAAAAGGGGGAGATTGTTGCATCTAGGCCTTTATGCCTAACCCTAATTTTGATGATTAATGAAAACAAAGTGTTTTAGACTAACTGTACTTCTGAGATATTTTGATACAGAGTTATGTTGGGAAGAAATGCAAGATGATCAAGATAAACCTGACATGGAATGGATCAAGCACAAGTTGCAAAGCACAAAGATGAAAAGAGAATCGAGAGATGCAAAGGACATGAGGTAATATTGTTTTTATTTCTACCGATCTAGGCGTATGGAGTTGATCGGTGTAGGATTTTTTTTAGATTTAACCGTACTATAAAGAGGGGTTGCAAGTCCTATCTACGCCTTTGAATAAACCGAGAAATTACTAGGTCATTGCATTGCATCTTTTCGGTTGGATTTGATTTGAATTTGTTTTAAAAGATTTGGTTTTAGTTGAGTTTTTGACAGTAGAAGAGTTTTTCAATTTTCTAGAAAGATCTAGGAAGATCTGGCTTTTCTTCTGTTGAAAAAAATGTAGCCCTTAAAAGTATCTTTCAAATGAGTTATTAAACTCTCAATTTGGACTTATGGTTTTAAAGTTATGACTATTTTTGTTCATGTTGACTGTCAGTTTGCTACACTGACTGTCAGTTTGAATGTCAGTTTGTGTTAACTGACAATTGTCCAGAGAGTGTGTTTTTTGAGCTGAAATTTTTTGTACTAAACTGACTGTCAGTATTTCCATGCTGACTGTTAGTTTGCTTTTCGACCTCAGCTGGTTTATTTGAGTTTCTATTTGATCTGGTCGCTTTTGTGGTCGAACTGACTGTCAGTTTGTATTATCAGTTTCCTTATATAACCACAAACGACTAGCTAATTTTTATCCGCAAATTTTGTCAGCCGTTGAGTTTGGAACAGACTGTCAGTTTGCACTAATTTGTTTCCTTTTTTAACCTCAAACGGCTAGCTGTGTTTTCTCCGGATTTTACTTCTTTCTGGTCGTGACACAAACTGACTGTCAGTTTGGTGAACTGACTGTCAGTTTGAGGTACTGATTTTCAGCCCGAACTCCAACGGTCCTTTTGATCCTTGAGGCTATAAATAGGGGCTTTGGGAATTTCTTTTAGACATCCAGCAGCCTCACAACCTTATACATTCTTGAGCTTTAGTTCTTATACAAAAATCTTGATCTTTTGATCAAGTCGAGTGCTTTTCAGATCTACCGAGTGCTTTCTGTTCGCATCATTTGCATCCTATTAGTTTCTCGGTGATTGTTAGAGGTCTAGAGAAGACCTTGCTGCTTATTACTCTTGGTGAGCGCCCTCACCTAGACGGTTTGGAGGAGTGGTCGTGATCTCTCCAGTTCGGAATTTGTCGGAGAGACTCGGTGTGTTGTAAAAGGCATCGATGCTCGCCTTTCCGGAGTGGACAAGGAGCAACCACTAGTGGATAATATCTTTTGTGGATATTGGGGCAAGACTCAATTTATTTGAGTGCCTCAACAAGAATTAGGGGAGACTGGGCGGGTCTCCGAGACCTCGGTAAAAATTGTTGTGTTCGTTCTCTCAATCTTTTCTTATTAATATATTGAACTGCATTTGATTATTTTCTTTGCAAAAGTTGTTTTAAATTAAAGTTTTTAAAATTCTCCTATTCACCCCCCTCTAGTTGGCATCCTTGATCCTACAAAGTCGACCCCCTGCAGCAAGAGTTCGTACAAAAAAATTAGCTCAATGTAGTTGAAAATTCTGCCAAATTGATACAAACGGGAGAAGTTGTATACCTCAGGGAAATCTGGCCGGTGAGGGGTGATGATCAGGTCATACATGTGGCGCATCACGTAGAACCCACATGTATTGTCGTCCGGCTGCTGATGGCACCACCAATTTACAGACCGAGAGTTAGCTCGGGACACATTATAAAGTAAAATAGATGCCAGTTGAAATTTGTACCAAAAATTGTAACCACTGAAACTTATCGGCTCGCCGCTTGAGTTGTCGCCCTCCCTCGGCAAAGTAGTTCGTGAAAGCCCTACAAATAGTCGAAATTGACAGTTTGAGGATAGTCGAAATTGACAATTTGAAGACAGTAAATCTAGATGCAAGACAGGTCCACATGAATATCATAACCTTTCGAATATATCTCGTGAGCCGCAATACTCGTACCCTTTCCTCTGCAATGAATCAAGGTAGAACACCTTGTTCCTTTTCGGAATAAGTACTAAAAGGATCAAGTGGTATCTAAATGTTACACGTAAAGAATTAATAATTTAATCTAAGTTTGGGAGTGTGCATATGGAGACGCTAATTTACGGGTGAAGTACTGATGAAAGCACTCACCTCTAGTTGTAGGGTACAAGTATGTACTCCTTGTCGACCTGAGCAAACAACCCTCTTTTGATGTAGTTGACAACGAAGTCCACGTCGGTCCTAAACATCACCTCGGCGACCATCTGGGGGTCCAAGAAATCGATAGGTTCGCCCTTAGCTTTGGCATATCTGGTCATGCAGCTGCACAGAAGTAACCAATTAATAAATGACATATATCCGTATTTGCACGAACAGGCGTAGGATAGTAGGATACTTACAGCACCCAAGACCGTAGGATTGACAAGTCGAGCGCATCTTTGTTGAGTAAATTGTGCAGGTCTTCGAAGGTCACCGGGTAGGTCCCGACGTCCTTATGGAACTCTGCCACAGTGTACTTGACCATGATGTGCGTCGGACACTGCGTCCTAGTATGGTTTGTCCTCATCATGTACCATCCATGCAGGCTCTGGCATGCTAACCCCATGCTAGAAATTGCGGCATCGGAGGCCATGGGCATCTCTAGAGCGAACGGCATGAGAGCTGGTACACTCTTCTCACTCTCCTTCGCCGAGCTCTTCTTTGCTTTTCCCCTACTAGCCAGCTTCTTGAATGGTTGCCTCCTAGTCGGAGTCAGCTTCGTCATCGAACCCGTTGGTTGGCTTCTCGGAGGGGTCGGCTGGCTAGTAGGCCGAGTGTCGGTGTCCGTCTGTGATGTAAGAACCTACGTATCGTAATGGACACTAACTCCGAGGGCTATTATTATAGTAAGAATTATGAAACTGGTGGGGGAATGACCTCATCCAGGATGATGTCTTTCTTGGGCTATTGCACGAACGTGTGCACCGCATCCCCGAGAGTGGTAATCTCGTCGTTCGGCGGCTTCTCCAACGGAAAACCCTTGGAATGATCGGAGACATTGTCCACCTGGACCCGTGCAAAACCCTTAGATAGAGGGACACCGTGGATTGTGGCCCCCGCCGTGCATGGTTGCGCCATCCCACGGCCAGCCTCGATCGGGAAGAGACCAGCCAGCACCATAAGCTTGCAGGAGGTGGGTTCCTACAAACAGTGCGCATTAACATATTGAATTTCACCGCTTTTCACTATCGAATGAATTAACATAGAAAAACAATCATTACCTGCAGAAAGTCTACCAGATACTTTGGAGAGGGCTCCGTCTGCGAAGACCCCGGCGCGGACACACAGCTACTACGGTGGCCAAGAATAGGGGTCGGTAGTTCTGCTGCTACAAGGGGGGTGCCCTGGGTCACCTGTTTTAGCTCATCATACATGGCCCGCATCTCCGACAACTGCTGCAGGAGTGCTTTGTCCCGAGCAGTGAACTCCGATCGCATCTCCTCCTTGAGCTGTTCATCGCGGGCTTTGTGGGATCTCTTTCTCCTCTTAGCCGCCTCCTCATCATCAGGGAAACCATCCCTCCAAGGCACAGTGGCACCGAGGCCGTGCACGTGGCCTGGATGCTCCTTGTTTCCTAGCGCCGCCGTGAGGATATCCCTGTCCCCCTCGGGTTGAACTCTCCGAATACCGCCTGCGCACTCAGCGTCACCTGCAACAGGAGAACTTAACAATACAACCCATTGCATGCGTGTTACGAGGATAGTACGTGATCGTACAATCTTACCAGCCGATCGATCACTTCCCTGTCCGCAGGGTTATTCACAGAGACGCTTCCGGAGGAGTTCATCGTCGATCTTGCTCAGCACCAATTGCGAGCACGCACGTCTGTTATGCCCGCATAAGGAGCGTCTGCCAAAGACTGGGAAGCCTCCTCATCCTGCTTCCACCACAATCCCTTCTTCCCCACATACCCACCGGTGCCTAGTCTGTGTGGGTGGGTATTCTTGGCCTGGTTAGCCTAGCCCTTCGCACTAAGCTCCTAGAACTCAGGCTTGCCCTTCATCTCCATGAACTGCTGCCATGCCTCGGGAGTCACGAAAGGGTAGTCATTGAAGGGGGTCTTCAACTCCTTCACATAGTGCCTGACAAGGTAGCTCTTGAAGTTCCTCCACGCCTTGTTTATTGACATCAGTATCGTTCGGTGAACGGTGAACTGGCGATCCTCGGGAATGTGAAACGCCGCCTGCACTTCTTCCCACAGCGCATCCTTGCACTCTGGGGGCACTTGACCCCAGTCTGAGGTGGTGATAGGCACCCGCTCCCTTGCCACTTTGCCGCATAGTGAGCGGTACTGACCGACAAGTTTGTCTGGAACTTCCGGCACACCATTGTCGTCGAACTGTACGTGCTGCTTTTCCCGCTTGTCGAGACGCGCGCATGTCATCCGGCCTCGCCCCTTTCTCTTCTGCGACTGGGTCACGATGGACGCGGCAACCTCCGGCCCAGGCGTCTCATCGCCAACAAGGTCACTCTGACTCCCCGAGTGGTGCATTTCGTCACCAGACATATCAGTTCCTAACATAAGTGAAAGAGAGAACAGTTTAAGTAAATCTGAAACTAATAATTCTATAACAAAACCCATATACTTATAATTAACCAAGAATGATAGAAATGGTGGAGAGGCGACGGAGGTGATCGCGCCGGAAGGTGGGAGGGCGATGGAGGTGATCGCACCTGACAATGGAAAGGCGATGGAGGTGATCGCGACGGATGGTGCGAGGGCGGAGGGAGCTGGGGCAAACAGTCGTGAAGTCTGGAAATGAGTGGGACAAAGCCCGCCTTGAACTATGTACCACGTAGAGAGATTATCACAGACAATTTTGACTTGAGAACCGACTGTGACTGCACGAATGCACGTTAAGAACTCGAAGCGTCGGACACTGTTGGGAATATCACAGTCGGTTCTAGATTCATAACTGTCTGTGATAATTCATAACCGCCTGTGATAATCTCTCTAGTGATAATCTCTAGAGAGATTATCACAGACGGTTTTGACTTCAGAACCGACTGTGACTGCATGAATGCATGTAACTTCAGAACCTTAACTCTGAACGTCTTCTACGCAATATGTAGAGTTTTACAACCAAAAACTCTGTAGCTCTGCAACTCTAAATGCTCGAAAACTTGTTTTAAATGGACACTCAGATATTTCAAATGGAGTCCAAATGCTCCGTAAATTGGTTACAATGTAGATCCAAAAATTGGTTACAATGTGGAGCATGCTCAAATAAATTTAACATACAATGTGGAGCATACTCAAATAAATGTTACATACAAATGGGGACTTTGACCGACAATTTCCACATACACAGCCATGTTATCCTCAACTTTCCACTTGCCGCGGCCCTGCAAAGACGAGAATTAGAGGAGATATATAAGCTATACAGATGGAAACAAAGAGATAAGGACGTACGGTTGATTACCTTTAAAGTATAACCCTTCCTGGTGATCCATACGCACGTAACTAGTTTCGTCGGTGTCTTCAGTATCGACCTGTACGCCATCTCCAAATGGAGGCATCTCATCAAATTGATTGTATTCCTCCTCATCTATGACATTTTCAACTTCAACAATCCTTCTCTTGCCATGAAGGACGACGTGCCACTTCTTATTGGCTGGGTCAGTGACATATATGACCTGAATGGCTTGCTTTGCAAGTATGAATGGCTCATCTTTATAAGCAACTCGATCGAGATCCACAGAAGTGAAACCGTAACTGTCAACCTTCACACCCTCTGTGATTTGGACCCATCGGCATCGAAACAGGGGAATTTTGAACAATATGTAATCAAGCTCCCAAATTTCTTCAATGAACCCGTAGTATGAGTTCAATCCACGTACTACCCTTGTTGGGCCTGTCTCGGTGAACTCCTCATGGAAAGCTTCTACGCTCACTCCACTATTTTGCACAGTGCTCTTTCGATCTTGAGGTTTCGTGTAAAATGTGTACCCATTGATGTCGTATCCCTGCCATGTCTGTACAGTAAACATGGGCCCTTTTGCCCACCATTTAAGGTTCTCACTTGCGGACTCTCCGGTCATTCGCACTTTCATCCACGCGTTGAATTGACTGTTATGTTCTCTTGTGATCCAAACCTCGGATCGGCAAGGATTGTCTTGTCGTAGCATCTCCTTGTGCTCGTCGATGTATGGAGACACCTCCGTCATGTGTTGCAAGACCCAAAAATGAGCTTTCGAGTACATATCAAAATCAGGAGTGATGGCTCTCCGTCCAATAGTGCCAACACCATCAAGCCTCCCCTCATGACGAGACACAAGAACTCCAATTGCTTCTACCTTGGCCATGTAATCGACACAGAACTCAACAACCTCTTCCACTACATAATCTTCGACAATGCTACCCTCGGGCCGAGACCGATTCCTCATGTAGGCCTTAAGTACACCCATGTACCTCTCAAATGGATACATATAACTAGGAACACGGGTCCACATATCTTGATTTCTCTAACAAGGTGGACGGTGAGATGTACCATGATATCAAAAAACGACGGAGGAAAATACATCTCAAGCTGACAGAGAGTTTGAACCACCTCGCTCTGCAGAGAATCTAGTCCATCGAGATCAATGACCTTGCAAGAAATTGCATTGAAGAAATAACACAGCCTCATGATCGTCTCTCTGACCTAATGCGGCAGAATACTCTGGATGGCAACAGGAAGCATTTGTGTCATCAACACGTGACAATCTTGAGACTTCATACCCAGCAATTTCAAATAGCCCTTGGACACAAAATTTTTCATATTTGCATTAGAGTTCTACTTCAAATTCAGATGTTTGGGTAGAACTATGACAAATATCACAAACTGGATAGTATTTTCTTGTTAACATTTTCACACAGAGAACATCATTTGGTGATTATCAGTTATACATAATCAATCAGAAAGCCAGATATATAAGGAAAAGAAATTTCTTATTTCTTACAATCTTTGCATACATAAGGGATACAACCGACCAAAGCATCGACCTGATCCGAAAGTAATTTACAAAGTTCTCCTAGGAACGTATTGGCATCAGTAGGATCTACACTGGCCGCATCAGTAGGATCTACATTGGCCGCCTCAAGAGAATTAGCAATGGCTCTAAGCCTATCTACATAATCTCTCAACAAAGGAGTGCAGCTGTTCCTTATTGTATCGGAGAGTTCTCGCTGCTGCCGAGCGTAATCTCTCTCCGACCGGAACATGCGCGCTTCTTCGCGAGAACCCTCATAGCACTCTGCCAAGTGCAGCATGGCAGAAGACATCTCCTAAGAACGCTTCTCCAGCGCCTCTTTTTCTTCTTGGAGAGTTCTACACAAGGCAACTTTCTCCTCCTGCACATGCATGGGTTAGTTTTGAAAGACATAACGACCAGCAGAGAGGGTGAAGATGATTGCCAAGCTTCGGAGTGGATTTGGACGTGGAAGTGTGCGACTTACCCCAGAAAGTTGATCATCCAAGAAAAACTGATGATCCAAAGGTGTTGAAGAGGGGATATTGGAAGGATTGTTGTGGATCTTCAAAGGTGGAGTCGATGCAACTGGAGGGGTTGCAAGGGGCAATGTGGCAACACAGGCCTCAGCACCCTCTAGAGTCTTCGCTGCAGCTCCACTGGAGGATCTTTCATCATTTCTGAGTCTCTTCTTTGGAGGGAGCATTTCCTCAGGCACCTGTGGAGAAATGCATTTGTTTGGAGGTAATCAAGTCATAAAAGAAAGATCTGCATTAGAGTTTCAAAGAAGACTTACTTTCTGAAGATCCTGATCGAGTTCATTCCTTATCTCTTCCTCATCACTCTCACTTTCAATAACCTCATTGGAATCTCGGCTCGCCATCAAGGTGGGAGTTGAGGAGGGAATAAAGACAGGACTTAGGAGCAGAATTCCTAAAAGACTTAGCCAAGAATTTGTAAGTCTTAAGGATTGAAGAGCCTCGCTATTTATAGAACCAGAAGGTGACAATTCATATGCAAGGGTGCCTCGAGTTTTAAAAAGCGTACTACTGGTTTTCAAGGTCAATAAATTCATGATTATTTCTCAGGAGATAAACTACAACACGGCGGAATAATGCCCACTTAAGAAGTTGAAGCATCAGATTAAATAATTCAATGAAAATTAAATTTGAAGTAAATAATTAAGTCTCTTCATCTACGCAGTTATTATGTGCGGTTATCCACGATTGCATGTTGAGAATTCAAAGCGTCGGACACTGTTGGGACTATCACAGACGGTTGGGAGATCAAAACCGTCTACTTTACTATTACAAACGGTTCTGATGTCCGAACAGTCTATAATATGCCTGGAATTTTGAACCGTTCGACTTCTACAAATACTTGTTCCCTCCTTGGAGTTTTGCTTCTAGTCGAACCGTTCCACTTCTTTTTCTCCTTGGGCACGACAAGCCTTAACCCGTAACCTCCATTGATTGCCGCCGCACCTCCATCGACGACCACTAGTTTCTCTGGTGAATCAAGTCCAAAATCGATGGTAGCTTCAATTCCCTCGGCTAGATTTCGGCATTGCAAGTAAGGCAAGTAAAATTTAGGCATTGTTAGATTATCCTAATCCTATGATGGCAATTATCCTGCGATTCCTGTATCTTCCATTTTTATATGTCTTCTTTTCAACATGATTCTGTGCAGGTCCTTGGACGATGTTCACGAGGGGCAACATAGTTCACGGTTCTTCGTCACAGTACGCTGCGTACGTTGGCTTGTTGGCAAAAGAAAGGGTGAAGATCACCGTCGAGAGCTGGAAGTTAGTGAAGGGCGAGATCTTAGTTGGCTCGGCCGAGAAGATCCTCAAGCCCGACGTGTTTCTCAAATCAGGACCTATAGAAAGCATCTTACATTTGTATTAGTGATTTCCTCAGGGTCCAACTCAACTCAGTTGAGTTGATTTGCATTGATGAGTTGAGTTTGAGCCAGAAGAGATCACCAAGACAAATATAACTCAACGCCAGTTCCAGCTCCTCGGGCGTCTTTGAACTTAACTCCTATGGTTAAGTCAAACGTGGTTCATACATTTGTTGTTTCAAATGAATGGATTTGTGATGTATCAGGTCTAACTTGTAGTCGGTAGTTACATTTGTTGTTTGATTGCAAAGGTTCTCTTTCAGATGTGACTTTTGTAATATACATCGAATGTGTGAATTGGTGTATTTGTATTGGTGTATATTTGTATTTGTATTGTTATTTGGAATATGTACTTGAATATGCGAATTGGTGTATTTGTATATTTGTATTCGTGTATATTTGTGTATTTGTATTGCTGTTTCAGACATATACTTCAATGTGTGAACTGGCGTATGAAGATCACAAAGAGTTATCATATCAGAACCGTGTGTAATACAACACTATTACAGACGGTTTTGTGGTGAAAACCGTCTGTGATAGAACTATCACAGACGGTTTTTAAATCAGAACCATCTTTGATATTCCAAGAACGTGCGGGAAAATTAGAAAATTGACATAAGAACAAATTTTTAATTAATTTTTTTCATCATTAATGAAAAAAAGCTATTTATAGAATTTCCAATGTGACATTTCATGTTCCCAGGCTAGTGCACCGCACAAACATCAGAACCCGAAATAACACAACACACCGTTGAGAATTTGAAGCGTCGATCACTGTTGGGACTATCACAGTCGGTCCTTACATAAAAACAGTCTGTAATGTGACTATCACAGACGGTTTTGAGTTAAAAACCGTCTGTGATATTGAAAGAACGTTGAGAATTCGAAGCATCGGTCACTGTTGGAACTATCACAGTCGGTCCTTACATAAAAGCGTCTATAATGTGACTATCACAGACGTTTTTTACCTCAGAACCGTCTGTGATATTCAAAGCACGTTGATAACTCGAAGCGTTTGGTATGCCACAATGCCATCCAACCAAATAAGCCCAACTTCTATATTCTTTCTATATTATTTGCATGGGACCTGCGACTTCTATATTGTTTCTATATTATTTACAGGGCTCCGATGGACTGCCCTCATGCGCCAACGATTGCCGCTTCTATGTATATGATCGCGATAGTCGTTCGTTGATCGCACACAGTGCACATATCTTTGTATGGTCGAATGTTCACCAAAATCTAAAGAAAGATAAAGAAAGAGGGAAGATAGCATGCAGTCCAAGAACGTGCTGGAAAATTAGAAAATTGACATAAGAACAAAGTTTTCATTAATTTTTTTTCATCACTTACAAAAAAAGTAAAAATACAGAATGCTAGGTCAAAGAGTGGTCTTAGCCCTAGCTGCATCTAGAATAAAGTCAGTTTGACTTGCAGCCAGGACGCAGGACTCCTCTAGCGACAAGTTGTCCTTCTTGGGATCAACTACTACCGCGTCGAGAAGGCTTGCGACCTCCCTCAGCTTCACGATGGTATCCTTCATAGTCAAACCGCAGCCAGCGATGGTCATATCCGCGGCTTGCTTATCCTCGCGAAGACGCCTCGTCCTTGCCCTAGCATTGTCACCATCGGTCTCCATGCGCAGCATGCGCTGGAATAGATCGTCCAAGTCAAGCCGTAGCTGAGTGTGCTTCTCTGTAAGGATCTTGTGCTCCTCCTGGAGGGCCCTCAGCTTGGCTTTCACCTTGCCCGAGTCTTCCACAGCTCCCCTTCCCTATGCAAATCAACAGGTCAAGAATGTACTGAATAGGGATTAACAATATAGGGGTAAGTCCAAAAGATTGAGAGTTCTTACCGGGGAGGGCGAGACTGATGATGCCATTGAGGATGCCATTGGTGTAGAGAAGCTAAGGAGTCAAACAGTTTGAGAATTATAAAAACTTGTAAAGTAAATGGCAATTATTCCACTGTCAAGCTATTTATAGAATTTCCAAAGCGACGCTTCGTGTTCGCCTAGGCGCTGCGCGAAGATCGGAGATCGAAATGAACACAGTTGAGAATTCGAAGCGCCAGCACTGTTTAGAATAGTCGGTTCTGATATTAGTACCATCTCTAATACTACACTATCACAGTCAATTCTGCGTTCAGAACCGATTGTATATATCACAATCGGTTTTGCTAACGGAACCGTCTGTGATATTCTAGTTATCACAGATGGTTCTCAGTTGAGAACTGATTGTATCTATCATAGTCGAGTTTTAGTTTAAAACCGTCTGTGAAAATAGACTATTACAGATGGTTTTGTGTTCAAAACCGTCTGGCTGACTATCACAGTTGGTTTTTACATCAGAACCGACTGTGCTAACTTAACATATTCTCCCAACAGGCCTTCACAAACGGTGTTCCATTGAAAAGTTCATAACCGTCTGTGATGTGCCATCCTGGATGTATGTTTCTGTGGTAGTGTGTGATGCTGACTATTAGCATGAGGGGTCAGTTTCCATATACGACCACAAACCGCTAGTAATTTTTTATCCGTGATTTTTGTCAAGCCGTTGAGGTAGATGCTGACTGTCAGCATGTGTTGCTGACTGTCAGTTAGTGCTGTTTTGTTTCTTTTCTCGACCTCAAACGGCTAGCTGAGTTTTCTTCGAGATTTACTTTTTCTGGTCGTGACCCATGCTGACTGTTATCATGCCATGCTAACTATCAGCATGCACTGTCACTTTTACAGCTCGTGCACAACGGCTCTTTTGGTGTTTTGGGCTATAAATAGAGGCTTTGAGCTATTGTTTCATACACTAAGCAGCCTCATATTCATATACACACTTGAGCTTCAATTCTTAACACAAAATCTTGATCTTTTGATCAAGTCGTGAGCTTCTATGATCCATCGAGTTTTTTGTTCGCATCATTTTTGCATACTTAGAGTTTCTTGGTGCATGTTGGAGGTCTAAAAGAGACCTTGCAATTTATTACTCTTGGTGAACGCCCTCACCTAGATGGTTTGGTGGCGTGGCCATTGATCTCTCATGTTCAAAGATTGTTGGAGAGGCTCGGCATGATTGTAAAAGGCATCGGTGCTCGCCTTTCCGGAGTGGACAAGGAGAAACCACTAGTGAGAAATATCCTTCGTGGATATTGAAGCAAGACTCATTCATTTGAGTGCTTCAACGAGAAGTAGGGGAGACCGGGCGAGTCTCCGAGACCTCGGGAAAAATCTTTGTATTTGTTCACTCTCTTTCTTTTTAGTTGTGCAATTTATTATTCCTTTGTTTCAGTTCTCATTCTTTGCAAAAGTTGTTTTTAATTGAAAAGTTTTAAAGCCTCCTATTCACCCCCCTCTAGTCGGCATCCTTGATCCTACAAATTGGGTTGAGGTGGCTTGACGGCGGCAAACGGCAGGATTCAAATTGTCGGCCGCTTGAAACAAGGATGGGCTACGATGACAAGGAGATAGGGTTGATTAATCCTGAAATTGATCGAGGGGCTTTGATCTTGGGGTGATACAAATCGTGCTGGAGTGAGGAATTGAACTATGGTGGTGAATTGAGGCTCGCCGGCGTTGACGCTGGGCTTGAAGATGACGGTGAAAGGGGCGCCAATGATACACGGCAATGTAGGTTAATTGGCTCAGGCTACGTGGTCTGTGAGACTTAATGAACGTGTAGAAGAGGTTGATTTGGCTGGAGGAATGGCAGAGCGTGCCGGCGACGTGAACCATCCACAGCAGCGCGCGAGGAAACCGGAAGCTTACAATTCGAGTTAGAATTTAAAAACTGGCTTCACAAGCTTGCTAGGAATCTCCAGAGGGTTGATTTGTTTCACTGGAAGGGGTGATGAAAAGGGTTGGAGAGGAATTAATTTCGGGAACAGCGCATTTGGGAATTTCGGCGATCACTGGCGATGGAGATCACCGGAGTCGAATTGGATTCTTAGGCACAGAGAGTTAAGCACAGAGGACTCACTGGTGTGGTTAGCTTGAGGTTTGGTGAAGAGGGACTCTGGCGATGGTGGCCTCAACGGCGGCTCGTCGAGGACAAAGAAGAAACAGAAGAAGATGGTGAAAAATGGCTAAGTCTGATGCACAGTACAGGAACAGATCACTGGAGGGTTTAAATAGGCGCGGGACGGAGCTTGCGAGGGAAATCCAATAGCGAAACTTGCACCAGGGATGAGACTTGCTGGGCACAGGAGGAACAGCGGCGACGATGACGCGATGGTGAGCAGGCGGCTATCGAGCTTTACCAGTGACAGGCGGGGCTGTTGGAACTTGGTCCAGTGCCGATGCAGATGCGGAGGCGATAGGGTTGACACGGCGGGGCTATGTGGCGCGACGAAGCTGACAATGTTGCTGGAGCGCGCGAGCGGGGCGCAGCGCTGGTGCTGTTGCTGCTGCTGCTGCTCGAAGCACTACCACGGCGATGATTCAGGTATGGATACAAGCGCACTTGTAGGCACGGGCGACTACGAACACAGGTGATGTCAAATCTTTGCCGGCGGTGAGGAAACATGGCGAACGACACGGCGAGGTCTGGTCGATTCACTGGTCAAAAATAGGGACCAGGCTCTGGTCGAAAAGAGATCTGGACTGATTTGCAGTTTCTGAAACTTGATCCAAGGACTGATTTGCAAATCTGGTAAATGGCTTAGGTAAAAAGAGAATTGGTTTCACCAAATGAGCATACTAAACTTAGCAAATAGTTTAGCAGTGACAGATGACAAAATCTGGGGTTTTGAACAAGTTCTGAGCTAAAATGAAAACAGGGTAAAATAGGGTAATTAGGGTTTGGAATTTGGCGAGGCTGAAAACTGAGGCTTAGGACGATATTTTGGAAATCTCATTGAAGGGAGATTTGTTCAGAATAGTAAATGGAAGATATTCCCTAAATTAGATACAAATTTGGAGATAAACTGTGGCTTTTAGCCTTTTCGGGCTTCTGGAAAATCTGAAAAAGACTAATATGCGATACTCTTGGGTTGATTTGTGAAAAAGGATTGAATGATGGAATTCTGTTCCCAACTTTTTGAGTTAAGGCATTGGCATACTCTGGATTATAATCTTGAGATGACAGATTTAGATTGGGTAGGATTTGAGGAAAAACAGGGGTGTTACATTTGATGCTATTGATTATCAAGAATCTGTGCCAGCATCCACCCTAGATTTGAATGCATTGTTTTCAATGAGGTTTTGTAGGAGAGAAGAGAATTTTTTTTGTTGGATAATTAATGAAATTCCCACTATTCTTTTGCCCAATTTTTCTCAGACTTGCTTATCTAATGAGTAGAATTGAAGAATGCTCCCATCTAGCTCATCTGATCCTAGTTCCTCATGCGCTGCTGAATCTAACCAACCAGCAGCGACTAATATTGCCTCTCTACATGCTTCCATAGAGTCCTTATGCACTAGTTTCTCCGATTTTAGGTTAGAATTTGTAGAATATGGGGCTTCAATGGATTTCAAGATGGATCACCTCATCAGCTGCGTAGATCACCTCTACGAATATCATGTACACACAGGCCACATCCTCCAGAACGGCACATTTCCAAGCTCACGTACCCACTATGGGGACCATCTCCACACCCACCGACTATCCCCACAACCCTATCCACCACATACCTATCCATCCTATACATTCCCATAGTTCTACCATTCTCCTCCACCGGCTTCCGACGAGTGATTTCCATGGTACGCAAGTTTTTCTTTTTATTTTCCTTTTCTTTTTTGTTTCTTTTTGTTTTTCTTTTCAGATTTTTCACTTGCGACGCCTTGGACTGCACCATTGGAGCTATGTGGACCACAACATCTACCAACCTGAACCACGACCGCAAACGGTAATCTGTATCTCTTTCCATACATTGAGGACAATGTCTGATTTAGCTCGGGGGTGTTCACTTAACCATTTGCTTAGTCTGATTTAGTTTGGGGGATGTTCACTTCACCATTTGTTTAGTCTTCATCGAATTATCATTCCACCACATTCCATCATAAAATGAAAAATAAAAAGAGATTTATCACTTGGAATGCCTAGTTTTGAAGATAATCTTTAATCAATTAGATGATTATTCTATCACATCTTTGCATATGATCCATTGAACTTAGCTTGTTTAAAAATTTTCATTGCTAATGTTCAGTTTTTATCTTAAATTGACTATTAAAGTTTGAACTTATCTATTAAACTGTACTTGACTTCTTCCAAATTGAAGATTTCTAATAAAACCAATAAAACCATTTTTTGGAATTAACTCTCTTATATTACTCTTTATGCCTAGATTGCTAATTGCCCTTCTCTTTAAACAAAAAAATGTGTAAGAGTAAAGTATAATCGACCCACTGGGGGGAGGCGGTGGTGAATCGTCAACCAACTGGGGAATGAAATATTTACTTAACTTATGCACACAAAAAAAAATTTAGTAAAACGGTTGCTTAAGATGCGGCTTTGTCTAGTCTCGTGTAACGTATATGCGACCCGCTGGGGGGAGGCGGTGGTGAATCATCGACCAGCTAGTGAAGGGAAGGTATACGAAGCATTGAGGTTGCTTCAGGGGCTCGAGAAACCAACAAAGCTGCCTTTCTGTAAGTGCACTTAAGTAAGCATCTTCAGCTGTGTCTCCTCTAGCCGTGATGGAATGATCCAGTAAAAACATTCTGGCCAAGAGCACGAAAAAATTGAAGAAAAATAAAATAAAAAGTGAATAAAAAAATAAAGAATAAGTGTTTAATTTTTCTCTAAAAAGAGTAATCTAGCAACTTTGTATACATCGTAGCATAACGAGTGTTTTCTTTGTATGGTTTATTCTAAATCATATATGAAAGAAGATTGTTAAGACTGTTTAATTGATTAAGCTCTCTCTTTTCTAAGGTTGAAATTTGATACTCTTAATGTATGTTTTTGGAAGGTTTAAATTGCTAAGATCAATTTCTTCATATGCATAGATGTGTTGTGAATCTTCGGAAGATTGTTTATTGAAAATCAAATAAACCAAAGCATCTAAATTTTTGGAAAAATCATTCACATTCTTTGCTTGAGGACAAGCAAAATGCTAACTTGGGGGAATTTGATAAATGCTAACTTAGTAGCATTTTTACCCAAGGTTTAGTATTGAAAATGTGCAAAATAATACTTAAAACTCCTCTGATGCAACATTTTATGTGCAAAATTTGTTTATTTTCACAAATTGCTTTCACGGTTGTGTTCATCATGTTTCAAGGATCAAAACCACGAAATTTGGGAAGAATTCAACCATATTTGAGCCTCACACGACCAAGAAACCTAATTGGACAAGCAAAAAGACTTGGTCGAAGTCGAATTGGCGGGTAAAAGACTTTATCCGTACGAATTTGGGCGAAAAAGGACTCCTACACGAAAAAGAGACCTCATCGAATACAACATAGCCGAAACCCAGTTTCGGTTACGACACGTCTGGCCATAATTATGCCACATGTCCCGGTCGTGTTCGATTCAATTTTGATCACGACACGTGTGTGGCCGCGATTGCGCCACGTGTCCTGGTCGTGTTTGAATAAAATTCTTTGGCTTTTAACTGGTCAGTTTTGATCGGTTTTGATCCAAACTAGTCGTTTTAAGTCGGGTTTGACCAGGACTGGTGGTAATTGGGCCGATTTGATATGCGTTTGACCAGGACTAGTCGTATTTGGGCCATTTTGATCCGATTTTGACTCAAACTAGTTGAGTTTGGTTAGTTTTAGCCAGATTTGGTCGGTTTTAGTCGTATTTGATCAGAACTTGTCAAATATGGTCGGTTTTGACTCAGATTTATCCATTCTCGCACCATTTGAAGCCAAACTTCGTCTCCTACACATCAAGGAGTTGTTTTTGGGCACATTTACCTGTGTACTATAAATAGAGAAACTTTTGGCTCAATTAAACATGTTTTTTATCTCTTTTTCTTAGGTTTAGAAGCCGTTAGGGCTTAGTTTTAGTTTAGTAGAGCCCCTTCTCTATTTTTATTGCTTTTGTAAGCCGGCAAGGACGGCAACTTCAATTTCCAAGTAATCAAGTGAGTTTTTATTTAATTGTTATTTTTATTTTTGCATTATTATGGCTTTTAATGAGTAGATCCCCTCTAGGTTAGGGATGACCTAATCTGGAAGGCGTGATTCTCTCTAGGTCTTTATTTCAAGTTTTGGAGTAATTTCCTGATGTTTTCTTCCTCCAAACCCTAATTCTTTGTTTCAACAACAGACGTGACAGTTGAGTCTTAACAAGAATTTAGGGGAGTTCTTGAATCCTTAGCGCCTTGACGCGGGATCTTGAATAGGAGAGAGGCTCTCGCCAAACATGACAGTGCAAGCGATCCTCTGACTGTTGACCCAGCACCCCGAACTGAAAACTTAATTTGTCTTAAAAAACAATTGAAATTACTTAGAATCCTTGGACCTTGGACAAAATTACGCTGGATGGTTATAAAATTTCCGAAACCCTTGATTTTCATCGCAGCTTGCAAACCCTAAATTGATAGCTTAGTTGTAGAAAAACACACCCACAACTCGTTTAGACTTAATCAGTAATCCATTAAGCTAGAAAGATAAATACGCTTGCTCCTAGTGGAATTCGACCCTCAAGTGCTCAATGTTCAACCGTTCACTTGCGGTTTATTATTTTACACATCGCGCTCAACCGTTTCGGGTGCGACCACCTGCATTTCACTTTCCATATCCAAGACTACAAAGTATACAAGAATAAAGAATTTATGAATTTTTATAGGAACATCCTCTATTATTCCTAAAGACAAATTACAGATTGATCGACTAATTGAAGAGTCATTAGAGTAGCTATTAAATCTCCTAATTCCAACTTCTTGAAAAAGAAATATGGCATTATGCTTATGCTAGCTCCTAAATCACATAAAGCTCTATTTTCTTTAGATTCTCCTATTGAACATGTGATGATAGGTCTACCAAGATCTTTTAATTTTGGAGAGTGTTGATTTTTAATCAATGCACAACATTCCTCGTTAAAACAATTAATTTAGAACCAAGTAATTTTATTTTTTAGCTAGAATTTATTTAAGAAATTTTTCATAAGTAGGCATTTGAATGGTATCAATAAAAGGAATATCAACATATAATTTTCTCAAAATATCGACAAACCTTTCTGACGAGGATTATTAGCTGCTCTTTTAAGCCTATATGGTCGCACTGACGCTACATGATTGCATGTGACCATGGTCGCGGTCCTAACTACGGTCGCCAAAGGCTGGAAAGAAGGAAATCAGGTAATCCAAGGGTGTTCTGGATATAACCAAAAAATCATACCTAATTCACACAAAATTCAAGACATTTGTTATCACAGAGCTTATGTTTTATGCTGTATCCAAGAGCAACAAGATCACGGAGACAATTCCCGTAGCCCTCATCTCTCACAGATACAAGAACTAGTCTTATTACCGTGATCGCAGTACTACGCGGGCACTCCTAAAACGTTACTTCACTTTGATCCCTATGAATGACCCCGAGACAATCATAAGCCCCTGGCAAGATAACCGTCAACAAGAGATAAGACGGTGAGGCAAATCTGTGACGACCCAGCCAAAACTGTCCAAACCGCCACATACCCATGATTCACGGCAACTGCCGTCCACGACCTCACTACCCCCACTTCTGGACAGTTAAGAGAGATCGTGGGGCACGCCTTCAAGAGAACAACTGGCAACCTCTTCAACAAGTACAAAAAGGCCTTCAAAGGGATGATCAAGGGACAAATCGACGGCAGAGAGAAGACTAGGCTTAGCAAAATAGGACTAGCTAGCTACCCACGGTAAACAATCTCTCTATATCCTTTTTTCCACACATAGTCAAATACGCAGGACGTAGGGCTATTACCCAGCTTAAAGGGGGCCCGAACCTGGATAATTGTCTCCTGTGTCTTAGATTCATAGATACCTTGAATATTTTGAGAACTTGTCTGATTGGCTCCATCTTTTCTCACTCTCTTCTTTGCATAAGCCCGGCAGAAGGACTCTTGGTTCCAATCGTCGACACTTTCGTATTGAACATCAACTGTGGTTTTTGAATTTTTCAGTGGAAATGGTAGTTGTTTTTCCATTCCCTCTTTGCTTTTAGGTGGTGGAGGTGGTGATATTTGAGTTTCCTCTTGTAATATAGCTAGATTCTTCATTTGCTTCATCTTCTTCTTTTTGTGGTGCTTTCTTTTTTCCATGGTTCTCTTCTTCCGACATCTTTAATTCCTGCAGTCTAGTTCTAGATTGGAGAGCAATTGCATTGACTTGCTCTCTCGGGTTAACTTCAGGTTTCCAAGGAAAATTATTTAACATGGTTGTTTGATTGTTAGCAATTTGAACAATTTGGTTTTCAAACATCTTAGTTTGTGCTGTAAGATTTAAATAGTGACTGTTACATTATCATTTTTGCATTTAATTGCTCAAAACACTTATCATTCATTGTAATTTTTTCCAAAAAGAGTTTATTTTGTTCAGTTTGAGTAGCTATGAAATCCTTGAGAAAATTTTCAAGCAAACTATCTCTTTGAAAATTTTGATTTTGATTTTTCCCATAAGACTAGTTGGGATGGTTTTTCCACTTGGGATTATAATTATTACTATTAAAGCCATTTTTTATAAAATTATTGACATAATTAACTTCGACAAACGCATCATCATAAGGCATGTCTCCATGATTATTACCAGTATGCATAGCTTCTAATTGATAGAAAGATTTTCTATTTGAGAGGTTAATTGACTATTAGAAGTTACCTCATAAGCTTGTTTTTTAGACAAAGATCGAGCCCTATCACCCTACCATTGTTAATGGTTCGTTGTCATGTCTTCGATAAGTTTCTTTGCGTCTCCAACTGACGTGTTCATGGCCGAACTACCTACAGCTGCATCAATTGTTTGCCTATTGCTAGCATTTAAAACATTATAGAAAATATAGACAATAAGCCAATCCTCTAAACCATGATATGGGCATCCTTTAAGTAAAGTCCTAAATTGATCCCAAACTTCACAAAGTGACTCTTCTCCGGCTTATTTAAAATTAGTAAATCAAACTAAGCATGTAAGCAGTTTTAATTAGATGGTGGAAAAAATCGATTCAAAAAAGTTTTAGAACAAACATCCCATGAATTAATAGTATTTACTGGTAAAGATTGTAACTATTGTTTGGCTCTTCCTCTTAATGAAAAGGAAAAAAGTCTAAGTCTAATAGCATAAGAAGAAACATTATGAGCCTTAACCGTGTCACACAATTCAAGAAATAATTGAAGATGAAAATTAGCATCATCATCTCAAAAACCTCCAAACTGATTTTGCTGCACAAGATTAAGCAAAGTAGGTTTAATTTCAAAATTATTAGCTCTAACCTCAAGTGGAACAATCACAAATTGAAAACTCATTGCTCCAGGGGTTGCGGTCCTTCAATGAACATTGTGTGTTATCTACCATCACTTCTTTCTTAACTTCAAAAAAAGATTATCTAAGTTTCATACGAATTTTGATCTTTGAGAATATTCTTTCTCAGACCTTAAGGGCATGCAACTAACAAAGAAAAAAATAGTTATGTAGCAAAAGAAAAATTCAAAAAAAAGAAAAGAAAACGAAAGGAAATAATCTTGTCAAAAGAAAATCGTCACTTCCCCAGCAACAGTGCCAGAAAGCCTTGTTGAGCCCCGCAAGCGCACGATGTCGATTGTAATTTTTGATGAGTAGAGTTGTCAATGCCATGAGGACACAAAACACTTCTTCAATGAAAGAATTTTTGAAATCTCATATTAGTAGCAAGGGAAAAGAATAAAAACAGTAAAGAAACAAAATTTAGATTATTTCTTACAAATCAAAACAATCTCTCGGACTTTAGTTTATCAATCTATTGAATAAATTGCAGAGGATAATTTCAATGTCTATTGTAACAATTTTTAATTCTAATCTTTTAGGCAGTTATCCCTTGAAAAGATGCATCCCACTCTCGCGATATTACAACACCTTATAATCCACCGGTGTGCATCCCTTTTTGCGACATCACTACAATATTTTGTTAACTCTTACACTTTGTGGTAATCGTTTTCTCCTCGAATAAATAATCTAAACCCTAAATCTCAGGCTTTCTCTATAGAAGCTAGAATCTAAATTAGATACAATTTCATAGCTTGAGGTTCCAGATCTTTCACCCTTCTCTCGTGGCAGTAATCGATCTTAACGACTATAATTATACGGGCGCCTAAGTATAATCTAGTATGAAGCAAATCACTCAAATGAAACAAAAATAGAAAGAAAACAAATAGAATTAAAACAAAAATCACCTTACACTTTATTCATATTGAATTCTCTGCACCTGGAGATCATTAGGGTTTTATCTTAGCATCGATTTGACGAGTGTAATCACCGTCTTCAACATCTCAATTACAAAGAAAATTGATCTAAGAAAAACTAATAAATATGATAGAACTAAACTAAAGAAGTGGATGGATGGTAGCCAGATAATGGCCTAGGTGATGATGGATGCCTCTAAAATGATTGATCTCGCTAGATGATGGATGATCAGTCTCTCTCCTTGTCTTTTTATAATCCAAAAGTCCAGAGAGCTTTGAAGTTGTTTTTCTATTTGCACGAAGACCATCCGACTCCGAAATCTTCGTGATTGTGAACTATTTGACTTGTCTCCATGTCAGCAAGCCATATGGGTTGCCAAGTCATATGTGGCTCTATTGAGTTATGTTTCCTCTGTTCAGGACTTCAATACTCCATACTACTTGCAATACTAGTTTTAACTAGTATCATAAGTAGCATCCTTCCAGTTTCTTATAATTTCTCGTTATTATATGCTTGTTTCTTCTCCTAATGTTCAAAATAGTGGATTAGGGCAAATTAGAAGCAAATACACTAATTTTAAACAAATCTAAACAAAATATAAGTCTAAATGTGGTGAATAAACTAATTTATTAAACAAAATGGTGGTGGAAAATCACTGTTCTCAGTTTCGCTTGAAAAATTCAATACCTTGAAATACCATTGGTTCAACTTTTTTTTATGTTGTTGTACTTGTTCAACTCAGCTGAGGGTGCACGGAGATCCTCATTAGATGTTGATGAGATAGAAATGTTGTTTTTTCATCTCTCTCTAGAAAAATGAGATAATGTTTTCTCCTTGACCCTTGCTGCCCAATTTACAAACCTTTTTAGATAATATGATGGGCAAAATTTTAATTGCGCATAACAAGACATATCTAATTACAATAGTAAAAATCAAATTGGGTATCTTTTTACCAACTTTAGAAACAATGTGTAGAAACTACAGAACTAATGTTTATCGAAGTAGAGCCAAAATTGAGAAATTTTGAACATATTAGGCTTAGCAATTCTATATAGAACTTACCAAATTCAATATAAGGTATACTGCAATTTTGTATTTCATAAAAACCCTAAATTTTATGGTGTAAAGGGAGTAGAGCTAGTGATCCATTTGAGATCTAGCCTTGGTTTGCGCACTAGGCTTGCCCAAATTCTAATATGCGGAATAACGGAATCCTACTCGGAAATACCGAAACCCAAAGTAATTGCACAACTCTTTATTTCAAAGAGAGCTTTACATGTCGAACGTTAGACACACTTGCCTACGTCGAAGGAATTATAAGTGTCTAAAACTCAAATAAGTTCTATGACTTTTCGATTGTATTCAATGATCTAATTAAACTAGACCTATTACAAGGTATTTATAGTCCAATCGTACGAGTACGTATCATACTCAGTAACCTAAACGTATTAGACTCATATAACTAACTAACTAATTAATCCTAAGCGGATAAGATTAGTTATATATATTCGGATCAGATTACAATTCCGAACAGGGAACGAATTCCTTTTCATGGTCGCAAACCAATCCATGGTCGCGAGACCTTTCCGAACACGGTTAAGTTCGTGAAGCCGTATGCGATCAGGACTTGAAGATCCTCCCGGATCATGACTCCCCTGTTGAAAAGGAGCCAACCCCTATTGCGACCTCTCGATCAAACTGGAGATGTGTAAATTGGGCTTGTCCATCTTCTCTGGTGTACCACTTTGCCGCACGTACTCGTTGACCTTTCCGACCGATTCGAAAAGTCTCCTTTGTGTCACTGCAGGTGGTAGTCATCTTCTCCAGAATCACATCTTCGCATAGAGGTTCGTCTCATTGATAGACCAAGTCTTCAACAGATGGTACTATAGTATCTGGCTCATCATCCAGCATTGAAGGATCGAAGAGTTTGAGGTGCTCAACATTAACAACCGAGTAAATATCCATGTATGGAGGTAACTCGAGCTGACAAGCATTATTACCCACTTTCCGTAAAATCCGAAAAGGACCATAACGAATGGGTTTGAGTTTCTTACCTTCACCTTTAAGTCTCTCCTTAAGTCTCTCCTTAGTCAGATGTAACCATACCATATCACCTTCTTGAAATTGCGCATCAACTCGGTGCCGATCATGTCGCGCCTTTGATACTGGCCTAGACCGTCTCGCAATAGAACGAGATCGGAGCAGTAGGCGAGTATTCTGTCGTTCTTTTCACAGGGACTAGAGAAGCAAAAAGTGAAGAACTAAACTAAATCAAGGGCAATTGAAATAAACTAGATGAGAGAGAGAGAAAATGTCAGAAGAAAAATGAAAGAAAGAAAGAGGTGGTCATCTCAACAAGCGATCCATGCTAAATCCATACGCGTGTTCATGAGTACAAGTGATATAGTCGTAATCGTTTAGTAGTCTCACTGCAGGGAGGTGAAAACGACTAAGACGAATGCGTCCATCAGTGGTATCAACGAACGAAAGCGTAAAGAAATACCACACATCGTTAATAGCAGCCTCACTTCTTCAGCCCCAGTCACAACCACAACAGACTCAATCAATACTCCAATAACAGCTAAACAGAACCACAACTCAACAGCAAGCACAACTAAAAAAAGAAATCAATCCAATCCGCAACCTCAAATACAACACAACAACTAACACATTTCAGCTGAGAGAATTTGTATGAGATATATTTCAGTTCCAACAGAATGCTAGCAATAGGTCTACAAGAACTTCGATAATGAATCAACATAATTTCATTCACTGGAATTGATTTCCAGAATTTCAATTCATCAATTTCATCGAATACTAATACCAAAAATCTTTCAATAGAAGTGAACTTAGAGTCACCTACACCTCAATGATTCAAATAACTTTCCAATTAACAATGAAACATCACAGCAATAAGATCACAGAACAGAGGAACAATCAAATGCATCAAACGCATCACAGGACAGTTCAACAGAAGATTACAATTAAAATCATTGAAGATAGGCCAACAAAGAGTATAAAGACAACTCAATCCAGGATCAGAAATGAAGTACTCAAGAAGACAATCAAAGTATCATTTCATCTGCATGTGATCACTAGAACTGAATGTCAATTTAAACCAATCTCAGTCATCATAATACACCCAGCAAAAGGATAATTTCATCTCATACATCATTCATCAATTCATCAAAATTCAAGTACTGAGAAGCAAGGGACAAAGAGGATTGAACCACATTGTTGCTTGCTGCCGAGGCTGCTGGAGGAAGTCGATGCCACAGTTGAGGTCGAGGTGCTATGGAGGAGTTGGCCGGAGTAGTGGTCTAAGCAGGTGGTCGACGAGGGAGCTGCAGCCGTGTCGAGGAAGTCATCGAAGTGGAGCTTCACAATGAAGAAGATGTCGACGCCACGGCAGAGGAAGAAGGCGCCCTTGGAGCTGGTGCATGGTGAAGGCTGTGGATCGGGCGAACCGCCGGCGTGGCGGCAGATCGGCGGCGAGGGCAGCTGCTCTGGTGTCGTGGCGGAGCCACGTGGCACTGGAGGCAGATCGGCGACGGCGGCGTGTGCTGGCGACGTGGGATGGAGGCACGACGCGGAGGCCGAGGGCGGCCCGGAGCAGATCTAGCAGGCGTGGCAAGAGGCGGCGGATCCGAAGATCCGAGGCAATGCGGCTCCAGTGGTGGGAGCACCGGGGGAGCACGAGGGAGGTGCTGGCGAGTGGCGAAGTGGACGGCGCCGGTGTGGATCTGTGGCACGGCGTTGGAGGCGCAAGCTGGAGAGTGGCGAGGGCGGCGCCGTGAGGTGGAGGCACGCTATGGAGCTATGGATCAGTGGCAGATCCGGCGGGATCTCGCGGCGTGTGGTGCAATGGAGAGTGGCGGCGCGGCACGGTGTAGACGGCGCGGATCCGGGGGCAAGATGGCGCGGCTTCGGTGTCGGCGCGGTGGCAAGATGGCCAGATCGGCCTGATTTGTGGCTTGAGGTAAAGAAATGGGGAGGAAGAAGAAGAATGAGGGAGAAGGAGGAGGAGGAGGAGGAGAGAAGAGGAGAGGAAAAAGGAGGAAGGAAGGAAAAGAAGAGGGGAGAGAGGAAACAACGAGGAAGTAGGAGAAGGGAGGAGAAGAAATAGAAAAGAAAGGAAAGAAAAAGGGAGCACTTCGGCTGTGAAGACGAACGGGAGAGGGGCGGATGAAATGTGGCGAGAGAGGATGAAGGGAGAGAGCAGACCGGCGGCTCACTGGAGGGGGAGAAGAGGAAGAAAAAGGGAGGTATTGATGGTGAAGAAGACCGGCGGCTTATTGTCGGTGTCGACCTGGCCGCCGAAGGCAAGCTCGTTGGGATTGGGAAAGAAGAAAGGGATTTGTGGGTATGTGTCAGGCCGAGGAAGAACTGTGGCGGCTCAGGGTTTTTTTTATGGTTTTGGTATTTTTGCAGAAAAGTCCTCAATCTTTGAAGAAATTACGAACTGGCCCTTGGCTGCTAGGTTTGGTTTTTCTGGACTTCCGGAGACTCTGATTTTGACGCGGTCAGCTCCTACGCGTCCGTAACGGCGCGCACTTCTGTACGGAAGCATCTGTTCACCAGATCCAGTCAATGAATCTCATCTATTCCGCCATAAATTGCCCGATTGCTTCGACCTGCGATTAAAATAAACAAAACACACAGTCGAGGTCGAACGACAACCAATACAAATATATTTGAGTATATGATGATCTTTATGACTAAAATGAGCATGAATGAGGGGAAATATCCAGAAAATATAGACAAATATGAGAATTATCAGACTTGTACTTGAGTTGAGCTTTCAGCAAGTTCTATTCAACCTCACAATGGAGTCGTTGAATACCTTCCAGGAACTTTTGTGCTCGATCCTGATCAGATGCTTTCTTGTTGTTCTGTGCTGTGGTAGGGATCATAAACTCCATGTCGAATGGACTCTGTGGTATAAATCATAAACATACCTCAAATGGCGACTTTCCAATCAAACCATGCACTGCTCGATTAAAAGAAAAATGCAGGTACGGTATGCTTTCATCCTAGGTCTTCGGGTTCTTCGAGTTATATCCCCTCAGGAGATGAACGACTGTGCGATTTACCACCTCGGTTTGACCATCAGCTTGCGGATGAAAAGCAGTACTCCTCTTTAGCTTGGTGTCCATCATCGTCCAGAGCGATCGCCAAAAGTGACTAATGAACCGGGTATCGCGATCAGACACAATAGAAGTCGGCAGTCCAAAGTGTGTCCAAACGTGTTGAAAGAATACTCGATCTACTTCTTCTCCTGTGATAGTCTTTCAACAAGGTATAAGAAATAATCATTTTGGAGAACCGATCAACGACCACGAATAGATAGTCGTTGCCACATCGGGTCTTAGGCAATCCTCCCAAGAAATCCATGGATATACTCTCCCATGGTCGTGATGGAACTGGCAAAGGAGTGTACAAACCTAATTTTCGGTTTGCCGGTTTTGAGATGCCGCAGAGACCACAACCTCGAACAAAACTAGCCACATCTTGCTGCATACGCTGCCAGAACACATGTCGGTGAAGATTTTGCAACGTTTTTGTAACCCCAAAGTGACCAGCTACCTTCGATGTGTGCGCTTCTCGCAACCATTGAATTCGAGGTGCTTCACGAGGTATGCAAAGTAAATTGCCCTTGTACAAGAGTCCTTCTCGACGAACGAACTCTGTAGGTTTCCCTGTTTCGAGCTCAGTCAGTGCTGTTTGAAAATCAGGATCTTCACTGTACATAGTGGCATAGTCATCATGACATGAGGGCTTGATCTGCGTGAACGCTGATAAGCAGAGGGTCGTAACTGGTGGTCGCGACAACATGTCCGCCAATTTGTTGTGTACGCCCTTCTTGCACTTAATCACCAGATTAAACTGCTGCAGATACGACATCCACTTCATGTGCCGAGCTTGCTGTAGCTTGGACTGCGTTTGCAAATATTGCAACGGTTGATGGTCGGTGTGGACAACAGTCTCTTTACCCAAGAGATAACACCGCCAATGCTTCACAACCTGATGCAGTGCACACAACTCTTTGTCATAAGTCAGGTAGTTCTTCTGAGCTCCCTGGAATAACTCGGAGTGATATGCCACTAGTCGAGCTTCTTGCATGAGCACCACGCCCATCACATAACCTGAGTCATCGGTTGCTAGCTCGAATGGTTTCTGGACATTCGGAAAAGCTAACACAGATGCCTCACTTATCTTCCTCTTCAACAAGAGAAACGTGTCCTCATGTTTCCCTGTCCACTCGAACTTTTAATTGATCCTGATTAATGCATGCAATGGAGAAGCCACAATCGAGAAGTGTCGGATGAACTTCCGAAGATATTGGCATGCTCCCACAAAACTACGCACGTCCCTAACTGTTCGCGGTCACAGCCACTCGCGAATCACTTTTACCTTGTCCGGGTCAATTTGCAATGTACCGTTGCCGACCATGAATCCAAGGTAAAGTAGAGTTTGTTGGCCGAACTCGTACTTCTTACGGTTGAGGCGAAGTCGATGTTGCCGAAGCTGTTCGAACACCTTTTCGATATAAATGAGGTGCTCATCCCACGAACGACTATAAACCAGTATGTCGTCGAGGTAAACGATCACAAAGTCATCGATGAACTGTCTCAATACGTCATTCATAAGACGCGTGAAAGTTGCTAGGGCATTGCAGAGACCAAACGGCATAACCAGTCATTCGAACAGACCTTGTCGTGTTTTGAACGTGGTCTTCCACGTATCCTCCTCCCGGATGCTGACTTGATGATATCCTGACTTAGGATCCAATTTGGAGAAGACAACAGCATGCTTCAATTGGTCTAGCAGGTCGTCAATACAAGGAAGGGGGTACCGGTTCTTGATGGTGATCCTGTTCAGTGCTCGGTAGTCGATGCACATACGCTAAGTCCTATCTTTCTTTGGCACTAACACCACAGGAGATCCACAAGGTGAACTACTCGGTAGAATGACACCATTGTTTAGCAACTCACCAACTTGTCTCTTGATCTCTTCATTCTCCAATATCGAGTTGCGATACATACTCAGATTGGGCAGTGTCGCATCAGACACAGGCTGAATTTCGTGCTCCACTGGACGTTTCGGCGGATGACCCTGGGTAGTCTCGAATAGATCACTGTATCCCCCCAGCAGTCCCGACAAACGACCAGAACCCTCTCGGCACGCCAACGACAATGCTGGTCGAGTACCCTCACCTTGACCAATGGGTCAAATCATGACAAGCACATACTTGTGACATGCATTAACAATTCGTTTGGCCTGATTTGCGGTAATCAAGTTTGAAGTGTTGACGTGGATGTCTCTACTGATCACGAACTTAACTCCATCTTTGGTGAGGTCATACTCTTGCACTCACCGATGGAAGTGAGCGTCTCGATCATACAAATACGGACTCCCAAAGATCACCTGACAGATATCGATAGGGACAGCATCGCATTGCACCTCATCGATATATCGTGTAGAGATCGCAAACTTCAACACACACTGACTCGTAATCTGTTGGTTCACGTCGGATGTAAACCAACCCAGCGGATATAGTTGAGGGTGTGTGGTTGTCTTCAAACCAAGTCGCCGAACCAGTCCAGCGGAGACCAGATTCTTCTGACTTCCGGGATCGAATATCGCTGCGACCACTTCATGCTTCACCTGGATGTTGATGGTGAACAAGTCCTCCGTTGGGTGATGGTCGTTTGGTGGATCCAAATCCTTCTCCTTCGGCATTGCCATCAGAGACAAGGTCGTATCCGCCTCATTAACCAAATTCACTCAAACAACTTCTTCATCGGGTGAAGTCGCAGTAGCTGTGGCTGTTCTTTTTCCTGGTCCATTTTTCTTTGGTCGAAGTTCAGGATGAAGCTTGTAGCATTTGTCCTTGGTATATCCCGTGACTTGACAATGTTCACAAAAGGCACCCGTGCCCGATTTTGAAGCGTTCTTCTTCGAACTTGGCTTTCTCTTTGTCGAGGTCGCACTTTCCATCGTGCCTTTGTCGCTGCGGGATTTGTTCTTCTTCTTGATTGCCATAGCAGTTGTGCTCGTGGTCGCGATGTCTTGGACGCCGAACAGACTTTGCTTAGTACTGATCGATTTTTGAAGTCCAGATGTGTATTTCCGAAATACCTGGGGATCGGATAGCGATATGCCAATGATCATTGCTTGTCTCCGGAACTCCATCGTATAGTCTTGGACGGTTTGGTCGTGCCGTTGGTACAGTCTGTGCCAACGTTCCCATTTCTCCTCAAGGTAACCCATCGGATAGAATTCTTGCCGCAAAAGTCGTTTGAATTGACCCCATGCAAGGTCATCAGTTTCACCACTAGCGACAAGGGCCTTCCACCATGTCTTGGTGTGGTCCTTCATCTTCAAAAGTGCAAATTTGACCTTTTGAGTGCTACTAAACCCTTTCAGGTCAAAGTAGATCTCAAGCTGATCGAGCCATGAATCTAACTTCTCGGCATCGATCTCCCCATCATATATGGGTATTTCAATCTTAGCGTTGACCTTGAAAGATCCGACAGCTAAGGAGGTGTTGGCGAGGTCGTCGGCCTTATGGTCGCCTTTGTCTTCATCTTCGTCTACCCTGCGCAAGTCTTCACCAGTCTTCACACCCATTACCTTCTCTACTTCAGGAGGTACAATCATGGCATGTTGCTTAATCAAAGCAAGCACGGTTTCCATGTCAGTGGAGAGTTTAGCCACTTGTTTGGCTAGATTAGCTTGAACGGAGGTATCGTCAGACATTATCGAAGACGCGGCTGTAGGAACCGTCAATTGATCGCCTGGAGTTTCGCCGGAGGTTTTGTAACCCTGGCGAGTCTTTACCATTCACAGGATAGGAAAGTTGCTCTGATACTAACTTGATCCGTTTGAGACCTAGCCTTGGTTTTTGCACTATGCTCTCCCAGATTCTAATATGCGGAATAACGGGATCTTACTCGGAAATACCGAAACCCAAAGTAATTGCACAACTCTTTATTTCAAAGAGGACTTTACACGTCGAACGTTAGACACACTTGCCTACGTCGAATGAATTATAAGTGTCTAAAACTCAAATAAGTTCTATGACTTTTCGATTGTATTCGATGATCTACACTAAACCTATTACAAGGTATTTATAGTCCAATCGTACGAGTATGTATCAGACTCAGTAACCTAAACGTATTAGACTCATATAACTAACTAACTAATCCTAAGCGGATAAGCTTAGTTATATATTGTTGGGGGAAATCTCCGCGAGGCTAAGTCCAGGTAAGTTGTGTCCCATTTGCCTGGGGACCTGGCCTCCGGTGCCAGTCCCGGGCGCCGACATTCGCCCGGGGACATGGCCTCCGGTGCTTGCCCCGGGCGCAGCCTTTTGGCTCCCAGGACCTGGCCTCCGGCGCCAGTCCAGGGCACCGCCATTTTCCGGGGACGTGGCCTACGGTGCCTGCCCCGGGCGCCGCCTTTTGGCTCCCAGGACCAGGCCTCCAGTGCCGGTCCCGGGCGCCGCCATTTGGCTCTCGGGACCTGGCCTCCGGTGCCGGTCCCGGGCGCCGCCTTTTGGCTCCCGGGACCTGGCCTCCGATGCCAGTCCCAGGCACCGCCATTCGCCTGGGGACGTGGCCTCCAGTGCCTGCCCCGGGCGCCGCCTTTTGGCTCCCGGGACCTGTCTGACGAGGATTGACACCCGGGTCACTTCTAATAAACTTTTGGTTCAAGACAGGTTCGAACCAGGCATGTATCTGGCGATGCGAACTCAAGCTATTTCTGAGGGGATCACCATGAGGTCGCAAGCTTTACGCGATCAGGTCGCGGGTTTCGTGCGATCAAGCCGACAGCCTTGTGCGGTCAGAAGTTCGTATGCTATACGCGGACTGGACTGGATATCCGGGATGTTGCGCGGTCAGCCCACATTCCGCGGTCAGAACATTCTCGACCAAGGTGCTTGGAGTTTATTCGGTTATCTTTATACCAGGATATTCCAAGCATCTCGAAGATTCCTCCACGTTGAAGACCAACCGTCAGAGGTTATTATATGCGATTATTCATGATTAACACGTGTTAATAACCTCCGTGGAAGTTAACAGCGGTTCTCCAGAAACCGCATCCAACCGTTTGATGCAGTTTTCTTCATATGGCACCCTTTCGACCAATATAAAAAGGTGGCAAAGTACATCAAATGGGGGATTCAAGACATTTGGAAGAACAAGACTCTTAAGATAATCGAGATATAAGATATCTCGATCACTCAAACAGCCAAGTCTATGGCTTAGATTAGACAACACTTACAAGTCTCCTATAGCTTCTTTTTGTACACTTATATAGGGAAGACTTTCGCCTGTGAAGGTTTCTCCCTGCTAGTTTGTAAAGCTTTATCTCATATAGTGAAATCCTAACAGGACGTAGGGCTTTTACTCCCACCATCGAGGGCCCGAACCTGTATAAATCTCTCTGTGCTCCTGTTCACCATTGTTCGGCATACCTTCCCAGAGGGTCATCTTGAAAGGTTTCACAATTACAAATTTTGCATAAGTTCGGCTGAGGACCCCGAGTCCGAATCATCGACAGCTGGCGCCCACCGTGGGGCCTTTCTCAAGGCGTCCTAATTGAAATCCGGAGGTTCGTCGAAACATGGCTGGAGCATATGATTCTGAGAACGATTTCGATCTCGAGGATTATGCCCATATACCAATGCCTTCTCCAAGCGATCCTGTTCCGATGGAAGAGGTCGAAAGCCAGAATCTTCCACAGGTTGAATCATCTCTCCAAATCATGTCAATCGACCAGGAGGTAACTGGCACAAGGTCAGAACCCACAGAGGTTCTTAATGTGCTAGGTGATGAATCTGGCCCATCATACGACCCCGCTGAGGGAAAATATGATGATGACCCGGAAATTAGCCCAGGAAGGTTCGACCCCGATAACCTTCACCGTCTCTTTGATTTCGAGTCCTACTCGGAACAAACCGAGATGTTTTCCCCATCGGCAACCTCTCTCCCTAGGCAGTTTGCTGCGCTGTCGGAAGAAACTCCCGACCAACAGGCTGCCAGGGAAGAACAAGATCGCAAACAGAAGGAGTTTTAAGATCTCGAGCAGCAGAACAACGAACTACGCAGAACTGCCCTAGAGGCTCTTCAAGATGCGCAGGCTCGTTACGATGCTGCCCCGAGTTCTTCCCGACGGTCGCGTGGTCGTAGACGTGACCAGACTCCTTCTTTACCACCGGAGCGTTTCCCAGTGGACGAAGAAACGATAACACCTGGTGCCCCTAGGAGAAGTACCCATGGTCGACTGCGATCTATCGCGGAAGTCATGCGCAATTTTCCTACTACGGTCACGGATGCACAGAAACCGGCCTTTTTCAGGATCCTGGCGGAAAGACTAGACGAGGTCACATCCGAGGCGACCCCAACAGCCTCTTCCCACTCGGTAACGCATTCCCGTGAACGGGATGGTCCTCATTCTGGCTCTGGCCGACGGGGTTACCCGCCGCCTGTACCGTCCCGACAGGACAAATACCGGTGAATGCAGGATTCTCGTAGTAGGGATTGAGTTCCTGTTCACTCTCGTTTGGGACCACGAGTAACCTCGCCATTGCATGAGGTTGCATGAAACCCAACCGAGAGTCACAGAACGGTTCACGGTCCTTACGTTGGTTGCAAAGCTTTTTCGCCTGGCCTACGAGCAGTCGTTTGGCCCGATAAGTTTCGACCAGGGGCCATTGAGAGGTTTGATGGAACTCAGAACCCATCCGAGTTCCTTCAGATCTATATTACTGCCATCCAAGCAGCGGGAGGCGATGACAAGGTCATGGCCAACTACCTACCAACAGTCCTCACAGGACCGGCTAGAACTTGGTTGTTTAATCAGGTTCCATCTACAATTGGGAAATGCTATGCGATGCCATCCTCAGCAACTTCCAAAATTGTTACCAAAAGCCGGGTAAGGAGGACGACCTGCCTAGGCTGCGGCAAACTTCGACCGAAACACTTCGGCAATTTGTCAAGAGGTTTGTCGGGGTGAGGAATACCATCCCGAACATATCTGATGGCTCCGTAATCAGGGCATTTAAGCATGCCGTTCGATACCGGAGATTCACTGAAGACTTGCTTATCCACCCTCCTCGATCAGTGGCCGATCTGTTCGATATGGCTGATCGATATTCCGATGCAACCGAAGCAGTCGAATGGCACCGAATGGTCGACAAAGGGGACCTACCACCCCAACCAGGCTTCAAGGACACCAGGAAAGAAGATTCAAGTAAAAAGCCGGAGTCTTCACCGGGTGGGAAATCAAAGAAGTCGAAGAGGAACCGCTCTGGACAGTACCGTGAGGTCGCAGTTGCAGAGAAACCACCTTCGACCAAAGGTAATAAGTCTTCATTTAAAAGTAAAACTGCCTCTGGTGGTCGGGATTCCGACCAACCAGAAAGATCAACTAATCCGTAGGAGGGCAAGAAGTGGTGTCCACTCCACAACTCCGCAGGCCACGACCTCAAAAACTGTAGGAGTTGGCTGAAACAACTGGACGATTTCTACCAAGGAGCCGGGCCAATGCCAACCTTACCGCCTAAAGAGCAGGCGTGCGGTATTAGAGACGTCGACGGAGACGAAGAAATGGCTTACCAGGTACCTCAAAATAATGTTAATGTCATTTTCGGAGGTTCTTCCTCTTTCGTTTCCAAAAGGCAGTTTAAAACCTTCTGCCGAGAAGTTAACCAAACGGAGACATCCCTTGGTGAACCTCAATACCCCCGTTGGTCGGATATGCCTTTGACGTTCGATCGCGCTGACTGTCCTGTGGGGCTAACCCGACCATTGAGGCTACCTCTGGTCATTACCCCAATCATCAGTAACGCGAGAGTCGAAAAGGTCCTGATTGACGGGGGAAGTTCCCTTGATCTTTTATTGGTCAAGACACTCGACGAGATGCAAATTCCTCGTTCGAAGATCAAGCCCATAATCCATCCATTTTATGGGATAATCCCAGGCCCCTCCATGATGCCATTGGGACAAGTGGTCCTCCCGGTCACTCTGGGAGAACCAGACAACTTCCGAACAGAATTGGTTACTTTCGATGTAATCGATTGTGATTCAGCTTATAATGCAATCTTTGGCAGGCCGACTCTTGCTAAGTTCATGATGGCAACGCACTATGCTTATCAGTGCGGGAAATTGCCTGGCCCCAAAGGTGTCATTTCGGTCCGAGGTAGTTGCAACGTGGCACTCACGTGCGACCGGCTATCTTTGGAGATGGTCAATCAACTTCCCCTCCGGGACGCTCAGGTCGCCACCGTTGCCACCGATGCGATCAAGGCTGCTCCTCGACCAGATGAAAAACTCAAACAAGTTCCTTTGTACCCAGACGACCCATCCAAGACAATTCGGGTTGGGTCAGCCCTGGATGACAAATAGGAACTCGACCTCGTTGCTTTCCTCCGGGCTAACGCAGACGTGTTTGCGTGGAAACCGTCCGACATGCCCAGTGTCCCAAGGGAAGTAATTGAGCACAGGTTAGCAATTCGACCTGGACAACGACCAATAAAGCAAAAGCTCAGGCGTTTTGCCACTGACCGATAGGAAGCCATCCGAGAAGAGTTAGACAAACTCTTACAAGCCGGGTTTATCCGCGAAGTGGATCACCCGGAATGGCTCGCCAATCCGGTCATGGTCCGCAAGTCAAATGGCAAGTGACGCATGTGTGTCGACTACACTAGCCTCAACGCTGCCTGTCCGAAGGATGACTTTCCCCTTCCCCGCATCGACCAGCTGGTCGACTCCACTGCGGGTTGCGAACTGATGAGTTTTCTGGACGCTTACTCAGGATACCATCAAATTAGCATGGCAGAAGACGATGAAGAGAAGACTGCCTTCATCACCCCGTTCGGCACATACTGCTACATCAGAATGCCGTTCGGTCTCAAGAACGCAGGTTCCACGTACCAGCGCTTGATGCAAAAGACCTTTCTTTCCCAGATAGGGCGTAATCTCGAAGCATATGTAGACGATTTGGTTGTAAAAAGTACCAAGAGATTATCTCATTTGGACGATCTAGCTGAAACCTTCTGTAATTTGAATCGCTTTGGAATAAAATTAAATCCGGAGAAATGCTCTTTCAGGGTTTCTTCAGGAAAACTCCTTGGTTTCCTTGTGTGTTCCAGGGGCATTGAAGTTAATCCTGAGAAAATCAGGGCTATTGAACAAATGAGGTCGCCCTCGACCATGAAGGATGTTCAACGCCTGGCTGGTCGCATGGCGGCTTTAAGTCGCTTCATATCGCGATTAGGCGAAAGGGGATTGCCTTTCTTCAAAGCCTTGCGGAAGCATCATAACTTTACATGGTCGGATGAGGCCGAAAAAGCATTCCAGGAGGTAAAAACATATCTATCCAGTCCGCCAGTATTGGTGTCTCCCGACAAAGGAGAACCATTGCTTCTTTACCTAGTGGCCACACCACACGCGGTCAGCGCCGTTCTGATCGCAGATAGGGAAGGAATACATAGACCCGTCTAATATGTGAGCGAAGTACTTCATGGTCCTAAGGAGCGCTACCCTGAGGTCCAGAAGATACTTTACGCGCTACTGATGGCTTCCCGTAAGCTACGACATTACTTTCAAGCACACAAGATCACAGTACCCTCCTCTTTTCCTTTAGGGGATATTGTCCGAAATCCAAAGAAATCTGGTCGAATCGCCAAATGGGCGGTCGAACTCGGTGCCTTCGAAATCCATTTCACCCCTCGCACGGCGGTTAAGTCTCAAGTTTTGGCCGACTTTGTGGTCGAATGGACCAACCCTGAGCCACCCGTACAGTTGGCAGAGGAACTGGAGTGCCCCGATTATTGGACAATGTACTTCGACGGCTCCCGTAGTTTTCAACACTCGGGGGCTGGAGTGGTCTTAGTTACGCCCCAGGGCGAACAGTTTAAATATGTCATTCAACTGCAATTTGTTGCAACCAACAATGCAGCAGAGTATGAAGGTCTTCTTGCAGGGCTCCGGGCAGCAAAATCCCTCGGAGTCCGTCGATTAGTGGTGAGGGGAGACTCACAACTGGTCGTAAACCAGGTAAACAAGGAGTACAGCACCTCCGATGAGACAATGGCTCATTACCTGGGGGAAGTGAGGAGATTGGAAAAACACTTCAGTCATTTCGAAGTCCAATACATCTCGCGAAAGGACAACATTCTCGCAGACCAATTATCCAAAATTGGGTCCTCACGATCATCCGCTCCGGCAGGAGTGTTCATTGAACACTTGGACCATCCTTCGATCATGACTTCGGTCGAGGATGATCCGGTAATAGCCTGCGTTACCAACCTCGGTCAGGAACAAGATTGGGCTCATCCATTGAGGGTCTATCTTGAACATGGGACCCTACTCGAGGACGAAACCGAAAGTGATCGGTTAATTCGAAAAGCGCATCTGTACAAACTCATAGATGGGATTTTGTACATAAAGGGTACTCAAGGAGTATTCATGCGTTGTATATCTCAGGAGGAAGGAAAGTCCCTCTTGAGAGAAATACATGACGGTGTATGCGGTGCGCACTCGTCATATCGTACACTGGTCGGAAAGGCTTTTCGACAAGGATTCTACTGGCCTTCGGCACTTGATGATGCCAAACATATGGTCAAGACGTGTCCCCAGTGTCAGTTCCACGCAAGGCAAGTTCATCAACCTGCCTATGCATTGCAAACCATTCCTCTCGCATGGCCATTCGCAGTATGGGGGATGGATATCGTCGGTCATATGCCACAAGCGGTCGGTGGGTACAAGTTTCTGTTCGTAGCCATTGACACATTTACAAAGTGGATTGAGGCCGAACCGGTACGAAATATTACTGCATCAGCCGCACAAAAGTTCTTCCATAAGAACATTGTGGCACGATTTGGTGTTCCAAACCGTCTCATCACAGACAATGGTTCTCAGTTCGCCAGCAGTCTTTTCCTGGACTACTGCGATCAGGTTGGGACCAAGGTGTGTTTTGCTTCTGTGGCCCATCCACAAAGCAATGGTGCCGTAGAACGAGCCAATGGGCAAATATTGCAAGGCATTAAAAAGCGTGTTTTTGATCGCCTTAAGACCCGCTCGGGGGCTTGGGCAGATGAGCTCTATACCGTTCTATGGGCATTATGAACTACTTCTAGTCGCGCCACCGGTGAGACGCCCTTCCATTTGGTCTATGGGGCCGAGGCGGTATTGCCTATGGAAGTAAGTATTGGTTCTATTCGAACAGATCAATTCGAACAGATTAATCAGTCCGAACAACGGGCGCAAGATCTCATCCTCTTACAAGAACGGCGTGATCGCACCCTGGTTAAATCCGCAGCATACTTGCAAGCTTTACGCAGGTATCACAGTAAAAAGGTGCGACCACGTGATCTCAACGTGGGCGACTTGGTTTTACGAAAAATCCAAGACCAGTCTAATCGCAACAAATTCTCCCCAAAATGGGAAGATCCTTATACTATTGTCTCAGTGCCGCGGACAGGATCGGCGCGGTTAGCTATGGAGGATGATCGGATTTTGTCCAATACTTGGAACATCGATCAACTTCGCAAGTTTTACGTGTAAGTATTCCAATCACTTTTTTCCTGTTCAATTAGCATCTTTTGCCAAAACAAAATATGTTTTGCTTTCATACAATGAGTTTTTCTCTTTAAGCCCGTATTATATGCATTCGACCTAGGGGCTGACCGCCAACGGTCAGATCATTACAACAATCTAATTGGATTCGCTGGTCGATCTCATGACCACTTACAGATAAGTCACTCCTAAATAAGCCGTTTCTCAACGCATACGGGGCTATCTGGTAAGTCCTTAGTCATCCGAGTGGCTACTAGTTCGCAATAAGATTAGATGTTATATTGATCCTGATCGCTGGTTTAAAACACACACCCCTGGTCGTTACGCTTTCTCCTCTGCTTATAACACTAAGGCTTTAGTATTCATAAGCAGAGGCGGGGGCTAGGGAGGATGTGCTCATAGTATGGAATTCATATTATAACAATGCAAAATATATATTCCCTGTCAAAAATGATTTCTTACATACATTGCATTATACACAATTGTCTAAATACAAAAATAAGGATCATTCGATCCCCAGCTCAGTCAGGAGCCTATCTACTAGGGGCTTGACTTCCTCTATGACTGCATCGAGCAGCTCTTCACTCTCGACCTCAACCGGACCCACCAGTGCGCTCAGATCTGCATCTGGGCCATGGTGAAGTCGAACCCGGCTGAGTACGGCTACTGCGGCTGATCGAACCCTGGTTCTAATCACCTCTTCGCGTCGCCGTATATCTCCCGGGAGATACTCAAGGAGTGAATCCGCCTGGGCAGTAAGCAGCGATGTCCAGTCACTTATGCTGAGGTTGTCTTGCTTCGGTTCTACCACATCGGTCTTCAAAAGATCAGCCACGGCCTTCAGTTTTTCGAAGATCCGAAGGCTCAGCTCTTTGATCGCCCGATCGGTGTAACGAATCGAGGATTCAAGAATCCCCTTGTCCCGACTAAGCTGCGTAATTCGACCTGCTTGCGCTGTACAGAGAGAGGAGATTATTTGCATATTATGGATTCAAGTCTTCTTGATCAGGAATTGGCTTACCAGCATTATCTAATCGAAGTTTGTTGAGTTCAGTTTCTTGTTTCTTAAACATTGAGACTGAATTGGCCACCTCTTTCTTCAAAAATGTAACCTCTCTGCAGCAAAATCAAGGCAGTCACAACCAAAATGCACCCATGCTAACCAAAGGGTAATGGTACTCACCTGCGCAAGCCGTCGCGTTCTTTTTGAATGGCTTCTGTACTGGCCATCACAACATGCGAATGGCTTATTAGCCAGGATAATCCCTGTGATGCCAAAGAAGAAGATCAAAGGTGTCCTAAGTACAATTCAGGCACGAGAATGGAGGTTTTTTATACCTTCATAAACTTTTGTAAGACAGCATCATTCATTTCAGCCGGGATCCTCGCTAGAGCCCATGATGCGCTTACTACAGGGACAGTTGGTGGGAGTGCCGGCTGGGTGCTACCCCCAGTAGTCATCGGTGGTGACTGGGTCCCTACATTTATTCTTTCCCCTGCGGTCTGGACGACTTCCTGGACCACAGGGGTGGAGCGTTCTTCGTTGGAAGCTCCTGTACCAGCTGCGGCTTCAACCCCTCCAGAGGCGGTTGAAGAGCTGGGCGCCGTCTTTCTTTGCCTGACAAGAAAGACAATTTTAGCAGTTTTTATTTAAGATTATTGCCAGTTTAAGGTTCTTACCTTATTTGAAATCTCATTCGCTCCTGGGATTTCTGGGAAGGTTCCCCTTGGGAAGAAGAACCATCATCGATTCTTGCCTTCCTCACGGCAAACAAGGTAGCTCCCCCCTGGATATGTTCAGCTATGAGCATATTTCTAAGGAAAAGATAGAAACAAAAAGCAAGGTCTTTACCTGGGCTACCGTACTGGCTGGTGGGGCTACATCCGAAGGCCTTGGCAACTCCTGGGTCACTGGAGCCACCACAATCGGCCTTTGCTCAACTACCTCCTCCTCTGTCTGCAGAGGAGGAGGATTTTCCCCCCTGGGAGTTGCATTAGTCACAGGGAGAAGCTCTTCTCCCTGTATGAGCATTGATTTGTCAAACATACAGAAGAAATCATAAAAAGAATGACAGAAAGGAATCCTTACCGTGGTCGTCCTTTCGACCAGAGGAACAGTGACAACCGGTCCTGAAGTCTCGGGGGCTTCAGGAATTGGGGGGTCACCCGCGACCACAAGATTTTCGGTGGTCGCAGGATCTGCCACGACCACCTCTTCGGTAGTAGTGGTCTCTGCGGGGCAGCTTGGGGCATCGCCGGATGGGAGATCCGCGATCTTCCTCCTCCGGAGGATCAGAGGAACGTCATCTTCTTCCTCCTCGCTCCCCTCTCCCTGTACGACGAAGAAGTGATTCCAATCTGCACCTGGTAAAACAGAAGGGATGCGATATCTTACCGCCGTCTTTCTTGCGGTAGGAGGAATGCTCCGTGAAGACCCTTCCCTAGGATTTGGCCTGGCCTTCTTGGAGGCAGGACTCTTTATCCTTGGTCTTTGGGAGACCTTCTTCCCGTTTTTTACCGTTGGCTTCCCATGAGAACCTACGTTCTCACTCGGGAAAGTCGTCTCGGCAAACCTTCCTAGGAGCTGATTCACATTTTCGATGAAAATGTTTAACGCAGGACATGCATAAGATCTAAAAAATGGAAGCCAGACAGAGAATGTACCTTTCGGTGCTCCTGTTTAAGGTCGTCGCCGGCGTGAATCAGACTCTGTGGACGAGGTGATCCCTTAGGGCCCTCTACATCGGCGTTGTAGGCCCTAAGGAGGGAGTTGGTCCGCCTTTCAATTTCGGATGAAGGCAGGACTGTTCCCAAACTCAAGTCAGAATTTACACAATTCAAAAATGGGAAAGCTCAGCGCCAAAGAAAGAAATACCTTGACTGTAGTCCAGGGTGCTATCAGCCATGGACCTAATCTTCCACGCCGGATGAGCCCTTTCACGCAGACGACTCACCCGATTCTTCACGAAGTCTCGAATGATGTCTCGAGCCGTCAATCCTTGATTGACCAAGTGAAGAATCACCTCGGCATGCTTCGAAAGCTCCGAGTTCATCGCCGGAGGAACATTTAACTCGCTCGACTTCTCCGGTCGCGAGTTTTCAAACCATAGACTACTTTTAGATGGTGGAGAGCAGTAAAACCACCTTTGGTGCCACCCGTGCACAGAATCTCGCAAGGGTGGGGAGGGATACTCCTTTTTGTCCCTCAGCTGGAAGTAGATGCATCCGGCAGCGTTGGTGCTCTTCGACCACGCTGAAAAGTAGAATCGCCGGAAAAGATCCACGCTGGGATATATTCCAACGAAGGCTTCACAAAGATGCTGGAATACCGCAAGGATCAGCATCGTGTTGGGGTGGAGGTTGATCAGTTCCCACCCATAGTGCTCAAGGACATCCTTGAGGAACCGACTCTCGGGGAATCGGAACCCGCAGCGCAGGTACTCCTCAAAAACCACCAACTCGCCCTCTTGGACAGTTGGAGTTTCTTGGTCCTTCTCCGCAGGCCGCCAGTTAATGAGCAGCCGCAGAGAAAGGATCTCCTCCTTCTCTAACGCCATTAGGCTCCCCTCGGAATGGTGGATGGATCTACTCCAGGATGCCATCTTTGGTGGAGAATCAAAGGGAAAGCTGGCGATTTTGGGAAGATGAAGGCTGAAGAAAATGAGGGTTTTGTGCAGCGGGAATAATGAGGGTTTTGGCTGTGTGGCTTCTTTGAGAAGACATCTGCTCTTTTTATAGACCCAAGGCGACGCATTAATGAGTAAGCGGCTCATTTCAAACGTTCCATTGAATGCTTTATTCATTTCCCATAATGGATACTGTCTCTGATGGACCCGATAAAGTACTCAGGCGTCGGATCTGAAACAAAAAGACTTCTTTGTTTTGGAAACTAAAAGTGCAAAAGGACTGAAAAATTTTTAGTACTTTTCAGAAGACGTTTTTCCTTTTTATACTTTGAACATTTTTTTCAAAAAAATCATGTAACTCAATTTTGGACGTACTGGAATGTTTCTAATTGGGTTATGGTTTTATCGAAATCATGTTTTAGGCTAAAACTTCGATTCTAATCGGAGTGACAGCCTGACCGAGTCCCAACTCTGGTCGCACTTTAGTTTTGACCGCGGCTCTGAAACTGATCGTGGAATCAGGGCAGGTCGCGGTGTTTCTTTTTTTCTTAAAAGCGATTCTGATCGCAGAACTAAAGTTTCCTGTGTATGAATGGTCGCAAACATAAAGTTTATGGCTATATTTTCGCACAGAAGATGTGAAGAATATTCATGAGAAATAAGAAACTTTTATTTCTTACATTCTTTACATACAAAAGGGATGCAATCGATCAAAACATCGACTTGCTCCGAAAGAAGTTTACAAAGTTCCCCAAGGGACATGTTGTTGTCAGTAGGATTTACACTAGCAACCCCCAGGGAACTAGCAACTACCCTAAGTCTATCTATATCGTCCCTAACAACAGATGCACTATTGTCCCTAATCAAGTCAGAGAGTTCTCGCTGTTGCTGAGCGAAGTCCCTCTCTCGACGAAAATGGTGCGCCTCTTCTCGGGATCGATCAAGACATTCTGCTAGACGCAGAATCTTCGAGGCCATCTCCTCGGTCTTCTTCTCCAGGGCATTCTTCTCTTCCAGAAGAGTCTGTCCGGAAGGAAGAGATGGAGCAGCAGAAGGCTGATCGCTGGAGCCTCCTACCTCCTGCATTTTGCAAAAGTTAGTCATACTAACTAAAATTATCAGCAAAAGGGGAGAAGAATTGTTACCTGTCCCGGTGCATAACACGTTAATACACCCATCTTGGGAGGAAGATCATCATATGGTGGAAGAGCAACCTTCCCATCAGAAGATTGCTTCGCCAACCCAATATGGTAATCATCCGATCGAGGGATAATCACCGCTTGCCGACCAGGATGTTGATCACCCAAAAGAATGGGAGAATTGGATGTGATGGGATCTTTCTCTAAGGATAAAGGCCTAACTTGCCGAGAGGCATGAACGGGGAGGGTCAAAGGAACTGAAGGAAGAAAGAAACTTGCTACATTCTTCACCTTTGTTCCACTGGAAGATCGTTCGTCGACCTTGGGTTTCTTCCTTAAGGGAGACAGGACTTCAATCGTTTGAGGCCTTTGTTCGACAATTTCCCCTTCATCACTCTCAATCTTGATGATTTCGTGATCTGCCATTGGGAGGCGTATGTGAAAAGGAAGGAGGCAGGATAACAAGAAAAGGACTTAGACGTGGAGGGAAATTGTGGAGTTTTACAAATCCAAGACCCTGGTATTTATAGCCGCCTGGGTGACGGTTTGCATTCCAGGCGCCTCGGGTTTCGTCAAAGCATTTACAATTTTACCTCGAGATAAAAACAATTCTATGGCGCTATCATTGCCCGTCACGTAATGTCAGAACCCGTCTTGAGAAAACCAACCGTTTTCACTTAGTGCGCCACTAAGTGGAAAAATTGAAGAGTCGGGTTAAAAATCCAATGCGTGGTTTTAAAATTCGAAATAAACACGTCTCTTCGTTTTCTTCGAATTTGGGGGCTAGCTGACGAGGATTGACACCCGGGTCACTTCTAATAAACTCTTGGTTCAAGACAGGTTCGAACCAGGCATGTATCTGGCGATGCGAACTCAAGCTATTTCTGAGGGGATCACCATGAGGTCGCAAGCTTTACGCGATCAGGTCGCGGGTTTCGTGCGATCAAGCCGACAGCCTTGTGCGGTCAGAAGTTCGTATGCTATACGCGGACTGGACTGGATATCCAGGATGCTGTGCGGTCAGCCCACATTCCGCGGTCAGAACATTCTCGACCAAGGTGCTTGGAGTTTATTCAGTTATCTTTATACCAGAATATTCCAAGCATCCCGAAGATTCCTCCACGTTGAAGACCAACCGTCAGAGGTTATTATATGCGATTATTCATGATTAACACGTGTTAATAACCTCTGTGGAAGTTAACAGTGGTTCTCCAGAAACCGCATCCAACCGTTTGATGCAATTTTATTCATATGGCACCCTTTCGACCAATATAAAAAGGTGGCAAAGTACATCAAATGGGGGATTCAAGACATTTGGAAGAACAAGACTCTTAAGATAATCGAGATATAAGATATCTCGATCACTCAAACAGCCAAGTCTATGGCTTAGATTAGACAACACTTACAAGTCTCCTATAGCTTCTTTTTGTACACTTATATAGGGAAGACTTTCGCCTGTGAAGGTTTCTCCCTGCTAGTTTGTAAAGCTTTATCTCATATAGTGAAATCCTAACAGGACGTAGGGCTTTTACTCCCACCATCGAGGGCCCGAACCTGTATAAATCTCTCTGTGCTCCTGTTCACCATTGTTCGGCATACCTTCCCGGAGGGTCATCTTGAAAGGTTTCACAATTACAAATTTTGCATAAGTTCGGCTGAGGACCCCGAGACCGAATCGTCGACACTGTCCTCCGGTGCTGGTCCCGAGCGTCGCCATGCGCCCGGGGACGTGGCCTCTGGTGCCTGCCCCGGGCGCTGCCTTTTGGCCCCTGGGACCTGGCCTCCGATGCCGGTCCCGGGCGCCGCCATTCACCCGGGGACGTGGCCTCCGGTACCTGCCCCGAGCGCCGCCTTTTGGCTCCCGGGACCTAGCCTCCAGTGCCTGCCCCGGGCGCCGCCATTTGCCCTGGGACCCGGCCTCTGGTGCCAGTCCTGGGCGCCGCCATTTGCCTGGGGACCCGGCCTCCGGTGCCGGTCTCGGGCGCCGCCTTTTGCCCGGGGACATCGCCTCCGGTGCATGTCCCGGGCATCGTCGCCCTTCTAAAGGTAAAGTCTTTGGTTCTTCATCACGTGCAGGTCACGCGAGGAGCGCCTCGGGAATCAGCGACCACCTGTCGAGCATCCAAGGCATTTGACCGGGAGAAGGACGTTGCTACCCCTCAATCCGACGGTAGCGTCCGCGGTAGTTTAGTCTTTTTGCTTCTTTTTGGGGCTATAAATAGCCCTTGTACCCCCTGTAGTAAGGGGAAGTGATTCATTATTATTGGAATAGCCAAACTCACAGGTGTGCTCCGGAAGCCTCTCCCCCGAGAGAGCCTCCCCAGCCGACTCCGGTCGGGAGCACGCCGACAGAACTAGGGCCCCCACCGGGACCCGAACCTGTATAAATCCTCGTGTCATTTCTTGTGTTTGTCCGGCGGGGGAGGACCGGTCACCCGGTCAGCCCGCGTCGCGTTTTCTTCGCTAGAATCGTCTACGAAACCTGCCGGGGTATTCGCAATATCACGACAGTTGGCACCGACGGTGGGGACTCGTGACAAGACGCCATGGCTCCCCCAAGAACAAGGGCTCGCACCCTTCCCGGTGACGCCGGTCTCGGAGACCCGGCGCCGCCCGTCCGAGACACTACTGTCCCGGCGCTTCCGCCCAGAGGCGGCCAAACCCAGGTACCGCCTCCCACCTTTCCTCTTAACTTAGGTGCTTCCACCTCCGGGGCGCCCCCGGTGACTGTGGGAACCTCGGCCGGGACCAGTCTCCCCCCGACGGCTCCCCCGACGCCCCGGGACGCCCTGCTCGAGGCTTTAGTGGAGGGCCAGCTTCGCACCCAGCACTCCATGGATGAGCTGCTTCGCGTGTTGGTGCGGCCACCGGCCCCCACATATGCGCCGTACCCATATCCGGGGGCCATGTCCCCGTTTATGGGTCACCCGGCGGTCCTCCGGTCTCCGGAGGTTTATCTGCACCGTATGACCCCAGTGCGGGATATCCTCCCCCTACGGGTCATACGCCCGGACCCTTCCCGACACCCGGGCCTTCCCGGTGTAGGGAGGGTACTTCATGCCCGGGCCCCTCGTGGCACCAGGGGGATACCCCGTTCCGGGCCAGTTCCCGGGGCCGGGGGCCCAATACATGCCGGGGGTTTTCCCTGCGCCGGGAGCGTCCCGCCCCACGTGTCACGTTTACCGCACCGGGGGCGGTCGACAAAGCAGCTCCCGTGCCTCAGTGGACTTCCCCCCGCATCGGCTCCCCGGTTCCGGACGTCGCCGCGGGGGCTCCCCCCTCGCCGGTTCTGGATATTACAGGGGCTTCCCCCTTTCCGGTTCCGGTCGTCGCCCCGGGGGCTCCCTCCACTTTGGTTCTGAACGTCGCCGCGGGCGCCCCCTCCCTGGTTCCGGATGATACAGGGGCTTCCCCCTTTCCGGTTCCGGGGATCTTCGCAGGGGGCACCCCCCAGCCGGCCCCGGTAGCCTCTAGGCCAGTAGCTACAGTGCATGAGCTCCCTCCCCCGGCGAAACAGGTACGTTTCTCCCGGGGGGAGGTCGAGCGAATGCATTCACCCAAGCGCGGGGAAGAACTTCCCCCTGGCCGCGGGCGCGGAGAGCCTCTCTCTCGCACCGGTCGGGGGAAGAGACCCGCCGAAGAGCCAACCTCTCCGGAGGAGAGCCCGGACGTCCAGGAACTCAGCCCCGGCCCAGAAGAAAAGCGTCGCCACCGCCACTCCGGCGGACCTCTTCGGCCGCTTCCTGATTCTGATAACGAGGGCGTGTCCCCCGTCAAAGAAGACAGCGACCGGGACTCTCCCCGGGAAGTGCAGGGGGCTAATCAGCCCCTATGCCGCAAACTTCACAGCATTCGGTGGCCGCGGCCCTATCGCCCGCCGCACATCGAGCACTATAACGGTGCGGCCAACCCTTACAAATTTGTGCAGGTATACTCCACAGCCATCTCCACGGCCGGGGGGGACGAGACAGTGCAATGCAACGTCTTCCCCCTCTACCTCACCGGCATCGCCCGCTCCTGGTTCTACAACCTGAAGGCCGGCTCCATCAAGTCTTTCACACAGCTCAAGCGTGTGTTCTGCGCGAACTTCCAGGGGAACTACGTGCGCCCCCTGGACTCCTCGCAGCTGTACACCGTCCGACAGAGGACTGGGGAAACCATCCGAAGCTTCTTCAAGCGCTTCGCTCAAGTGAAGAGCAAAATGGCTCACGTCCCCGACTCTACGGTCATCGAAACGTGCAAAAACGGGATCCTCCCGGGGGAGCTCCACCGGAGGCTCTCTCGGAGCTGCCCCTCCTCCGTCGACGAGCTCTTCAACGTACTCGAAAAGTACGCTCGGGCGGAGGAAGACGACCTCTGGAAGAAGACCCAGGGGGCTCCCGCCCCCGCCGACCGGGGGGCCAGGGACCCCTTCAAGCGCCCCAGACAGGGGGGGGCCTAACGAGCCACGACCTCGGGACACCTTTGTCCTCGAGGGGGGAGGCGGCTCACGCGACCCCCCGAGGGGCAACCGCCCCTTCCCCAAGATGGAAGGCCATGGGGGAGGACAGTCTTCGCTCGGCCGGGAGGGCCCCGCGAGGAGAGGCAAGGAAGGACCGTGGTGCAGCTTCCACGGGTCCAGTACCCACGCTACCCGGGAGTGCCACCAGCTGCTGCAGCACTTCGCGGCGTTCCTCGACCAGCATGGGCAGGGGGGGGACTCCGGCCTCCTTGCCCCCTCGACCAGCTGTTCCGGCCCTTCCTGCTCCCGCGGGGGCTCAGCAAGGGCAGACGCAGGAGGGGGAGCCTTCAGAAGCTCTCCCCTTCCAAACTTCTCAGCGCCGCATCAACGTCATCGTGGGAGGGTCCGCCTCCGGGCGGTACTCTAAGCGCAGCGTAAGGAGTATGCACGCGAAGTCAAGGTTGTGGGGGTGGTGCATACATCTCTGCCACCCAAGTGGTCGGACGTCCCCCTCACCTTTAAGGCAGAAGACGCGCGCGGGGTTCGCTTCCCCCACGACGACGAGCTCATCGTCTCCGCCACCATCTACAACTACCACTTGGCCCACATCCTCGTGGACGGCAGGGGCAGACGCAGGAGGAGCATGCAGCACAACTTACGGCTTTCCTGCGTGAGAACTCTGATGTTTTCGCGTGGAAGCCCTCGGACATGCGGGGCGTCACCCGGGGAGTCATTGAGCACAAGCTCGCGGTGGCCCCCGGTCACCCCCCGATCAAACAGAAGCTGAGGAAGCTCTCCCTCGAGCGCCAAGAGGCAATCAAGGGGGAGATCGCCCGACTCCGAGAGGCGTGGTTCATTCGGGAGGCAAGTGGCGAGTGTGCGTGGACTTCACCGACGTTAACCGCGCCTGCCCCAAGGACAACTTCCCACTCCCGCAGATTGACCAACTGGTCGACTCCACCGCGGGGTGCGAGTTGATGAGCTTCCTAGACGCCCACTCGGACTACATCAAGTCCTGATGGCGGAAGGGGACGAGGAAAAGATGAGTTTCATAACTCCCCTCGGAACCTTCTGCTACGTCCACATGCCCTTCGGGCTGAAGAACGCGGGAGCGACCTTCCAGCGCCTCATGACGCTGGTCTTCAAAGATCAAGTCAGCTGCAACATCGAAGTCTATGTAGACGACGCGGTCGCCAAAAGTCCCCGCGTAGCCGCCCACGTCGACGACCTGGCGGAAACCTTCCACAACCTCCGCGCGTATGGACTGAAGCTCAACCCGGAGAAGTGCACCTTCGGCGTACGCGGGGGGAAGCTTCTGGGTTTCCTCGTGTCCCAGCGGGGCATAGAGGCAAATCCCGATAAGATCCGGGCGTTTCTGGACATGCCCCCACCGCGCTCCGTCAAGGACGTCCAGTGGCTCTCTGGCCGCCTAGCCGCGCTAAGCCGCTTCGTCTCGCTGTCGGGGGAGGGAGGCCTCCAATTCTTCAAGATCCTCTGGGGGCTCGAGGGGTTCCGCTGGACCCCCGAGGCCCAGGAGGCCTTCGACGACCTCAAGAAGTACCTCACGAGCCCTCCAATGCTCGTGAGTCCGTCTCCAGAAGAGCCCTTGCTCCTCTACCTTGCCGCGACCCCGGTCGCCGTCAGCGCGGTATTGGTGAAGGAGCAAAGGGGGCAGCAACGTCCCGTATACTACGTGAGTGAGGCCTTCCAGGGGGCCAAAACTCGGTACACGGAGATGGAGAAGATCTGCTACGCCCTCCTGATGGCGTCCTGGAAGCTTCGCCACTGCTTCCTGGGACATCCCATCACCGTCCCGTCGTCCCTCCCCATGGGGGAGGTGCTGCGGAATAAGGAAGCAACCGGCCAGATAGGGAAGTGGGGGCCGAGCTCGCCCCCTTCTCCCTGTCCCTCACAGGCCGCTCCGCCATCAAGTCGCAGGTCCTCGCCGACTTCATCGCGGAGTGGACTCCTGCCTCTGGGCCCGGGGACGAAGACCTCCCCGCGTCGCCCCGACGTAGTGACCATTGGACACTCATGTTCGACGAGTCGCTGTGTCTCGCCGGGGCTGATGCGGGAGTAGTCCTCCGGAGCCCTGAGGGGAAGGAACTCAGTACGCCGCGCAGCTCGAGTTCCCCGCAACCAACAACGTCGCTGAGTACGAGGCTTTGCTCCTCGGTATGCGCCTTGCGCGCTCCCTGGGGATTCGGCGCCTCCTGTTGGATCAAGGATGCCGACTAGAGGGGGGGTGAATAGGAGGCTTTTAAAAACTTTAAAGCTTAAAGCAAATAAATGCAAATCAAGACAAATAAAATAAGCAAGGAGAAAAGAGAACAAACACAGTGATTTTTACCGAGGTATCGGAGACTCGCCCAATCTCCACTAGTCCTCGTTGAAGCACTCAAGTCACTTGAGTTTTGCCTCAATACTCACGAAGAGTATTATCAACTAAGGTTGCTCCTTGTCCACTCTGGAAAGGCGAGCACCAATGCCTTGTACAAGTTTGCCGAGCCTCTCCAACAATCTCCGTTCTGGAGAGGTCAACGGCCACGCCTCCGAACCGTCTAGGTGAGGGCGCTCACCAAGAGTAACAGGCAGCGAGGTCTTCTCTAGACCTCCAAACACGCACCGAGAAGCTAAGCGAATGCAAATGCAAAAGAACTGAAGTGCTCGGTGGATCGGAAAACACTCGACTTGATCAAAAGACCAAGATTTTAAGTGGAAAACTAAAGCTCAAGAGTGTATAAGAAATGCTACTGCTTGTTGTGTTAAACACATGCCCAAAGCCCCTATTTATAGCCTCAAGAAACAAATGAACCGTTGGAGCTAGGGCTGAAAATCAGCAACCCAAACTGACAGTCAGTTTGCCTAACTGACAGTCAGTTCAGTGCACAACGGCCGACAAAATTTACGGATAAAACTTTGCTAGCCGTTCGTGGTCGTTTATGGAAAGCTGAAACCCACAACTGACAGTCAGTTATGCAAACTGACAGTCAGTTCGACCAGAAAATCGACCAGAATCAAATAGAAACTCAGTTAAAAACATTGTGATCGAAACCCTAACTGACAGTCAGTATGGACAAACTGACAGTCAGTTTAGTACAAAAGTTTTGAGCCCAAAATACGCCCTCTCTGGACAATTGTCAGTTTAAACAAACTGGCATTCAAACTGACAGTCAGTTTAGCAAACTGACAGTCAGCCTGAACAAAAACAGAGATAACTTTAAATCCAGAAATCCAAAAGAGGTGTTTAATAGCTCGTTTGAAAGATAATTTCAAGGGCTACATTTTTGTCAACAGAAGAAAAACCAGATCTACCTAGATCTTTCTAGAAGATCAAAAAACTCTTCTGGTGTGAAAAACTGAACTGAAAAATCAGATTTTTCAAATTAAGTTCAAATCAAATCCAACCAAAATGATGCAATGCAATGACCTAAGTTTCTCGGTTCATGTTGGAGATAAAGAGAGGACTTTCGCCACCCCTCTTTATAGTACGATTAAAACTAAAAAATAATTTCCCTAATCGATCATCTCCAAACACCGAGATCGGTAAAAATAAAAAAACAGATTACCTTTTGCCCGGGGACATCGCCTCCGGTGCATGTCCCGGGCATCGTCGCCCTTCTAAAGGTAAAGTCTTTGGTTCTTGATCACGTGCAGGTCACGCGAGGAGCGCCTCGGGAATCAGCGACCACCTGTCGAGCATCCAAGGCATTTGATCGGGAGAAGGACGTTGCTACCCCTCAATCCGACGGTAGCGTCCGGGGTAGTTTAGTCCTTTTGCTTCTTTTTGGGGCTATAAATAGCCCATGTACCCCCTGTAGTAAGGGGAAGTGATTCATTATTATTGGAATAGCCAAACTCACAGGTGTGCTCCGGAAGCCTCTCCCCCGAGAGAGCCTCCTCAGCCGACTTCGGTCGGGAGCACGCCGACAGGACTAGGGCCACCACCGGGACCCGAACCTGTATAAATCCTCGTGTCATTTCTTGTGTTTGTCCGCGCGGGGGAGGACCGGTCACCCGATCAGCCCGCGTCATGTTTTCTTCGCTAGGATCGTCTACGAAACCTGCCGGGGTATTCGCAATACCACGACATATATATTCGGATCGGATTACAATTCCAAACAGGGAACGAATTCTTTTTCATGGTCGCGAACCAATCCATGGTCACGAGACCTTTTCGAATACGGTTAAGGTCGTGAAGCCGTATGCGATCAGGACTTGAAGATCCTCCCGGATCAGCTAGAGATTGCCTACTCTAACGACTTATTCTGTCATTATTAAGATGATGATACTAGTCTACGGTTATGCCCCGATAAAATAGTGGCTTATCGAGAATAATTCCTAAAACAAAATAGCATAACAGAGTAATAGAAAGGACAAAGATCTTTATTTACGGTTCCCATAAGACTAAAACAGTATAGAGAGATAGATAACCAATGGGGTTTAACCCATTTTCACAACATATAGATTAGTACTAAACAAGTCAAAATAGAATTTTTCCCTAACTGCTCCATCTTGAAACTAAACATCCTAATCGCTGCTCTAGTTGAAGTTTTCGACAGGTACCCTACGTCTTCTTCAAAGTTGTGACTAACACCATATAGATCTCCAGGCGAGCATGATTCGACTATTTTGTATAAATATATAAAAGCAAGGGTGAGCACAATTATACTTAGCAACAATTTAACCAAATGTGGATATATGCCTACTTAATTTAACCAATAGCCCGATACCGATATTTGCACTTAAGTTTTTGTTAAGAGTATGTAAGGAATGGTCATTTTCTTTTATTAAAACAAACTCTATTGTTCATTTATAATATGGATGTAACTTTTTGTCAAGAAGTCGGAGTAAACTTTCATGTGTCTTTCTCTGCAGAGGTGTGCTGCTTTACCCATAGAAAACCTTGGCCATAATTATTCCCCATTTATTTAAACATGTGAACTTGATTGAGTGTAAATAGTCTTTCTTGGATCCGTACTCTAAGTATTTCCATCCGGTATTTGTTTGAAATGCCATTGTAGTCAGACTCATCTGCTACTCCACTAGTTGAGCATATAACTCATGGGTACTTTCGAGCGATCCGTAGAATCTTCGAGATTATTTTTGAGTGATTTGTGATGCTTCTTAAATTATTTGAAGTTACCCGTGGTACTCAGTACATATAAATGACGTTTCTATATGGAGACTTAGCTATTTGATGGGTACTCGACTAAATCTGTCCTATACTAAGTCTGTAGTCCATATATTTGTACGACACATACTAGTAAATAAAAATTGATTATGACCTTAAAACCTTTAATTCATATGTAGAAAAATTCAAAACTAACTTGAGAACCTTCCCTAAACTTCCCCTACCAATTATATAATTGTTCACCAGTTGTTTCAACAGCTGGTTACTTTCAAACATAATTAATCATATTTCTCAATCATTTAAATTCATTTAATTATTTCAAAAATAGCCATTTTCATGCAATTGACACTATTAAATTTTATTAGATGAAAATTAATTATTACGAAAAAAGATGAAGCATTAAACATGATTACGGAAGGTTGCCTGTTTAAGTAAAGTCGGGTCCTAAATTAGTGTTCATGATCGAAGGTCCGATCCCTTTTGCTTCATTTCTGAAAAGATATACAATCCACCTAAACAAAATTTAAAAATATGCATAGTGTCTTGTCTAATTGGTCTCATACTAAAAAATTGGAGCTAAGACCTTCTCCAACTGATCCCGCAAAACACTGTTCACCCAAAAAAATCCTATTCTGCGAGCCGTTTGGGTTCGCCCGGTTGCTCCAACAGACAACATATTCCCGCTCCCGTCGATGCATATGCTACAGAAAATACGCAAATATCCACATGCTACAGAGAAAACGCAAATATTCCCGCGACGCCGGTTCCCTTGCCACTGCTCCCCTCGACGCCGGTTCCCCGCGCTCCTCCCCGCGCCGCCGCTCCCCGCGCCTCCGCTCCCCGCACCTCCCAGCGCCGCCGCTCCCCGCACCTCCCAGCGCCGCCGCTCCCCGCGCCTCCGCTCCCCGTGCCCCGGGCAGCCGCTCCCCGCGCCGCCGCTCCCCGGTCCCGCGCCCAGCGCCGCCGAGCCCAGCCGCTCCCCCCGCGCCACCGAGCCCAGCAGAGTGATGAACAGTGCGCGCGAAATTCGTTCTGATAGTTATTTTTGAGGGATGAAGAGTGATATTTAGAGATTGTTGTTGGAGTATGTTCAAATATAGGACTAGAATCTTTTAAGGGTGATATGTATATCAGGATATAGAAATCAGGATATAGAAATCTGATTTTAGGTTTCGTTGTCAGAGAAGGTCTAAGGCTCAGAAATCTAGGAATTCAACAAAATGCACGAAATTAATAATTTCTCCAAATTCACCTCTGAAATATTTTCTGCTATTTTCCTCAAATTTTTTTCTCTCTCCTCTTTTCCCCTCATTTTCCCCTCTCTTTTTTCTCCTTCCCTGTCCCGACATCGAGCCCGAACCACTTAGCCGCCACCGCCGCCAAATCCACCTCGCCTGCACCTCCTCCGGCCTCCTCGGATCGCCGGAGGATCGCCGCCGACACTCTACACCTAATCCCCAACCGCCAACTTGCCTCAAATCACCCCAAATCACAAGCCCTATCTTCCTTACCCTCGGATTGGTGGCGTGGGCGTGCGGGTGTGGTCGCTGGAGCTTGTGGTGGTGATCGCGCTGAGCTGGGGACGGCTGCCGGCGTCGAGATCGCTGCAGAGAGAACTTAGGGTGAGTCCCTCTACCCCCCTCTCTCTCTCTCTCTCTCTCTCTCTCTCGCTACGTGTGTGTATGAGTGCGTGCTGGTGTGTGTGCGCTTGCTCTCCTCGCCGCTCGCGCCCTTTTATAGTGCCCGGCCAACTGCTCCTCCTCGCCTTGTCCCGTCCTTCGCAGGGGCGTGCTTGGCGTGCGTCCTCACCCATCGCGTCCATGGTCGGGCGTGGCCGATAACGGCGCGTCCGGCTTGGAATGCCCGTCCTGGATGACCTCATCTTGGATCATCTTGAATGGGTTTGATCAATTTTGTAGAATGACTTGGTGGCACAAGTTTTACTAGTTACTCCCTTCCCTTGGAATGCGTTGGTGCAGCATGGCTCCATTTCATTCCACCAAGCAAACACCAACCATGTGTGTCCCTCTAGGATCGGATGATTCTAGGATGATGTAATTGCTGAAACCAAATAGCCCATCAAAATTCGTTTTATCTGTGATAAAATCTATATATCCTTAGAAGCTTGTATGGTGTGTATCTGCGTGATATTACTGCGTTTGTACCCAATGTATATGTGGTCTGTAATGCCTGAAACCAGGGGTCTTGGAGTTTACAGTCTATCAAAAGCACACACAAGCGTAGGCTTACATGCATTCCAAGACAAATGTCTAATTACAGATGCAAGTACATAAAGAAAATCGTGTAAATAATAAGAATAAGTCTTACAAAATCTGGAAATAATTGTATGAAATGAAGATTACTGAAATGATACCCAAAATACTAATGAATACTTCGAAGTCTAACCATCCGTCTGGAGAACTGTTCCATCTTTGTTGGGGTGTTCTTGAGCACGGTCGACATCCTGTCCTAGCTCCTAGTACTAGGGTTCAGAAATCTGTTTTAGTCCCAGATCCCGCTTGGTGACCGGTAATGGTTCCCGGCCAGTTACCGGCCGGAACTGGTTAAATTACGTCTGGGAGAAAAGGTATATTGTACTAGAGCGGAGACCGCAAATGGGAACCTGTTGGGAACCAGAAATTTTGGCCAAGAACCGGAAGCAATAATTTCCTTTTTTTGCATGGGAGTTTCCTGCATGGAAATTCTGGCATGGGAAGTGGGAATTAACCAAACTTATTTGAATCATTGAATGCATGCTGTATGCCTAATTAGTTTCTTATAGATAAGATTTGCTGAGAAAAAATAGTTTGGACTATGTAACTGCCCTATTTTTGTGCCAAAAGACCAGTTCTCACAGAAACTAAGAAGATAACATCCCCACTGCTCTATTGTTGCGCCATAATTCCTTATTTTATGGTAATTGATACCTAATCCGTTGCATTCAATGGGGGCAATACCCGCATGAAGCTAAGCCACCGGTTTCTCAGGTTCTCAAGACAATCACGTCCTCCAGAGGACGGTTGAAGCCAGTGCAGTCAATGATGCGCGACGTGCCTAGGTGCTCAGGCGAGGCGCAGTGAGGCAATAACTTTCTTGAGAGAGCATCAATAATTGGGATTAAGTGGACAAGGTGGTGTGTGCATATATACATACACCACCATGCAACTAACCCTGAGTTTGAGATTTAGCAAGGGCGGGTGTGTGTGTGTGTGTGTGTGTGTATAAAGCTATTGTTATACTCCAGGGAGTATGTACTCCTGTCTCTTTAATTATACTATAAATACTTCTTGTTCCATGGATACTTCTTTGGCCACACACACTCTTTCAGTTGTCTAATATGTTATTTATGAAAAAATATATTTTGTAACCTAGCAATCATATACTATACTTCATTAATATTTCTTTATATATAGTAAAAGATCCTACTACAACATACTGTAGCTACTACAATAATCAGAACCGTCAAATTTAGTGAACAATCTCATCTATTCATTTATTATAGTATTTTTAAAACCTCTCTTTGCCCCCTATACTCAAAAGCTGCCATGACATGTGAAAAATTATTAGGCCATAGTGTCCAACTCCCAATAATTCGAATAAAAGAACTATTACTTTGATAGCTTGTTGTCCTTGTCTTCCTCATCTACTCCATCCATTCCCTCCATTGCCACCTTGCCGGCATGGGCAGCTCGACGAATGTATCCTTGGTGTATTTTCGAGCGGATCATGTGGCCTTCCGCCTAGTCTTCTTCCTTAAGGGAGCACAGATCTATGCATGGCTATACTGAGGGCCTCTTTTTGAGTTCTTTGTGTGAATTTTCTTGGAATTTAGGCACTTTTGTTTTCTTCTTTTAGTTTGTTTCTTTGGTTCATCTAACAACCAGAGGATGTGTTCTTCACCTAAATTCGAGCTTATTTTTTCTTTCTTTATTTCTTTATTTATCTTTTCTGTTTTGAGTTGGATCAAATGAATGGCGTTTGCTATTGAAGAGTTGAGACCAGAACCAACCCAACCTCCATCGAAGAATTGGATAAAATGAATGATGTATGCTATTGAAGCTCTTGTGCAGTAGCTATTGCACGAGTAGTACTTTTTGTAGTATTATCTTAACTGCTTCAAAAGTACTGAACATGATTTAAAAAGAGACGAAACTTGCAATAAAGAATTATTAATAGATATTATCCATTGCACAAGTGATATCTTTTTTGGTGTTACCTTGATTGTCTCAAAGATAGAACATGATTTAGAAGGGGACGAAACTCACAATAGGGAATTATTAATTAATATTAGTCGTGGTACCTTTTATAATATTAACGAACTATTTCAAAAATATCAAGTGTGACTTAAAAAGGGAAGAATCTCATAATAAGAAATTGTTACTTCAAATGTGGTTACATATAACATTTTCTTTTGTATTTTACATTATCTTGGCATAACAAGATTTTTCCATCCACTATCTAGTGTTGGTAACTTCAAATTTCAAATTTTAGCAAGAAGGACATATCATTTCTACTGCCAATACTACACGCTACTAGTCTAATGTATGCAACATCATGTGTATAATCATGCCAAAATGGAGGAGTCCTAGGTGATAGACTTAGTGTGTTGCATTCCTTTACCAGGAAGAAAGAGCTGCACTAACATAGAAAAGCGAATGACTTTTAACCATTTTGGAGCAAGGAAATCCTTACACAATTTTATTCAATTTGATCCTCATCAATCACATTGGATGGTTCCGATTGATGTAGTAGTTACTTGCTGTAGTATTAAAACCGTGTCCTATGTATATATTAATTAATTTATGCACCTAGCTGCCTAGTTACCCGCACCAATTCTTGTGTGATATATGTGTATTTGAGTCTGACAATTCCAAACTAAGGTATACATCATATTATAGAGTAGTTCTATTATGGTAACTTAATTCTAAACTCATTTTCAAACTCAAACAAGTAACTTTTTTGATAAATGCACCTCAAATTCATAATTGGGTATATACAATGCATGTTAAGGTATATGATTTGAAGTTCTCTTAAAGCGATTTTAAATCATTGTTTTTTATATCCTACGATGTTTTCAATGAGTATCATGGTATACCCATTTTAGATTGCTTGTATCTTGAATCAATCTAATGATTTTAGATTTGGGTGCCTAGGCACCCAGGTGCATGAAGAATACGTTATATATATTTTTCTAATATGTTATTTACGAAAATATACGTTATAACTTAGCAAATTATATACCATTTGTCATAATAAACGTTATACATGTATTTTAGTAACCAAAATAGTACCTAGAGTACAAGTCCACTGTTCTAAAAATCGGAAAAAATCGCCGATTAATCGGCGATTAACACGTAGTCAGCCGGCCGCCGATTCGATTATGTGGAAATCGGCAAATTAATCGGTCAACGCGATTAATCGGTCAAAATCGGGATAATCGACGATTAATCGGGAGGTTTGAAGAGATTTGAAGAGGTTTGAAGAGAGGAATCGGGACTCGGAGCTGTGTACCGTTGTGAAGCGACGTTTGGCTAGGTTTGACGAAGCGATGAGCCGCCGGGACCGCCGCCGCCGGCGGGAGTGCCACCGCCGTCCACCGGAGGTACCGCTGTCCTCCCTCTCCTCTCCCCTTTGCTGCCCCACCGCCGCTGCCTCCCTCTCCTCTCCCCACCGCCGTCGGCCTCTCCTCTCCCCAGCGCCTCTCCTCTCCCCACCGCCTCCTCTCCCCGCCGCCGCGGTGGAAACTGCTGGACGCCGGCTCCTTCAGTCACCGGAGCCGGGACTCCTTCACGCTGTTGCTCCTCCGCCGCCTCGATGTTGAGCTGCTCCATGCGAAGAGATGGGGTTTTTGTTGATTTAACCTTGCACGAGAAGCTAAAGGAGTTTGGCCGTTTGGGTTTTTGTGGCAGAGACGACGATTTTGAGAAGCTAATAGGGTTTGAGTTTCGATTTGGGGGAGTTGTGCTATAAGTATGGACGGGGCGGGGGCGGGGGCGGGGGCGGGGTGGTTTTTGGGATAAATGGGTTGATGGATATCCATTAGAATAGAGTGAGTTTTAAGATTTAATAAATAAAACAATTTTGATAATAAAAAATAATTTTATGTGAGTATTTTTACAAATTAAAGATATTTAGATGCTAACTAATAAAAACTATATAACAGTAGTAATATTTAATATAAGATGCTACAAAATTAGTTAGACTGATGTATTTATATTTACAAACGATAATGGACAAGAGGATGAAGATTGATACTTGCTACCTTGCTTTAATTATTATCATGCTTGATGTTTGATGCTTGATGTTTGCTACCTTACTTTAATTTCTTATGGGCTACTATTTAAGTCTGCCGATTAGTATCCACAGATTAATTCCGATTAATCCCCGATTCAACCGATTAATCTCTAGTCCCCTGCTCGCCGACCGACTAGCGATTAGTGATTTCTGGAACCTTGTACAAGCCAAAAGTATGTATAGTGTATTTCGATAATAGGAGTACACACCACACACTTAGAAGTACACTTTTCATATATGTATATGTGTGTGTATATGTATACATATATGTATATATTGTTATAGAATATATGTATCAGATACGAATTCGAATAAGATTTGAATCTTATCAAGAAACCTAATCTGTTAGGATTTCTTCTGCATGGGTAATTCGAATAAGATTCGTATTACATCAGGAAATCTAATCTGTTAGGATTTCCTCTACATGGCCCTATATATAGAGATGTATGATGGGTTTTGAGGATCATCACAAAAGATATAGCTGCCATCTCTTTTGATAGCCCATAAACCCTTGTTGTACGCGTTGGTGCTAGCACACTATCGTACGACGTTCCATCCCGGTACGTGTGGATACCGGTAGAGGTGTTGCTGCAATTACTGCGCTGATCAGGATAATCCGTGAGCGGTCGTTGTCATCTACATCCACTATCCAGGATGATCCGCAAACGGTTGTTGCGAACATTAGATTGCTGCACCAAATCTGCTTCCGCTATTGGTAACAATCTAATCTATGATCTATTACTTGCAGCCTTCGAGTAAAATCTTTGAAATTTTGCTAGTGTAGCTTACTCGTTTTCCTACAGTGGTATCAGAGCCATCCTGTATAGTATTAGATCTGGATTAATAATATATATATATATGTGATATATGAAGTTATAGTAGATTAGATCTACTAGTTCATTTAATCTGTTACCGTATAAGTTTCATTATACATGTTTGTTTTGACATCCAAGTGTTGTGATGAACAATTTTTTTTTTGGTCGGCTTTAATATGAATTAATGTCTAATGATCCTAGCATGGGCCAGAGGGAGGTGATGTTAGGGTTTATATGACAATAATCGATTAGATCTTCTAAATCATATGTGTATAGATTGGATCTATATATGACATTAACTGCCTATTCTAGATATTCATATTGGAGTTAATATGAATGACTTAAGGGGATTTAAACCAATCAGATTGGTTCGAAAATTTGATTAATATGATTAATTTAAAAAAAAAGATTATATTTGATAACCAGAAGCTGTCAACTTTGGTGTCTAAGGAAAGAACACATCATAAGGTTTTTCTTAATAAGCCTCGCTTGGCGGAACGCTTTCCTTCATGGTGTGAGTGAAAACAGTCGCGGTCTTTCCTGGCCAAGGTTACTGCCAACGGAAATTAAATATAGTCGTAGTTATGCATGTGAGATTATCTAATTGATGGTTATTTTCATGCATATAGATGTTGTGACATCTTTTAACCCCTCATGAAATATAAAGATTATACTTGACAACCAGAAGCTGTCAACTTTGGTGTCTAAGGAAAGAACACATCATAAGGTTTTTCTTAATAAGCCCCGCTTGACGGAACGCTTTCCTTAATGGTGTGAGCGAAAACAGTCGCGGTCTTTCCTGGCCAAGGTTACTGCTAACGGAAGTTAAATATAGTCGAAATTGCACCTATTAGATCATCTAGCTGATGGTTATTTTCGTGCATATGGATGTTTTGCCATGTTTTAACCCCTCATAAAAATTAAGTGTTTATTATACCCTTCCAATTGCTGCACCTGTCAAGATTTTGATCGTTGCTTGGTGGGTCTGACAAATCAGGGCACCATCAATTATCTTAATAAGGCAGGATGTGTGTTGGACACCCATAAACATAGAATTGGTTTAACTTAACAAAGCCATCAAAACGGTTTTGGGCTTTGGGGCATGGTGTTGGGATGACACCCAACAAACAAGAGTTATATATGATATAATTAGTAAGGAGTTGCTTACCTAAATAACTAGGTTTCTAGCAGTGATGCCAAAGCTCACTAGAACTTAGTGAAATATGGATCTTGGCCTACTATATATATTTCTTGAGTGATTTTTTCTAAAATATATAGTTGGTACATTTTTTATTGAATTGTTTAATAAAAGACTTTTCATAAATATAATGCTATAATTTTGCATTTCTTTACTGTTGTAGACTATGGATAGTGGTAGCTCCTCAAACAATTTCAGTTTGCGATCTGTCTTTAATAAAGAAAAGCTCAATGGAACAAATTTTATTGATTGGTATAGAAACTTGAGAATTGTTCTCAAACAAGAGAAAAATGACTATGTTCTAGAGACTTCTATACCTGATGAACCAGCCGCTAGCGCTTTACGTGCTCAAAAGGATGCTTATAAAAAGCATACCGATGACGCACTTGATGCCAGCTGTCTAATGCTTGTCACGATGAACTCTGAGCTTCAGAAGCAATATGAGAACATGACAGCTTATGACATGGCCGTGTCTCTTAGAAACTTATTCGAGGAGCAGGTCAGGGTGGAAAGATATGAGACCACCAAGAAATTGCATGATTGCAAGTTGGCAGAAAGAAGCTCGGTCAGTCCTCATGTGATCAAGATGATTGGTTACATTGAGAATTTGGAAAAACTTGGTTTTCCCCTTAGTCAAGAGTTGGCTACTGATATGATTCTCCAATCGCTCCCTCCGAGTTATGACCAGTTTGTCATGAATTATAACATGAATAATTTGGAGAAATCATTGACCGACTTGCATGGGATGCTTAAAACAGCGGAACAGAACATTAAGAAAAACCCAAATAATGTAATGATGGTTCAAAAGGGAAAAAGCTTTAAGAAGAAGGGCAAGGGCAAGGCTAAGGGAAAGGGCAAGGCTAAGGGAAAGGGCAAAGCTCTAGAAAGATCCTCTAGCGCTAAGCCTAATTCCAAAGGAAAGTCCAAGCCAGGTGCCACCCCTACTACTGAATGCTTCTATTGTAAGGAATCTGGACATTGGAAGAGGAATTGCAAGAAATACTTGGAAGATTTAAAGAAAAAGAAGGAAAGTGAGACTCCTTCAGGTATATATGTTATAGAAGTTCATTTAGCTACTTCTCCTTCCGACTCTTGGGTATTTGATACCGGATCGGCTGCTCATATTTGCACTTCGATGCAGGGGCTTAAAAGGAGTAGAAATTTGGCTAAGGGCGAGGTTCAACTTCGCGTTGGCAATGGAGCAAGAGTTGCAGCCTTAACTGTTGGAACTTTTATATTAGCTTTACCTTCAGGATTAGTTTTAGAACTTAATAACTGTTATTATGTTCCTGCCATAAGCAAAAACATTGTATCTGTGTCGTGTTTGGACACGCTGGGTTATGAATTTAGAATAAAGAACAATCGCTGTTCCTTTTATTTAAATGATATGTTTTATGGCAATGCCTCATTGGAGAATGGGCTTTATCAGCTAAATCTTGAATTACCTGTCTATAACATATGTACTAAGAGGCTTAGGTCCAATGATTTGAATCCCACGTTTATCTGGCATTGTCGTTTAGGCCATATCAATGAGAAACGCATCATGGAACTCCTGAAAGATGGGCTTCTAGACTCATTTGATTTTTAATCATTTGATGTGTGTGAATCTTGTTTACTTGGCAAAATGACAAAGGCACCTTTCACGAGTGAAAGTGAAAGGGCAAATGACTTATTGGTTCTTATTCATACTGATGTATGTGGACCATTAAGTTCAACAGCTAGAGGTGGTTTTCAGTACTTCATAACTTTTACCGATGACTTTAGTAGATATGGATATGTCTACTTAATGAGGCATAAATCTGAAACGTTTAATAAATTCAAGGAATTTCAGAATGAAGTACAAAATCAACTTGGCAAGACAATCAAAACCCTACGATCTGATCGTGGAGGGGAATATTTGAGCCAAGAATTTGGTGATCATCTAAAACAACATGGAATTGTTCCACAATTGACCCCGCCAGGAACACCTCAATGGAATGGTGTGTCAGAACGACGAAACAGGACCTTGTTGGACATGGTTCGGTCAATGATGAGCCAAACTGATCTTCCATTATCCTTCTGGGGATATGCTCTAGAAACAGGTGCGTTTACATTAAATAGGGCTCCATCAAAAGCCGTAGAAAAGACACCATATGAGATATGGAATGGAAGGCGTCATGGATTGTCTTTTCTTAAGATTTGGGGTTGTGAAGTTTATGTAAAACGTTTAATGTCTGATAAGCTCAAACCCAAATCAGATAAATGCTTCTTTGTGGGCTATCCTAAGGAAACAAAAGGATATTACTTCTATAATCGAGAAGAAAACAAAGTGTTTGTTGCTCGAAACGGTGTCTTTTTGGAGAAAGAGTTTCTTTCAAAAGGAGTAAGTGGGAGCACAGTGCAACTTGAAGAAATTCGGGAACCACTGGAAATTGTTTCAGCACCCACTGAAGCTCAGCAAGACCTGCAAAACAACGTAGAAAATAATGCAGGACAAGCACCGGTTATACGTAGGTCTGAAAGGGTACGTCACGCACCTGGAAGGTACATGCTCCTTACAATGGAGCAGCGTGAAGTATTATTGATAGATAATTATGAACCTAAGACTTACGAAGAAGCGATGATGAGTCCTGACTCTGAGAAATGGCTTGGAGCCATGAGATTCGAAATTGAATCCATGCATGACAATCGAGTGTGGAACTTGGTTGATCTGCCTGATGGTATAAAAGCCATTGAGTGCAAATGGGTTTATAAGAAAAAGATTGACATGGATGGTCATGTTTATATCCATAAAACACGATTAGTTGCAAAAGTTTCAAGCAAATTCAAGGTGTTGATTATGATGAAACCTTTTCGCCCGTTGCTATGTTAAAGTCAATCAGGATCATCCTAGTTATTGCTGCCTATTTTGATTATGAGATATGGCAGATGGATGTCAAAACGACTTTCCTAAATGGGAACCTAAGTGAGGATGTGTTTATGGCACAGCCTAAAGGTTTTGTCGATCCAGATAATACTAGGAAAGTATGCAAGCTTCATAAATCCATTATGGGTTGAAGCAAGCTTCTCGGAGTTGGAATCTTCGTTTTGATGAAGTAGTCAAACAGTTTGGTTTCATAAAAAAATGAAGAAGAGCCTTGTGTTTATAAAAAGGTAAATGGGAGCGCACTTGTTTTTCTGGTCTTATATGTGGATGACATACTTCTGATCGGAAATGATATTCTTATGCTTGATTCTGTGAAGTCCTCATTGAAAAGTAGCTCCTCTATGAAAGACTTAGGTGAGGCAGCATATATTTTGGGCATTAAGATCTATCGAGATAGATCTAAAAGGCTAATTGGATTAAGCTAAAGTACATATATTGACAAAGTATTGAATAGATTCAATATGCACGATTCCAAGAAAGGTTTTCTACCTATGTCACATGGCATTAGTCTTAGCAAGAGTCAATGTCCTTCGACATGTGATGAGCGGGACCGAATGAATAAGATTCCATATGCTTCTGCTGTTGGATCTATTATGTATGCCATGCTATGTACACGCCCAGATGTCTCCTATGCTCTAAGTGTTACGAGCAGATACCAATCAAATCCATGTGAGTCACTGGACTGCTGTAAAAAACATTCTTAAATACTTGAGGAGGAGCTGTAAGCTGGAAGAGTTCCAAGCAAGAAACTGTCGCTGATTCTACAACAGAAGCAGAGTACATTGCTGCTTCTGACGCTGCTAAAGAAGCTGTTTGAATTAAAAAGTTCATCTCTGAACTTGGTGTGGTTTCTAGTATTTCAAGCCTAGTGGATCTCTATTGTGACAATAGTGGAGCCATTGCGCAAGCCAAGGAACCAAGGTCTCATCAGAAATCCAAACATATACTCAGGCGTTATCACCTCATCCGAGAAATCGCGAATAGAGGTGATGTGAAGATTTGCAAAGTGTCCATGGATTTGAATGTTGCTGATCCGTTGACAAAGCCTCTCCCGCAACCAAAGCACGAGGTGCATACTAGAGCAATAGGTATTAGATACATTTGTGATTGACTCTAGTCCAAGCGGGAGGTTGTTAGTGATATGTCCTAGAGAAAATCACAGAGATGTATTTATCTTTGTTATATTTATGAACATTTAAATAATATGTTATTTTTGAATAAATTATCATCTTGGTTTGATCAACAAGTATGTGACTTGTTCGTGAGACTCTAAATTTATTTGATGATATTATTCTAATATAGTCCCTGATCCATTATCTTTAAATAGGACATTATTGATTAATGGATCAGCACATTTATTGATTGATGGTTATGTTTCACGGACCATGGATACAAGATATCAAATCAATAATATGGACATATATTGGAGAATATAATGTTGGATAGACCCATTTTGAGACACTGTTTGGATTTGTTATTTAAGTGTCACCAGTTGGTCTCAAATAATGTTTATGATTGATTCTTAGACCTGAGACCATCATAGTTTCCTACATGTGTAGTAGTATACTTTGATAGTACCAAACACTACTTTTAATTAAGTAGTAATAAAGGTAATATTCGGGTATACTATGAGCCATGTGGAGGAATATGAATGGTTAAGATGAAATTTGCATATATCATAAAATGAGAGAGATATCTCTGGGCCCCTCGATATAGATGAATTGAGAAGTACATGGCCATGCTGTTTGTGGTTGAAGTGTCAACTACGAGAAGATCAATTCACTATGAGATCGAGAAATGATTGAACTATGCAAGGGTGTCACATTTCCTACCTTGGGTTTAATCTGGTATCGCATAGCAACAGGATCAACATGAAAACATTATATAGGTTTGCTGATTATGATCTTTGTGTGTATTTGGATAGTCGTTATGTTCTGCTAGGGGCCACTACCGACTTACAATTCGGGTAAGTATTCTCGGGTTGTGACTAAATATACATGAACCTATAGGGTCACACACTTAACGGGTTGAAACAATGCAATTCGGATTAAGTCTATTTTGGGTTTCTGTATCAGATTCGGAAACTTAATATTAGACTCCTTATGTATTTGGATTGGGTTTAGACTCCTTATCCATTTGGATTGGGTTTGGTATAGGTTTCCGTATCAGATTCAGAGACTTAATATTAGACTCCTTATGCATTTGGATTGGGTTTGTTATGGGTTTTCGTATCAGATCCGGATTGGGTCTGTTATAGAATATACGTATCAGATACGAATTCGAATAAGATTTGAATCTTTTCAAGAAACCTAATCTGTTAGGATTTCTTCTGCATGGGTAATTCGAATAAGATTCGTATCACATCAGGAAACCTAATCTGTTAGGATTTCCTCTACATGGCCCTATATATAGAGATGTATGATGGGTTTTGAGGATCATCACAAAAGCTATAGCTGCCATCTCTTTTGATAGCCCATAAACCCTTGTTGTACGCGTTGGTGCTAGCACACCATCGTACGACGTTCCATCCCGGTACGTGTGTATACCGGGAGAGGCGCTGCTGCAATTGCTGCGCTGATCAAGATAATCCGTGAGCGGTCGTTGTCATCTACATCCGCAATCCAGGACGAACCGCAAACTGTTGTTGCGAACATTAGATTGTTGCACCAAATCTGCTTCCGCTATTGGTAACAATCTAATCTATGATCTATTACTTGCAGCCTTCGAATAAAATCTTTGAAATTTTGCTAGTGTAGTTTACTCATTTTCCTACATATATGTATATGTCTATATGTATGTGCGCATGCGCGCTAAGTCACCTTCCGCTGCTCTTGCGTCGTCCCTTTTCCATTTCTTTTTGTGTAAATTTTCTAGTACTTGCAAGAGTACTTACTCTTACAATCAAAGGCGTTCAACTTTTCTTGAGATCTGTGCAGGTATAAACGCACGCTTGTATTTTTCTCGTATTTGATTTTGTAGGTGTACATGTATGTCTCTACTCTTGTCATTTCAATATCATGCACAATGCTCTAGGCAATTATATAGAACACTTTTGACTAAAAAGAGGCATAATGATGGCGTTGGTGATAAGTGTCCACCTTTTCTCATTGCTGCTTGCCAATCCTCCCATCACCACCACTCTACACTTTGCCAACTTATTTGTCATCAAATTCTAGCACATAACCCCTTTGATCTCACCCCAACTACAAGCCCTTAAACCTTATAAGTACCTCTTCCAACTTTCTTATCTTAACATCATCCTCAATTTTCTTGTAAACTTTTGCCCCTCCCTTATCAAGAGCACCACCGGCATTATCTTAACCTGTATTTTCTCTACAACATCTACCTCTCTCCATTCTCACATTACCATCAAGAGCAATTTATCATCCGCTACTTCTGCTGCCAAAAGCCTAATCTCTAAGCTCTTCACCTCCAGCCTAGGGATGGAAATGGAATGGATTCAGTGAGTGCCTCATACCACATCCACATCCACATTTTTTTTTATGTGCAGATTTGAACACGAATATGAATGTTGCAAGATGCAATTTGTGGATTCGATACATGCATATATGTTTGTGGACCATGTGATACCCCACAAAATCCTAAATCCCTAATCCCCAAATCCATAATTTCTTCCCTAAATCTCAAATCCCTAACCCTAACCCTAGGCCCTTTTTGGACCCAAATTCCCCAATTTTGAACTCAAACCTTCTAGAGACCGACCCTAATCCGAATCGTAATCTAAGGGGCTTGGAGATAAACCAAATCAATTGGAAATCAAGCAAGATCTCTTAGGGATATAGTCCAAACTGAAACAAACAAGAAGCTGTTCAAATCATATCCAGAGAGATAAGATTTTTTAGGACTATAAAAGAGAGGAGACCTCCCACTAATGCATACCAAGTTAGTAGAGCTTGAAAGCCACCAAAACCAAATGAACCGGAGCTCGAAACGCCGCTGCAGGAGCTGCCAAAGCTGCTGCCGTCTGCACACGAGCAAAGCCACAGCTGGTGCAGCTTGTGCAGTCCCGATTGGGAGAAGAAAAGCAGTAGTTGCTATTGCTGATTGGGAGAAGAAAAGCACTAGTTGCTATTGCTATTTGGAGGAAGGTCAGTGCAAGGAAAACTAGAAAAGTGTAGTTGGACATGTTCCATGGATTCTAGTTGGACCTGGTCAATGAACCATCAGAACCTTTAGGTTTATTTTAGGGATAAGCGCACATTTGGTCCCTCTACGTTGTATAAAAGCTCATTTTGGTCTTTCTGCTTTCAAAAGAGCCAAATTGGTCCGTCTGCTTTCTGAACTGGCTCAAAAGGGTTCTTTTTAATTTAATCCTGGTCTAAAGTTATGATGTGGCAGGGCTTTGCGTTGACGGTGGTTTCTCTTGATAAGATAATGATGGTAAGGTGAGAATGGAGAGAGGTAGATTCTGTAGAGAAAATAAAAGGTTAAGATAATGATGGTGGGGAGGGGCCAAAAAGCTTACAGGAAAATTGACGATGGTGTCAAGATAGGAGAGTTTGAAGAGGCGCTTATAAGGTTTAAGGGCCTGTAGTTGGGGTGAGATCAAAGGGGTTATGTGCTAGAATTTGATGACAAATAAGGTGGCAAAGTGTAGAGTGGTGGTGATGGGAGGATTGGCGAGCAACAGTGAGAAAAGGTGGACACTAATGAATTAGTGAGTAAAAAAAGATATGAAGTCACATTAGGGTGTGTTTGGCTGGGCTTATAAGTTAAAGGTAGGGCCACACGAACTGCTTACGTGAGGACCTATTCCGCTAGAAACTCCTAAATAAACTCCCCCTGCGCGAGAACTTACATTAAATGAATGCGAGATTCATTCTTTCTTCCCCCCTCTGAACTTACATGCAAACCAACTAACGGGCCAAATTTGTTGAAAACACAAGGTTTTTAGTATATCAATCTTAAATATGATTTACTAGTGAGTAGATGTTTTATCATATGAATGAGGTGCATGTTTTTCTTTTTTAAAGATTAGGCTCTGGTAATTTTTGTGGGCACGTCAAGGGTTCGCAAATCCAAAACATAACCCTACAAACCATATAATGCCTAAAATGGAACTATACAAGCCATAATATTAATTTGAAGAAACTCATTTCCATGATGTACAAAACAGTGAATTTTTTAGGGCAGCTCATGCCTAAAATGCTCTGTAGGGCAGATCATGTACTCTCATCAGACTTTGTATTTTTGTGTCCTCTGTCAAAAAAACTGTAAAATGCATGGGTTTTCATAAAGATTTACTTACATAATCAATTAGTTCCCTTGCATCACAGTTTTTTTCTCCCTGAGAGGCCAGGACTACCCCTGTTCAGAGAGGGATCAACCCCACAAGGGAAGAGAGGATGATGGATCACCAGCAGCAGCAGCAGCAGTATGGCGACCCTTACCGGGCATTGGTGCCATCTCCCCAGCCTGACCACCTCCATACCCTTCAATATCTCCACCAGCCACAGCCACAGCCGCAGCAGCAGCAGCAGCAGCACCACCCCTCCCTGGCCTCCCATTTCCACCTCCTCCATGTAAGAGCAAAACAGAAAATTATGGTTGCCTAATGTATTCAGCTTCTTGTAGTAACCTTAGTTAATCGCTATGTTGTGGGATGTTCTTAGGTCAATAGAGCATACATATGCTCAAATGAAGATGCTAGCCATGTGATCATGTAACGAGATATTGCATTTCATTTTTTGCAAGTATGGTTTGTTGAAGGGTTCTTGATGATTTCAGATTTCAATATTAGTTATGATAGTTGTTTGTTTGTTACCATTGTTCATTGCTCTTGGGTATCATGAGTCAATGATGAATGCATTCAAATTGAGATGTCATTCTGATATGACTTTGTAAGTCATTTTTAGTTCTGGAATTTTAGTTTCTCTTTCAGTTTGTTCTTAGTTATATGTTGTTACATTATATAGACTTGATTAACCAAGAAATTTCTCTTGACTATTCCATTTAATTAGTGTTGATTTTCTTGCATCTTCTGAATTAGTAGATCTTGCTACCAATGAAAATATATCTGTGGATCACATTCCTGATCTCGTAATTATAGTTGGCATCAGAAAAAGAAAGGGGCAAGGTTTAACAATTTATGACTTCACATTGAAAAACAAAGAGAAGGAAAGCTAATACTGGGTGATACAATTTTGGTAGTGGAACATATATAAATCAAATAACCAATAGTTGGCCTGCCATTTCTTAATATATAGAAGAAAGAAACCTCTCTTTTTGATAAACCAATATTTCATTCGCGATTTCATTGCTGTTTCACATATAAAAGAAAGTAACCTATGTTGGTACTATTCAGTATAAACTTTGATTGTACAGACATGTTATGTTTCTTGATAAAGCGCTAATGGTGTAATTTTGATGTTTCCTGCTTGTATTTATTTGTTTGTTTTGCTCCTTCAGTTGGTGACAAGGTTAGCTGATGTGATTGGAACTGGCACACGGGATCAAAACTTTGATGCATTGGTTAGAATTTCCTTTAGCTCTGTTATTTTCTGATTAAAAAAGAATGCAAACAGCTTTTCTATTTATTGCGGTCTATTCTTATCTATGGACAATATGACCTCAAGCTTGTATTGTTCTGTTGTGTGCCTATGCAGAGATAGAGAGGGGGTAGTGAATAGATGGGAGGAGAGGTAGAGGGAGATAGATACAGGGGAATAGAATTAACTTTATTTTTTCTTACTAATTCAGCATGACAAATGAATATTTATAGCCTTATGGACTGGCCACTATTGGTTTATTGTCCTCTCAACAAAAACAAAAACTAACTTATCCTCTTAACCTAACTAAAGCTAATTCAAACTGAGTTTGTTGTTGGGTTTTTTGTCCTCTCAACACATGCTAAAACTAACTAACCCTCCTGGAGAAACAGCTTGTCCTCAAGCTGGATGATCCATGATGTCTCCTTCAACCAAAGGAGAGCACAAAGGTGGATTAAATCACCTAGCCACGAAAGGGAGTTGATTGGCAACTGTCAAAGCTTATCCGGTAAACAGTTGGCGGCAAAGCTTGGGGAAGTAGATTGGCGGGTAATATGACAGCCAAACTTAGTGGCATGACAGATCTGATGGCCATGGATATGCTGACGCGTGCTCTGGCCATCACGGGACTGGCCGAAGGAGACATTTTGGTTGATACAATGTGCATATCAGCGTGGCAAACAGTTTCTAGCTGGCTCTTTTTGGTCAGAGGGGGTAGGCAGTTGGATGAGGTGCAGATCTGGCCTAAGAGGAGGTGCAGATTTGTTCAGTTGAAGAAGATTCAAAGGTAGTGCAGCAGTAGATCAGGCTGGCTGGAGGGAGAGAATACTAGAGTTTTCTTGGCACCATACAGTTGAGGGCACAATTGGTGTGCCTAAGTACCTAGATTTGCCTCCTCTTTTGATTGCTGCCTTTGCCTTTTCTAAGGATGCCACACACACTTTTGTTGCATCATAGCATTTGCTAGACAGCTATAGCCATTGATGGATTTTGGCTTGTTGCTTGATAATGATTGTCAACATCTCCTGAATATTTGAACCGGCACCAGAAGTCATGGTGCTTGGATTTGATACCAAATTATTGTGTGTCTGTGTACAGATGGAGAGGGGATGGAGAATAGATGGAAGGGGAGGTAGAGGGAGATAGATACAGGGGAGTTGGAATTAACTTTAATTGTTACTTACTAATTCAGCAAACAAAGGAATATTTATAGCCTTATGGGCTGGCCACTATTGACCTGTTATCCTGTCAACAAATAATAAAACTTAACTTATCCTCTTAACCATACTAAAGCTTGTTCAAACTGTGTTTGTTGCTGGGCTGTTGCTATCGGTAACATGTTCTAACTAGTTGTTTTACTTAATTGGACAATACAATAATACAAATGAATTTTGAATTCATTTCCCTTCAGACACTATTATGGTGTGCGGTAAGTTGAAGATGCAACAGGAGCTAACTAGAAGGATGTAATGAAAAGATATAGGAGTATGGCTGAACGACTGGATCTGATGTAAATTGTCATACTGAATTGGACTTCAAGTACTGTTTGGTTTAGTCAGATTTGCAGTGGGTTTTGAATTCTATTGGAATGGAAGGTGGAACGGTAGGTGGAATATGCTAAGACAAATCCTTATTCCCACACACCCAAACAAGACATATATAATGGATTTTGTAATTGGATAATGGAAAAAGAATCTGAACCAAGTAGATTAAAATTCTATTTCTCTTTATAGAGAAGATTCTAAAACATTGGTTTGACTAGCTGCAAAGAGGAAAGATCATAATGAGCATGGGTTACTGCTTTCGGTCAGCTTCTTTCTACATTCTCTTCAAATATTTGGAATATCCTATGTTGCAGCCGATGATGATGCATATTTCTGTTTCTATATACCAGTGCTAAATTATCAATATTAAAATGTTGTCACAAATATTCAAATTTTCGCTAACCAAATTTGTTGAATGGTATCGACTAAACTATGCCTCTAGTATTTCTATTTTTTTTTGGACTTTCTGGTATTTCCAATTGATATATGTCTTTGTTAGTCATCTTATGCTTAATAATGATGCCATAAGACACCCTTTCTTTTGTTCATGTAGGTTGATGAATTGACCAACCAATTTGGTAGGTGCCAACAATTACTGAATTCCATATCAGGAACCATAAGCACCAAATCTATGGTAAATTTTTGTTACTTCTATGTGTGTATGTAGTTCCTTTTCTGAAGTGTCCAGAATTATACTAAATAAATACTAAATAGCAAGCCATAAGTAAACTATTCTGACTTGGACAGTTGTGCTTACTAATTGTTTTTTGTCATACTAGTATTTGTGTTTTTCTATATATTTTGTTCTTGAAAATTATTTTATTGGAGGGAAATTGTTGCATGCAAATAGACTTGAGCAAAACCGGGCCAAGCTGGTCTGGGTGCCCCTTGGTTGGGGCTTGGGCAGAGCTCACCCAGCCTGAATGGCCCCTGGATTTTTTTTGCAACCCTGCCTGACCCACATTTTGCTTAGGTCTACTTGCAATAACCAATTTCAGTTTGGTTGTGAGATGGATGGCTACTAAATTAAAAATAATCTCAGCTAGGGTGCAATGTTGACCCTCAGCCCAATTACTGTAGGAGCACTTCAGACATTATGAACAATCAAGAAATATTAATTGTTTTAAGCAAACCTAACCTTGGTCTCCATTTCCAAGCTGACTTTGTTATTTTTATTGAGGGATAAATTTTTTTGTGCCACTACAAAATTTTTATATTTATATTTTCCACCGAATGTCTCATTGGTTTAGCTCATTTTATCAGCCTCACAAGCCACAATTTTAAAATCTTTGTAGTGGCATAAAAGAAAATTTCGCTTTTATTATTGTATAATATTGTTGATAGGTAGGTGCGAATGCGAGCAGCGCACAAGATATCTGGACCCTCTCGGTTGATTTGTAGTTGTGATTCGTAATCTTTGTAGCTAGAGGCACCAAAATAATTCTAGGAGCCATAACCTTTATAGCTAGAAACAACATGAATTGAAGAGGCAACTTAATCAACATGTGCCCTTTTCCAAAAGAAAAATAGACAACAAACTATGAAATGTTACAACATTTTTTTTTTTGAGGCAGAAATGTTATAGCATTCAACAGGCTTATTCTGTTGAGATACAGCAGACATGGAATTCATCTGACTGGTCCAGATGTGCAAACCCGTATAAGGGTTCATACATTACTAGAAACAAAATGGTATGTATTCCACCTGATTGTACTAACTGAAGTTACTGAATATATCCCATACTCACTATAGGAAATGCACCTATCAAGTCCTTTGCACTTATGTTAATCTAGATAGATCAGTTTTATTAAAATATCACATGCTACAGGGGATGCATATTAACTAGCCTGTTTGGAAGAACAGTTTTTGTCTCATTTCTAAGGGAATTTATAAGTCAGGTTTAGGATTCTATTTTAATTAATATGAAATGCTAGTGGGATTATCTCCCCCTTCGAAATTTTTTCTTTTACCCAAATAGGTAAAAAGGTTGTTTGGTTCGGTGCTATGGCATGCCACACTTTTTGTTGCTAGTTTGGTCAGAGACACCAAACAGCACTGATGTTATTAATAATTGGCAGCTTTATGTTGACTTAGATCCTATTCAGAATTAATGAATTATTATAATCAGCTTTCGTTTGCTGAAGTACAGCAAGTGTTCCGATAACTGTTACTGGCCTGGAAATTCCCAGGCCACTGGGACTGGTTTGGGGCATGTTCTGAGTGGGTTTTTGGCCACCTAGAGTTTTAGCACTCACCCTCAATAAGAACTTGGCTGGAAATTAGTTGGTTTTGACCAGCTTCTGGTGAAAGCCTGGAGAGATAGTGAGTTAACGATTTTTTTACCCTTTTTTATAAGACTGTATTTGCATGAGAAAAACGCGACAACCATATTGTTATAAATCTCCCATAACTATGCGAAGTCCTTGCTGGGTTTACCTAATTGTAGGCCTCACAGGGAAATCAAAGAATCGTTGGTTTTGACCAGCTTCTGGTGAAAGCCTGGAGCGAAACCAGTCATTGCTGATTGACCAAACCTTGAGTTTGACTAATGCCGTTGTTTCTTTCGTTCTAATCAGACTTGCGAGGGACAGAGGCAAAGTTTGGAAGAAACGAGACAGCTGCTTGATCAAAGGAAGTAAGTTCCATTTTCAAAAATGTTGTATTACCTGGGGCTGCCTTCTATTTTAAGACAATTTTAGTGCTGATCAGTGACTGCTTTTGTCTATCAGGGATCTGATTGCAAAGTACAGAAGCTCCCTTGAGGACCTCGTTAAGGGTGGTACCACATGATAGAAACACCATACCAACGAGTGCTTAATATTTAAGCTGTAATTCCTTATCATAGCAACTTGTAATTTACTGTTAGTTCACTAATAATATTTCCTACTTCGGTCATAACATTGCAAAGGGTATCTTGCAAAATACCCTCAAGTGGCACATTGATCTTTGGGCCCGTCTCAGTCAGTAATACGCTTCTATAATGACATTTTTGTAGTGTGGAGTTAATTTTTTTTTATTTTATATTACATTTAAACACTACTCACGAGTACGGGGGACAAGACGCTAAGAATTGCAAAGCGGAAGCACATACGCCTTCGTTTGCACAAATCGTGCATGGGCAAATAATTTTTTCAAATTGAATGGGGTAGGTATTTGCTCCAGCGATATATCAAGGGGTCTATTTACTATTTTTGGAAGTTCTAAAAAAAGAACCAGAAGATCGCATAATGTAACAATGCATGAACATTTAAAAAGTTTCCGTTCCATCAAATTATTAGGGTTTGGTTGAATGGGTTTGACACAATGTTTTAGAAAAATAATAGATCCTGCTGAATATCAAGACACGGGTAGTTCTAGCACTCGATACATGACATATAGATTTGTTTTGTAGATCAAGCAGAACATGGGGATTTGACTACTAAAGGCAATTGGAGAGATGGGATTTATACATGTTTGGCGGTTAAGGGATCTCTGTCGGAATTCATCCAATATCATCCTGGGGGAAGGATACCAGTTATGTACTATCCCGTAGACTACATAATACAAAGAATGATTACAGTGGAAATGGTCAAAGGAGCACTCAAGGGGCTTTGTGACTGATTTTGTGATTAACCTATACAAATCAATTTATTGTAGACCAGAGCTTGGGTGAGATGTTGGTGAATTGAGAGTAAGGGTAGAACTTTTGCTTGCGGCTTGCGACCTATTCGGGTTCAGCTCGCTAACAAAAGAGCCGAGTTCGAACTAGTCTCACAGCTTGATTAAAAAACGAGTCGAGTCCAAACTAGATTTGGACTTGCTCATGCTTAACTTGGTACATATATGAATATATGACTACACTCTACTCATGACCTGAGTCCTTAAGGATCTTAACTACACAAACACACAACTTCTAAATCTTGGTTCGTAGGCTAGCTCCATGGCCTTCACCTCCACCATTGGCCTCCTCCGCCGCCTCGCCTCCCTCGCGCCATCACCCCTGCCTCCACCATCCGCCTCCTTTGCCACCTCGCCTCCCCTGCATCATCGCCTCCACCCCCTACGTTGCTGCCTCCACTTGCTCAGCCCCTTCTTTGCGGCTACCCTCGCGCTGCCACCCTCGCCTTCGCTGCCCGCGCCTCTGCCGCTTGCTCCTTCGCCATGCTGCCGCCCCTCACCTCCCTTATGTTGCCCTCGCCTTTGCCGCCGTCCCCTCCCCCATGCCACCACCCACCTCCTCCTCTGCCAGCGCTGTGCCTCCCCTGCATTCGCCACCTTCTTTTGCTAACAATGCTTGTGTACTATTTTACTTCTTGTGAGCTGGGCCAAGCCGAGTTTGAGCTGGCTATTCAGCTCGGTGATCTAATCGAGCCAAGTTGGCTTGACTCGCCAGGCTGAACAAGCACGAGCCGAGCCAGGCCCAGCTCAGTCAAACTCGGCTTGTTTCCATCCCTAATTGCGATTGATTTCTTATTTGGATGTTATCTGATGACATTAGGGGTGTTCTTTTGTAGTCCCCAATTTCCATAGAGTTTGATTGGGGAGATACCCTAATATTCGAATTCAAATAAGATATCTTTCCTTTCTTGGAGGATATAGATTCCTATTTGTATTTAGAATTTTTTTGAATATCTTTATTTCCTTAAATTGTAAAATTGACATGTGACACATGCTACGACAATCAATGTTAACCCATGTGATTGTCTAAAATTGTGTGATTTGTGATTTGACAATACTTTGAATTGGATACATCTTTCTATGTTCGTTTATATTATATGTGAATAGTGCTATGTGATGGGTTCTTTTAGTTGTGATGCAAGTTTTAGGTATTCCGAAATTATGATGTGCTTGTGATAAGGTTAGACCATCAGAGTGGCACTCATGGACTCGATGGGCTCGGGATATGTCGGAGGCACTAGAGACTTTCGGAGACGCTGGATGTTGCTACACTAAGTACACTAGCACAAAAGTGCTTTCTTCTAACGGTTCAAAACATACCTTTACTAACGGCTTTCATACCGTTAGTGATAGACACGATAGAGCAATACTAGCACTACTCTAACAGTTCTGAACTGTTAGAATATAGTGAAATGTTCTAACGGTTTTTTTGGAGAGAACCGTTAGAAAAGCCTAACATAGTCTAACGGTTAACTAGTAATATCCGTTAGAACATTTAACTATATTCTAACGGTCCCTTGTACTATACCATTAGAAGATATTTCTATCTTCTAACGGCCAATATTAGTTAACCATTAGACGAGTATAAAAGTTCTAACGGTTCTTTTAAGTTAACTGTTAGAATAGGTTTCTATAGTCCAACAGTAATTAGTATTGGCCGTTGGAACATAACACATTATTCTAACGGACAGTAGTAGTTACCGTTAGAAGATGTTATGTTATTCTATCGGATGGTTGTAGTGAACCATTAGAAAATGTTGTTGTCTTCTAACTTTCTTTGTTATTTAGCCGTTAGAATAAGCTTAGATACACAATACAGTATAAATACAAAAAAAAAGTACATTCACAAATACACATTGAATAGACTGACACATTGGACTGTTATTCACACATTCAATTTATTCATATACAGACCAATACAAATACAAAAAACACCAATTCATAGAGAGTAGACAAAAAGAAAAAAAAATTACAAGTGAGCTAAACCAGTAATGGCGGCTGGTTGACCGCCACTTCGTGCATCACATATTGAGTCCAAATTTATCGTAGCTTTCTAACCTTTGCATGGTCGTATTTGTCTTTGGACATGGTGCTCTGCATGCATGTGTAAATAATCAGTAATTAACCTCCTAGTTTTGAACGTGACATCCAATTTTCAAATTTGAGTTAGCTAAAATGCTTATCTGAGGGAATTAGACAAAGTTTGTCCTGACTAGGTCATACATATACCACATCACATAAAACCCACATTCCCACGATTCTGACTGCTGATGGCATGAGATAATTGCATATGCGAAGACATATTAGCTATTCCTTCCATAAGCTAATTAAGCATAAACTAAAAGACTCATGAGTAGTTCGATCCTTACTAATTACCTCACATTCTTTCCAAGAAATTCGGGAGCCCTCCGGTACTTCATGCCTCCCTCCACTGGACACATAATTTTTGAAAGCCCTGCATTTAAGTTAGCGTTGCCGGTTAATATGTTATCATTAGCTAGTGAGGTCAAAATTTAAATCAAATATGTTACTTATGCATCCATATTCCCCTTGATCACATATTCATTCGGTAACCTGTCGTGCATCGAATCGAGGTAGTACACCTCATTCCTCCGTGGATAGATCACGAGGAGGATCCAATAGCCCTTACATTGTACATAAAAGAGAACCGCTAGCTTAAAGTATATCTCAGTTGTAATATACAAGAATGAGTTAAATTAGTAGGAGATGCACTAACCTTTAGTGGTACGGTGCTAGAATGAACTCCCTGTCTTGCTACGCCATCAATGCCTTTGATATGTACTACTCTGCGTGTGCTGTGTCATGCTCTAGCATCGTGAGGGTTATTTTCTCTGAGTCGAGAAAACCTACCTTGTTACACGCCCTTGTCGATGCTAACCTGTACATGCACCTACATGCAAAGGACATTAGTATTGCACAGAAAGTTACTACATTTAAATGAACTACAACAATATATAGGATCAGCAAACTCACAGGGCTCCAGTCCATATGATGGACATATCAAGCTCCTACCAATTAAAGAGGTCGAACAAATCCTCGTGCGCCACAAATATGCTCTCGGGCTCACGGTGGAACTGCCCAGGCCTGAAGGGAACTAGGAAGTTCAAGTTGCGCTGGGCCTAGTGTATGTACCACTCTTGGAGGTCTCTGGTTGTGCGATCCAATTTACGCAAAATTGCCTCCGCTACGAGTGGGACCCGTTCCTGAACCTAGATGGCTGTCCCTTTGCCCCTTTGCCTTTGCCCTTGCCTTTTGCTAGGGAGTGAGCACGTACCTTCGAAGGCAAGGGCGGGGTGCTGGCGGCTTTCTTTGCAGGCGAAGGGGCTTTACTGGGAGGTGTGGATCCTCTGGTTGGGGTCGAGGTCATCTTTGGAGTGTTGAGGTCCGGAGGAGATCCCTCATGCCCTGCGCTGGGGGTGGGGTCCCCAAGTAGTACGCCGGTAGGCCACTTCAATTTATGAACATGTATGTTAGATTTTGTAAGTTGAGTGTATTAAGTAGGTTGTAAACTAAAATGTGTAGGATTTACCTGCTGTATTATAACACACTTCTTGGGCCATTGTACGTAGGAGCCCACTAGCTCAGCAAGTGTCCGCATTTCCTTCGTTGGGACTGGCAATGGAAAAGGGTTGTAGACTGGGAGGGCCATGTCCACCTATACCTTTGCGAACCCCAACTCCAGAGGTACACAGTGGATCTGTACATCCTCCCTAGACGGATTTATGAACCTGTGGGCAACCACTACGTGCCGGTCACCTAGGTGAGTCACTATTCTACAGCTCTCCGGCTTCTGCAAATTTGTAACAATTAAAACAGGTTAGCGAAACAACTCTAACAGAACGGGAGTGGCATCAACTTAAGTGCATAGCTCAAGGCTTGCAATACCTCAAGTAGATCCATTGGATCCGCGAGGACCTTCGAAGAGAAACTACTCGGCCGACCCCGTGGGGTACCGTCGACCTCGGGAGCTGGATCTACACTCTTGGACAACATCATTTGTTTCAGTTGTATAAACTCTTCCCTCATATCTGCGAACGTGGCCTCGACCTCCACCCATACCTCTGTCCGTACCTCTACCCGTATCTTCTCGGACAGCTTCGATTCCTTGTCCTTCCAGGAGTGGGCCTTCTTCCTCGGTGGAGCCGGATCTTCATAGCCGGCCTTCCATGGCACGATGACTCCCACGGTCCGCATTCGCCTAGGATTCTCTTTATTTGCTAGAGCCCAGGTAAGGATGTCGTTCTCTCTCTTCAGGGTAAACAATCTCTGCATTGCCTCCTCGGCAGAGATCTGTTACATTTAAAGGTACATTGTGAGACAAATACATATATACACTTGTGCACACACAGTTTATGAGGTTAGCCAACTTACCATTCGCTGCACGACCTCGGCGTCCTTAGGGTTTGGGAACTCCATAGACCCCGTAGACGACACGGACCCTCTTCCCCGCCACCACCGCTTGCACCTCGCATCGCGGATCTCAGAGAGCGGCAATTCAGAGTTGACGTGAGCATTTTCCTCGTCTTCTTTCCTCCACTGCTCCTCCTTCCCCGCATAGCCCTGGGATCCGAGCTGGTGCGGGTGGTCGTTCCTGTTGCATCTAGGCCATCATGCCTAACCCTAATTTTGATGACTAATGAAAACTAAGTGTTTTAGACTGACTGTGTTTTTGAGATTGTTTGATACAGAGCTCCGTTGGGAAGATAGTCAAGATGAACAAGACGAACCCAACACAAAAGAAGTAAAAGCACAAGTCGCAAGGAATGAAGTCGAGATGCAAATCGTAAAGTGCAAAAGACCTAAGGTAACATTGTCTTTATTTTTACCGATCTCGGTGTTTGGAGTTGATCGGTTTAGGAAAATTATTTTTAGTTTTTAACCGTACTATAAAGAGAGGTAACAAAAGTCCTCTTTTTATCTCCAACATAAACCAAGAAACTTAGGTCATTGCATTGCATCTTTTTGGTTGGATTTGATTTGAATTTGGTTTGAAAGATTTGGATTTTCAGTTGATTTTTTGATAGCAGAAGAGTTTTTTAAATTTCTAGAAAGATCTAGGTAGATATGGTTTTTGCTTCTGTTGAAAAAAATGTAGTCCTGAAAATTATCTTTCAAACGAGTTATTAAACACCTCTTTTGGATTTCTCGATTTAAAGTTATAGCTGTTTTTGTTCAGGATGACTGTCAGTTTGCTAAACTGACTGTCAGTTTGAATGTAGTTCAGTTAAACTGACAATTGTCCAGAGAGAGTGTATTTTGGGCTGAAAACTTTTGAACTAAATTGATTGTCAGTTTGGTATAACTGACTGTCAGTCTGGAGTTCGACCTCAGTTGTGTTTATTTGAGCTTCTGTTTGATCTGATTGCTTTGTGGTCGAACTGACTGTCAGTTTGTGAGACTTATTGTCAGTTGGGGGTTTCAAGTTTCCATATACGACCACAAATGGCTAGCTATTTTTTATCCGCAAATTTTTTCAGCCGTTGGTTCTAGAACTGACCGTCAGTTGCTCATACTGACTGTCAATTTGTACTGATTTGTTTCCTTTTTTGATCACCAACGGCTAGCACTGTTTTCTCTGGATTTTTCTTCTCTCTGGTCATGACCTAAACTGACAGTCAGTTTGGCAAACTGACTGTCAGTTTGATTTGCTGATTTTCAGCTCGAGCTCCAATGTCTCTTTTGAGACTTGAGGCTATAAATAGAGGGCTTGAATATTTGTTTTGTAGAACAAGCAGCTATCTAGTCATATTCACTCTTGAGCTTTAGTGTTTTATACAAAATCTTGATCTTTTGATCAAGTTGAGTGTTTTTTGATCCACCAAGAGTTTCAGTTCTTTGCATTTGCATACTCATAGTTTCTCGGTGCGTGTTTGGAGGTCTAGAGAAGACCTCGCTGCCTATTACTCTTGGTGAGCGCCCTCACCTAGACGGTTCGGAGGCGTGGCCGTTGACCTCTTTAGTTTGGAGATTGTTGGAGAGGCTCGGCAAAAGTGTACAAGGCATCGGTGCTCGCCTTTCCGGAGTGGACAAGGAGCAACCACTAGTTGATAATATCCTTTGTGGGTATTGAGGCAAAACTCAGGTGACTTGAGTGCTTCAACGAGGATTAGTGGAGACTGGGCGAGTCTCCGATACCTCGGTAAAAATCACTGTGTTCGTTTTCTTCTCTTCTTTCTCATATTATTATTTGTTCTTGATTTACAAATATTTGTTTTAAATTTAAAGTTTTAAAAGCCTCCTATTCACCCCCCTCTAGTCGGCATCCTTGATCCTACACGTGGTATCAGAGCCTGGTCTCTCGATTCATTAGGCTTTACCTCCTAGAGAGAGGATGTCGTCTACTGATGGTTTTTCTCTTGGTCATATCAGTCGTGCCCCTATCTTTGATGGGACAAATTATCCCTATTGGAAAGTGCGCATGTAGGTATTCCTAGAGGCCATGGGGCTTGACGTATGGGATATTGTTAAACTTGGTTTTACTCCTCCGGATGATCCGGCAAGTCACTCTGAGGACGACAAGAGAAAATTGCATTTAAATGACCATGCGAAAAATGCACTCTTTGCGGGTTTGTCTCTAAACGAGTTCAACCGTGTAAGCAATCTCATGACTGCTCACAAGGTTTGGACCACCCTCGAAGAAATTTACGAGGGCACAACTAAAGTCAAAGAGGCAAAGCTGCTTATGGTGAGGCAAAGATATGAGACATTCACCATGTCATCAACTGAGTCCGTGGACTCCATGTTCACTCGGTTGAATAATATTGTGAATGAACTCAAGGGGCTTGGAGTCATTTTTACTGACCTTGATATTGTGAGAATGATGCTTAGGGCCTTACCTGAAAGCTTCGACACCTTGGTCATGGTTCTCACAAACTCCGATTTGTCGACCACAACACCGACCGATTTCTATGGGAACCTCATCACCCATGAGATGCACAAAAAGGAGAAGAAGGAAGCAGCCGAACCCTCGGAGACGAAGAAGAAGGCCTTGGCTTTCAAAGCCAACGCGAAGAACGATTCAAGTGATGGCTCCTCCGATGAAGATCTAGCACTCATGGTAAAAAATACTCAAAAACTTCTCCGCAGGTTGCACAAGAAGGGTGTCAACATTGACACACGACCAAAAGGACCAAAGCAGAACAACTTCAAGGACATCGTTTGCTATGGATGTCATGAGAAGGGGCACATAGCTTCAAGATGTCCAAACAAGAACAAAGCTTGGAACAAAAAGAAGAAATTCTTCAAGAAGAAGAATGACGAAACCAAAGAAACATGCTTTGGAGAGTGGATGTCCGGCGGAGAGAGTTCCGACTCTGACTCTGACGATGAAGGATGCTCCAAGAAGCTAGTCGGACTAGCTCTCGGCAACACACCTTCCCTTTGTCTTATGACTAAAGGCGATGAAAAGGTACACTCTAACGATCCTTCATATGATGATTTAGTTGAAATGATAACCGAATTAAATGAAGTCTTTGGAAAAACTAAAAGGAAGTATAAAGCGCTTAAGGAAGAACATTCTTCCCTACGCGCTCAATACTCCGAATTGAAAGATTCATATGAAAGTTTGCTTATTAAAGACATTTCTCATGCTCCATCTAAAGTTGATGTATCCATTTCATGTGATTTAGATGATTCTCCTTCTAGTAGCCATCATATTCCATGTGCTTCGAATGATACTATCTTAAATAAAAATAATGAACTTAAGGCACAAGTCGAAAGACTTGGAAAAGGCTTAGAAAACTGCTACAAAGGCAAAGTATCTCTTGATCTAATCGTTAGTAAACAAAAATGTTCATTTAGAAAAGATGGATTAGGATACTTTCCGAAGAATGGAAAGAAACCAAACACTAAAACTGTTTTTGTTAAAGCATGCAACACATTTTGTTATAAATGCCATGAAACTGGTCATTCGCATGAAGCATGTCCCTTAATGACTCCAAATTATTTTGATACTTGCTACATGCTTCAAAAGTCGAAGAAAGGTTATGCTATAGCAAAGTATGTTGGTGCACCCATGTTAAATAAAAAGAAGAAATCTATTTGGGTGCCCAAAGCCTTGATTGCTAACATTGAAGGACCCAAAAAGATTTGAGTACCTAAAAGAACTTAATTCTTTTTATGCAGGTGAACTACAAGACCGGTGGGAGGCATTGGGTGCTAGACAGCGGATGCTCCGAACACATGACTGGGAACAAGAAGTTGTTCACCTCACTTGAAGACAACTCAAGCGAGAATCAAAAGATTACCTTTGGCGACAACCGTCAAGGAAATGTGGTAGGCTTGGGTAAAATTGCAATTTCAAACGATCTTTCAATTTCAAATGTTTTGCTTGTTGAATCTCTGAATTTCAATTTGCTTTCCGTTGCACAAATTTGCGATTTTGGTTTTCGATGCACATTTTATCCCAAAGAAGTTTTAGTTGAAAGTTTAAAAGATAATTCTTTGATTTTTAAAGGCTTTCGTTTTGGAAATCTTTATTTGATTGATTTTCATTCTAAAGATGCATCTCTTTCAACATGTCTTGTCTCTCAAACATCAAAAGGTTGGCTATGGCATAGACGACTTGCACATGTTGGAATGTATCAATTGAGAAAACTTTTAAAACGCGATTTGGTTGTTGGCTTAAAGGATGTGAATTTTGAAAAGGACAAACCATGTAGCGCCTGTCAAGCTGGCAAGCAAGTAGCTACTTCACATCCAACTAAGCGCATTCTTTCGACTTGCAAACCTTTGGAACTTCTTCATATGGATTTATTTGGACCTTCTGAGTTCCAAAGTATCGGGGGTAGCAATTATGGTTTTGTGATTGTTGAAGATTTTACTCGCTACACTTGGGTTTTCTTTATTTCTCAAAAATCTGAAACCCCCGATGTTTTCAAAAGTTTTGCAAAACGTGTTTCCACTGAATTCGAACTTTCCAACAAGAAAATCCGTAGTGATCATGGTGGAGAGTTCGTTAATTCAACTCTATTTGATTTTTGTGACTCTCTTGGAATCAAACACGAATTTTCTACTTCTTACACTCCACAGCAAAATGGAGTTGTTGAAAGGAAAAAGCGAACACTTATAGAAATGGCAAGGACTATGTTAAGTGAGTATGATACTCCTACTCGCTTCTGGGCTGAAGCCGTGCATACCGCTTGCTATTCTATAAATCAACTTTATTTGCATCCTCTTCTGAATTTGACTCCTTATGAACTTCTTATTGGGCGTAAGCCAAATATTTCTTATTTCCGAGTTTTTGGATGCAAATGCTATATTCTTAAGAAAAGAAATTTTGGTGGTAAGTTTCAAAGAAGAGTAGATGAAGGCTTTCTAGTCGGATACTCCACCACTAGCAAAGCTTATCGCATTTTCAACAAAAATATTTGTTGTATTGAAGAATCTTGTGATGTCGAATTTGATGAAACTAATGGCTCGCAAAAGGAGCAAGTTTCTTGTGAAATTTCAGGTGATGATCTTCAAGAAGCCGTGAACATCACAATTGGAGACATCAAGCCAAGAGAAGAAGATCAAGAAGATGATGTCAATATTGAGAATGTTGATCAAAATGATTCATCATCTCAAGTTGATCCTCCAGAACCAAGTTAAGAAGATGCCGCACAAGATGAAGCACCAAGACAGCATCAAACGATCACCAAGGATCACCCTCTAGACCAAATTTTGGGTGACGTCAGTAAGGGTGTTCAAACTCGCTCTCATGTTGCTGCATTCTGTGAACATCACTCATTTGTGTCTTCTTTAGAACCTAAACATGTTAATGAAGCCTTAAATGATCCTGATTGGGTTAATGCCATGCATGAAGAACTAAATAACTTTTCTAGAAATAAAGTTTGGACTTTAGTAGAAAGACCCAAGGATTATAATGTAATTGGAACAAAATGGGTTTTTAGAAATAAGCAAGATGAAAATGGTGTAGTAATTAGAAATAAAACTCGTCTTGTTGCTCAAGGTTTCACTCAAGTCGAAGGTTTAGACTTTGGTGAAACTTTTGCACCTGTAGCAAGACTTGAAGCTATTCGTATTCTTCTTGCTTATGCATCATGTTTCAATATCAAACTTTTTCAAATGGATGTTAAAAGTGCCTTCTTAAATGGTGAAATTTCTGAACTTGTATTTGTTGAACAACCTCCCGGTTTTGAAGATCCTAAATTTCCAAACCATGTATTTAAGTTGTCTAAAGCTTTCTGTGGTCTCAAACAAGCTCCTCGAGCTTGGTATGAACGACTTAGAGACTTTCTTTTATCAAAAGGTTTTAAAATTGGGAAGGTTGATACAACTTTGTTTACAAAGAAAATTGAAAAAGATCTGTTTATTTGTCAGATATATGTTGATGATATTATATTTGGATCTACTAATGAACATTTCTGTCATGAGTTTGGAGAGATGATGTCTAGGGAATTTGAGATGTCCATGATCGGTGAGCTGAGTTTCTTCCTTGGACTCCAAATCAAGCAACTCAAGAACAGTACGTTCATGAGTCAAACAAAGTACGTAAAGGACCTGCTCAAGCGCTTTGGGATGGAAGACGCTAAGGCAATCAAAAATCCCATGGTGACAAATGGACATCTGGACATGGACAAAAGCGGCAAATCGGTCGATTCTAAACTCTTTAGGTCTATGATTGGTAGTCTTTTGTATCTTACTGCATCTAGGCCTAATATGATCCGTTTGAGACCAAGACTTGGTTTTCGCACTAGGCTCGCCCAGATTCTAATATACGGAATAACGGGATCTTATACCGAAACCCCAAAGTAATTGCACAACTCTTTATTTCAAAGAGGGCTTACACATCGAACGTTAGACACACTTGTCTACGTCGAAGGAACTATAAGTGTGTAAAACTCAAATAAGTTCTATGACTCTTCGATGATCTAAACTAGATCTATTACAAGGTATTTATAGTCCAATCGTATGAGTACGTATCAGACTCAATAACCTAAACGTATTAGACTCATATAACTAATCCTAAACAGATAAGCTTAGTTATACACATTCGGATCGGATTACAATTCCGAACAGGGAACGAATTCCTTTTCCTGGTCGCGGACCCATCCATGTTCGCGGATCCTTTCCGAACACGGTTAAGGTCGTGAAGCCGTATGCGATCAGGACTTGGTCGCGAAGCAGCATGCGATCAGGACTTGGTCGCGAAGCCGCAGGCGATCAGGACTTGGAGATCCTCCCGGATCATGACTCCCTTATTGAGAAGGAGCCAACCCCTGTTGCGACCTCTCGATCAAACTGGAGATGTGGAAATTCGGCTTGTCCATCTTCTTTGGTGTACCACTTTGCCGCACGTGCTCGTTGATCTTTCCGACCGATTCTAAAAGTCTCCTTGGTGCCACTGCGGGTGGTAGTCACATTCTTTTCCAGAATCACATCTTCACGTAGAGGTTTGTCTCGTTGATAGACCAAGTCTTCAACAGATGGTACTATAGTATCTGGCTCATCATCCAGCATTGAAGGCTCAAAGTGTTTGAGGTGCTCAACATTAACAACTGAGTAGATATCCATGTATGGAGGTAACTCGAGCTGACAAGCATTATTACCCACTTTCCGCAAAATCCGAAAAGGACCATAACGAATGGGTTTGAGTTTCTTACCTTCACCTTTAAGTCTCTCCTTACTCAGATGTAACCATACCATATCACCTTCTTGAAATTGCGCATCAACTCGGTACCGATCATGTCGCGCCTTGTACTTGAGTTGAGCTTTCAGCAAGTTCTGTTCAACCTCACGATGGAGTCGTTGAATACCTTTCAGGAACTTTCGTGCTCGATCTTGATCAGATGCTTACTTGCTGTTCTGTGCTGAGGTGGGGATCACAAACTCCATGTCGAATGGACTCTGTGGTAGAAACCCTAAACAAACCTCAAACGGGGACTTTCCAGTCGAACCATGCACTGCTCGATTAAAAGCAAACTGCAGGTACAGTATGCTTTCATCCTAAGTCTTCGGGTGCTTCGAGTTATATCCTCTCAAGAGATGAATGACTGTGCGATTTACCACCTCGGTTTGACCATCAGTTTGCGGATGAAAAGCAGTACTCCTCTTTAGCTTGGTGTCCATCATCGTCCAGAGCGATCGCCAAAAATGACTAAGGAACCGGGTATCGCGATCAGACACAATAGAATTCGGCAGTCCGAAGTGCGTCCAAACGTGTTGAAAGAATACCCGAGCTGCTTCTTCTCCCGTGATAATCTTCCGACAAGGTATAAGAACAATCATTTTGGAGAACCGATCAACGACCAAGAATAGATAGTCGTTGCCACGTCGGGTCTTAGGCAATCCTCCCAAGAAATCCATGGATATGCTCTCCCATGGTCGCGATGGAACTGGCAAAGGAGTGTACAAACCTAATTTTCGGTTTGCCGGTTTCGAGATGCTGCAGAGACTACAGCCTCGAACAAACCTAGCCACATCTTGCTGCATACGCGGCCAGAACACATGTCGGTGAAAATTTTGCAACGTCTTTGTAACCCCAAAGTGACCAGCTACCTTCGATGTGTGCGCTTCTCGCATCCATTGAGTTCGAGGTGCTCCACGAGGTATGCAAAGTAAATTGCCCTTGTACAAAAGTCCTTCTCGACGAACGAACTCTGTAGGGTTCCCTGTTTCGACCTCAGTCAGTGCTGTTTGAAAATCAGGGTCTTCACTGTACATAGTGACATAGTCATCATGACATGAGGGCTCGATCTGCATGAACGCTGATAAACAGAGGGTCGTAACTGGTGGTCACGACAACATGTCCGCCAATTTGTTGTGTACGCCCTTCTTGTACTTAATCATCAGATTAAACTGCTGCAGATACGACATCCACTTCATGTGCCGAGCTTGCTATAGCTTGGACTGAGTTTGCAAATATTGCAATGGTTGATGGTCGGTGTGGACAACCGTCTCTTTCCCCAAGAGATAACACCGCCAATGTTTCACGGCCTGATGTAGTGTGCATAACTCCTTATCATAAGTCGGGTAGTTCTTCTGAGCTCCCTGGAATAACTCAGAGTGATATGCCACTGGTCGACCTTCTTGCATGAGCACTGCGCCCATTGCATAACCTGAGGCATCGATTTCTAGCTCGAACGGTTTCTGGAGATTCGGCAAAGCTAACACAGGCGCCTCACTGATCTTCCTTTTCAACAAGAGAAACGTGTCCTCATGTTTCCCTGTCCACTCGAACTTCTGATCGATCCTGGTTAATGCATGCAACAGAGAAGCCACAATAGAGAAGTGTCGGATGAACTTCCGAAGATATTGGCATGCTCCCACAAAACTACACACATCCGTAACTGTTCGCGGTCGCGGCCATTCGCGAATCACTTTTACCTTGTCTGGGTCGATTTGCAATGTACCGTTGCCAACCAGGAATCCAAGGTAAAGTAGAGTTTGCTGGCCGAACTCGTATTTCTTACAGTTGAGGCGAAGTCGATGTTGCCGAAGCTGGTCGAACACCTTTTCGACATGAAGGAGGTGCTCATCCCACGATCGACTATAAATTAGTATGTCGTCGAGGTAAACGATCACAAAGTCGTCGATGAACTGTCTCAATACGTCATTCATAAGACGCATGAAAGTTGCTGGGGCGTTGCAGAGACCAAACGGCATGACCAGCCATTCGAACAGACCTTGTCGTGTTTTGAGCGCGGTCTTCCACGTATCCTCCTCTCGGATGCTGACTTGATGATATCCTGACTTAAGATCCAATTTGGAGAAGACAACAGCATGCTTCAATTGGTCTAGCGGGTCATCAATACGAGGAAGGGGGTACCGGTTCTTGATGGTGATCTTGTTCGGTGCTCGATAGTCGATGCACATACGCCAAGTCCCATCTTTTTTTGGTACTAACACCACAGGAGATCCACAAGGTGAACTACTTGGTTGAATGACACCATCGTTCAGCAACTCACCAAGTTGTCTCTTGATCTCTTCATTCTCCAATACTGAGTTGCGATACATACTCAGATTGGGCAGTGTCGCATCGGACACAAGCTGAATTTCGTGCTCGACTGGACGTTTCGGTGGACGACCTTGGGTAGTCTCGAATAGATCACTGTATTTCTCCAGCAGTCCTGAAAAACGACCAGAATTCTCTTGGCACGCCAACGACAATGCTAGTCGAGTACCCCCACTTTGACCAATGGATCGAATCATGACAAGCACATACTTGTGACATGCATTAACAATCCGTTTGGCTTGATTTGCGGTAATCAAGTTCGAATGGTAGACGTGGACGTCTCTACTGATCACGAACTTAACTCCATCTTTGGTGAGGTCGTACTCTTGCGCTCACTTTTGGAAATGAGCGTCTCGATCATACAGATACGGACTCCCAAATATCACCTAACAGATATCGATAGGGACAACATCGCATTGCACCTCATCGATATATCGTGCAGAGATCGCAAATTTCAACACACACTGACTCGTAATCTGTTGATTCACGTCGGATGTAAACCAACCCAGTGGATATGGTTGCGGGTGTGTGGTTGTCTTCAAACCAAGTCGCCGAACCAGTCCAGCGGAGACCAGATTCTTCTGACTTCCTGGATCGAATATCGCTGCGACCACTTCGTGCTTCACCTGAACGTTGATGGTGAACAAGTCCTCTGTTGGGCGATGGTTGTTTGGTGGATCCGAACCCTTCTCCTTTGGAATTGCCATCAGAGACAAGGTCGTCTCCGCCTCATTAACCGAGTTCACTCGGACAACTTCTTCGTCGGGTGAAGTCGCAGTAGCCGTGGCTGTTCTTTTCCCTGGTCCGTTTTTCTTTGGTTGAAGTTCAGGATGAAGTTTGTAGCATTTGTCCTTGGTATGTCCCGCGACTTGACAATGTTCGCAAAAGGCACCCGTGCCCGATTTGGAAGCGTTCTTCTTCGGACTCGACTTTTTCTTTGTCGAGGTCGCACTTTCCTTCGTGCTTTTGTCGCTGCGGGATTTGTTCTTCTTCTCGATCGCCATAGCAGTTGTGCTTGCGGTCGCGATGTCTTGGACGCCGAACAGACTTAGGTCAGTACTGATCGATTTCTGTAGTCCAGATGTGTATTTCTGAAATACCTGAGGGTCGGATAGTGAGATGCCAATGACCATTGCTTGTCGTCGAAACTCTGTCGTATAGTCTTGGACGGTCTGATCGCGCCGTTGCTACAATCTGTGCCAACGCTCCCATCTCTCCTCAAGGTAACCCATCGGATAGAATTCTTGTCGCAGAAGTCGTTTGAATTGACCCCACGCAAGGTCATCAGCTTCACCACTGGCGACAAGGGCCTTCCACCATGTCTTGGCGTGGTCCTTCATCTTCAAAGGTGCAAACTTCACCTTTTGAGCGCTACTGAACCCTTTCAGGTCAAAGTAGGTCTCAAGTTGATCGATCCAAGAATCCAGTTTCTCGGCATCGATCACCCCATCATATATGGGTATATCAATCTTAGCGTCGACCTTAAAAGATCTGACAGCTAAGGAGGTGTTGGCGAGGTTGTCGATCTTGTGGTCACCTTCGTCTTCATCTTCATCTGCCCTGCGCAAGTCTTCACCAGTCTTCGCACCCATACCCTTCCCTACTTGAGGAGGTACAATCATGGCCTGCTGCTTAATCCAAGCAAGCACGGTTTCCATGTTGGTGGAGAGCTTAGCCACTTGTTCGGCTAGGTTAGCTTGAACGGAGGTATCGTCAGACATTGTCGGAGACGCGGCTGTAGGAACCGTCAATTGATCGCCTGGAGTTTCGCCGGAGGTTTTGTAACCCTGGCGAGTCTTCACCATCCACAGGATAGGAAAGTTGCTCTGATACCAACTTGATCCGTTTGAGACCTAGCCTTGGTTTTCGCACTAGGCTGGCCCAGATTCTACTATGTCAAAAGAAATATGCAATTAGCAGATATTTTCACCAAACCCTTAGATGAATCAAGATTTTGCTTTTTAAGGGGTGAACTGAACATTATTGATATATCAAATGCTAGTTGATGTGCTAAATGTGTTTGAAAATGTATTATAATATTATTTTATTCCCTCTCTGGTCTTAATCTGATTCTGGTCGAAATTGGCCAAACTGACTGTCAGTTCCTATAACTGACAGTTAGTTTAGTCCTTAGGAGCCTGTTCTTAGCCTCTGGTCGAAGTCGTTGTCCTAACTGACAGTCAGTTTCATAAACTGACAGTCAGTTATGTACAATTGATTTTGGTCATAGCTCCTGGTCGTTCTTGTGTCTCAAACTGACTGTCAGTCTCACATACTGACTGTCAGTTTCAAAACTCAGTTTTGAGAACTGACTGTTAGTCTCACATACTGACTGTCAGTTTCAAAACTCAATTATGAGAACTGACTGTCAGTGTGGTACACTGATTGTCAGTTCCAAGTTTCTGGTTTTGGAACTGACTGTCAGTATGTCTAACTGACTGTTAGTTTGGGTCCCGAGTTCTAAAAACCCTCGTTCTATTTTCTTTGCCTCTTCACCTTCTCTTCTCGCCGCCGTTACCTCTTGCGCCCCCTCGCCGTCGCCTTTTACGCTACCACCTCACCGTGCCGCCGTCGCCGCCGTCTTGCCGCACCTCCACCTCACCACCGTGCGCCGCCGCCACTCCGTCCTCGCCCGTCTCAATCTCGTCGGCCGTAGCTCCTCTGTTTGCCGGTTTTCTTCACCGGCTCCGCACCACCTCGACGTAGGCCACCATTGTGTCCCTCTTCGTCGTGTTGTGTCTTTTCTTGTCGGCCGTTTTGGTCGTTGCGGCCGATTCGTCGTCGACGACCTCATCTACTTCTTTTGGCTGTTCTGTTCAAGTCGTGTCTCCCTCTATGTTTTCTTTTCCACCATGTCTGATCAGCCGGGACCTTCTTGTCTTGTTGCCCGATGGAAGAACGCGGCAAACAGCCAGCGTTCATCGGGTCAGACGTCCGAGAACCCACCTTCGCCTGAGCGTGTCCCCGTGGATTACTCCCGGTGGCACGCTAGCCTCTTTCACATGCTCCGCTCCACAAACCGATTTGCCGCGTCCCACTAGTCGCGAGTCGTGCAACGTTGTTACCTGCTATAACAACTTGCACTTCGATCTGTTCAACAGTGTGTACAACCGTGCACCCATTTTTGCTCATCGCTCTCTGTCGTGGGGTACGATCGCCTCGCGCATAGGCATCACCACCCTCACAGACCTCTTTGGCTCTGTAGGGATCCGCGACCTTGTTGCCGATTCTTCTCTGCACTGGGCCGAGGGGCCCATTCGCCAGTTTTATTCCACCGTCTTCATTTCCCCTCAGCGCGATTTCATGACCTTCATGACGGGCCTCCAGGTCTACACCGTCACGAAGGAGCAGTTGAGACAGCGCTTGGACTGGTTCGCCCTCCTTCTGGCCGCCAGCTCCACACCCTTCCTGATCTCGAGCGTCGGGAGGTGACCATGCTTTATTCCGGCCCCTTCCAGCTTCGTCACATTGCTGGCCTGCGCCACGATGTTGACCTAGCCCTGCGGATCCTCCGTCTCACACTTGGTCCCATGAGCGGAGACAGGGCTAGGATCACCTATCTGGCCCTCCACGTCCTGATCTCTATCTTTCAGGAGGAGCCAATTGATGTTGCTGATCTCATCATCAGTGAGATTCAGCACGTCCTTCTAACTCCGCGCCGTCAGTTGATATACGCTCCGTATATCATGGCGGTGCTCCTGCATATCCGGGCTGTCGACTCTGAGCTCCCGAGGCCCCATCATCCTCTGCTCTTCTATCCTCCGGGCCAGGCTGATTGCTGGCTCGGTGCTCGCCCTGCCGCAGCCACTGGCCCTGATTCTCCCGCATCAGATGATGATGCTGCGGGGGAGTCAGAGGACGAGGCTCCTGCTCAGGAGACTGCTCCAGCTTCGGCTGCAGGGACAGGCACCGGATCTGCCTCCTCTTCCATTTCTCGCCTCGATCAGGTGATCCAGGTGCAGCAGTAGATCCTTAGCACCCAGGCGGAGCATCATCAGATGTTGCTCCGCTTGCTTGCTCAGCAGGAGGAGGTACTGCGTCGCCTGCCTGCTTCAGGTTCTCTAGTCCCTCGCAAGAGGGCCCGACTAGCTTCGTCTTCTCCGAGCTCTGGATCAGCTCCAGTTGCTCCAGGACCGTCTGCTCCCGCCTCTGCAGCACCAGCTCCTGCTTCTCCAGCTACAGCTGCTACTCCAGCTGCGTCCCCAGTCATCGACCCGACTGCATCTCCAGCAGGCTCCGGAGATACAGCCATTCTAGGGATCTCTTCTGATGATGAGCATTAGGCTCTATTCTTGTATTGCCCCCCTTTTTGTGCTTGATTCCAAAGGAGGAGAAGTATTTTGGATGTTATATGCTTTATGTTTTGGAGATTTGCTTGTATGGATATTGGATATTGGTTTATATTTATGTCTCTTCTGGTTTATATGTCTCTGTGATTCCTTTTGAGATTCTGGATATGGATATGGTGCTTTCTGTTTTGTGTAGCTCTGATACTTGATGATGTATATGTTTCATCTGATGCTCTGATGTATATGTGTTGGTTTATGCTCTGATTTTTGCTTATATGATGAGATGCATATACTCAGGGGGAGTTATTTCAATTATATTTTTTTATAAAACACTTGTTGTCATCAATCATCAAAAAGGGGGAGATTATTGCATCGAGGCCTTCATGCCTAACCCTAATTTTGATGATTAATGAAAACTAAGTGTTTTAGACTGACTGTGTTTTTGAGATTGTTTGTGTTGGGGAAAATCTCCACGCGGTCAAGTCCAGGTAAGTTCATGATTGCCCGGGGACAGTGGCCTCCGGTGCCTGCCCCGGGCGCCGCCTTTCAGGCGCCCGGGACCGTGCCTCCGGGGCATGTCCCGGGCGCCGCCATTTGGCCCCCGGGACCGTGCCCCCCGGGCGTGTCCCGGGCGCCGCCATTTGGCCCCCGGGACCGTGCCCCCCGGGCGTGTCCCGGGCGCCGCCATTCGCCCGGGGATAGTGGACTCCGGTGCCTGCCCCGGGCGCCGCCATTTGGTCCCCGGGACCGTGCCCCCCGGGCATGTCCCGGCCGCCACCATTTGGCCCCCGGGACCGTGCCCCCCGGGCGTGTCCCGGGCGCCGGCATTCGCCCGGGGATAGTGGCCTCCGGTGCCTGCCCCGGGCGCCGCCATTTGGTCCCCGGGACCGTGCCCGCCGGTGCCTGCCCCGGGCGCCGCCATTTGGTCCCCGGGACCGTGCCCCCCGGGCATGTCCCGGGCGCCGCTATTTGGCCCCCGGGACCGTGCCCCCCGGGCATGTCCCGGACGCCGCCATTTGGCCCCCGGGACCGTGCCCCCCGGGCGTGTCCCGGGCGCCGCCATTCGCCCGGGGATAGTAGCCTCCGGTGCCTGCCCCGGGCGGCGCCATTTGGTCCCCGGGACCGTGCCCCCCGGGCATGTCCCGGGCACCGCCATTTGGCCCCCGGGACCGTGCCCCCCGGGCATGTCCCGGGCGCCGCCATTTGGCCCCCGGGACTGTGCCCCTCGGGCATGTCCCGGGTGCCGCCTTTTGGGTCCCCGGGACCCTGCTCTCCGGAAGGGGTCCCGGACGTCATCGCCCTCCTAAAAGGTAAGACCCCTGTTTGTTTATCACGTGCAGGTCACGCGAGGGACGCCTCGGGAATCAGCGACCACCTGTCAAGCATCCAAGACGTTTGACCGGGAGAAGGACGGTCCTACCCTTCAATCCGACGGTGGCTCCCGGGGTAGTTTACGTTTTTTGCTTCTTTTTGGGGCTATAAATAGCCCTTGTACCCCTCTGTTGTAGAGGAGAGTTCATTATTATTTGGAATAGCCAATCTCACAGACGTGCTCCGGAAGCCCCTCCCCCGGAGAGAGCCTCCCCAGCCGACTCCGGTCGGGAGCGCGTCGACAGGACTAGGGCCCCCACCGGGACCCGAACCTGTATAAATCCACGTGTCAATTCTTGTGTTTGTCCGGCGGGGGAGGACCGGTCACCCGGTCAACCCGCGCTGCGTGATCTCCGCTAGGATCGTCTTCAAAACCTACCGGGGTATTCTTAATACCACGACAGTTGGCGCCGACCGTGGGGACTCGTGACAAGACGCCATGGCTCCCCCAAGAACAAGGGCTCGCACCCTTCCCGGTGACCCGGGTCTCGGAGACCCGGTGCCGTCCGCCCGGGACACGGCTGTCCCGGCGGTCCCTTCCGGAGGCGACCTGGCCCAGGTACTGCCTCCCTCCTTTCCTCTTAACTTAGGTGCCTCCACCTCCAGGTCGTTCCCGGTGACCGCGGGGATCTCGGCCGGGACGAGCGTCCCCCCGACGGCTCCCCCGGCTCCCCGGGACGCCCTGCTCGAAGCTCTCGTGGAAGGCCAGCTCCGCGCCCAGCGCTCTATGGACGAGCTCCTTAGCGTGTTGGCGCGGCCTCCGGCCCCCACGTTTGCGTCGCACACATATCCGGGGATCATGCCCCCGTTTATGGGACACCCGGCGGCCCCTCCGGTCTCCGGGGGGCTGCCTACCCCGTATGATCCCGCCGGGGGGTTCCCTCCCCCCGCGGGATATACTTCCGGACACTTCTCGGCACCCGGGCCTGTCCCGGTGCCGGGAGGCTATTTCATGCCCGGGCCCTTCGTGGCACCAGGGGGGTACCCCGTCCCCGGCCCGCTTCCGGGGCTGGGGGGTCATTTCATGCCGGGTGTTATTCCTACGCCGGGAGCCAGTCCCGCCCCTCGCGTTGCGTTTACCGCACCGGGGCCGGTCGACAGAGCAGCTCCCGTGCCTCAGTGAATTTCCCCCCGCATTGGCTCCCCAACCCCGGACGTCGCCGAGGGGGCTCACCCCCCACTGGTTCCGGATGTCGCAGGGGCTTCCCCCTTTCCGGTCCCGGTCGTTGCCGCAGGGGCCCCCTCTCCGGATCCAAACGCCGCCCCGGGCGCCCCCTCCCCGGTTCCGGATGGTGCAGGGGCTCCCCCCTTTCCGGTCCCGGGGGCCGCCGCAGGGGGCTCCCCCCAGCAGGCCCCGGTAGCTTCCGGGCCGGCTGCTACAGTGCAGGAGCTCCCTCCCTCGGCGAAGCAGGTCCGCTTCTCCCGGGGGGAGGTCGAGCGAATGCATTCTCCCAGCCGCGGGGAAGAGCTTCCCCCCGGTCGTCGCAGGGAGCCTCGCTCTCGCGCCGGTCGGGGGAAGAGACCCGCCGAAGAACCATCCTCCCCGGAGGGAAGCCCGGACGTCCGGGAAATCAGTCCCGGCCCGGAAGAGAAGCGTCGTCACCACCACGCTGGCGGCCCTCTTGGGCCGCTACCTGACTCGGATAACGAGGGGGCGTCCCCCGTTAAAGAAGGCAGTGACTGGGGCTCCCCCCGGGAAGTGCAGGGGGCGAACCAGCCTCTGTGTCGAAGACTCCGCAGCATCCGATGGCCGCGGCCCTACCGTCCCCCGCACATCGAGCATTATAATGGCGAGGCGGACCCTTACGAGTTCGTGCAGATCTACTCCACAGCCATCTCCGCGGCGGGGGGGGACGAGAGCGTCCAATGCAACGTCTTCCCCCTCTACCTCACCGGCATTGCCCGCTCCTGGTTCTACAATCTGAAGCGGGAGTTCTGCGCCAACTTTCAGGGAAATTACGTACGTCCCCTGGATTCTTCACAGCTATACACAGTGCGCCAGAGGACCGGGGAGACCATCAGAAGCTTCTTCAAGCGCTTTGCCCAAGTAAAAAGCAAAGTGGCCCACGTCCCGGACTCTACGGTCATCGAAGCCTGCAAAAGCGGCATCCTCCCGGGGGAGCTCCACCGAAGGCTCTCCCGGAGCTGCCCCTCTTCCGCCGACGAGCTCTTCAACGTGCTCGAAAAGTACGCTCGGGCGGAGGAAGACGATATCTGGAAGAAGACCCAGGGGGCTCCCGCCCCCGTCGACCGGGGGGCCAGGGATCCCCCCAAACGCCCCAGACAGGGGGGGCATAACGAGCCACGGCCTCGGGACACTTTTGTCCTCGAGGGCGGAGGTGGCTCGCGTGACCCCCGGAGGGGCAACCGCCCCTTCCCCAAGGCGAAAGGCCATGGGGGAGGACAGTCTTCGCACGGCCGGGAAGGCCCCGCGGGGAGAAGGCGGGAAGGACCGTGGTGCAGCTTCCACGGGTCCAGTACCCACGCTACCCGAGACTGCGACCAACTACTGTAGCACTTCGCGCCATTCCTCGACCAGCGCGAGCAGGGGGGGGGGGACTCCGGCCTCCTTGCTCCCTCGGCCAGCTATTCCGGCCCTTCCCGCTCCCGCGGGGGGTGAGCAGGCACAGGAGGGGGAGCCTTCAGAAGCTCTCCCCTTCCAGACCTCTCAGCGCCGCATCAACGTCATCATGGGAGGGTCTGCCTCCGGGCGGGACTCCAAGCGCCAGCGTAAGGAGTAGGCGCGTGAAGTTAAGGTCGTGGGGATGCTACACACGTCCCCGCCACCAAAGTGGTCGGACGTCCCCCTCACCTTCACGGCAGAAGACGCGCGGGGGGTTCGCTTCCCCCACGACGACGCGCTCGTTGTCTCCGCGACAATCTACAACTGTCACCTGGCCCGCATCCTTGTGGATAGTGGGAGCTCCGCCGACGTCCTATTCCTGAAGGCTTTCAAAGAGATGCAGGTGGATGAGAAGCTCCTGCAGCCCGCAGCCGGGCCCCTACAAGGTTTTGTCCTGGGGAAGGCGATCCACCCCGTGGGCAAGGTAGATCTTCCTGTGACCTTCGGCGCCACGGAGAACTACCGGACCGAGCTGGTCCGCTTCGACGTAGTGGACCTCCCCTCCTCCTACAACGTGATTATGGGGAGGACCACCATCAACCGGCTGGGGGCTGCCACCCATCAAAACTACCTCTGCATGAAGATCCCCGGGCCGCATGGCGTGATCAACGTCCGGGGAGACCAAGACATGGCCCGTGCTCTGTATGAGTGCGCAGCCGCCACGATCGGAAGCGTCAACATTATTGAGGCGCCCAGGGGGGAGGCCTCCCCCCTGGAACCAGACGTCGCGGCAGTATCCCCCGGGAGGCCCCCCCCTCAAACCGCGTCCGGAAGGGGGCCTCCGGAAGGACCTGCTGTCCCCGGGGCCAGCAGTGCCGCCAAGTATGAGGCTTTGCTCCTCAGGTCGCACCACGTGCGTTCCCCGGGGATCCGACGCCTCCAACTAAAGGGAGATTCTCAGCCCATATTTCACTAAAAGCACGGGCCTTACCTGTGCCGTAACGCAAATTCTAGTCTTTTATTTGCAGATGCAAAAGATGCAGAGGCACTTCGATGGCACCAAGGGGGGTACCCCGTCCCCGGCCTGATCCCGAGGCCGGGAGCCCACTTCTTGCCGGGGGTTTACCCTGCGCCGGGAGCCAGTCCCGCCCCCCGCGTTGCGTTTACCGCACCGGGGGCGGTCGACAGAGCAGCCCCCGTGCCGCAGCGGACTTCCCCTCGCATGGGCTCCCCGGTTCCGGACGCCGCCACCGGGGCTCCACCCTCGCCGGTTCCGGGTGTTACAGGGCCTGCCCCCTTCCCGGTTCCGGTCGAGGCCACTGGGGCCCCCTCCACTTCGATTCCGGTCTTTGCCACAGGGGCTTCCCCCTTCCCGGTCCCGGTCGTCGCCTCGGAGGCTCCCCCCTCGCCGGTTCCGGGTGTTACAGGGCCTGCCCCCTTCCCGGTTCCGGTCGTGGTCATCGGGGCTCCCCCCTTACAAGCTCTCCGACCTTCGAGAGCAGGAGCTGAAGCACACGTGGAACTTGCGTTTACTTCGCAAGTTCTATGTTTAGCCTCACGGGCATGTCCCCTCCCCCGGGGCGTTCACGCCTGAGGGGGAGGAGGGACGCTGTATTTTCCTCCCCTTTCGCGGCTTCGCAGGGGGAGACCCTGTACTTCATTTCATTAGCAATACATAGGTCTTGCTTTGCAAACTGTCTCATTGCAGGTCTTTCTCATTACCGCCCCTAGCGGCGATGCCCTCCCCGCGAGGATGCCCTCCTTGTGAGGATGCCCTCCCCGTGAGAAAGTGGGCTAGCCCCAACAAGTCCCTACAACGGAGCCTGCACTCCCGTAGGGCGCCCTCCTTGTGAGGATGCCCTCCCCGCGAGGAAGTGGGCCAGCCCCAACAAGTCCCTACAACGGAGCCTGCACTCCCGTAGGGCGGCTTACGATCAGCCCTCGTGGACTGAGGGTGTAAGCGGCAACCCGGTCACAGTGGCCGTGGTAACGAGTCACTTTGGGAGACTAGTCCCCTGCCCAAACACTCAAGACCCGTCTTCGGGCACTTCCTCCTCCGGGAGTAGACGCTCTCCTCAGCGGGACGTCTAATGGCTTTCCGGATTCTCTTCCTCCTCCAGGAGTCGACGTTATTCCCGGCTCCCCGTTCTCACGGCGACTGGAAGATCAGCCCCTTGCGGCTTATTGGGATCCATCTTCCTCCTCCGGGAGTCGACGTTATTCCCGGCTCCCCGTCTTCACGGCGACCGGATGATTGGTCCCCAGCGACCTTATTCCCAGCTCCCCGTCTTCACGGCGACCGGATGATTGGTCCCCAGCGACCTTATTCCCGGCTCCCCGTTCTCACGGCGACCGGATGAATGCCTCCCGAAGATCTTATTCCCGGCTCCCCGTTCTCACGGCGACCGGACGATTGTCTCGGAGAAGTCGGATTTCTCGGGTATTTCCTTCCCCGAAGACCCTATTCCCGGCTCCCCGTTCTTACGGCGTCCGGACGAGTGTCTCCCAGGAAGCTCACCTCTAGAAATCCCATCGGGTTCTCTTGGACATTCCTTCCGCCTAAGGCCTTATTCCCGGCTCCCCGTTCTCACGGCGACCGGATGATTATCTCCCGGAAGGTCTTCTCCTTGAAAACCTCGCTTTAAAATTTTCTAACTTAGAAAATATTTCTCCTACAGGTTATGCTCCCTCCGGGGACCCTGTTACCCCCACAGCGCGCGGAGGCCTCCTCCGGCCCGCTGTGGGCGGGGGGGGGGGGGGGGGGGGGGGACAGGGGGCCCCCGGGTCACCCACGAAGAAACTTAGCTCATCCTTGTTAAGATGAGTCGTCCAGACCATCCAAGAAGAAAATAAAGAGGCGCAATAAAAGGAAACAACAACAACGTGCTTTATTGATCAGTAAACCCAGAGGACATCTTCCCCCTCCGGTGGGTTTCGGAAATGATACAACCCGGGTCCTAACCCGGGGGATTTTCTATGAGCCTAAGGCCCCTACGCCTAAAGCTCCCGGAGGCGCTCCCTCAGCTCCCGGGCCAAGTCCCGGTACAGCGCCCGGACGCGACGCTGAGAGTCCCGAAGTACGTCCTCGGGCCAAAACTCGTACCCAGCCGGCGGAAGTATCCGGAGAGGAGGTATCATCTGGGCCTTCGGGCGCGGGGGAGTTAATTCAGCACGGCTGTTGTCAAAATTATCCAAGTGCCATTCCGGGCGCCACCTCAACCGGACAGGCTCCCGGGCAGTACCGCCGTCGCGCCTCCCGGAGACAAGGCTCAGCAAAATCAAAGCCGCTTGGGCGTCCCCCGGAGAGCCTCTCCCGGACCGTTGCTCGGGAGCAACCCCCCGGGAACCCTGGTAACATTTCATTACAAAGACTTAGAAAAATTTCTAATATATTTCATTGCAAAATGTTTTTGTACAAGTGCCCGGGGCTTCTCCTAAGAAGCTACCGGAATCAAAATGTCTAACAAAAGTAAAAAGGGGGTCCTAGCTAAAGACCCAGGGGAGGCTCATACTTTGGCATTGGGGTCCTCCCCCCGGGGAGCTTCCTCCGTGGCCGGGGCAGGGACATCCGCGGCCGGAGGCGCCGGTGTCGGGAACCACGTCCGGATGATCCGATCGTAGAACCCCTCCGCCAGCAGCTCCACCTCCCGGCGCGTTGGCTCGAAGGCCTCCGGGAAGCCCCGGGGGATGCGCCCCCCGATCGCCCGGGCGCCGACCCCACGGTAGTCAACGAGCCCCGCGGCGGCCGCGATGACGGGGATCGCCCGGCCCCGTGCCCGGACGTCCGCAGCCTCCGGGATGGCGGAGACTTGTGCGTTAAGAAAACGCACAGCCTCCGCGAGGGTCACCGGGGGCACCTCCGGGCCGCTCCCGGAGCCCAGGCTAACGCCAAGGCTTTCCAAGGCCGAGCGGACGGAGCGGCCTGCGTCTGACAGCGCCCGGACGCTGGAGCTCTCGAGCTCCCGGAGCGCCTTCTCCCGCACCTTGGCCTCCTCTCGGAGGCGGATGTAGGCGCCCTCCGAAAGGTGCACCTGCGCCCGGGCCCGGGACAGCTCATCAAGAGCTTCGTCCCGCTCCCGGAGGGCCGCCTCCCGCTGCTCGACGCAGGCCGCGGCCCGGCTCTCCGCCTCCTTGAGCAGCCGGGTGACCCGCTGCTCAAGGCCCCAGGTAACAGTCGCTACCTACAAAATGCATAAAGAGTTAGAAAAATCTTAAGTGCAGGAAAAAAGCCGAAGTGTTGAGAGCTCGAGTTACCTGGGCTCCGAGGGACTTGAGCCCCTCAAAACGCTCGTGGAGCGTTCCTCCTGCTACGAAGGCCTGCACCTTCCGGTTGTGCAGGCCCTCCGCGTAGCGGGCCACCTCACCCGCGGGAAGTAGGGAGGTGTCTTGCCCGGCCGTCCTGTCGCGGCCGGGAGAGGGCCCCCGGACCTCTGAATCTGGGAGCACGGCCGGCGTCGCCGGCGTCTTCGTCGACGAAGTTTCCTCCGAAGACGAAGACGAAGACGAAGATTGGGCGGGGACCTCCGCCCGGGGGGGGGGGATCATCGGGCCTTTCCCCACCCCAGGCCGGAGGGCCCTCGGAGCCTCCTGCTCCGGGGGGACCTCGAAGACTGAGGGGCTCCCCCCCTCTTCATCAACCGGCCAGAGGCGCGGGGGCGCCGCCCCCGAAAACCTCACCTCTAGCCTCTCCGGCGCCAATGCCGCCGGGAGAGGCGAGAGGAGCGTCACGCGAATTGGCGACGGGGCGTAGTCCGCCGAATCGGACCCCGCCCCATCAACAACAACCTCCTTCCCCCGGGCCTCGACGGGGGCCTCCGGGGGTGGAGGCGTCGCCTCTGCCCGGGGCGCCGCCCGGGCATGTTCGGCTCCGGGAGCCGCGTCCCGGGCCCTCACCGGCGTCGTCGCCGGCGCCGTCGTCGGAGCTGGGGTCTTTTGGACCCGGGGCTTTTTGGGCTCCGAGCCCCCGGCAGCATCCTTCCCCCGTTTGTGAGACCCGGGGGTGGGAAGGGGCTTCCTCTCTGGAAGCCTGAGCCCGTAGGCCTCGGCCACCAAGTTCCGGGGAGGCCCCTCCCCCACGAGGCGCACGATGCGCTCGTGTTCGTCGGCGAAGTACCTCCCCAGGAGGTGCTCCGCCTTGTCCCTCGCCGCCGGGTACGGGCGCACTGTAAGAGGTAAAAAGTTAGTCAATTTCCCGTAAAAAACTGCAAGTACAAAAATGCAGGGGACTTACGCCGCGTCACCGGCTTGACCGGAGGCCGCTGCTCCGGGCCCATGCCGATCCCCCTTCCCCCGCGAGGAAGGCCTCAAAGGCCACAACCTCTCCGGGCCTGGGGCGGGGGGCTCCGTCCTTCTTTAGGGGGACCCGGATGTCCCCCTCTTCGACGACGCCCTTCTTGACGAGGGACTCTGCGTCCGAGGCCGAGAACTCGGAGGCCCAGAGGAAATCCACGGGGATTTCCTCCGGGGGCACCTCCGTGGTCTTCGCTCGACCTTTGGGCGCCATTAGGTGAGTTCTTTGTTTTTCGGTGGCTAAGTTTTCAGGTGGCTAAGTCAACAACTCCCGGACGCTCGCTACCGGAAAAGGCTACCGGAGAAGCTACCGGAAGAGCGCTACCGGGAGAGCTGAAGCTGGAGTTGAAGATTTGGAATGAGCTTCCGGGGCCCCCCTAAGGCCCTATTTATAGAGGCTGGCCGAGATCTAGATGCGCGCCACGTGGCCCCCTCGGAGCAATCTGGACCACTGAAATTCAAACCGTGCGCGGGAAACGAAGGGACAGGCGCGTAAATCGAGACACCGGTTCGAACCGCGCGTGCAATTATTGCGAAAACGGCGCGGCCATAAAGCGCCCGGCACAGAAACCGAAGCGTCGCCGGGGCTCCGGTGATTTTCGTCCGGAGTTTGCGTCCGGAGATTTTCCCGGTACCGTAACCATTCCCTCCGGGGGCTCAGGCTTCGTCCCCGGAGGGCATGGGGGGCTGCTGTTGGGGGAAATCTCCACGCGGTCAAGTCCAGGTAAGTTCATGATTGCCCGGGGACAGTGGCCTCTGGTGCCTGCCCCGGGCGCCGCCTTTTAGGCGCCCGGGACCGTGCCTCCGGGGCATGTCCCGGGCGCCGCCATTTGGCCCCCGGGACCGTGCCCCCCGGGCGTGTCCCGGGCGCCGTCATTTGGCCCCCGGGACCGTGCCCCCCGGGCGTGTCCCGGGCGCCGCCATTCGCCCGGGGATAGTGGCCTCCGGTGCCTGCCCCGGGCGCCGCCATTTGGTCCCCGGGACCGTGCCCCCCGGGCATGTCCCGGCCGCCGCCATTTGGCCCGCGGGACTGTGCCCCCCGGGCGTGTCCCGGGCGCCGGCATTCGCCCGGGGATAGTGGCCTCCGGTGCCTGCCCCGGGCGCCGCCATTTGGTCCCTGGGACCGTGCCCGCCGGTGCCTGCCCCGGGCGCCGCCATTTGGTCCCCGGGACCGTGCCCCCCGGGCATGTCCCGGCCGCCGCCATTTGGCCCCCGGGACCGTGCCCCCCGGGTATGTCCCGGACGCCGCCATTTGGCCCCCGGGACCGTGCCCCCCGGGCGTGTCCCGGGCGCCGCCATTCACCCGGGGATAGTAGCCTCCGGTGCCTGCCCCGGGCGCCGCCATTTGGTCCCCGGGACCATGCCCCCCGGGCCTGTCCCGGCCGCCGCCATTTGCCCCCCGGGACCGTGCCCCCCGGGCATGTCCCGGGCGCCGCCATTTAGCCCCCGGGACCGTGCCGCCCGGGCATGTCCCGGGCGCCGCCATTCGGCCCCCGGGACCGTGCCCCCCGGGCATGTCCCGGGCGCCGCCATTTGGCCCCCGGGACTGTGCCCCTCGGGCATGTCCCGGGCGCTGCCTTTTGGGTCCCCGGGACCCTGCTCTCCGGAAGGGGTCCCGGACGTCATCGCCCTCCTAAAAGGTAAGACCCCTGTTTGTTTATCACGTGCAGGTCACGCGAGGGACGCCTCGGGAATCAGCGACCACCTGTCAAGCATCCAAGACGTTTGACCGGGAGAAGGACGGTCCTACCCTTCAATCCGACGGTGGCTCCCGGGGTAGTTTAGGTTTTTTGCTTCTTTTTGGGGCTATAAATAGCCCTTGTACCCCTCTATTGTAGAGGAGAGTTCATTATTATTTGGAATAGCCAATCTCACAGACGTGCTCCGGAAGCCTCTCCCCCGGAGAGAGCCTCCCCAGCCGACTCCGGTCGGGAGCGCGTCGACAGGACTAGGGCCCCCACCGGGACCCGAACCTGTATAAATCCACGTGTCAATTCTTGTGTTTGTCCGGCGGGGGAGGACCGGTCACCCGGTCAACCCGCGCTGCGTGATCTCCGCTAGGATCATCTTCAAAACCTGCCGGGGTGTTCTTAATACCACGACAGTTTGATACAGAGCTCCATTGGGAAGATAGTCAAGATGAACAAGACGAACCCAACAAAAAAGAAGTAAAAGCAAAAGTCGCAAGGAATGGAGTCGAGACGCAAATCGCAAAAGTGCAAAAGACCTAAGGTAACATTGTCTTTATTTTTACCGATCTCGGTGTTTGGAGTTGATCGGTTTAGGAAAATTATTTTTAGTTTTTTATCGTACTATAAAGAGGGGTGGCAAAAGTCCTCTTTTTATCTCCAACATAAACCAAGAAAATTAGGTCATTGCATTGCATCTTTTTGGTTGGATTTGATTTGAATTTGGTTTGAAAGATTTGGATTTTCAGTTGATTTTTTGACAGCAGAAGAACTTTTCAAATTTCTAGAAAGATCTAGGCAGATATGGTTTTTGCTTCTGTTGACAAAAATGTAGCCCTTAAAATTATCTTTCAAACGATCTATTAAACACCTCTTTTGGATTTCGGGATTTAAAGTTATAGCTGTTTTTGTTCAGGCTGACTGTCAGTTTGCTAAACTGACTGTCAGTTTGAATGTCAGTTCAGGTAAACTGACAATTGTCCAGAGAGGGTGTATTTTGGGCTGAAAACTTTTGAACAAAATTGACTGTTAGTTTGGTATAACTGACTGTCAGTCTGGAGTTCGACCTCAGTTGTGTTTATTTGAGCTTCTTTTTAATCTGGTTGCTTTGTGGTCGAACTGACTGTCAGTTGGGGGTTTCAAGTTTCCATATACGACCACAAACGGCTAGCTATTTTTTATCCGCAAATTTTGTCAGGCGTTGGTTCTGGAACTGACTGTCAGTTCCTCATACTGACTGTCAGTTTGTACTGATTTGTTTCCTTTTTCGACCGCCAACGGCTAGCACTGTTTTCTCCAGATTTTTCTTCTCTCTAGTCGTGACCTAAACTGACTGTCAGTTTGGCAAATAGATTGTCAGTTTGAGCTGCTGATTTTCAGCTTGAGCTCCAACGTCTCTTTTGAGACTTGAGGCTATAAATAGAGGGCTTGAGTATTTGTTTTGTAGAACAAGCAGCCATCTAGTCATATTCACTCTTGAGCTTTAGCGTTTTATACAAAATCTTGATCTTTTGATCAAGTTGAGTGTTTTCTGATCCACCGAGAGTTTCAGTTCTTTGCATTTGCATACTCGTAGTTTCTCGGTGCGTGTTTGGAGGTCTAGAGAAGACCTCGCTGCCTATTACTCTTGGTGAGTGCCCTCACCTAGACGGTTCAGAGGCGTGGCCGTTGACTTCTCCAGTTTGGAGATTGTTGGAGAGGCTCGGAAAAAGTGTACAAGGCATCGGTGCTCGCCTTTCCGGAGTGGACAAGGAGCAACCACTAGTTGATAATACCCTTTGTGGGTATTGAGGCAAAACTCAAGTGACTTGAGTGCTTCAACGAGGATTAGTGGAGACTGGGCGAGTCTCCGATATTTTGGTAAAAATCATTGTGTTCGTTTTCTTCTCTTCTTTCTCATATTATTATTTGTTTTTGATTTGCAAATATTTGTTTTAAATTTAAAGTTTTAAAAGCCTCTTATTCACCTCCCCTCTAGTCGGCATCCTTGATCCTACAGTTCCTCTTCTGAATCACCTTGTTCTTCTCGCTAAGGGCCTTGAACTCATCGGTCCCCTGCTGCTGGGTGAATTCCTCCCATACCTCCTCCGATATGAAGGGGTACTTCTCGCAAGGAGATTTCCCTGCAGCGAGGAAGGTACTGATGAGCTAGCTCTTGAAGGTTTTTCATGTTCCGTTCATGTCCTTCAAGCAGGCCGTCTTAGGTCCATTGTCGGGGATGTTCCACTTAGCCTATTTTCAAAGAATGCATATAAGCAGGAGTTAGTTAAACTATAGGATAAGCCAAGGGAAGGTGATTACGAAAGAGTTTAGGGATTTCGATTAATTTTACCTTCACTTCCGCCCACAACCTATCCCTCTTGTCCGCCATCACCTCCTTCTAGATCTGGACAGTGATCTTCACCCTTTATTTCGCCAACAGCCCAACGTAGATAGCATACTTCCCATCGTTCTTTCCGATCAGCCTCCCAAATTGGTTGAACTCACAAGAAAGGTCGGTGCATTTCATCAAACGGCCCAACGTCGTCGCGCCTCGCGCCGTCCTCTTGTGCTGGCACGAAGCAACATTAGTTACGATGCCCCTCGTCAAACCACTGCTATCTGTCAAGGAAGACACTGACATGGTTTTCCCTAAAATTCCATCAACAAACAATCAAAAATTAAATGGAAATAGAAAGCAAGAAAACATGCCATCTAAGGAATAATAGCACAAAATGACATACTGAATGTAAGAGAAAACAAAAAGTATAGAAGGATCAGCAATTGTTGAAGATAAAGAGTTCTAGAATCAGTAATTTTTTCTAACGGTAAACGCATAAACTATCGCTAGAAGATATGATTTCTTCTAATGGTTAATACATGAACTACCGTTAGAAGATAGCTACAACAACATATAACTACAATATATGGAAATTCAATACAAATGATCACACATACTTCTGAATAGATAATTTCAAATCTCAAAATAGGTTCATGGCTGTGGGACCCTCATTTGAGGAATCCGGTGGCAACAGCCTAGGTGGATTGCACTAAGAAAGGTACAACATAAGCTCAAAACAACAACACTATTATATTAAACTACAGCAGAGGTAATTAAACAGGTACAAGGTCACAAGGACCAATATTACAATAACTTAACGCCAAGAATGACGTTAATTAGGGTTGTTACAAAAAATGGTGAGTTTCTCAAAACAAGAGTCGGTATCAAGGTACCGAACACAGAGAACAACAAAGAAAGCAACAACGAAGATCTTCACTTCCATCGGCAGCGGCTCTGGAAGGGCTTCCTCCACATCTGACTCAACTCGGCGCATGACCCTCCTAGAACGATGGTTCATTTGGAGCGTTTCCATCTTCTTGATAGTACTCAAAACCAAGAGAATCAGGATCGATGAATCCCTCTTCCGAAGTTGTTTGCAAAGGCAAGGGTGAGCACACTTTCACACGATGCTTAGCAAATCTCATTATATGAATGCAGTTATATAAATGAGGAGTTCTCAAGAAATGAGGCCTTTGTTTTATAGGTAAGAATAGATTAGATTCTCATTCTAGGGTTGTAAGAAAAGGGGATTTTAGCTTTTAAGAGCGATCCTTTGAAATCTTAGATTATACTTTAGAAAATGTTAGGTGTGATGATCTCCCATGAGATATCACCTTTATTAACCCATATTCTGAAAATATTCCAAACTTTACTTGTGCTGAACCACATGGATAAGAATCCACCACTAACAGACTCTAAGACCTGGGAGTACAGAGTATCCAATAGTTCTTTTACACTTTGCAAAACTACACCTCTTTTTAAATCCACTTCTTCACTCGACTTTCAAGTTGGGCCAACTCCATGCGACTTTTACGCATGTGACAAGGTCGAGATCACACAACGATTTTGTAGTCTAGTATTAACAGTTTCCCCGCTCGGTAAATAGACAGTTAAGTCTAAGATACCGTTGTGGGTCATCTCCACTGTCTTTCTTCCTAGCCTTGGCCTATGTCCTCGCAAGACATATGACCTATGGTTGCAGCCGCACACAAATCCATCCAGGCTTAGGGTGACTTCCTTTTTTACTCCTTATCCTCTCATTATTTTTCTGATCTCACACCACTCTCAACCATCCTCACTATCAATTCTTATTTCACATTTTCTTTCACAAAAAGGGTTTTTAAACATTTTTATCATATAATTGACCATTTAATACTTAAAGCATACATTTAAGTATAAGCATATCCTAAGCATGATGTCCTAGGTTGACAAGGTTGCAAGTGATACACAATTGCATAAAGGGCTTTACAAGAGATTAGGTCATATCTATTCACATTTTTTTCAACATAATATTTAACTTGAAGATAAAACATGCATATATTCAAAACTGGATTCACTCTAGTTTATTTTAAAATATTAGAAGAGACATGGTCAAGGGAATGAGACTTGCCTTGCAAAGAGGGGTCTAACTGATCTGTTGGGTCTTCAACGTTTCCTTCCGCTCCTTCAGTTTCTAGCTCTGCTCTCGCAACAAAGAAACAACATGACACATTGCACTACATAAGCATAAAGAAAATACTTGCTATACAAAATAATCAATATAATATAAGCATGTATGCAAGAGAGGTGATCTGGTTGAAGATACAAGGGCTTGGCTCAAAGAATTTGGCTTAGAAGCATCGAATGTCTAAGGGCTGACATTCGGTTCATGGCCAAACAAAGTCTGAGAATGGCATAGAGCTAAACTAGAGTCTCCAAAAGATCAAAAAGGAAACAAAAGAGTGCATCAGGTGCCAAACACAGTAAGGCATCTAATTGACAAAGTGGTTTTGACAAAGAAGTCCAGGGATTAAAGAAAATTGCAGCAAAGTCCTTGGCACAAGAAAATCGAGTGACAGTGCACTGCAGCGAGCTAGGGCACACGCGTCTGGACAAAATACGCATGCGCGGCTTGGCTAACTTTATCAAATGCATAGGCGGGATCAAGGTGAAGCTACTGGCAGAGTTAATTTGGCTGAGGTGGCTTGACGACGGTGAATGACAAGTTACAAATTGTCGGCCGCCAGAAACGAAGCTGAGCTATGGTGGTAGGGAGTTGGGGCTGATAAATTCTGAAATTGATTGAGGGGTTTTACTCCTGGAGTGACACTGATTGTGTTGGAGTAAGGGATTGAGTTGCAATGGAGTTTCGAGGCTCGCCGACGTTGACGCCGGGCTCGGGGACGAAGGTGAAAAGGGGCGCTGTTGATACACGGCAATGCAGGTAAAATGGCTTGGGCTACACCATCTACGAGACACAAGAAAGGTGTCGATGGGGTTAATTTGACTGGAGGTACAGTGGAGCGTGCCGGCGACGTGAACCACTCATGGCGGCGCGGGAAGAAACAGGGAACTAACAATTCAAGCTTGAATTCAAAAACTGAGTTCACAGGCTTGCTTAGAATCGGCTAAGGATTGATTTGTTCTACTGAAAGAAGTATTGAAATTGGCTGGAGGGAGTTCAATTTCAGGAACAAGGCAAAATGGGTTTTTTGGCGATCGCCGGCAATGGGGTTCGCCGGAGTCCAATTGGCTACTATGACACAGATAGATGGTTAAGAGAAGCTTACTGGTGAAATCAAAATGGAGTTTTGTTGAGTGGAAAGCTTTGGCGACGGAGGCCTCAACGACGGCTCGCCGGGGAAGAAGAAGAAGGCGAGAAAAGAACTAGGACTTAGCTAAAATCTGGAGCTGTGAAGAGTACACAGAGTGAGGGGGTTTAAATAGGCGAGGGGCGGAGCAGGCTAGGGAGAAACAACAATAAAACTCGCGCCGGGGAAAAGACCGACCGGGCGCAAAAGGGACAGCGACGAACGAGGACGTGATGGCGAGCAGGCGGCACACCAGCTTTACCAGCGAAGATCAGGACATTGGAACTTGCTCCGGTCCGGCGCAGATGCGGAGGCGCGAAGCTGCTCCGGCAGTGACACGTACGCGCATGCAAAATGAATCTTCATGGGTGCACGCGCTGGAGCTTCTGTTGGTGTAGCCATAGGTCGAAGCGTCGCCACAGTGAGGAATCTGGCGCGGACACGAGTGAACAAACTGGTGCAGGCGACCACGAGCACGGGAGATGACTGGGCTTGGCCGGCGACAAGGAAACATGGTGCAGCTTTGGTCGAAAGCGGCGCCGGGGCTCTGGTCAAAAACAATGATCAGGATCTGGTCGAAAAGGGTTGGAAAATAAGATTTGGGCTGATTTGCAATTTCAGAAACTTGATATTTGGACTGATCTGTAAATCTAGCAAAAGGCCTAGATAAGAGAAGATTTGATCTCACAACTTTGGCAAGCTAAACTTAGAAGATAATTTAGCAGCGACAGGTAGCAGGAATTTGGGTTTTGATCAAGTTTTGAGTTGAAACGAAAACAGGGTAAAATAGGGTAATTAGGGTTTGAAAATTGGCGAGGCTGAAAACTAAGGCTTCGGATGAGATTTTGGAAATCTCACAGAAGGGAAACTTGCTTAGAATAGCAAAAGGAAGATATTGCCTAAATCAGATATAGATTTGGAGATAATCTTGTCGACGATTCGGACTCGGAGTCCTCAGCCGAACTTATGCAGAATTTGTAATAGTGAGACCTTTCAAGATGACCCTTCGGGAAGGTATGCTGAACAATGGTGAACAGGAGCACAGAGAATTTAGACAGGTTCGGGCCCTCGATGGTGGGAGTAAAAGCCCTACGTCCTGTTGAGATTTCACTAAGTGTGGTAAAATGTTTACAAATGGAAGGAAAAGTCCTTACAGGCAAGGATTTTTCCTGTAAAAGTGTACAAAGATAAACTAAAGAAGACTTAAAAATGCTATATGAGGTGTGCCGTAGACTTGGCTAACTTGGATCCTCTTCTTGATTGATACTTCATGCCATCCTTTTATACTGCTTGAAAGGGTGCCATGTGAAGGAAACTGCATCAATCGGTTGCACGGACGGTTGGATATGGTTTTTGAAACTGCTCTTAACCTCCACGCAGGTTAAACACGTGTTATTCATGAATAACTGTACGTGTTAACCTCCTGACGGTTGGTTTTCCACGTGTAGGAATCTCCGGGATACCTAGAATATCCTGTCGTATGGACAACCGAATAGATAGATCCCAGGTATCCTGATCGGCAGATGTTCTGACCGCGGGATTAGGCTGACCGCGTAATATCCCGAATGTGTAGTTCGCGTATAGCCCACGAACTTCTGACCGCGCAAGGCTTACGGTCTGACCGCGTAAAGTTGCGACTTGATCGCGTAAAGCTTGCGACCTCGTGGTGATGCCTCTCAGAATAGCTTGAGTTCGCACCTCCAGACACATGTCTGGTTCGAACCTGTCTTGAACCAGAAGTTTATTAGAAGTGACCCGGGTGTCAATCCTCGTCAAATCTGTGGCTTTTATCCTTTTCGGGCTTTTGGGAAAATTTGAAAAAGGACTAATCCGTGATACTTTTGGGCTGAATTATAAAAAAGTTCAAACAAATGAGTTTTGCTATCAACTTCTGGAGTTAGGGCATTGGCATACCTTGGATTATTATTCTGAGATAACAGACTTGAATTGGGTTAAGATTTAGCGAAAACAGGGGTGTTACAATGGCATCACTAAAACATATTATGCAAACTCTAGTTTAAATCCTATTCTCAACAGTGCCTAAGGAGTTCATGAAACCTAGTTTAAGTCCAAAACAAGAGCGGGGAAAAATAGCAAACTCTAGTTTAAAAAATGCAAAGATCAAATTAGGAAGATGTTGGAAAAAGAACTACGTACTAGGGATAGAGCAGGGGTACTTTACGGCGAACAGTTGTGGGTGACAGTGGTGTAGAACGGAGCGGCGGCCGGTGATGGAGCAAAAGAGTGCCCGGCGGCAGTGGCAAACTACAATCCAGGCGGCGATGGTGGCTCGGTAGTGAAGAAGTGGTCACCGGCGAGGGTAGGCCTTTTCATGCTTGAGGAGACACAGAGAGAGAGAGAGAGAGAGAGAGTTGAACGGTTCGACTGGAGGGAAATTCCTGGGTGGAGTTTATTAAATTAGTGAGTACCTTTTCAAATGGTAAGACCAAAAACTACCGTTGGACCATGTACTTTTTTCTAACGGTCAAACCAAAAAATACCGTCAGACCATCTTTTAATTTTTTCTAACAGTAATACCAAAACATACTGTCAGACCACGTGTGCACTTTTCTAACAGTAAGATCAAAACATGTGATCAAGTTTTTCAAAACAGTCATCTTTCCCCGATTTGGTATACCGTGAGCAATAATTAGTGATGGCGGCGCGCATTTCACTAATTACCAATTTTAAAAATTGTTAATGAAATATGGGGTTATTCATAAAGTAGCTCTTGCATATCACCCTCAGACAAGTGGACAGGTTGAAGTCTCAAACAGAGAAATCAAGACGATATTGCAGAAGGTGGTAGCTCTGTCTTGTATGGATTGGGCACTCAAACTTCCTGATATTCTTTGGGCATATTACTCTACATTCAAGACTCCGCTAGGTATAATGCCTTACAAAATTGTATTTGGTAAGAATTTCCATTTGCCTGTTGAATTGTCACACAGGGCATTATGGGCATTAAAAGAACTCAATTGGGACTTTGAAAAAGCGAGGCGAAGGCGAATCCTTGAATTGCATGAACTAGAAGAGCTTTAGAACAACTCCTACAAAAGTGCCTTGATTTACAAAGACAACAGGAAGAAGTAGCATGACAAACGGATCCTCAATCGTGAGTTCAAACCAAGTGATTTCATTTTACTATTCAATACTCGGTTGAAATTGTTCCAAGGGAAATTGAAATCACGATGGAGTGGGGCATACACGGTAGAAAAAGTCTTATCTTATGGTGCCGTAGAGCTTTGAGTAGAAGATGGCACCACTTTTAAGGTAAACATGCACCTTATCAAGTTATACAATGCGGGAGACCAAGTAAGTACACTGAACTCAGTCGATTCTTACCACAAGAACGACTATTGCTGGGCTTGGTTTGGTTAAATTTTCAAAAACTCATGTTTTTCTTCTCACTCGAACCGACAACTACCACAGGCACAACCAGTGGGGGCATCAGTTTGGTAATTTTTCAAAAAATCTTGTTTTTCATTTTACCCGAGTCGACCACAACCACAGGCACGACCAGTGCCAGCTTTGGGTTGAATTTTTTCAAAAAAATAAGTATTTTCAAAACCTCCTGAAACGACCACGGCCAGTGGCACGACCTGTGGTGTGCTTGGGTTGAAGTTTTCGAAACTATAAAAAACCTTTTTCTTTTTCGACCGAAACGTCCACGACCAGTGGCACATCCCAGGTCCTGGTCTAGCAAGATGCATGCTCGTGGTCGTACTACTATCGGTGCGATCACTTGCTCAAATCGGGTAAAACCTGAACCGAGCACGATCTGGAGCACACCCCGTGCCCGTGGTCATTCCAGGCTCGATTTCCCCCTAATTTTGGATGAAAGTGTTGTTTCTTTGTTGTTTTCTATATTTCTCTCACTCCAAACCTTTACAACTCCTGCCTAACACCCTATTTAATGCCTCACATCCCCTCCAAATAGGAAAACACCATTGTTGAGCTCCTCAAGCTCCTCAAAACTTCATCAAACCTAGCCCCAGAACTCCAAATCCAGCCGTTAAAACTTTGATCCGATCAAGGATTCCGGCTCCTCGTGCCTCGACACCCCAAGATCTGAAGTTTTCTACGGCAATGATGACTCCCCGATGCAACATCAAGAAGGTTTTGAAGCACAAACGTGGTATGTCTCCTCAAACTTTATCTAATCTTGATTTTCTGTACATTACTTTACAAACCCTGATCATCTTGCTTGTTTCATGCACTTAATGAAGAGACCTTGTGACCTACTAGATTTTTGGATACTCATGCCATTAGATCTCTAGGAATAGAAGATTATGTTCTACACCTGCTTAGTAATGTGGGTTGGGACACACTTGTAGGGGTTCCGGGTCCGACCATTTGTGAAGTCGTTTGGGAGATTCTAGCCTCCTTTGAACATAATACCATACGTGTTCCTCCCGATCAAACTGAAGGTGTTAGATTTAGGTTTGCAAATGTGCATTGTGACTTTTCAATAGATGAATTGGAAAATCTGTTAGGGTTAAGACCCGGGGGAACTTTTCATGCTTCTATTATTTGCACCCGCGGTAAAATTTGGAGTAATATAGCTGAGGAAGGGGAACATCTTTTTCGACCCGGTAAATCAAAGGCCACCAAAATTTGCAATCCCACCTTTCGCTATTTACAATGTCTCTTGGTTGAGACAATTTTGGGTCGTGGTAGTAATCAGGATAATGTTTTAGAATTCGACCTCAGGATAATGTTTTAGAATTTGAGGTTGAATTTTTTTGGGAAAAGTTAGGCAAAATTTATATTTCGTCAGCAGCCTATTTTGCTCGTTACCTTGAAAGTATCGGCAAGGATTTACACAAAACCTCACCCATAGTCTTATGTGGCTTCATAACTCGCATAGCATCCACCTTAGGGTTTAGTGCTACTGATTATCAAGAATATATGCCCGCAGCCACGTTAGACTTGCAAGCATTGTTTTCAATGGTGTTGGGGGAAATCTCCGCGAGACTAAGTCCAGGTAAGTTGCGTCACATTCGCCCGAGGACGTGGCCTCCGGGGCCTCCCCGGGCACCGCCATTTTGGCTCCCGGGACCTGGCCTCCGGCGCCGTCCCGGGTGTCGCCATTTGGCTCCCGGAACCTGGCCTCTGGCGCCGTCCCGGGCGCCGCCATTTTGGCTCCCGGGACCTGGCCTCCGGCGTCGTCCTTTTGGCCCCCGGGACCTGGCCTCCGGTGCCGGTCCTGGGCGCCGCCATTTTCCCGGGGACGTGGCCTCCGGGGCCTCCCCGGGCGCCACCATTTTGGCCCCCGGGATCTGGCCTCTGGCGCCGTCCCGGGAGCCGCCATTTTGGCCCCTGGGACTTGGCCTCCGGCGCCGGTCCCGGGCGCCGCCATTTGCCTGTGGACCTGACCTCCGGGACCTCCCCGGGCGCCGCCTTTTGGCCCCCGGGACTTGGCCTCCGGCGCATGTCCCGGGCCTCATCGCCCTCCTCAAGGTAAAGTCTCGAGTTATTTATCACGTGCAGGTCATGCGAGGAGCGCCTCGGGAATCAGCGACCACCTGTCAAGCATCCAAGACGTTTGACCGGGAGAAGGACGTTCCTACCCCTCAATCCGACGGTGGCTTCCGGGGTAGTTTAGGCTTTTTGCTTCTTTTTGGGGCTATAAATAGCCCTTGTACTCCTCAGTTGTAAGCAAGGTGATTCATTTGTTGGAATAGCTAAAAACTCACAGGTGTGCTCCGGAAGCCTCTCCCCCGGAGAGAGCCTCCCCAGCCGACTCCGGTCGGGAGCGCACCGATAGGACTAGGGCCCCCACCGGGACCCGAACCTGTATAAATCCTCGCGTCATTTCTTGTGTTTGTCCGGCAGGGGAGGACCGGTCATCCGGTCAGCCCGCGCCGCGTAATCTTCGCTAGGATCGTTCACAAAACCTGCCGGGGTATTCTCAATACCACGACAGTTGGCGCCGTCCGTGGGGATTCGTGACAAGACGCCATGGCTCCCCCAAGAACAAGGGCTCGCACCCTTCCCGGTGACGCCGGTCTCGGAGACCCGGCGCCGCCCGTCCGGGACACGGCTATCCCGGCGCTTCCGCCCGGAGGCAGTCAGGCCCAGGCACCGCCTCCCGCCTTTCCTCTTAACTTAGGTGCTTCTACCTCCAGGTCGCTCCCGGTGACCGCGGGGACCTCGGCCGGGACCAGTCTCCCCCCGACGGCTCCCCCAACTTCCCGGGATGCCCTGCTTGAGGCTCTAGTGGAGGGCCAGCTCCGTGCCCAGCGCTCTATGGATGAGCTGCTCAGCGTGTTGGCGCGGCCTCCGGCCCCCACATTTGCGTCGCACCCATACCCGGGGACTATGCCCCCGTTTATGGGCTACCCGGCGGCCCCCCCGGCCTCCGGGGGTGTGGCCGCCCCATATGATCCAGCTGGGGGGGTTCCCTCCCTCGGCGGGGTATACGTCCGGACCCTTCCCGGCGCCCGGGCCCGTCCTGGTGCCGGGGGGCTACTTCATGCCAGGGCCCTTCGTGGCACCAGGGGGTACCCCTTCTCAGGCCCATTCTCGGGGCAGGGAGCCCATTTCATGCCGGGGGTTTTCCCTACGCCGGGAGCCAGTCCCGCCCCTCGCGTCGCGTTTACTGCACCAGGGGCGGTCGACAGAGCAGCTCCCGTGCCTCAGCGGACTTCCCCCTACATAAGCTCCCCGATCCCGGACGTTGCCGCGGGGGCTCCCCCCTCGCCGGTTCCGGATAATACAGGGGCTTCCCCCTTTCCGGTTCCGATCGTCTCCACAGGGGCTCCCTCCACTTCGGTTCCAAACGTCGCCGTGGGCGCCCCCTCCCTGGTTCTGGATAATACAGGGGCTTCCCCCTTTCCTAAACATGCCGTTCGATATCGGAGATTCACCAAAGACTTGCTCATCCATCCTCTTCGATCAGTGGCCGATCTCTTTGATATGGCCGATCGGTACTCCGACGCGGCCGAAGCAATCGAATGGAACCGGATGGTCGATAAAGGTAACCTACCACCTCAACTGGGTCTCAAGGACGCTAGGAAAGAGGATTCAAGCAAGAAGCCGGAATCTTCGTTAGGCGAGAAGTCGAAGAAGGCGAAAAGGAACCGCTCTGGACAGTACCGCGAGGTCGCAGTTGCAGAGAAGCCTCCTTCAACCAAAGGTAACAAGTCTTCATTTAAAAATAAAACTGCTTCTGGTGGTCGTAATGCCGACCAGCCAGAAAAGTCGACTAATCCGCAGGAAGGCAAGAAGTGGTGTCCACTCCACAACTCCGCAGGCCACGACCTCAAGAATTGCAGGAGTTGGTTGAAGTAGTTGGATGATTTCTACCAGGGGATCGGACCGATGGCGACCTTACCGGCTAAGGAACAAGCGTGCGGACTTCGAGACACCGATGGAGACGAAGAGATGTCTTACCAGGTACCCCATAATCACATTAATATTATTTTTGGAGGTTCCTCCTCTTTTGTTTCCAAAAGGTAGTTTAAGGCCTTTTATCAAGAGGTTAACCAAACGGAGACATCCCTTGGTGAACCTCAGTACCCCCGTTGGTCGGATACACCTTTGACATTTGATCGCACTGATTGTCCTGCGGGGCTTACTCGACCATTGAGGCTCCCTCTGGTCATCACCCCGATCATCAGTAATGCGAGAGTCGAAAGGGTCCTGATCGACGGAGGGAGCTCCCTTGACATTTTATTGGTCAAGGCGCTTGACGAGATGCAAATTCCTCGCTCGAAGATTAAGCCCATAATCCATCCGTTCTATGGGATAATCCCTGGTCCCTCCATGATGCCGTTGGGACAGGTGGTCCTCCCGGTCACACTGGGAGAACCGGATAACTTCCGAACAGAATTTGTTACTTTTGACATAATTGATTTTGATTTGGCTTACAATGCAATCTTTGGCAGGCCAACTCTTGCTAAGTTCATGATGGCAACGCACTATGCTTATCAGTGCGGCAAATTGCCTGGCCCCAAAGGTGTCATCTTGGTCCGAGGCAGTCGCAACGTGGCACTAACGTGCGACTGGCTATCTCTGGAGATGGTCGACCAGCTTCCCCTCCGGGACGCTCAGGTCCCCACAATCGCCACTGACGCGATCAAGGCTGCTCCTCGACCAGATGAGAAACTCAAACTAATTCCATTGTACCCAGCTGATCCATCCAAGACAATTCGAGTCAGATCAGGCCTGGATGACAAATAGGAACTCGAGCTCATTACTTTCCTTCGGGCTAACGCAGATGTGTTTGCGTGGAAACCGTCCGACATGCCCGGTGTCCCAAGGGAAGTAATCGATCACAGGTTAGCAATTTGACCTGGACAGCGACCAATAAAGCAAAAGCTCAGGCGTTTTGCCATCCGAGAGGAGTTGGACAAACTCCTAAAAGTCGGGTTTATTCGAGAGGTCGATCACCCGGAATGGCTCGCTAATCCGGTCATGGTCCGCAAGTCAAATGGCAAGTGGCGCATGTGCATCAATTACACTAGCCTCAACAGTGCCTGTCCGAAGGACGACTTTCCCCTTCCCCGCATCGACCAGCTGGTCGACTTAACTGCGGGTTGCGAACTGATGAGCTTCTTGGACGCTTACTCAGGATACCATCAAATTAGCATGGAAGAAGAAAATAAAGAGAAAATTGCCTTCATCACCCCGTTCGGCACCTACTGCTACGTCAGAATGCCGTTCAGTCTCAAGAACACAGGTTCCACGTACCAGCGCTTGATGCAAAAGACCTTTCTTTCCCAGATAGGGCGTAATCTTGAAGCATATGTAGATGACTTGGTTGTAAAGAGCACTAAGAGATTGTCTCATTTGGACGATCTCGCTGAAACCCTCTGTAATCTGAATCACTTTGGAATAAAATTGAACCCGGAGAAATGTTCTTTCGGGGTTTCTTCAGGAAAACTTCTTGGTTTCCTTGTTTGTTCCAAAGGCATTGAAGTCAATCATGAGAAAATCAGGGCCATCGAACAGATGAGGTCGCCCTCGGCCATGAAAGGTGTTCAACGCCTGGCTGGTCGCATGGCGGCCTTAAGTCGTTTCATATCGCGACTAGGCGAAAGGGAATTACCTTTCTTCAAAGCCTTGCAGAAGCATCACAATTTCACATGGACCGATGAGGCTGAAAAAGCATTTCAGGAGGTAAAGACATACTTATCTAGTCCGCCAGTTTTGGTATCTCCCGACAAAGGAGAACCATTGCTTCTCTATTTGGCGGCCACCCCACACGCGGTCAGCGCTGTTCTGATCGCGGATAGGGAAGGAATACACAGACCCGTCTACTATGTAAGCGAGGTACTTCATGGTCCTAAGGAACGATACCTTGAGGTCCAGAAAATACTTTACGCGCTACTGATGGCTTCCCGTAAGCTACGACATTACTTCCAAGCTCACAAGATCACAGTACCCTCCTCCTTTCCTCTGGGGGATATTGTCCGAAATCTAGAGAAATCTGGTCGAATCGCCAAATGGGCGGTCGAACTCGGTGCTTTTGATGTCCATTTCACGCCCCGCACGGCGATTAAGTCTCAGGTTTTGGCCGACTTTGTGGTCGAATGGACCAACCCTGAGCCACCCGTGCAGCTGTCCGAGGAACTGGAATGCCCCGATCATTGGACAATGTACTTTGACGGTTCTCGTAGTTTTCAATACTCGGGGGCTGGAGTGGTCTTAGTTACGCCTCAGGGCGAACAGCTTAAGTATGTCATCCAACTACACTTTGTTACGACCAACAACGCAGCAGAGTATGAAGGTCTTCTTGCAGGGCTCCGGGCAGCAAAATTCCTCGGAGTCCGTCGATTAGTGGTGAGGGGAGACTCACAGCTGGTCGTAAACCAGGTAAACAAGGAGTACAACACCTCCGATGAGACAATGGCTCATTACCTGGGGGAAGTGAGGAGATTGGAAAAACACTTCAGTCATTTCGAAGTCCAATACATCCCGTGAAAGGACAACATTCTCGCAGACCAATTATCCAAAATTGGGTCCTCACGCACATCCGCTCCGGCAGGAGTGTTCATTGAACACTTGGACCGTCCTTCGATCATGACTTCGGTCGAGGATGATCCGATAACAGCCTGCGTTACCAACCTCGGTCAGGAACAGGACTGGACTCATTCATTGAGAGTCTATCTTGAACATGGGACCTTACCTGAGGATGAAACCGAAAGCGATCGGTTGATTCAAAAGGCACGTCTGTACAAGCTCATAGAGGGAGTTTTGTATAGAAAGGGTACTCAAGGAGTATTCATGCGCTGCATATCTCAGGAGGAAGGTAAATCCCTCTTGAAAGAAATACATGACGGTGTATGCGGTGCGCATGCGTCATATCGGACACTGGTCGGGAAAGCTTTTCGACAAGGATTCTACTGGCCTTCAGCACTCGATGATGCCAAGCATATGGTCAAGATGTGTCCTCAGTGTCAGTTTCACGCGAGACAGGTTCATCAACCTGCCTATGCGTTACAAACTATTCCCCTCGCATGGCCTTTTGCGGTCTGGGGGATGGATATTGTTGGTCCTATGCCACAAGTGGTCAATGGGTACAAGTTTCTGTTCGTAGCCATTGACATGTTCACAAAGTGGATTGAGGCCGAACCGGTACGAAATATTACCGCATCAGCAGCACAAAAGTTCTTCCATAAGAACATTGTTGCTCGATTCGGTGTTCCAAACCGTCTCATCACAGACAATGGTTCTCAGTTCGCTAGTGGTCTTTTTCTGGACTACTGCGATCAGATTGGGACCAAGGTGTGCTTTGCTTCTGTGGCACATCCGCAGAGCAATGGTGCCGTAGAACGTGCCAACGGGCAGATACTACAAGGAATCAAAAAACGTGTTTTTGATTGCCTTAAGACTCGCTTGGGGGCTTGGGCAGACGAGCTCTACACCGTTCTATGGGCACTGCGAACTACCTCTAGTCGAGCCACCAGTGAGACGCCCTTCCATCTGGTTTATGGGGCCGAGGCCGTACTGCCTATGGAAGTTAGTATTGGATCTGTTCGGACAGAGCAATTCGAACGAGTTGATCAGGCCGAACAGCGATCACAGGATCTCATCCTCTTAGAAGAAAGGCGTGATCGCACCTTGATCAAGTCCGCGGTATACTTGCAAGCTTTGCACAAGTACCAAAACAAAAGGGTGCGACCACGTAGTCTTCACGTGGGCGACCTGGTTTTACGAAAAATTCAAGACCAATCTAATCGCAACAAATTCTCCCCAAAGTGGGAAGGCCCTTACACTATTGTTTCAGTGCTGCGGCCAGGATCAGCGCGATTAGCCATGGAGGATGGTCAAATTTTGTCCAATACTTGGAACATCGATCAACTACGCAAGTTTTACGTGTAAGTATTCAATCCCTATTCCTGTTCAATTAGCATTTTTTCATAAAACAAAAAGTCTTTTGGTTTCATACGATGAACATCTCCCTTCATGCCCATGTGTTACGAACTTGACTCGGGGGCTGGTCGCCGGCGGTTACATCACTACAATGTTCTAATCGGGTTCGCTGGCCGATCTCACGACCACTTCTAGACAAGTCACTCCTAAATAAGCCGTTTCTCAACGCATACGAGGCTTGCTAGTATGTCCTTGGTCGCCTGAGTGGCTGCCGGTTTGCAACAAGGTTGGGTGTTACATTGATCGTAATTGTTGGTTTGATCGCACACCCCTGGTCATTACACTCGTATTTCTCCTGTGTTTATAATACTAAGCTTTCAGTATCTATAATCACAGGCGGGGGCTAGGGGGATATGCTTATAATATGAAACAGTAAAAGAAAAAAGAGTACTTTCTTTCAAAATCAAAAAGTACATGCATTGCATTCTATAGTTTGTATCTATACAATTGTAGAGATTACACAATCCAGAGCTCGGTCAGGAGTTTATCTACAAGGGGAGTGACCTCCTCCATGATCGCCTCCAGTTGCTCTTCACTCTCGATCTCTACCATTCCCACCAGTGGATTTAGATCCATATCTGGGCCGTGGTGGAGACGAAACCGGCAGAGAATGGCGGAGGCTGCTGATCGAACCCTGGTTCTGATCGCCTCTTGCCGTCGCCGTGTATCTTCAGGAAGATACTCAAGAAGTGACTCCGCTTAGGCCACGACCAGTGTGGACCAGTTGCTCGAACTGAGGTCGTCCTTTGTGGTCTCGACCACATTAGCCCTCAGGAGCCCGGCCACCATCGTTAGCTTTTCGAAGATGGATTGGCTCAGGTCTCTGTTCGCCTTGCGGGTAGAATTAATGGAGAGCTGGAGGACCGCCTTTTCCTGATCAAGCCGTTTTATTTGACTTGCTTGCGCTGCAGTAAGAAGATTGTTACTGACAGTCTAAACTATGAAGTCAAGTCTTCCTAGTCGGGAATCGACTTACCAGAGAGCCGTGACCACAGATCATTAAGGTCGACCTCTTGCTTCGAAACCATGGAGATCGACATGAGCTTGTGAGCGGCCAGGTCCCTCTTTAGAGAAGCAACCTCCCTGTGATAGAAAAAATGATTGTCATAATGAATTTGTATCTATACAAAATGGAGGGAATTCATCCTTACTTGCGCAAGTAGTCTCTCTCTTTCTGTATGGCCTCATTGCTCGGCACCATAGCGATCGATCTGGCCGTTACACGGGATAGTTCCTGTAATACAAAGAGAAGTCAGTGGTGTCCTATGCACAATTCAGGTACCAAGAGAGATGTTCATCATACCTCTGTATACTCCCGAAATGAAATATCCTCCGGGATGGCGGGAGGTCTGGTCGAGGGACCCGTCACGACCTCGACAGGAGCAGCAGGTGGATGTGCCTGCTGTGCCTCAGTTGCAGTTTCTGTTGCCTGCAACTGGGTCTCTACGCCCGACTCATCCCCGACGGTCCGGACGACTTCCTGGACCAGAGGGACAGAGCGCTCCTCACCGGAGGCTTCGGCACCAGTAGCAACTTCAACGCTCCCCGGGGCGGCTGAAGGGCTCGGTGCTACCTCTTTACGCCTACAAAGAAAAAAGGAGTCGACGATTACGTTAGTAATTGCCACAATCTGATCCAGAATAACCAGAATGGGGTTCTTACCTTATTTGAAATCCCATCAGCTTCTGGGATTTTAGGGAAGGCTCTCCGTGAGAAAGAGGACAGTCGCTGTCCGTCCTAGTCTTCCTCTTTGTAAACAGGGCCTTTTCTCTCTATGTATGTTCTCCTGTAAGCATATTCATAAGGGATGATAAAGACCTAAGTGGTAAGAATTCATACCTGGGTAACCTGTCCGGTTGACAGGGATACGTCCAAGGACCTGGGTGCCTCCTGGACTGTTGGAGCCGGCACTTCATCCGTGATCCCCGCGTTGGTCGCAGGGTCTTGTTCGGTCACCTCCTCTCCTGTCTGCAGGAGTGGAGGATTTGCCTCCCTGGGACTCACAGGAGTCGCAGGGGAAAGTTCATCTCCCTATATGTGTAAATCCGATAAACACATGTACAGAGAAAATTGAGAAGATAAGACCATGAGGAAATCTTACCGTGGCCGTCCCTTCGACCAGGGAGGGAGAAGCAACTGACCCTGAAGCTTTTGGGGCTTCGGGAGCAGGGATCTTGCCCGCGACCGCGGGACTCCCGGTGGCGGCAGGGTCTGCTGTGGTTGCTTCTGTTTCTACAGAACGAGGTGGAGTCTCGCCGGATGGAGAGTCCGCTATTTTCCTCCTCCGGCGGATCGGGGGAACGTCATCTTCCTCCTCCTCGCTCCTCTCGCCCTGTACGACGAAGAAATGATTCCAGTTTGTACCTGGAAGAACAGGAGGTACGTGATATCTTACCGCAGTTTTTTTTGCGGTAGGAGGAGTGTTCCGTGAAGACCCTTCCCCAAGATTTTGCTTGGATTTCTTGGGGGCAGGATTCCTCTTCCTGGGCCTCGAGGAGATCTTCTTCACGTTCTTCACCATCGGCTTCCCCAGGGAATCGACGTTTTCACCTGGGAACGTCGCCTCTGCGAATCTCCCCAGGAGCTATTTCATCTCGACAAATTTGTTAGTGCTGAGTACACATGAGACCTGCGAATAGGAGCTGAGTGAAAGATGACATACCTTTCGGCGCTCCTGTTTGAGGTCGTCGCCGGCGTGAACCAAGCTCTGTGGGCGAGGCGATCCCTTGGGGCCTTCCACTTCAGCATTGTAGGCCCTGAGAAGGTAATTTGTCCGCCTCTCGACCTCGGAGGAAGGCAGGACTGTTCCCAGAAGATCAATTAGAAAGCATATAACAGGAGTATGAGGTTTTGGTGTCGAAATCGCATACCTTCGTTGTAGTCCAGGGTGTTGTCTGCCATGGACTTTATCTCCCAAGCCGGATATCACGTTGGGCCAGGTGAAGAATCACCTCGGCGTGCTTCGCGAACTCAGCATTCATTGCTGGGAGGGAGTCCAACTCGCTCGGCTTCTCTGGCCACGAGTTCTCAAACCACAACCTGCTCTCAGACTGAGGGGTGCAGTAAAACCATTTCTGGTGCCACCCGTGCACCGAATCCCGCAGGGGTGGGAAGGGATACTCCTTCTTCTCCCTTATCCGGAAGTAAATGCATCCGGTGGCATTGGCGCTCTTCGACCATGCCGAATAGTAGAAACGCCGGAAGAGATCTGCGCTGGGATACACTCCGACGTAGGCTTCACACAGGTGCTGGAACACCGCCATAATCAGGACCGCATTCGGGTGGAGTTTTATAAACTCCAACCCATAATGCTCGAGGATGTCCTTCAGGAACCGACTCTCAGGGAATCGGAACCCGCAGCGCATGTACTACTCGAAGACCACCAGTTTGCCCTCTTCGACGACTTTGGAGAGGGCTCAACAGAGGTTTTACTGTCATCAACTAGAGAGATCCTATGCATGAAAATTTCAGGGCTAATCCCTTTGATATCATCAATTGAATAACCTAGAGCATTGCGATGAACACGAAGTAAAGAAATCAATTTGTCTAGTTGTGAATCGGTCAAGTTTATATTAACAATGATATGTTGCATGTCATCATCATCCAAGAATACATATTTCAGCGAGGAAGGAAGAGCTTTGAGAGTAGGTTTACTTACCTTTTTCCTGCCTGTGATGTTGGAATCTAAGATGTCCTCTTTGGATGTTTCTTCTGTTGGTTCGTCGCTGTTTTGTTCATTTTCTTAACTGCTGTCCATTTCTTCATTGTTGAATATTTCATCTGTTTCTTCTCCAAAAGTGAGTCCAAGCGGCGACTCCTCTTCTAGGACTGCTTCTATATCATCCACATTGTAAATTTTTGGTTAAAGCAACGATTTGAAATTCACTCAAATCCCTCTTCTTAGTTAGTATATATTTCAAGAATTTTTCACAAGAAGGCATTTGAGTTACTAAGTCAGTGAAAGGCACAGTCACATTAATCTTTTTCAAGATTTCAAGAAATTTTTCAAATTGCTTTTCGAGTTTAGCTTTTACGTACCTTCCCGAAAAATGTGGAGATTGATTATAAATATGTTACCTAATTTTCTCCACTTTCCTTTTCTTTTGGTTCGGCAACCTTGTCATCGATGTTTGCTGGCTGTGATGGTGTTTCTTTAGCATCACTTGTCTGTGCAAGTTCGGTCGGTAGTGTTCGTTCCAGTTGCTTTGTTCCACTCCTTAGGATTACTGCATTAGAAACAAGAGGTATAGAACAAGCTATAGAATTAATTTTCTTAAAATTGCAAGGATTGATAGGTTGAGAAGGAAGAGAGTTATCATTTTTCGATGTAGGATTCGACAATTGTGCCATTTGAGTCTCGAACATGCGGACGTGAGTTGATATGGAGTCTATCTTTTGGCTCATCAACGTCTTCTCTTTCTCTTGGTTTGCTAGAAAGTTTTCTAGCATGCGCTCCATGTTTGACTGCTCAGGTTGTCGTTGGTTTGACGTCGATAAGGTTGCTGATTTCGTGGTTGGAATGGCGGCCTTTGAGCTTGAAATTGAGGATTTTGTTGATGTTGTTGCTGCTGTCCAAAACTTTGTTGGTGTTGAGATTACTGATTTTGTCCTGACCATGCAAAATTTTGATTGTTGTGCCATCCATAGTTATACGAGTTAGGAAAAGTATTACCTTGCCGTTGTTGCATACCTTGAAAAGCGTTTGCCTGTTCCATGGATGGGCTAAATTGGCATTCATGGCTATAGTGGCCTTGTATGCTGCATAGTTCACATATAGGAGTAATCGCATTAACAGATGAAGTATCATTCGATCCAAGAATAGCATGTTTATTGGTTAAAAGTGCTACCTGTTCGGCTAATTGCGACATTGCACTCACATCCATGCTATTGGTTGTAGCTTGTTGAGCAGCTCATTTGATTCCCCATTGTGTGTAGTTTTGGTTGCGAATTTGAATAGTTTTAGCAGGAGGAAAAAACTTACCCAAGAAAGCTCGTGAGAGTTCGTCCCAAGTAGTGATTGACACAGGAGGAAGAGTGTATAGCCATGCTCTTTTTTCCTCGCGAAGTGAGAAAGGAAAGAGTCTCAAACGAAGTGCATCCTGTGTTACTCCATGAATCTTAGAAGTATCACAGTGCTCAAGAAACATATGTAGATGTAATGTTGGATCTTCAGCAGGAAGAGCACTGAACTGATTTTTTTGAATCAAATTCAAAAGCGTAGGTTATGTCAAAATTATTTGATTCAATCGGTGGTCTAAGAATACCTAATTGCAATCCCATGCTGAGTGGGGTTGCATAATCCTTGAGTCTCTTTTGGTCCTCCATTGTTGATTTTTCTTCAATGTCTTCAAAAGTCTGTGAGTTTTTGATATGCACACACCTCGCCTTAACATGCGTGTATGAAGTTTGGTCCCGATGTTCCATCGTAGGAGAAAGCCATGGATAAATGCGAGTTGTGACCTTGATGAAGGGGCGGCTAACCACGATCCAACACACGACCAGCAACCTCACAATCGCTAAACCACTCCTCAATTGGTTATCAACCGAGCAAAGCTAGATTGACCTGTTCATGAAGAACAACTTAAACAAATCAATAAGAAAAGCAAGAGCAACAGCGGAGGATACCAACACCCAATAATCTGAATTATGAGTTGAACATTGAGACTCCAAATTGTACAAGTCGGCAAAGACACGAGAGTACAATCTGTATATCAACGAAGTCCACCTAAAACTAAGACCATGCATTCTCTTAGATAGAGGATGGTGTCTACAAAAGATAAATTGTTCAAACTAGAATTCTAATCGTAATCTAATTCAAAATAGAATACAATCCTAACATACTATAAGAGATAAAATCCAAAACTATCTTTCACGGGCTCGGACAAGACTCTTTCCTCTTGTGCACTTGTCATTCTTTTGGGTCTCCTGGTTGTATACCATGTCGGATTTCAATTATTCTTGATGCATTCGAACGAATATCTTTCCAACAAGTGCTCACACGACTGACTTGGACATCTGTGCTAAAACTGGTGCTTGGTCAAAGTCTTGGATTAAACAGCTGATCGTTGCTTGGTCGGCAGGCTGTTTGGTTCCCATACTGCGACCATGTGCTTTCGATCATGGGCTATGACCTTGTGCTTCTGACCATGGGCTGCGACCATGGGCTTCTGACCTAGAGTCTTTCTGGTCGAACGCAAAGTTGTTCTAATTGATGGTGTCAAAATGATCATTGGTCAAAGTTGCCAGAAAAATGTTCATCCTTCCTTGGCAAAGAGTTGGATCAACAGCTTCGTCCAGAACTCCCTCACATGTAACAACAAGCAAAGAACAATCATTAGGTAATATCATTTTGCCATGGTATTGCGAATACCCCGGCAGGTTTTGAAAGTGATCCTAGCGAAGATTACGCGGTGCGGGTTGGCCGGATGACCGGCCCTCCCCCGCCGAACAAGCACAAAAAATGACACACGGGTTTATACAGGCTCGGGTCCCGGTGGGGGCCCTAGTCCTGTCGACGTGCTCCCGACCGGAGTCGGCTGGGGAGGCTCTCTCCGGGGGAGAGGCTTCCGGAGCACGTCTGTGAGTTTAGCTATTCCAATAAAAGAACCGATCCCTTACAACAGAGGGGTACAAGGGCTATTTATAGCCCCAAAAAGAAGCAAAAAACCTAAACTACCCCGGAAGCCACCGTCGGATTGAAGGGTAGGACCGTCCTTCTCCCGGTCAAACGCCTTGGATGCTTGACAGGTGGTCGCTAGTTCCCGAGGCGCTCCTCGCGTGACCTGCACGTGATAAACAGTTCAAGACTTTACCTTTAGGAGGGCAATGAGGCCCGGGGCGGCGCTGGAGGCCAGGTCCCGGGGGCCAAAAGGCGGCGCTCGAGGAGGTCCCGGAGACCACGTCCCCGGGCCAATGGCGGCGCCCGGGACGGCACCGGAGGCCGCGTCCCGGGAGCCAAATGGCGGCGCCCGGGGAGGCCCCGGAGGCCACGTCCCCGGGCAAATGGCGGCGCCCGGGACGGCGCCGGAGGCCGCGTCCCGGGGGCAAAAAGGAGGCGCCCGGGGAGGGGCCGGAGGCCGCGTCCCCAGGCAAATGGCGGCGCCCGGGACGGCACCGGAGGCCGCGTCCCGGGAGCCAAAAGGCGGCGCCCGGGAGGGCACCGGAGGCCACGCCCAGGGAGCCAAAAGGCGGCGCCTGGGGAGGCCCCGGAGGCCACCTCCCCGGGCAAATGGCGGCGCCCGGGACCGTACCGGAGGCCGCGTCCCGGGAGCCAAATGGCGGTGCCCGGGAGGGCACCGGAGGCCACGCCCCGGGAGCCAAACGGTGGCGCCCGGGGAGGGGCCGGAGGCTGCGTCCCAGGGCAAATGGCGGCGCCCGGGACGGCATCGGAGGCCGCGTCCCGGGAGCCAAACGGCGGCGCCCGGGAGGGCACTGGAGGCCACGTCCCGGGAGCCAAAAGGCGGCGCCCGGGGAGAGGCCGGAGGTCCGGTCCCCGGGCAATCGTGACACATCTTACCTGGACTTAGTCCCGCAGAGATTTCCCTCGACAGCAGCCCCCCATGCCCGCCGGGGATGATGCTCGAGTCCCCGGTGGGTATGGTTCAGGTCACCGGGAAGATCTCCGGGCTAAATTACCGGAGCCGCGACGCTTCGGTTTCCGCGCCCCACGTTTAAAGGCGCGCCGTTTCACCATAAATGCGCGCGGGGTTCGAACCGGTGCCTCGATTCACGCGCCCGTCCCTTCGTTTCCGGCGCATGGTTTGAATTTCTACGGTCCAGATTGATCCGCGGGTGCCACGTTGCGTGCATCTAGACCACGGCCCGCCCCTATAAATAGGACCTTGGGGGGGCCCGGAAGCTCATTCCAAATTTTCAGCCTCAACAATTTTTGCTCCCGGTAGCCCTTTCCGGTAGTAGGCGTCCGGGGGTTTCTAGTAGTAGCCTCCTGCAAAGTTAGCCACCAAAAAGAAGACTAACCTCATGGCACCCAAGGGTCGAGCGAAGACCACGGAAGTGCCCCCAGAGGAAATCCCCTCGGATTTCCTCTGGGCGTCGGAGTTCACGGCCGAGGACGCCGAGTCCTTGGCCGAAAGAGGCATCATCGCGGACGGGGACATCCGAGTCCCCGTGAAGAAGGACGGAGCCCCCCACCCCAGGCCTGGAGAGGTCGTGGCCTACGAGGCCTTCCTGGAGGCGGGGCTCCGGCTCCCGGTGCATCCCATGCTCTGGGAGTTTCTCAAGGAGTACGAGGTGGCTCTCAACCACCTCACCCCGAACGCGCTCGTCCAGATGGGCCTCTTCATTTGGCTCTACGAGACAGCTACCGGGCGGGAGCCTGACCTTCGCACCTTCCGGTACTTCTACCAACCGGCGGCGTGGACCTCCCACCTGGTGAATGGGGGCCCCAAGTCCCCCTTCGGTTCAGTGATGGTCCAGATGTTGCAGGCCCGGGTAATCGACTACCCGGCGGCGGCCTCCCGGGACCACTGGGGGGATTGGGTCCGGAGGTGGTTTTACCTCCGGGTCCGGGACGACGCGGTAGTGTACGCCCCGGAGGCCCCCACCTACAGCCGGTCGTCCGCGCCAAAGCCGCCGGTGTGGACGGACGAGGAGTACGAGCTCCTCGGCAAGGTGATCCTCTCCAAGAAGGCCCGCTCTATGCGGGACGCGGCTGAGGAGATGGCTCTCCTCCGGATCTCCCCCTTCACCGGCGGGAAGAGGGGGATCGGCATGGGCCCCGAGTAGCGGCCCCCGGTGAAGCCGGTGACGCGACGTAAGCTCCAGGAGTTCGCTGCATTGTACTTATGAATTTTTAATAAATTGACTAACTCTTTACCTCTTTCAGTCCGGTCGTACCCGACGGCGCGGGAGAAGGCAGAGAACCTCCTAGGGAGGTATTTCGCCGACGAGCACGAGCGCGTCGTGCGCGCCGTGGGGGAGGGCCCTCCCAAGAATTTGGTGGCGGCGGCCTACGGGCTGAAGCTGCCGGAGAGGAAGCCTCTCCCCACCCCCGGGTCGCACAAACGGGGGAAGGAGGCGGCCGGGGGCTCGGAGCCCAAAATGGCCCGGGTTCAAAAGACCCCCGGCCCATCGACGACGCCGGCGGCGACACCGGCAAAGCCCCGGGATGAGACCCCCGGGAGCGAACGTGCCCGGGCACCGTCCCGGAAGGAGGCAACACCTCCTCCCCCGAAGGGCCCCGTTGAGGCGCGGGGGAAGGAGGCGACCGTGGGCGGGGCAGCGTCCGACTCAGCGAACTACGCCCCGTCGCCGCTTATGGTGGAGCCCCTTCCGTCCCTTCCGGCTTCTTTGGAGCCGGAGAGGCTGGAGGTGAGATTCGTGGGGGCCTCGCCCCGCGGGTTTGGCCGGTGGACGAGGGGGGAGCCCCTCGGTCTACGAGGTTCCTCCGAAGGAGGAGGCCCCGAGGACCTTCCGGCCCGGGGCAGGGAAAGGCCTGATGGTTCCCCCCCGGGCGGAGGCTCCCGCCGAGAGCTCCTCGGCCACGTCTTCGGGGGGCACTACCTCGTCGATGAAGACGCCGGCCGCGTTACCGGACCTTGAGGTCCGGGGACATCCCGCCGGCCGCGCTGGCGGCGCCGAGCGGGAGACCCCTTTGCTTCCCTCGAGGGAGGTCGTCCGCTACTCGGAGGGCCTGCACACCAGGAAGGTGCAGGCCTTCGTCGCAGGAGGGACGCTCCATGAGCGTTTCGAGGGGATTTAGTCCCTCGGGGCCCAGGTAACCCGAGTCGATAACGCCTTCGTTCATCCCCTACACTTTGAAATTTTTCTAACTCTTATGTATTTTGCAGGTGGCTGCTGTTACCTGGGGCCTTGAGCAGCGGGTCGCCCGGCTGCTTAAGGAGGCGGAGGGCCGGGCCGCGGCCTCCGTAGGGCAGCGCGAGGAGGCCCTCCGGGAACGCGACGAAGCCCTCGCGGAGTTGACCCGGGTACGGGCCTAGGTCCATCTTTCCGAGGTCGTCAACGGCCGCCTCCTGGAGGAGGCCAAGGCGAGGGAGGAGGCGCTCCGGGAGCTCGAGAGCTCGAGCGTCCGGGCGGTGGCGGACGTGGGCCGCTCCGTCCGGTCGGCCCTCGAGGGTCTTGGCGTAAGCCTAGGCTCCGGGAGCAGGGAGGCACCGCCGGCCACCCTCGCGGAGGCTGTGCGTTTTCTCAACGCACAGGTCTCCGCCATCCCGGAGGCTGCCGACGTTCGGGCGCGGGGCCGCGCTATCCCCGTCGTCGCGGCCGCTGCGGGGCTCGTCGAATTCCGGGGGGTCGGCTCCCGGGCGATCGGGGGCCGCATCCCCCGAAGCTTCCCGGACTCCTTCGAGCCTTCGCGCCGGGAGGTCGAGCAGCTTGCCGGGGGGTTCTACGACCGGATCATCCGGGCGTGGTTCCCAGCTCCGGCGCCTCCGGCGGGAGACGTCCCAGCCCCGGTCTTGGAAGAAGCCCCCCGGGGGGAGGGCACCAATGAACATGTATGAGCCTCCCCCCGGGTCTTAGCTAGGGCCCTTTTTTGTTTTAGGACTTTTTGATTCCGGTAGCTTCTTAGAAGAAGCCCCGGGCACTTGTATAAAAACATTTTGAATGCAATGAAGTTAGAATTTTTTCTAAGTCTTTGAATTGAATTTACTGTTACCAGGGTTCCCGGGAGGTTGCTCCCGGGCGAAGGTCCGGGAGGGGCTCCCCGGGGGACGCCCAAGCGGCTTTAATTTTGCTAAGCCTTATCTCCGGGAATCGCGACGAGGATAGTGTCCGGGAGCCGATCCGGTTGAGGTGGCATCCGGAGTGGCACTTGGACAACTTTGATAATCATCGTGCCGAACTGTCCCCTCCGCGACCGGGGCTCCGGATGATCCCTCCCCTCCGGATACTTCCACCGGCGGGATACGAGTTCTGGCCTGAAGATGTGCTTCGGGACGCTCGGCGCCGCGTACGGGCGTTGTACCGGGACTTGACCCGGGAGCTAGCGGAGAGCCTCCGGGAGTACTAGGCGTAGGAGCCTTAGGGCGTAGAGAATCCCCCGGGTTAGAACCCGGGTTGTATCGTTTTCGAAGCCCCACCGGAGGGGGAAGATGTCCTCCAGGTTTGAGAATTAATAAAGCTGTTGCTGTTTCCTTTCATTGCCTCTTTGTTTTCTTCTTCTTGGATGGTCTGGACGACTCATCTTAACAAGGATGAGCTAAGTTTCCTCGTGGGCGGTGCGGTCGACACCTGGGGGTTCCTTATCCCCCCCGCCCACAGCGGGCCGGAGAATAGCTCCGCGCGCTGTGGGGGTAACAAGGCCCCCGGGATAGAAGTCACCTGTAGGGTAGGAAATTTTCTAAGTTAGAAAACTTTAAAACGAGGTTTTCAAGGAGAAGACCTTCCGGGAGACAATCGTCCGGTCCCTGAGAACTGGGAGCCGGGAATAAGGCCTCATGTGGAAGAAACATCCAAGAAAACCCGACGAGATTTCAGAAGGCAAGCTTCTTAGGAGACATTCGTCCGGTTGCCGTGAGGACGGGGAACCGGGAATAGGGTCTTTGGGGAAGAGGACGCCCGAGAAATCCGTGACTTCTCCGAGAGACAATTGTCCGGTCGCCGTGAGAACGGGGAGCCGGGAATAGGGTCTCCGGGAGGCATTCATCCGGTCGTCGTGAGAACGGGGAGCCTGGAATAAGGTCGCTGGGGACCAATCGTCCGGTCGCCGTGAAAACGGGGAGCCGGGAATAACGTCGACTCCCAGAGGAGGAAGATAGATCCCATCAAGCCGCAAGGGGCCGATCTTCCGGTCGCCGTGAAAACGGGGAGCCGGGAATAACGTCGACTCCCGGAGGAGGAAGTGCCCGAAGATGGGGCTTGAGTGTTTGGGCAGGGGACTAGTCTCCCAAAGTGACTCGTTACCATGGCCACTGTGACCGGGTTGCCGCTTACACCCTCAGTCCACGAGGGCTGATCGTAAGCCGCCCTACGGGAGTGGAGACTCCCGTTGTAGGGACTTGTTGGGGCTGGCCCACTTCCTCGCGGGGAGGGCATCGCCGCTAGGGGCGGCAATGAGATAGACCTGCAATGAGAGTTTAAAAGCAAGACCTATGTATTGCTAATAAAATGAAGTACAGGACCTCCCCCTGCGAAGCCGCGAAAGGGGAGGAAAATACAGCATCCCTCCTCCCCCTCCAGCGTGAACGCTCCGGGGGAGGGGTCGGGCCCGTAAGGCTAAACATAGAACTTGCGAAGTAAACGCAAGTTCCACGTGTGCTTCACCTCCTGCTCTTGAAGGTTGGAGAGCTTGTAAGGGGTCCCTGACGCGCTTGAGGACAAGGTCCTTAAGGCGAAAGGCCCTCAAGCGGCGACGACCGGGACCGGAAAGGGGGAAGCCCCTGTAATATCCGGAACCGGCAAGGGGGGAGCCCCCCGTGGCGAAGACCGGAACAGGAAAGGGGGAAGCCCCTGTAATATCCGGAACCGGCAAAGGGGGGAGCCCCCCGTGGTGAAGACCGGAACAGGAAAGGGGGAAGCCCCTGTAATTTCTGGAACCGGCAAAAGGGGGGGGCCCCCGCGGCGACGTCTGGAATCGAAGTGGAGGGTGCCCCGGTCGCCACGACCGGAACCGGGAAGGGGGCAGGCCCTGTAATACCCGGAACCGGCGAGGGGGGAGACCCCGCGGCGACGTCCGGAACCGGGGAGCCCATGCAGGGGGAAGTCCGCTGCGGCACGGGGGCTGCTCTGTCAACCGCCCCCGGTGCGATAAACGCGATGCGGGGGGCGGGACTGGCTCCCGGCGTAGGGTAAACCCCCGGCATGAAGTGGGCTCCCGGCCCCGGGAATAGGCCAGGAACGGGGTACCCCCCTGGTGCCATCGAAGTGCCTCTGCATCTTTTGCATCTCCTGCAAATAAAAGACTAGAATTTGCGTTACGGCACAGGTAAGGCCCATGCTTTTGGTGAACTATGGGCTGAGAATCTCCCTTCAGTTGGAGGCGTCGGATCCCCAGGGAACGCACGCGGTGCGACCTGAGGAGCAAAGCCTCGTACTCGGCGGCATTGCTGGCCCCGGGGACAGCAGGACCTTCCGGAGGCCCCCTTCCGGATGCGGCTTGAGGAGGGGCCTCCCGGGAGGTATTGCCGCGACGTCTGGTTCCAGGGGGGAGGCCTCCCCCCTGGGCGCCTCAATAACGTTGACGCTTCCGATCGTGGCGGCTGCGCGCTCATACAGAGCACGGGCCATGTCTTGGTCTCCCCGGACGTTGATCACGCCATGCGGCCCGGGGATCTTCATGCAGAGGTAGTTTTGATGGGTGGCAGCCCCCAGCCGGTTGATTGTGGTCCTCCCCATAATCGCGTTGTAGGAGGAGGGGAGGTCCACTACGTCGAAGCGGACCAGCTCGGTCCGGTAGTTCTCCGGGGCGCCGAAGGTCACAGGAAGATCTACCTTGCCCACGGGGTGGATCGCCTTCCCCGGGACAAAACCTTGCAGGGGCCCGGCAGCGGGCTGCAGGAGCTTCTCATCCACCTGCATTTCTTTGAAGGCCTTCAGAAATAAGACATTGGCGGAGCTCCCGCCGTCCACCAGGATACGGGCCAGATGGCAGTTGTAGATGGTCGCGGAGACAATGAGCGCGTCGTCGTGGGGGAAGCGAACCCCCTGCGCGTCTTCTGCCGTGAAGGTTAGGGGGACATCCGACCACTTCGGTTGTGGGGACACGTGTAGCACCCCCACAACCTTGACCTCGCGCGCGTACTCCTTACGCTGGCGCTTAGTGTCCCGCCCGGAGGCAGATCCTCCCACGATGACGTTGATGTGCCGCTGCGAAGTTTGGAAGGGGAGAGCTTCTGAAGGCTCCCCCTCCTGCGTCTGCTGACCCCCCGTGGGAGCGGGAAGGGCCAGAACAGCTGGCCGGGGGAGCAAGGAGGCCGGAGTCCCCCCCTGCCCGCGCTGGTCGAGGAAGTCCGCGAAGTGCTGCAGCAGCTGGCTACAATCTCGGGTAGCGTGGGTATTGGACCTGTGGAGGCTGCACCACGGTCCTTCCCGCCTTCTCCCCGCGGGGCCTTCCCGGCCGCGCGAAGACTGTCCTCCCCCATGGCCCTTGGGTTTGGGGAAGGGGCGGTTGCCCCTCGGGGGGTCGCGCGAGCCGCCTCCGCCCTCGAGGACAAAAGTGTCCCGAGACCGTGGCTCGTTATGCCCCCCCTGTCTGGGGCGTTTGGGGGGATCCCTGGCCCCCCGGTCGACGGGGGCGGGAGCCCCCTGGGTCTTCTTCCAGATGTCGTCTTCCTCCGCCCGAGTGTACTTTTCGAGCACGTTGAAGAGCTCGTCGGCGGAAGAGGGGCAGCTCCGGGAGAGCCTTCGGTGGAGCTCCCCTGGGAGGATGCCGCTTTTGCAGGCTTCGATGACCGTAGAGTCGGGGACGTGGGCCACTTTGCTCTTCACCTGCGCAAACCGCTTGAAGAAGCTTCTGATGGTTTCCCCAGTCCCCTGCCGGACAGTGTATAGCTGCGAGGAGTCCAGGGGACGCACATAGTTCCCTTGGAAGTTGGCACAGAATTCCCGCTTGAGCTGCGAGAAAGACTGAATGGAGCCGGCCTTCAGGTTGTAGAACCAGGAGCGGGCGATGCCGGAGAGGTAGAGGGGGAAGATGTTGCACTGTACTGCCTTGTCCCCCCCGGCCGCGGAGATGGCAGTGGAGTAGACCTGCACAAACTCGTAAGGGTCTGCCTCACCGTTATAGTGCTCGATGTGTGGAGGGCGGTAAGGCCGTGGCCACCGGATGCTGCGAAGTCTTCGGCACAGGGCCTGGTTAGCCCCCTGCACTTCTCGGGGAGAGCCCTGGTCGCTGTCTTCCTTCACAGGACCTTCGTTGTCCGAGTCCGGAAGCGGTCCGAGAGGTCCGCCAGAATGGCGGTGGCGACGCTTTTCCTCCGGACCGGGACTGAGTTCCTGGACGTCCGGGCTCTCCGCCGGAGAGGTTGGCTCTTCAGCGGGTCTCTTCCCCCGGCCGGTGCGAGAGTGAGGCTCCCCGCGCCAGCGGCCGGGGGGAAGTTCTTCCCCGCGCTTTGGTGAACACATTCGCTCGACCTCCCCCGGGGCGAAACGGACCTGTCCCGCCGAGGGAGGGAGCCCATGCGCTGTAGCCTCCAGAGCCGATTGGGGCGAGCCCCCTGCGACGACCCCCGGGACCAGAAAGGGGGAAGCCCCTGTATCATCCGGAACCGGGGAGGGGGCGCCTGCAGCGACGCCTGGAATCGAAGTGGAGGGGGCCCCAGTGGCCACGACCGGAACCGGGAAGGGGGCAGGCCTTGTAACACCCGGAACCGGCGAGGGGGGAGCCCCCGCGGCGACGTCCGGAACCGGGGAACCCATGAGAGGGGAAGTCCGCTGCGGCACGGGAGCTGCTCTGTCAACCACCTCCGGTGCGGTAAACGCGACGCGGGGGGCGGGACTGGCTCCCGGCGCAGGGTAAACCCCCGGCAAGAAGTGGGCTCCCGGCCCCGGGAAAAGGCCGGGGACGGGGTACCCCCCTGGTGCCACGAAGGGCCCCGGCATGAAATAACCGCCCGGCACCGGGACGGGCCCGGGTGCCGGGAAGGGTCCGGGCGTATATCCCGCAGGAGGAGGGAACCCCCCGGCAGGATCATACGGGGCAGACAAACCCCTGGAGGCCGGAGGGGCCGCCGGGTAACCCATAAACGGGGGCATGTTCCCCAGATACGGGTGTGACGCAAATGTGGGGGCCGGAGGCCGCGCCAACACGCTAAGGAGCTCGTCCATAGAGCGCTGAGCGCGGAGCTGGCCTTCCACGAGAGCTTCGAGCAGGGCGTCCCGGGGAGCCGGGGGGGCCGTCGGGGGGAGACTAGTCCCGGCCGAGGTCCCCACGGTCACCGGGAACGACCTGGAGGTGGATGCACCTAAGTTAAGAGGAAAGGAGGGAGGCAGTACCTGGGCCAGGTCGCCTCCGGAAGGGACCGCCGGGACAGCAGTGTCCCGGGCGGATGGCGCCGGGTCTCCGAGACCCGGATCAACGGGAAGGGTGCGAGCCCTTGTTCTTGGGGGAGCCATGGCGTCTTGTCACGAGTCCCCACGGACGGCGCCAACCGTCGTGGTATTGCGAATACCCCGGCACGTTTTGAAAGTTATCCTAGCGAAGATTACGCAGCGCGGGTTGATCGGATGACCGGTCCTCCCCCGCCGGACAAGCACAAAAAATGACACACGGGTTTATACAGGTTCGGGTCCCGGTGGGGGCCCTAGTCCTGTCGACGCGCTCCCGACCAGAGTCGGCTGGGGAGGCTCTCTCCGGGGGAGAGGCTTCCGGAGCACGTCTGTGAGTTTAGTTATTCCAATAAAAGAACCGATCCCTTACAACAGAGGGGTACAAGGGCTATTTATAGCCCCAAAAAGAAGCAAAAAACCTAAACTACCCCGGAAGCCATTGTCGGATTGAAGGGTAGGACCGTCCTTCTCCCGGTCAAACGCCTTGGATGCTTGACAGGTGGTCGCTAGTTCCCGAGACGCTCCTCGCGTGACCTGCACGTGATAAACAGTTCAAGACTTTACCTTTAGGAGGGCGATGAGGCCCGGGGCGGCGCCGGAGGCCAGGTCCCGGGGGCCAAAAGGCGGCACCCGGGGAGGTCCCGGAGACCACGTCCCCGGGCCAATGGCGGCGCCCGGGACGGCACTGGAGGCCGCGTCCCGGGAGCCAAATGGCGGCGCCCGGGGAGGCCCCGGAGGCCATGTCCCTGGGCAAATGGCGGCGCCCGGGGAGGCCCCGGAGGCCATGTCCCTGGGCAAATGGCGGCGCCCGGGACGGCGCCAGAGGCCGCGTCCTGGGGGCAAAAAGGAGGCGCCCGGGGAGGGGCCGGAGGCCGCGTCCCCAGGCAAATGGCGGCGCCCGGGACGGCACTGGAGGCCGCGTCCCGGGAGCCAAAAGGCGGCGCCCGGGAGGGCACCGGAGGCCACGCCCCGGGAGCCAAAAGGCGGTGCCCGGGGAGGCCCCGGAGGCCACGTCCCCAGGCAAATGTTGGCGCCCGGGACGGCACCGGAGGCCGCGTCCCGGGAGCCAAATGGCGGCGCCTGGGAGGGCACCGGAGGGCACGCACCGGGATCCAAACGGCGGCGCCCGGGGAGGGGCCGGAGGCCGCGTCCCCGGGCAAATGGCGGCGCCCGGGACGGCACCGGAGGCCGCATCCCGGGAGCCAAATGGCGGCGCCCGGGAGGGCACCGGAGGCCACGCCCCGGGAGCCAAACGGCGGCGCCCGGGGAGGGGCCGGAGGCCGCGTCCCCGGGCAAATGGCGGCGCCCGGGACGGCACCGGAGGCCGCGTCCCGGGAGCCAAACGGCGGCACCCGGGAGGGCACCGGAGGCCACGTCCCGGGAGCCAAAAGGCGGCGCCCGGGGAGAGGCCGGAGGCCCGGTCCACGGGTAATCGTGACACATCTTACCTGGACTTAGTCCTGCGGAGATTTCCCCCGACACATTTGTTCTGGAATTAAATAATTAATTCACCCAAGAAACGAATTCACCTGTTGTCCAAGGCGACGCACATGCGCTCGTGTTAAAGCATGTGAGTGTGTGGTCGTGATGTCCTCATCATACTCCCCTTCTTGAAAAAGAGTCATCCTTGACTCTTGCTCATTGTTCTCACCCAACTATGGAGATAAATCAGCAACATTCGATGTGTGGCAAACACTCCTCCCAAAGCTTCAAATTGTGCTTGAGAACTGCCCATAGCATAGTGCCAAGTGTTCGGTTGACGACCTCGGTTTGGCCATCAGTTTGGGGATGACAGGTCACTGAAAACAACAGTTTTGTTGCAAGCTTTCCCCAAAGTGTCCTCCAAAAGTGACTCAAAAATTTGGTATCACAATCAAAAACAATTTTCTTTGGCACTCCATGGAGACGAACGACCTCACTGAAAAACAAATCAGCAATGTGGGTAGCATCATCGCTCTTATGACTAGGTATAAAATGAACCATTTTAGAAAACCTATCAACAATGACAAAGATACTATCCCTCCCCTTCTTAGTCCTTGGTAATCCCAACACAAAATCCATAGAAATATCCTCCCAAGGTACTTTCAAAATAGGAAGAGGCATATATAATCCATGAGGGTTTAAGTGAGACTTAGCTGTTTGACAAGTAGTGCATCGTCGTACGTTGCACTCAACATCTCGCCTCATGTTTGGGCAGTAAAAGTGGATGGCCAAGACTTCTTCTATTTTGCGTATCCCAAAATGTCCCATCAATCCTCTGCCGTGAGCCTCCTACAACAAAAGACTAACAGTTTTCACGGGAACACAAAGCTTGTTAGCTCTAAACAAATAGCCATCATTCAGTACATATCGAGCACAACATCTTCCTTCTTTACAATTAATGTAAATGTCTTTGAAATCCAAATCAGTAGAATATAGGTCTTTTAAAGTTTCCAACCCAAGAATTTTGCAATCAAGTTGGGATAACAAGACGTAACATCTAGACAATGCGTCAGCAACCAAATTATCTTTACCTTTCTTATATTTCAGAACATATGGAAAGGTTTCAATAAATTCAATCCACTTAGCATGTATACAATTCAACTTACTTTGATTACGAATGTGTTTCAGTGATTCATGATCCGAATGTATGACAAATTCCTTTGACTAGAGGTAATGCTGCCATGTTTCTAACACTCTAACCAATGCATACAATTTCTTGTCGTAAGTTGAGTTGTTTAAAGTTGGACCACTAAGCTTTTCACTGAAATAAGCAATGGGTTTTATATCCTGCATGAGAACACCTCCAATTCCAATACCGCTTGCATCACATTATATCTCAAAAGTTTTATTAAAATCAGGAAGTTGTAGAAGTGGTGCTTTGGTTAACTTACCTTTCAGCATGTTGAAAGCGTCCTCTTGCTCTTGTTCCCACTTGAAGGGAATATTCTTCTTTGTTAGAGTATTGAGTGGGGCGGCGATCGTACTGAAATCCTGGATGAATCGACTGTAGAACCCAGCAAGTCCGTGAAAACTCTGCACTTGTGTGACTGTTGTAGGTGTAGAGCATGCTCGAATTGCTTGCACCTTTTGTTCATCCACCTCAAGGCCCTGTGCAGTCACAATAAATCCAAGAAACACGACTTGATCCGTGCAGAAGGTGCACTTCTCAAGGTTAGCAAACAAACATGTCTCTCTTAAGACAGCAAAAACTTGTCACAAATGTCCCAAATTATCATCTAAAGTCTTGCTGTATATTAAGGTGTCATCAAAGTAGACCACAACAAAGTGTCCGATAAAAGCTCGTAACACTTTGTTCATTAAACGCATAAACATATTAGGTGCATTAGTAAGACCAAATGGCATGACCAACCATTCATACAATCCAAATTTAGTATTAAAAGCAGTTTTCCATTCATCACCTAGTTTTATTCTAATTTGGTGGTAACCACTACACAAATCGACCTTATAAAAGACGGTCAACCACTCAATTCGTCAAGCATATCATCTAACCAATGAATTGGAAGATGATAACGAACAGTGGTTTGTTAATAGCTCGACAATCTATACACATCCTCCATGATCCATCCTTTTTGGGCACTAGTAAAACTGGAACAGCACAAGGACTTGAGCTTTCCCGTACATACCCTTTATTGAGAAGCTCGTGTACCTGACATTGAATTTCTTTGATCTCTTCTGGATTGGTGCGATATGGAGGTCAATTAGGCAAGGGTGCCCCTGGAATGAGGTCGATTAGATGCTCTATCCCTTGCAATGGTGGCAGCCCCACAGGTATCTCAGTTGGAAACATGTCCTCAAATTCCTACAGTAAAGAAACAACTAAAACAGTTAAAGTAGAGGGTAAAACATTAGTAGAAAAGAGAGCGTCTTTGCACACAAGTACAGAGCACTCTTGAGGATAGGTTTCGAGCTCTCGTATCTCACGTTTGGTGGCTAACAGAACCTGTCCCTTAAGCTGAACCTCTCTTTTCTTTCTACTATTTTCTTTCTTTTCTCTTGTAAGGACCCCGAAGCTGGTCAACTGGTCAGCGGGTCAAAGGCCACATGGCTGGCTATTAGAGTGGTCACGCTGCTGACCTCTAAACTTATGTGCGAGTTTAGTTTTTAAAGGAGTACTGTCAGACTGTGCAGTATCTGTCTGGGGTTCCTCGTAGCCACCTCTCAGCCTGAGCGAGTGCCGCTGCTCGCCCCTGTGTATGCTTGTCATCATCCAGCTTTCGATCACGGGTCATTTATGGGACAGTTTGAGCCCAGACGGGCACGAAAACAAAACCAACAAAGAAGCAAGGAAGAAAGAAAATAGCAAAGAAAAGAAAGGAAGAGAAGGAAAAGAAAAACGAAAGAAAAAAGAAAAGAAAAGAGGGGGAAAACTCCAGAACAGCCAGGGCAGGCCCAAGGTCCAACAGCCATTTATCAGTTTAGCCCCTGGATTCTGCCAAAATTCTCACCTATTGTGAAACTTTGCACAAAACCCCTCCCATTTCTCTGATTTTGCAAATCAGTCCACTTTACACTAATACGGCTTAGGCATCAGCCACCTGTTCGCTGGAATAGTGAAAACAGCCACATCAACCCCACCTAAGTCGGTTGCATGCAAAAGCTTGCAGGATAAGTAAGTTTACCACCAAATTCACACCCTCAGTAGCATCATTTCACAGAGAACAACAAAGAATAGGGTAAAAGCCCAAAACTCAGGTGAAGCAGCAGGAGCAGTTCAGGAGCAGGGAGAAGAGGTTTAGAACCAGCGTCAAGGTTAGAGCTGAAATTAATTCTAGATTCTAGCATGTTTAGCCCTAGACTATATTGAGATGTGTCATATAGATGCTTAGCTAGAGAGTAGCTTGCTAGAATTACTTAAAGTAGCCATTGAAACACCAACCAGTGATTCAACTAGATGTCTACACATTCAACATATCTTTCACACCCAGTAGCAGAAGATTACCCTCCCCATCACAAAACACATGAACACAAAGCAATCCTGGACACAAGCATCACAGAGCACAAGTACATGAACACAAGATCACAATTATCCACCTTCAGGCATCACAGTTCACAGCACCACCTCAAACCAAGGCACACCAATTCCACAGAACAGAGCAAAAACAATACCAAAACCAGAGCAAAGCACCCCAGCCCAAAACTACACCTCTCACCTCAACCAGGACCCAAGGTAGGGGAGCTTACTTGGGGGCGCCGACGTCGAGGACCGGGTAACCGGCGGGTCGGCGGCGGCGCATCCGCACGCGAGCAACAAGCCACCGCGCGGCCACGCCGCTAGGGCGCGGCCAAGCGCGGCCACGAGCCGCGAGAGAGGAGGCGCAGCACGCAGCCCGGGCTATGGCTGGCCGCGACGCGTGCGCCGGCGAGGGTTCACGGCGACTGAGCTAGGGATAGGGTTAGGGTGATAGGAGCCATCGGGTGCAAGAGAGAGAAAGGGAGAGAGAGAGGGCCACGGAGGAGCGCGCGCGGAGGAGCGGCGCGGCGGCGGCACCAGAGCCGGCGATGGGATCACTTAGGGTTAGGGATGGCTGGAGCCGTGGGTGCGTGCGTGTGTTATGTGTCTGTGTTGTGTGTGTGCTAGGTGTGTGTGTGTGAGTGTGTCCTGTGTGTGTGTGAGTGGGCCGAAGGGGGGATTGGTCCCTGGGCCGGCCCAATCGAAATCCTTCTATTTCTTTTTTCAGTTTAGTCTTTTGTTTTAAATTCTGATTTAAGTCTAATTGAACACTGATTTATATCTAATTAAAAACCTATGTAAAGCAGGTATTTAAGTAACTAAATATTAAGACTAATTGGCATTTGTAATTTCTAAAGTTTTATCTAGCTTAATAAGAGTATAATCAATTAGACATTCATATATGCACACAAATTTACCTTCACTTTCTTGATAAATTAATTTAAATTAATATAATCTTTTATCCAGGCAAAAGGAATTTTAAAGCTATAGATCATTTTTGTATTACCTTGTTATTTCAAATAGCAACCAAATCAGTTATCAACTTAATTAGCATTAGCACTAAATTAGTATTTCGATCAAATTATTTTAGACCTATGTTTCAATCATCATAAAACAAATGTTATTTCCTTTTGAAAACTACCCAACTCAAAGTAGTTATGTAATTCCATCATGCAGTTCAATTAAATAAAATCTGTTTTCTTATTTTGCCTGGGAGAGTGACCCGTACGATAGGGCGAGAGCGATTAGCACCTAAGCTCTGCATCACTGCATAGCATTTATCAGCATTTTCCTTAGGAATTTATATACGCGATCATTTTACTTTTAGGAGCGGAGCTGAACAAGGATTTCCAAGGCAACGCTCATATTTTGGATCCTGATCTTGCTACTTCAGGCAAGTTTTGTTCTTGACCATATTGATTGTGTTTTATTGCTTTTATTTGGCTATACTATATCTGATAATCTATGTAGCTATACCATCTTGCATTAAAAAGTATTTTATAAAAGTTGGTCATAATGAAAGAGTCGGTGTCTTAATGAATAAAGTGTAACTGGAGGAGAGCCGAAGGAGGGCTCGAATCTGGTATTAAAGTATGTTTATAAAGTAAGGACATAACCAACTGTCATTTCTACCCAGCGCCGTAATACCCGTATCAACCACAGACCTGGTATGAGACAGGCCTAATCAAGTATCTTATCTGGAAACTGGTATACCTCCACAATGGGAACGTATATGTATAGGTATGTGGTGGCATGAAGGGAGATTGCCTTATTGAGGGTTCTGGAGCTATAGGCTCAACCGGTGGGTGTAGTGGATGCGTCCGACTACACAGGTATGGTGGTACCATACCAGTGGAGGGAACTAGTGAAAGGATTTGCAAAAGGCTTTGTTCTCTTGATGATGTCACGCATTATCAGAAATGCGGACCACTGACATGGTAGTCAAGAGATTCTGTGGGTAAAGTGATACGCTGTCGACGATTCGGACTCGGGGTCATTAGCCGAACTTATGCAAAATTTGTAGGTTGTGAGACCATTCAGGGTGTCCCTCCGGGAAGGTATGTCGAATTATGGAGAACTAGAGCACAGAGAGATTTATACAGGTTCGGGCCCTCGATGGTGGGAGTAATAGCCCTACGTCCTATTGGGATTTCACTATGTATAGTAAAAGGATTTACGAAGTGACGGAAAAGATCTTCACAGGCGAAGATTTTCCCTATGTGTTTGTACAAGTCAAAGCCTGAAGGGCTTTGTGGAAACTATCTAACTTAGACTACTGTCTTCAGGTTGTTTTTTTCTGGTCAGGTTCGATCAATCGATCACTGGATGGCTTAGTGTTTCAATCTCTCGATCCTTCGATCTCCTTTTGTCTGATGCATCGGGCTGCTCCTTTATACTGGTCGAAAGGGCGCCAAGTCGTAATGGCATCAAACAGTTGCTTGGATACGGTTTTGTCAACCGCTCTTAACTCCCACGCAGGTTTAACATGTATTATTCGTGGATAACCGCACGTATTAATCTCCTGACGGTTGTTTCTCTATGTGGAAGAATCTTCGGGATACTCGGGATATCCCTGTTACAGGGACAGATTAATCCCACGTTCTCTGGTCGAGAGTGTTCTGACCGCGCGATGTTGGCTGTCCGCGCAACATCTTCACCCTTCTGTTCGCGCATAGCATACGGACTCCTGACCGCGTACTAGCTGCAGTCTGATCGCATAAAGCCTGCGACCTCGGGCTTGTGCTCCTCAGAATGACTTGAGTTCGCATCACCAAGCACTTGTCTGGCTCGAACCTATCCTGAACCAGTCGTGCATCTATTTGAACCGACTCGGGTGTCAATCCTCGTCAACTAGGCCCCAAATTCGAAGAGAACGAAGGGACGTGTTTACTTCGAATTTTAAGACATACATCGGATTTTTAACCCGACGCTTCAAATCTCCCACTTAGTGGCGCACTAAGTGTGGTGGTTGGTTCCCCAAGACGGGCTCTGGGTAATACGTGACGGGTAATGATGGCGCCGTTGAAACGTTTTTTAACCCGAGGTAAAATTGTAAATGCTTTAAAAACTCGAGGCGTTCGGAAGGTGAACCGTCACCCTGGTGGCTATAAATACCGAAGCCTTCGGATTTCAAAGCTTCACAACTTCTTTTCTCGGCTAAGTTTCCTTCGAAGCCATCTTCATTCTTCTTCTCATACACCTCCCGATGGTAGACCATAACATCACCGAGATTGAGAGTGATGAGGATGAAGTTCTCGAGCAAGAATCACAGATGCCCGAAGATCCATCTCCTCCAAGGAAGAAACCCAAGGTTAACGAGAGATCCTCCAGCAGAACAAAGGTGAAAGACGCATCATCGTTCTTTCTTCCTTCTGTTCCTCTAGCTCTTCCTATCCATGCACCTCGGCAGGTCGAACTTTCATCTCCACCTTTGGAGGGACGTTCTTCTCAATTTTCGCCATTTCATCCCAATACTCCCCGTTTTTGTTCGGGTGATCAATTTTCTGGTAGGCAAGCTGCTCTCTCACGACCAGATGATCCTCAACTTGTGTTGGGGAAGCAATCTTATAGTGGGAAGTCCACACTTCCACCATATGATGATCCTCGAATTTTATCGGGTGATCTACTTTCCAGGATGCCTATATCAACCTGTCACATACAAGGACAGCTAATAATCCCTATCGCCTTTTGCTTGTTGTTATAGTTAGTGTGACTAACTTTTGCAAATGTAGGAGATTGGAGGCCCCAGCGACCAGCCTGCTGAGATCCTGTCTCCCCCCCTCGGACAGACTCTCCAAGGGGAAAAAGAGGCCCTGGAGAAGAAGACCGAAGAGATGTCTTCGACGATTCTGCATTTAGTAGAATGTTTTGAAAGATCCCGTGAAGAGGCGCACCAATTTCGTCGGGAGAGGGACCACGCTTAGCAACAGCAAGAACTCTCCGACTTGATTAGGAACAATAGCGCATCTCTTGTTAGGGATGATGTAGATAGGCTTAGATTAGTTGCTAGTTCCCTGGGGGTCGCCAATGTAGACCCTACCGACGACAACATGTCCCTGGGAGAACTTTGCAAACTACTCTCGGATCAGGTCGACGCTCTGGTCGCCGGTATCCCTTTTGTATGTAAAGAATGTCAGAAATAAAGCTTTCTATTTCTTCATATCATATGAATATTCTTTACAACTTCTGTGTGAAAACATGGCCATAAGCAATGCCTTTATGACCACTCATACACAGGCAAATTTCAGTTCTGCGACCAGCACTGATACTTTGATCAGACTTGAAACCGCGGTTAGAATCGAGGTTCGATCCGAAAAATTACCGCGCACTAGTACAGAAATGCAGTCTACTAACCCCTATCTTCTATCGGTTATTAGCGAAACAGCACAAAACCGATAGAAAATGTGCCTCGCGGTCATAAAAGCCCGACCGATGTATTTTCCCTATCGGTTTCTAAGAAACTTACCGATAGAATAAATAGTATGATTTACTCTAGCGGTGATGAACATATTTGCCGTTAGAAGAGATGCATAAGTACTGACGGAAGAATGTTGTGCGCCGATAGGACTGGTCGACTTCAACAACTAGACTTATTCTATCGCTACTGTATGAATATACCGACAGAGTATATTAAAAATTCCTATCGGCAATATGTAGTTCGCCGATAGAATAGTTGACCTTCTACAAATATTTTTATTCTATCGGTAATGGATTCTTTTACCGTTAGAATATATAGAAAATTGCTTAGGACTGTTCGTCTACAAATAGTTTTATTCTATCGGTAATGAATGTTTATATCGGTAGAATATTGTACAAAATATCTTAGAACTGTTGGCCTTCTACAACTAGTAATATTCTGTCGGTAATGTACGTACATACCGATAGAGTATGTACAAAAAATTCCTATCGGTAATATTTATTGTGCCGATAGAACCATTCGACTTCTACAGATGTTTTTATTACTAACGGTATTCTGTTTTCTTACCGATAGAAAATATATAATTGTATAAATACACGGGTATGTCTCTTTCATTCTCACAGTTCATCTGGGGCTCGTAGTCCTAACCCGTAAGCTCCATGGACGGCCGGCGCACCTCTACAGGGGACCGCTGCACCTCCGCACCTCCATCGACGCCCTCTAGACGTCGGCATCCCAAGGAAGGTACGTAAAATTTCTGCAATATTGTTAGATTATTCTAATCCGATTATGGCAATAATTCTGCTTTTTTTGTATCCTTCATTTTGATGTGTCTTCTTTTCAATATGATTGTGATCTGTTCAGGTCCTTGGATGATGCTCGTGAGGGGCAACGTATTTCACGGTTCTTCATCGCAGTACGCTGCCTACGTTGGCTTGTTGGCGAAAGAAATGGTGAAGATCACCGTCGAGAGCTGGAAGGACGTGAAGGGCGAGATCTTGGTTGGCTCGGTCGAGAAGATGCTTAAGCCCGGCGTGTTTCTCAAATCAGGACCTATAGAAAGCATCTTACATGTTTTTGCATGCACCAGCTTGTGGCCAGATGCTTACCTGCTTGGAGAAGAAGAATTGTTGTTATTTGCACAGCCATTCTACACCATCACTACACAGAACAACATCTTGGAAGGTAGGTTCTTTTTGTTAATATCGTTGAGTTGAGTTGAGTTGAGTTGATCGAGTTTGAGTCCGAGGAAATCACCAATACGTACAAATGTATGTCGACGGCAGTTCCAGCTCCTCGGGCATCTTCGAACTGAACTCCTATGGTTAAGTCCAATGTGGTTCAGACATTTGCTGTTTTGGATGAATGGATTTGTGATGTATCAGGTCTAACTTGTAGTCGGTAGTTGCATTGTGGCAACCTGCAAAGGTTCCCTTTTATGTAAAATGCATGTATGGGCCACTGGGTCCTCGTCGTGATCTGTTGTTAATTTCAGACGTGGCTTTTGTAATATACATCGAATGTGTGAATTGTTGTATTTGTATATTGTTGTATATTTGTGTATCATGTATTGCTAATTGGGACATGAACTTGAATGTGCAGGGAGCATTTGTGTATTTAATTGTATTGGTAGGTAGGTGTGTATTTGTACTGTTGTTTCAGACATGCACTTCAATTTGTGAACTGGCATGTGTATGTTTGTACCTGAATTTGTATTGGTGAACTGGCATGTATATGTTTGTACCTGAATTTGTGAACTGGCATCTGTAATTTCTTTGGCAATTCAAGATGAAGTCCCAACTACCTACGAAAAGTATTTTTGTGTCTCCTAGTTAATCCACAAATTAGCATTTAATATATTGCTTTATCTTCTAGTAAAGATCCGTTTGATGTAAGATCTGTTTGATGTTACATTTATATGATTCCTTGAATGTGAGAAATGGCATGTGCATGTTTGTCCCAGTTTGGTAACAGTACCTCCTCTAACGGTAAGTACACATATTTACCGATAGGAAAAGACATATAATTGTTCAGTCATGCATATTCTAACGGTAAATACACATATTTACCGATAGGAAGCACATATATTTGTTCAGTCATGCATATTCTAACGGTAAGTACACATATTTACCGATAGAAAAATACATATATTTGCTCAGTCATGCATAGTCTAACGGTAAATGCACTTATTTACCGATACAAAAACTAATGCTCGAGTGTCATGCATCATCTAACGGTAAGTACACATATATACTGATAGAAAAACTCATGTGCGTGCTGTGTCATGCATGATCTAACGGTAAGTACACATATTTACCGATAGGAAAACACATATATTTGCTCAGTAATGTATATTCTCTAACGGTATGTGTGTGTTTTTACCGATAGAATATGTGAGCGGCAAATTACCTAAGTTAGTCTGACGGTTATTTCATGTATTTACCGTTAGAAAAATGTCCATTATAAGGAAAACCCCACTCGACCATTGCTGAGCTGCTCTTTAATTTGTTCTGTTGCACTCTGTGTTCCTCTGTTTGTGACGAAAGTTCCAGCTACACTGCTATGGTGATCAGCGCAGGCTGGAGGGAAGTTGATTGCACCCCTCTCTTTAAGGTATGCTTAATCGTCGACACTTATCTCTCTCTCCCTCTAGATCTCCCTTCCTCTCTACTTGCAAGCTAGCTGTATTGTGTAGTTCCAAGTTTGTAGCTCTAAGCTTGGGAGCTTGGTAGCTGGAAATGCGTCATGTTTTAGGTGCTAACTAGCTTGTATTGTGTAGTTAGCTAGGTTAATTAGTGTTAATTTCGTCAGGCTAGGGTTCAACACATATATCTGTTGTAAGAGGCAGTACATGTACATATACATAACTTAATCGGGCAGATTTCATGCATGGCTTACTCGTTAAATTTTGTTAATTGTAGATGGACAGGAAATATTGGATGTATGGAATAAAACGTACTACTCTTGAATATTTGGATGGTGTGAATGAGTTTATTAAATTTGCTGAGCAACAAAAGGAGAGGAAGGGAGAGAAAAATATGCTCTGTCCTTGTACAGATTGTATGAACTTGAAGAGGTTTAGCAACTCTGATCAAATTAAGAGTCATTTGATTCGTCGTGGTTTTAACGCGCGATACACCCGTTGGATATGGCATGGCGAAGATCTTGAGGAAACAAGCACCACTACTACCAATCAGCACGACTCGGATGTGGATTGCAATAATATCGATGATCATCCCAATTTTGGTAATGTTCATTCCGATGTGCACGTAGATGATGATGATGACAATCTAGATGAGATGTTACGTGATGTAGAGGAAGATTACAACGAAAATGACTTCTGTGAATTTGAGAAACTGATTGCTGACTCTGAGAAGCCTCTGTTCCCTGGATGTACAACATTTACAAAACTGTCTTCTGTGCTGAGATTATATAACTTGAAGGCAGGAAACGGTTGGAGTGAAAAGAGTTTCACGGCACTATTAGATCTTCTAGCGGACATGCTTCCAGAGGGAAATGAGTTGCCAAGATCTACTTACCAAGCCAAAAAACTGTTGTGTCCGTTGGGAATGGAAATCGAAAGAATACACGCATGCCCAAATGATTGTGTGTTGTACCGTAACGAGTACTCCAGTTTGCATGTTTGTCCAAGATGCGACGCATCGAGGTATACGCGTAGGGACCGGATTGACAGTGAACGTCACGAGGTAAGGAAAGGGCCCCCGGCAAAAACTGTGTGGTACTTGCCTGTGATACCTAGATTGAAGCGGCTGTTTGCAAATCCGAAAGTCGCGAAGCACTTGCGTTGGCATGCTGAAGCCCGGAAACAAGACGGAAAACTGAGACACCCAGCTGATTCTATTCAATGGAGAAACATCAACAGAACATTTGCTGAGTTCGGCGGCGAACTTAGGAATGTAAGGTTCGGGCTGAGTACAGATGGTATGAACCCACATGGTAATATGAGCAGCCGGCACAGCACTTGGCCGGTTCTTTTATGCATCTACAATCTTCCTCCTTGGTTATGCATGAAGCGCAAGTACATCATGATGGCGTTACTAATCTCAGGACCCAGACAACCCGGAAATGATATTGACGTGTTTCTAGCGCCTTTAATCGAGGACTTACAGAAATTGTGGAGCGAGGGTGTGCAGGTGTGGGATGCATACAAGAAAGAGAATTTCATCTTGCGGGCCCTGATATTTTGCACCATAAATGATTTTCCTGCCTACGGCAATTTGTCGGGGTATAGTACGAAAAGAGCCAAGGCTTGCCCTATTTGCCTAGATGAAACTGAGAGCATGTGGCTGCGAAACTGCCGGAAAACAGTGTACATGGGTCACCGCAGGTTTCTTCCGGTGCATCACACGTACCGTAAGAAGAGGAAATCATTTAACGGGAAGCCTGAGAAGGGATCAGCTCCAGTGTTTCTGACCGGTAAGGAGATTTACTCACGCGTGAACGACATCAAAGTTGAGTTCGGTAAGCATTCTAAACCTCGAGAAAAAAATGTTTGGAAGAAGAGATCGATTCTCTGGGATCTACCGTACTGGGAGCACTTACAAGTTCGACATTGCATTGACGTCATGCATGTAGAGAAAAATGTCTGTGACAGTTTGATTGGTTTGTTGTTGAACATTCCGGGAAAGACAAAGGATGGTGTGAAAGCTCATCGTGACATGGTGGAAATGGGGATAAGGACTGAGCTTGCACCTTTAGAGAATGGAAAGCGTACATACCTCCCCCCGGCCTGCTACACGTTGTCGAAGAGCGAAAAAACAGAACTCTGTCGGTGCCTGCACGGTGTTAAAGTTCCATGTGGGTACTCCGCGAACTTGAAAAAACTTGTGTCTATGAAGGACCTAAGACTGGTTGGCATGAAGTCCCACGACTGTCATGTCTTGATGTCACAGATGCTTCCCATTGCTATCAGAGGCATTCTCCCAGTTAAAGTCAGAGAGACAATCACAAACCTATGTTATTTCTTCAACGCAATATCTTCCAAGGTAAGTACGTGCACTCGTACTATAAGTTCACTACCTCCATTTGTGGAGCTTAATTACAAGATTTTTCTGATATGAATATTTGGCGCAACTGTGTCCTCGTAGGTAATTGATCCCGATGGACTGGACGCTTTGCAACACGACGTGGTTGCAACTCTTTGTCAGCTCGAGATGTATTTCCCTCCATCCTTTTTTGATGTTATGGTCCATCTGATTGTTCACCTTATCAGAGAAATTAAGTTTTGTGGACCTGTGTGCCTGCGCTACATGTATCCATTTGAGAGATTTATGGGTGTATTGAAGGGATACGTAAGGACTCGTCGTCGACCCGAGGGGAGTATCATGGAAGGTTATGCCGCCGAGGAGGTGATTGAATTTTGCACAGATTTTATGGCCGGGGTTGACCCAATTGGTGTTCCTAGGTCCCGACACGAGGGTAGGCTTGAGGGAATTGGAACGATTGGATTCAAAGCTATCGTCCCCGCTCGTGATGTGTACGCAAAATCACATTTTTGGGTCTTACAACACATGACGGAGGTCGAGCCATACATACACGAGCACAAGGTAATGTTACGGTCACAGAATCCTTCGAAGTCAGATGTTTGGGTAAGCAGAGAACATAACAGGAAATTTGCTGAGTGGATCCAAGAAAGAGTCACGCGAGCTGCCGAGGGCTCCGTAAGTGAAACTGTGACATGGTTGGCTAGAGGCCCAAGATTCACTGTAGGGACTTGGCAGGGGTACGACATCAATGGGTATTCATTTTACACAAGAGCTCAAGACGCCAAGAGTAGCACGCAATGTAGCGGAGTGACACTGTTTGCTATTTCCGAGGATGCCAGGTCAGTAAGGGCGCTGAACTCATATTACGGTGTTATTGACGAAATATGGGAGCTCGATTACGGATTACTTAAGATTCCCCTGTTTCAATGCCAATGGGTCGAAATCCCTCGAGGTGTTCAAGTTGACAGTTACGGGTTTACTCTCGTCGATCTTGGTAGAGTCGGACACCAAGACGATCCATTCATACTTGCAAAGCAAGCCACACAGGTATTCTACATCGTTGACCCGGCCAATCCAAACTTGCATGTTGTCCTCCACAGCAAGAGACGTATTGTTGGGGTCGAAGATGTTGTCGACGAAGAGGAGTATAACCAATTCGATGAAATACCTCCATTTTTAGAGGACATTCAATCTATCCGTACTGAAGATATCGACGAAACAACGTATCTGCGAGATGACCACGAAGAAGGATTATGGGTTGAGAACCATTGATGATTAATTTCTATTTCAGGGATAAATGCCAAGCAAACAGCCCACAAGCTCTGCAGCAAGGTGAGGAACTTATCATTAATACATCAGGCAGTACATTTTTCTTTAGAATTTAATGATAAGCTAGTTCACAGCATTAATACATCTCAATTTTACTCCACAGCATGAGTTCTAACATGTACAGTACCTTTATCCTGTAAATATTTAATTCTTCCCTTCAAATAGCACTTGCAAAAATCTCATCGCAGCCTCTTCAAATTAAGTTCAGCAAAAATCACTTTTTTCTGACGGTATTTTGTTATTTATACCGATAGAGAAGGACATCTTCTCTCAGGCACTTCAAAACGTTTTCTATCGGTATTGTTCTATTTTACCGTTAGAATAAATTCGTTTGTCTCACGGTATTTGTTGTCTGACGGTTTTTTCCTGTTTTTACCGATAGAATAAGACTCTACCGCTTTGAATTCTTGAACGTGTCGCCATGCGTCGCCTTGGAAACTCTATAAGTACCTCACCATGCATCGCGGTATTTTGTTGTTTTTCTAATTCTTGAACGGTTCGACTCCTCATCTTCTCTTTCACAATGGCAACCTCCATGGGATCGTCATCCACGGCCTCCCCGGTAAGAACTCTAAATCTCCTCGGTTTACCCCTCTATTGTTAATCCATGTTCAGTTCATTCTTGACCTGTTGATTTGCACGGGGAATGGTAGCCGTCGAAGACACTGCCAAAGTGAAGGCTGACCTGAGGGCCCTCCAGGAGGAGCACAAGCTCCTTACAGACAAGCACACTCAGCTACGCCTTGACCTTGACGATCTCTTCCAGCGCATTAAGCGCATGAAGACGGATGGTGACAATGCTAGGGCGACGACGAGGCGTCTTCGCGAGGAGAAGAAAGCCGCGGATATGACCATCGCTGGCTGCGGTTTGACTATGAAGGATACCATAGCGAAGCTGAGGGAGGTCGCAGGCCTTCTTGACGCGGTAGTAGTTGATCCTAGGGACAACTTGTCGCTAGAGGAGTCCTGCGTCCTGGCTGCAAGTCTAACTGACTCTATTCTACATGCAGCCAGGGCTAAGACCACCCCTTGACCTAGCAATTTGGGTTTTATTTTTTTTTGTAAGTGATAAAACAACAATGAATGAACAATTTCTTTTTATGTCAATTTTCCAATTTTCCGGCTATCTTCCCTCTTTCTTTAACATTCTACAGCTTTCAACCACGGTCTGTTTGATGTTAAATTGTGTACCTTTTCATTACTCTGACGGTATTTTGTTGTTTTTACCAATAGAAAAAGGGCACACAAATCTCAAGCACTTAATCAAAAAAATTTTCTGGGGAAAATTGGGCTCACGGGATTTTTTTGTTTATACCGATAGAAAATGGCACCTTTTCATTACTCTCACGGTATTTTGTTGTTTTTACCGATAGAAAAATGGCACCCAATCTCAAGCACTTTAAAAAATTTTCTGTGGAAAATTGGTCTCACGGGATTTTATTGTTTATACCAATAGAAAAATGCATGCACTAATTCGAATATTTTTCCGGGAAATTTACTTTTTCTATCGGTATTATTTTGTTGTTTCGATAGAAAATCACATAAGTCTATCGGTATCATTTTTTTATACCGATAGAAAAGTTCATCCGCTACTTTATTACTCGTACACGACCCTTTAGTTTCCCTCCACTCGAACAGTTCCACCTTAGAGCACTGCGTCTCTTCGAGAGCGAAGAAAACCCCAACCTCCGCCGTGAGCACTCACTTCCTCTCTCCCACACGACGATCGCCGGCTGGACACTGGTTCGTCACTGCCACCGGTTCTTATTTTCGTCCTTCGCCCACCGCTGCTGCGTTCTACACCGCCTCTCCATCACCAGAACTGATCGCCGCCGTAAATACCCTAATTCGTCGTTCTATTCCCAGCATCTTCTTTATTTGATCCTAGTGTTTTGCACGTACTAATTCTTCGAGTTTTGCAATTACACTAGGGTTCCCTATTGTGTTGGCTTATGTATATTCCGCAGGCAATGTTGATTTTAATTAGGGTTTACATAATATGTTCCAGTGCTGTAATGAACCTGTTTTGAGATTTTAACTTCTCTATACTGCTGTATGTGTGATCAATTGTATCCAACTGCCATGTAATGCAGATTATATGTTGGAGGTGTTCTTACACATATTCTATCGGCAGCTCATGTGTTTACCGATAGAAAATTTTTCTGCACAAGTAGTAAAACTTAATTTGGATCTGGAAGGACATGAGCCATGCAATGTACTAGTTTGGTTGGGAATTTGTACTCAGTTCGTATGAATATATGGCAATGTGGATGGGTCTTCGATGTATATGTTTCAAATGCCTATATACATGACTTTTCCCAACCTAATAGCTGTGAAGTCCTGATGACTCACATACAGGCTAGGCTAAAGATTATGCACAGTGGCACTTAGATGCTTGTGTGCATATTTACGTGTGAAATAATAATGCTGGCCCATGAATATTAGTGTAGCAAATCATCGAGAATGTTATGTGATGACAGTGAATGGTGGCTTGTCAACAAAATTCCATATGTAGAGAACATTGTTATGTTCTATCGGTATCTCACGTGTTTGCCGATAGAAAAATTGTCTTGTGTGGAGGTAATTGTTATGGTCTATCGGCAGCTCATGTGTTTACCGATAGAAAATATTTCTGAAGAGTTCAGTAAGTAATTTATGCATGTCTTTCTTTTTGTATTATTTTCCCTTTTGCCGCCCTAGTTAGTCTCCAGTCCTGGGCTGAGTTATGGAACTCCAAGGCGAATTAATTGCCATATATATGGTTTGTTGAAGGTTTTGTAGGGGAAGACATGTCGTCGTCTTCATCGGATGGTACTAGTGGTTCGACTAGGGCCAACCCCATCGTAACTACTGAAGATGGGGCTGTTACATCCCAGCGCAAGAGGGTGGGGCGAGGCGCGACGACGTTGGGGTGTTTGGCCAAACGCACTGATCTTTCTTGTGAGTTCAACCAATTTGGGAGGCCGATTGGAAAGAATGCTGGGAGGTACGCGGCCTACGTTGGGCTGTTGGCGAAAGAAAGGGTGAAGATCACCGTCCAGAGCTGGAAGGACGTGACGGCGGACGAGAGGGATAGGTTGTGGGCGGAAGTGAAGGTTAAATGAACTGAAATCACTGAACTCTTTCGTAATCACGTTCTCTTGGCTTATACTAAAGTTTAACTAACTCGTGATTAATTGTATGCATTTTTCGGAAACAGGCTAAGTGGAACATCCCCGACGATACAACTAGGACTGCCTGCTTGAAGGACATGAACGGAACATGGAAAACCTTTAAGAGCTGGCTCGTCAGTAACTTCCTAGCTGCGGGGAAATCTCCTTGCGAGAAGTACCCCTTCATATCGGAGGAGGTATGGGAGGAATTCACCAAGCAGAAGGGGACTGAGGAGTTCAAGGTCCTTAGCGAGAAGAATAGGGCGATCCAGAAGAGGAATGACCACCCGCATCGGCTCGGATCCCGGGGCTATGCGGGGAAGGAGGAACAGTGGAAGAAGGAAGACGAACAAAATCCTGTGATCGACACCCCTGAGTTGCCGCTCTCCGAGATCCGGGATGAGAGGTGCAAGCGATGGTGGAGGGGGAGGGGGTCCGTGTCGTCCACGGGGTCTGTGCAGTTCGCAACCCCTGGGGACGCCGACGTTGTGAGGCGAATGGTAAGTTGGCTAACCTCGTAAACTGTGTGCGCACAAGTGTATATAAGGCAATTTGTCTCACAAGGTACCTTCAAATGTAACAGATCTCTTTTGAGAAGGAGGCAGCGGAGGGATTGTTTACCCCGCAGAGGGAGAACGACATCCTCACCCGGGCTCTAGGAAATAAGGAGCATCCCGGGCGGACACAGGCCGTGGGAGCCATTGTGTCGTGGAAGGCCGGTTTCGTAGATCCGGCTCCACCGAGGAAGAAGGCCCGCACCTGGAAGAAAAAGGAAGCTGACCTCTCCGATAAGATACGGGCTGAGGTACGGGAGGAGATACGGGCGGAGATGCGGGCTGAGATACGGGCTGAGGTACAGTCTGAGGTGCAGACCGAGGTCGCACAAATGAGGGAAGAGTTTGCACGGTTGAGAGAAACATTGCTGGCCAAGAGTGCAGATGCGGATCCCCAGGACGACGATACCCCGCGGGGTCGGATAAGAAGTTGTGCTTCGAAGGTACTCGCGGATCCAGTGGATCTACTTGAGGTACTGCAAGCCTTCATCTGTGCACTTAAGTTGATGCCACTCCCATTCTGTTAGAGTTGTTTCGCTAACCTATTTTAATTGTTACAAATTTGCAGGGGCCGGAGGGCTGCATCCTACAGAATCACGTAGGCGCCGGGCAGGAAGTGGTTGGACACGGCTTCGTATATCCGTCTGGGCCGGATGTCCGGGTCCACTGTGTACCTCTGCGGTTGGGTTTCGCAAAGGTATAGGTGGACATGGCCATGCCGGCCTACAACGATTCTCCGTTGCCAGTCCCAACAGAGGAACTGCTGACACTTGCTGAGGCAGTGGGCTCCTACGTACAGTGGCCCAAGAAGTGTCTTGTAATACAACCGGTAAATCCTACACATTTTAGATTACATCCTACTCAGTACACTCAACTTGCATAATCTAACATACGTGCTCATTAATTGAAGTGGCCTGCCGCGGGGCTACCAGGGGACTGCGCCCCCAGCTCGGGGCATGAGGGCCGATCTCGTGCTAACCTGGACACATCAAAGACGGCCTCGACCCCACCCAGCGCATCCACGCCTCCACCTCGGAAGAAAGCCGCCATCACCTCGCCCTTGCCTTCGAAGGTACGCGCTCAGTCCCCGGCAAAAGGCAAGGGCGGCAAAGGCAAGGGCAAAGGGCGACAGGGACTGCCGCGGACGTTCACGAACGCGCTCCCACTCCTATCGGAGGCATCTTTGCGGAAATTGGATCGATCAACCAGAGACCTCCACGACTGGTACCTACATCGAGCTCGGCGCAGCCTGAACTTCTTAGTTCCCTACAGGCCTGGGCAGTTCCACCGTGAGCCCGGGACTATATCCGTGGCACACGAGGATCTGTTCGACCTCTACAACTGGCGGGAGCTCGATATGTCCATCATACGGACTGGAGTCCTGTGAGTTTGCTGATGCTATGTATTGCTGTTTTCTAACTCTGTTTGCTAACTCTGCATTAATGTTGCAGTTCATTTGAATACTGAGTAACTTTCTGTGAAATTAATATTAATCTCGTCCTTCGCATGCAGGTGCATGTACAGGCTAGCATCGGAGGCTGCGTGTGATAAGGTGGGTTTCCTCGACCCAGAGAAAATAAGCCTCACGATGCTAGAGCAGGACGCCGCGCACGCTGAGCAGTACATCTCCAGCGCGCTGATGGCGCAGCAGGACAGGGACTTCATTCTGGTGCCGTACCACCAAAGGTTAGTGCATTTCGTACTAATTTAACTCAATCTTGTATGTTACACCTGAGATGTACTTTGAGCTAGCGGTCCTCTTTTACGTACAATGCAGGGGCCACTGGATCCTCATCGTGATCTGTCCGCCGAGGAACGAGGTGTACTACCTCAATTCGATGCGTGACAGATTATCGATGGAATATGTGCTCAAGGGGAATATGGAGGCGTAAGTAACTTATATGTTTGATTTATATTTTGACCTCACTAGCTAATGATAATACATTAACTGGCAATACTAACTGAAATGCAGGGCTTTTGATAAATATGTGTCCGCTGGAGGGAGGCATGCCGCACCGCAGGGCTCCGTACTAGCTTGGAAAGAATATGAGGTACTCACGAGACTTTTTGTTTATGCTTAATTAGTTTATGGAAACAATATATAGCTAACATGTCTTCGCATATGCAATTATCTCAGTGCCATCAGCAGCCGCAATCGTGGGAATGCGGGTTTTATGTGCTGCGCTACATGTACGACCTAGTGCGGACAAACTTTTCCCAATTCCCCCTGGTAAGCATCGATAGCTAACTCAAATTTCAAAAATGGGTGTCACGTTCTAAATTAGGATCGAAGTTAGTTAATCAGTATGCACACATGCTTGCAGATCGCCATGTCGAAAGACCAATATGAAAATGCAAAGATTATATATCTTCGACAAATCTGGGCACAATATGTCATGGAGGAAGTAGCGCCCAACCATTCAGCATGACAATTTTCTCCTTTTGGTGTACTCTGCATAGACTGTTCATATACATGTGAATAAATATATATATGTGAATAAATGTCCACATTGGATTGCAATCTGTATTTGTCCATACATATGTGAATAAATGTGAATAACTGCCTAATGTGTCAATTTGTTCTGTGAATTTACCTTGCATCTGTACTGTATTGTGTATCCAATCTATACTGTATTGCATCTGTACTGTATATGTGAATGTACTGTATTGTGAATGCAAATAAAGTACTGTATATGTGAATGCTCTATCGGTAAATTCATCAACAACCGAGAGACTACTGTACTTTTTTCTATCGGTACAATCAAAATTAACCGTTAGAAGAGTGTGACCTTTCCTGCCGGTGAACTCATACATATCCGATAGAGTACTAAGCTTTTTTCTGTCGGTAATCTTGTAGTTAACCGTTAGAATAGTGGTACTTTTCCAACCGCTGACGACGCGTTTTCTATCGGTAAACTTTTAATATGCCGATAGAATAGTATGATTTTTTCTGTCGGTAATATTGTAGTTAACCGTTAGAATAGTGGTTCTTTTCAAACCGCTAGCGACGAGTTTTCTATCGGTCAACTTGTAAGATGTAGATAGAATATGACGATTTTTCCTATCGGTAAACTTATAATTAGCCGTTAGAATAGTGGTACTTTTCCAACCGCTGACGACGAGTTTTCTATCGGTACACTCCTAATATGCCGATAGAATAATATGATTTTTTCTGTCGGTAATCTTGTAATTAACCGTTAGAATAATGGTACTTTCCCTGCCGCTGGACGTAAGACTACGACGGGTTTTCTATCAGTAGATTCATAATATGCCGATAGAATAGTGAACTTGTTCTGTCGGTTATTTACCAATAGAAAATGTCCAGTCTTGTTCTATCGTGTCTATCTCTATCGGTACAAAAACCGATAGTAGAAGTGTGTTTTTTACCGATAGAAGACTGCATTTCTGTACTAATGGCGGTCAGAACTGAAACTCGATCAGACCATTACTTCGATTAGAATTAGAGCTCAGTCAAAGACATAGTTCTGATAACATGTACAGTAACCTGATCAAAATATATTCATACGTCCAAAAACTGGGCCACAAGATATTTTCATGATCAATTTGTGAAAGTTTACAAGAATCATGAAGGAAAATGTCCTCCGAAAACCTTTGTAGAACTTTTCACGTTTTTGTTCCCCTAAATCTAAAACAAAGAAGTCCTTTCGTTTCGGATTCGATACAGGGAATGCCTAACGGGTCTACCAGAGAGAGTATCCATTATGGGAAATGAATAGAATATTAAATGGAACGTTACTCACAGTAGTGTGCCTCCTCGGGCCTATAAAAGGAGTAGATAGCTTCTCGAAGAAGCCACACAGCCCGAAACCCTGCCTTAGAACTTCCACCACACAAAACACTCATTCTCCACAGCCTTCATCTTCCTCAAAGTCGCCACCTTTCCTCGCAATCTTTCGCAAGAAATGGCGTCCTGGAGCCGATCGGTCCACCACACCGAGGAAAGCCTCACGGCATTGGAGAAGGAAGCGATCCTCCCTCCACGGCTCCTAATCAACTGGCGGCCCGCGGAGAAGGACCAAGAAACCCCAGTCGTTCGAGAGGGTGAACTGGTGGTCTTTGAGGAATACCTGTGATGCGGGTTCCGATTCCCCAAGAGTCGGTTCCTGAAGGGTATTCTGGAGCATTACGGGTTGGAATTGATAAATCTCCACCCGAATGCGATCTTGATCTTGGCGGTGTTCCAGCATCTGTGTGAAGCTTACGTCGGAGTGTATCCCAGCTTGGATCTCTTCCGGATGTATATACTTCCTGATAAGGGAGAAGAAAGAGTACCCCTTCCCACCCCTGTGAGACTCTGTGCACGGGTGGCATCAGAAGTGGTTCTACTGCACCCCTCCATCTGAGAGTGGGCTGTGGTTCAAGAACTTGCGGCCAGAGAAGCCGAGCAAGTTGGATTCTCTCCCAGCCATGAATGCCGAATACGTGAAGCACACCGAAGTGATTCTTCACTTGGTCCAACAAGGACTAACGGCTCGCTACATTATACGCGACTTCGTGAATAATCGGATGAGCCCCCTGCGTGAAAGGGCTCATCCGGCTTGGGAGATAAAGTCCATGGCGGACAACACCCTGGACTATAACAATGGTACGTGATTTCGACACCAAAACCTTATACCTCTGCCTTGTGCTTTCTAACTGGTCTTCTGGGAACAGTCCTGCCTTCATCCGAGATCGAGAGGCGGACAAATTAACTCCTCAGGGCCTATAGTGCCGAAGTAGAGGGCCCCAAGGGATCGCCTCGCCCACAGAGATTAATTCACGCCGGCGACGACCTCAAATAGGAACGCCGAAAGGTATGTTACCTTTCATTCAGTTCTCATTCGTAGGTCTTATGTACATTTAGTACTGACAAGTACACCGGAATAACATAGCTCTTGGGGAGATTTGCCGAGGCGACATTCTCGAGTGAAAACGTCGGTCTCCTGGGAAAGCCGACGGTGAAGAATGTGAAGAAGATCTCCTCGAAGCCCAGGACGAGAAATCCTGCCCCCAAGAAATCCAAGAAGATCCTCGGGGAAGGGTCTTCGCGCAGGACTCCCCTTACCGCAAGAAAAACTGCGGTAAGATATCACATACCTCCTGTTCCTCCAGGTACAAACTGGAATCACTTCATCGTCGTACAGGGCAAGAGGAGCGAGGAGGAGGAGGAAGATGACATTCCCCTAGTGATATTTACTCGATTTGCCTTATTATTCTGTACATTCTCCTCATGTTTTCGCACATATTAGTCATTTTCTTCGGTATATGCCTAGATTATTCTAGATTAATTGTCAAATCGACCGAATTATTCGTTTTTCCAATTTTTATCGCAGGTCGGCGAGGATTGGATGGATTTTTGGCTAGCGGACGTGCGTCCTCGACTTAATCTGGCCATCGGACGATTCCTGATGGAAGTGCGCGTTCCCGCGGTCGCGTAGGAACTGAACGTACTGAAATCGGAGTCTCCGGGGGCCCGGAATCCCAAACCCTAGCCACGAGGTCACATTTCTAAATTTCCAAAACCTCGAGGGCTTTTCTGCAAAAGTGCCAAATTGCCCTTCTTACACTGCCGCCGGCCATCTGAGGCATTTGAGCCCGGCTTTTATTTTTTTTCTTCCCTTCTTCTTCTTCCCCAAACCACTCTTCCACACCTCCCTCCACCTCGCCGCCGGCGGCCGGGCCATACGCCGGCGGTGCTCCATTCCCTCGCTGCTCCACCAACTTTCTCCCTGTTTTCTTCCACGGCGGAACTCCTTTCTTTTTATTCCCTCTCCCCATTTGTTTTTCCTTTTCCTCCTGCCATCCTCCTCCTTCCATTTCATCACCACAAACTCCACCAAATCCACCACTTCAAGCCCCAAATGCACAGATCTAGCCCGAGCCGACCACACATCGCCGGGCCGCACTCCCTCTCTCCGGCGCCGCCCACACATCCCGCCAGGCGCCGGATCTACACCTCCAAGACTCCCGCGTCGCCATGCCTCCTCCCCGGTCTCCTCAGCGTGCCACCACAGCGGTGATCCGCTCGCCATACCGCCACTGGAGCACCTCCCGTGTCGTGCCGCCGCCAATCCATCACCTGCGCGCGCCGGATCTGCCGCCGTTTGGATCCGGCCGTGCGCCTCCCTTCCACTCCATTCTCCAGCACCAGAATTGCCACCTTCACAGCTCTGCCGTGCTTCTTCAACCTCGACAGCTTCAACAGCACCTCGACCACTTCTTCTCCGGCATTTCACTCCAGTGATCGCCATAAGCAGGCAGCAACCGAATCAGTGGTGATCAATTCCTTCTCCTCTCATTTTTCTTCATTTCCATCTGAGTCTCTTGAGTTGTATGAAATGGTTGATCCTTGAACAGCTATGAACAATGTCATGAACTGACTTATCTTCTGGATCATCTATTAGTTCTGGTTAAACTGAAATGCATGTCTTTTAACTTTTGTTTGATGCAATGTGTTAGTCGTTGTGAGCGGAATTTCTTCCTAATCCATACTAAGTTCTCAAGCAATCTTCTTTTCGTTGCTCTAAGCAACTGTCTTGTGCTGAATTAATGTGTTGAGCGATGAATTATTTAATGTTTGTGTTCGATTCATGTTCAAATGAAATCATTCTTCTGCTGCGCGTAGTCTGAAGATTTCAAAGAGTAGCAAATCAAATGCAAACTTCATTGTTTTATTGTTGCATTGCTATTTTAATCTTGGCTTGCACTATGAATCATTTACTGGAATGTGCTTGTTGTTTGAGACTGAAGTGGATCTCTCTTTAAATGAATGCTGGGGGTTTTACTGATTCTGTACGGGCGATGATCTTGCCGTTGTTGACCTTGCACTTGAGTTATAGAGAGATGTGGTGTTATGCTTCAATTCTTTCATTTCTAGATATTAAACTCCTATTCAGTTTAGATTGGTTTATTTTCTCTGGATTGAATTTGTTGTGGTTGTGGTAGTGGCTGAAGGTGTGAGGCTGTTATGGTCGATCTATGTTATCTTTACATGCTTGTTCGTTGATACAAACGGTAGAGACGCAGTTGTTTTAGTCGCTTTCACCCTTTTCGCGAGACTACTAAACAATTACGACTCTATCGTTTGTACTCATGATCACGCGTATGGATTTAACACTGATTGAGTGTGGCAAGCTTACCCCTCTCTTTCTTTCTTTATATCTTCAGACTTTTTTTTCCTTCTCTCCTTCGTCTGATTTATTTTCGCCTGCCATCGATTTAGTCTAGGCCGGTATCACCTAGTCCGCCGGAAGAGGAAAGTAGCAGACTCTCAATCCGGCGAGACACTACCTCGTCCTGCCGAAACAGAGGTATCCGCAGTAAACCCCGTGGCCACTGGGAGTCCCGTGTTCGCGGGCGAGATCACTGCTTCCGAAGCCCTAGAGGCTTCAGGGTCAGTCACTTCTCCCTCCCTGATCGAAGGGACGACCACGGTAAGACCTCCTCGTGATCTTGATTTCTCAATTTCATATGTACGTGTATTTACCGGATCTACACTCATACAGGGAGAAGAACTTCCCCCCGTGACTCCTGTGAATCCCAGGGAGGTGAATCCTCCACTCCTGGGGACAGGAGCGGAAGTGACGGAACAAGACTCCGCGACCAACCTCAGGGTCGCGGATGAGGCACCAGCTCCAGCAGTCCAGGAGCCACCCAGGCCTTCGGGCGTATTCCTGTCAATCGAACAGGTCACCCCGGTACGAATTCTTTCCACTTAGGTCTTTGATCCGGGAGGATCTCCAAGTCTTGATCGCATACGGATTCGCGACCAAATCCTGATCGCATACGGATTCGCGACCAAATCCTGATCGCATACGGCTTCGCGACTTTAACCATGTTCGGAAAGGATTCGCGACCATGGATTGGTCCGCGACCAGGAAAAGGAATTCGTTCCCTGTTCGGAATTGTAATCCAATCCGAATGTGTATAACTAAGCTTATCTGTTTAGGATTAGTTATATGAGTCTAATACGTTTAGGTCTCTAAGTCTGATACGTACTCATACGATTGGACTATAAATACCTTGTAATAGGTCTAGTTTAGATCATGGAATTCAATCGAAGAATCATAGAACTTATTTGAGTTTTAGACACTTATAGTTCCCTCGACGTAGACAAGTGTGTCTAACGTTCGACGTGTAAAGCCCTCTTTGAAATAAAGAGTTGTGCAATTACTTTGGGTTTCGGTATTTCTGAGTAAGATCTCGTTATTCCGCATATTAGAATCTGGGCGAGCCTAGTGCGAAAACCAAGACTAGGTCTCAAACGGATCAGTCTTCATCATTCCTTATGCATATGCTTACAGGAAAATATACATAGGGAGAAAAGGCCCTGTTCACGAAGAGAAAAACCAGGATGGATAGCGACTGTCCTTTTCCTCTCGGGAAGCCACCTTTGAAATCCCAGAAGCTAATGTGATTTCAGTTAAGGTAAGAATCCTGCTCGGTTTGTTCTGAACCAGATTGGGGCGACCATCAATGTGATCGACGACTTCTTTTTTCTTCGTAGGCGTAAAGATGTAGCACCGAGCCCCCCAACCGCCCCGGGGAGGGTTGAAGTCTCTGCCGGTGCCGAAGCCTCCGGTGAAAAGTGCTCTGTCCCTTCGGTCCAGGAAATCGTCCGGGCCGTTAGGAATGAGTCGGGCGCAGAGACCCAGTTGCAGGCATCGGAACTTGCAACTGAGGCCCAGCAGGCGCATCCACCTGCTGCTCCTGTCGAGGATGAGGGGAGTCCCTCGACTAGGCCTCCAGTAATCTCGGATAACAAGTCATTCCGGGAATACATAGAGGTATAATGAACATCTCTTATGATACCTGAATTGTGCATAGGATACCACTGATTTCTCTCTGTATCATAGGAACTATCCCGTATAATGGCCAGATCGATTGCTATGGTGGAAAGCATCGAGGCCATACAAAAGGAGAGAGACTGCTTGCGAGAGTAAGGAGAAGTGCTTTTAGTTTGCATGAAGACAAACTTGCTGTGACAATTATCTTTTTTGTCGCAGGGAGGTTGCTTCTCTGAAGAAGAGCTTGGTTAATGACAAGCTCAAGGCGGCCGCCCTGATCTCGAACCAAGAGGCCAAGCTCAATGACCTGCGGTCACAGCTCTCTGGTAAGTCAATTCCCGACTAGAAAGACTTGACTTTGTTGTTTAGACTGTTTGTAACAATCTTCTTGTCGCAGCGCAAGTGAAACAAATAAAACTGCTTGGTCAGTACAAGACAATCCTCCAGTTCACCATCGACTCTATCCGAAGGGCGAATAGAGACCTGAGCCAATCCATCTTCGAAAAGCTAAAGATGGTGGCCCGTCTCCTAAGGGCTGATGTGGTCGAGACCACAAAAGATGACCTCAGCTCGAACGACTGGTCTACACTGGTTGTAGCCCAAGTGGAGTCACTACTCGAGTATCTTCTTGAAGATACACGGCAACGACAAGAGGCAATCAGAACAAGGGTTCGATCAGCAGCCTCCGCCATTCCCTGCCGGTTTCGTCTCCACCATGGCCCAGATATGGACCTGAATCCACTGGTGGGAACGGTATAGATCGAGAGTGAAGAACAACTCGAGGTCATCCTGGAGGAAGTCAATCCACTTGTAGATAAACTCCTGACAGAGCTCGGGATTATGTAACCCCTACAGCTGTACAGACATAAACTATAGAATGCAATGCATGTATTTTTTGATTTTGAAAGAAAACACTTTTTTGTTGTTTCATATTATAAACATATCCCCCTAGCCCCCGCCTGTGATTATAGATACTGAAGGCTTAGTATTATAAACACAGGAGAAATACGAGTGCAACGACCAGGGGTGTGCGATCAGGCCAGCAATTATGATCAATATAACGCCTAACCTTGTTGCAAACCGACAGCCACTCAGGTGACCAAGGACATACCAGCAAGCCCCGTATGCGTTGAGAACGGCTTATTTAGGAGTGACTTGTCTGGAAGTGGCCATGAGATCGGCCAGTGAATCTGACTAGAATGTTGTAGTGATATGACCGCCGGCGACCAGCCCCCGAGTCAAGTTCGTAACATACGGGCATGAAAGGAGATGTTCAGCGTATGAAACCAAAAGACTTCTTGTTTTATCAAACAATGCTAATTGAAAAGGAAAAGAGATTGAATACTTACACGTAAAACTTGCGTAGTTGATCTATGTTCCAAGTATTGGACAAAATTCGACCATCCTCCATGGCTAATCGAGCTGACCCTGGTCGCGGCACCGTGACAACAGTGTAAGGTCCTTCCCACTTCGGGGAGAATTTGTTACGATTGGATTGGTCTTGAATCTTTCGTAAAACCAGATCGCCCAAGTGAAGACTACGTGGTCGCACCCTTTTGTTGTAGTACTTGCGCAAAGCTTGCAAGTATATACCACGGACTTGATCAAAGCACGATCACGCTTTTCTTCTAAGAGGATGAGATCCTGTGATCGCTGTTCGGTCTGATCAACTCGTTCGAATTGTTCTGTCCGAACAGATCCAATACTGACTTCCATAGGCAGTACGGCCTCGGCCCCATAGACCAGATGGAAGGGCGTCTCACCGGTGGCTCGACTAGAAGTAGTTCGTAGTGTCCATAGAATGGTGTAGAGCTTGTCTACCCAAGCCCCCGAGCAAGTCTTAAGGTGATCGAAAATGCGTTTCTTGATGCCTTGCAGTATCTGCCCGTTGGCACGTTCCACAGCACCATTGCTCTGTGGGTGAGCCACAGAAGCAAAGCACACTTTGGTCCCAATCTGTTCACAGTAATCCAGGAAAAGACCGCTGGCGAACTGGGAACCATTATCCGTAATGAGATGGTTTGGAACACCAAATCGAGCAACAATGTTCTTATGGAAGAACTTCTGTGTTGCTGCTGCGGTAATATTTCGTACCGGTTCGGCCTCAATCCACTTCGTAAACGTGTCAATAGCTACGAACAGAAACTTGTATCCATTGACCGCTTGTGGCATAGGATCGACAATATCCATCCCCCAAACCGCAAAAGGCTATGCAAGGGGAATGGTTTGTAACGCATAGGCAGGTTGATGAACCTGTCTTGCGTGAAACTGACACTAAAGACACATCTTGACCATATGCTTGGCATCGTCAAGTGCCGAAGGCCAGTAGAATCCTTGTCGAAAAGCTTTTTTGACCAGTGTCTGATATGACGCGTGCGCACCGTATGCACCGTCATGTATTTCTTTCAAGAGGGATTTGCCTTCCTCCTGAGATATGCAGCGCATGAATACTCCTTGAGTACCCTTTCTATACAAAACTCCTTCTATGAGCTTGTATAGATGCGCTTTTTGAATCAACCGATCGCTTTCGGTTTCATCCTCGGGTAGAGTCCCATGTTCAAGATAGACTCTCAATGGATGAGTCCAATCCTGTTCCTGACCGAGGTTGGTAACGCAGACTGTTACCGGATCATCCTCGACTGAAGTCATAATCGAAGGATGCTCCAAGTGTTCAACGAACACTCCTGCCGGAGCGGATGTGTGTGAGGACCCAATTTTGGATAATTGGTCTGCGAGAATGCTCCAAGTGTTTTTCCAATCTCCTCACTTCCCCTAGGTAATGAGCCATTGTCTCATCGGAGGTGCTGTACTCCTTGTTTACCTGGTTTACGACCAGCTGTGAGTCTACCCTCACCACTAATCGATGGACTCCGAGGAATTTTGCTGCCCGGAGCCCTGCAAGAAGACCTTCATACTCTGCTGTGTTATTGGTCGCAACAAAGTGTAGTTGAATGACATACTTGAGCTGTTCGCCCTGAAGCGTAACTAAGACCACTCCAACCCCCGAGTGTTGAAAACTACGGGAACCGTCGAAGTACATTGTCCAGTGATCGGGGCATTCCAATTCCTCGGGCACCTGCACGGGTGGCTCAAGGTTGGTCCATTCGACCACAAAGTCGGCCAAAACCTGAGACTTAACCGCGTGCGGGGCGTGAAATGGATATCGAAAGAACCGAGTTCGATCGCCCATTTGGCGATCCGACTAGATTTCTCCGGATTTCGGACAATATCCCCCAAAGGAAAAGAGGAGGGTACCGTGATATTGTGAGCTTGGAAGTAATGTTGTAGCTTACGGGAAGCCATCAGTAGTGCGTAAAGTATCTTCTGGACCTCAGGGTATCGCTCCTTAGGACCATGAAGTACCTCGCTAACATAGTAGATGGGTATGTGTATTCCTTCCCTATCCGTGATCAGGACAGCGCTGACTGCGTGCGGGGTGGCCGCCAAATACAGAAGTAATGGTTCTCCTTTGTCGGGAGATACCAAAACTGGTGGACTAGACAAATATGTCTTTACCTCCTGAAATACTTTTTCGGCCTCATCGGACCATTTGAAATTATGATGTTTCCGCAGGGCCTTGAAGAAAGGTAGTCCCCTTTCGCCTAGTCGCAATTTGAACTGACTTAAGGCCGCCATGCGACCAGCCAGGCGTTGAACATCTTTCATGGTCGAGGGAGACCTTATTTGTTCGATGGCCCTAATTTTTTCAGGATTGACTTCAATGCCTCTGGAACAAACAAGGAAACCAAGGAGTTTTCCTGAAGAAACCCCGAAAGAACATTTCTCCGGGTTCAATTTTAATCCAAAGCGATTCAAATTACAGAAGGTTTCAGCGAGATCGTCTAAATGAGACGATCTCTTAGTGCGACAACCAGGTCGTCTACATATGCTTCGAGATTACGCCCTATCTGGGAAAGAAAGGTCTTTTGCATCAAGCGCTGGTACATGGAACCTGCGTTCTTAAGACCGAACTGCATTCTGACGTAGCAGTAGGTACCGAACGGGGTGATGAAGGCAGTCTTCTCTTCATCTTCTTCTGCCATGCTAATTTGATGGTATTCTGAGTAAGCGTCCAGGAAGCTCATCAATTCGCAACCCGCGGTTGAGTCGACCAGCTGGTCGATGCGGGAAAGGGGAAAGTCGTCCTTCGGACAGGCACTGTTAAGGCTGGTGTAGTCGACGCACATGTGCCACTTGTCATTTGACTTGCGGACCATGACCAGATTTGCAAGCCATTCCAGGTGATCGACCTTGCCAATAAACCCAGCTTTTAGGAGTTTGTCCAACTCCCATCTGATGGCTTCTTGTCGGTCGATGGCAAAACGCCTGAGATTTTGCTTTATTGGTCACTGTCCAGGTCGAATTGCTAACCTGTGCTCGATTACTTCCCTTGGGACACCGGGCATGTCAGACAGTTTCCACGCAAACACATCTGTGTTAGCCCGGAGGAAAGTAATGAGCTCGAGTTCCTATTTGTCATCCAAGCCTAATCCGACCCAAATTGTCTTGGATGGATCATCTGGGTACAAGGGACTAGTTTGAGTTTCTCATCTGGTTGAGGAGCAGCCTTGATCGCGTCAATGGCGACTGTGGCGACCTGAGCGTCCCAGAGGGGAAGTTGGTCGACCATCTCCAGAGATAGCCGGTCACACGTTAGTGCCACGTTGCGACTGCCTCAGATCAAGATGACACCCTTGGGGCCAGGCAATTTGCCGCACTGATAAGCGTAGTGCGTTACCATCATGAACTTAGCAAGAGTTGGCCTGCCAAAGATTGTATTGTAAGCCGAATCACAATCAATTACATCAAAAGTAACCAATTCTGTTCGGAAGTTATCTGGTTCTCCCAATGTGATCGGGAGGACCACCTGTCCCAACGGCATCATGGAGAGACCAGGGATTATCCCATAAAACGGATGGATTATGGGCTTAATTTTGGAACGAGGAATTTGCATCTCATCGAGCGCCTTGACCAATAAAATGTCCAAGGAGCTTCCTCCGTCGATCAGGACCCTTTCAACTCTCGCATTACTGATGATAGGGGTAATGGCCAAAGGGAGCCTCAGTGGTCGAGTATGCCCCGCGGGGCAATCAGTGCGATCAAACTTCAAAGGCGTATCCGACCAACGTGGGTATTGAGGTTCACCAAGGGATGTCTCCGTTTGGTTAACCTCTCGATAAAAGGCCTTAAACTGCCTTTTGGAAACAAAATAGGAGGAACCTCCAAAAATAACATTAACGTGATTATGACGTACCTGGTAAGACATCTCTTCGTCCCCGTCGGCATCCCTTAGCCCGCACGCTTGTTCCTTAGTCGGCAAGGTCGGCATAGGTCCAATCCCCTGGTAGAAGTCATCTAACTGCTCCAACCAACTCCTGCAGTTCTTGAGGTCGTGGCCTGCGGAGTTGTGGAGTGGACACCATTTCTTGTCTTCCTACGGGTTAGTCGACTTTTCTGGCTGGTCGGCACTACGACCATCAGAGGCAGTTTTATTTTTGAACGAAGACTTGTTACCTTTGGTCGAAGGAGGCTTCTCTGCAACTGTGACCTCGCGGTACTGTCCAGAGCGATTCCTTTTCGACTTCTTTGACTTCCTTCCCAACGAAGATTCCGGCTTCTTACTTGAATCTTCTTTCCCAGCGTCCTTGAGACCTGGTTGAGGCGGTAGGTTACCTTTATCGACCATCCGGTTCCATTCGACCGCTTTGGCCACGTCGGAGTATCAATCAGCCATATCAATTACCCTAAATACCCTGAGATTTAGAATTCAGATTTAACCAAATCCTGACCAAATCCAGACCAAATTATTCATGGATTATGATCATGGGTATGCCAATACTTTAATCCAAAACGTTGGCAGCCAAGTTCCCCCATTTAAGCCCTTTTCAAATCAGTCCAAATTGTATCACAGATTAGTCCTTTTCTGATTTTCCAGAAGCCTCAAAAGGCTAAAAGCCACAAATCAGTTCCAAATTCTAATCTGATTCAAGGAATACCTCCCAAATGCTATTCAATACAAAATCTCCTTTTGAAAGGATATCAGAATCTCATCCTAAATCACAGAATTTCAGTTTCGACAAAATCCAGATTTTAATAACCTAATTACTATGTTTCCGATTTCATTCGAAAACCACTCAAATGTTCCAAATTTTGCCAAATATCCTTGCCAAATACTTTGTTGAATAAAGTTTACCAGATCTATGAAGTCAAAATCAGTCCCAACCATCCAAATCTCAGAATTCACAATTCAGTCCAAAATCAAAAACCAGATTTTGCAATTGGGTCCAAATCCCTTTTCGACCAACAGCCGCCAGGCCCATTGCGACCAGAGCCTGTGCTATTTTTTACCACGACCAGGCGCGTCGCCGTGTTCTTCGTTGCCGGTGGAGCTCCGCCGTCGCCAACTTCGCCACCACCTCGTCGCCACGTGTGCGCATTTGATCCACCACTGTGGTGCCACTTCAGCAGCACCAACACCGCCGATCTTTTCCTTGCGCACGCACGCCACTGCCTGCAGCCGTGTCAGGAGCTTTTTTCCACATTGCTGCCATGCCAGAGCCGCAAGTCACTTTGCCATTGCCCCGCCAGAGCACACACCGACCATGCTATAAAGCCGTCGAGGCCGCTGAGCACATCACATCGCCACTGCCACCGCCGTTTGGTCAAATCCACATCGCTTCAGCCGCTGCAATTCTCCAGGAATTTCCAAGCGTTACTACTCGCCTGCGCCTATTTAAGCACGCCATCGCACAGTTCAACTCCACACCCACCAAAATCAGCTAAGTCCCCAGCTTCTCCGTCTTCGTCTTCTTTTCTGGCAAGCCAGCGAGGAGGAGCACGACGCCAGAATTATTCACTACACCTTTCTCCAATTCAACTTCTCCAGTGAGTACCTCTCTCCTCCCTCATCGTGCAGTAGCAGTTAATTTACTTCCAAAGCATCCCGTCGCCGGTGATCACCGGAATTCCCAATTTCCTTGTTTCGGCAATGCTGATCGATTTAGCCCAAATTAGCCCTCATGTTAGTAGGTTATTATGATCAGTAGCCCCATCCTAGCAAGCCTGTGCTGTTAGATTTCAAATTGAAGCTCAAATTGGAGCTTTTCCCTGTTTTCGTGCGTCGCCGTGAGTAGCTCACGTCGCTGGCCTGTGCCACTTCACCTCCGACCAAATTAGCCTTACCAGAGGATTCCCCTCATCAACCTACTGCTCTCATCGCGAGGGATTGAACTCCAAAGCCCTACAGCAGAAATGCCCAAATCCAGCGCCTTCTTCTCTGGCGCAGTTCACCGGAACTTGTCTCCGGCCACTGCCGGCGACGCCACCTTGTCCAGTACCTTTGCCTCAATCTCCTGAGCACATCTCTCCACTACCCTGATCTCTAGTTCTACACAAAATCTCAAGTTTGAGCCATGCTAAAGTTTTGTCCAATAACTGTGCTGTGCCGTGTCGCCACCGTACTTCCTCATCGCCGTTCATCGCCGTCCAGCCATCTCAGTTCCTAAAACCACCACCATTGGATTCCTATTGTCTTCACCTATCTCCTAGACATAGTTGGCGAAGCAAAGCTCAAGCAGATCGATCAATCACCCAAGCCCTAGTTTTTGCCAGTAGCCAGACATTCAGTTCACTGTGTCCAGGAGTGTTTTTGCAAAATCCTTGACCTACTGGACCTTTTCTGTGAAAACCAACTTGTCAAATAGCTACCTCATGGTAGTGTGCACCTAAGGCTTGAATCAAAACCCCTTTTGTCCACTGTAAATCTCCAGAACCATTCCAATGCAACTCCTTGACAATGTCAGCCCTTGTCAATCTATATCAGCCAGTGGCATTGGGCCAATTTGACCAATTCTGGTTGTGCAAATTGAAATCCACTTTGTCCCCTAAGCTTGTAGATCTATGTTCTACATTTTATTCAACTACCACACTTTGAGATAAGCTCTCTAGCTTTCTCTGAAGCTATGTCAGGCCATGAACCGAATGTCGATCTATTGACATTCGCTGTTTTTGAGCAAACCAGCCGTGGACTCAATGTCAATTTTGATGCCTTGAAACCCTAAGAGCCTCTAACAACCCATCCTTAGCCTAGATTCTATAAATTCCAGGGTTTCGACCCAAATCAGCTTGCAATCTCAGTCTATTTCAGCATCGCCGAGATCATTTCTCTTAAGAGCATGCTGCATGTAGATTTTAAAGCATTTAAAATAGTTTCTGATCTTTGTGTGCTTTGTTTGTTGGTGAGTAGATTAAGAGCCCAAGTTCGAGGACTTCATCGCTGACCCGACATCGACTGCTGTTTCTTACGACGAGGAAGGCAAGTCATATTCTTGAACATCTTGAACCCATATTTTAAGAAAAGAATGATTTGGTAGCACTAGGCTGGTGTCGCGCCCTGAACAGGGTACCACGACAACTGCCGTGGAGACCCAGCTCACTGCAGCTAGCCTCATACATACATACCACTGACTTCCCAAGTTAGTCAAGCACAGGAGTTCATTGCAGCAGAGTAACTTTCAAATTATCATTCATAAACAGTATGGCCTGCTAGCCTGGTACATTAAAAGAGTAATACAATGCCTTCACGGCACAAATGGTCTAAATGAAACAAAAAGACAACTACTCGGCAGAAGCTAGGTGAAATCCCCATAGTTGAAAGAAGTTGACAGCAGAACAACACACATCAAGGCTCTGACAGAATTGGCTCTCCTCCTGATCTGGATCTAGAGAATAGATTTGGAGATTTTTAGGGTTTGAGAGAGATTAGGGTTCAGCTGATTTGGCTACTGCTACAGAGATACATGCATGCATGATTTTTATGCAAAAAATTTTCACCCCCAAAACCAGGGTGTTACAAGCCTACCCTCCTTAAAGAAATCTCGCCCCGAGATTTACCTAGAGAAGAGAAAAGATGGGGATAGGTCTGACGCAAATCTTCCTCTTTCTCTCAAGTGGCTTCTTGTTCCGAGTGGTTTTCCCATTGAACCTTGCACAGCTTGATCTTCCTTCTTCGAAGTCGACGCTCATCTCTGGCTACAATCCGGAGTGGTTGCTCAAGGTAGGTGAGGTTCTTCTGCAACGGAATACCAAGAGTTTTTACCCGGTCCGCGGGCTCTTTCCGGCATTTCTGAAGTTGAGAGACATGAAACACATTGTGCACTCCTCCAAGTTCTGATGGTAGTTCCAGTTTATAGGACACTTCACCCTTTCTCTTGAGTACCTTGAATGGCCCGATATATCTTGGGGACAACTTTCCTCTTACTTGGAATCTCCTTAATCCCTTGAGTGGTGTAACCTTGAGGTACACTAACTCGCCTGGCTCGAATGATAATTCTCTTCATCGGTTGTCGGTGTAACTCTTCTGGCGTGACTGTACTGTTTTCAACCGGTCTCTGATTAGCTTGACATGGGCCTCTGCCTCTTCTACGACTTCAGGTCCGATTACCTTCCTTTCTCCTGGCTCATCCCAATGTAATGGGGTTCTGCACTTACGTCCATATAAAGCTTCAAATGGTGCCATTTGCAGACTAGCCTGATAACTGTTGTTATAGGTAAATTCTGCAAATGGTAAGCATTTTTCCCATGAAGTCCCATAATCCAAAATGCAAGCTCTTAGAAAATCTTCCTGGATCTGATTTACTCGTTCAGTCTGCCCTCCTGTGCATGGATGATATGCAGTGCTGAACTGCAACTGGGTTCCCAAGGTTTCATGAAGTCGGTCCCAAAACTTTGAGGTAAACTAACTTCCACGATCTGAGACTATCTTCTTAAGGATACCATGCAACGTCACTATCCTTTGCATGTATCATTCTACCAACTTACTGCCATTGTAGGTCTTCTTGACAGGTATAAAATGTGCAATTTTGGTGAGTCTATCCACGATAACCCATATTTAATCGTAACCTCCCCGCGTTCTGGGAAGTCCTGTAATAAAATCCATTCTGATTTCTTCCCATTTCCATGCTGGCACAGGTAGGGGTTGTAACTTTCCAGCTATCTTCTGATGGTCGGCCTTGATCCTCTGACACGTGTCACACCTCGCAATGTATGCTACAATTTCTTTCTTCATACCGTCCCACCAAAATTGAGTTTTCAAGTCTCGATACATCTTGGTGTTACCAGGGTGTATTGAGTATGGAGTTTTATGAGCTTCATGTAGAATCAGCTCCTTGAGGTCTGCACTTTGAGGTACATAGATCCTTCCCCGGTACCATACAATTCCTTGTTCGTCCTCAGAAAAATCCCGGGTCTTTCCTAATCTGATTCGGCTCTTGATCTTGCAGATCTCTTGATCTTCCTTCTGAGCGTTCTCTATTTGCTCCTTGAGTCGGGATATTACTGTGAGAGTGGCTAACCTCCCTGACGGTACCACTTCTATCTCTAGTCCTTGCAATTCCTGTTGTAAGTGTGGGTTATTCAACACAACTTCTTGTAAGGTGTAGGCCTTTCTACTCAAGGCGTCTACTACCACATTGGCTTTTCCCGGGTGGTAGAGAATACTGAGATCATAGTCCTTGATTAGCTCTAACCAACGAGGTTGGCACATATTGAGTTCTGCCTGGGTGAAAATATACTTGAGACTCTTATGATCCGTGTAGATTTCACACTTATTCCCAAGCAAGTAATGTCTCCATATCTTCAAGGCATGTACTACCGCTGCTAACTCCAAGTCATGAGTAGGATAGTTTTCTTCATGCGGCTTTAGCTGTCGTGAAGCAGAAGCTACCACTTGGCCTTTTTGCATCAACACACAGCCTATGCCTTGATTCAAAGCATCACAGAATACTACAAAGTCATCCTTACTATCTGGCAATGTAAGGACTGGTGTGGTTGTTAACTTCTCCTTAAGCTTCTGGAAGCTCTCCTCACACTTGGTGGTCCATTCAAATGTGACTTCCTTCCTCAATAGATTGGTAAGGGGTTTAGCGATTTGGGAAAATCTTTCAATAAATCTCCGATAGTAACCTGCTAATCCCAAAAAGCTTCTGATCTCTGACACGCTGGTAGGTTGCTTCCATTCCTTGATCATAGCGATCTTGGCTGAGTCCACTGAGATTCCCTCTTGTATCAAAACATGGCCGAGAAATGCAATCTTCGTCATCCAAAATTCACACTTGTCGAATTTGGCATAGAATTTGCATTCTCTTAGTCTTCTCAAGTCCATGTGCAAGTGCTGCTTATGTTCCTCTGGACTCTTGGAGTAGATGAGGATGTCGTCTATGAACACAATGACAACTTGTCAAGGTAATCCACGCACATTCTTAGAGCTCCATCTTTCTTCTTTACAAACAGCACTGGGGCTCCCCAAGGTAAAGCACTTGGTCGGATAAATCCTTTTCTCTCCAGTTCCTCTAGCTGACTTTTGAACTCTTCTAAGTCTAATACCGGCATCCTATATGGTCTCTTAGCTATAGGTGCCGCTCCTGGTTTAAGCTCAATGGTAAACTCTATCTCCCTATCAAGTGGCATCCCTGGGAGTTCTTCTGGGAATACATCCGGGTATTTCTGTACTATGGGCACTTGATCCAAGCATATCTTCTGAAGTGCTTGAATAGACCCTTGTAGTTTAGCGACTGATGACTTGTCCGCATGAAACAGGACTTTCTTTCCTTGGTTACTAACAAGGTTTAGAGTTTTCCTCTCACAATCCACTAGACCTTTATGTTGGGATAACCAATTCATTCCCAATATAATGTCTAGGCCTTGCAGTTCTAGGGCTAATAGGTTAGCCATGAACTCTACCCCTTCTATTCTGAAGGTTATATGATGGCAAGTTGAGTATATAGGTAGCTTAGCTCCTGGGGTCTGTATAACCATAGAGTACTCTAGAGGTACCATATGTATTCCCCCTTTAAATGCAAAATCTTCGGATATGAATGAATTTGTAGCTCCAGGATCAAACAGTATTAAAGTAGATGCAGACTGGATCAAGAATCTACCTAGGAGAATGTCGGTGGTGTTGTTTGCTTCTTGAAGAGAGGTGAAGTTTAATCGGCCTCCTCGGCTTGACATTTGTCCTCTTCCTCTTCCTCGTCCTCGGCCTGCTATGGCTCCTCCTCTGTTGGGCGAACTTCCTCTGGGGCTCTGCAATGGTGGTGAAGCTGTGGTTCTAGATGCCATCGTCTGGGTTCCGGCTTGCGATCTTGCTATCGACATTGGGAGCTGAATCCAAGGATAGCTGTCTTTGTGGTGTCCATACTGTCCACAGTGAAAACACTGAGTTCTAGCATGAGGGCAGTCCCTTTGGTAGTGAGCTCCTTTGCAGCTTGGACATGACGGTGTTGCCGGTGATCTTGGTGCTTGCTAGACTGGTCGAAAATTGGGAGATGTTGGGACTCTTCCCCTGGTTAGGTTGGCTGGCGGCAGTGCTTGCTGTAGCATCCTCCTTTTCTGACTTTCTTCCCCTACGCTCCTCTTTTCTTCCACTTTCAATACCCGATTGACTAAGGTTTGGAACTCTGAAAATTCGTGGGAGGCAATCTGGTACTGCAGATAGTGCTGAAGTCCTTCTGTGAAGCGCTCGATCTTCTTGTCCTCCCCGTCGATGTCTCCTGGCATGTAGCGAGCTAGGTGGTTGAATTGATGCAAATATTCCGTGACGGTCCGTCTTCCTTGTACCAAGTTTTGGAACTCCCGGTGTTTGGAGGCTATGACACCGATGGGTACGTGAAATTTCCGAAATTGTTCTTTAAATTCTGTCCAGGATATGCTATCCTTATCAGGGTGAGCCTCTTGATAGTTTATCCACCATGCGGCTGCTGCTCCTGTGAGTTGGTGTGATCCGAATAAAACTTTTTCTCGGTCGTTACAACGAACTGTATCGAACTTCCTCTCGATGTCCCTGAGCCAATCATCGGCGATGATGGGATCAGTTGCACTAGCAAAAGTTGGTGGCCAGGTCTTCTGAAAATCCAATAGTCGGGTTCCAACAACAGTTCCTTCTGATGTCCCTCCTGGCATCTTTTCAATGATCTAGGCCAACAACTGGGTGTGGGCAGCTTGTGCCTCCTGCCTGCTCTTTTCCATGGAGAGAAGAATCTCTTGGAGGGTTGGCTGATCTTCCTGAGAAAGGTTTGATTCCTGGGGTCTCTGTTGAGATGAAGATCCTCTCCTTGCAGGGTCTTCCCTAGGTGAAGCTTGCTCCCTGTCCTCTTGACTACCTTGCGATCTTCTCTTCGTATACACCATACTGATTCTTCTAAAGGAAAGGCAGATAGGTCTAACTAACTAGGAGAAAACTAAGGCACTAATGCGGAAATTAATGCAACTATTTTAATGCACAAAACACTTAGGCTTCTAGCAATAGTAAACAAGTTAACCATTGCGAAAGCAACGGCGGAGCACAAAAGCTAGCAAGAGCATCCACCTGCTCTATCTATACTACCCCTTCCCGGCTAATCCTCCACAACTGTCGACTAACTACTCGAACAGGGTTCTACCCAAAGAACTAGGCTATGTGCCGTAGCAACGTAGCCCAATCCCTGAGGCACTCTATAAAAGCAAAATGCGCTCTCTCCATCTTGCCGAATTTTTAGAAAAAGCCAAGTAAGACTTTTGAAATCAAAACTTTTAGAAGCTACAAGGCTCCCTTTTTCAAAAATAAGGTTGTAGAAAATAGTTTTTAGATAAATTACGCCTTCTTGGAGAGCCAATTCCTAAAGGTATCGTCCTACAGTCAAGTTCTCATGCTGCTCTGATACCACTTTATTTGTTTTGTCGCGCCCCGAACAGGGTACCACGACAACTCCCGTGGAGACCCAGCTCACTGCAGCTGGCCTCATACATACATACTACTGACTTCCCAAGATAAGTCAAGCACAGGAGTTCATTGCAGCAGAGTAACTTTCAAATTATCATTCATAAACAGTATGGCCTGCTAGCCTGGTACATTAAAAGAGTAATACAATGCCTTCACGGCACAAATGGTCTAAATGAAACAAAAAGACAACTACTCGGCGGAAGCTAGGCGAAACCCCCACAGTCGAAAGAAGTTGACAGCAGAACAACACACATCAAGGCTCTGACAGAATTGGCTCTCCTCCTTCTGGATCCACGAAATCTTCCAAGCCTTCGTCTTGGTCATGAAGCACTCCATCTATTGTTGAAAGGTTGCAAGGGTGAGCACTTATGTACTCAGCAAGTCATAAGTAAGAGTAGAGATATGTATAGTAGGGATGACATGATCCTATGCTATTGAGGGAAAGAGGTGAGAAGGTTTTTCAAAATACTTTTCTTTCAAGCTTTTCAAATCTCATGCTCATGGCAGCATTTCATATACTTAGGGCACAATCCACGTGCCTCTTAGCTATCATATGATCACTAGATTATGGTACTACCGCGACACGTCAACACATGACAGCCCACGGCAGCACCCCTTATCATGACAACACATGTCATTTGGGTAATCTTGACTTATCAAATTTTAATTATAAAACAATACTTGTGTCACACCCCGTGGATTTAATCCACCGCGGCATACTCCTAAAACTCGGGAGCACGAAGTATTCGAATACATTTTTAACTCTGCAGAGGGGTACCAATTTACCCGCAAGATATATCCACTTTCATGCCCTTCCTATCACAAGGATTGGACCCCTGACTCAGTTCATACTGTGAGTAGCAAGGTGGAGATAACAAGAACTTTTGCCATGTTTCACACACAATTCACCCCGGATCCTGCAGTTCCACTCAGAAACTACAGTTGTGGCGAGGCTACACAGCCCCCACTAATTGGCATCTTCCCACTCAGGGTCAGCGTGCATCATCACATCCAGTGATTTGTGTAGGAGCGCACTCCGTGTCAATCGTGCATTTGCCCCATTGGGGTTTCATGTGTGATTCACATACTACTTGTTCAGGCCTGTCCCATACCAGGCTTGTGGTCGGCACGTTAATCATGCCACTAGACGCACAACACAAGGTTCTAGTCCTTATATGCCAGTGACCAGATCATACCACAATCCATGCACTTCCAGTGCTGGCACATCCTGTGCGACCAAGCACCTCCAGTGCTTGCACCATTCCATACTAAAATACTGGTCACGGCTAGGGGTTTTATTTCATGAATATAGATTTATATACATATATTTATCAATTCATGGCTCACTACTAATCAATTCATTTTTCCACAGGCAATCAGCCTGATGCTGCCATTTCATCTCTTTTCTCAACACATGCAATACTACTTTATAATCAAGGTATATTCTAGCAATTCATAAAATATAGGTTCAAAATGTTCAAGAATATGACTTGCCTTCCGCGTCATAAGAAACAACAGTTGATGTCGGGTTTGCGATGAAGTCTTCGAACTCGGACTCTTGCTCTGAACAAGGATCAAACAAGCAAACAGGCATTACAATCAATCCTACTCTTACTAATCCACTATATGCGATAATGCAAGGAGAGACATTTAGGCGATACAAGATTCGAGAGTTCTGGGAAGCGATTAGGGTTAAACTATGGAATCCAGGGTTAAGATTAGTTGTCAAAGGTCTACAAGGTTTCAAATGTCTCAAAATATCAGGATAATATCAAGGTTGTGACTGGTTCGCCCAAAAACAGCGACCGTCTTTAGGTTGACATTCGGTTCAAGACATCGACATAGAGTCGATGGATGATAGAGGGCTCAACTCAAGTTATGACAGTAGAAGAAAATGTAGATCACAACTTCAGGAGTCTAAGGGACAAAGTGTATTTCAGTTTTCATACCGAAAAGGGGTCAAACTGGCCCAATGCCATTGGCTGACATAGGCTGACAAGGGCTGACAATGCCCAAGAATGGCATTGACATGGTTTGAATAGTTCCCAGTGGCCAAAATGGGTTTTGATTCAAGAATATGGTGCACAAAGTAGTGAGGAAACTATTTGACAAAGTAGTTTTGTTTTTCATGACCAGAGGTGGGTGAACAGGGCTAATGCACGTGGCTGGAATGGTGTGGCATAGAGTTGACATGGCCAGAAACTAGGGTTTGCCATAACTTTTGATATAGGGCTCCAAATGATGCACCTGTTTGTCTGGTAGGTAGGCCTTGCTAACAGGAACAAATTAGTAAACAGGCTCTAGGGCAGGATATGGCCGGAAAGGGATGAAAACCGGCGATGAAGTTGACTGGCCTGGAGCACCTGCAATATGAACAGTACAACAACTAGGGCATTGCTATAACTTCTGTTCTAGGCCGAATTAGAAGTCGTGATAGTAGAAAAAAATGTTTAGGAGGGTGAAAAACATCTAGATGGCAAAGTGGCTGGAGCTGGATCGGCCGAGATCGAAGTCCGACGACCGGAGCAGGAGAAGAAGACATGGAAATTGGGGGTTTTCGATTTAGGGAAAATGAACTCGATTCCTTGCTTGTGGATGGTCTCTGGGGCATAAGAAAGCTAGGTGTGAAGGTAGATTAACTGAAGATGAACCAAGGAAGCTTAAACAGCAAGTTCAGTTCATAAGTAAAGTCCAAATTTGGGATTTTCTAGGTTTCAGCAAAATTGATGATTCTGGTTGCTTAGGGATGATAAGAAAGATCTATTGAGCATATTTGATCACTAGCTCGAGAGCTAAATCGGTTTAGTTAGGGATTAATTGCTCGTCGGAGCTACTGGAGTAAAACTGAAATCGCCGGCGACTGAAGACATTTTAACGAAATTCCAAGCTTGAGAAGTGTCAGAGTGAAGAGATGAACCCACTGGAGTAGCTGGATGGTGAAGAGAAGCAATGGAGAAGCTTGGCACCGAAGCTCTCTTCTTGAGCTCGTCGGAGAAGAAGAAGTGCACAGTGAGGTTGTGGACTTAGGTGATTCTGGTGGGTGTGCGATGTTTCATTGAGACCAGGGACTATTTATAGAGGATTTGGAGGTGTTGCAACGGCTAGAAGTGCTCGGGGAGTTGAAGCCGGCCGGATGTGACTGGATGGCGACTTCACGGTGAGCTGGCGTCGAGGTGACTCGGTTCAACGGCCGCGAGGGCTTTACAGCTGGTGCTGCTGCGATGTGAAGGTGAACTGATGGCTGGGCGCGCCGAAGTCTCCACGTGGCACAAAGTTCCTGCGTCGACCATTGCTGGTGGTGTGCAAACGGGAGGAAACAGCTGGTCGTGATTTGCGCTGGAGAAGATCCACAGTGGCCAACATTATTCACACACGTGGCACTGTTCAGCTGGTGGTCGAAGCTTGAAGCAACAATAGCGCATGCTCGTGGTCGAAGCAAACACGAGCACAGCAGTGTACAGGTCGAAGTTGATGGGAGTTGCAGTGGTGCACATGGTCGCATGCGAGCTGGGGCTGCGATCGTGCGCTGGGACTAGGTCGTGGTCGAAGTCTAAGGCAATAGTTCGTGGTCGAAGATACAGGTCTGGTTGAATGCACTAGTTGTGGTCGTGAACAGAAGGTGTGGTCGAACCAGGGACTAAATTGTGATGGTTTCAGTTGAAATCTGGACTGATTTGTAATTCTTATCTTAGAGATGATTAATTTGGGATTTAATTGCATGGTTGAGAATAATATTTCTATTAATACTCATCTAGCTCAAATTTGGAGAAAGTTTGATAAGATCTGAGGGATTTCACCTATTTTTGAAAATAGTGTAGAATTAGGGTAAAATAGATCTGGATTTTGTCGATCTCGAATTCTGGTAATTGGAGTGAGATTTTGAGGTCTGATCAGAAGGGAAATCTATATCAAATAGCATTTGGGAGGCGTTCCCTGAAGAAATTCTTGATTTGGAGTTGATTTGTGGATTTTAGCCTTTTCAGGCTTCCAGGTAAATAGAAAAGGACTTATTCGTAGTAAAATTTGGACTAATCTGCGACAAGTGCTTAGATGAAACAATCTGGTTACGAACTTTTTGGAGTAAGTTGAGGATGTATCTGGAAACATATTCCAAAAGATACTTGAGTCTGGGTAGGGTTAGATCATGATAACTCAATTATCTGGAAACTGGGGTACTTAGGGTAAATCTGAATTTCCTGTTTTTGAAAACAGAAAGAGACTTAGATACTGGGGGTTAGGGTCAGAATTTGATCTAGCTCCTGAAGACTTTTATCTTCAGGGTAACTGGTAGGTTAAATCTGGATGGTCAGATCTTGATCTGGATCTAGAGAATAGATTTGGAGATTTTTAGGGTTTGAGAGAGATTAGGGTTCAGCTGATTTGGCTACTCCTATAGAGATACATGCATGCATGATTTTTATGCAAAAACTTTTCACCCCCAAAACCAGGGTGTTACTGCTGGATGCCTGTTAAATATGTGGAATGATATGATAGTGAGCCATAACTAATATATATTTGTATATATTTTATATTCATATAATAAAAGCCCTGGCCGTGACCAGAGTCTTGATATGGAATGGTGGTAGCACTGGATGTGCATGGGTTGTGGTATGACCTGGTCACTGGCATATAAGGACTAGAACCTTGTGTTGTGCGTCTAGTGGCATGAAATACGTACCAACCGCAAGCCTAGTATGGGACAGGCCTAAACAAGTAGTATGCGGATCGCACATGAAACCCCTGCATGAGATGAGATGTTGTGCACGATTTGACATGGAGTGCAGCTCCTACACATATCACTGGATGTGATGATGCACGCTGACCCAGTATGGGGTGGGGGTATAGCCCGCCACAACTGTGGTTTGAGTGAAACCACAGGGTCAGGGGTGAATTGTGTGTGAAACATGGCAAAAGTTCTTGTTATCTCCGCCTTGCCACTCGCACATGGCTGTGAAGAAGGGTCTAATCATCTGATAGGATGGGCACGAAAGTGGAATATCTTGCGGGTAAACCTTGTGTGTGCTCGGGATAGGAGTTTTGTATAAATGTCTCACCATGTTATTAAGTATTTTTCTTTAAGTTCTTTTCTCTATCTAGAAGTAGAATAGAATAACCCGATTGAAGGGTAATGATCATACGTCTGTAATGCATTGTATGTCCCAGAATAGGTCCAATTCTTCTACCCTTTCTGGGTAGTCGATGACTATTCACAGCTACTACCTTAGTCATTCCTTCTGGGTATCGTCTTGTTTTATCCGATCTTAGTATTGGTGTCTTTTTATGGATTGCCATTTCAAGTATTGCCCCTATTGGTCTTCTTATGGCAGGATATAGTTCAAATAATAAATATTCTTTTTCAGGCGGTCTACAAGTTGCTGCTCAATCTATTAGTTATGAAATACCATTAACTTTTTGTGTGCTAGCAATATCTCTATGTGTGATTCGTTAAAATAGGATCTCTTTCCTCTAAAATCCATTTAATATCTCTCTCATTCCGTACCTCTCTGTAGAGTTAAAAGTGTATTCGAATACTCTGAGCTCCCCGGTTTATAGGAGTCTACTGCGGTGGATTAAATCCACGGGGTGTGGCACAAGTATGTTTTCTAAATAAAATTTGCTAAGTCAAGATTACCCAAATGACATGTGTTGTCATGATGAGGGGTGCTACCGTGGGCTGTCGTGTGTCGACGTGTCGCGGTAGTACCATAATTAGTTAACATGAATAGCAATTCTATGTTGTGAAAAGCGCTGCCATGAGCATGAGATGTGAAAAGGAAGAAAGAAAAGTATTTTGAAACCTTTCCCTCTTTTCCCTAATAGCATAGGTTCATATCATCTATACTATATGTATATCTACTCTTACCTATGACTTGCTGAGTATGAAAGTACTCACCCTTGCGACCTATAATCAAATAGATGGAGTGCTTCATGACCAAGATGGATGCCTAGAAGATTTCGTGGATCCAGAAGAAGGAGAGCCAATTCCACCGGAGCCCTGATGTGTGTTGTTCTACTGTCAATTTCTTGCTATGGGGGTTCACCTAGCTTCCACCGAGTAGTTGTTATTTTGTTTTAATTAGACCATTTGTGCTGCGAAGGCATTGTAATATCTTTTGATGTATCAAGGCCAGTTGGCCATACTGTTTATGTATTTTTTAAGTTACTCTGCTGCAATGAACTCCTGTGCTTGACTTATCCTGGGAAGTAAATGGTATGTTTGTATGGGACCAGCCGCAGCGAGCTGGGTCTCCACGGGAGTAGTCGTGGTCCCCCTATTCGGGGCGCGACATTCCCTTAGGACACATTCTCCGTAATCCGGAAGTAACCGATCGAGTTGCGAAATGGGCTATAGAATTAGGAGCATTTGATCTCCACTTCATAGCCCGAGTAGCAATCAAATCCCAGATCCTTGCAGATTTTATGGTCGAATAGACTAATCCCGAACCACTTGCACCAGAATCGAAGGATTTAGAAGATACTGACCAATGTACGTTCTATTTCGATGGCTCTCGGAGTTTCACAAACTCGGGCGCTAGAGCGGTCTTAGTTACGCCTCAGGACGACTAGCTCCAATATGTCGTACAATTATACTTTGTTGCTACCAATAACACAGCAGAGTATGAAGGTCTTCTAGCTGGACTTCGAGCAGCCAAATCCCTTGGAGTCCATCGGTTAGTGGGGAAGGGAGATTCACAGCTAGTCTTAACTCAGATGAATAAGGAATACCAATGTTTCGATGAGACAATGGCTCTATACCTGGACGAAGTGAGGAAATTAAAAAAATACTTTAGTAATTTTGAATTCCAATTTGTTCCGTGAAGAGACAATATTCTAGCAGACCAATTGCCAAAGATTGGTTCCTCATGCTCATCCGCCTCGGCAGGAGTGTTCATTGAGCACTTAAAACAACCCTCAATCATGACCATCGTAAAGGCACCTGAGGCAATGACTAACGTCGCCGCCCTCGAACATGTAGCAGATTGGATCCTACCATTGAGGAACTATCCTGTGCATGGGAGCATGCTCAAGAACGAAACCGAGAATGACGGTTTGTTAGAAAGGTGCGAATGTACAGATTGGTTGAAGGAACCTTGTGCAGGAAAGGTTCTCAAGGAGTGTTGATGCGTTGTATTTCTCAAGAAGATGCCAAATCCCTTCTAAAAGAAATTCATGGAGGCATGTGTGGTGCACATGCATCCTATCGAGCACTGGTCAGAAAAGCCTTCCGACAGATTTATTACTGGACAACGGCACTTAATGATGCCATGCAATTGGTCAAGACTTGCCGACAATGTTAATTTCATGCTCGGCAGGTTCACCAGCCAGCATACGCATTGCAAACTATTCCATTAACATGGCCATTTGCCATATGGGGGATAGATATTGTAGGACCTAGGCCTCAAGTAGTCAATGGATACAAGTTTCTATCTGTAGCCATTGATACATTTACCAAGTGGATTGAGACTAAACCGGTTCAAAGCATTACCATCGTAGAGGCGAAGAAGTTCTTTCAAAAGAACATAATCACATGATTTGGTGTTCTAAATCGTCTTATAACATAAAATGGATCCCAGTTTGTTAGTGGTCTTTTTATGGATTGCTGCGACCATATTGGGACTAAAATCTTCTTCGCATCCGTTGCTCATCCACAGAGTAATGGTGTAGTTGAACGAGCCAATGGGCAGATAATACCAGGGGTTAAAAAACAAATTTTCAACCACCTTAAGTTACGCTCAGGGGCTTGGGTCGATGAACTCTACTCTATTCTATGGGCATTACGCACTATCTCTAGTAAAGCTACGGGTGAGACGCCTTTTCAACTGGTTATGGTGCAGACGGCATATTCCCAATTAAAATCAAAATAGGTTCTGCTCGTGTGGATCACTTAAATACCATAAATCAAAGTGAGAAATGCGAAGATGAAATTATCTTTTTGAAGAAAAACACGATCAAGCCTTGATTCGATCAGCAGCATATTTACAAACTTTGCATAAATATCATAGTAAAAGGGTGCGACCATGTACACTAAACGTAGGAGACTTGGTTTTATGAAAAACTCAAAATTAGTGTGGTCACAATAAATTTTCCAGTTAGTGGGAAGGACCGTTTACTATGGTCGCCATGCCGCGACCAGGATCGGCTCGATTAGCTATGGAAGATGGAAGCATATTATCAAATGCCTGAAATATAGACCAGTTGCATAAATTTCATGTGTAAGTTCTTTCCTTTCCTATTAAAAATTTTTTTTTAGTATTTTATCAATTTATGCTATGATTATATTTCAATCTTCATCCTTATTTTCTATCAGGTTACGCCCGAGGGCTGGTCTCAATAAGTGCCTTACTATGAACTATAAGTGGATTCGCTGGCCGATCTCATGGTCGCATCTAGTTAAGTTCTTCTCTTTTTAAGCTAGTTCATACCGCATAAGGGACTTACTAGCATGTTCTGATCATTCTAGTGGCTGTCAGTTAGCAAAAGCTTATATCTTTGTACTAAGTCAGTTATTTTCGATCTTGTGATCATATCTAGATAAGACATCTATTTTTAAGCCAGTTCTTACCGCGTAGGAGACTTGCTAGCATGTCCTGATCATTTAAGCCATGGTCTCCTTTGGCCATGAAAACTATCCTATGACCATGAAAACTATCCTATGACCATTGTACTACATCTTCAGTATCACTGGTCACAGGAGGGGGCTAGGGAAATATAGTCATAACATTTGGTCAGTGAATTAAGTACTTCTTTATCTTTTCTTTTCTTTTTTATTCTTTTTTTGCTAATCATGTAAATTTGCAAGGTATAAAACAAAGACTCCAATGGTAAAGTAAATAGTTTTTTATTCCATTGTTACAAAATTACAATGAGAAAAATTACATCAAGAAAGGCCGAGGTCGCACAATAGTTTTTCTATTAAGGGCCTGACCTCGGCCTTGATCGCATCAAATTGGTCTTGGCTATCAAATGTCGCATCCTCCGCCACTAGATTCAGATCTAAATTCGGACCATGGCGAAGTCGAAGTTTGTAGAGCATGGCAGTGGCTATAGTTGCAACATCGTTCTTCAGTGCCTCTTTGTGCTTGCTCTCAATTTCAAGAAGGCTTGCAACCAAGATATTAGCTTGAGCCACGACCAACTTGCAGGACTCACCAAGGGTAGAACCATTCTTCTTAGGATCGATAATGTCCACCTTAAGTGAGTTCGCAATCTCCCGCAGCTTTGCAACCATATTCTTCTCCGTGAGACTGCAGCTCTTGATGATCTTTTCTGAGGCCCCATTTCTTTAAGGGAGAGCTTTGCGGTTTCCTTGGTCTTTTCTAAGATTGTTTTGTAGTGGCTGATGACATTCTAAAGCTTATCGAGGTCGTTTTCTCGCTCGATAAACTTCTACTCGTAATGGTCTTTTTCTTTGGCCAACCTGCTATTTTCCTCTCTTTACTCTGAGCAAAGGAAAAAATGAATTCGACTGAGTTCATAAAATTTCTACAAGTTCATAGAAGCAATGTAAATTTCTGCCGAAGTGAACTTACCACAACTCTGGTCTGCAGTTGATTACAAACCATCTGAAGGCGATCAGCTTTCCTTGGAGAGAATCAAATGATTGTGCTTTTTGTTCCAAGGTCGCCACCTTCTCAATAGTGTCCTTTAACTTGGCTTCAAGCACTAGGGATTCAGCAAGTTTTTTGTTGTTTATCCTCTGGGATTCAGCCATCTTCTTCTCCAGAAGAGACCACTCAATAGACGCAACCTATCTAATGTTGCGCTCATTGGTGACCTCTTCTAGCAAAGTAGAGTTCTCCCTGCGTCAATAGAAATTACTATTCTAGCTCATAAAAGACTGAGATTAAAGCAAGTTACTTACTACTTTAGCTTGTTCACTAGTACAGAAATGCAGTCTACTAACCCCTATCTTCTATCGGTTATTAGCGAAACAGCACAAAACCGATAGAAAATGTGCCTCGCGGTCATAAAAGCCCAACGGATGTATTTTCCCTATCGGTTTCTAAGAAACTTATCGATAGAATAAATAGTATGATTTACTCTAGCGGTGATGAACATATTTGCCATTAGAAGAGATGCATAAGTACTGACGGAAGAATGTTGTGCGCCGATAGGACTGGTCGACTTCAACAACTAGACTTATTCTATCGCTACTGTATGAATATACCGACAGAGTATATTAAAAATTCCTATCGGCAATATGTAGTTCGCCGATAGAATAGTTGACCTTCTACAAATATTTTTATTTTATCGGTAATGGATTCTTTTACCGTTAGAATATATAGAAAATTGCTTAGAACTGTTCATCTTCCAATAGTTTTATTCTATCGGTAATGAATGTTTATACCGGTAGAATATTGCAAAAAATATCTTAGAACTGTTGGCCTTCTACAACTAGTAATATTCTATCGGTAATGTACGTACACACCGATAGAGTATGTACAAAAATTCCTATCGGTCATATTTATTGTGCCGATAGAACCATTCGGCTTCTCCAGATGTTTTTATTACTAACGGTATTCTGTTTTCGTACCGATAGAAAATATATAATTGTATAAATACACGGGTATGTCTCTTTCAATCTCACAGTTCATCTGGGGCTCGTAGTCCTAACCCGTAAGCTCCATGGATGGCCGGCGCACCTCTACAGGGGACCGCTGCACCTCCGCACCTCCATCGACGCCCTCTAGACGTCGGCATCCCAAGGAAGGTACGTAAAATTTCTGCAATATTGTTAGATTATTCTAATCCAATTATGGCAATAATTCTGCTTTTTTTGTATCCTTCATTTTGATGTGTCTTCTTTTCAATATGATTATGATCTGTTCAGGTCCTTGGATGATGCTCGTGAGGGGCAACGTATTTCACGGTTCTTCATCGTAGTACGCTGCCTACGTTGGCTTGTTGGCGAAAGAAATGGTGAAGATCACCGTCGAGAGCTGGAAGGACGTGAAGGGCGAGATCTTGGTTGGCTCGGTCGAGAAGATGCTTAAGCCCGGCGTGTTTCTCAAATCAGGACCTATAGAAAGCATCTTACATTTTTTTGCATGCACCAGCTTGTGGCCAGATGCTTACCTGCTTGGAGAAGAAGAATTGTTGTTATTTGCACAGCCATTCTACACCATCACTACACAGAACAACATCTTGGAAGGTAGGTTCTTTTTGTTAATGGAGTTGAGTTGAGTTGAGTTGATCGAGTTTGAGTCCGAGGAAATCACCAATACGTACAAATGTATGTCGAGGGCAGTTCCAGCTCCTCGGGCGTCTTCGAACTGAACTCCTATGGTTAAGTCCAATGTGGTTCAGACATTTGCTGTTTTGGATGAATGGATTTGTGATGTATCAGGTCTAACTTTTAGTCGGTAGTTGCATTGTGGCAACCTGCAAAGGTTCCCTTTTATGTAAAATGCATGTATGGGCCACTGGGTCCTCGTCGTGATCTGTTGTTAATTTCAGACGTGGCTTTTGTAATATACATCGAATGTGTGAATTGTTGTATTTGTATATTGTTGTATATTTGTGTATCATGTATTGCTAATTGGGACATGAACTTGAATGTGCAGGGAGCATTTGTGTATTTAATTGTATTGGTAGGTAGGTTTGTATTTGTACTGCTGTTTCAGACATGCACTTCAATTTGTGAACTGGCATGTGTATGTTTGTACCTGAATTTGTATTGGTGAACTGGCATGTGTATGTTTGTACCTGAATTTGTGAACTGGCATCTGTAATTTCTTTGGCAAGATGAAGTCCCAACTACCTACAAAAAGTATTTTTGTGTCTCCTAGTTAATCCACAAATTAGCATTTCTTGAAATATATTGCTTTATCTTCTAGTTAAGATCCGTTTGATGTAAGATCTGTTTGATGTTACATTGATATGATTCCTTGAATGTGAGAAATGGCATGTGCATGTTTGTCCCAGTTTGGTACCAGTACCTCCTCTAACGGTAAGTACACATATTTACCGATAGGAAAACACATATATTTGTTTAGTCATGCATATTCTAACGGTAAATACACATATTTACTGATAGGAAGCACATATATTTGTTCAGTCATGCATATTCTAATGGTAAATATGTGTATTTACCGATAGAAAAAGACATATATTTGCTCAGTCATGCATAGTCTAACGGTAAATGCACATATTTACCGATAGAAAAACTAATGCTCGAGTGTCATGCATCATCTAACGGTAAGTACACATATATACCGATAGAAAAACTCATGTGCGTGCTGTGTCATGCATGATCTAACGGTAAGTACACATATTTACCGATAGGAAAACACATATATTTGCTCAGTAATGTATATTCTCTAACGGTATGTGTGTGTTTTTACCGATAGAATATGTGAGCGGCAAATTACCTAAGTTAGTCTGACGGTTATTTCATGTATTTACCGTTAGAAAAATGTCCATTATAAGGAAAACCCCACTCGACCATTGCTGAGCTGCTCTTTAATTTGTTCTGTTGCACTCTGTGTCCCTCTGTTTGTGACGAAAGTTCCAGCTACACTGCTAGGGTGATCAGCGCAGGCTGGAGGGAAGTTGATTGCGCCCCTCTCTTTAAGGTACGCTTAATCGTCGACACTTATCTCTCTCTCCCTCTAGATCTCCCTTCCTCTCTACTTGCAAGCTAGCTGTATTGGATAGTTCCAAGTTTGTAGCTCTAAGCTTGGGAGCTTGGTAGCTGGAAATGCGTCATGTTTTAGGAGCTAACTAGCTTGTATTGTGTAGTTAGCTAGGTTAATTAGTGTTAATTTTGTCAGGCTAGGGTTCAACACATGTATCTGTTGTAAGAGGCTGTACATGTACATATACATAACTTAATCGGGCAGGTTTCATGCATGGCTTACTCGTTAAATTTTGTTAATTGTAGATGGACAGGAAATATTGGATGTATGGAATAAAACGTACTACTCTTGAATATTTGGATGGTGTGAATGAGTTTATTAAATTTGCTGAGCAACAAAAGGAGAGGAAGGGAGAGAAAAATATGCTCTGTCCTTGTACAGATTGTATGAACTTGAAGAGGTTTAGCAACTCTGATCAAATTAAGAGTCATTTGATTCGTCGTGGTTTTAACGCGCGATACACCCGTTGGATATGGCATGGCGAAGATCTTGAGGAAACAAGCACCACTACTACCAATCAGCACGACTCGGATGTGGATTGCAATAATATCGATGATCATCCCAATTTTGGTAATGTTCATTCCGATGTGCACGTAGATGATGATGATGACAATCTAGATGAGATGTTACGTGATGTAGAGGAAGATTACAACGAAAATAACTTCTGTGAATTTGAGAAACTGATTGCTGACTCTGAGAAGCCTCTGTTCCCTGGATGTGCAACATTTACAAAACTGTCTTCTGTGCTGAGATTATATAACTTGAAGGCAGGAAACGGTTGGAGTGATAAGAGTTTCACGGCACTATTAGATCTTCTAGCGGACATGCTTCCAGAGGGAAATGAGTTGCCAAGATCTACTTACCAAGCAAAAAAACTGTTGTGTCCGTTGGGAATGGAAATCGAAAGAATACACGCATGCCCAAATGATTGTGTGTTGTACCGTAACGAGTACTCCAGTTTGCATGTTTGTCCAACATGCGGCGCATCGAGGTATACGCGTAGGGACCGGATTGACAGTGAACGTCACGAGGTAAGGAAAGGGCCCCCGGCAAAAACTGTGTGGTACTTGCCTGTGATACCTAGATTGAAGCGGCTGTTTGCAAATCCGAAAGTCGCGAAGCACTTGCGTTGGCATGCTGAAGCCCGGAAACAAGACGGAAAACTGAGACACCCAACTGATTCTATTCAATGGAGAAACATCAACAGAACATTTGCTGAGTTCGGCGGCGAACTTAGGAATGTAAGGTTCGGGCTGAGTACAGATGGTATGAACCCACATGGTAATATGAGCAGTTGACACAGCACTTGGCCGGTTCTTTTATTCATCTACAATCTTCCTCCTTGGTTATGCATGAAGCGCAAGTACATCATGATGGCGTTACTAATCTCAGGACCCAGACAACCCGGAAATGATATTGACGTGTTTCTAGCGCCTTTAATCGAGGACTTACAGAAATTGTGGAGCGAGGGTGTGCAGGTGTGGGATGCATACAAGAAAGAGAATTTCATCTTGCGGGCCCTGATATTTTGCACCATAAATGATTTTCCTGCCTATGGCAATTTGTCGGGGTATAGTACGAAAGGAGCCAAGGCTTGCCCTATTTGCCTAGATGAAACTGAGAGCGTGTGGCTGTGAAACTGCCGGAAAACAGTGTACGTGGGTCACCGCAGGTTTCTTCCGGTGCATCACACGTACCGTAAGAAGAGGAAATCATTTAACGGGAAGCCTGAGAAGGGATCAGCTCCAGTGTTTCTGACCGGTAAGGAGATTTACTCACGCGTGAACGACATCAAAGTTGAGTTCGGTAAGCATTCTAAACCTCGAGAAAAAAATGTTTGGAAGAAGAGATCGATTCTCTGGGATCTACCGTACTGGGAGCACTTACAAGTTCGACATTGCATTGACGTCATGCATGTAGAGAAAAATGTCTGTGACAGTTTGATTGGTTTGTTGTTGAACATTCCGGGAAAGACAAAGGATGGTGTGAAAGCTCGTCGTGACATGGTGGAAATGGGGATAAGGACTGAGCTTGCACCTTTAGAGAATGGAAAGCGTACATACCTCCCCCCGGCCTGCTACACGTTGTCGAAGAGCGAAAAAACAGAACTCTGTCGGTGCCTGCACGGTGTTAAAGTTCCATGTGGGTACTCCGCGAACTTGAAAAAACTTGTGTCTATGAAGGACCTAAGACTGGTTGGCATGAAGTCCCACGACTGTCATGTCTTGATGTCACAGATGCTTCCCATTGCTATCAGAGACATTCTCCCAGTTAAAGTCAGAGAGACAATCACAAACCTATGTTATTTCTTCAACGCAATATCTTGCAAGGTAAGTACGTCACTCGTACTATAAGTTCACTACCTCCATTTGTGGAGCTTAATTAGAAGATTTTTCTGATATGAATATTTGGCGCAACTGTGTCCTCGTAGGTAATTGATCCCGATGGACTGGACGCTTTGCAACGCGACGTGGTTACAACTCTTTGTCAGCTCGAGATGTATTTCCCTCCATCCTTTTTTGATGTTATGGTCCATCTGATTGTTCACCTTATCAGAGAAATTAAGTTTTGTGGACCTGTGTGCCTGCGCTACAAGTATCCATTTGAGAGATTTATGGGTGTATTGAAGGGATACGTAAGGACTCGTCGTCGACCCGAGGGAAGTATCATGGAAGGTTATGCCGCCGAGGAGGTGATTGAATTTTGCACAGATTATATGGCCGGGGTTGACCCAATTGGTGTCCCTAGGTCCCGACACGAGGGTAGGCTTGAGGGAATTGGAACGATTGGATTCAAAGCTATCGTCCCCGCTCGTGATGTGTACGCAAAATCATATTTTTGGGTCTTACAACACATGACGGAGGTCGAGCCATACATACACGAGCACAAGGTAATGTTACGGTCACAGAATCCTTCGAAGTCAGACGTTTGGGTAAGCAGAGAACATAACAGGAAATTTGCTGAGTGGATCCAAGAAAGAGTCACGCGAGCTGCCGAGGGCTCTGTAAGTGAAACTGTGACATGGTTGGCTAGAGGCCCAAGATTCACTGTAGGGACTTGGCAGGGGTACGACATCAATGGGTATTCATTTTACACAAGAGCTCAAGACGCCAAGAGTAGCACGCAATGTAGCGGAGTGACACTGTTTGCTATTTCCGAGGATGCCAGGTTAGTAAGGGCGCTGAACTCATATTACGGTGTTATTGACGAAATATGGGAGCTCGATTACGGATTACTTAAGATTCCCCTGTTTCGATGCCAATGGGTCGAAATCCCTTGAGGTGTTCAAGTTGACAGTTACGGGTTTACTCTCGTCGATCTTGGTAGAGTCGGACACCAAGACGATCCATTCATACTTGCAAAGCAAGCCACACAGGTATTCTACATCGTTGACCCGGCCAATCCAAACTTGCATGTTGTCCTCCACAGCAAGAGACGTATTGTTGGGGTCGAAGATGTTGTCGACGAAGAGGAGTATAACCAATTCGATGAAATACCTCCATTTTTAGAGGACATTCAATCTATCCGTACTGAAGATATCGACGAAACAACGTATATGCGAGATGACCACGAAGAAGGATTATGGGTTGAGAACCATTGATGATTAATTTCTATTTCAGGGATAAATGCCAAGCAAACAGCCCACAAGTTCTGCAGCAAGGTGAGGAACTTATCATTAATACATCAGGCAGTACATTTTTCTTTAGAATTTAATGATAAGCTAGTTCACAGCATTAATACATCTCAATTGTACTCCACAGCATGAGTTCTAACATGTACAGTACCTTTATCCTGTAAATATTTAATTCTTCCCTTCAAATAGCACTTGCAAAAATCTCATCGCAGCCTCTTCAAATTAAGTTCTGCAAAAATCCCTTTTTTCTGACGGTATTTTGTTATTTATACCGATAGAGAAAGACATCTTCTCTCAGGCACTTCAAAACGTTTTCTATCGGTATTGTTCTATTTTACCGTTAGAATAAATTCGTTAGTCTCACGGTATTTGTTGTCTGACGGTTTTTTCCTATTTTTACCGATAGAAGAAGACTCTGCCGCTTTGAATTCTCAAACGTGTCGCCATGCGTCGCCTTGGAAACTCTATAAGTACCTCGCCATGCGTCGCGGTATTTTGTTGTTTTTCTAATTCTCGAACGGTTCGACTCCTCATCTTCTCTTTCACAATGGCAACCTCCATGGGATCGTCATCCACGCCCTCCCCGGTAAGAACTCTAAATCTCCTCGGTTTACCCCTGTACTGTTAATCCATGTTCAGTTCATTTTTGACCTGTTGATTTGCACAGGGAATGGTAGCCGTGGAAGACACTGCCAAAGTGAAGGCTGACCTGAGGGCCCTCCAGGAGGAGCACAAGCTCCTTACAGACAAGCACACACAGCTACGGCTTGACCTTGACGATCTCTTCTAGCGCATTAAGCGCATGAAGACGGATGGTGACAATGCTAGGGCGAGGACGAGGCGTCTTCGCGAGGAGAAGAAAGCCGCGGATATGACCATCGCTGGCTGCGGTTTGACTATGAAGGATACTATAGCGAAGCTGAGGGAGGTCGCAGGCCTTCTCGACGCGGTAGTAGTTGATCCTAGGGACAACTTGTCGCTAGAGGAGTCCTGCGTCCTGGCTGCAAGTCTAACTGACTCTATTCTACATGCAGCCAGGGCTAAGACCACCCCTTGACCTAGCATTTTGGGTTTTATTTTTTTTGTAAGTGATAAAACAACAATGAATGAACAATTTCTTTTTATGTCAATTTTCCAATTTTCCGGCTATCTTCCCTCTTTCTTTAACATTCTGCAGCTTTCAACCACGGTCTGTTTGATGTTAAATTGTGTACCTTTTCATTACTCTGACGGTATTTTGTTGTTTTTACCGATAGAAAAAGGGAACACAAATCTCAAGCACTTAATCAAATAAATTTTCTGGGGAAAATTGGGCTCACGGGATTTTTTTGTTTATACCGATAGAAAAGGGCACCTTTTCATTACTCTCACGGTATTTTGTTGTTTTTACCGATAGAAAAATGGCACCCAATACTATAATCTCAAGCACTTTAAAAAAATTTTCTGTGGAAAATTGGTCTCACGGGATTTTATTGTTTATACCGATATAAAAATGCATCCACTAATTCAAATATTTTTCCGGGAAATTTACTTTTTCTATCGGTATTATTTTGTTGTTTCGATAGAAAATTACATAAGTCTATCGGTATCATTTTGTTATACCGATAGAAAAGTTCCGCCGCTACTTTATTACTCGTACACGGCCCTTTAGTTTCCCTCCACTCGAACAGTTCCACCTTAGAGCACTGCGTCTCTTCGAGAGCGAAGAAAACCCCAACCTCCACCGTGACCACTCACTTCCTCTCTCCCACACGACGATCGCCGGCTGGACACTGGTTCGTCACTGCCACCGGTTCTTATTTTCGTCCTTCGCCCGCCGCTGCTGCGTTCTACACCGCCTCTCCATCACCAGAACTGATCGCCGCCGTAAATACCCTAATTCGTCGTTCTATTTCCAGCATCTTCTTTATTTGATCCTAGTGTTTTGCACGTACTAATTCTTCGAGTTTTGCAATTACACTAGGGTTCCCTATTGTGTTGGCTTATGTACATTCCGCAGGCAATGTTGATTTTAATTAGGGTTTACATAATATGTTCCAGTGCTGTAATGAACCTGTTTTGAGATTTTAACTTCTCTATACTGCTGTATGTGTGATCAATTGCATCCAACTGCCATGTAATGCAGATTATATGTTGGAGGTGTTCTTACACATATTCTATCGGCAGCTCATGTGTTTACCGATAGAAAATTTTTCTGCACAAGTAGTAAAACTTAATTTGGATCTGGAAGGACATGAGCCATGCAATGTACTAGTTTGGTTGGGAATTTTTACTCACTTCGTATGAATATATGGCAATGTGGATGGGTCTTCGATGTGTATGTTTCAAATGCCTATATACATGACTTTTCCCAACCTAATAGCTGTGAAGTCCTGATGACTCACATACAGGCTAGGCTAAAGATTATGCACAGTGGCACTTAGATGCTTGTGTGCATATTTACGTGTGAAATAATAATGCTGGCCCATGAATATTAGTGTAGCAAATCATCGAGAATGTTATGTGATGACAGTGAATGGTGGCTTGTCAACAAAATTCCATATGTAGAGAACATTGTTATGTTCTATCGGTATCTCACGTGTTTGCCGATAGAAAAATTGTCTTGTGTGGAGGTAATTGTTATGGTCTATCGGCAGCTCATGTGTTTACCGATAGAAAATATTTCTGAAGAGTTCAGTAAGTAATTTATGCATGTCTTTCTTTTTGTATTATTTTCCCTTTTGCCGCCCTAGTTAGTCTCCAGTCCTGGGCTGAGTTATGGAACTCCAAGGCGAATTAATTGCCATATATATGGTTTGTTGAAGGTTTTGTAGGGGAAGACATGTCGTCGTCTTCATCGGATGGTACTAGTGGTTCGACTAGGGCCAACCCCATCGTAACTACTGAAGATGGGGCTGTTACATCCCAGCGCAAGAGGGTGGGGCGAGGCGCGACGACGTTGGGGCGTTTGGCCAAACGCACGGATCTTTCTTGTGAGTTCAACCAATTTGGGAGGCTGATTGGAAAGAATGCTGGGAGGTACGCGGCCTACGTTGGGCTGTTGGTGAAAGAAAGGGTGAAGATCACAGTCCAGAGCTGGAAGGACGTGACGGCGGACGAGAGGGATAGGTTGTGGGCGGAAGTGAAGGTTAAATGAACTGAAATCGCTGAACTCTTTCGTAATCACGTTCTCTTGGCTTATACTAAAGTTTAACTAGCTCGTGATTAATTGTATGCATTTTTCGGAAACAGGCTAAGTGGAACATCCCCGACGATACAACTAGGACTGCCTGCTTGAAGGACATGAACGGAACATGGAAAACCTTTAAGAGCTGGCTCGTCAGTAACTTCCTCGCTGCGGGGAAATCTCCTTGCGAGAAGTACCCCTTCATATCGGAGGAGGTATGGGAGGAATTCACCAAGCAGAAGGGGACTAAGGAGTTCAAGTCCCTTAGTGAGAAGAATAGGGCGATCCAGAAGAGGAACGACCATCCGCATTGGCTCGGATCCCGGGGCTATGCGGGGAAGGAGGAACAGTGGAAGAAGGAAGACGAACAAAATCCTGTCATCGACACCCCTGAGTTGCCGCTCTCCGAGATCCGGGATGAAAGGTGCAAGCGATGGTGGAGGGGGAGGGGGTCCGTGTCGTCCACGGGGTCTGTGCAGTTCGCAACCCCTGGGGACGCCGACGTTGTGAGGCGAATGGTAAGTTGGCTAACCTCGTAAACTGTGTGCGCACAAGTGTATATAAGGCAATTTGTCTCACAAGGTACCTTCAAATGTAACAGATCTCTTTTGAGAAGGAGGCAGCGGAGGGATTGTTTACCCCGCAGAGGGAGAACGACATCCTCACCCGGGCTCTAGGAAATAAGGAGCATCCCGGGCGGACACGGGCCGTGGGAGCCATTGTGTCGTGGAAGGCCGGTTTCGTAGATCCGGCTCCACCGAGGAAGAAGGCCCACACCTGGAAGGAAAAGGAAGCTGACCTCTCCGATAAGATACGGGCTGAGGTACAGGAGGAGATACGGGCGGAGATGCGGGCTGAGATACGGGCTGAGGTACAGTCTGAGGTGCAGACCGAGGTCGCACAAATGAGGGAAGAGTTTGCACGGTTGAGAGAAGCATTGCTGGCCAAGAGTGCAGATGCGGATCCCCAGGACGACGGTACCCCGCGGGGTCGGATAAGCAGTTGCGCTTCGAAGGTACTCGCGGATCCAGTGGATCTACTTGAGGTACTGCAAGCCTTCATCTGTGCACTTAATTGTTACAAATTTGCAGGGGCCGGAGGGCTGCATCCTACAGAATCACGTAGGCGCCGGGCAGGAAGTGGTTTGACACGGCTTCGTATATCCATCTGGGCCGGATGTCCGGGTCCACTGTGTACCTCTGCGGTTGGGTTTCGCAAAGGTACAGGTGGACATGGCCATGCCGGGCTACAACGATTCTCCGTTGCCAGTCCCAACAGAGGAACTGCAGACACTTGCTGAGGCAGTGGGCTCCTACATACAGTGGCCCAAGAAGTGTCTTGTAATACAACCGGTAAATCCTACACATTTTAGATTACATCCTACTCAGTACACTCAACTTGCATAATCTAACATACGTGCTCATTAATTGAAGTGGCCTGCCGCGGGGCTACCAGGGGACTGCGCCCCCACCTCGGGGCATGAGGGCCGATCTCGTGCGAACCTGGACACATCAAAGACGGCCTCGACCCCACCCAGCGCATCCACGCCTCCACCTCGGAAGAAAGCCGCCATCACCTCGCCCTTGCCTTCGAAGGTACGCACTCAGTCCCCGGCAAAAGGCAAGGGCGGCAAAGGCAAGGGCAAAGGGCGACAGGGACTGCCGCGGACGTTCACGAACGCGCTCCCACTCCTGTCGGAGGTATCTTTGCGGAAATTGGATCGATCAACCAGAGACCTCCACGACTTGTACCTACATCGAGCTCGGCGCAGCCTGAACTTCTTAGTTCCCTACAGGCCTGGGCAGTTCCACCGTGAGCCCGGGACTATATCCGTGGCACACGAGGATCTGTTCGACCTCTACAACTGGCGGGAGCTCGATATGTCCATCATACGGACTGGAGTCCTGTGAGTTTGCTGATGCTATGTATTGCTGTTTTCTAACTCTGTTTGCTAACTCTGCATTAATGTTGCAGTTCATTTGAATACCGAGTAACTTTCTGTGAAATTAATATTAATCTCGTCCTTCGCATGCAGGTGCATGTACAGGCTAGCATCGGAGGCTGTGTATGACAAGGTGGGTTTCCTCGACCCAGAGAAAATAAGCCTCACGATGCTAGAGCAGGACGCCGCGCACGCTGAGCAGTACATGTCCAGCGCGCTGATGGCGCAGCAGGACAGGGACTTCATTCTGGTGCCGTACCACCAAAGGTTAGTGCATTTCGTACTAATTTAACTCAATCTTGTATGTTACACCTGAGATGTACTTTGAGCTAGCGGTCCTCTTTTACGTACAATGCAGGGGCCACTGGATCCTCATCGTGATCTGTCCGCCGAGGAACGAGGTGTACTACCTCGATTCGATGCGTGACAGATTATCGATGGAATATGTGCTCAAGGGGAATATGGAGGCGTAAGTAACTTATATGTTTGATTTATATTTTGACCTCACTAGCTAATGATAATACATTAACTGGCAATACTAACTGAAATGCAGGGCTTTTGATAAATATGTGTCCGCTGGAGGGAGGCATGCCGCACCGCAGGGCTCCGTACTAGCTTGGAAAGAATATGAGGTACTCACGAGACTTTTTGTTTATGCTTAATTAGTTTATGGAAACAATATATAGCTAACATGTCTTCGCATATGCAATTATCTCAGTGCCATCAGCAGCCGCAATCGTGGGAATGCGGGTTTTATGTGCTGCGCTACATGTACGACCTAGTGCGGACAAACTTTTCCCGATTCCCCCAGGTAAGCATCGATAGCTAACTCAAATTTCAAAAATGGGTGTCACGTTCTAAATTAGGATCGAAGTTAGTTACTCAGTATGCACACATGCTTGCAGATCGCCATGTCGAAAGACCAATATGAAAATGCAAAGATTATATATCTTCGACAAATCTGGGCACAATATGTCATGGAGGAAGTAGCGCCCAACCATCCAGCATGACAATTTTCTCCTTTTCGTGTACTCTGCATAGACTGTTCATATACATGTGAATAAATATATATATGTGAATAAATGTCCACATTGGATTGCAATCTGTATTTGTCCATACATATGTGAATAAATGTGAATAACTGCCTAATGTGTCAATTTGTTCTGTGAATTTACCTTGCATCTGTACTGTATTGTGTATCCAATCTATACTGTATTGCATCTGTACTGTATATGTGAATGTACTGTATTGTGAATGCAAATAAAGTACTGTATATGTGAATGCTCTATTGGTAAATTCATCAACAACCGAGAGACTACTGTACTTTTTTCTATCGGTACAATCAAAATTAACCGTTAGAAGAGTGTGACCTTTCCTGCCGGTGAACTCATACATATCCGATAGAGTACTAAGCTTTTTTCTGTCGATAATATTGTAATTAACCGTTAGAATAGTGGTACTTTTCCAACCGCTGACGACGAGTTTTCTATCGGTACACTCCTAATATGCCGATAGAATATTATGATTTTTTCTGTCGGTAATCTTGTAGTTAACCGTTAGAATAGTGGTACTTTTCAAACCGCTAGCGACGAGTTTTCTATCGGTAAACTTGTAAGATGCCGATAGAATAGTATGATTTTTTCTGTCGGTAATCTTGTAATTAACCGTTAGAATAATGGTACTTTCCCTGCCGCTGGACGTAAGACTACGACGGGTTTTCTATCGGTAGATTCATAATATGCCGATAGAATAGTGAACTTCTTCTGTCGGTTATTTACCGATAGAAAATGTCCAGTCTTGTTCTATCGTGTCTATCTCTATCGGTACAAAAACCGATAGTAGAAGGGTGTTTTTTACCGATAGAAGACTGCATTTCTGTACTAGTGGTTGTACTCCTCTTATGCGACTTTGAACTGTTGCACCAGTTTGCTAAGTATGGCCATGCTGCGAGCAGAGTTCTAAGTAAAACAAAAGCTGCCTGAAGGAACTTTTCAGAAATAACACTTAAAATGTAGAGGTAAAGGTTTTTTACTTAGCTCCAAGAACTCCTCAAGGTACCTCTAAGGGAGGTCCTTGAATTTGACCCCTTGGCTGGAAAAGCCAAGTTATCCAATGCCTGCCCCATTATGTTTAAAAATTGAGAAGGAAAACTCAAATCAGGGGCAGGGCGACGGATCTTGACGGGTTGTGCAGCCGTCTTTTGTGCCTCCTTCGCTCCTCGTTCTTCCAAATGGGAGGGAGACACGGTTTCTTCAACTAGAGGGGGAAGAGATGTTTCTGCTTGTTTGTTCATCCCCATGGTCGTGGTCACAGCAGTGACCTCAACATCACCAACAACGGCGGGTTCATAAGATTGAAGATCTTGAACCACCTCGTCGATGATGGTCACAGGGTCTTCCTCAATAACCTGCGAATGCATAGCCTCTGCAGACACAATGACTTTTCCATAGCTGCTGGATCTGCTGTGACTTCACCAGTGGCAGGCAGTTCCACTATGGTAATATCTTCTTCGATCACAGTTGGTTCAGTTTCTTGCACTGGAGTAGGTATAGTAGTTGTCGAAGAAGTCCTATACATCCAGTTTATAATTGGGTAAGATTATTCCTAACTAAGTAGAAAAACTTAGTTAGAGATGAAACGGATATTAACCTGATACTGAGTCCCAGAAGATTTTGAGAGCTCGATGATCCGCCTTTGGGAGATAAAAGTGAAGATAGTGCCATCAACGAGGAATCATCAAGAAGTACTGCAGACTCTTCCTCAGAACAAACAGAGAAGAGTTTGTTTCCTCCTCCACATCGCTTCCCTCTCCTTATACGACCATGAGATAGTTCCTAGTCATATTTTGCAAAGTTTGAGGGATGGACGATCTTACCGAAACAACCACCGCTGGCTTCATCAGTGGACAGAGTCATGGAGGGGGAGGTATGGGTAGTATTTTTTTCTCCCGCAAGCAGAAGTAGATGCACGCCAGGAAGTAAAACTGGCGGAAGAGGGGAATGATGGGCAAAACCCCAACATATTCCTCGCACAGATACTAATAGATGGCGAGGATCAGAATAGAATTGGGATGGATATTCACCATTTCTAAGTCGAAATGGGCAAGAATGTCCAAGAGGAACTCGATCTCTGGGAGACGAAACCCGTAGCATAAGAAATCCTCAAAAATCACTAGCTTGCCCGGTTGGACAGCTGGAGTTTCTTCTTCTCTAGCGGGGTGCCATGGGATCAATGATCTAGTGGGGAGATATCCTTTGCTCTCCAGGGTTAGCAAGTTCTCTACCAAATTCAAAAGAGAACGGGTCTAGGATGCCATTTGGATGAAGAAAGTGAAGAACAAAGAAGAGTTTGAGTTCTGAAGTTTTGGGACTTAGGCAATTTGTGGCCGTTAAAAGCCTCAGTCCCAAGTATATAAAGCCTCAGAAGCGACACTTCGTGTTCCCAGTAGGGTATCATGACGAGCTATTCCAAAATTTTCATTTAATGTCCCTTATGATGGTCTTTTCGGACTTTCATTGGAATTCAAAATGATAGGGCATTTCTTTGGAACCGGAAGCGTCGTTTTTAAAGAGCCTTCTCATTTCAAATTCGGGGGCTAGCTGACGAGGATTTTTACCAAGTTCTTTGTTTATTATACCTTTCCGTAATCACAAGAGACCACGGAGAGAGATCCAAGTTCTTTGTTTATACCTTTCCATGGTCGTAGGAGACCGCGGAGAAAGAAATCTAACTTATCTACCTATACCTTTCCAAGGTCACAGAAGACCACAGAAATAGGCCAAGCTATTCGATCACGCCTTTCCATGGTCGTAGAAGACCACAGAGAGAGATCCTAAAATAGTCTAGGTTATTCTGGACATAGCTCAGCCCATTTTGTCAATTAGACACAAGCGCCCGTCATGAATCAGTATTACTTGGGATGTTAATAGATTGTGGCCGCAGTCTTGTATGGTCGCAATCATTAATAATTTTACTATCTGCGACTTCTCTGGCCGCGGAGATATCCTCCCTCGGTCGCCTTGGCTACAGAGATATAATAAATCCCTTTACACAGTGGCAGTCTGTGTGCGAACAAGGAATAAAAAGTTATTATAAGTAGAAACACCTTTAAATCAAGAAGGTATGGTTGGGACTTGCCGACCATGGTCCAAGAGTTGTATGGTTACATGATAATTGCACTCTGGCCAATATTACCAGGATAATGTTCTTTCCATTGACAGGAAAAGAATGATTACATAGTGTCGTGGTATAAAAAATACCTCGGCAGATTTGATGACGTGCGCAACACGTGTTCCTCAACGCGAGCTGACCGTGCGACGGGTCACCCCGCGTTGGACAATCCCAGAGATTGACACAGGGGTTTATACAGGTTCGGGCCTTAGTGGAGGCCCTAGTCCTGTCGACGTGCTCCCGACGAGCGTCGGCTAGGGGGCTCTCTCCCGAAGAGAGGGCTCCAGAACACGCCTTTTTGTCTTTATGGATTGAGTACAAATGAATGTCTTAGGTTACAAAAGAGGGTTACAAGGGTATATATAGACCCCAAAAGACGCAAATTACTGAACTACCCCTCCTGCCACCGTAGGATCGGGGGCAAAACGGTCTTTTGACGAGGTCCAGGGCACCGATTTCTGACACGTGGCGGCCCTTGAAATCAGTGCCCACCAGAGGAGCACCGGGGCAAAACTCTCCCGAGCCCGGAGAAGGTGCGCCGGGGGAGGTCTTTCCCGAGCCCGGGGGAGGGCTCCGGGAGAGGAGCTCTCCCTAGCCCTGAGGAGGTGCGCCGGGGGAGGTCTCCCCCGAGCCCGGGGGAGGGCTCCAGGAGACGTCTTCCCCGGCCCGGAGAAGGGACTCCGGGAGAGGAGCTCTCCCTAGCCCTGAGGAGGTGCGCCGGGGGAGGTCTCTCCCTAGCCCGGGGGAGGGCTCCGGGAGACGTCTTCCCTGGCCCGGAGAAGAGGCTCCGGGAGAGGAGCTCTCCCTAGCCCTGAGGAGGTGCGCCGGGGGAGGTCTCCCTCGAGCCCGGGGGAGGGCTCCGGGAGACGTCTTCCCCGGCCCGAAGAAGGGACTCCGGGAGAGGAGCTCTCCCTAGCCCTGAGGAGGTGCACCGGGGGAGGTCTCTCCCGAGCCCGGGGGAGGGCACCGGGAGACGTCTTCCCCGGCCCGGAGAAGAGGCTCCGGGAGAGGAGCTCTCCCTAGCCCTGAGGAGGTGCGCCGGGGGAGGTCTCTCCCTAGCCCGGGGGAGGGCTCAGGGGGACGTCTTCCCCGACCCGGAGAAGGGGCTCCGGGAGAGGGGCTCTCCCTAGCCCCGAGGAGGTGCGCCGGGGGAGGTCTCTCCCGAGCCCGGGGGAGGGCTCCGGGAGACGTCTTCCCCGGCCCGGAGAAGGGGCTCCAAGAGAGGAGCTCTCCCTAGCCCGGAGGAGGTCCTCCGGGGGAAGTTTCTCTCAACCCCGGAGAAGGAACTCCCATGGTGACGTTTCTGGCGTTGGCTAGTATTTTCCCCCAACACATAGTTATCCATGACTATGTAGTTATTCATAAACCACCAATTAGCTGTGAATAGTTGTGTAGTTATCAATAACCACACACCATAACTGGCGAACAGCAACCGCCTTCAACTGTCATGTAGTTATCGCCAAGTGCTCTTTCAGTCAAGCAACTGATGGCCTCTTCAACAAATATAAAGAGAGGGCAGGATAGATCAAAGAAAAAGGCAAGATCTGATCCAAGAGAAGACTAGAGGATTAGACCTGTCAATAGATACTCTGTAATACCATTATTCAGATAGTGAAAAAATAACAGGAGTAGGGCTATTACTCAGACTATGAGGGCCTAAACCTGTATAAACACAACGTGCCTTTATTTTCATGGATACAATGATTTCTCTTTGGTGATTTTTTGATACTACCTCCCTACAAAACAAACTAAATTCATGTAAGTTTGACTTGGGATTTTTTTCCAATCGTCGACAAATACCAAAGACCAAAGTCGAGAGTATGATGCAGGTACTTCAAGATCCTCTTTACTACTTGGCGATGAGAGGCATGTGGGGAAGCCTGAAACCGTGCACACAAGCACACGGCGAACTGAATGTCCGAACGTGAAGCTGTAAGGTAGAGGAGAGAGCCGATCATGCTCTGATACTCTTGATCTTCTACTGGCTCTCCATCCAAGTCAAGATCAAGCACAGCCATTGAAACCGTTGGAGTTGCATTTGGCTTGCAATCCTCCATTTTGAAGCGCTTGAGGAGGTCCTGAGTGTACTTCGCCTGCTGCACAAAAGTTCCTTACTACATTTGCTTGATTTGAAGCCCAAAGAAGTAGTTAAGCTCCCCCATCATGCTCATCTCAAACTCCCTACTCATAATCTCAGAAAAACTCGAAACAAGAGAGTGAGATGAACCCCAAAAACGATCTCATCCACATAAACTTGTACAAGAAGAAAATCATTGCCATGCCTGAGGATGAAAAGGGTTTTATCAATGTTTCCCATTTGAAATCTTTTTTCCAACAAAAATGACTTCAAACGATCATACTAAGCACGGGGAGCTTGCTTGAGACCATATAAAGCCTTTGAAAGTTTGAAAACATGATTTGGAAAGCCAGGATTTTCAAAGCCAGGTGGTTGCTTTTCATAGACTTCTTCATTGATAAAACCATTCAAAAATGTACTTTTGACATCCATTTGAAAATGTTTAAGATGTTTAGAAGCAGCAAATGCCAATAAAATGTGAATCGACTCAAGTCTAGCAACCGGAGAAAAAGTTTCATCAAAATCAAGACCCTCAACTTGAGAAAACCCTTGAGCGACTAAGCAAGCCTTGTTACAAACCACATGGTTGTGCTCATCCTGCTTGTTTTGAACACCCACTTGGTCCCAATCACATTATGACCAACCGGTGGTTCAACAAGCATCCAAACTTTGTTGCACTCAAAATTATGCAACACCTCATGCATGGCATTAATCCAACTCATGTCTGTGAGTGCATGGGTGACATCATGGGGTTCAAAAGAGGCAACAAATGCCGAAAATGCGACATGAGAGCTAGAAGCAGCAAACCGTGATCGTATAGTCCTCTTATGTATGTCACCAATCATTTGTTTCGAGGGATGCCTCTGAATGATGTGTCGTGGAACTGAAGGGCCTGGATCAACAAAAATAGGTGAAGTTACCTCATGCTTAGGAGTGGAAGGAGCAAACCCACTAGGTAAAGGAGGTGATGTTGGCTCGTCTGGCTGAAGAAGTGGAGGAGGAAGCTTTGGATAGATACTCTCATCGTCATCGTCATCCTCCACAAATATGCTGTCAGATGTACCTGTGGGAGCTAAAAATGTCTTTTGCAAGCACTTTACCCTTATAGTCATCTTCGAAGGTGATGAAACCACCAACGGAGAGCCTGTTGAGGGAGGAGAACCATTTTGCATCTTCGGTCATATAGCACAAACAGCTGGTGTTCACGATCCATTTGTTCTCCATCCCTCTCCCTCACACCTACACATGAGAAGATAAGTTGGGCATCCAAGTTTTGGAGCTTGGTAAGTTGGTAAGAACATACTTAGGGATCCATTCCTTGGACACTTGTGAAGTAGCAAAATATGAAGGCTTAAGATGCAAAGAAGAATCATGAATATGTCTAGAACCATTGCTTGGCCTTATGAATTGTCATGAGCGAGTACCTTGATCAAAACAAGGAAGGCCAACATGAGAATGGCGAGAGCCAAAATCGTCATGTTGTGGACCATATGTGAAACCAAAACCTGTATGTCCATGATCATGACCAACACCACTTGAGAAGGAATCAAAGAAACTATCAACAAATCTTAGCCTCATGGGTATTTCTCGCACATACGTGTCACGGGGTTGACAATGCATGTAGGAAGAATCATAGACAAACTCTCGATGCAAGTCTTTTGTCTTCCTAAAACAAAAGCCTACTAGATGTCCATCTCTCCCACAATATGAACAATGATATACCGGCCTGGCAGAGACATCACTATAGGAGGAAGATGCAACATGTAACTTAGGAGCAGACTTACCCTCAGAAGAACCAAGTTTTGAAGAGTTTTTGAGACCCAACTTGCCTTTGAAAGAAACCCAAGAAGAAATATCAACTTTAAGTACTTGGGGTTTTTGACCATACTAGGCATTACCCAATCCCCTCCTTGTAAAGGAACACTTCGATGTGTCCAAAATAAGATCAAGGTTCTTCTCCCCATCATAAAACCTCTTCAAAACATATTTAAGACATTCAATTTCATTTATCAAAAGAAGACAATCGGGGCAAGAAACGAGTGAATCTTCTAAAAATTTTTCTTTGAGTTTGAGGTTCTCACATGATGGACACGTTTTGGTCCTCACGTCTTGGAGTTCCACTACTACAGAAATGCAGTCCACTAACCCCTATCTTCTAATGGTTATAAGCAATCTGGGAAAAAATCGTTAGTGTACGACGACCGCAGTGGAGAAAAGGTTTTGTACTAACGGTTATGGTCTGGGAAACCGTTAGTGAATAGCACGTAACTTTTACTATCGGTTAATACTGTACGAACCATTAGAAGAGAGTAAATTGTACTATCTGTTTGTCTTTTTTAACAGATAGTGAAATTACGTCATTTGTACTATCAGTTATTTCTGTACGAACCGATATAAGAGAGAAAATTTTACTATCGGTTTGCTTTTGTAACAAATAGTGAAATTATGTTATTTTTACTATCGGTTATTACTGTACGAACCGATATAAGAGAGAAAATTGTACTATCAATTTGTGTATTGAACCGATAGTAAAATTACTGTAGAAGAGAGGAAAGTTCACTAACGGTTGTGTTTTTGAACCGATAGTAAAATTGCACAACTTATATATTTCGACTCTTGCTCTGCATCCCGCGATCTATTCTACCGTACGTGCATCCACACTCCAAGCTAGAGTAATCTGGAAAAGCTAGCTGGAAGGTTGATAATTTGATCCCCCTCAGTAATGTCATCTTCTCATCACCTCTCTCTCTCTCGATCACGCTCTCACACTCTCCCTCTGTCTCTCTACTTCCAATTCATTAAACTAGATGTAGCTCAAAGCTAGGAGGTTAGATAGCTAGCTATAGCTTGCTGAAGTTAAGCTAGGAATGATTTATGGCTGAAGTTAATAAGCTAGCTGGCTGGCTCTTCCAATTAATGCATCAAGTTATGTTTTCATACATCGATTGTAAGTAGCTGTATACATATAGCCTATATATTGACCATGCATGCATGTTTCATACTTCCAAGTAATTATTTATTTTAATTTGTTAATTTTGTGAAATAATTGTAGATGGACTGAGAATATTGGATGTATGGAATAAAATGTACTACTCTTGAGTATTTGGAGGGTGTGAATGGGTTTATTAAATTTGCTGAGCAAGAAAAGGCGAAGAAGGGAGAGAAAGATATGCATTGTCCTTGTATAGATTGTATGAACTTAAAGAGGTTCGGCAACTCTGATCAGATTAAGAGTCATTTAATTCGTCGTGGTTTTAACACACGCTATACCCGTTGGATATGGCATGGCGAAGATCTTGAGGAAACGAGCACCGCTACCACTCAGCAGGACCCAGAAGTGGATTGTAGTAATGATGATCATCAGAACATTGATAATGTTCATTTGGATGTGCATGTAGATGACGACAATTTAGATGAAATGTTACGTGATGTAGAAGATGATGACAGCGAAAATGATTTTGGTAAATTTGAGAAATTGATTGTTGATTCTGAGAAGCCTTTGTTCCCCGGATGTGCAAAATGTATAAAGTTGTCTTTTGTGTTGAGATTATATAACTTGAAGGCAAGCAACGGTTGGAGCGATAAGAGTTTCATGGCGCTATTAGATCTTTTAGCAGACATGCTTCCAGAGGAAAATGAGTTACCAAAATCGGTTTACCAGGCCAAAAAACTATTGTGTCCATTGGGAATGGAAATAAAAAGAATACATGCAGGCCCAAATGATTGTGTTATGTACCATAACGAGTATGAGGATTTGCATGTTTGTCCAAGATGCGGTGCATCACAGTATAACCGTGCGGACCAAATTTATCACAGTGGATGTGATGAGGTAAAGAAAGGGCCTCCAGCCAAAACTGTATGGTATTTGCCTGTGATTTCTAGATTGAAACGGCTGTTCACAAATCCGAATGATGCGAAGCACTTGCGTTGGCATGTTGAAGGTTGGAAACAAGATGGAAAACTAAGACATCCAGCTGATTCTGTTCAATGGAGAAACATTAACAGAACATTCGGTGAGTTTGGTGGAGAAGTGAGGAATATAAAATTTGGGCTGAGTACGGATGATATGAATCCACACGGAAATATGAGCAGTCGGCATAGCATTTGACCGGTTCTTTTATGCATCTACAATCTTCCTCCTTGGTTATGTATGAAGCACAAGTACATCATGATGTCGTTACTAATTTCATGACCCAGACAACCCGGGACTGATATTGACGTGTTTCCATCACCGTTAGTCTAGGACTTACATAAATTGTGGAGCGAAGGGGTGTGGGTGTTGGATGCATATAAGCGAGAGAATTTTATATTGCGGACCATGATATTTTGTACCATAAATGATTTCCCGGCCTACGGAAATTTGTCGGGGTATAGTATGAAAGGAGGAAAGGCTTGTCCTATTTGCCTGGATGAAGCTAAAAGCATGTGGTTACCGAATTGCAGAAAAATAGTGTACATGGGTCACCGCAGATTCCTTCCGATGCATCACGCCTACCGTAAGAAGAGGAAGTCATTTAATGGGAAGCCTGAAAAAAGATCAGCCCCAGTGTTTGTGACTGGTAAGGAGCTTTACTTGTGCGTGAAGGACATCAAAGTTGAGTTCGGTAAATGTTCTAAACCTCTAAGAAAATTTTTTTGGAAGAAGAGATCGATTCTTTGGGATCTGCCATATGGGGAGCACTTACAAGCTCGACATTGCATTGATGTCATGCATGTAAAGAAAAATGTTTTTGACAGTTTGATTGGTTTGTTGTTGAACATTCCGGGAAAGACGAAAGATGGCATCAAAGTTCGCCGTGACATGCTCGAAATGGGCATAAGGACTGAGCTTGCACCGTTGGAGAAGGGAAAGCGTACATACGTCCCCCCGGCCTACTACACTTTGTCAAAAAGGGAAAAAACATAACTCTGTCAGTGCCTGTATGGTGTTCCATGTAGGCATTTTGCAAACTTGAAAAAACTTGTGTCCATGAAGGACTTGAAACTGGTTGGTACGAAGTCGCATGATTGTCATGTATTGATGTTACAAATGCTTTCCATTGCTATCAGAGGCATTCTCCCAGTCAAAGTCAGAGAGACAATTACAAAGCTATGTTATTTCTTCAACACAATATCTGGCAAGGTAAGCGTGTACTCCTAGCAAGTTAATTAGCTCCATTCGTGGAACTTGTCAGATTTTTTGGATCTGAATATTTGCTGCAACTGTGTCCTTGCAGGTAATTAATCTGGATGGACTGGATGATTTGTAACGCGATGTGACTACAACTCTTTGCCAGCTGGAGATGTATTTCCCTCCATCTTTTTTTATGTTATGGTCCATCTAATTGTTCACCTTATCAGAGAAATTAAGTTTTGTGGACCCGTGTTCCTACGCTACATGTATCCATTTGAGAGATTTATGGGTATCTTGAAGGGATATGTAAGGAATTGACATCGGCCTGAGGGCAGTATCATTGAAGGTTATGCCGCCGAGGAGGTGATTGAATTTTGCACCAACTATATGGCCGGGGTTGACCCAATTGGCGTTCCAACATCCCGGCATGAGGGCAGGCTTCAGGGCATTGGAACGATTGGATTTAAAGCAGTCGTCCCCTCTAGTGATCTGTATGCAAAAGCCCATTTTTGGGTCTTACAGCACATGACGGGGGTGGAGCCATACATACACGAGCACAAGGAAATGTTACAAACACATAATCCTTTGAAGCCAGAGATTTGGGTCACTAGAGAACATAACAGGAAGTTTGCTTGGTGGATCGAAAATAGAGTCCTGCAAGCTTCTGAGGGCAACATAGATGAAGTTGTTACATGGTTGGCCAGAGGGCCTAGATTTACTGTAGGGACTTGGCAGGGGTATGACATCAACGGCTATTCATTTTACACAAGAACTCAGGACGAGAAGAATACTATGCAATGTAGTGGAGTGACACTACTTGCTATTTCAGATGATGCCAGGGCAGTAAGGGCACTCAACTCATATTATGGTGTTATTGAGGAAATATGGGAGCTCGATTATGTATTACTTAAGATTCCTTTGCTTCAATGCCAATGGGTCGAAATCTCTCGAGGTGTTAAAGTCGACAATTATGGGTTTACTCTCGTCGATCTCAGTAGAGTCGCACACCAAGATGATCCATTTATACTTGCTGAGCAAGCCACACAGGTGTTCTACATCGTTGACCCGGCCAACCCAAAGTTGCACGTTGTCCTTCACAGTAAGAGACGTATTGTAGGGGTCGAAGACGTTGTGGATGAAGAAGAGTATGATCAGTTCGACGAACTACCTCTATTTTTAGATGGAATTCTTCAATCTGTCCCTACCGAAGATATTGACGAAACAAGTTACCTGCGAGACGACCACGAAGAAGGATTATGGGTGGACAACCATTCTTGACTAATTTGCAATATGTAAGTGACTTATATTACTTGGATCTTTAATCGAAGAATTCTTCAAATCATTTGTCAAAAATTATTTGGGAAAACATACGTGATGCATTGAGAATCATTTCTGCAAATTTTCATTTCAATTGGAGTTGATTTGAGCAATAATTGATTCTTTCACAAATCAATATGAAAACTGCAAATTTTCATTCCATGATTGGTCTTTATTGTTAATTTATTTCAAAATTATTGGAAGTCATTTGCATGTGGTTTCAGGTGCCTTTACAAGTACAAAATTATGTACTAAGATCATCTGTAATTGTTCTTAGGGAAATCCTTTAGGGTCAATAACATTGTATTCTACTATCGGTTTCAATTTCCAAACCGATATGAAATTAAACTCTACTATCGGTTTATTGTTCATAACCGATAGTAATTCATATTATGTTATGAGACCCTGTTCTTAATTTACTATCGGTTAATAATTATAAAACCGATAGTGAACAATGCCAACACTCCAAACCCTAACTTCCATTGTAGGTACTATCGGTTTGGTGATTATGAACCGATAGTAAAGATTCATATATTAGGTTAACCTCGCACGATTTTCCCTCCAGTGCAATTGATCACATTCCAAATACTCGCGCGCGGAAAACCCTAGCCTCCCCGACGTCCCCAACTGATCACATTCCAAGCCACACAGGTGTTCTACATCGTTGACCCGGCCAATCCAAAGTTGCACATTGTCCTTCACAGTAAGAGCAATATTGTTGCGGTCGAAGACATTGTGGATGAAGAAGAGTATGATCAGTTCGACAAACTACCTCCATTTTTAGATGGAATTCTTCAATCTGTCCCTACCGAAGATATTGACGAAACAAGTTACCTGCGAGACGACCACAAAGAAGGATTATGGGTGGACAACCATTCTTGACTAATTTGCAATATGTAAGTGATGTATATTACTTGGAGCTTTAATTGAAGAATTAATATAAATACTGATCATGATGTGAAAATTGTGATTACTGTGGTTATGCACCCAGTCACGTGCCTGTTCATTGTCAAATCATTTTTCAAAAAATCTTTGGGAAAACATATCTGATGCATTGAGAATAATTTCTGCAAATTTTCATTTCAATTGGACTTGATTTGAGCAATAATTGATTCTTTTCACAAATCAATATGAAGTTCAGTAAAAACCCTTAGTACTACTACCATTGTGTTTTACTATCAGTTTTAATTGTCAAACTGATAGGAAAATTAATATCTTATATCGGTTTCTTATTTTCAACCGATAGTACAAGACCCCTACTGCCATTGTGTTGTACCATGAGAAGTCTGAATTTTGCAGATTTCAATTTGATTTGTGAACAGAATCAACTATTGCTTAAATCAAATCCATTTGAAATAAAAATTTCTGCAGAAATGATGCATTGAGAATAATTTCTGTAAATTTTCATTTCAATTGGACTTGATTTGAGCAATAATTGATTCTTTTCACAAATCAATATGAAAACTGCAAAGTTCAGTAAAAACCCTTAGTACTACTGCCATTGTGTTTTACTATCGGTTTTAATTGTCAAACTGATAGGAAAATTAATATTTTATATCTGTTTATTATTTTCAACCAATAGTACAAGACCCCTATAATGGGTTAAACCGGCGGGAGTTTTCCCTCCAGTCCAACCAAACACATTTCCGAATAAGTCTCTACTCACGCGCGGAAAACCCTAACCTCCTCGACGTCCCCTTTTCCACTCCTGCACCACCATTGCCACTCGCATTTGGGTTCTCCACCGCCGCCGACCACTGCATCGCGCCATCATAGGCCACTCCACGAACTGTAAGTGTTCTTGACCAACCCGATTAGAATTGTTCTTGCCGCTCGCGTCAGTTTCTTAAATTGATATTGAACTCGATTAGAACCAAGCAGTCTTTAGGAAAGAGTAATTGAAATGAAATCAGTTTCTTAAATTGATATTCTTTTGCATTATATTGATTTGGGATGGTCCAACCGGTCATATCAAATAACAAAATTATTATGATTGGTAAATTATGGCTTATGATAAAAACATTACAAATAAATCATGATTTGATGGGTTACCAAAATATATAACATTGGAGTTATAGACTTCATAGATATGAGAATTACAAACTTGATGAACATTACTAAGAATATTTTGTTACATAGTCGACCTTGTACCTGAATACAAACTTGAATACTATCGGTTTTAATTGTCAAACTGATAGGAAAATCAGTATCTTATATCGGTTTCTTATTTTCAACCGATAGTACATTTGAAAAGTCTGAATTTTGCAAAACCATGAGAAGTCTGAATTTTGCAGATTTCATATTTGATTTGTGAAAAGAATAAACTATTGCTCAAATCAAATCCATTTGAAATGAAAATTTACAGAAATGATTTTCATTGCATGAAATATATTTTTCAGAAAAAATTTTCCAAATAGGATTTTACAATCAAGAGTTATGGTCAAATGATATTTATGTTAAGCAAGAAGGTTGAAGTTCGACAACCTTTTACAAATTGAGTTCAAATTTGATTTTCATGAGATTTTTGACATGAAAGAGCTTGCATGAGTTTTCATATCATTTTGAGCTGAAGGTCACGAGTAAAGACCATAGAAACAGCCAAAGCTCATGTTTTGCATGTATAAGATATTTCGGGTCAAAGCAAGTTTTCCGATGAGATTCAAACACCCATAAGTTTCAAATTGAAACTCTTTTGAGAAAGTTTTCAATTTCGAACTTCTTTGGGGTAATAATATCTAGGACTTTTGTAAAACAAGTTTTGGCACAATTCAAATAAATTTTGATTAGCACTCGAAACCGATTTAGTTAAAAATCAAGATAGTCGAAAGCCTCTAAAAACCTTTTAAATACATTTTTAAGACCATTTTGATAGGAAATGATGATTTTTGGCCTTTTGAATGAAAATTTGACATTTTAACAAAAGGAGGTGGTTCATCATTGCCACTCCATTTTAGTTATGAACTTTGTCATGTATCTCTCTTCATATCAATTGATGGTTTGTTCATGAAATTTTAGGTAAAGCCATGTCGACATCTTCCTCGTCTGATAGTACTGATTCGACGAGGGGCAACGTAGATGACGTTGCTTCGTCCTAGCGCAAGAGGAAGGCGCGAGGCGCGACGATGTTGTGTCGTTTGGCCAAACGCACGGATCTTTCATGTGAGTTCAACCAGTTCGGGAGACCGATCGGAAAGAACGCTGGGCAATACGCTGCCTATGTTGGTTTGTTGGAGAAGGAAAGGATGAAGATCACCGTCCAGAGCTGGAAGGATGTTAAGGCCGACGAGAGGGATGGGCTGTGGGTGGAAGTGAAGGTAAAATTAATCAAAATCCCTGAACTCTTGAGTAAGCACATTCCCTTGGTTTATCCCGTAGATTAAGTAAGTCCTGCTTATATGCACCATTTGAAACAGGCCAAGTGGAACATCCTTGACGATGGTCCCAAGATAGCTTGCTTGAAGGACATGAACAACACATGGAAAACCTTCAAGAGCGTCCTCGTCAGTGCCTTCATTGCTAAAGGCAAATCTCTATGCGAGAAGTACCCTTTCATAACGGACCAGGTATGGGAGCAATTCACCAAACAGAAGGGGACCCCTGAGTTCAAGGTATGTATGCTTCCTTTGCTTGGTCACACCGTTGTATGGAATAACCAACAGTGCATTAATTTTCTTTTTTCTGGTACGAAGGCCCTTAGCGAGAAGAACAAGGCAATCCAGAGCAGGAACGACCACCCGCACTGGCACAGATCTCATGGCTATGCGGAGAAGGAGGAGCAGTTGAAGAAGGCTGAAGACGAGGCATCGACTTTCGTCGACTCCCTTGACCTGCCGATCTCCGAGATCTGCGATCCGCGATGCAAGCGCTAGTGGCTGGCCAGAGGGACCGTGTCGTCCACGGGGTCTGTGGAGTTCCCAAACCCCAAGGACGCCGAGGTCCTGCAGCGAATCGTAAGTTGGCTAACTTCCTGGTTGGAATCATAAAGTGTGGTAGAAAAAACTATAATCAATCGTGTGTGCACAAGTTTGTATATATTTTTTTCTCACAATGTAGAGCTTTGAATGTAACAGATCTCTTGCTCGAAGGAGGCAACCCAGGGATTGTTCACTCCCCATAGGGAGAACGACATCTTAACCCAGGCTCTAGGGAACAAGGAGCATCCAGGGCGGGCGCAAACCGTGGGGGCTGTGGTGCCGTGGAAGGAAGGCTTCTCGGAGCCCGGGCAAAAGGCGAAGAAGGCTCGTAGTTGGAAGGAAAAGGAATCAGAGCTGGCCGAGAAGATATGGTCAAATGTGACTACACAATTCACAGACATATTCGCTCAAATGAACGAGAAGGATGAACGCCCCAACTGAATTATGTAGTCCAAGGGTTTAGATCCAGCTGCCGAGGTCGACACTGGTAGGCCGAGTAGTTGCGGCTCGAAGGTTCACGTGGATCCGGTGGACCTGCTTGAGGTATTGCAACTCCTGAGCTATATATGCAGTTCAGTTGATACCACTCCCGTTACGTTAGAACTATTTTGCTAACCTGTTATAATTGTTGCAAATTGCAGAAGCCGGAGAACTGTAGCCTATTGATCTACATAGGCAACAACCTTGTAGTGGTTGCACACGGGGTCGTATATCAGTCTTGGGAGGATGTCTGGATCCACTGCGTACCTCTGAAGCCTGGGTTCGCAAAGGTACAGGTGGACTTGGCCCTCTCGGGCTACAGCGCTTTTCCGTTGCCCGTCCCAACGGCCGAAATGTGGACAACTGATGAGGCATTGGGCTCATACATACAGTGGCCCAAGAAGGGTGTTAGACTACAAGAGGTAAACCCTACCCATTGTAGCTTACAACTCAGTTAATATACTCAACTTGCAAAATCTAACTTATGATTTCGTAACTTAAAATGGACGATGGCTGCCAGCGCACTTCCTGAGGACCCCACCCCCAGCACAACACATGACCGAGCTCCTTCGGCCCCCATGCCTCCTCCGACGGCCTTGACCCCACCCAAAGGATGCACGCCTCCTCGGAAAGCCCCTTCGCCATCAAATGAGACCGGCGGCACTGCACCCCAACCTTCGAAGGTATACACTCGCTCCCTGGCCAAAGGCAAGGGCAACGCCAAAGGCAAGGTGAAACAAAGCCAACTGGGTACGTTCAAGAACGGGTTCCCACTCGTGTCGGAGTACCTTCTGTGCAATATGGATCAGACAACCAGAAGTCTCCACGAGCGGTACCTAACCCAGTCTAGGCGCCACATCAACTTCGTAGTTCACTTCAGGCCAGGTCATTTTCACCGTGAGGCCGAGAGCATATCGGTGGCCCACGAGGATTTGTTTGATCTCGTCAACTGGTAGGAGCTTGATATGTCCATCATACGGACTGGAGTCCTGTGAGTTTGCTGATCCTATATGTTGTCGCAGTTCATTTAATAAATCTAATCACTTTATATGCACTACTTACTAATGTCTACTTTGCATCCAGGTGCATGTATAAGCTGGCGTCGATGAGGGCATGTGACAGGGTGGGTTTCCTCGACCCAGTCTGTCGTGGTATTGCGAATACCCCGACAGGTTTTGAGAGTGATCCTAGCGAAGATTACGTGGCGCGGGTTGACCGGATGACCGGTCCTCCCCCGCCGGACAAGCACAAAGAATGACACACAGGTTTATACAGGTTCGGGTCCCGGTGGGGGCCCTAGTCCTGTCGACGCGCTCCCGACCGGAGTCGGCTGGGGAGGCTCTCTCCGGGGGAGAGGCTTCCGGAGCACGCCTGTGAGTTTAGCTATTCCAATAAAAGAACCGATCCCTTACAACAGAGGGGTACAAGGGCTATTTATAGCCCCAAAAAGAAGCGAAAAACCTAAATTACCCCGGAAGCCACCGTCGGATTGAAGGGTAGGACTGTCCTTCTCCCGATCAAATGCCTTGGATGCTTGACAGGTGGACGCCAGTTCCCGAGGCGCTCCTCGCGTGACCTGCACGTGACAAACAGTTTGAGACTTTACCTTCAGGGGGGCGATGAGGCCCGGGACGGCGCCGGAGGCCACGTCCCCGGGTCAAAGGCGGCGCCCGGGGAGGCCCCGGAGGCCACGTCCCTGGGCAAATGGCGGCGCCCGGGGAGGCCCCGGAGGCCACGTTCCGGGAGCCAAAAGGCGGCGCCCGGGGAGGCCCCGGAGGCCACGTCCCTGGGCAAATGGCGGCGCCCGGGGAGGCCCCGGAGGCCACGTTCCGGGAGCCAAAAGGCGGCGCCCGGGGAGGCCCCAGAGGCCACGTTCCAGGGCAAATGGCGGCGCCCGGGAGGGCACCGGAGGCCACGTCCCGGGAGCCAAAAGGCGGCGCCCGGGAGGGCACCGGAGGCCACGTCCCGGGAGCCAAAAGGCGGCGCCCGGGGAGGCCCCGGAGGCCACGTTCCCGGGCAAATGGCGGCGCCCGGGAGGGCACCGGAGGCCACGTCCCGGGAGCCAAAAGGCGGCGCCCGGGAGCCAAAAGGCGGCGCCCGGGGAGGCCCCGGAGGCCACGTTCACGGGCAAATGGCGGCGCCCGGGAGGGCACCGGAGGCCACGTCCCGGGAGCCAAAAGGCGGCGCCCGGGAGGGCACCGGAGGCCACGTCCCCGGGTCGAAGGTGGCGCCTGGGACGGCCCCGGAGGCCATGTCCCGGGAGCCAAAAGGCGGCGCCCGGGGAGGCCCCGGAGGCCACGTCCCCGGGTAATCGTGATACATCTTACCTGGACTTAGTCCCGCGGAGATTTCCCCCGACAGCAGCCCCCCATGCCCGCCGGGGACGATGCTCGAGTCCCCGGTGGGTATGGTTCAGGTCACCAGGAAGATCTCCGGGCCAAGTTACCGGAGCCGCGACGCTTCGGTTTCCGTGCCCCACGCTTAAAGCCGCGCCGTTTTGCCATAAATGCGCGCGCGGTTCAAACCGGCGCCTCGATCCACGCGCCCGTGCCTTCGTTTCCCGCGCACGGTTTGAACTTCTACGGTCCAAATTGATCCGCGGGTGCCACGTGGCGTGCATCTAGACCACGCCCCGCCCCTATAAATAGGACCTTGGGGGGCCCGGAAGCTCATTCCAAATTTTCGGCCTCAACAGTTTTCGCTCTCCCGGTAGCCCTCTCCCGGTAGCCCTTTCCAGTAGCAGGCGTCAGGGAGTTTTTAGTAGTAGCCTCCTGCAAAGTTAGCCACCAAAAAAGAAGACTAACCTCATGGCACCCAAGGGTCGAGCGAAGACCACGGAGGTGCCCCCGGAGGAAATCCCCTCGGATTTCCTCTGGGCGTCGGAGTTCACAGCCGAGGACGCCGAGTCCTTGGCCGAAAGAGGCATTGTTGCGGACGGGGACATCCGAGTCCCCGTGAAGAAGGACGGGGGCCCCCGCCCCAGGCCCGGAGAGGTCGTGGCCTTCGAGGCCTTCCTCGAGGCGGGGCTCCGGCTCCCGGTGCATCCCATGCTCCGGGAGTTTCTCAAGGAGTACGGGGTGGCTCTCAACCACCTCACCCCGAACACGCTTGTCCGGATGGGCCTCTTCATTTGGCTCTTCGAGACAGCGACCGGGCGGGAGCCCAACCTTCGCGCCTTCCGGTACTTCTACGAACCGGCGGCGCGGACATCCCATCTGGTGAAGGGGGGCCCCAAGTCCCCCTTCGGTTCGGTGATGGTCCAGATGTTGCCGGCCCGGGTAATCGACTACCCGGCGGCGGCCTCCCGGGACCACTGGGGGGATTGGGTCCGGAGGTGGTTCTACCTCTGGGTCCGAGACGACGCGGTGGTGTACACCCGGGAGGCCCCCACCTACAGCCGGTCGTCCGCACCAAAGCCACCGGTGTGGACGGACGAGGAGTACGAGCTCCTCGGCAAGGTGATCCTCTCCAAGAAGACCCGCTCGATGCGGGACGCGGCTGAGGAGATGGCTCTCCTCCGGATCTCCCCCTTCGCCGGCGGGAAGAGGGGGATCAGCATGGGCCCCGAGCAGCGGCCTCCGGCGAAGCCGGTGACGCGACGTAAGCTCCGGGAATCCACTGCATTGTACTTACAAATTTTTAAGAAATTGACTAACTCTTTACCTCTTGCAGTCCGGCCGTACCCGGCGGCGCGGGAGAAGGCGGAGAACCTCTTGGGGAGGTACTTCGCCGATGAGCACGAGCGCGTTGTGCGCGCCGTGGGCGAGGGCCCCCCCAAGAACTTGGTAGCGGCGGCCTTCGGGCTAAAGCTGTCGGAGAGGAAGCCTCTCCCCTCCCCCGGGTCGCACAAACTTGGGAAGGAGGCGGCCGGGGGCTCGGAGCCCAAGAAGGCCCGGGTTCAAAAGACCCCCGGCCCATCGACGACGCCGGCGGTGACACCGGCGAAGCCCCGGGACGAGACCCCCGGGAGCGAGTGTGCCCGGGCACCGTCCCGGAAGGAAGCAACTCCTCCTCCCCCGAAGGGCCCCGTCGAGGCGCGGGGGAAGGAGGCGACCGCGGGCGGGGCGGCGTCCGACTCGGCGAACTACGCCCCGTCGCCGCTCACGGTGGAGCTCCTCCCGCCCCTTCCGGCCTCTTTGGAGCCGGAGAGGCTAGAGGTGAGATTCGCGAGGGCCTCGCCCCCGCGGGTCTGGCCGGTGGACGAGGGGGGCAGCCCCTCGGTCTACGAGGTTCCTCCGGAGGAGGGGGCCCCGAGGACCTTCCGGCCCGGGGCAGGGAAAGGCCTGATGGTTCCCCCCCGGGCGGAGGCTCCCGCCGAGAGCTCCTCGGCCACGTCCTCGGGGGGCACTACCTCGTCGACGAAGACGCCGGCCGCGTTACCGGACCTTGAGGTCCGGGGACACCCCGCCGGCCGCGCTGGCGGCTCCGGGCGGGAGACCCCTTTGCTCCCCGCGGGGGAGGTCGCCCGCTACTCGGAGGGCCTGCATACCCGAAAGGTGCAGGCCTTCGTCGCGGGAGGGACGCTCCATGAGCGTTTCGAGGGGCTTCAGTCCCTCGGGGCCCAGGTAACCCGAGTCGATAACGCCTTCGCTCATCCCCTGCACTTTGAAATTTTTCTAACTCTTATGTATTTTGTAGGTGGCAGCTGTTACCTGGGGCCTTGAGCAGCGGGTCGCCCGGCTGCTTAAGGAGGCGGAGGGCCGGGCCGCGGCCTCCGTAGGGCAGCGCGAGGAGGCCCTCCGGGAACGTGACGAAGCCCTCGCGGAATTGACCCGGGTACGGGCCTAGGTCCATCTTTCCGAGGTCGTCAACACCCGCCTCCGGAAGGAGGCCAAGGCGAGGGAGGAGGCGCTCCGGGAGCTCGAGAGCTCAAGCGTCCGGGCGGTGGCGGACGCGGGCCGCTCCGTTCGGTCGGCCCTCGAGGGCCTTGGCGTAAGTCTCGGCTCCGGGAGGAGGGAGGTGCCGCCGGCAACCCTCGCGGAGGCTGTGCGTTTTCTCAACGCACAGGTCTCCGCCATCCCGGAGGCTGCCGACGTTCGGGCACGGGGTCGGGTGATCCCCGTCGTCGCGGCCGCTGCGGGGCTCGTCGAGTTTCGGGGGGTCGGCGCCCGGGCGATCGGGGGCCACATCCCCCGAAGCTTCCCGGACTCCTTCGAGCCTTCGCGCCGGGAGGTCGAGCAGCTCGCCGGAGGGTTCTACGACCGGATCATCCGGGCGTGGTTCCCGGCTCCGGCGCCTCCGGCGGGACACGCCCCAGCCCCGGCCTTGGAGGAAGCCCCCCGGGGGGAGGACGCCAATGAACATGTATGAGCCTCCCCCCAGGTCTTAGCTAGGGCCCTTTTTTGTTTTAGGACTTTTTGATTCCGGTAGCTTCTTAGAAGAAGCCCCGGGCACTTGTACATAAACATTTTGAATGCAATGAAGCTAGAATTTTTTCTAAGTCTTTGAATTGAATTTACTGTTACCAGGGTTCCCGGGAGGTTGCTCCCGGGCGAAGGTCCGGGAGGGGCTCCCCGGGGGACACCCAAGCGGCTTTGATTTTTCTAAGCCTTCTCTCTGGGAATCGCGGCGAGGATAGTGTCCGGGAGCCGATCCGGTTGAGGTGGTGTCTGGAGTGTCACTTGGACAACTTCGATAATCATCGTGCCGAATTGTCCCCTCCGCGACCGGGGCTCCGGATGATCCCTCCCCTCCGGATACTTCCACCGGCGGGATACGAGTTTTGGCCTGAAGATGTGCTCCGAGACGCTCGGTGCCGCGTGCGAGCGTTGTACCAGGACTTGACCCGGGAGCTAGCGGAGAGCCTCCGGGAGTATTAGGCGTAGGAGCCTTAGGGCTTAGAGGATCCTCCAGGTTAGAACCCGGGTTGTATCGTTTCCGAAGCCCACCGGAGGGGGAAGATGTCCTCCGGGTTTGCTAATCAATAAAGCGCTGTGTTGTTGTTTCCTTTCCTTGCCTCTTTATTTTCTTCTTCTTGGATGGTCTGGACGACTCATCTTAACAAGGATGAGCTAAGTTTCCTCGTGGGCGGTGCGGTCGACACCCGGGGGTTCCTTATCCCCCCCACCCACAGCGGGCCGGAGAATAACCCCATTCTCACCTGTAGGATAGGAAATTTTCTAAGTTAGAAAACTTTAAAATGAGGTTTTCAAGGAGGAGACCTTCCGGGAGATTAATCATCCGGCCGCCGTGAGAACGGGCAGCCGGGAAGGAGGCCTCGTGTGGAAGAAACATCCAAGAAAACCCGGTGAGATTTCCGGAGGCTAGCTTCCTAGAAGACATCCGTCCGGTCGGGGAGCCGGGAATAGGGTCTTTGGGGAAGAAAATGCCCGAGAAACCCGTAACTTCTCCGAGAGACAATCGTCCGGTCACCGTGAGAATGGGGAGCCGGGAATAGGGTCTCCGGGAGGCATTCATCCGGTCGCCGTGAGAACGGGGAGCCTGGAAAAAGGTCGCTGGGGACCAATCGTCCGGTCGCCGTGAAAACGGGGAGCCGGGAATAACGTCGACTCCCGGAGGAGGAAGATAGATCCAATCAAGCCGCAAGGGGCCGATCTTCCGGTCGCCGTGAAAACAGGGAGCCGGGAATAACGTCGACTCCCGGAGGAGGAAGATAGATCGAATCAAGCCGCAAGGGGCCGATCTTCCGGTCATCGTGAAAACGGGGAGCCGGGAATAACGTCGACTCCCGGAGGAGGAAGTGCCCGAAGACGGGGCTTGAGTGTTTGGGCAGGGGACTAGTCTCCCAAAGTGACTCGTTACCACGGCCACGGTGACCGGGTTGCCGCTTACACCCTCAGTCCACGAGGGCTGATCGTAAGCCGCCCTACGGGAGTGCAGGCTCCCGTTGTAGGGACTTGTTGGGGCTGGTCCACTTCCTCGCGGGGAGGGCATCCTCACAAGGAGGGCATCCTCGCGGGGAGGGCATCCTCGCGGGGAGGGCATCGCCGCTAGGGGCGGTAATGAGGGAGACCTGCAATGAGAGTTTGAAAAGCAAGACCTATGTATTGCTAATGAAATGAAGTACAGGGCCTCCCCCTGCGAAGCCGCGAAAGGGGAGGAAAATACAGTCTCCCTCCTCTCCCTCCGGCGTGAACGCTCCGGGGGAGGGGACAGGCCCGTAAGGCTAAACATAGAACTTGCGAGGTAAACGCAAGTTCCACGTGTGCTTCAGCTCCTGCTCTTGGAGGTTGGAGAGCTTGTAGGCCCCCGAGCCCAGGACCGCGGAGATCCTGTAAGGGCCCTCCCATTTGGGGGAGAGCTTACCCTGGGCCTGGGGGTCCGTCACGCGCTTGAGGACAAGGTCCCCAAGGCGGTAAGCTCTCTCGCGCACGCGCTGGTTGTACGCGCGCGCCATTTCTTGCTCGTAGATGGCGTGGCGGAGGAGCGCTCGGTCGCGTTCCTCCTCCACGAGGTCGATCTCCAGACGCTGGTTGGCCTCGTTGGCATGGTACGCTGAGGGCGTAGCTCCCTCCAGGAGCTCAACCCGCAGTGACCAGAAGCCGATCTCCGGGGGGAGGACTGCCTCCGCCCCGTAGACCAGGGAGAAGGGAGTACGCCCCGTCGCTCGGGACGGGGTCGTGCGCATGGAGCAGAGGATGCTAGGGAGCTCCTCTGCCCATGCACCCCGCTTAGAAGCGGTTTGCTCGAGTCTCCGGCGTAACCCCTGTAGGATCACGCCGTTGACCCTGTCGACAGCCCCGTTGCTCCGGGATGGGCCACCGAGGCGAAGTGGATGACGAGCCCCAGGCCTTCGCAGAATTCCCGGAAATAAGCCGAGTCGAATTGGGTCCCGTTGTCCACGGTGATTTCCCGAGGGACACCAAAACGACATACGACGTTTTTCCAGAAAAACCGCTGAACGGCCCGGGACGTGATGCTGGCCAAAGGCTCCGCCTCAACCCACTTTGTAAAATAGTCGACTGCGACTAACACATACTTGTATCCCCTAGGCGCTGGGGGGAAGGGCCCTAAGAGGTCCATCCCCCAGCGCACGAAGGGCCAAGTGATGGGGATCGTCTGCAGCGCTATAGGGGGGAGGTTCGAGCCCTTGGCCATCTTCTGGCATGCCTCGCACGCGGAGACAAGGTCTCGCGCGTCGCGCATGACCGTGGGCCAGTAAAAGCCCTGCCGGAGGGCCTTGGCCGCGATAGCACGCGGGGCCAGGTGAGAACCACAGCTCCCCGCGTGGATGTCTTCGAGAAGTTGAAGTCCCTCCGGCCGGGGGAGGCAGCGCAGGAGGGCGGAAGCCCCCCGCTTGTAGAGCCTCCCCTCCAGCAGGAGATACGCCCGGGCTTTAGCCCAGAGGCGTTTAGCCTCGGTCTCGCTAGGAGGGTCCCCTTCCCCCTTGATGAAGGAGATGAGAGGGTCCATCCAAGACGGAGTCCGGGTGATCTCGGCGACCTCCGGGACATGAGGCTCGTCGCCCGTGTCCGGGGAGGCCACCGAGGGCATCGTGATGATCTCCAGGAAGGCCCCCTTGGGGAGCGATTCCCGAGCGCTTGCCGCCCGGGCCAAGGCGTCGGCCCGGTCATTGTCCCTACGTGGGATATGCCGGGCCTCGAGGCCGTCGAAATGCCTCTCCATCTTTCGCACTTCCTGCAAATAAAGACTTAAGTTTGCGTCATGGCACAGGTAAGACTTGTCCATTTGGCAAACTACGAACAGAGAATCTCCCTTGACTAGGAGGCGCCGGATCCCTAGGGAGCGCGCGAGGCGCAGCCCGAGGATCAAAGCCTCGTATTCGGCGACGTTGTTGGTTGCGGGGAACTCGAGCCGCGCGGCGTACTCGAGTTCCTTCCCCTCGGGGCTCCGGAGGACTACTCCCGCGCCAGCCCCGGCTAGACACAGCGACCCATCGAACATAAGGGTCCAATGATCACTGCGTCAGGGCGGCACAGGGAGATCTTCGTCCCCGGACCCAGAGGCGGGAGTCCACTCTGCGACGAAGTCGGCGAGGACCTGCGACTTGATGGCGGAGCGGCCGGTAAGGGATAGGGAGAAGGGGGCGAGCTCAGCCCCCCATTTCCCGATCCTGCCGATGGCTTCTTTGTTCCGCAGTACCTCCCCGAGGGGGAGGGACGACAGGACGGTGATGGGGTGCCCCAGGAAGTAATGCCGAAGCTTCCGGGACGCCCTGAGGAGGACGTAGTAGATTTTCTCCATTTCTGTGTACCGAGTTTTGGCCCCTTGGAGGGCCTCACTCACGTAGTACACCGGACGCTGCTGCCCCCCTTGCTCCTTCACCAAGACCGCGCTGATGGCGACGGGGGTCGCGGCGAGGTAGAGGAGCAAGGGCTCTTCAGGGGACGGACTCACGAGCATTGGAGGGCTCGTGAGGTACTTCTTGAGGTCGTCGAACGCCTCCTGGGCCTCGGGGGTCCAGCGGAACCCCTCGAGCCCTCGGAGGATCTTGAAGAACTGGAGGCCCCGCTCCCCCGACCGGGAGACAAAGCGGCTGAGTGCGGCTAGGCGGCCGGAGAGCCGCTGGACATCCTTGACGGAGCACGGCGGGGGCATATCTAGGAACGCCCGGATCTTCTCAGGGTTTGCCTCAATGCCCCACTGGGACACGAGGAAGCCTAGGAACTTCCCCCCGCGCACCCCGAAGGCGCACTTCTCTGGGTTCAGTCTGAGCCCGAACGCGCGGAGGTTGCGGAAGGTTTCAGCCAGGTCGTCGATGTGGGAGGCTGCGCGGGGACTCTTGACGACCGCGTCGTCTACGTAGACTTCCACGTTGCGGCCGACTTGCTCTTTGAAAACCAACGTCATGAGGCGCTGGAAGGTTGCCCCCGCGTTCTTGAGCCCGAAGGGCATATGGACGTAGCAGAAGGTTCCGAGGGGAGTAATAAAACTCGTCTTTTCCTCGTCCCCTTCCGCCATCCGGACTTGATGGTAGCCCGAGTAGGTGTCTAGGAAGCTCATGAGCTCGCACCCTGCAGTGGAGTCGACGAGCTGATCAATCTGCGGGAGCGGGAAGTTGTCTTTGGGGCAGGCGCAGTTAAGGTCGGTGAAGTCCACGCACATCAGCCACCTGCCGGTTGATTTCTTGACGAGGACGGGGTTCGCTAGCCACTCAGGGTGCAGGACCTCTCGAATGAACCCCGCCTCTCGGAGCCGGGTGATCTCCGCCTTGATTGCCTCTTGGCGCTCGAGGGAGAGTTTCCGCAGCTTCTGTTTGACCGGGGGGTGACCGGGGGCCACTGCAAGCTTGTGCTCAATGACCTCCCGGGCGACGCCCCGCCTGTCTGACGGCTTCCATGCAAAAACATCGGAGTTTTCGCGCAGAAAAGCCGCAAGTTGCGCTGCGTGCTCCTCGGGGAGCTCCGCCCCGATCCGGACGGCTTTGTCTTCGTTGCCCGGGGACAGCAGAACCTTCCGGAGGCCCCCTTCCAGACGCGGCTTGAGGAGGGGACTCCCGGGCGGTGGCGCAGCAGCATCTAGTTCCGGGGGAGAAGCCTCCCCACCGGGCGTCTTTATGAGGTTGACGCTTCCGATCGTGGCCGCAGCGCGCTCGTATAGAGCACGGGCCATGTCTTGGTCTCCCCGGACGTTGATCACACCATGCGGTCCGGGGATCTTCATGCAGAGATAGTTTTGATGGGTGGCAGCCCCAAGCCGGTTGATTGTCGTCCTCCCCCTAATCGCGTTGTAGGAGGAGGGGAGGTCTACTACGTCGAAGTGGACCAGCTCGGTCCGGTAGTTCTCCGGGGTGCCGAAGGTCATTGGAAGATCTACCTTGCCCACAGGGTGGATTGCCTTCCCCGGGACAAAACCTTGCAAGGGCCCGGCAGCGGGCTGCAGGAGCTTCTCATCCACCTGCATTTCTTTCAAGGCCTTCAGGAATAAGACATCGGCGGAGCTCCCGCCGTCCACCAGGATCCGGGCCAGATGGTAGTTGTAGATGGTCGCGGAGACAATGAGCGCGTCGTCATGGGGGAAGCGAACCCCCCGCACGTCTTCTGCCGAGAAGGTGAGGGGGACGTCCGACCACTTCGGTGGCGGGGACGCGTGTAGCACCCCCACAACCTTGACCTCGTGCACGTACTCCTTACGCTGGCGCTTAGAGTCCCGCCCGGAGGCAGATCCTCCCACGATGACGTTGATGTGCCGCTGCGAAGTTTGAAAGGGGAGAGCTTCTGAAGGCTCCCCCATGGGAGCGGGAAGGGACGGAACAGCTGGCCGAGGGAGCGAGGAGGCCGGAGTCCCCCCCCCCTGCCCGCGCTGGTCGAGGAAGTCCGCGAAGTGCTGCAGCAGCTGGCTATAATCTCGGGTAGCGTGGGTATTGGACCTGTGGAGGCTGCACCACGGTCCTTCCCACCTTCTCCCCGCAGGGCCTTCCCGGCCGCGCGAAGACTGTCCTCCCCCATGGCCCTTCAGTTTGGGGAAGGGGCGGTTGGCCCTCGGGGGGTCGCGCGAGCCGCCTCCGCCCTCGAGGACAAAGGTGTCCCGAGGCCGTGGCTCGCTACGTCCCCCCTGCCTGGAGTGTTTGGGGGGATCCCTGGCCCCCAGGTCGACGGGGGCGGGAGCCCCCTGGGTCTTCTTCCAGATATCGTCTTCCTCCGCCCGAGCGTACTTTTCGAGCACGTTGAAGAGCTCGTCGGCGGAGGAGGGGCAGCTCCGGGAGAGCCTTCGGTGGAGCTCCCCCGGGAGGATGCCGCTTTTGCAGGCTTCGATGACCGTAGAGTCGGGGACGTGGGCCACTTTGCTCTTCACCTGAGCAAAGCGCTTGAAGAATCTTCTGATGGTTTCCCCAGTCCTCTGCCGGACAGTGTACAGCTGCGAGGAGTCCAGGGGACGCACGTAGTTCCCCTGGAAGTTGGCACAGAACTCCCGCTTGAGCTGCGAGAAAGACTTGATGGAGCCGGCCTTCAGGTTGTAGAACCAGGAGCGGGCAATGCCGGAGAGGTAGAGGGGGAAGACATTGCACTGTACTGTCTCGTCCCCCCCGGCTGCGGAGATGGCAGTGGAGTAGACCTGCACAAACTCGTAAGGGTCCGCCTCACCGTTATAGTGTTCGATGTGTGGCGGGCGGTAGGGCCGCGGCCACCGGATGCTGCGAAGTCTTCGGCACAGGGGCTGGTTGGCCCCCTGCACTTCCCGGGGAGAGCCCCGGTCGCTGTCTTCTTTTACGGGACCCTCATTGTCTGAGTCTGGAAGCGGTCCGAGGGGTCCGCCAGAATGGCGGTGGCGACGCTTTTCCTCCGGACAGGGACTGAGTTCCCGGACGTCCGGGCTCTCCGCCGGAGAGGTTGGCTCTTCAGCGGGTCTCTTCCCCGACCCGTGCGAGAGCGAGGCTCTCCGCGCCCGCGGCCGGGGGGAAGTTCTTCCCCGCGCTCTGGTGAACGCATTCGCTCGACCTCCCCCAGGACGAAACGGACCTGTCCCGCCGAGGGAGGGAGCTCGTGCGCTGTAGCTTCCGGAGCCGGTTGGGGCGAGCCCCCTGCGACGACCCCCGAGACCAGAAAGGGGGAAGCCCCTGTATCATCCGGAACCGGGGAGGGGGCGCCCGCGGCGACACCTGGAATCGAAGTGGAGGGGGCCCCAGTGGCCACGACCGGAACCGGGAAGGGGGCAGGCCCTGTAACACCCGGAACCGGCGAGGGGGGAGCCCATGCGGGGGCAAGTCCGCTGCGGCACGGGGGCTGCTCTGTCGACCGCCCTTGGTGCGGTAAACGCAACGCGGGGGGCGGGGCTGGCTCCCGGCGCAGGGTAAACCCCCGGCAAGAGGTGGGCTCCCGGCCCCGAGAACAGGCCGGGGACGGGGTACCCCCCTGGTGCCACGAAGGGCCCTGGCATGAAATAACCTCCCGGCACCGGGACGGCACCGGGTGCCGGGAAGGGTCCGGACGTGTATCCCGCAGGGGGAGGGAACCCCCCGGCAGGATCATACGGGGCGGACAACCCCCCGGGGGCCGGAGGGGCCGCCGGGTAACCCATAAACGGGGGCATGTTCCCCGGATATGGGTGCGACGCAAATGTGGGGGCCGGAGGCCGCGCCAACACGCTAAGGAGCTCGTCCATGGAGCGCTGGGCGCGGAGCTGGCCTTCCACGAGAGCTTCGAGCAGGGCGTCCCGGGGAGCCGGGGGGGCCGTCGGGGGGACGGTTGTCCCGGCCGAGGTCCCCGCGGTCACCGGGAACGACCTGGAGGTGGAAGCACCTAAGTTAAGAGGAAAGGAGGGAGGCGGTACCTGGGCCAGGTCGCCTCCGGAAAGGACCGCCGGGACAGCAGTGTCCCGGGAGGACGGCGCCGGGTCTCCGAGACCCGGATCCCGGGAAGGGTGCGAGCCCTTGTTTTTGGGGGAGCCATGGCGTCTTGTCACGAGTCCCCACGGACGGCGCCAACTGTCGTGGTATTGCGAATACCCCGGCAGGTTTTGAGAGTGATCCTAGCGAAGATTACGCGGCGCGGGTTGACCGGATGACCGGTCCTCCCCCGCCGGACAAGCACAAAGAATGACAAACGGGTTTATACAGGTTCGGATCCCGGTGGGGGCCTTAGTCCTGTCGACGCGCTCCCGACCGGAGTCGGCTGGAGAGGCTCTCTCCGGGGGAGAGGCTTCCAGAGCACGCCTGTGAGTTTAACTATTCCAATAAAAGAACCGATCCCTTACAACAGAGGGGTACAAGGGCTATTTATAGCCCCAAAAAGAAGCGAAAAACCTAAACTACCCCGGAAGCCACCGTCGGATTGAAGGGTAGGACTGTCCTTCTCCCGGTCAAATGCCTTGGATGCTTGACAGGTGGACGCCAGTTCTCGAGGCGCTCCTCGCGTGACCTGCACGTGACAAACAGTTCGAGACTTTACCTTCAGGGGGGCGATGAGGCCCGGGACGGCGCCGGAGGCCACGTCCCCGGGTCAAAGGCGGCGCCCGGGGAGGCCCCGGAGGCCACGTCCCCGGGTCAAAGGCGGCGCCCGGGGAGGCCCCTGAGGCCACGTCCCCGGGCAAATGGCGACGCCCGGGGAGGCCCCGGAGACCACGTCCCGGGAGCCAAAAGGCGGCGCCCGGGGAGGCCCCGGAGGCCACGTTCCCGGGCAAATGGCGGCGCCCGGGGAGGCCCCGGAGGCCACGTCCCAGGAGCCAAAAGGCGGCGCCCGGGGAGGCACCGGAGGCCACGTCCCGGGAGCCAAAAGGCGGCGCCCGGGAGGCCCCGGAGGCCACGTTCCCGGGCAAATGGCGGCGCCCGGGAGGGCACCGGAGGCCACGTCCCGGGAGCCAAAAGGCGGCACCCGGGAGGGCACCGGAGGCCACGTCCCGAGAGCCAAAAGGCGGCGCCCGGGGAGGCCCCGGAGGCCACGTCCCGGGAGCCAAAAGGCGGTGCCCGGGGAGCCCCCGGAGGCCACGTTCCCGGGCAAATGGCGGCGCCCGGGAGGGCACCGGAGGCCATGTCCCGGGAGCCAAAAGGCGGCGCCCGGGGTGGCCCCGGAGGCCACGTCCCCGGGTAATCGTGATACATCTTACCTGGACTTAGTCCCGCGGAGATTTCCCCCGACACAGTCAAAATAAGCCTCACGATGCTAGAGCACGACCAAGCACATGTGGAGGAATACATATCAAGAGCACTACTGGCGCAATAGGACCGGGAGTTCATTCTTGCGCCGTACCACTAAAGGTTAGTGCATTTCCTACTAATTTAACTCATTCTTTTATGTTACGCCTAACATATACATGAAACGGTTCGCTTTTATATACAAGGTAGGGGCCATTGGGTCCTCGTCATCATTTGCCCATGGACGAATGAGGTGTATTACCTCGATTCGATGAGCGACAGGGTAGCACATGTTTTCACCCTCACGTGGCACATAGACGCGTAAGTAACACAGCTGAATTAAATTTTACTCTGACTAGCTAATTAATGATAACATATTAACCGCCAATGCTAAATTAAATACAGGGCTTTCAAAAATTATGTTACTGCTGGAGGGAGGCATGAAACGTCGAATGGCACAACAATTTCTTGGAAAGAATATGAGGTAATTAATATGGATGGAACTACGTACTCATGATGAGTCTTTTAATTTATGCTTAAGTAGTTCTTTCGAGTTAATGTGGGTTTATGTCTTTGCATATGCAATTATCCCAGTGCCATCAGCAGCCACAATCGTGGGAATGTGGGTTCTATGTCATGAGGTTTATGTACGACCTGATCAGGACAAATTTTGCCCAATTCCCTAAGGTAAGCATTTTTCCTGACTCAAAGTCGAACATTGGATGTGACGTACGTTCCTAACTTCATACATGCATGCAGAGCATCATGTTGAAAGACCAATACGAGCTGCCTCAGTTAAAGAAACTGCAACAAATTTGGGCTCAATATGTGATGGATGAAGTGGCTATCAACGATCGATTGTAAATGACTTGTGTAATATACATTGAATGTGTTAATTGGTGTATTTGTATTGGTGTATTTGGGAATAAACTTAATATATATATGAATAATTAGAATCAATCTATTCAATGCATGTGTGTATCTTTGTATTAGTGTATTTGTAAATAATTAGATTCAATCTGTCCAATGTTTGTATCTCTGTATTGCTGTATCTGTGAATGCACCTTTTTCATTTGTATATGTAGCTGCTTATAACATATTCTAACGGTTTCTAACTCAGAATCATTAGAAGAAGTTATGATAGTACTAACGGTTCCAGGTTAACCATTAGAACAAGGCTCCCTCCGAGTAAAGAAATTTTATATTACTAACGGTTGCGAGTAGTGAGCCGTTAGACAAAATTCTATAATACTATCGGTTCATAACCTACACCCGATAGAAAAAAGTTTATAATACTAATGGTTGTGAGCACTGAACTGATAGAAGAACGTTTAAAGTACAAACGGTTTCGAGTAGCGAACCTTTAGAAGAAATTTAACAATACTAACGGTTGTGAGTACTGAACTGATAGAAGAAAGTTTATAATACTAACGGTTTCGAGTACTAAACCGATAGAAGAAATGCACCAGTACTAACGTTTGCGAGTATGGACCGTGGGAATATAGGTATTGTACTAACGGTTTGTAATCGTTAGAGTTGTGCTAGATTTCTTCTATCGTGTCGATCACTAGTAGTAAGAGAACCGTTAGTATAGACCATTTTGAACCGATAGTACAAAGCAATTCTATAGTAGTGTTCCTTCTCAAGACTATCGAAAAATGACTCTGTCAAGGATTCCAACTCCTTTTCAAATTCAGCACACTTGGTGCATGGAGTGCCTCGTAAGACACCAAAGTCATGTCGCAAAGAAATACAAGAAGCACAAGAACTCGACTTGCAAGACTCAAGCTCCAAACATGTAGAATCAAACTCAGAATGCAAAAACCCAAGTGAAAGCCTCAAAGAATTAATCTTAGAATGCAAAGAAAGGCAAAGATCACAAGAATCAAAATCAGAGGCACTCAAGCTCTTGCTCAAAAGGTCATCATGCTCTTTTTTCAAAGACCGAACCTTACTCCTCAAAGCATCAATTTGAGAATCTTGTGTGAGAAGAGCTTCTAAGATCTGGTCTTTACTCACCTTGCTCATGTTGGAGTCAAGATCATCCTCATTGATGTCATCATCTCTAAGGGCCATGAAACATAAGTCGGTGAAGTCGTCATCACTATCATGAGAAGAGATAGCAGCTTTGTTGTCCTTATCAAGACTATCATCACTTAGCTCATCAAGAGAGGACATGAAGCCTTTGTGGATAGCCTTCTTCACAATTCCAAAATTCTTCTTCATTTCAGACTTGAAGATCTTCTTTTTCTCCGGTCCTTTAGTGGTTCCCTTGAGGGTAGGGCAAAGAATACGGATGTCGCCAGGCTTGCCACACTCAAAGCATATGACCTCTCCTCGCTTTCCTCTCTTCTCTCTCCTTGCTTTCCAAACCCTCACAAATTCTTTAGTAATCAAAGCAAGCTCATCATTAGAAAGCACATCTAGAGCCTCATCCTCAAGAGAAGTAAGAGGAGAAAGTGAAAAACCAAATGAGGACCATGAAGACCCAGATGAGCTAGGATTCAGGAGGAGACATCGCTGCCCTAGTCATCTCATAGGTCTTGAGAGAAGAATACAAATACTTGGTCATCAAGACATCTTGGTTCTTAGCCTCCATAATGGCGGTGGTTTTGATATGCCAAACCATTGGACTCAAGGAATCCATGATCTTGCGACATCTCTCAGACTCAGAAAGATCTTTGCCTACAGAACTCAACTTATTGACAAAAGTATCAAAATAAGTGAAAAATCCATCAATAGACTCACTCGACTGCATCGTGAATTGCTCATACTTAGATGTCAAAAACTCATGCTTCATGCTCTTAACTTGAGTGGTACCCTCATGGAAAGCTCCGAGGACCACCCAAATATCATGAGTAGTGGAAAGCCGTCAGATGCAGTTGTACTCAATCCATCCTAGGGCTCCATAGAGATAGTTCATCGCCGTCAACTTCATCGCCCTCTAGTTGAGTAATGCCTGTGCTCTGTTAGACTCATTAATTTCAGCGGGCTCCACATATGCATCTTCAATGATCTTCCATAAGTAAAAGCTTTGAGACTTGATGTATATCTCCATGCGTTTCTTCCAATATGGAAAGTCATCACCATCGAAGATGGGTGGCTTGCTTGCGTACTTTTCAGTCGCCATGGCTCAAGAGACAGTGAGGTCTACAAATGAGAGCAACACCGGACTCTAATACCAATTGAAAGACTAGATTGCGAACAGAGAGGAGGGTGAATCAGTTTTGCAAAATAAATTCCCAATATGCAAGCAAAAAAAAAAAGAGAAGGTATGAAGATGTTAGGGGTGTTCGGATATCTCAAATATAGCTATCTCCAATTATAGCACCACCTCTCTTGATATCCAAAAATCTCCATAAAAAAGGAGAAATAAAAAACAAGAAACAATCAACTACAAGTATGTAAACAATCAATTGCGAGTATTTAAACAACCAATTACGAGTGTTTAAACAATCAATTGCGAGTATTTAAATTGCGAATATTTAAACAATCAATTGTGAGTATTTAAACAAGTATATACAAAAATTTAAACAATCAAGAAAGAGAGAGAAGATTTAACTTTTTATAAAATATTCAAGAACCAATAAAAGGGTTAAGAATACAAAAAGTTCAAAGGCTGAGCACAATAATCAAAAACTCTCTCTTAAAGTGATGGGAAGCTCTCCATAGCATCCCCTACTCACTCCGTACCTAGGATAATCTCCATAACCCATGTGGGACTAATCCTAACAGCTGGTGGAAGTTTGGGTCTAAAGCCCATTTAGCCCAAGTCCTAATCACTCATTTTACAATATTCGGAATTACAGAATTTTCTGCACAACAGATACTAAAACAGACATAAGTTCATCATCCAAACTCCAATTTTGATGTTCTTAGATCTGTTGGAAAGATAGCTTCGAGCTCTACAACTTTCCTGTTAACACGTTTCTGATATTAAGTCTCGGTCAGCACAGAATCATCTCCCAAGTAGAGCCTTTATACATAACCTTCCATACGGAGTCCGTAGACCGTCTTAATGACTTTCTTAGACATTTTGAGCACCACCTATGCTCTCTATGATGTCTCCATGTGTCCACCTTAATAATGAATGGCTCACCTCCAACCAGACAGTCTCTCCCATTCCGGACCCCGACTGGCAACCTCTACACTTCTACCGATTCGAGCCACTTCGTACATCTTGGTGCAGCACAGCTCTACGTACTTGGTGTAGCAACGTACAGTGCCTCTGCAAGTCTCTAGTGCCTCCGACATATCCCGAACCCATCAAGTATCTGACTCATCCAAGAGCGCCACTCTGAATGTCTAATCTTGTTGCGAGCACACCAAAACTTTGGAATACCTAAAACTTGCATCATAACAAAAGAACCCATCACATAGCACTATTCACACATAATGACAACATAAAGGAACATAGAAAGATATATCCAATTCAAAGTATTGTCAAATCACAAATCACACAAGTTTAGGCAATCACATGGGTTTACAGAGGACACTAGGAAATTTTCACAGATTCAAGCGGAGTGAATCAAACTTTACGTCTTGGGGGTACTATCCTGAGGCTTTACGATGGAGCCAAAATTCTAGAAGTACTGTAACTATACCATAAAGCGGTTACAACAATAGCTAAGTACAGGGAAAGGAGGGATGTCCTCTCCCAAGCACCAGAAGAAAGTTACACAGGCGTTCGAACAGACAAGTCCTATTCTCGAGCGCTAAAGCCTCTACTGTTTAGGCTAAACATTTTCTTTCTTTTTCGTCTCTCTTCCCCTTGCCTCGTTCCTTATTTAAAGCTCCTCATCGCCAATTAATTCTCCTGAGATATCGGGATGCCGTTGAGTAACCACAAGACAGTTATGATTCGAACACTCAATCCAAAGATAGCGGTTTTGAGCCTTATCTGCAGAGAAATCATGGGTTTTAAAACTATTGTCCTTGCTGATAGTTGGGTCCACAATGTTAGGGACTTAGTAACTACCTTTAGGTTTAATCCTTGCCACGTGTATGGCAGCAAGGGCTCTTTACTTCGGTAGTTGTGTGTGCTGGAACTTTGCCACGTGTATGGCAATAATAATCATCCTCAACAGAATTCATGAAATAAAATTGAAATTTCACTTATTGTAATGAGGATAACTTAAACATAATAATTATAATTATTTCAGGAGTCTTTCTGTGAACAAGTTCAGTTGATTCAAGTCCAAGCGAGCTAACATCTGGCTCTGCTCAACTCATGAACGAAAACAAGGTGAGAATTTGACTCAAATTCAGCGCACTTTCTTTCTAGCTGAGCCCAAACAAATCATGAGTTTCAAACTTTTTACATAATGCTAAGAATTACTACACAGACTATGCTAGCATTTTTGAACCATATATCTTGATTTTAGTTTTTGGATCCGCCATGACCACTTGCCACGACCGAACCCAGTAGATTTGGAAGCCCTTCCCGGCTTGTGCTCAACGCAAGCACTTTTTCATTGTGTTGGGAGTTTTCTACTTGTCTTGATCATGCCAAATCCTGATCTTCCAAACAGGGCAACTAACACACAAAAAGAGTATCATTTTTACTGATGCAGTTAGCTGTACACTTGTACTTTTGCTGTATACATTAGTGGAAGAACAAATGGTTAGGCAATAAATTGCCAAGAATGTTTAACCTTTCCTGAAACCAAGAAACCAACGATCCTAAAACAAGATGATGTTCGATTTGAAACAGCTTCATGGTGATCCTGCAAAGTACATATCATAGAATACCAGTCTCAGTTATGCAACTCCAAGCAGGCAGTTTCTGAAGGTCCATCTCTGCCATGGAGCTTCTGATGTCTTCCACTTCTCCCCATCTGTTATCACCTGCCTGTATATTGCTGAGCACAACATGGTAGCCAACATTATCTGGCTCCAACTCCATTAGTTTCCGAGCTGCGAAAGCGGCAAGTGTAGTATTCCAATGCGTTCGACATGATGCAAGGAGAGCACCCCATATTCTTCCATCCGGCTTAACCTTCATGCCACTTATCACTCTTAGAGCTTCATCTAGGTTACCTGACCGGCCAAGCATGTCCACCATGCAAGTGTAATGGCCGAGCTCAGGTGTGATACCGAACTTTCTTTTCATGCAGTCAAACAACTTGCGGGCTTCATTGACAAGCCCTGAATGGCTGCACGCTGACAGCAAGCTCAGGAATGTGACTCTATTCGGCCTTACCCCTTCCTCCTGCATTTGATGGAACAGTGCGAGAGCATCCACACCATCACCATGGATTGCATAGGCTTCAATCATTGAACTCCATGCGACAATATCTTTCTGACTGATGCTGTCAAAGCACCTTCGTGCCAAATGAAGGCTCCCACAGGTAGCATACATAGTAACAATGGATGTCTCCAAGGCACTATTCTCTGATTCTGTAGCATGATTATTCCTTATGATGGATCCATGAGTTGCTTTGCCTAAGTGTAAAGCACCCAATTCTGTGTAACTGACAACTAATCCTTGTAGCATGTCAGCACTGGGAGCAAATGGGGAGCTCAGCATTCTTCCAAACAGATGGATTGCTTCAACAAACTGCCTATTGTGGATGAAAGCAGAAATCATGGATGCCCATATGGAGCTGCTCTTCCCCTTGAGTTCCTCGAACAATTGAAATGATAATGCCAGCTTACCACATTTTCCATAAAAATCTACTAATGAGGCCATCAAGATTATGTCAACGAGCCCACTCCTAACCGCAAATGAATGCAGCTTCTCGCCTTGTCGAAGGCATCCATGTTTGGCAAATGCAGCAACAACCACTGTTAGCGTCTCACAGCTCGGGCAAACTTCTTCTCTTCTCATCCTTTCATACATATCGACCACTTTATAAACATCCTCAGCTGAAAAATACTCAGAGATAAGGATGTTCCAAGAAACTGTGTCCCTTTCTGAAGCCTGCTCGAAAAGCTTCACCGCGTCCTCAAAGCTACCTGATCTGCTCAAGTGTGTCAAGATAGAGTTGTGCACCAGCCGGTCATTGCACAGCCCACTCTTCACAGAGAAGCAATGCAGCTGCCTCCCCCCGACAATGTCTCTCTCTGCCGTGCACGCTCGCAACAGCACAGCAGCCGTCACATTGGTCGGCTCACAACCATCCAGTTGCATCTCAGAGACAATCCGACACACCCCTGGCATGTCCCCAAGGCCGACATACCCGGACATCAGGGACGTCCAAGAAACCACGTCCCTCGCACGCATTTCGTCGAGCAGTTGGCGCGCGGCCGCGACCATCCCGTGCCGCGCGTAGGCCTCGATCAGAGTATTGCAGAAGTATATGTCATGGCGAAAGCCGGCTCGGAAGCCGACGGAGTGGGCTGCTACGACGAGGTGTTCGCGGCCGGTGAGCGCCCAGGCGGCGCGGTTGAGGAGGACGAGGGAGAAGGCGTCCGGGCGGGCGCCGGAACGGAGCATGGCGGCGAAGGTGGCGATAGCACCGGCTGGGTGGCCGGTGTGGAGGCGGGTCCGGATGGTGGAGTTCCATTGGGAGGTGGACGAGGCGGCGGAGGAGGAGGACGGTGGCTTGTGGCTATGTGTAGCGGCTTGAGAAGTTCGCAGAGCAAGTGTTCGACGAAATGGATGATGAGAAAAATTGGGCATCTGATGTCATATGTGGCCCAGGGGAGTGAAACCCGGTGCGGTAGGAGTGCCGTTGGTAGTTACTCGACCAGACCACTCCCGTTATGTTGTTTGGTGTTTATACTCACAGTCAAGGTAAATTTTATTTTGAAAAATTGGTTCATACTGTTTAGACCGATAATTCTATCAAAATATTATTTAAATATTTCAGATCAGTAAAATATCATTCAATTTTTGCATCATTAATCATTCTAACATTTTTGTTAACTACCACTAATATTTTTAGTTTCAAAGATTATAAATTTTTAAAGAGATAAGGTCATGTTTAGTACTTCTATTTTATACGAAAATTTATTTTGATTTCTTTAATTTTAAAAAGACAAAATTGATTTCTAGTTTTCGAATTAATTTAAAAAGATTTTTTTAATTTAAATCAGATTTAAAATGATGTTGCGCTAATTGAGTTACACACAAGATCTCTACTGTGGCCCTACTACTACGAAAATTCTCTTCTACAAGATTCTTCTCTCAAAACCTGTCTCTGCCCTTTGCCACAGGCTCCAAGAGTGCGATTTCACTGGCTCCGAAGTCCGGTGACCTCGTGGTTGCCTCTCGCCGGTCCATTTCCTCTATCTCGCGTCGATCTGAGGGTCGGGCTCGTCCCCGGCCGCCGCGAGCTCGTGCGCTGTTGAGCGCTGTCTCCAGTGGGTTGCTACGGGGCCAAATGGCCTTTGAAATGGAGCAACGGCGACCTCAGTCGCAGGGAAACTGCCGGCGAGCGGAGCTCGAGGCGGTCTCGCGTGAGCAATCCTCTGTGGGAAACAACAGCGACGACGAACTCAGTTTAGGCCACTACAAGCCGTGGCACATCAGCTTCGTGCTCGTGCCATTCGAGTTCGGCTAGAGAGCTTTTCTGGGGTGCACGTTTGCCACTCCTGTCGTGGAGATCATGTTGGCCAACTTGTTGCTATGCTCTGGCTGGAGTTTGACATCGGGAGCTGGATCTGGTGGAGATCGGTTTGACGGTGCATAGGAAGAATCCTCTCTTGCTTGTGGCTAAAACGACCAGTGATACATATTAATTGGTATATTACTTTTCTGATCATTTCAAGACATGCGCACTGCCGGCTGCATCGTCATCATGCCACGTCAAAGAGGGCGAGGGTACGGACTAGGCGGTGTAGGTGGTTGGTGGTGAAGATCTTGGGCAACCTGATCAGGGTGGAGCTCGACGGCGGCATCGGCGGGGGTGGAAAGCCGGAAGGTGTTCGCAGGAATGATGATGTATATACATGGGCCTAATCACTGCCTATAAGTGAGATCATATTCCATAGATCATGTGATATCATATTTGTCATCTAATCAACACCTACACCATTGCAACATCTCATGTTCGATTTAAATTCGAAAAAATCATTTTGAGTTAATTAAAAAAAGGATGAATCAATTTAGTTCTTTTAAGAGCACAGCATCAAAATAAGTTTCTCTCCAAAATGGAGATAAAAATGACTTTACCCCATTTTTAAAATTTCAACTTTTCCCTGGCAGCCTTCTTCCTAGCTCCTTCCTCTACTGTCCAGATATCGAGACAGGAGTTGCTCTCGCTGCTGGCTACGTCCATCAACACACACAAGCGCAAACCAGGACCACAAAAATCCATGAACTTCACGGCCGCCAGCACTGCATCCTCGGCCGATAACGGCATCGAGTGCTGCCTAAGTTTCCGAGATCCCCATCTTGCTATTCAGTTCGTGTCATTTGGTGTGGCATTTTCACTTGATTTGATTCATGTGGATCACTGGATCAGTGCATGTGTACAATGTCATACGCGGCGGCATGTTCACTTGATTTGGCGGCATGTTCTGACGGCACATTTCATATGCGGCGGGCAGCGGGAGCTCGCGATGACCGGGCGGGAGTGAAGCATGCGGTACATCTCGTACGCGGTACCCAGGTGGTTCCGACGCTTGCTCGCGGCTGCCCCCAATGAGACGGCCAGGGTGGCGGCACCGTCGCCATCCTATTCTCTAGCAGTAGAGGCAGAGGCCCCCCGCTGAAGTGAAGGTTGAGGCGGGAGGTCGTGGAGTGTGCTGTCCTCAAATTTGTGATGTTTGTGTTGGTTTTTGGGTGTTTTGTGAAACGTTTTAGTAGTGAACCAAGAGCTAGTGCTTGCTGGTCAATCCTAAGTTTGAAACTTAGGCTGCGGAGCTTGCCACCGTTGTACGCCAGTGTCAATCATAAGTTTCAAACTTACAAGGCGCGGAGCTCACCACCGTCCTTGGCCGAGGATGCAGTGTTGAGGGTTGACACGCCCATGAGGGACGCATTTTAGTAATACTGCAAGTAAACCTTTGAACGTTGAATACTTGAGAATCGAACCCACGAAGAATAAGCATATTCATCTTTCAGATTAAGAAATTGCCAATTAAATTAGAGCAAGTAGTATTTTTTTGAGAGTTACAACTAAAATCACAACTAAACCCTACCAATCTTTGATTTTGAAAGCAGGAAAATTGCAAGTGTTAAAAATCTAAAATGTTAGAAACAAGAAGCAACAAATTAGGGTTTCAGATATTGAGAGAAAATTTAGGGTTTCAAAAATTTCATAATCATCGGATATAATTCTAACTAATGCCAGTGAATTGTAAATCAGTTTCAAGTATTCTTCAAGACAGCTTAAGTTGCTGGTATGGTCACTGGTACAACGGTAAGAGAATCACTTCCACGATTAAGTCTGGCGATAGTCTCTCTTTGTTTAGGAGTTCTGTGTTAGAGTGTCTGTCGACGATTGGAACCCAGGGGTCCTTCTGTCAAACTTATGCAAGAATGAGATGGGCTGAGAAGGGAGCCAATCAGACCCTTACCAAGATATTCAAAATATCTATGAACTAGGGAGATAGAGATTTATCTAGGTTCGAGTCTTCTTAGCTGAGTAATGAACCTACGTCCTGTGTATTTTCTTATGTGGGAAAAGAATTACAGAGAGATTGTTACAACATATGTGAGCTAGTTAATCTTATCTGGCTAAGCCTAGTCTTCTATGTAGTCGATCATCCTCCCCTTATCCTTCCCTTGAAGGTCTTCTTATACTTGTCAAAGAGATTATCGGTTATCCAGCTAAAGGCACGTCCCACAATCGCTCCTAACTACCTGTGTGTAACACCCCAATTTTTGCTACCTCTTAGCATGCTAGTCAATATATCTTCATTGGATTCTCAGATGTCTCAACCCCATTTTTGATCTCTTATCTCAAAATTATGATCCTAGGTATGCCACTACCTTAATTTAAAAAGTTGGTAGCTAAATTCCACCATTTAAGCCATTTTCGCATTTCAGTCCAAAAGTATTTTGATTGATCCTTTTCAAAATTTCCCAGGAGCCTGAAAAGGCTAAAAGCCACAAATTAGCTCCAAATTTTGATCTGATTCAGGGACATCTCCCAATTTCTTTTCTAAACAGAATCCTCTTCAGAGAAAATCTCAAAATCTCATCCTAGGTCTCATATTTCAGCCTCGACAAAAAATTCAAACCCTGATTTCCCTAATTACCCTAATCTTTCTGCTTTTGTTTTGCTCAAAACTTGATAAAAAACACTAGATTGTGTCTTCTGTCCGTGCAAACCTACTTACTGAATTTAGTGAGTCCAATTGGCAAAGCCAGTTTCAACCGAAACCAAGTTTATTGCTAGATTCATAGTTCAGTCCAAAATCAAGTTCCAGAAATTACGTTCCAATCCAAACTTCTTTTTCCAACCCCTCCTTTCGACCAAGTTGCTGCTGTTTCAACCAGGCCCCAGCAGCCGTTCGACCAGCGCTGTTCGCCGCAGCCTTCGCCACCGGTCAGCGCTCGTCTCCACCTGTGATCGTGTCCGACGTGTCCGTGTGTGGTGCTCATGTTGCACCAAAACCATCCACTGTGGCAACGACCAACGACCGCCAGTAGCGCCGTCTCGTTCTGTGCGCACGCATGCCTGCAGCCGTTAGGAACTTTTTGCCACATCACCACCATGCTGAAGTCGGCCATCGCGTCGCTCTGCTCCAGTCAAGATTTGGCGTGATTCTCTTCTCTGGCAGAGCTGTTGCCGCGTCCCAATGCCATGCATGCCGTCTCGATCCCGCCACCGTCACCAGTCACACCATATCCAGCTTGATTTGCTTCAAGTCTCAAGAGCCCCAGCCCGCTACCTATATAAACCCACCCCCTCGCCCAGAGCTTCTTCACACCTCTAGCAGCCACTAAGTCCCAGTTTCTTCGCATTTCTTCTTTGTCTCCGGCTAGCCAATGAGAGGGAGCTCGGTGCCAGTTCAGCCTGTTGTGCCAATCCTCAAATTGATCAGACTAGTGAGTCCCTCTCATCTACCTCTCTGTGCTATAGCATTTAATTGCATCCCGGCGGACCCTGTCGCCGGTGATCGCTGGATTTCCCCTTTTGCCCTGTTTCGGCAATGCCGCCCGTTTTAGCCCGAATTGATCCTTCTTGTAGTGGAATGTCTTGACCAGTAGAGCACCTCCAGCAAGCCTGTGATCTTAGTTTTCAAATTGAAGCTCGCTGTGTAGCTTTCCCCTTTTTCGTGCGCTACAAACGACCGACTCTCGTCCCCAGGCCGCACCACCTATTCCCCGGCCAAACCAAGTTCACCAGTAGCTTTCCCCCTCCACCCTGTTGCTCTCGTCGAGAGGAATTAATCTCTAAAGCCGTGTATTAGGTTTGCCCAAATCTCTCTTCTTCGTCTCTGGCCGCGACGTCGAACTTCTAGTCGGCGCCGCCTTAGCCCAATCCCTCTTAACATCACCATCTGGACCGATCTAGAAACTCAACCGTGCTCTTAGATTGGAGTTTAATTCATCAAATCGCCTTGTCGCCGTCGAGGTGTTTTCTTCTCTGGCACAGCTTGCCGCGCTCGCCGTCCACCAGCCACCAGTCAAGACCAATGCTCCAAATGGCAATAGTTAGCCCACTTGGCTCCAGTAGCCTCGATTTCTCAATGCGCAGCACCAAAGCCCGAATTGAGTAACCTACTCCTCGCTGCCGTGCCGCCTGATCACCATCGACTACTACCGTCGACGCCACTTTGTCCTGTAACTCTGCCTTAGTCCCTTGAGCATATTTCTCTTCTACCCTGATCTCTGGTTCTGCACATAATCGCAAGTTTGAGCCATGCCAAGCTTTGTCCAGAAGCTGTTCTGTGCCGTGTCGCCATCGTCCTTCCTCGCCGCCGTTCATCACCATTCGACCACCTCTATCCTTGAAACTACCATTAGATTCCTGTCTTCTTCGCCTACCTCCCAGACATTGTTGGTGAAGCAATTGAAGTTCAGAATCATCTCCACTGTTTTGCCCTAGTTTTTGACAGTGTCAGCCTTTGTCAGCCAATGGCATTGGCCCTGTTCGACCCCTTCTGGTTGAGCAAATGAAATTCTACTTTGTCCACTAAACTTATGGAGCCATTTTCTACATTTTCTTCTACTGTCTCATCTTGAGAAGACCCCTCTAAAGCCAACTTAAGGCCATGTCTAACCATGAACCAAATGTTAGCCCTTCGACATTCAACATTTCAGAGTCAACCGCTTTGAGCTACGCTCAAGTATCTTTGACCAGATCTTCTCTCTTGCATTCATATCTATATACTGTACACAAGTATTTTCTGTATGCTTCTGTAGTGCGATGTGTTGAATTGTCTCGTTGGTTGTGTGCGAGAATAGTGCAAGAAGCAGAACAGTCAACAGAAGACTTCGAAGAACCCTTAGAGCCATCAGACCCCACACTGCAAGGCAAGTCTCTACCCTTGATCATGTCTCCCAGTATTTTGAGAAAACTAGGATGATTTCTGTTTTAAAGTATATGCATGCTCTATGTTCAAATAAAGTGCTATATTGAAAGAATATGAATAGATACGACCTAATTTCTTGTAAAGCCCCTCATGTTTGTATATATCATGAACCCTTGTCACCCTAGGATATCATGCTTAGGCTATGCTTATGCTCAAGATTATGTGTTAAGTGCTAAATGGTCACATGTGTGAAAAGTAGGTTCAAAACTCTTTTGTGAAAGGAAATGTGATTGGAATTGATAGTGAGGATGGTTTGATTGGTTGGTGCTATATGCACATCGGGAATGTGAAAGACTCCTCACAAAATATTCATAAGGACAAGAACCTTGTGTTGTACTTCTATGCGGCATGAAAAACGTACTAACCACTTGCCCGGTATGGGAAGGGCGCAACATGGTAGCTTTCTCGGTATTAGCTTTTCCCTGCAATGGTTGTCGGTCCGATTTTGAGAGGAAACTGGTGGGCCACAGAGGGCCACGAGTGGTGTGAGCTAATGAGTGAATTAGGAGTATTGAAGGAAGATGCCCTACGCCAGGATTCTGAGTTGTGCGTGGTTGAATCCATAGGCTGTCTTGCGGGACCATAGGCCAAGCCTAGGAAGAATTGGCTGTGGGGAGTACCCACAACGGTAATGGGATTGAAATGTCTATTTACTGGGCAGGGGATTGTTAATGCTAGGATTGTAAACTGTTGTGTGATCTCGGCCTTGTCACATGCGTAAAAGTCGCATGGAGAGGTACCAACTTGAAAGCTGAGTGATCGGTGGATTAAAGTGGTACACCTTTGCAAAGTTATAAAAAGTATCAGATACTCTAAGCTTCCAGGTCATGGAGTCTGCGCGTGGTGGATTCTATCCATGTCGATGCAGCACAAGTAGTTTTTGGGAAAGTTTTTCATAATATTGATTAAAGTGGTGACTCATGGAAGACCGCCACGCATAACATCTTCTGAAAATCTAGTTTAGAATTTTAAAAGCTTTGCTTTTTGAAAGCAAAACCTTTTCCTCAAAACTTAGATTGAAAAACTATTCTATCCTTATCTATGAACCAAAGAGCCTATCTTTTGGAAATCCCCCTCATCTATATACCTGCATTCTTAATTGAGACTTGTTGAGCATTATGTGGACAACGTGCTTACTCTTTCCTTTGCAAAAAAATTTAGAGGAAGGATTCACTGATCCCGACTCCTACGCTCTTGAACCCAATGAAGAAGAAACTACCCCCGAGGATCCAGCTTACTAGAGGGTCACTTACCAAGTGGAGTCCGATGTGGAGGAAGCTCATGCAACACCGCTGCAATTGAAGATGAAGATCATTTAAGCCCTTTTGCTTGTTGTTGTTGTTTCATTTTGTGCCGACCTTTGTGTTGAAGAAAACTCCTTGATTTTGTATCAACGCTAAATTGCGTCATTTTGGCGCTATGTTATTGTAATGTTGGTCCATGTGATCAGCATTTGTTTTAATTACTTGCATTGTTATATAATGCATCTTGTTGTTGTGAGCTTGCAATGTATCATTCTGAGTGCAACCCACCTGGGTGGTTGCCACCGGATTCCTCAAATGAGGGTCCCACATTGTGTTAGCCGTGGGTCATGGGTGCGTGGTGGTTGCTGTAGATCATGGTTATGTGGCAGTTAAGTAGTTTTGACTTGGCATCGTGGATCTGCTTTACCATCCTAACCTCCTTCGATGGTCACCTCGCTAAGGACTTATGATTATCTCGAGAATAACCATAAGGATTAAGGTAAGGTCATGATAAAGGGTGATCGCGTACCTCTGCGACCACGATAATGAGATTGGTCTTTGTATCTGCGAGAGAGTCTGGTGATAGGGAGATATCTCTGTGACCACAGTGTCTGCGGATACAACAATGGATTTTATGATGAAAATTGTTTTATTATAATTTTCATCAAATAACATGGTTCTTGGGTTATGATGACAATATGGTTCTTGGGTTATATCCCCTGACCCTTGGCAACCATAGGAAGGTACTTTCGGACACAGTACGCTATGTGCAACCATGGAACGCTATGCGCGACCATGGACGCCTTAGGACAACTTAACAATTCTCGCAGCTAGTCCCCGAATTTGAAGTGACAAAGGCCCTATGTCACTTCAAATTCTCAACAGTATTCGGCGCTTCAAATTTTCAACAGCACTGCATCATTTTGTATCCCAACGTACCTCAAGGGGGAGAAATTACCCGGCATACACTAGGAAAGATCTCGAGGCCTTCGCACTGTGCCCTAGGCCGGGGACTCGAAGCGTCACCTTGGTAATCCTATAAATAGCTATTCCTTTGCTGTGGAATTTCCAACTCCTTCACAAATTTCTCTAAGTCTCAAACCTTTCGTATCCTTATCCTTCTATTCTAATGGCATCCCGAACCAAGAGCGATTCAATGAGGAAGGGGATGTTGAGGCTTTGGGCCCCCAGGGGATCAGTGCTGCACCTTCGTCTCAAGAGGTAATGCTCTCTTTATAGATTGGTGTAGGTTTCTTTTTAACTATAGTTTTTCTAAGGCGATTGGGTTTTCGCAGCCCCTTGATCATTCGGTAGCTTCCAAAAAGCAATCAAGTGATGATGCCGGATCATTTTCTGGCTTTTCCTCAAAAAAGCAAGCTGGGGCCTCTTCTTTGGTTACCCGGTGTCAATATGATAGAGGGAATGGGGCTTCAACCCCTCAGCTATCTGCTGAAATTGTGGCTCTGGTCCCACCCATGCCACACAAACTTCTCCTCATGGCTTGAGGTAAAGTTGTCTTTTTCTCTAACTAAATCAAGTCATTTAGTCAGGGATGTACTAATATGGTTTCGGATGATTTCTTCAAGATGTTTTCCTCTCATTCTCCTCCATTGATGGAGGAAATGGATGCAATGGACCTCACTGTGGCCCTATCAGCGTCGTCCTCCCCGGTAAGGATTCTCACTTTTTGAACTTTTTTCTTGTTTATTATGTTCATGACCTGGAGCGATCTGATGGTCGTATAGGGAAGTGGAGCAGGGGAAGAGCTGGGCAAGGTGAAGGCCTTGTGTCCCTCCCTCCAGGAGGAGAACGAGCGCCTCGAGGAGAAGTACATCCGATGAGGGCTCGACCTGGAGGCTCTCCAAAGGATCGTCGACTGCTTGAAGGCGATTGGCGTTAAGGCTAGGGAGACCACAAAGCTGGCTCGACAAAAGGAGCAGCTTGTTCAGGAGGAGAAGAACATCGTGGATATAATCATCGCAGGCTGCAGTCTCACCATGGACACCCTTGAAAAACTGAGGGAGGTCGTGGGCTCTCTTGAGGCGTACGTAGTTGATCCTAAAGAGCACAACTTGTCTCTTGAGGAGTCTTGCTTTTTGGTTGCGAGTCAAATTGACTCACTGCTAGATGTAATTAGGGCTAAGGCCAAGCCTTGACCTTATGTTTTTTCCTTTTTAGTTGTAAATTATATTTTTGTAAATGATGAAAATATTATCAATGATGAAAGAAAAGTTTGTTCTCATGTCGATTTTCTCGATATTATGTCCAGAACATCCTTGGACTATTCCCTTATCCCTTTTCTTTTTCTTCAATCATAGAAAGGTAAGCTCAACCACGGGGCGATGTGCGTGACCATAGAATGATTATCGCAGCCGTTGGAAGGTTATGTGCGATCATAAGAATGTCAATCTCTGTTGACTAGCCCCCAAAGTCGAAGTGAAAAAGGCGTTCTTTTTACTGGAGAAAGGCGTTGTAAGCTCTGAAAAGGCGTTTCAGGTTCTTAAAAGGCGTATTTTCACTTCGACTTCCCGCTTAACCAAAGGAGAACATCGAGTGCGCTTGTCAGGTCTGTTTTGACGGGCATTTAATGCAAAACACTTTTTTGTCATGCGGCTTGAACAGCGGCCAAGAACCCGAGGGAAGTGGGTTTTTAAACCTCTCGTCTCAAGCCTTGCCTTCGCACAGAACTTTCATTGAAATTTCTTAAGTTCATAAGAGGTGCTTTCGTTTGTAGAGCTTCCGAGCCTTCATCTTCCTCCACCAAACCCTAACCTTATCGCGTGTTGGACACGATCCAGTCACCGATCGGAGGAGAGTTTGTTGGCGTTGGAGGCTGATGGTTATCTTCCCTCTAGGTCGCCGATTCCATGGAGGCCTACTAGGGAGAACGAGGAGAGCCCTAAAGTGCAAGAGGGCGAGTTGGTGGTGCTTGAGGACTTCTTGCACTGTGGTTTTTGCCTCTTGGAGAGCGACTTCTTGCGGGAGATCCTCGCCCACTTTGATTTGGAGTTGGTGAATTTGAACGCCAACTCAGTGTTGATCCTCCCCACATTCTAGCATTTGTGCGAGGCTTATATTGGGGTTTTGACCAGTGTTATGTTGTTCCACCAGTACTATTTTTTGGCGAGTTCGAAGGGCACCGCCGCCCTAGGCTATGTCTACCTTCGGTTGTAGGAAAAGAAAGACTTTCTCCCGTTTGCACTTTGTGACTCAGTTCACAAGTGGTATCTACGGTGGTTCTATTGTGCCACGCCGAAAGAGACTCATCTCTGGTTCACAGATCGGCGGACAGAGAAGAGCAAGGAGAAGGATATCCCTCCCCCCCTTGACGATGAGTAGAGGAGACAAGCCTAGGTGCTGAAAGACCTGATAAGCAAGGGGTTAACTGCTCGGGACGTGATCCTAGATTTTATGAAAAATTGGATCAGTCCCTTGAAGAAGAGGGATCCCTCGGTGTGGGAGATCAGGGCAATGGAGGACACCACCAGGGATTGCAGCCCTGGTGAGTGCCTGATTACTGATTTTTAGTCTAATGGGTGGAGTATGTCTTAATTCCTTGTTCTTTGGTTTGATGTTAATCATATTTTAGAGTTGTCCCCTTCCGATGTTGAGGTGAGGACCAGTATCCTTTTGAAAGCATTTAATCTGGTCGAGGAAGGTGATGCAAATGCACCGAGACCGAAGAGCCTTGTTGAGAGCTCCGACTAATTTGGGTAGGCGCGTCGAAAGGTATGTCTCTTCCAGAAAGACCTGTGTACATTCTAGTTTTAGGAATTGATTCACCAAAGAAAGCTCTTTTGGGTTTGTGTAGTTGTTCATGCGGCCACCAGCCCAGAAAAGGCTTGCCGGCGGTGGCATTGAACCTTCAGGGGGTTCTCTGTCGAAGAAGTAGAAGAGAGCTTCCGTTGTAGCCAAGGGCACTACCGGGGTAAGATCTTTATGAATAAGTTCCACTTTTCCTTCCACCGTGAAGGGCGCGACCTCCGTTGCTGCGGGGGTTTCTGTGAAAATCTTGCCCGCTTCGACCAAGGGAGCCGCAGGTGTGCAGGAACCAACCACAGCCACGACCGTGGCTAACCTAGGCACAACAATTAGAAGGAGTAAGGGGGAGGGGAGCGATGTGGAGGAAGATGCTTCCCTGTTTTTCTCGTAAAGGAAAACAAAGGATGATCCTGGCGAGTTCGCCTCCAAGTCATTGTCCGCGCTTGTATCCCCTAAGGGTGTGGCTTTAGGTTCTCGGAACATCTTGGGCCTCAACGTTAGGTACATGTTTTGTCCCTTTTCGCTGACTAAGTTACATTGATTAGTTTATGATGCTTAGTCGTATCGGGGAGATGCAGGGCTCTATGTGCTACCTGGCCAATGCCATGGACCGAGGCGGTGGACAAAACAGCAGAGGCGGCGGCCGTACAAAATGTCACCATGACTCCTGATGTCGCGGTTTAAGAGGCCGTTGGTGGGGAACCTGATGAGGTGACTGCTATCGAGCCTTCAACCATGGGGATGGATGAACAGGCAAATATGTATGCTGCCCCCATGGCCAAGGAAACTATGCCTTCTTCTCTTTTGGAAGAGCGAGATGAGGAGGTAGCAATAGATATGGCAGTGCAGGCTGTCCAAGTTTAGCACCTCATTGAGGATGCACAACCTTTAGCGGCGCCCTCTTGCTTGGCTCTTGTCGGCCAGCCAAGTGCATTTAAGGATACCTGCGAAGAGCTTGTACGCGAGCTGCTGGAGGTAAGAAATTTTTTTTTATCGTTATCCTCTGTGTTGTTCCTTTAGGGATTGTGCCTGTAGTATTGATTGTTTTATGCAGGGTGTGACACACACGTCAGGCTTACTGGCCGAGCGCATGAAGGTTGTCGAGACGGAGAATCGTCAATTGAAGTAGTAACTACATTGCTTCGATTCTTTAGTCCATTGAAACTGTAATAACACTGGTCACGGTAGGGAGAATTATGTCCTATAGAAGAAACTGGTTGAAGCCAAAAAAAGGCTTGCCGGAACTCTGGCCCTTGAAGCCGAGCTATGAGAGGCCAGGGAGAAAACTGCGACCTTCGACCAAGTATCAGGATTGTACAAAACGCTCAAGGAAAAATTTGAACATCTCCTGGTGCTTTGCGAAGAGCAACAAAATAAAATGAAATGTAAGTTCACTTTTAGCGGAAGATTTGCTTACCTTTGTGAACTTTATCCGACTTCATCCCATCTTCCTTTCAGTGCAAGAAATGCAGAACAAAGTGGTAACGGAAGAAAGGGATCGATATGAGGAAAAATCCATCCAGAAGGGGATAGACATCGATACGCTTCACAAGCTCTGTGAGCGTCACCAGATACCTAGCAACAAGTCTAGGGACACTGCTAAGCTAGCTCGCGATAAGAAAAACGCTTTAGAAGTGACCATCAAGAGTTGTAGCAATGTCGAGTTGGACACTTTCAAAAAGTTGAAGGTAGCTGTGGGCTTTTTGGGGGTGGACGTTATCGATCCTAAGAAGGATGATTTAAGCCTCAGTGAGTCTTGTCAATTAGTCGCTGCTCAAGCTGATTCATTGGTGGAGAGTGCTTCTAAAACTGCTGGGAGGCAAAAGGAAGCTTTGAAGTCCGACGTTGGGGCTGTAGCTTTTGCCATCCTTAGCAAGTTGAGGTGTTACCATGGTACAAATTTGGATCTGAACCCTATGGGTGAGGATGCCACTTTCGATAGTGAAAATCAGCTGAGTGAGATAATGGATGAGGTGAAACCTCTGGTCGAAAAATTACTCCAAGATATCGATCTCTTATGATGTAAAATTTGTGATGGCACCTTGTAATAGTAACATTATTGAAATGAGAATGGAAATGTTTACCTGACTTAATGATGATTTTGTACCTCACAAATACATACAGTTAGCAAAGTTTCAGATAATGCGAAACAAATATTGGAATGCTAAGTAGTTTTCCTGTCCTGATTAATGCTATAGTTATATTTCCCTAGGCCCCCTGTGACCATGCATATACTGAAGGCTGTATTCATGGTCGCAGGATTGAAATGAACCCAAGGCCGGAGTGAGAACATATAAGGCAGTCTCTAATGCGTGAGATGACAGCTTAAAAAGAGGAACTTGCTATACGCGATCTCATGGTCGTAGGAATAAGCATTTGAATAAGAAACGTGAAAGCTTTTTACAAACTAAAAGCCACTGTAGTGATCTGTAACATGCAAGTAGGTCCCTTATGCATTGAGAAACTTCTTAAAATGGGATGTCTATACTAGGTGCAATCACAAGATCGGTCAGTGAATCCGCTTAGGCATTTGTGATAAAAATGTTTATTGCGACCAGCCCTCGGGTGTGGCCTGAGAAAAGATAGGGACGGAAAGTAGGAAAGTAATGACAACATAAAGTGGAAAGAACGCTGGATTAAATCTGAGGAAGTGGAAGGACTTACACGTAAAATTTTTGCAATTGATCTCTGTTCCAGGTGTTGGAGAGAACTCGGCCATCTTTCGTAGCTAATTGAGCTGATCCAGGTCGCGGCATTGAGACCACAATGTAGGGACCTTCCCATTGGGGAGAGAATTTTTTGCGATTGGACTGGTTTTAGATCTTTCTCAAAACCAAGTCTCCGACAGGGCTACGTTGTCGCACCCTTTTGCTATGATATTTACGTATATCTTGTAAATATGCTACTGACCAAAATAGTGCTTGATTACACTTTCCTCCAAGAGAATGAGTTCATATTCACGTGTTTTACTTGGAGTTGTGATATTAATGTTAACCACGCGAGGAGAGCCAAGTTGGATTTCTCTTGGCAGCATGGCTTCGGCACGAAAGACTCGTTGGAAAGGCGTGTCGCTTGTTGCTCTTTTGGGTGTGGTATGAAATGCCCATAGGACAGAGTAGAGCTCCTCTACCCAAGCCCCCGAGTGTAACTTAAGGTGGTCGAAAACTCATTTTTTGACCCCTTGTATTATTTGTCTGTTGGCACGTTCAACTGCCTCATTGCTTTGCAGGTGAGCAACTGATGCGAAATAGACTTTGGTTCCGATATCGTCACAATAATCTAGAAAAGACCTCTAACGAATTGGGAACCATTATCTATGATGAGACGACTTGGGACACTGAATCGTGTCACGATGTTCTCGTGAAAGAACGTTTTTGCTGCTATGGCGGTAATGGTTCAGACTGGTTCGGCCTCGATCCATTTAATGAAAGTATCAATGGCTAAGAATGAGAACTTGTATCCATTTACGGCTTGGGGCATTGGTCCCAGAATATCTATTCCCCATACGGTAAATTGCCAAGTAAGGGGAATAGTGTGTAGTGCATATGCTAGCTGATAAACTTGATGAGCATGAAATTGACACTGGTGGCATGTCTTGACCAAGTGTCTGGCATCATTGAGTGCCGTAGGCCAGTAATACCCTTGTCAAAAAGTTTTTCTGACCATTGTTCTATAGGATGTATGTGTGCCACACATGCCTCCATGGATTTCCCTTAGAAGGTTTTGTCCTTCTTCGTGAGGGATGCAACACATGAGTACGCCTTGTGTACTATTTTTGTACGGGGTCCCTTCGACCAATCTGTACATGCGTGCTATTCTAACTAACCGATTAGCTTCAGTTTCGTCCTCGGGCAAGGTCCCATGCACTAGATAGATCCTCAATAGTTGGATCCAATCTACTTCATGCCCGAGGGCGGCGACGTTAGTTATCGCCTTGGCAACACATGAGTACGCCTTGTGTACTATTTTTGTACAGGGTCCCTTCGACCAATCTGTACATGCGTGCTATTCTAACTAACCGATTAGCTTCGGTTTCGTCCTCGGGCAAGGTCCCATGCACTAGATAGATCCTCAATAGTTGGCTCCAATCTACTTCATGCCCGAGGGCGGCGACGTTAGTTATCGCCTTGGTCTTCTCGGTGATTGAGGGATCTTTTAAGTTCTCAATGAACACTCCTGCCGGAGTGGATGCATGTGAGCACCCAAGTTTCGATAACTGGTTTGCGAGAATATTCTCTCTTCACGGAACGAATTGGACTTCAAAATTTCTGAAGTATTTTTCCAATTTGCTCACTTCGTCTAGGTAATGAGCCACTGTCTCGTCGGAGGTGCTGTACTCCTTGTTTACCTGGTTTATGACTAGCTGTGAGTCTTCCCTCACCACTAGCCGATGGACTCTAAGGGATTTGGCTGCTCGAATCCCAACTAGAAGATCTTCATACTCTAGCGCATTATTTGTTTCGACAAAGTGGAGTTGTATGACGTACTGGAGTTGGTCGACCTGAGGCATGATTAAGAACACGCCAGCCCCCGAGTTCAAAAAATTGCGAGAATTGTCGAAATACATCATCCAAAGGTCGTTAGTTGACAAATCTGCAGGTTCTTGCGGAAGGGGTTTGGGATTAGTCCATTCGACCACAAAATCGGCAAGCGTTTGAGATTTGATTGCTATGAGAGCAGTGAAATGGAGATCGAACACTCCAAGTTCTACTACCCATTTCACAACTCGACCAGTTTCTTCCAGATTATGGAGTATGTCCCTTAAGGGGAAGGACGATGGCATGAAAGTTTTGTGCGCTTGAAAGTAATGTCACAGCTTTCGGGAAGCCATTAAAAGGGCATAAAGTAGTTTTTCGACCTCGGGGTAACGCTCCTTTTGTCCGTTTAGTACTTCGCTTATGTAATACACTAGTCATTCCACTCCGTCCTTTTATGCGATCAGTAGTACTGCACTGATCGCGCAAGGGGTTGCGGCTAAGTAAATGAGCAACAGCTCTCCCATTTCTGGGGAAACTAACACTAGAGCACTTGATAAATATGCTTTAACTTCCAAAAAGACTTTTTCGGCCTCATCTGACCACTGGAAACCATTGTGCTTATGTAGTACATTAAAGAATGGTAAACCACATTCACCTAACCGCGATATGAAATGACTTAAGGCCACCATTCGACCTGTTAGGCTATGGACGTCCTTCGTTGATGAAGAGGATCTTATTTGCTAATCGGTTAGTGGTGAGGTTATTTGCTAATCGTTGATGAAGTTGATGAAGAGGATCCCATGAACAAATAAGAAAACTTAAAAGTTTACCAAAAGAAACTTCAAAAGAGCACTTTTCGGGATTTAACTTGAATCAAATTACAAAAAGTCTCAGTGAGATCATTTACATGATTAGAGCTTTGTAAGCTCTTTACAACCAGATAATCTAAATAAGCTTCTAAATTATGCCCTAATTGAGATAGAAAGGTCTTCTGCATCAAGCGCTGGTATGTTGAACCAACGTTCTTGAGCCTGAATGGCATTCTGACGTAGCAGTAGGTACCAAAGGGTGTGATGAAAGCAGTTTTCTCTTCATGTACTTCTACCATGCTAATTTGATGGTAGCCTGAGTACACATCCAGGAAGCTCATCAGTTTGCAACCCACAGTGGAATCGACCAATTGATCGATGCGAGGAAGGGGAAATCATCCTTCGGGCAGGCATTGTTAAGACTGGTGTAATCGACAGACATACGCCACTTACCATTGGACTTGAGGACCATGACTGGATTTGTGAGCCATTCGGGATGGTTAACCTCGCGAATGAAGCCAGTCTCTTGGAGTTTAGTTAACTCTGAACGATGGCATCTTGACGATTAGGAGCAAAGCGTCTGAGCGTCTGATTGATTGGTCATTGTCCAGGCTGAATTGTTAGCCTATGCTCGATCACTTCCCTTGGCACTCCAGGCATGTCGGATGGTTTCCTTGCAAACACATCTGCGTTAGCTCAGAGGAAAGTAATGAGCGCGAGTTCCTATTTGTCGTCCAGTGCTGACCCAAGGAAGAGCAACAAGTGAAGAAGAACAACAACCTCAATCCCAAGAGTGTGTAGATTCACTTGGAGCACAGCCTAGTATGGCAGATAATGTGGATGGAGAGGAGCAGACAAGAAGCTCAAGCTACCCAAAACCAGATGATGCAATCCATGCAAGCTCAGAAGCTGAAAGATAATCAAATGGCACAAGCGCAAATGCTAGAGCAGATACTGCAAAGGATGCCAGTAGCCCAATTTGAGGGGACGGTGGTGAGTGTGAGACTTGCAGATTTTCAGAAGACGTACCCACCTACCTTTTCTTGTACTCTTGACCCTATGATTGCCGACGATTGGTTGTGTGACATAGAGAGAAAGTTAGAAATAGTACGATGCACAGACACTGAGATGGTCCTATATGCATCTCATCAACTGGCTAGACCAGCGGCATCTTGGTGGATCAACCACAAAAACATGCATCCCAATCCCACAGGAATAACTTGGGTAGAGTTCTCTGAACAATTCCGAAAAGCCCATGTGCCTACCAGAGTAATGGCTTCCAAACACAGAGAGTTTCACAACTTGCGTCAAGGAGGAAAGATCATGACAGAGTATCTCCATTAGTTTAATTAGTTAGCAAGGTATGCCCCTGAAGACATTACCACCGAAGCTAGAAAGATAGAGCTTTTCAAGGAAGGATTGCAACCGGTGTTGCAGGTGCTCATTGCATCGCATGAGTTTACAGACTTCCAGACCTTGGTGAACCGTTTGCTCGAGATTGAAGAGAAGCATCAGTTAATGGATGACCACAGGAAGAGAAAGGCTAAGTACCAGCCAGCCAACCAAGGGAGCTTATCCCGAGGTTGAACTACAGCCGCACCACATTATCGGCCAAATCTGCAGTACTCAAACACAAGACCCATGGCAGCCAAGTGCCCGGCTTGTCACGAGAACCACTATCAGCGTGATTGTCCTCACATCAAAGTTAACTGCTTCCATTGCGGACGATTCGGTCATCGTCGAGAAGATTGCCCTTGGAGGAATCTACCAAGTCCAGTAGCAAAGGCAAGAAGTGAAGGTCAACAACAGCTTGCGGTCAAGACGTCAATCACAATGCCTACCCTAATACAATAGTATCAACGTGGAACTCCAGTTGCAAGAGGAAGATTTCCAGCAAACCGTGGAAGAAGTCGAGGAGGCCCAGCGCCAGAATGATGTAGACTCAACTATGTCACATCAGAAGAAGCTGGAGACGGATCAAACGTGGTGCTAGGTAGATTCTTGATTAACTTTGAAGTTTGTTTAATACTGTTTGATCCTGGTGCCACACATTCTTTTGTTGCTAGAATTTCTGCTGTTAAAAGTGGATTGAATATGACTTTTCTAGAATATCCTATAGCTATTCAGTCTCCTGGCTCTAGGATGCCAGTAATTTCAGTATGTAGGGGAGTGAAACTTAATATATGCGGAGAGGAGTTCTCTGCTAAGCTGCTAGTTTTGGAACTACAAGGTTTAGTGTCATACTTGGAATGGACTGGTTGTCAGAACATAAAGGACAAATGGATTGTGAGTGTAAGACCATTACCCTTACTTGTCCTAATGGGAAAGAAGTTCTGTTCCATGTTGAGAGGACACTAGTAGAACACCCAACCCAAAGTCTACACAGTTTGAAGAAGGTGGTGAACCTGATTCCTGTAGTTGAAGAAGACCTGAGTGTGTTTCCAGAAGAGTTACCAGGAATGCCCCCAGATTGAGGTTTTTGAACTCAATATAAAATTGAAGCTAGGGACGGCACCAATATCAAGATTTCCATATCGGATGTGAGTCAAGGAATTAGAGGAGCTTAAGAAGTAATTGGAGGAATTGGAGGCAAAGGGTTTCATACGACCCAGCATATCACCATGGGGAGGCCCAGTATTGTTTGCAAAGAAGAAGGATGGTGGACTTCGCATGTGTGTGGATTATAGAGCCCTAAATGAGGTTATAATTAAAAACAAGTACCCTTTATCGAGAATAGATGACCTATTTGATAAGCTTAGAGGAGCTGGAGTCTTTTCAAAAATTGAATTAAGGTCCGGATATCATCAGTTGAAGATAAAGGAAGAAGACATACCTAAGACTGCTTTCACTTCTAGGTATGGTCTCTATAAGTTTACAGTAGTACCATTCGGATTGACCAATGCCCCAACAACTTTTATAAATGTGATGAACATGACATTTATGGATTACCTGGATAAGTTTGTAGTAGTGATCCATTTGAGACTTAGCTTTGGTTTTCGCACTAGGGTTGCCCAGATTCTAATATGCGGAATAACGGGATCTTACTCAGAAATACTGAAACCCAAAGGTTGATCGAAAACACAGCTCAAAGTAATTGCACAACTCTTTATTTCAAAGAGGGCTTTACACATCGAACGTTAGGTCGCACTCGCCTACGTCGAGGAACTATAAGTGTCTAAAACTTCAATCTAGACTCGATTGTATTCGATGATCCTAACTAGACCTAGTACAAGGTATTTATAGTCCAATCGTATGAGTACGTATCCGACTCAATAACCTAAACGTATTAGACTCATATAACTAACTAATCCTAAATGGATAAGCTTAGTTATATATATATTCGGATTGGATTACAATTCCGAACAGGGAATGAATTCTTTTTCATGGTCGCGAACCAATCCATGGTCGCGGACCCATCTATGGTCGCGAAACCTTTCTGAACACGGTTAAGGTCACGAAGCCGTATGCGATCAGGACTTGAAGATCCTCCCGGATCAAGTAGTATTTGTCGATGACATCTTGATATACTCCAAAGACCAAGAGGAGCATGCAGACCACCTACGAAGTCTTGTATAGGCTAAGGGAGCGACAGTTTTATGCCAAGTTGGGCAAGTGTGAATTTTTATGAAGGAAATTTCATTTTTAGGTCACATAATGACAGCCGAAGCGATACAAGTGGATCCAGCTAAGGTCGAGGCCATGAAAGAATGGAAACAACCAGAGTCAATGACTAAGATCAGAATCTTTTCCCTCAACTTCCTCGCTGCCTCCGAGGCAAAACCCTCTCATAGAGGATGCCCTTGTTGTATCTAGGCCATTATGCTTGATTTTGATGATTAATGAAAACAAACGTTTCAGACTAATTGCATTTTTGAGATATTTGAATACAGAGTTCTTTTGGCAAGAGATACAAGATGAGCAAGATAGGAACTCAGGCCAAGGAAAAAGATGAGATACAAGTCGCAAGTTGAAAGTTGCAAAGGACCTAAGGTAAGATGAGTTTTATTTTTATCGATCTCGGTGTTTGGAGTTTGATCAGTTTAGAAATTTGGTTTCAGTTTTAATCGTACTATAAAGAGAGGTTGCAAGTCCTCCCTATATTTTCAGCATTAACCGAGAAACTCTTAGGTCACTGCATTCATTCTTTTCGGTTCGATTTGTTTTGAAAAGATTTGGTTTTTCAGATCAGTTTTTTATAGCATAAGTGTTTTTGTATTTTTAGAAAGATCTAGGCAGATATGGTGTTTCTTCTGGTGACAAAAATATAGCACTTTAAATTATCTTTCAAACGAGCTATCAAACACTTATGGATCAAAAGTTATAACTATTTTTATCCACGCTGGTTGTCAGCATGCTATGCTAACTGTTAGTATTGTTTACTGGCATTTGTCCAGAGAGCGTGTTTTTTGAGCTGAAATTTTTTTTGACCTATGCTGACTGTCAGCATGTGTTGCTGACTGTCAATATAAGTTTCGACCTCGAGCTGATTTGTTTGAGAGTTTGTTTTAACTGGTCATTTTTGTGGTCGATGCTGACTGTCAGCATATGGTGCTGACAGTCAGCATGAGCTGTCAATTTCCATATGCGACCACAAACGTCTAGCAAAGTTTTATCTGTGATTTTTGTTGAGCTGTGGTCATGGACCTGACTGTCAGTATGTGCTGTTTTGTTTCCTTTTTCGATCTCAAACGGCTAGCTGAGTTTTCTCTGAGATTTACTTCTTTCTGGTCATGACCCATGTTGACTGTCAGCATGCACTGTCACTTTTACAGCTCGTGCACAACGGCTCTTTTAGTGTTTTGGGCTATAAATAGAGGAATTGAGCAATTGTTTTAAAACACCAAGCAACCCCCTTCTCTCATATACACTTGAGCATTTGTTTGAGAGATAAAAATCTTGATCTTTTGATCAAGTCGTGAGTTTTGTGATCCACCGAGTTTTCTGTTCGCATCATTTTGCATATCTAGAGTTTCTTGATGCATGTTGGAGGTCTAGGAGAGACCTTGCAACTTATTACTCTTTGTGAACGCCCTCACCTATACGGTTTGGTGGCGTGGCCGTTGATCTATCCTGTTTGGAAATTGTCGGAGAGACTCGGCGTGATTGTAAAAGGCATCGGTGCTCACTTTTCTAGAGTGGACAAGGAGCAACCACTAGTGAGAAATATCCTTCGTGGATATTGAAGAAAGACTTATTCATTTGAGTGCCTCAACGAGGAGTAGGGGAGACCGGGCGAGTCTCCGAGATCTCGGGAAAAATCCTTGTGTTTGTCTTCTTCTCGCTTTCTTTTAATTGTGCTATATTGATTTTGTTCTTATTCTTTTGCAAAAGTTGTTTTTAATTGAAAAGTTTTTAAGCCTCCTATTCACCCCCCTCTAGTCGGCATCCTCGATCCTACATGTGGTATCAGAGCGTGGTCTCTCAATTAGATAGGCTTCACCCCCTAGAGAGAGGATGACGTCAAATGAGGGTTTTCATCTCGGTCATACCGGCCGTGCGCCTATCTTTGATGGGACTAACTATCCATTTTGGAAAGTGCGCATGTCGGTATTTCTAGAGGCCATGGGGCTTGATGTTTGGGATATTTTTAAGCTTGGGTTTACTCCTCCGGATGATCTGGCAAGTCATTCTGATGACGACAGGAGAAAACTACACTTAAACGCCTGTGCTAAAAATGCTCTCTTTGCCAGTTTGTCTTTAAATGAGTTCAACCGTGTGAGCAATCTTACCACCACTCACAAGGTTTGGACCACCCTCAAAGAAATATATGAGGGCACTACTAAAGTCAAAGAGGCAAAGTTGCTCATGATAAGGCAATGATACGAGACATTCATCATGTCATCAACCGAGTCCGTGGATTCCATGTTTACTCGGTTGAACAATATTGTGAATGAACTCAAGGGGTTAGGAGTTGTTTTTACTGACATCGACATTGTAAGAAAAATGCTCAGGGCTCTTCCAGAAAGTTTCGACACTCTAGTGACGGTACTCACCAACTCGGACCTGTCGACCACCACACCTACTGATCTCTATGGGAACCTCATCACCCATGAGATGCATCGAAAGGAGAAGAAGGAAGCAGCCGAACCTTCAGAGACGAAAAAGAAGGCGTTGGCTTTCAAAGCCGGCTCCAAAATGACTCAAGCAATGGCTCCTTCGTCGAAGATCTAGCTCTTATGGTAAAGAACACTCAAAAACTTCTTCGCAGGTTACACAAGAAAGGAGTCAACATCGACACACGACCAAAGGGGCCAAAGCAATCGAACTTCAAGGACATCATCTGCTACGGATGTCACGAAAAGGGACATATAGCCTCAAGATGTCCAAACAAGAACAAGACTTGGGACAAGAAGAAGAAATTCTTCAAGAAGAACAATGGTGCAACCAAAGAAGCTTGTTTCGGAGAATGGATGTTCGGAGGAGAGATCTCCGATTCTGACCCCGACGATGAAGGAGGTTGCTCCAAGAAACTAGCCGGACTGGCTCTTGGCAACATTTCGACTAGTCCATCCCTTTCTCTTATGGCTAAAAGTGATGAAAAGGTACATTCTAATGATCCTTCATATGATGAACTTATTGAGATGATTACTGAATTAAATGAAGTTTTGGAATCACTAAGAAAAAGTATAGAGCGCTTAAAGAAGATCATTCTTCTTTACGCTCTCAATATTCAGAATTAAAAGAGTCATATGAAAGTCTTCTCATTAAAGATATTACTAATGCTCCATCTAAGGTAGATGTAGCCATTTCATGTGATCTAAATGAAAATCCTTCTAATGCTATCTCTACTAGTTGTCATAATTCTTTTGATATACCATGTGCTTCTAATGAAACAATTTTAAATAAAAATAATGAACTTAAAGCTCAAATTGAGAAGCTTGGAAAAGGATTAGAAAATTGTTATAAAGGAAAAGTATCTCTTGATCTTATTCTTAGCAAACAAAAATGCTCATTTAGAAAAGAAGGTCTTGGATACTTTCCAAAGAAAGGAAAGAAACAAAATACAAAAACCATCTTCGTAAATGCATGCAACAAATTTTGCTTTAGATGTCATGAAACAGGCCATTCACATGATGCTTGTCCTTTAATAACGTCAAATTATTTTGATGCTTGCTACATGCTTCAAAGGTCCAAGAAAGGATATGCAATATCAAAGTTTGTTGGTGCACCCATGTTAAAGAAAAAGAAGAAATCAATCTGGGTGCCCGAAGCTTTGATCGCTAACATCAAAGGACTCAAAAGGGTTTGGGTACCTAAAAAGACTTGATTCTTTTGTTTTTGTAGGTGAACTATAAGACCGGTGGAAAACATTTGGTGCTAGACAGCGGATGCTCCGAACACATGACCGGTAACGAAAAACTGTTCACCTCATTGGAAGACAACTCAAGTGAAAATCAAAAGATCACCTTTGGCGACAATCATCAAGGAAATGTGGTAGGCTTGGGTAAAATTGCAATATCCAATGATCTCTCAATTTCAAATATTTTACTTGTTGAATCTTTGAACTTTAATTTGCTTTCCGTTGCACAAATTTGTGATCTTGGATTTTGTTGCATTTTTTTATCCTAAAGAAGTTTTAGTTGAAAGTTTAAAAGATAATTCTTTGATCTTCAAAGGCTTTAGTTTTGGAAATCTTTATCTTGTTGATTTTCACTCTAAAGATGCATCTCTTTCAACATGTCTTGTCTCTCAAATATCAAAAGGTTGGCTATGGTATAGGAGACTCGCACATGTTGGAATGCATCAATTGAAAAAGTTTTAAAGCGTGATTTGGTTGTTGGCTTAAAGATGTGAATTTTGAAAAGGATAAACCCTGTAGCGCTTGTCAAGCTAGCAAGCAAGTAGCTACTTCACATCCGATTAAGAGTGTTTTTTCAACTTTCAAACCTTTGGAACTGCTGCATATGGATTTATTTGGACTTTTCGAGTTCCAAAGTATCGGGGGCAACAACTATGGTTTTGTTAGTGTTGATGATTTTACTCGCTACACTTGGGTCTTCTTTATTTCTCAAAAATCTGAAACCCCGATATTTTCAAAAGTTTTGCAAAACGTGTTTCCACTGAATTCAAACTTTCCATCGAGGAAATCTGTAGTGATCATGGTGGAGAATTTGTTAATTCAACTTTAGTTGACTTTTGTGATTCACTAGGCATTAAATATGAATTTTCTACTTCTTACACTCCATAGCAAAATGGAGTTATGGAAAGGAAAAATCGAACACTATTAGAAATGGCAAGAACAATGCTAAGTGAGTATGACACTTCTACTCACTTTTGGGCTGAAGTCGTGCATACTGCTTGCTATTCTATTAATCGTCTTTATTTGCATCCTCTTCTGAATTTAACTCTCTATGAGCTTCTTATTGGGCGTAAGCCAAATGTTTCTTATTTTCAAGTTTTTGGTTGTAAATGTTACATCCTGAAAAAAAGAAATTTTGGTGGCAAAATTCAAAAAAGAGTAGATGAAGGCTTTCTAGTCGGATACTCCACCACTAGCAAGGCTTATTGAGTTTTTAATAAAAATTCTGGTTGCATTGAAGAATCGTGCGACATAGAATTTGATGAAACTAATGGCTCGCAAAGGAGCAAGTCTCCTGTGAAGTTTCAGGTGAAGATCTTCAAGAAGCTATGAAGAACATTACCATTGGAGACATCAAACCAAGAGAAGATGATCAAGAAGATGATGAGAATATTGAGAATGATGATCAACATGTATCATCATCTCATATTGATCCACCAGAGCAAAGTCAAGAAGAAGTAGCACAAGAAGAAGCACCAAGGCAACATCAAAACATCACCAAGGATCACCCTCTAGATCAAATATTAGGTGATGTCAGTAAGGGAGTTCAAACTCGCTCTCGTATTACCTCTTTTTTGTGAACATCATTCTTTTGGATCATCTCTAGAACCTAAACATGTAGATGAAGCTCTAAATGATCCTGATTGGGTAAATGCTATTGATGATGAACTTATGCCCTGTTTGGAAACAAAGTTTTTTTGGAGTTTTTGTTCAATACTATGGTTTTGAGAGCAACTGTGGTATTGAAAACCAAGGTCCTGTTTGGTTATAAAGCTTTTTATGGTTTTTGAAACCATGGTTTCTTCAAAACCATGGTTTTTTTGGAGTTTTACAAACTTGGCGCCGGTACAAAGTTTTGATAAAAACTTTGACCAAGAGCTCTCTCTCTCTCTCGTACTCTCTCTCTGTGCTATTCTCCAAAATTCAACTTTTCAAATTTATCAGTGTTGAAGTTGAAGTTGCAGTTGAAGTTTAGTGTTGAAGTTGAAGTTGAATTTGGAAAGTTGCAATTTCTTAGACATGAAACAAAATTTGAAATTGCAGCTTCAGTGTTGAACTGTGAATTTGAAAAGTTTGAAGTAGCAAGGAATTGGATTCTGAACTTTTAATGCTTCATGTCTAAGGAATTTGAAAAGTTTGATATCCAAACACCCATAGAAATTGTCCAACGGCTAGTTTTTTGAAACTCATAACAACTAGTACATTTAAACATCAAACTGAAAACTTTGAAAAAAACTGTGTATCCAAACACCTTAAAAAACTGTAGTTTTCTAAAAAACTGTGATTTTGAAATACTACAGAATAATGTGGTTTTGGTTGCATTACAATTTCAAAGTCATGGTTTTCAAATACTATGGTTTTCAAATGCTGTGTTTCCAAACGGGGCCTTAATAATTTTTCTAGGAATAAAGTTTGGACTTTAGGTGAAAGACCCAAGGATCATAATGTAATTGGAACAAAATGGGTTTTTAGAAATAAGAAAGATCAAAATGGTGTAGTAATTAGAAAAAAATCTCGTCTTGTTGCACAAGGTTTTACTCAAGTTGAAGGTTTGGACTTTGGTGAAACCTTTGCACGGTAGCAAGACTTGAAGCTATTCGTATACTTCTTGCTTATGCATCAAGCTTTAATATTAAGTTATTTCAAATGGATGTTAAAAGTGCCTTTTTAAATGATGAGTATCTGAATTAGTTTTTGTGGAACAACCTCCCGGTTTCAAAGATTCTAAATTTCCAAACCATGTGTTTAAACTGTCTAAACCTCTCTATGGTCTCAAGCAAGCTCCTCGAGCTTGGTATGAAGACTTAGAGACTTTCTTTTATCAAAAGGTTTTAAAATTGAGAAGGTTGACACAACTCTCTTTACAAATTAAAACGATTGAATAAGATTTGTTCATTTGTCAGATATATGTTGATGATATTATCTTTGGATCTACTAATGAACATTTTTGTCATGAGTTTGGAGAAATGATGTCTAGGGAATTTGAGATGTCAATGATCGGTAAGCTAAGCTTCTTCCTTGGACTACAAATCAAGCAGCTCAAGGACAGAACATTCGTGAGTCAAACCAAGTATGTGAAGGACTTGCTCAAGTGCTTTGGGATGGAAGATGCTAAAGCAATCAAAACTCCCATGGCCACTAATGGACATTTGGATATGGACAACAACAGAAAGGCGGTCGATTCTACCCTCCGGCCCCACCATCCACTTGTCTTCTACCCTCCGGTCCAGGCAGACAGGCGTCTTGGTGCTCGCCCTGCAGCTGCAGCAGGACCCGCCTCTCCCACATCTAACGACGATGCTGCGGGTGAGTCAGGCGATGAGGTTGTAGGATAGGCACCAGATCCTGCCCCTACTGGAGATTGGAGCACTGGATCCTCCTCCCTCTCTCAGCTCCAACAGGTGATCCAGTCCCAGCAGTAGATCCTCAGCATCCAGGCGGAGCATCACTAGATCCTACCTCATCTTCTTGACCAGCAGGAGTAGGTTTTGGGTCGCCTACCAGTTTCAGCCACTCTAGTCCCTCGCAAGAGGGCCCGCCCAGCTGCCTCCTCACCTGGTACAACTTCAGATGCTGCACCGGCCTCAGTTGCCCCAACTTCCCCAGCCATCAACCCGACTGGATCTCCAGCAGGCTCCGGAGATACAGCAGTCCTTGGCTTCTCTTCTGATGATGAGCCTTAGGTCTTTTGTGTCAGCTCCGACCTTTTTGTGCTTGATGCCAAAGGGGGAGAATTATTTTGTATGACTTTATGTTTTGTTATGGATGGACATTTTTGTATGACATTTATGCTTATGATATGGATATGTTGGGGGAAATCTCCACAGGATCAAGTCCAGGTAAGAGGCCGTCCAATTTGCCCGGGGACACGCTCTCCCAAAGACGAGGGTCCCCGATCCTGGGTCACGTGAGGATCACGCGAGAAGCGCCTCGGGAAATGGCGGACACCTGTCAAGAATCCAAGGCTCATGACCGGAAGAAGGACGCTGCTGCCCCTCAATCCAACGGTGGCGAGCGGGGTAGTTTAGTCTTTTTGCATCTTTTGGGCCTATATAAGCCCTTGTAACCCCTCATGTGAGGAGGATAGTTCATTTTTACTCAAATAGACAATCAAATAGGCGTGCTTCGGAGTCAGCTCTCGCTCGAGAGAACTCCCTAGCCAACTCCTGTTGGGAGCACGTCGACAGGACTAGAGCCTCCACTGAGGCCTGAACCTGTATAAATCTTCGTGTTATTTGCTGTGTTTGCGCGACAGGAGAGGACCGGTCGCACGGTCAGCTCGCGTCACCTTTTCTTCACTAGGATCTTCCACAAAACCTACCGGGGTATTCGTAATACCTCGACAGTTGGCGCCGACTGTGGGGACTCATGACGAATCGCCATGGCTCCCCCAAGAACGAGGGCTCCCACCCTTCCCGGTGACGCCGGTCCCAGTGACCCGGCGCCACCTGTCCGAATCATGGTCATCCCGGCGCTGACGTCCGGACACGGCTAAACCCAGGTACCACCTTTAACTCTCTCGGTAATTTTCGGTGGACAGGTCTCTGGGTCCAACCCGACGACCTCGAACGCTCCCGGGGAGACTGGATTTCCCCCGGTGGCTCTGCCAGCGTCCCGGGACGCATTGCTCGAAGCTCTAGTGGAGGGCTAGCTCTGCGCCGAGCGCTCGATGGACGAGCTCCTCCGCGTTCTGGTGCGGCCACCGGCCGCCATCTACCCGCAGTTCCCTTTCATGGGGGCAATGCCCCTGTTTATGGGGCATCCGGTGGCCCCTCCGACCTTCGGAGGTTAGGTCTCCCCCGAGGCCTGTGGTGCCAACGGGAGCTATGCTCCGACAAGCCCATCATTCGGAGCCTTCCCAACCTTGGGAGCGTTCTCGGGGCCGGGGACTTACCCCGTCCCCGGGGTCTTCCCCGTGCCAATGGTTCACTCTGCGCCTGGGACATTCCCGGGACCGGACACCGGCCACTCCCCACAGGTTATGCCCGTCGTTCTGGAGGTGGCCCGCCGGGCGACTCCCGCGAAGTCGTCGGACCTTCCCCGGCATTGTCTCCACTCTCCGGTTCCGGACGATATTACCGGGGACCACCGGGTTGCGCCTCCCGCACCCGCAGTCGACGCGCATGAGCTCCCTCCTCCCCCAGCGGACCAAATCTGCTTCACCCGGGAGGAGGTTGAGCAAATACGTACCACCATGTCTGGGGAGGAGCCTTCCCCGGGTCGCGGACGCGGGGAGCCCCGCTCCCGCTCTGGCCGGGGGAAGAGACCCGCCGAAGAACCAACCGCTCCTGGGGAGTGGTCGGACGTCCTGGAGGTTAGCTACACCAACCCGGAGGAAAAGCGGCCCTACCGCCATGCCTGCGGACCTCTGGGGCCCCTCCCCGACTCCGGCAACGAGCGTGTGTCCCCTGTCAAAGGGGACAGCGACCGGGATTCCCTCCGAAAAGTCGAAGGGGCTAACCAGCCGCTGTGCCGCAGACTCCGGTGCATTCGATGGCCGCGGCCCTACCGCCCGCCGCACATCGAACACTACAATGGTGAGGCCGACCCTTATGAAATTGTGGAGGTGTATTCCACGGCCATCTCGGCAGCTGGGGGGATGAGACAGTTCAGTGCAACGTCTTCCCCCTCTACCTGATCGGGACTGCCCGCTCGTGGTTCTACAACCTGAAGGCCGGCTCCAACAAGTCCTTCGCGCAGCTCAAACGGGAGTTCTGCACAAACTTCCAGGGGAACTATGTGCGTCCGCTGGATTCCTAGCAGCTGTACACCGTCCGACAGAGGACGGGGGAGACCATCCATAGCTTCTTCAAATGCTTTGCTTAGGTCAACAGCAAAGTAGCTCACGTCCTTGACTCCACAGTCATTGAGGCGTGTAAGAGCGGGATCCTCCCGGGAGAGCTCCATCGGAGACTCTCCCGAAGCTGCCCCTCCTCCGCCGACGAGCTCTTCAACACCCTCGAGAAGTACGCTCGGGCAGAGGAGGATGACCTTTGGAAGAAGAACCATGGGGCCCCTGCCCCCGTCGACCGGGGGGCCAGGGACCCCCTCAAATGCCCCAAGGCGGGCAATCGTAGCGAGCCACAGCCTTGAGACACCTTTGTCCTTGAGGGCGGAGGTGACTCGCGTGATGCCTCCAAGGGCAACCGTCCCTTCCCCAAGCTGAAAGGTCATGGGGGAGGGCAGTCGTCCCGCGGTCACGAAAGCCCCGCGGCAGGAGGCAGGAAAGGTCTGTGGTGTACCTTCCACAAGTCCAATACCCATGCCACCCGGGAATGCCACCAACTGCTCCAACACTTCGCGGCCCCCCTGCCTCCTTGCCCCCTCAGTCGGCCTTACCGGCCCTTCCTGCCCTCTCCCCTTCCAAAATTCCCAAAGGCGTGTCAACGTCATCTTGGGAGGGTCCGCCTCCGGGTGGGACTCTAAGCGTCAGTGCAAGGAATACGCGCGCGAAGTAAAGGTGGTGGGGGTGCTGCATACGCCTCGGCCACCCAAGTGGTCGGACGTCCCCCTCACCTTTACAGTAGAAGATGTGCGTGGGGTTCGCTTCCCCCATGATGACGCGCTCATCGTCTCCGCTACCGTCTACAACTGCCATCCTGCCTGCATCCTTGTGGATGGCGGGAGCTCCGCCGACGTCCTCTACCTAAAAGCGTTTAGGGAGATGCAGGTGGATGAGAAGCTCTTGTAGCCCGCAGCAGGGCCCTTGCTAGGATTCATCCCGGGGAAGACGATCCACCCCGTGGGGAAGGTGGATCTCCCCATGACCTTCGGCACCCCGGACAACTACCGGACAGAGATGGTCCGGTTTGATGTGGTAGACCTCCTCTCTTCATACAACGCAATCATGAGGAGGACTACAATCAACCACTTGGGGGCCACAATCCACCAGAGCTGTCTCTGTGTGAAGATCCCCGGGCCTCATGGCGTGATCACCGCCCGAGGAGACCAAGACGTGGCCCGCGCTTTATATGAGCGCGTCGCCGCAATGATCGGGAGCTTCAACATCATCAAAACCCCGGGGGGGAGGCCTCTCTCCCGAAGTCAGACGCCGCCGCGATACCTTCCGGGAGGTTCCTCCCCAAGCCGCGTCCGGAAGGGAACCTCGAAAGATCCCACTGTCCCAGGACGACGGGGACAAAACCGTCATGATCGGGGCGGAGCTCCATGAGGAGCACGCGGAGCAACTCGTGGCTTTCCTGCGCAAAAACTCTGACATTTTTGCCTGGAAGCCTTCCGACATGCAAGGCATCGCCCGGGACGTCATCAAGCACAAGCTCACGGTGACCCCCGGCCACCCCCCGGTCAAGCAGAAGTTGAGGAAACTCTCCCTTGAACACCAAGAGGCGATCAAGGTCGAGATTGCCAGGCTCCGAGAGGCGGGGTTTATTTGGGAGGTCTTGCACCCCAAGTGGCTTGCGAACTCCGTCCTCGTGAAGAAGTCAAACGGTAAGTGGAGGATGTGTGTGGACTTCACCGACCTCAATCGCGCTTGCCCCAAAGACAACTTCCTGCTCCCGCGAATTGATCAGCTGGTCGACTCGACCGCGGGGTGCGAGTTGATGAGCTTTCTGGACGCGTATTCAGGCTATCACCAAGTCCGGATGGCAGAAGAGGACGAGGAAAAGATGAGTTCTATAACTCCCCTCAGGACCTTCTGCTACGTCCACATGCCCTTCGGGCTAAAGAACGCTGGGGCGACCTTCCAGTGACTCATGACTCTGGTCCTCAAGGACCAGATCGGTCGCAATGTTGAAGTGTACGTCGACGACGCGGTCGTCAAAAGTCCCCGCGCGACTGCCCACATCGACGACTTAGCGGAGACCTTCGCAACCTCCGTGCATACGGGTTGAAGTTCAACGACTCACCGTCTGCTTGGCCGCACTGAGTCGCTTCATCTCGAAGGGTTCCAGTAGACCCCCGAGGCCCAGGAGGCCTTCGACGATTTGAAGAAGTACCTCACAGGCCCCCCAATGCTCGTGAGCCCATCCCTGGAAGAGCCTCTGCTCCTTTACCTCACCGCAACCCCGGTCGCCGTGAGTGCTGTATTGGTAAAGGAGCAAGACGGGCAACAGCGTCCCGTGTACTACGTGAACGAGGCCCTCCAAGGGGCCGAAACTCGGTACACAGAGATGGAGAAGATCTGCTACGCCCTTCTAATGGTGTCCCGGAAGCTTCGACATTACTTTCTGGGGCACCCGATCACTGTCCCGTCGTCCCTCGCTTTGGGGGAGGTGCTCCAAAACAAGGAAGCCACCGACCGGATAGGAAAGTGGGGGGCCGAGCTAGCCCCCTTTTCCCTTTCCCTCACAGGGCACTCCGCCATCAAGTCACAAGTCGTCACCGACTTTGTGGCAGAGTGGACTCCTGCCTCCGGGCCTGGGGACGAAAACCTCCCCGCACCGCCCCGACGCAGCAACCATTGGACACTCATGTTCGATGGCTCCCTGTGTATCGCCGGGGCCGTGCGGGAGTAGTCCTCTGGAGCCCCGAGGGGAGGGAACTGGAATACGCGGCGCGGCTCAAGTTCCTTGCCATGAACAACGTCGCCGAATACGAGGCCTTGCTCCTCTGGTTGCGCCTCGCACGCTCCTTGGGGATTCGACGCCTCCTAGTAAAAGGAGATTCCCAGCTCATAGTTTGCCAAATGGACAAGTCCTACTTGTGCCATGACGCAAACTTGAGCCTCTACTTGCAGGAAGTGCACAAGATGGAGAAGCACTTCGATGGCCTAGAGGCCCAGCACATCCCGCGGAGGGACAACGACCGGGCCGACGCCCTAGCTCAGGCAGCCAGTGCCCAGGAACCACTCCCCAAAGGGGCCTTCTTGGAGATCATCGCGAAGCCTTCGATGACCTCCCTGGACACGGGTGATGAGCCCTGTGTCCCGGAAGTCGCCGAAATCACCCGGACTTCATCCCGAATGGATCCCCTCGTCTCCTTCATTAAGGGGGAGGGAGACCCTCCCAATGAGACCGAGGCCAAGTGCCTCCAGGCCAAGGCTCGGGCATACCTCTTGCTGGAGGGGAAGCATTACAAGCAGGGGGCTTCTACTTTGCTCTGTTGCCTTCCACGACCGGAAGGGCTCCGGCTCCTTGAGGATATTCACTCGGGAAGCTGCGAGTCTCATCTGGCCCCGCATGCCATCGCGGCCAAGGCCCTTCGCTAGGGTTTCTATTGGCCCACGGTGATTAGCGACGCGCGAGACCTTGTCTCTGCGTGCGAGGCCTGCCAGAAGATGGCCAAGGGTTCAAACCTCCCCCCTGCAACGCTGCAGACTATCCCCATCACTTGGCCCTTCACGCGCTGGGGGATGGACCTCCTTGGTCCCTTCCCCCCAGTGCCCGGGGGCTATAAGTATGCGGTGGTTGCGGTCGACTACTTTACAAAATGGGTAGAGGCCGAACCTCTGGCCAGCATCACTTCCTGGGCGGTACAGTGGTCTTTCTGGAAAAATATCGTATGTCATTTCGGCGTCCCCCGAGAGATCACTGTCGATAATAGGACCCAATTCAACTCGGTATATTTCTGGGAATTCTTGGAAGGCCTGGGGCTCACCATCCACTTCGCCTCGGTAGCTCATCCCTAGAGCAACAGGGCTATTGAAAGGGTCAACAGCGTAATCTTACAAGGGTTATGCTGACGGCTCAAACAAGCCGCCTCCAAGCAGGGTGCGTGGGCGGAGGAGCTCTCTAGAATCCTCTGTTCCATGCACACGACCTGGAGCCGGGCGACAGGACGCTCCCCTTTCTCCCTTGTGTACGGGGCTAAGGCAGTCCTTCCCTTGAAGATTGTCTTCCGGTCACTGTGGGTCGAGCTCCTAGATGGAGCCACGACCGCAACGTACCAAGCCAATGAAGCAAATCAGCGACTGGAGGTCGACCTCGTGTAAGAGGAACGCGACCGAGTGCTCCTCCGCCACGCCATGTACGAGCGTGAAATGGCGCGCGCCTACAACCAGCGCGTCCGCGAGAGGGCTTTCCGCCTCTGGGACCTCGTCCTCAAGTGCGTCACGGACCTCCAAGCCCACGGCAAGCTCTCCCCCAAGTGGGAGAGCCCCTATAGGATCTCAGCACTCCTGGGCTCTGGGGCTTACAAGCTCTCCAACCTTTAAGCGCAGGAGCTGAAGCACACGTGGAATGTGCACTTGCTTCGCAAGTTCTACGTCTAGCCTGTAGTCTCGTCACCTCCCCCGGAGCGGTTACGCCAGAGGGGATGGGGACATTGTACTCACCGTTCCCTCCCCCATCGCGGTCGAGTGGGGGCAGGTGTTGTATCTTAAACTCTTTATTAATGCAATTGGTTTTTTTTCCTCAGCTCTGGCCCACTGCGGGTCTTTACATTACCGCCTCTCACGGCGATGCCCTCCCCGTGAGGAAGTTGGCTATCATGACCCAGCAAGTCCCTACAACGGGAGTCCCACTCCCGTTGGGCGGCTTACGATCAGCCCTCGTGGACTGAGGGTGTAAGCGGCAACCAGGTCCTTGAGGACCGTGGTAATGAGTCAATTTGAGAGACTAGTCCCCTACTCAAACACTCAGACCCGTCATCGAGCGCATCCTCCTATGGGAGTCGATTGTCTCCTTAGCGAGACGGAATTCTCGGATATTCTTTCTTGGAGATCTTGTTCCCGGCTCCCCATTTTCATGGCGACCGGAGGGTTTTCTCCCGGAAAGATAATTCCTGGGAATTTTGGATTTCCTTGGATGTTCTTCCCCGGAGACCTCATTCACGGCTCCCAGTTTTCACGGCGACCGGAGAGTCCTCTCCCAGAAGAATTCCCGGAAATCTCGGGCACTGTCTCCCGGAAAGCTCTTTCCCGGCTCCCCGTTCTCACAGCGACCGGAGGATCTCATCGGGACTTTCAAAAAATTGTTCCCAGAAGTTTTTCCCGGCCCCCTGTTCTCACGGCGACCGGAAAATTTTTCTCACCGGAACCTTTGGAGAACTTGAGGAATTCTTAATTGAAGAGTTCTTACCCCGGGGCTTTGTCACCTCCACAGCGCGTGGAGTTACCCTCCGGCCCGCTGTGGAGGGGGGGGGGTAACCTGTCCCCGGGGATCACCCTATTCCAGACCATTCAAAAATTCACAAAGTACAAAAGCAAACTTAGCTTTATTAAAAACATTTAACCGGAGGACATCTTCCCCCTCCGGTGGGCATCGTTACATTAAACACGGTACAACCCGGAGTGCGACTCGGAAGGCTCCTATGCCTAATAATCCCGGAGGCCCTCTGATAGCTCCCGGGCCAGGGCTCGATACAAGCTTCGTATACGATGCTGGAACTCCCGAAGTACATCTTCAGACCAATATTCATAGCCCGCCGGTGGAAGTATTCGAGCGGAGGAACCCTCCGGGACCTCGGTCACGGAGGGGACAGTTCAGCGCGGTGGTTGTCGAAGTTGTCCAGGTGTCACTCCGGACGCCACCGCAACTGGATTGGCTCCCGGGAAACAACCCTGCCGTGTCCCCCGGAGAAAAGACTTAACAAGATGAAGGCGGCTTGGGCATCCCCCGGGTGACACCCACTGGAGCTCGGAGGTTCCACCTCCGGAGAGGCTCCCCGCAAAATTGGGGCGCCCCTGAGGTCGCGCCCCAACCTCGGGGGCCTTTGCCTGGGAGTAACCTCCCGAGGCCCGAGAGTAACCTCCTGGGAAACCTGGTAAATTTAATTCGAAGACTTAGCAAAAAAAGTTTCATTTCTATTTCATCAAAATATTTTTGTACAAGTGTCCGAGGCTTCTTCTAAGAAGCTACCGGGAACGAAAACCCTAAGACAAAAAAGAGAGGGGTCCTATCTAAAGGCCCGGGGGGGAGGCTCATACTTGTTCATTGGTGTCCTCCCCCCGGGAGGCTCCCGTCGGAGCCGTAGCGTCCACCCCTGGAGGCGTCGACGCCGAGAATCTCACCCAAACTATCCGGACGTAGAAGCCGCCGGCGAGTTGCTCCACTTCTCTCCTAGATGGCTCAAAGAACTCCGAAAAGCTCTGGGGGATTTGGCCCCCGATCGCCCGTGCGCCAACCCCCCGGTGCTCCACAAGCCCGGCCACAGTAGCCACCACCGGGATCGCCCAGCCCCACGCCTGGGCATCGGCGGTCTCCGGGATCATGGAGACTTGTGCGTTGAGAAAACGCACAGCCTCCGTGAGCGTCACCGGCGCCGCCTCGGAGGTGCCTCCCGAGCCAAGGCTCACTCCAAGCTCCTCGAGGGCTGAGCGGACGGAGCGGCCCTCGTCCGTCACCGCCCCGGACGCTGGAGGCCTTGAGCTCCCAGAGGGCATCCTCCTTGGCCTTCGCCTCCCTCCAGAGCCGGTCGTTGGTGTTCTCGGATGCGTGGAGCTGGGCCTGGACTCGGGCCAACTCCCGAAGGGCGCCGTCCCTCTCCTCCAAGTAGGCGGCGGCCTTCCCCTCCGCCTCCTTTAGCGCCTTATCAAAGCGCGCCTCGATGCCCCAGGCGAGGGCCGCCCCCTACAAGCGCGAGAGTTAGTTAAAATCTGAGTTGGAGGCCCAAAGGAAACGAGCCAACGGTTCGAGGATGAACCTAGATATGGAGAGATTGAAGCTCCCCGCAGCATTCGCAAAGCGCCCCTTGCGAGATGTAGTCCTAGACCTTTTGGGTCTGCAGGCCCTCCGCGAACCGGAAGATCTCCCCAGTGGACAGCAGGACCCAGCAGGACCCATCAGGACCGGCAGCGGGCCCCCTCGCGAAGGTCGCGGGGGTGATGAGGATCGGAGTTGCGGTGGCTGGCGTCCTTGCCGCCGAAGAAGTGTCCGAGGAGGAGGCCGACGAGCTCTCTGAGGGGGTACCTCCCCCCCGGGGGGGATAAGGAGCCCTTTCCCCTTTCTGTGCCGCAGGGCCCCTAGGACCTCGGCTACCGGGGGACCCTGTAGACTGAGGGGCTCCCCCCCTCGTCCACCGGCCATTCGACGCGCGGAGGGGAAGCCTTTGCGAACCGTACCTCCGGCCTCTCCAGCTCAGGCGGCGCCGGGGCTGCTGGGAGAGCAATCACCGGAGGGGGCGAGGGGGCATAATCCGCCGAGTCGGATGCCCCCCCTGTCATCACCCGCCTCCTTCCCCCGGGCCTCTCCAGAGGCCTTGGGGAGGTGCGCGAGCTCCCGCGCCTCCATCACCCCCCCGGAGTTCTCCAGAAGAGGCGGCGTCACTTCGCGCCGTGGAGGTGCCTGCGCGCGCCCAGACCCGGAGGCTGCGTCCCGGGCCTTCACAGGGGTAGAGCCCAGCGTCGTCACCAGACCGGGGGCCTTTTGAGCCTTGGCCCGCTTTGGCTCAGAGCCCCCGGTGACCTCCTTCCCCCTCTTGTGGGAACCAGGGGTGGGGAGGGGAGTCCTAGCAGGTAGCCTCAGCCCAAAGGCCTCGGCTACCAAGTTTCGGGGAGGACCCTCCCTGATGACGCACACGATGCGCTCGTGCTCGTCGGCGTAGTACCTCGCGAGGAGGTTCTCTGCCTTTTCCCAGGAAGCCGAATAAGACCGGACTGCAAAAGGTGAGAATTAGAAAAATCAACAAAGAAACGAGCAAAGCAGCCGGGAACTTACTTCGGGTCACCGGCTTTTGTAGAGGCCGCTCTGCCGGGCACATCCCGATCCCTCTCCTCCGGTGTGAGAAGGGGGAGATCTTCAGCAGTGTCAGCTCCTCGGCGGCGTCCCTCATGGAACGGACGCCCCGGGAGCCCACCACTTTGCTAAGGAGCTTCAGCTCCTCCTCAGTCCACACCGTGGGCTTGGGGGCGGACGACCGGCTGTAGGAGGGGGGCTTCGGTGAGTACGTCACCTCGTCGTCTCGGACCCGGAGGTAGAACCACCTCCGGACCCAGTCCCCCAAGTGGTCCCGGGAGGCTGCCACCGGGTACTCCGCTACCCGGGAAGGTAGGAGCTGTGTCGTGTCTACCACGACTGTGACATCACCTGTGAGGGGCCCAGCTCGGTGCAGCTGGTCCCATAAACCACTTGACTTCCCAGGATGAGTCAAACACAGGAATATATTGAAGCAGCAAAATATTACAGTAGTCATAATTGTATGGCCATCAGGCCTTAGTACAACAGGGGGTACAGTGCCTTACGAGGCACAAGGGTACAACAAAATAAAACATCTAATCGGCGGAAGCTAGGCCCAAAAGCAATCCACAAGAAACAGAGGTTGACAGCAAGACAGCACCACATCAGGGCTCTGGAGGAAACTACTCATCATCTCCTGGGTCTGCAGCATCTTCAGGATATCCTCCAAGGTCGTAGAACGCTCCATCTATTGATGAGTTGTTGCAAGGGTGAGTACTTACGTACTCAGCAAGTCATAGGGAAGGTAGAGATACATATAGTATAAATGACATGAACCTATGCTATTGGGGAAAGAGTGAAGGGTTTCTCAAAATACATTTCTTTCTCATTTCTTATTCAACTTCCAATCATACTCATGGCAGTAAATAAATCATATTGATGGTGATACATATATCCCATATCCAAGGCGATATATCCTCATACTACATTATTTTTATTCAAGCCTTTCAATCTTATACTCATATCAGTATCTCATATACTTTAGGGCAAAAACCACATGCCTCTTAGTTATCATATGCTTAAGGGAAAATCCACATGCCTCTTAGTTATCATATGCTTTCTATATTATGGTATTACCGCGACACGTCAACACATGACAGTCCACAGTAACGCCCCTTATCGTGACAACATATGCCACTTGGGTAATCTTGAGCTAACAAATTTTAGTTTATAAAACAATACTTGTGTCACACCCCGTGAATTTAATCCACCGCGGCATACTCCTAAAACTCGGGAGTACGAAGTATTCGAATACATTTTTAAACTCTGCAGAGGTGTACCTCTTTTTAAATCCACTTTTTCACTCGACTTCCAAGTCGGGCCAACTCCATGCGACTTATACGCATGTGACAAGGTCGAGATCACACAACGTTTTGCAGTCTAGTATTAACAGTATCCCTGCCCGGTAAATGGACAATCCAGTCCCAAGTACCGTTGTGGGTCCTTCCCAGTGCCTTACTTCCTAGCCTGGGTCTATGTTCCCGCAGGACACATAGCCTCTTTTGATTACAGTTGTGCACGACTTAATCTGGCGTAGGGTGTCTTCCTTCTTTACACCTTATCCTCTCATAATTTTTCTGATCTCACATCACTCATGGACGAACTGCGTCCCACCAGTTTCCACGCGAGAAACCGGATCGACAAGCCATGCAGGGAACTGCTAATTCCAAGAAAGCTACTAGATTGTGCCTGTCCCATACCAGGTAAGTGGTTGGTACGTTTTTCATGCCACTAGACGCACAACACAAGGTTCTAGTCCTTATATGCCAGTGACCAGATCATACCACAAACCATGCACCTTCAGTGCCTGCACATCCAGTGCAGCCAAGCACCTCCAGTGCTACCACCATTCCATACCAAAACACTGGTCACGGCTAGGGGTTCTATTTCATGAATATAGATGTATAAGTTTATACTTTTATTAGTTCATGGCTTGCTATCTTAACAAGTTCACATTCATCAAGTATTCAATCTATCACTGCCATAATATCATTGATATCAACACATGCAATATTAATGAGATATCTACTCATGGAATAGCATAGCAATTCATAAAATATAGGTTCAATATGATCAAAGTATGACTTGCCTTCTGCGTCGTAAGTATCAGCAGTTGATGACGGTTCAGTGACAAGGTCTTCAATCTCGGGCTCTTGCTCTGAACAAGATCAAACAAGAAAACAGGCATTACAATCAATTCTACTCTTACTAATCCACTACATGCAATGATGCAAGGAGAAATACTCTGGTGATACAAGATTTGGAAGCGATTTGAGTTTAACTATGGTAACTAGGGTTAAGATTAGTTGTTAAGGTTTACAAGGTTCCAAAATATCAGGGTAATGTCAAGGTGGTGACTGGTTCGCCCAAAAACAGCGAATGTCTTTAGGATGGCATTCGGTTCAAGGCATCGACATAAGGTCGATGGGTGATAGAGGGCTCAAATCAAGTTGTGACAGTAGGGAAAAGTGTAGATCACAACGTCAGGAGTCTAAGGGACAAAGTTATTTCCAAAGTTCATGGCTGGAAGTGGGTGAAAGGGCTCAATGCCACTGGCTGACATAGGCTGACAGTGCCCAAGAATGGCATTGACATGGTTTAAACAGTTTCCAGTGGCCAAAGTAGGTTTTGATTCAAGCATATGGTGCACAAGGTAGTGAGGCAGCTATTTGGCAAGGTAGTTTCTGTTTTACATGACCAAAGGTGGGTGAACAGGGCTAATGCCACTGGCTGACACAGCCTGGCATAGGATTGACATGGCCAGAAACTAGGGTTAGCCATATCTTTTGATTCAAGGCTCCAAATGATGCATCACTTTGTCTGGTAGTTAGGCATTTGTAACAGGAACAAATGTCTCAACAGGATCTAGGGCAGGAGATGGCCGGAAAGTGATGAAAACCGGTGAAGAACACGGTGGCCGAACTGTTCTCAATAGTCTCTGGACAAAACTTTGGCATGGCGATACCTCTTCATCTGGGCCGATCCAGGTGTCGAGCTAGAAGACAAAAATACTCATGGGGTCGAGGCACATCTACTAGACAAGGTTGTTAGGGTTGAAACGGCCGGGAACAAAATCCGGCGACCGGCGCTAGAGAAGAAGCCACGAAAATTGGGCATTTCTGTTCTAGGACAAATGAACTCAAATCCTTGCTTGAGGATGGTCTCTGGGGCATAAGAAAGCTAGTTGTGAAGTTGGATTAACTGGGGAAGCACCAGAGAAGCTTAACAGCAAGCCCCAGTTCACATGCAAGGTGCAAAGTTGAGGTTTTTCATATTTTAGCAAATTCTTTGATTCTGGTTGCTTAGAGGTGTTAAGCAAGGTGCAGTGAGCATCTTTGATTACTGGCTCGAGAGCTGAATTGGTTTAATTAGGGGTTAATTGCTCGCCGGAGCTATCGGGGAAAATCAGCAATTCCCAGTGATGTGGTGCGATAGAGTTCAATTGGCTACTACTACACAAGTAAGTGGATGAGGGTTACTTACTGGTAGCTTCAATTTGGAGTTCGGTGCAGTAGGTTGGCCTGGCACCGTGAGCCTCTCTTCGAGTTCGCCGAAGAAGACGAAGAGGACGGCGTGGTTAGGAACTTGAGTGGTTCTGGCGTGTGTGTGAGTAAAGGAGATGGCCAGAGCAAGCTTAAATAGGCGAAGTGAGCAGCAACGGTTGAAAGTGCCTGGAGAATTGTAGCTTGTGAATCGACGGTGAATTGACTGGCCGGGCGGGACAGCAGCGAGGTGACGTGCTCCAGCAGCCGTGCCGGCTTTTACAGTCTGGCGTGCAGTCCTGGTTGATGCAACGGCGACTTGATGCTTCCCCCAGGCATGCTTGCAACGTGGCGCAACTGCGCTGCCGTTGTCGGGCGCGCGCGCGGGAGAGCGGAGGCGATGCTGGCGAGGTGAAGCTGTTCCACGGTGGCGAACACAATGCACACACGCGGCAAGGAAGCAATGGCGGAGGTGGCAGCGTTGGAGATCGCTGGCGACGAAGCTGCAGCGGTGGCAACGGCAACGACCAAAACTCTGGTGCTCATGGTCGATTCAACAGATGCGGTCGAAATCTGGAGATGTGGTTGATTAAACGGCCTGGTCGTGCACAGTAGCCCGTGGTCGAACCAGGGACTGATTTGCGATGATTTTTGATTTGGCTTTGGACTAAATTGCAAATCTGGTCTTTGAGAGGTTCAATTTGCAATTTGATTCTATGGCTGAGTATAATATTTCTATTAATACTCATTTAGCTCGAATTTGGAGAAAGTTTGATAAGATTTGAGGGATTTCACCTATTTTCGAAAATAGGGTAACATTTGGGTAAAATAGATCTGGATTTTGTCGATCTCGAATTCTGGTGATTGGAGAGCTCTTTTGAAATCTGATCAAAAGGGAGATCTGTATCAAATAGCATTTGGGAGGTGTTCCCTGAAGAAATTCTAGAGTTGGAGTTGATTCGCAGATGTTAACCTTTTCAGGCTTCCAGGTAAACAGAAAAGGACTTATTCGCAGTAAAATTCAGACTAAACTGCGAAAAGTGTTTCGGTGATACAATCTGGTTCCCAACTTTTTGGAGTAAGTTGAGGATGTACCTAGGAACATATTCCAGGGAATACTCGAGTCTGGATAGGGTTAAATCAAGATAACTCAATTATCTGGAAACTGGGGTATTTAGGGTAAATCTGGATTTTCCTGTTTTCGAAAACAGAAAGAGACTTAGATACTGGGAGTTAGGGTTAGAATTCAATCTGGCTCCTGAAGACTTTTATCTTCAGAGTAACTGGTAGGTTAAATCTGGATGGTCAGATCTTGATCTGGATCTAGAGAATAGACTTGGAGATTTTTAGGGTTTGGGAGATATTAGAGTTCAACTGATCTGGCTACTACTACAGAGATACATGCATGCAGGGTTTTATGCAAAAACTTTTCACCCCCAAAACTAGGGTGTTACAAGCTGGATCATCGCCGAGCCGAACAGGGACTTCGGCCCTCCATTCACCAAGTGGGAGCTCCTTGCCGCCGACTCATAGAAGTACCGGAACAGCCGGAGCGTTGGCTCCCATCCGGTGGCTGTCTCGAACAGCCATATGAAGAGGCCCATTCGAACGAAGGCGTTCTGCGTCAGGTGGTTGATCACCACCCCGTACTCCCGGAGGAACTCCCAGAGCAACGGATGCACTGGGAGCCGGAGTCCGGCTTCGAGGAAAGCGTTGAAGACCACCACTTCCCCGGGCTTGGGACGGGGGCACCATCTTTCTTCGAGGGGATCCAGACGTCCCCGTCCGCGACCACCCCCCGGTCCACGAGGGACTCCAAGTCCCCCGACATGAACTCCGAGGCCCAGAGGAAGTCCGCGGTGACTTTCTCCGGAGGCACCTCAGCAGCCTTAGCGCGGACTTTGGGTCCCATTGATTTCTCCGGTCACTTGGGCTCTAAGGAAAAGGGGCTTGGGTTTCCGGTGACTGAGCTTCTGGGAGAGGGCTACTGGGAGAGCTAAGAGCACTGGTGGTGTTTGAGGAATGAGGGTTGGAGTGATTTTTCCGGGCCCCTCAAGGCCCTATTTATAGGGCTCGAATGTGGCCTCGATGGGCGCCACGTGGCTTCTCGTGGTGCATCCGTGCCCCCCAATTCAAACAGCGCTCGGGAAATGAAGGGACGAGCGTGTGAAACGATGCAACACCGGTCGAGGCAGGGCCTTGATGAACGACGGCGCGGCCATAAACGCTTGGCACGAGGATCGAAGCGTCATGGCTCCGGAGATCCTTCCCGGAGGAGATGTTCCCGGTAACATGAACCATCCCCTCCGAGAACTCGAGCATCATCCCCAGAGGGCATGGGGGGTTGCTGTTCGGGGAAATCTCCACAGGATCAAGTCCAAGTAAGAGGCCGTCCAATTTGCCCGGGGACAAGGCCCCCCGGTGACTTGTCCCGAGCGCCGCCTTTTGCCCAGGGACAAGGCCCCCCAGTGGCTTGTCCCGAGCACCGCCGCTCTCCCAAAGATGTGGGTCCCCGATCCCGGGTCATGTGAGGATCACGCGAGAAGCGCCTCGGGAAATGGCGGACACTTGTCAAGCATCCAAGGCTCCTGACCAGAAGAAGGACATTGCTGCCCCTCGATCGAACGGTGGCGAGCGGGGTAGTTTAGTCTTTTTGCATCTTTTGGGCCTATATAAGCCCTTTTAACCCCTCATGTGAGGAGGACAGTTCATTTTTACTCAAATAGACAATCAAATAGGCGTGTTTTGGAGTCATCTCTCCCCTGAGAGAACTCCCCTAGCCAACTTTGGTTGGGAGCACGTCGATAGGACTAGGGCCTCCACTGAGGCCTGAACCTGTATAAATCTTCGTGTCACTTGCTGTGTTTGCCTGACGGGAGAGGACCAGTCGCACGGTCAGCTCGCGTCGCCTTTTCTTCGCTAGGATCTTCCAAAAAACTGCCGGGTATTCGTAATACCACGACAGGATACATTTATGGATGGATCTTTTTTATATGGTCTTTGTTATATGATTATGGATATGATGGTTTATATATGTCAGATGATTTGGCCTTCGCTGTATGTTCTGGACTTATCTTCGTGATAATACATATCATATATTATTGGAGATATCGTGCATACACTCAAGGGGAGTTATTTATTTTTTATCATTAGCGAACACTTGTTGTCATCAACAATCAAAAAGGGGGAGATTGTTGTATCTAGGCCATTATGCTTGATTTTGATGATTAATAAAAACAAGCGTTTCAGACTAATTGTATTTTTGAGATATTTGAATACAGAGTTCTTTTGGCAAAAAGATACAAGATGATCAAGATAGGAACTCAGGCCAAGGAAAAAGATGAGATACAAGTTGCAAGTTAAAAGTTGCAAAGGACCTAAGGTAGGATGAGTTTTATTTTTACCGATCTCGGTGTTTGGAGTTTGATCGGTTTAGAAATTTGTTTTTAGTTTTAATCCTACTATATAGAGGGGTTGCAAGTCCTCTCTACATTTTCAGCATAAACCGAGAAACTCTTAGGTCACTGCATTCATTCTTTTTGGTTGGATTTGTTTTGAAAAGATTTGGTTTTTCAGATGAGTTTTTGATAGCAGAAGTGTTTTTTAATTTTCTAGAAAGATCTAGGACTATTTGGGTTTTGCTTCCATTGACAAAAATATATCCCTTTAAATTATATTTTAAACGAGCTATCAAACTCTTAAATCGGACCTCTGGATCAAAGGTTATAACTATTTTTATCCACGCTAACTGTCAACATGCTATGCTGACTGTCAGTATGAATTGTCGGTATTGTTTACTGACATTGGTCCAGAGAGCGTGTCTTTTGAGCTGAAATTTTTTTGACCTATGTTGACTGTCAGCATGTGTTGTTGACTGTCAGTATGAGTTTCGTCCTCGAGCTGATTTGTTTGAGAGTTTTTCTTAACTGGTTGTTTTTGTGGTCGATGCTGACTGTCAGCATGAGCTGTCAGTTTCCATATGCGACCACAAATGGCTAGCAAAGTTTTATCCGTGATTTTTGTGGAGCCGTGGTAATGGACGTTGACTGTCAGCATGTGTTGCTGACTATCAGTATGTGCTGTTTTGTTTCCTTTTTCGACCTCAAACGGCTAGCTGAGTTTTCTCCGAGATTTACTTCTCTCTGGTTGTGACCCATGCTGACTGTACTTTTACAGCTCGTGCACAACGGCTCGTTTGGTGTTTTGGGCTATAAATAGAGGCATTGAGCAGTTGTTTTAAAACACCAAGCAGCCCCCTTCTCTCATATACACTTGAGCATTTGGTTTAGAGATAAAAATCTTGATCTTTTGATCAAGTCGTGAGTTTTGTGATCCACCAAGTTTTCTGTTCGCATCATTTTGCATAGCTAAAGTTTCTCGGTGCATGATGGAGGTCTAGGAGAGGCCTTGTAGCTTATTACTCTTGGTGAACGCCCTCACCTAGACGGTTTGGTGGCGTGGCCGTTGATGTCTTCTGTTTGAAGATTGTTGGAGAGACTCGGTGTGATTGCAAAAAGCATCGGTGCTCGCCTTTTCAGATTAGACAAGGAGCAACCACTAGTGAGAAATATCCTTTGTCGATATTGAAGCAAGACTCATTCATTTGAGTGCTTCAACGAGGAGTAGGGGAGGCCGGGCGAGTCTCCGAGACCTTGGGAAAAATTCTTGTGTTTGTCTCCTTCTCTCTTTCTTTTAATTGTGCTATATTGATTTTGTTCTTATTCTTTGCAAAATTTGTTATTAATTGAAAAGTTTTTAAGCCACCTATTCACCCCGCTCTAGCCGGCATCCTCGATCCTACAACCCTCCCCGTGAGGATGCGCTTCCGAGGATGCCCTCCCCGTGAGGATGCCCTTTCGCGGATGCCCTCCCAGTGAGGATGCCGCTCTGAGGATGTCCTCTTAACGAGGACGTTACGAGTTCCTGCTAACCCTCAAGTCCCAACGGCGGGGACCTCGTTCCGCCTAGGGCGGCTTACGATAACCACTCGTGGACTGAGGGTGTAAGCGGCAACTCAGCGCACACTAGTTGTGGTAACGAGTCACTTTGAGGGATTAGTCTCCCCTTATACACTCCTGGCTATTCGGAGATCCCCAGTCTTCCGGACACTGCCTGCTTCCCCCTGCGACTTCATGTCTGGGGGAAGAACACCTGTCCCTAGACGACGTAATGTCCCGGGAGATTGTTCGCTCCGCGTGGGGGCGCCTAGGCCCCCGGACATAGTTCTCTATCCCCCCGGTGACCCTGGTCTCAGGGACGAATCATGTGCCCGGGGACATGAAGTCTGCCGGGCACGAGAACCCTCTCCCCAAGCGATGCAATGTCTCGAGAGCTGGCTTGTCCCCTCCGGGGCTCTGACCCTTGGACATGGCTTTCCGCCCGGTGATCCTCAGTCCCAGGGATGAATTATACAGCCGGCCCTCTGGGGATTGTATCTCTCCTCCCGGGAGGATCTTTCCGTCTGGGGGCTCCCCATGCCCCGGACACAGTCTTATATCCCTCCGGCGACCCCCCGTCCTAAGGACGAATCATGTGCCTGGTGACCCTCGGTCTCCCGGGCGAGGGTAACTTCCCCCGATGGCCCTCGGCCCAAGGAGAGAATCATTAGCCTAGAGAACCTTAGTCCCCCAGACGCGGGTCACCTCTCCCCAGGCGACTCTTAAGTCCTAGGAGAGGACCTTTCCATCCTGGGGCTCAGTGCCCCAAACGTGGATTTCCCTTCCCTCGGTGGCTCAAAGTCCCGGGGCGTGAAGTACATACGGCTACCGTAACTACTCCCCACTGGGGGGGGGAGGGCTAAACCACAGTATACCAGAAACACACAAGGAAATAAAACACTGTGTTTATTGATGAAAATGATCCGGGGGACAACCTCCCCCAGTAGGTGAGTCGGGGGATAGCCCCCCTGGTAGGTGAGTCTCCCCTGGTAGTTACACCAGGGAGTCACTACAAATACATATGATTGGCTATTCTACAAAAACTTGTCCTGGAGGACAACCCCCTCTGGTGGGAAAAGCAAATACTCCTGGAGCCCCTCACTAAGCTCCGGGGAGATGTCCTTATCCAAGCTCCTCACCCTCTGGAAGGCCTTCCTAAGCGTAGCCTCTGGCCAATACTCATACCCGGCGGGGGGAAGCACCTACAGAGGGAGAATGCGTTGGACTCCCAGCTTCGGTAAAGCTAACTCGGCTCGAGAGTCGTCAAAGTTGGCTAAGTGCCACTCGGGGAGTCATCTCAACAAAAGCGCTCCCCGGGGGGTCATCGGCATCCCAGACTCTCAGGAAGCAAAGATTTCCCCAACGTTCTCCGAAACGGTATCACCGGCCGCCTCTCTGGATGTGAGACTCAACAAGGTAAGAGCTGCCTTAGCACAATCTGGCCTGCATTCCGTGGACCCGCTGGGTCCCAGGAATGCCTCCCCATCAGAGGTATGTTCTCTGGACACCTGTTCCGCAACTAGATGGCTTAGAACAAAAAAATCTTTCATTTCATTAATGACAATTACAATTCTCTTGGCCTGTTCTAAGAGGCTACCGGGAGCAAAATCCTAACAAAAGAAAAGGACCTATCTAAGGCCCGGGGGAGACTCATACTTGCCCGTCGTCATCCCCCCCCAGAGGCCCCCCTCGCCGCTGGAGCATCTGTCCTCGAGTGTGCCGGTAGCAGGGGCTGGGCACGGATGATCCAGTCGTAGAAGGTCCACGCCAGCTCCTCTATCTACCACCACTGCGGCTTGAAGAAGTTGGGGAAGCTCCGAGGAAGTCGTCCCTCCACCGCCTGGGTGCCAGTCCCCCGGTGCTCCACGAGAGCCGTGGCCGTGGCTATCACCGGGACAGCTAGTCCCTGGGCCCGGACATCTACGGCCTCCGGGATCAGGGAGACCTGCGCTTTGAGAAACAATGTGGCCTCCGCGACCGAGGCCGGTGCCAAGCCGCAGTCTCCTTTCGGCCCGGGAGCTGGAGCCCTCAAGCTCCTGGTATGCACCCTCCTTCGCCTTCAGCTCCCTTCGGAGGCGGGCGTTGGCGTCCTCTGAGGCGAGGAGCTGGGCCCAAACCTTGGCTACCTCACCAAGGGCCTCGTCTCTCCTAGAACGGAGGGGGCGGCCTTGTCCTCGGCCGCCTGCAACGCGTCCTCAAACCGCTCCTCGCCGCCCCGAGCGATGGCGGCCCCTTGCAAAGACCCAAGATTTAGACCGGTAAGAGCTAAGGCACCATTTGAAAATCTCGGGCATTCCGGGAATAAGATCACTTGGAGATTGAGGAAGATCAGCTCCGAAAAGCGTTCGGAGAGGGTCCCCAGCCGAACGTAGGTCCGGACCTTCGGGGTTTGGAGGCCCGCGGTGAACCTCCAGGACTCACTCGGGGACAGTAGAGGGGTCTTCCTCCCAAGGGCGCCGGAGCTGTCATCACCCATGGGTCCCCTCTACTGTCTCCGGGGGTGATGTGGACTGGCCTGGCACCGGTCGCAGCACCTACCTCCGAGAGGTTGTCATTTGAGGAGTTGGACGTCAACTCCTCCGGGGGGACGTGGCCTTTCGGAGGGACGAAAAGTCCTTTGCCCCTCACGGGTTGAGGGACCGACGAGGCCACCCGGAGGTGCCTCGTAGGAGCACTCGCCTCCTCGTCAACGACCCACTCAAAATGGGGAGCGGTTGCCACTGGGAAGCGCACCACCAGGCGGTACGGGTTCACTGGGGTCGAGGCCGCCGGAAGTGCCGGCAGTGGGGAGGGTGATGGGGCATAGTCCGCTGAGTCAGACTCCTCCCCACCCTTGGTCGCCTCCTCCTTCTCGCCTGACTCGACGGAGGCGTCAAGAAGGGCCATGAACTCCGCTGTCATCCCCTGGCCAGTGGAGAGCTCTTCCTTCGGGGGAGGCTGGGTCGTCATCTTGGTCGCTGGGGCGGCCCTAGTGTTCTCCATCCTAGGAGCCATCTCCCAGGCCGAAGAAGGGATGTTTGCCCCCATCGGGGTCCGCCGCCTTCACGGGAGTGGAGTTCGGGATCATAGTTGGGCCCAGGGCCTTACGTGCCCTAGTGCACTTCGGCTCTGAGCCTCGAGCAGCCTCCTTCCCCCACTTGTGTGATCTGGGGGTGAGGAGGGGTTTCCACTCCGGTAGCATCAGTCCAAAGACTTTTGGCACCAGGTTGCGGGGGAACCCTCCCCAATGACTTGCATGACGCGCTCGTGCTCGTCACCGTAGTACCTCCAGAGGAGATTCTCCGCTTTCTCCCAGGAGGCTGGGTAGGGCCGGACTGCAAGGACATGGACAAGGAATTAGCCGAGGTGACAAGAAGAGGTAAGTCGTCAGGTACTTACGTCGGGCCACCGGCATCTGCGGGGGCTTGTGCTCCGGGCACATCCCGATCTCCCTACGCTTGTGTACGAAGGGGGCGATCTGGAGGAGGGCCAACTCCTCCGCGAGGTCCCTCATGGACCTCCGAGTCTAGACCCCCGTTATCTTGGAGAGGAGCCCCATCTCCTCGTCGGTCCAAACCAGTGCCTTGGGCGGACAACCGGCAGTAGGAGGGGGCTCTGGGGAATCCGGCTCTCGGACCCGAAGGTAAAACCACCTCCGTGGCCAGTCACCCCAGTGGTCCCAGGAGGCCGCCACCGGGTATTCGTCTACATGGACCGGCAGCAGCTGCATCATGATCGAGATGAAGGCGGACTTCGGCCCTTTCTTCATCACCAGTGAGCCCCTCGTCGAGGGTTTGTAGTAGTACCGGAGTAGCCGCCATCCGGACGAGGGTGTTCGGACAGCTAGATGAAGAGCCCCATATGAACAAGGGTGTTCGGCGTCAGGTGGTTCAGCACCACCCCGTACTTCCAGAGAAACTCCTGGAGCATCGGGTGCACCGGGAGCCGAAGGCCGATCTCAATGAAGGCCTCGAAGATAACAACCTCCCCGCCCCGGGGGCGGGGGGTCATCTTGTCTCCCCCAGGGATCCAGACGTCCCCATCTGCAAGGACCCTCTGGGCCACGAGGGACTCAAGGTCCCCTAGGGTGAACTCCGTTGCCCCGAGGAAGTCCGCAGTGACTTCCTTCGGGGGCAACTCCGCGGCTTTCCCATAGCCTTTCGGTGCCATCTCTCTCACCGGATGAAAGTTACCGGGTGAAGTCGTTCAGCGGGGCCTAGGTCTCTGGGAGAGCGCTCGTGGGCTGGTGAAGAACTTGGGGGCTAGGGTTCGAGTGTGAACTCCCCGAGCCCCCCATGGCCCTATTTATAAGTGTCTGTTGTGTCCCCGATGGGTGACATGTGTCACCTCAAGGAGATCTGGACCGTTGAATCGAACAGTTGTGCAAGAATCGAGGAGACGCGCGGGAAATAGGAGCACTAATATGGAAGAATGCGAGGACTTAATGACCGGTGGCACCAGCATTAAGGCGGGGCACATGAGTCGAGGCGTCCCCGTTGCCTGGAAGGTCCCTTCAAGGGGGAGGTGTTCCCAGTGAACTAACCATTCCCCCCAGGGCTTGGGGCTGTCCTTGGGAGGCATGGGAGGCTGCTGTTGGGGGAATCTACGTCCCCTTCAGTCCTCGGAACCTCCTAGTCCCGAGGAAGGCTTTCCCATGTAAGGGACCCCCCCCATCCTGGACGTTGCCCTCGGGTGAGGGGCCTTGCTCGTCCCGGACACTGCCCCATGGTAAGGGGCCTTCCCCATCCCGCGTGCCGCCACCGGACGCGGGGTTTCCCCTGTAACACCCCAGTTTTTGATTATCTTTTCTGCCTGCGAATCAGTATAACTTCTTTGGAAACCCTAATATTTTAACCCTATCTTGATCTTGGGTATGCCACTACCTTAACCCAAAAAGTTGGCTGCTAAACTTCTTTCCCCAGATCATTTTCACATTTCAGTCCAAAAGTGTTGCAATTTAGTCCTTTTCAGAAGTTTCAGAAAACCCAAAAAGGCTAAAAGTCCCAGATCACCTCAAAATCCAAATCTGATCAAGTGATAACCTTCCTTTCATTTTTCTGAACATTTTTCCCTTCTGGAAGAATTCCAGAATCTCGACCAAAACCCTAGTTTCAGCCTCGACAAAAGTTCAAACCCTAATTACCCTGTTTTCGAATTTGCCAAAACCACCAGATGTTATCAGATTTCATCATTTTTCCTGCTAGATGAGTCCAAGATATTTAGTAGCACTCATCTGCAAAATCAGAATTCAAATCAGCCCTTCAGATCTTCAGAATTGCAATTAGGCCCAAACTCCCGAGCCAAAACCTTCACAGATCAGTCCAAATCGTTGCAAATAGGTCCAAAGTTCACAACCAGGTCCCTGTGAAGTTTTCAACCAGCAACCGCCAATTTGCCGCGCCGTTGAGCTCGTCGCCGGCGAAGCCCCTCGCGCTGCCACCTCACGGCCACGTAGCCCCCGGCCGTGCGCACCTGTACCGCCACCGTGGAGCGCTCAAGCCCCACCGTGCCATCGTCTTCCTCGCGCGCGCGTGCTGCTGCTGCTGCTGCTGCCAGGAGCTTTATGCCACTTGGCTGCCATCCCGAAGATCTTCGCCACCACCTCCTGACCGAATCCTGCTTCCCCGCGATTCACCGCCTCTGGCAGAGCCCCGCCGTGTCCCGAAGTACCTCGATGACCGTCCCGGCGTCAGAAGAGGATCTCCCCGGCGATTGCTGCTGCTCCCGAGAGCTTCACCCACGGCTATATAAGCCCCCTCCCTTGCCCAGCATTGCCTCACACCACCTGCATTGTAAGCTTTAGCTTCCCTCACCCGAGAGCATCCGAGTTCTTCAGCGCCGCCGCGAAGCTCATCTTCCCCGGCGAGCAACCGTTGAAGCTCACGGCGCCAGCCTCGCCCGAAGCTTCCCCCTCCAAACCAACGCCACCAGTAAGCTCCCTACACCTCTCTCTACGTTTCATAGCCGTTAATTGGTCCCCGGCGCACCTCAACGCCGGCAATCACCGGAAAACTTAAAAACCCCTGTTCCCGCAATGCCTAGCGATTTAGCCCGAATTGGCCTTCGTGCCAGTGATAGGAATTGACCAGTGCACCCATTTGAGCAAGCCTGTAAGCTTAGATTTCAAATTTGAGCAACAGTCATGGCTTTTCCGAAGTTTGCGCGCCACCAGCGAGCTGGTCCTCGTCGCCAAGCTTCTCCGGCCACCCTCCGGCCGATTCAACCCCACAAATAGATCCCTCACCTCACCCTCTCACTCCCTGAGCAAGGAATTGAGCTCAAACCCTTTAGAACAGAAACGCCCAATCTGGAGGTTGTCTTCTCCAGCGCCGGTCGCCGGAATTTATCCCCGGCCGATCTAGCCTCGCTCACCTTGTCATTTAGATAGATCTCAATCCCCTGAGTAATTTTGTCTACTAGCCCGACCTCTGAATCGACCTGAATCAAAAGTTATAGCCATGCCAAGGTTGCTGTCCAGTGGCTCAGTTCATGTCCAGGCCACCGTGTTTGCTCACCGGATTTGGCCACCCTCCGGCCACTTTCAGCCCTTGAGCCTGTTGAGAGTTTTGTAGCTGACATCAATGCCTAAACCCTAGACAAAGTTGTGCATCAATTGGAGCTCTGAGTCAAAAGTTATGCAATGCCCTAGTTTCTGGCCATGTCAAACACTATGTCAGTGCATGTCCACCTGTGGCATTGGATGATTTAGACTTGTTTCTTTTGAGCAATTGAAATGCCACTTTGTCCACTAAGCCTTTTGAGCCATGTTCTACAATATTCCCTACTATCACATCTCCAGAAAACAAACCTAGGACCGATTTAGGGCAACGTCGAGCCATGAGTCGAATGTCAGCCCCTCGACATTCAAGCCCTTTGAACCCATCTCTTCAACCAATGTCAAGTGACCTTGTCTAAACCAATTCCCCTGCATGCATGATGTATTTACGCATTATTTTCTAGTGCTTGTGTGCTTATATAGTGTGTATGTGTTGTTTGTACCCGTCGTGAAACCAGACGTTGAAGGAGCAGAGGAGATCCCTGAAGATTCATTTGAGCAGCTAGACCCGTCACTGCAAGGCAAGTCTCAATCCCTTGATCATGTCTAGCCTACTATTTTGAAATGAAGTATGTTAACCGTTTTCAAGTATATGCATGCCTTAGATTCAAATAAGAGTTATATTTCAATAAAGATGACTAGATATGACCTAAATGATTGTAAAGCCCCTTTTGACATTGAATATCCCTGCACCCTTGTCACCCTAGATTATCATGCTTGGGCTATGCTATGCTTAAAGATTATATGATAAATGTTGAATGGTCACATATGAGAAAAGCATGTTCAAAACCCCTTTTTGTGAAAGAAAATGTGATTGGAATCGATAGTGAGGATGGTTTGATTGGATGGTGCTGTGTGCGCACTGGGAATGTGAAAGACTCCTCACTAAAGATTCATAAGGACTAGAACCTTGTGTTGTGCTTCTATGCGGCATGAAAAACGTACCAACCACCTGCCTGTTTATGGGACGGGCGCAACTTAGTAGCTTTCTTTAGTGTTAGCTTTTCCCTGCAATGGTTGTCGGTCCAGTTTCTTGCGAGAACTGGTGGGCCGCAGAAGGCCATGAGTGATGTGAGTTCAGAAAAATCATGAGAGGAAAAGGTGGAAAGAAGGAAGACGCCCTAAGCCAGATTAAGTCGTGCGCGACTGTAATCAAGAGAGGCTATGTGTCTTGCGAGAACATAGGCCCAGGCTAGGAAGTAAGGCAGTGGGGAGGACCCACAACGGTACTTGAGACTTAACTGTCTATTTACCGGGCAGGAAAATGGTTAATACTAGGACTGTAAATTGTTGTGTCATCTCGGCCTTGTCACATGCGTAAAAGTCGCATGAAGCTGATCTGACTTGAAAGCCGAATGATTGGTGGATTAAGGTGGTACACCTTTGCAAAGTTTAAAAAGTATCGGATACTCTGAGCTCCCAGGTCATGGAGTCTGCGCGCTGTGAATTTTATTCACGTCGATGCAGCACAAGTAGCTTTTGGAAGTTTTTCACAAAATCTGAGTAAAGTGGTGACTCATGAAAGACCGCCACACACAACATTTCTGAAAATCTAGCTTAGGATTTCAAAAGCCCCGCTTTCGAAAATAAAGACCTTTCTTTAAAGCTGCATGTGAAAATCTATTTATACACAGAGCCAAAGAGCTGTTCTTTGAGAAATTCCCCATCATTTATACATATGCATTGTTACTTGGGACTTGTTGAGCACCATGTGGACAATGTGCTCACCCTTGCTTTTACAAACAAATTTAGAGGAAGGATTCGCCGACCCTGAATCTTATGGTCTTGAACCCAATGTGGAACAAGAAGAAGAAACTGAGGACCCATCTAGTTAAAGGGTTATGCACCAAGGTGGAGTTCGATGTGGAGAAGGCCCATGCAATACCGCCGCTGCAGAGAAAGAAGACTGAAGGAGTCCTTTTGTTTATCGTTGCTGTTTTATTTTGTGCCGACCTTTGTGTCGAAAACTCCTTAATTTGTATTAACAATTAAATGCGTCACTTCGGCGCTAAGTTATTGTAATGTTGGTCCTTGTGATCAGCACTTGTTTTTAATTACTCGCATTTTCATATAATGCATCTTGTTGTTGTGAGCTGTAATGTGCCTTTTCTGAGTGCAATCCACCTGGGCGATTGCCACTGGAATCCTCAAATGAGGGTCCCACAGAACTTGGTATCAGAGCAGAAGACTCGACTGTAGGTCGTAACCCTTAGATAGACTTTGGCGTCCCTAGAAGAAAAGTTCGCTAGTTCTTTGTCAAAATTTGTTTACAAAAACCTATTTTCCTTAAGAAAAATGTTATTTTGATCTTTGGAAAAAGATTTTGGACTTCTCTTATAGATGCCTTTCGTTCTGTCTTCAGATGGCTTTCGACAGGAGATACCTTCATGGAGACGAGCTCGGATCGTGGGCACTGTTGCTGTGGATGATGCTGCAATTCCTTGGAGCACGGGACAGTCAGAGACCGGTATATTGCGTCTGGCAAGACGAGATAAATGGACGACCCATAGGTTGTCGGGCCTCGGTGACAGTCTACGAGATCCCCGAGCATGGGAGAGGCTCAGTTAGACGCCAAGCCCGTAGAGAAGAAGAGGAGGATGCTATCTTGGACGCTGCCCGTCGTGCTGTAGGTTCCGTCCGGCAGATGTACAGCGACTACCTTTCTGATTCTCCTTACCGCTTCGTGCCTTACCAGGTCCCCGGATCGGAGTACCGAGTTGTTCTTCCGTCCAGCGACCAGGAGAACGCTATCCTGACGAAGACTCGAGACGTCGTTCGCGCTTCGGAGATTGCATACACCCGCCTATTTCGAGACTACGAGCGTGTTCGCGATGATCGCCACTACCTTGAGGGCATGCTTATTAGGGCTCGTGCAAGCCTCCGAGAAAAAGAAAGACAAATTCAAGAAATGGCTGACTCAAGTGGAGAAAAAGACCTTGAAGCTGCAGAGTCGGTAACCAAGAAGAGTCGCCCAAAGTTGAGGATCACCGCTCGCAAGAAGGTAGGAAACCCGAGGGAGTATCTCAGTGGTTTTATGCCTGCGTCGCGTGGCATAGTCATCAACAGTGAAGCAATCGAGCTTCCTTGCACCGCACAGAAGAAGAAGACCCCCGAAGGAAAAGGGAAGGAGCCTATCAACATCGACGACAACGAAGATGACCCGATGGATGCTGATGACGATGAGGAGGAGGATCCCGAGGAGGTTGAGCCTTGTGATTCTTCTGATGATGCTGAGGAATGACTGCAGACTTTCGACCTTTTGTGCCTAGCCCAGCAGACGCTAGATTTCCTTTTGTTGTAGTTGTTTTAGTATGATTGATGTATGCTGGTTGCTAGAGGAGCTCTGTAAGCCAATGAGGCTAGAAGCTTTGTATCTTTTGAGAAATTGGTTTATGAAAAAGTCATTTTGCATATCCTTATTCTTACTTCTTGAGTTAATGCCAACATTCTGCTAGCATCCCTGTGAACGATTCTTTCCGAATCGATGTTTCTATTCTTAACCTCCTGTTTGAGTAGGATGGTTAACACACGCGCGAGACCCCAGGAAGGAGGGCTAGAGGAAAACCACAACAGTACAGGAGCTACACCCGGAGCAAGAGGCCGCACGGACCCCGGTAGACCAGGATCTTCGACGATGCCACAGGGAGGTGACATCAACGATGTGCTGCTGTGGATGGAGCGCAATCGTCAAGAGTCAGCGGCTGTGCAAAACCAAATCTTGGGACAGCTGATGCAACATATTGCATCCGGACAAACTGAAGGACCCGTGATGGGCGCAAAGTTAAATGACTTTCAAAAGACGCGACCCCCGACTTTCTCAAGCACAGAGGACCCCATCGTGGCAGACGACTGGCTCCGAGATGTGGAAAGAAAGTTGAATACCGTCAGATGCAGTGATGAAGAAAAACTCTTGTACGGATCGAACCAATTGGCTGGACCTGCTGCTGCTTGGTGGGAGAATTACCAAACCGTGCACACCAACAGAGATTCGATCACCTGGAATGAATTCAAGGAGGAATTCCGTAGATACCACGTCCCAAAAGGCGTTGTCCAAGCAAAGCGCCGAGAATTCGTAAATCTGCGACAAGGGAGTAAGACCGTGAAACAATACCTGCATGAATTTATTCAGCTGGCAAGATACGCACCTGAAGACATAGCGACAGAGGAAAGGAAGATTGATAGGTTTTGTGAAGGACTACAGAATTCCCTACAATACCAACTGTCATCCCACGAGTTCACAGACTTCCACGTCCTAATAAACCGACTACTTAAGATGGAGGAGAAAAGAGGAATAATTGAAGAAGACCGAAAGAGGAAGGCTTTGCCCAACTCTTACCAAGGAAATGCTAGTCGAGGGAGACCGATGCCAACTTTCCGACCAGCCTTCAGACCACCTCAGAGACCCCAAAGGCCTGTGCCTACTGCGATAGCTCAATGTACTGGATGTAGAGGAAATCACCTCTTGAAGGACTGCCCCCTTAAGAACGAGGAGTGCTTTCACTGCGGAAGGAAGGGACATCGTAGGAACACTTGTCCACTGCAACACCTTCCATCTAATGTCGCTCGTATGCAAGCTGCAAGACCCTTTGTTCCAGCCCAAGGCTTCACCAGGAATGCTCCACCCTCCAGAGGAGGAAGGTTTCAAAATGGCCGAGGAAGAGGAGTACCTGCTGCAGGTCGCGGAAGACTTAACTATGCATCCGTCGTTGAAGCAGGAGAAGCATCAGACGTCGTAATCGGTAGGATCTTTATCCACTCTGAACTTTCAGTTGCATTATTTGACCCTGGTGCTACTCATTCATTTGTGTCAAGACCTTTCGTGCTCAGAAATAAGTTGCCAATATCTGCATTAGAGTTCCCTATTTTAATTCAATCCCCTGGAGCTCGAATGCCTGTCAACTCTATCTGTAGAAATATCGCCTTTAGTATTGGCAATCTAGGATTCCTAGCAAACCTGCTAGTTTTGGATCTTCAAGGACTAGACGTCATTCTCGGAATGGACTGGCTAGCCAAGCATAAAGGCCAGATGGACTGTGAAAAGAAGGCAATAACCCTGACGAATGCTGAAGGAAAACAAGTCACACTCCACGCAGAGAGATCAATAGTGAACAACCGAGTGTGTAGTTTGAACAGCTTGGAAGGAGTTCCATTTGAGGGCGTTCCAATAGTGAATGAATATCCAGAAGCTTTTCCTGAAGAGCTTCCCGGAATGCCACCAGATCGGGACATTGAATTCTCAATCGAATTAAAACCCGGATCTGCCCCTTATGCAAGAAAGCTTGCACGTATGACAAGTGAAGAACAAGAAGAATTAAGAAAGCAAGTGGAAGAATTGGAAAGAAAGGGATTTGTTAGAACAAGTTCCTCACCTTGGGGAGCCCCGGTGCTTTTCGCCAAGAAGAAAGATGGCAGTCTACGACTTTGTGTCGACTACCGGAAACTGAACGATATGACGATCAAGAACAAGTACCCTTTGCCAAGGATCGACGATCTCTTTGATCAACTAAGAGGAGCAAAGATATTCTCAAGGATCGACCTGAGGTCAGGATACCATCAGCTGAAGATTCGAGAACAAGATATCCCGAAAACCGCATTCATAACAAGATATGGATTGCATGAGTTTACTGTAGTGCCATTTGGTTTAACAAATGCGCCAGCAGTGTTCATGAATTTGATGAACAAGGTTCTCATGGAATTTCTGGACAAGTTTGTCATTGTGTTTGTCGACGACATCCTCATCTTTTCAGAGTTAGAGGAAAAGCACGCACAATATCTTAGGATGGTGCTGGAAAAGTTAGTGGAACATCGACTGTATGCCAAATTCGATAAGTGTGCCTTTTGGTTAAAAGAAATTTCATTCTTAGGCCACATTATCTCTGGAAAAGGAATCTCAATGGATCCGTAAAAAATTCAGGCTATCATGGAATGGAAACAACCGGAGACAGTGACTGAAGTAAGAAGTTTCCTAGGATTAGCCGGATATTACCGGAGATTTGTCAAAGGATTCTCCAAGATTACAAAGCCACTCACCAGACTACTAAAGAAAGATGTTTTATTCGACTGGACAGAAGGATGTGAAAAGAGCTTTGAGGAGTTGAAGAAGATATTAACGACCGCACCTGTCCTTACGTTACCAGATAACAAAAAGGATTTTGAAGTCTACTGTGATGCGTCAAAGCAAGGACTAGGTTGTGTCCTTATGCAAGAAGGAAGAGTCGTAGCTTATGCATCGAGACAATTGCGACCACATGAGGAGAATTATCCAACTCACGACTTGGAGTTAGCCGCCGTCGTTCATGCGTTAAAGATTTGGCGACACTATCTACTTGGAAATAGATGTGAGATCTACACGGACCACAAGAGTTTGAAATACATCTTCACCCAACAGGACTTGAATATGAGACAGCGAAGATGGCTAGAGCTGATTAAAGATTATGACCTTGGAATACACTACCACCCTGGAAAAGCGAATGTAGTAGCTGATGCCTTGAGCAGAAAATCCTACTGCAATCAAGCAAAGATCTTAGGAATACCACCCCAATTGCTTGGAGATTTCGAGAAGTTGAGTTTAGAGTTCGTTGAACAAGGAACCGTCGCCGCATTGGCAGTAAAATGTGAGCTGAAGGACCAAATCCGAAAAGCGCAAGAAGTGGATCTGAGTATTCAAAAGATGAAAGAGGACATGAAACACGAGGATGTGATTGACCTTCGTGAGGACGAAGAAGGAATTCTGTGGTATCATGACCGAATCTGTGTTCCAGAAGACAAGGAAATCAAGAACATGATACTACAAGAAGCCCATTGTACCCCGTACTCTATTCACCCAGGTAGTACAAAGATGTATCAGGATCTAAAGGATCGGTTTTGGTGGAAAGGAATGAAGAAGGAGATTGCCGAATTTATAGCTTCTTGTGATACCTGTCAAAGAGTGAAAGCAGAACACCAGAAACCTGCAGGACCGCTACAACCCCTACCAACCCCGGAATGGAAATGGGATGAGATTGGAATGGATTTCATAGTTGGTCTACCAAGAACCCAACAAGGATACGATTCTATATGGGTCATAGTCGATAGATTAACGAAAGTAGCTCATTTTCTACCAGTAAAGACGCAGTACACAACGCAAAAGCTGGCAGAGCTGTATCTCACCAGGATTGTTACACTACATGGAGTACCAAAAACAATCGTCTCAGACAGAGGAGCACAATTTGTATCGAGATTTTGGGAAGAGTTGCAGAAGTCCCTAGGAACGAAGTTGAAGTTCAGTACAGCTTACCACCCGCAAACTGGAGGTCAAACAGAAAGAGTGAACCAGATTTTAGAAGATATGTTGAGAGCTTGTGTTTTGGACTATGGAAATTCTTGGGAACAATTCCTACCATACGCAGAATTTACCTACAACAATAGCTATCAAGTGAGTCTACAAATGGCCCCTTATGAAGCACTTTATGGAAGGAAGTGCCGTACGCCGCTATATTGGACCGAAGTGGGACAGAAGCAGTTCCTTGGACCGCAATTAGTGGAAGATGCCACGGCTCATGTGAGGATCATACAAGAGAGATTGAAAACGGCCCAGTCTCGACAAAAGAGTTACGCCGACAGAAGAAGGAGAGAACTATCCTTCGAGATAGGCGATTATGTATATCTCAAAGTGATACCCTACAAAGGAGTTCGATGATTCCAGATGAAGGGAAAGTTAAGCCCAAGATATGTAGGACCATACAAGGTTTTGGAAAGACGAGGAGAAGTAGCATACAAACTAGAGCTACCGCCTGAGTTAGCAGGAGTCCATGATGTCTTTCACGTATCCCAACTGAGGAAATGCCTGAGAAAACCAACGGAGCAAGTGTCTCCCACAGAAATGGAGGTTCAACCGGATCTGACATACCAGGAATATCCAGTCAAGGTGCTAGAAGTCAGTGAAAGGAGATTGAAGTCAAGGACCATAAAATTTTGCAGAATCCAATGGAACAACCACACCGAAGAAGAATCAACTTGGGAAAGAGAAGAAGAGCTGCGTCAGAATTTTCCTTACCTATTCTCAGACTGTTCGGAATCTCGAGGACGAGATTATTCCTAAGGAGGGTAGGTTGTAACACCCCAGTTTTTGATTATCTTTTCTGCCTGCGAATCAGTATAACTTCTTTGGAAACCCTAATATTTTAACCCTATCTTGATCTTGGGTATGCCACTACCTTAACCCAAAAAGTTGGCTGCTAAACTTCTTTCCCCAGATCATTTTCACATTTCAGTCCAAAAGTGTTGCAATTTAGTCCTTTTCAGAAGTTTCAGAAAACCCAAAAAGGCTAAAAGTCCCAGATCACCTCAAAATCCAAATCTGATCAAGTGATAACCTTCCTTTCATTTTTCTGAACATTTTTCCCTTCTGGAAGAATTCCAGAATCTCGACCAAAACCCTAGTTTCAGCCTCGACAAAAGTTCAAACCCTAATTACCCTGTTTTCGAATTTGCCAAAACCACCAGATGTTATCAGATTTCATCATTTTTCCTGCTAGATGAGTCCAAGATATTTAGTAGCACTCATCTGCAAAATCAGAATTCAAATCAGCCCTTCAGATCTTCAGAATTGCAATTAGGCCCAAACTCCCGAGCCAAAACCTTCACAGATCAGTCCAAATCGTTGCAAATAGGTCCAAAGTTCACAACCAGGTCCCTGTGAAGTTTTCAACCAGCAACCGCCAATTTGCCGCGCCGTTGAGCTCGTCGCCGGCGAAGCCCCTCGCGCTGCCACCTCACGGCCACGTAGCCCCCGGCCGTGCGCACCTGTACCGCCACCGTGGAGCGCTCAAGCCCCACCGTGCCATCGTCTTCCTCGCGCGCGCGTGCTGCTGCTGCTGCTGCTGCCAGGAGCTTTATGCCACTTGGCTGCCATCCCGAAGATCTTCGCCACCACCTCCTGACCGAATCCTGCTTCCCCGCGATTCACCGCCTCTGGCAGAGCCCCGCCGTGTCCCGAAGTACCTCGATGACCGTCCCGGCGTCAGAAGAGGATCTCCCTGGCGATTGCTGCTGCTCCCGAGAGCTTCACCCACGGCTATATAAGCCCCCTCCCTTGCCCAGCATTGCCTCACACCACCTGCATTATAAGCTTTAGCTTCCCTCACCCGAGAGCATCCGAGTTCTTCAGCGCCGCCGCGAAGCTCATCTTCCCCGGCGAGCAACCGTTGAAGCTCACGGCGCCAGCCTCGCCCGAAACTTCCCCCTCCAAACCAACGCCACCAGTAAGCTCCCTACACCTCTCTCTACGTTTCATAGCCGTTAATTGGTCCCCGGCGCACCTCAACGCCGGCAATCACCGGAAAACTTAAAAACCCCTGTTCCCGCAATGCCTAGCGATTTAGCCCGAATTGGCCTTCGTGCCAGTGATAGGAATTGACCAGTGCACCCATTTGAGCAAGCCTGTAAGCTTAGATTTCAAATTTGAGCAACAGTCATGGCTTTTCCGAAGTTTGCGCGCCACCAGCGAGCTGGTCCTCGTCGCCAAGCTTCTCCGGCCACCCTCCGGCCGATTCAACCCCACAAATAGATCCCTCACCTCACCCTCTCACTCCCTGAGCAAGGAATCGAGCTCAAACCCTTTAGAACAGAAACGCCCAATCTGGAGGTTGTCTTCTCCAGCGCCGGTCGCCGGAATTTATCCCCGGCCGATCTAGCCTCGCTCACCTTGTCATTTAGATAGATCTCAATCCCCTGAGTAATTTTGTCTACTAGCCCGACCTCTGAATCGACCTGAATCAAAAGTTATAGCCATGCCAAGGTTGCTGTCCAGTGGCTCAGTTCATGTCCAGGCCACCGTGTTTGCTCACCGGATTTGGCCACCCTCCGGCCACTTTCAGCCCTTGAGCCTGTTGAGAGTTTTGTAGCTGACATCAATGCCTAAACCCTAGACAAAGTTGTGCATCAATTGGAGCTCTGAGTCAAAAGTTATGCAATGCCCTAGTTTCTGGCCATGTCAAACACTATGTCAGTGCATGTCCACCTGTGGCATTGGATGATTTAGACTTGTTTCTTTTGAGCAATTGAAATGCCACTTTGTCCACTAAGCCTTTTGAGACATGTTCTACAATATTCCCTACTATCACATCTCCAGAAAACAAACCTAGGACCGATTTAGGGCAACGTCGAGCCATGAGTCGAATGTCAGCCCCTCGACATTCAAGCCCTTTGAACCCATCTCTTCAACCAATGTCAAGTGACCTTGTCTAAACCAATTCCCCTGCATGCATGATGTATTTACGCATTATTTTCTAGTGCTTGTGTGCTTATATAGTGTGTATGTGTTGTTTGTACCCGTCGTGAAACCAGACGTTGAAGGAGCAGAGGAGATCCCTGAAGATTCATTTGAGCAGCTAGACCCGTCACTGCAAGGCAAGTCTCAATCCCTTGATCATGTCTAGCCTACTATTTTGAAATGAAGTATGTTAATCGTTTTCAAGTATATGCATGCCTTAGATTCAAATAAGAGTTATATTTCAATAAAGATGACTAGATATGACCTAAATGATTGTAAAGCCCCTTTTGACATTGAATATCCCTGCACCCTTGTCACCCTAGATTATCATGCTTGGGCTATGCTATGCTTAAAGATTATATGATAAATGTTGAATGGTCACATATGAGAAAAGCATGTTCAAAACCCCTTTTTGTGAAAGAAAATGTGATTGGAATCGATAGTGAGGATGGTTTGATTGGATGGTGCTGTGTGCGCACTGGGAATGTGAAAGACTCCTCACTAAAGATTCATAAGGACTAGAACCTTGTGTTGTGCTTCTATGCGGCATGAAAAACGTACCAACCACCTGCCTGTTTATGGGACGGGCGCAACTTAGTAGCTTTCTTTAGTGTTAGCTTTTCCCTGCAATGGTTGTCGGTCCAGTTTCTTGCGAGAACTGGTGGGCCGCAGAAGGCCATGAGTGATGTGAGTTCAGAAAAATCATGAGAGGAAAAGGTGGAAAGAAGGAAGACGCCCTAAGCCAGATTAAGTCGTGCGCGACTGTAATCAAGAGAGGCTATGTGTCTTGCGAGAACATAGGCCCAGGCTAGGAAGTAAGGCAGTGGGGAGGACCCACAACGGTACTTGAGACTTAACTGTCTATTTACCGGGCAGGGAAATGGTTAATACTAGGACTGTAAATTGTTGTGTCATCTCGGCCTTGTCACATGCGTAAAAGTCACATGAAGCTGATCCGACTTGAAAGCCGAATGATTGGTGGATTAAGGTGGTACACCTTTGCAAAGTTTAAAAAGTATCGGATACTCTGAGCTCCCAGGTCATGGAGTCTGCGCGCTGTGAATTCTATTCACGTCGATGCAGCACAAGTAGCTTTTGGAAGTTTTTCACAAAATCTGAGTAAAGTGGTGACTCATGAAAGACCGCCACACACAACATTTCTGAAAATCTAGCTTAGGATTTCAAAAGCCCCGCTTTCGAAAATAAAGACCTTTCTTTAAAGCTGCATGTGAAAATCTATTTATACACAGAGCCAAAGAGCTGTTCTTTGAGAAATTCCCCATCATTTATACATATGCATTGTTACTTGGGACTTGTTGAGCACCATGTGGACAATGTGCTCACCCTTGCTTTTACAAACAAATTTAGAGGAAGGATTCGCCGACCCTGAATCTTATGGTCTTGAACCCAATGTGGAACAAGAAGAAGAAACTGAGGACCCATCTAGTTAAAGGGTTATGCACCAAGGTGGAGTTCGATGTGGAGAAGGCCCATGCAATACCGCCGCTGCAGAGAAAGAAGACTGAAGGAGTCCTTTTGTTTATCGTTGCTGTTTTATTTTGTGCCGACCTTTGTGTCGAAAACTCCTTAATTTGTATTAACAATTAAATGCGTCACTTCGGCGCTAAGTTATTGTAATGTTGGTCCTTGTGATCAGCACTTTTTTTTAATTACTCGCATTTTCATATAATGCATCTTGTTGTTGTGAGCTGTAATGTGCCTTTTCTGAGTGCAATCCACCTGGGCGATTGCCACTGGAATCCTCAAATGAGGGTCCCACATCCCCCGTCCTAGGCATGGCGCCCGGGACGAGGGAAGCCCTCGGGCACAGCCGCCGGAAACGGGGCTCCCCTTGTCCCGGTCTCCGCCGTAGGACACTGGCCTCCCTCGTCCCGGGCGCCACCATCGGGAGTGAGGCCTCCCCTGTCCCAGGCGCCACCGCTGGGTACGGCCCATAGGTAAGGGGCCTCCCTCGTCCTGGGCGCTACCATCGGACACGGGGCTTCCCCTGTCCTGGGTGCTACCATCGGGCGCGGGGCCTCCTCCATCCCGGGCACCGCAGTCGGACACGGGGCCTCCCCTCGCCCTGGGCACCACCGCCGGACACGGGGCATCCCCCGTCTTGGGCACTGCCATTGGGCATGGGCCTCCCCTATCCTCCCCCTGTCCCAGATGCCACCACTGGGCACGACCCCCAGGTAAGGGGCCTACCCCATCCCGGGTGTCCCCATCATGCACGGGGCCTCCCCCGCTGATTCGGGAGGATCTTCCGGTCGAGTCGCTTACGGCTTCGCGACCTTAACCATGTTCAGATCGAAAGGTTTCATGACCATGGTTTGGTTCGCGGCCTTGAAAAGGAATTCGTTCTCTGTTTGAAATTGTAATCCGATCTGAATAGATGTAACTAAGCTTATCTGTTTAGGGTTAGTTAGTTATATGAGTATAATACATTTTAGGTTCTTGAGTCTGATATGTATTCATACGATTGGACTATAAATACCTTGTAATAGGTCTAGTTTAAATCATAGAGTCTAGATTGAAGTCTATGACACATAGTTCCTCAACGTAGGCAACTGCGTCCTAACGTTCTTCGTGTAAAGCCCTCTTTGAAATAAAGAGTTGTGCAATTACTTTGAGCTGTGTTTTCGATCATCCTTTGGGTTTTGGTACTTCTGAGTAAGATCCCATTATTCCGTATATTAGTATCTCAGTGAGCCTAGTGCGAAAACCAAGACTAGGTCTCAAATGGATCAAGTTGGTATCAGAGCAACTTTCCTATCCTGTGGATGGTGAAGACTCGCTAGGGTTACAAAACCTCCAGGGAAACTCCGGGCGATCAATTGACGGTTCCTACAGTCACGTCTCCGACAATGTCTAACGATACCTCCGTCAAGCTAACCTAGCCGAACAAGTCGCTAAGCTCTCCATCGACATGGAAACTATGCTTGCTTGGATTAAGCAGCAGGCCATGATTGTACCTCCTTAAGCATGGAAGGTTATGGGTGTGAAGACTGGTGACAACTTGCGTAGGGCAGACGATGAAGATGAAGGCGACCATAAGATCGACGACCTCGCCAACACCTCCTTAGTTGTCAGATCTTTTAAGGTTGACGCTAAGATTGATATACCCATATATAATGGGGTGATCGATGTCAAGAAATTGGATTCTTGGATCGACCAGCTTGAGACCTACTTTGACCTGAAAGGCTTCAGTAATGCTCAAAAGGTGAAGTTCGCACCTTTAAAGATGAAGGACCATGCCAAGACTTGGTGGAAGGCCCTTGTCGCTAGTGGTGAATCTCACGACCTTGCGTGGGGTCAATTAAAATGACTTATGCGCCAAGAATTCTATCTGATGGGTTACCTTGAGGAGAGATGGGAGCGTTGGCAAAGATTGTACCAACGGCGCGACCAGACCGTCCAAGACTATATTATGGAGTTCCGGAGACAAGTAATGGTCATCGGCATATCGCTATCCGATCCTCAGGTATTTCAGAAATACACATCTGGACTTCAGAAATTGATTAGTACTGAGCTAAGTCTGTTTGGCGTCCAAGACATCGCAACCGCGAGCACAACTGCTATGGCGATCGAGAAGAAGAACAAGTCCCATGGTGACAAAGGCACGAAGGACAGTGCGACCTCGACAAAATGAAAACCGAGTCCAAAGAAAAACGCTTCGAAGCCGGGCACGGGTACTTTTTACGACTATTGTCAAGTCACGGGACATACCAAGGACAAATGCTACAAGCTTCATCCTAAACTTTGATCGAAGAAAAATGGACCAGGGAAAAGAACAGCCACAGCTGCCGCGACTTCACCCAACGAAGAAGTTGTCCAAGTGAATTCGGTTGCTGAGGCTGATACAACCTTGTCTCTGATGGCAATCACTAGTACCGAAATGTAGTCTACTAACCCCTATTTTCTAATGGTTATTAGTGATTTAGAACAAAATCGTTCGAAAGGTTCCTCGCAATCGTAAAAGGCACAAGGGAGGCATTTTTACTATTGGTTTGTATGAAATTTACCGATAGAAGAAGCAGAATGATTTACTCTAGCAGTGATGAACATATTTACTGTAAGAAGAGATGCATAAGTACTGACGGCAGACGCACCTCCACCGGTGACCGCTGCACTTCCGCACCTTCATCGATGCCCACTAGATTTTGGCATGGCAAGCAAGGTATGTAAAGTTTCGGCAATATTGTTAGATTATTCTAATCCAATTATGGAAATTATTCTGTAATTTTTGTATCCTTCATTTTGATGTGTCTTCTTTTCAATATGATTATGTACAGTGTCTTATTCCTGTTTTTTATTAAAACAACTAAATAATATCATTGTGGGACAGATAATGTTCAATTGTTTGCTGATCCTATCAAATGAAGAAAATTATCAGGATATTTGCAAGAAAAACGCTAGATAACATAGTCAAATGCCAATAAGAGTATAAATGTAATATCTTTATCTCTCAGTAGGTTGCTCAATGCCAACTTGGACTTAGTAACAATTGAAATTGAAAGATCATGAAATTGAAGATGAAATTGGAAGATCATGAAATTGAAATTGAAATAGAAAGATATTTGTAATTGAAATTGAAATTGAAAGATCATGAAATTGAAATTGAAAGATCATGAAATTGAAATATCATTAATATCAAGATATTTACAAATATCATGAGATACACAAATATCTTGATCTCTCTGTAGGTTGTTCAATGCCAATAACATAGTCAAATGCCAACTAGCTTGCTCAATGATCAAGTGCATGTAAAAAGTTCACTAAATAATTAATATATGTATATTGGCAAGGTAATTTTTTCTGATGAAATAGAGTAGAAATGTAATATCTTGATCTCCAGTTGCAAGTTGATGTTACTATGACGAAGCACAACCTAACCTTCCGTTGGTAGTCCTTCTCAGATAGGGAGTCATTTAGGAAACAGCAAACATTCTTAATTTGCTCTAGAATGCCTATTTATGATATATGTAGGTCCTTGGACGATGCTCATGAGGGGCAACATATTTCACAGTTCTTCGTCGTAGTACGCTGCCTACGTTGGCTTGTTGGCAAAAGAAAGGGTGAAGATCACCGTCGAGAGCTGGAAGGATGTGAAGGGCAAGATCTTAGTTGGCTCGGTCGAGAAGATCCTCAAGCCCCGCGTGTTTCTCAAATCAGGACCTATAGAAAGCATCTTACATTTGTATCTGTTTGCCTCCATTCCTTCAAGAAAATGGAAGAGGAAACCACTTATATTACTGAGTTGAGTTGAGTTGAGTTAATTGAGTCTGAGCCCGAGGAAATCACCAATATAAATGTAACTTGATGCCAGTTCCAGCTCCTCGGGCGTCTTTGAACTAAACCCCTATGGTTAAGTCAAATGTGGTTCAGACATTGCTGTTTCGGATGAATGGATTTGTGATGTATCAGGTCTAACTTGTAGTCGGTAGTTACACACTATAAGATAGTACTTCAATGCTAGCAGTTGAGCAGCTGGCAAAAGCCAGTATTCCCAGCACTTTAGATGCTGGGAATAAGGTTTGCTACAGCTGGGCGAAAAGGTGCTGTGAAAAGTTTTTCCAACTGTAATTTTTTTCCCATCTGTAGGACCAATGGAAAAGAGTATTCCCAGCTGTAGACCGCTTGGAAAGTTTGAACTTTTCCCACCTGTATGTCCACTTGTAATATATTATTCCAAACTGTATAACTATTTGGGATATTTTTTCCCAGCTGTAGGTCTGGTGGCAAAGAGTATTCTCAGCGGTAGGTTGTCCACTTGTAATATATTATTCCAAGCTGTATAACTATTTGGAATATTTTTCCCAGCTGTAGATCTGGTGGTAAAAAGTATAGGTCTGGTGGCAGAGAGTATTCCCAGCTGTAGGTTGCTTGGAAAGTTTGAACTTTTCCCACCTGTATGTCCAATTGTAATATATTATTCCAAGCTGTATAACTATGTGAAATATTTTTCCCAGCTGTAGGTCGGGTGGCAGAGAGTATTCCCAGCAGTAGGTCACTTGGAAAGTTTGAACTTTTCCCACCTGTATGTCCACTTGTAATATATTATTCCAAGCTATATAACTATTTGGAATATTTTTACCAGCTGTAGGTCCGGTGGCAGAGAGTATTCCCAGCTGTAGGTCACTTGGAAAGTTTGAACTTTTCCCACCTGTATGTCCACTTGTAATATATTATTCCAAGCTGTCTAACTATTTGGAATATTTTTCGGTGGCAGAGAGTATTCCTAGCTATAGGTCTCTTGGAAAGTTTGAACTTTTCCCACCTATATGTCCACTTGTAATACATTATTCCAAGCTGTATAACTATTTGAAATATTTTTCCTAGCTGTAGATCCGGTGGCAAAGAGTATTCTCAACTGTAGGTCGCTTGAAAAGTTTGAACTTTTCCCACCTGTATGTCCACTTGTAATACATTATTCCAAACTGTACAACTATTTGAAATAAATTATTACCAGTTGATCTGTTATTGAGAATTTAGACTATCAAATTTAAATATGTGAATTATTTGTAGTAAATTTACCACTAGGAATTGTGTCAATAATTAATTTTAAATATATATTTGTTTAGTAATTAAGCAACAATATTACAACTAAAATTATAATATGCACTATCCTAACAGAAATCACACCATATTTTATTGAATTCTTTGCTTTATATAGCCATTGACAAGATTCGTAATGGTAACAAATTATTCAATTGACAAAACCAAACAAAATAGATATAGAATCTCTGAAATAATTGCGATAAAAATATCACTTAAGAATTATTTACACCAAATATATGCCCATATATAATATTCCTAACTTTATATATTTTGTTCCAACTATAACTATCAAAAGTAAAATATTCCACTTTCAAACTCCTCTTATGACGTAAAATATCTTCATCACTTCATATGATTTTAACACCTTACTGTTAACCACCTGCATAAGAAAAGATATTGATTACAATAGCCTTGAGATAAATATATACAGATCAATAACTTTTGCTTTAAGTAACATATAAAACATATGACAATTATAATAAAAGATGGTTGGTCGATTGTTGTAGAACAAGTACAAGCTGTTGCTTATGCGAATGAGAAAATTGTGTTGGTTGACATGACTTGCATACACTTGATAAAATAAATTAATCATATGAAAGTGAGCTACTAGTTCAAAGCACAATTAACATACACTTAAAATTTAAAAAATGAATAACATGTGGATTGTGTTGATAACACCTCACCTTTATAAAATTATTAAGTATTTCCACTTAGTTTCAACTAATTCTCTTGTCTCTTTCACCTGTAAGCATTGTTTTGTTAATAACAAAACAAGACAAATGGAAAAATAGTAACTAACCAGGTAAATAACAGGTTAGAATTATATATACCTTGAACACGAGATGGACCACCACCTATTGTAGTATCATCTTGGATCTACAAGTAAAAGTTCATAGTTTGTTTACTTAGATGATATTAGTAAGTAAATAAGAGTGATTATACTAGATAGAATATATTACTTTTTCACGTGGCCATGCAATTGATCGTCCAAGCGCATCAGACATTTTTCTAACATTCCCATATGGACGTAACAATGGAGCATCTCTTTTCAACACATAGTTCACAACCACCTCACAACACTCGGGCTCAAGAGGTGTGTCACCAACTATTACACTTCGAGATGCCCTTTGAAGTGTACCCTTAGCAACAGGAATATATGGCCTCATAAAAGAAATCAAAATAACTTCCTTTCCTCCCTAAAGATCAAATAGAATTGCATATAAGCTCAACGGTTACCTCAATAATGAGCATCCAAATTCAATAGAGTATAATTAACTGGTAACTATTACCTCCTCATGGCTATAGCGTGGTACATCATGTGTCCTACCAACTCTCCTTTGCATTATCTATACAAAAATTAAGGATAAGTTGATAGTCTAAATATTGTTAGGTTAGGTACAACTTTGAGGTAAAATAATAAAATGTAAACTTACGTTTCGTGGAACCCTATTTTCACCTACAGATGACTCTATAGAATAACCATCACTTTCGTCTCCCGTGTCCTACAGTAATTAGTACATAACATTTGAGCAATTTAGTAAATAACCATATGTATATTATTACTTAAATATTATAAAGAACACATATAAAAAAATCACCTACACATGACCCTTAGATCTCTGATTGTAATCATTATCTATATTTTGCCTAGCCTGTGAAGCAAGAATTTGCTTCAATTCTTCAATTTCTTTTTCCATCCGTGCCAATTGCTCTTTGTTTCCCACACTCTCACTCTCCATTTTATCTAGCCTCTCTATCAAAAGATTATTCTGATTTTGAAGTCTTATCCTTGCTGCATTAGCTATTTGAAGCTTAGTGGATGAATACTTTTGTAGCCCCGGCATCTTTAAGTCTTGAGGAGTAGGGCCCAAACCAATAGCACGTACACGTGAGCGTTTTTCTTTTCCAAAGACATGGTAAAATAGATCTCCTTCTGTTATGGTTTTTTTAGCGAGTTATGGCTTGTTGGCATATGTCTCCGCAATTGTTTTCTGAAAATTAGATAAAGCTCATATATATATGTATATATGTTTACATTTGATCGTTGATTATAAATACATGTAACCCTTCAATGACACTTACAATTATGTCTTCAACTCCTTTTTCTGGAACTCCATTTTTCTGGGTATGTGCTTTGATAAAAACTTCATGTCTAGCGGGCATATAACCCAGCTCTTTGGACTGCACTTCCATTAATATTGACAATTAGTTATCTAAAGAAAGTAGAAATAAATATTAAGACATTTAATACCATATCATGTGCAATCCGAGCAAGACTCTTGCTTCCAGCAGTATGTGTCATTGTCATTTTTGCACTATTTGCTTTTCCAATTTCACTTAGAGCCTATAAGATGAGAATATAATTAATTGCATAAAATATATTTAATTTGTAATTAAGAATCATTTATAAAGAAGTTTTACCTGACTTTTCAGAGCTCTCCAATGCTCTATAAGCCACATCCAATCTGTTTTAGGTACTCTAGAATCAATCTTCATAGAAAAAAGTTCCTCATCAGTTTTTGTTTCATCAAAATAATTCATCTTTATTTCACATTTGAAATCTTTCCATTTCACTACCACTTTTTGTAAAACCTAATCCTCAAGGTCATCATGAACATCGAAAAATTCCTACAAAATTATCAAGTTGTCAATGATTATATACTATTATACTATACATGTCTATGGAATACATAGATCATGAGCCTACAAAACTTATCACTAGTTACTATTTTTGATGATTTTTAATAACTATAAAGGAATGCTATCCAATTTATGAAGTAAAATTCAAAATGCAAGTAAAAAATCAAATATAGAATCAAACTCTCTCTTCATATTAGAATGACACATCTAATAATAAATTGCAAAGCTCCACATATATATTTTCACCCTTAATTAGAAGAAAAATTAGTCAGTGCTATGTATAGTAAGAGGAGCTATTGAAGCATATCTCAATTCTATTAAAATATACATGTAAGGCTGAAATGAGAGTAAATTAATTTAGACTTTTTATTCTTAGTAGTATACAAATGTACCTTTACAGTAGCCCAAACATATTCCTTTTTATCTGCATCAATTTCATTCCAGTCTTTATAGGAAAGTGGTATTCCTGATCTCACTATTGTAGAAATAAAGTTGGTTAATGGTGAAGCTTGATCACCAACTGGTTGATTATTCATATTATGGTCAACATGAATTTTTGGTTCATTCCTTCGCTTCCATATGTCATGCTTGGTAGTGGGTCCTCGTCCCTTCCTTTTATTTTTTTGACCTGGATGAGTTTGCTCTACACAATATGCAATTGAAAATAATAACCAATGATATAAAAAAGAGAGCAAAATAATGCAAAACTATACTTAAATATACCTATATTCAATGTTTCATCTTCATTATCACCAAGTTGTTGTTCTTCCATAGAAATGTCGTCAGGATCTTCATTTTTCAATATGTTCATTGCTAGTGATATGCCTTTGACGTTGTGATGGCTCTTGATGGGAAACTACAGGCTGATCATTGGTGTGCTATGACATAATCAACATGCATCATATGGGAGATAATTACAAAATAGTTCTTAGAAACAGAAATTAGCAACACATCAAGTAAAACAAATAACCTTTTTAGTTCTTGTAGATGGTCTCAAGACATTTTCCCTCATTTCATTTCCAGGAAGTCGTATAGGCAAGCGCAATGCTCTCAATACCTCATTGTTTCTTTCAATGTTTGCTTGCCGTAACTCTTCATACTCATTCCGCATAACTCCATTATTTCTTCCTCTTGCATTTTGCATCTTTACGGCTACAATAAAATTTTACAATATTAGACGAAAAAATAAAAGAACATAGACATAAACAACACATTCAATGAATAGCATCTTACTTCCCCATTTGAGGTGGAGATTTCTCAACAAGTATACCATCAATGTTTGTTCTAACACAATTATTGTTGCCATATGGAAGATTTATTTCAGCACCAACATTCAACTCAGAGATTTCACTAACTTTGTCAGTTACCACTGTATTTTCAATTTCTTCCTCCGCAGACATGTCATAGAGGTCTCTGGGCCTTGACTCAATGACAGCTTTCCAGTCTTTATCGATAGGATCCTCAACATAATAGACTTGAGTAGCTTGTGATGCTAAAATATATGGCTCATCTGATAATTTTTCCCCCGTATTAATTAAATGCTTGAAGTTCACTGTCGTAATCCCAAATTTATCTTTCTTAACCCATTTGTCCTTTCTGAGAACATCAACCCAATCACATTTGAAGAGAACAACATTACCCTTTCGATGAGAATCTAACTCAAGTATCTCAGTTATGACACCATAGTATGTTATATCTCCTATTTGTGGATTTTGATCCTTTGAACTAGAAAAACTACAAGTTTTTACAAAAATAGCTACCCCATTACTCTGAACTGATCTGCCCTCATCATAAGATATTGTATGAAAATTGTATCCATTTATTGAATAACTGTTATATTTTGTTGCGACCATAAAAGGCTCACTTGCTAGTATCTGGATCTCTTCTCCTACATCTTCCCCAGTTGATAGTAACTCATTCACCTAGAAAAATTTATTTATACGATTAATACAAAAACATTGAAATATGTATTTAACTAAAATTGTTGCTTATGAACTTACATGCAATCTAAACCACTCATGAAATGTTGCATGATGTATACGCTCTCTCTCATGAATCCTTTGATGACCAATAGATGAAAGATACCCCAAATGTTTTCTGCAAATATTGTTTGAATGTAAGATATTATAAAATATATATTTGAACTAATTTAATAACATTTAATAAAAAATTAGCTAGAGAACATACATCAAATATGGCTCAATATGCTCATAATTAAATAAGACATATCTGTGAGCTTGAATCCATGTTTTATGGTCCAACGTAATAGTGCACTTGCCAGTCAAACCGCGACCTATGTTGTTCAAGTATGTGGTACCAGTTGACAAGGTATTGAATTGTGCATCATCATTTCGACTCGACCGATTAAATCTAGTCTCACAACCATGCAAATAACGAGAGCAAAATGTCATACTCTCATCAAATATATAACCTTCCGCAATTGATCCTTCTGGGTGACTTCTAGTTCGAACATAGCTCTTCAACCTCATCAAAAATCTATAAAAGTTTTGAAATAATTAATTAATGAAAATATTAATAACAGTCTAATGAAATTGAGCCTTCTACTATGGAATTAATATACCTTTCTATGGGATACATATTGCGGTACTGGACAGTGCCAGCAATCCTTGCCTCAATAGGAAGATGGACCATTAGATGCACCATAACATCAAAAAATGATGGCGGAAATATTTTTTCAGGAAGGCACAAGGTTTCAGAAATTTCAGACTCTAATCTCTCCATATCAGTTACATTGATTACAGGAGAAAATATTTTCTTGAAGAAGTTGCTTACACGAATCAATGCAATACTAACATTTTCTGGTAGTATCCTTCTAACAGCCAATGGAAGCAAGTGTTCTAAAAGAATATGATTGTCATGGCTTTTTAACCCAATTATCTTCTTATCATGAACATTTACATGACTTCGTATATCAGCTGCATATCCATCTGGAAATTTAACTCCTTTTAATACTTCACAAAACATTCTTTTCTCTGCAGAACTCAATGAGTAAGATGCAGGAGGTAAATAGAACTTGTCCCCTACTGAGATAGGATGCAGATCCTTCTTGATACCTAACAGTTGGAGGTCCAAGCGAGTGTTCAAATTGTCTTTTGATTTGCCATCAATATCCAAAAGTGTGTTAATTATATTGTCACAAACATTTTTCTCGATATGCATCACATCAAGATTATACCGCAACAAAATATCCTTCCAATAGGGCAATTGCACCCATATTGGTTGTTTTTTCCAAATAGTTTTTGGTTCACCATCCTTACCCTTACACTTTCGGGATGGTCTTTTCCCTGTTGGGTCCTTCCCAAAATCAATTTTTACATCTTTTGTTTGTTCTATAACATCATATCCAGAAAGAGAAACTGGGGCTTTCCTATACTCTTTAGTACCATCAAATGACTCACTATCATTTCTAAATTCACGACAAGAATGCAAGAATCGACGATGTCCCATGAAGCAATGTTTTGTACCATTTTTAAGACGAAGTGAGCAAGTATTTGCATGGCAAACAACACATTCAACCTCACCAGAAGTAACTTGTCCAGATACATATCCATACCCTGGATAATCAGTAATAGTCCAGAACAAGGCGGCACGCAATTGAAACCATTGACTAGATGATGCATCACGGGTTTTGACACCATGCCACATCTCTAACCAATCATCGATCAAAGGTTGAAGGTAGACGTCAATATCATTTCCAAGAGCTTTAGGACCAAGAATAAGCAGAGAGCGGATAAAATTTGGTTGCTTCAGACACATCCATGGTGGAAGGTTGTAGGGAATCAAGACAACAAGCCATATGCTATGTAATGAACTTAGGCTTCGGAAAGGATTAAAACCATCTATTGCCAAACACAGCCTAATATTGCGATAGTCAGAACTGAAGTCTGGGTACCTGTGGTCGAAATCCTTCCAAGCGGGAGAATCAGCTGGATGGCGTATCAACCCATCTCCAGTGCGCCCTTCACTATGCCATCTCATATCAGCTGCTATCTTTGATGACATATACAGTCTCTGGAGCCTCTTTTTAAGTGGAAAATATCGAAGAACCTTTCTAGGAATTTTGTGTATTCGCTTCCCATTAGGGCTCTTCTTTTCTATCTTCCATCTGGAAGTTCCACATTTTGGGCATGAGTCTATATTTGCATTCTCTTTCCAAAATAGTATACAGTCATGTTCACATGCATCAATATTCTCATAACCCAACCCGAGACTTCTCACCATCTTCTTTGCATCATGCAAGTTTTTTGGCATTGTGGCATTCTTTGGAAATGCTTCCTTCAGTAAGTCTAATAACAAATCAAAGCTACTATTACTCCATCCACCTAGGAATTTTATGTGAAGGAGCCTCACAATAAATTGTAGCTTTGTGAGTTTGCACCTAGGGTAGAGCTCTTGACTAGCATCACTTGCTAACCTATAGAATGTCTCAACATCTACATCTTGATCCTCCGAATCGGAACCATCACCACCTATATCACCAACTTCTTGGTATCCACATCCTATGTCATGGGTCATTTCAGTGATCTCATCTAGCTGCGGCTCACTATCCATATTAGGAACATTTTCTATATTAGATTTCTTGTTTGTCCTGTGCAATGATGTTTGTTCACCATGAAATATCCACTTGGTGTATCCTTCTAAAAACCCATCACAAATCAAGTGTTGATAAACAACTTCAGCTTCTCTCCAAACACCATTCACACATTTTCTACAAGGGCAGAGAATTTCATTTGCTTTTGCAGAATTTGCAAAAGCAAACTCTATGAAGTCCTTTATGCCTTGGTTATATTCAGTTGAGTACCTACATTTAATTATCATTAGTTTCAATCAAAAGAATCACATAAAGTAGCATTGTATTTGATTTAGTGACTGATTGTTTGATTTCTACCTAGCCGCACTCATCCAACGCTTGTCCATAATAAATGCCAAAGACCTTAAAATCCTCGTAGTCTTTCCTTATTATATGGCTTACTGTAAGAATCAGCTAGTATATCTGAAATAAAATCAGCTAGTATCATTACTAGTTTAATACGGATTTTAGTCTGAAATGAGTTTATAAACAAGAACACAAATATACGGGGGAGGGAGGGTTAACAAATACTTCCTATTTAGAAAGAAGTAATAGCTTACGGCAAAAATTTCTTTCTCCAAAGTGATTTGAAATTACTAGGTTAATTTTAATAATAATCTTAGCTAACTACAAAAATTGGATAGCAAAATACAATTTGATAAGGTAAGTATTGGCCCATCACACCATGTTATTGTTCATGTAAGCAAGCAATAACATCATTCTATATAGTCATTCATTCATTGTTCAAATACTTTTTTTGATTCATAATATAAGTTTACTTCTTATTCACATGCGAATTAAGAGTATTGAATGAGAGAAAATAATCATAATAAATTAATGATGCCTCTATTATATAAAGTTTGGATGTGTGAAGAACAAATGTAAATGGAGGCGTGAGAGGATACCATAGAGGATAAAGAAGTCAAACATGTACTAAATAATATATTGGAATTATAGTAAGGTTTATATTGTGAAATATAGAAAAATAAAAATATTCTTAAATTGTGAAAAGGAAAGTGTATGACACAAAGGCATAATTACAACCTGCAAACAAATATAAGTACTTAAATGGAAAAAATATAGATCTACTAGGAAAATTGAAAAATATGGGATTAGGGGTAAAAATTACTTTTCCAAAAACCATAAAAAATTCAAATTAAGGCACACAATTGGTGAGACTTTCTTCCTACTTGTCCAATTTTTCTCACCAAAGTGAAAATAGAAACCCATTTGATATTTAACTTCTCCAATTAAGAGTCTAAAGACTTATATGATTAACATTGTATGCCAAAAAAAATATACTATTGGTCCCTCTAAATCATTGATTTCCATGTTAAATAATATTTCAAAAAAAATTAAATGCTAGTTTTAAAGAATTGATGTTCAAGACTTAGTTTGGTCAAGTTTTGGATTCAACTTCTATCATAGAGAAACTAAAGTCATATATGATATAACTCTATTGCGACATATACTAAAAACTAGAGTTCTGATAGTGTTTGACAAAAGACTATTATTTTGTTGTTTTAAATAAAATTTACATCTTATGATAGAAGGTAATTGTAGTTGTAAATAATTCTAACTTTATGAGTATTTGTCAAATTGAAGTTAGAGCTGTTAAAGCACATCAAATTCTTTAGTGTAAAAGTGGTTTCAGCTTCATGCAGAAGCACCAACACCACAATGGATCTAACCTGTGGATTATGTAGGAGCATATATATGCACAAACACAATCACATAACTAGGAGTATTTCCATACATTTCACATCTATGCACCAAAATTATAAAAAATTCACTAATGTCTATCTAAAGAGATAGATACAAAACTGTTAAATAGTTATGACTATATAACATAAGAATATTATTTTTTTGTTTAGTGGATACATTGTGTAACACCTATAAATTAAAGGGCATGCATGCCTTTTAGAATACAATGATTGACTCTGTCCAGCCTTCCTAACATATAGAACTTTTTAAGGGTGATTAGTGATGGAAACTACTCAAAATATAGCATTATTAGTGTGCACATTATCCATACTCAAAACCCTTGTTCTTTAGGACCATGTGCACCAACTATTATAGAATACACTTTGTTGCTGACCACTGATCACTTGAGTCCTTGCACTTTCTTATTTTGGTCAAAATAGTCCTGAACATTCATCCACCTATGCAACATGGGAATAGAAGAACCTATTAACAAGAATTTGATCAATATAAGACTAGAAAGTACAGAAATTTGGTGTTACAATTTGAATTTATAAATATCATATCTAAATCACTAACTCTTGTTGATACTATATTACTCCAAATAAACTAAAATCTTTATACAATAGCTAGTTACAAAAATTTGGAGCTACAATTTGAATCTCTAAATATCATATCTAAATCACTAGCTCATACCAATGCTATATTACTCCAAATGAACTAAAATATTTGCACAACAACCACTAGTTAGCTCCTCTCTTTGACATACTTCTCAAAGAATCTATAGCAAACAAACTCCTTGTTCATATACAAATAGCACAAACAAGAATCATATAGCAGCAAAAATAATAATAATATTACCTGATTGCAACTAATTTTTCCAAAGATAAAACCTGACAGGAACAATCTCCAAGTTGGAAGTCCAATCTATGAAATCTGAAATTATGTAAACAGAAAGTAGATTGAAAAAACAACTTTCAAGGCAAAATAATACAAATGCAACATAGATCATTAGAAATCCACACAACATAAGGATTGGCACGCTTTCGGAAAGAACATAGAATAGTAGAGGATCCCACATGCAGGACACGGCGATCATTAGAAATTCATGAATTAGAAATGCAGTAATATACTCTTTACCAAAACTTCTCATACCAGACCAACCCACTGAAATGCAAATAGGGATCAGAAATGTGGTCAATGTGGTCAATATCACAAAGAATAATGAAAGACTGTCTATACCCATATACAAATGGATGTTTTCATAAGGAAGCCATCTAAGGCTTTCCACAAATTGAGATTTGGCTATAGAAGGATCGAATTGTATCTGAGGAACAGGGAGATACAAAAAAGTAATAAGAGAAACGCACAGGCCAATCAATCATATCGGTCTTATTGAAGAATTTGGAATGAAAAGAGGAGTAATGCTTCCTAGTAGGGGACAGAGAATAGGACAATGTTGTAATTGTTAATTGTTAGGGCCAAGAGTGATGTATGCAAGCCAGGAGGCACTTTTGAGGATGAAGCTGGAGGAGCAGCAGCAAGCGGCCGAGTTGTAGTAGGCTATAGAGCTCCAGGGCCGCCGTTTCATGGGGCTGTAGTTTCTTGACATTAAGAACATAGGTCACCACCATCTCAACTCCCCAGTGAGTTCACCTGTGGCTTTAGGACCTCCTGATGGCATGCGCAGTGACAATGAGAATGGACATGCGATTCATTTGGAGGATGCCACAAGCCAATGTACAGTTTTTGGTACTGAGCAATCCCTTTTTCTTGCATTAGTGAGGTCTTTTAATTCAAAGGTGGTGATTTCATGGTTTCCTGAAGTAGATAAGAAGCTGAACTATGGTGTGGCTGTGGGTACAGCTGCTTCTACTGCTATATCTGCCATTACTGTAGAAGGCAAGCAGCAACAGGAGCAGGAGCAGCAAGAGTCTCAGGGCTCCCCTAAGCATCTAGTCAACTTTGGGGAAGAGGGGAAGAAGGAATCTGGTCCTGAAGCATTAGCACCCAATGTTGTTTGTGAACTCCAAGAAAGGTAATATTTGTAATGTAATATAGGACCACTTAGATCGAAATAGCATTCACAGAAATGTTCTAACATAGAGTAGAATCGAACATTGAAAATATTAGTTGAAAACACTCAATCAACAGATGGGGCACCAAATTATTAAATAATAGGGGTCTTTCTGTGTAAGTCAGCTGAACACCGTAATTGATGAGTGAGTAGGTGGGTTAGGTGCACCTCTCACCCAGTGGGAAGTCATGAGGCTAAACCCCCCGAATGAAGAAGTAGTGGGGCCCCGTGCCCACCCACGTGATCAGAATTAGATTTCAAACCTAATGATTAATTGCATATAACATTGGGAAAAATATTAGGATGACATTTATCAAAGAATTCAAAAGTCACTAATATATTGTTGGCATCGAAATTTATGATATAGAATCAATTTTTCAATTTTAGATTCTTTAATTGTTTAAAGAGCCCCTGATATTGTCTGAATGAGGAGGAATTATGTCTAAAACTAAGAATTTGAGCAAAAGAAATAGCCTAACTATTTGACCAAAGCAATGTGATGACTTTTTAGTTGAAATTATCACTATAGCTCACAAAAAATGCTTATTGGTTTCAGATGTTTTGCACAAGGGTTTGATTAACATGTGCACATACATCATGTAAGCACAATGGATTTTGGAGGCTATTTGTCTGTTTGGTTTACATCATCGTACAAAATTATCTCCAAGACTCTAAAAGAAGTTCAAACAACATTTCCAAGCATCTTTTTCGCAATCCATAATCTGCTTTGTGCTGCCTTTGCTTGCACCATGCTAATTTCTTACTTTTGAAGATTTTGTCAAATTCTTAAATAATTAATTGACTAATCTAAACAGCAAAACTTGAAGAAAATTACAAGAGAAATTTACTAATCTAGAGTCTACTGACCTCATATGAAATCAATAAACAACAATAATAAGATCTATTACCGTTACTAGTTTAGCACTGGCTTAAACTGCAAACATGTACAAATCACAGGAAATTTAACATCATTTTATATGAAACAAGAAACAATCATATTTGATACGAAACAAGAAACAATCATATCAGTAAGCTGATGACAACTTCAATAGAAACCCATAGGATTACCAAAACTCAGTGAGCTTATGAAGATACAACTGTATAAAAACTGGCCTAGCTACCTTGTGAACAGATCAACACAAAACCCTCAAAAGACATATAAGATTTGGCAAATCATCGAGACATGGCTGTAGAACAGATCATGTAGTTGTTGAATCAGGAAAATTAGATCCATAATTGCCTGCTCAGGCCAATCAGAACTACAACCATCGAAACTTCAGCCTGTATTCTAGATATCAGAACATTGCAATCATGCCCCATAATAATTTCATGATGCCCACTCATGCTAATGTGTAGAAGGTAACTCATGGTAATGTAGAAAAATGCATATGCAAACGGGAAGGCAACAAAACAAATTTGCCGAACATCAAGTCGTCAACTAATGATCAAAGTTGATGAAAAGATTGATGACCTAAGCAACAGGCGCATCCAAGAGTGAAATTTCTAAAAGAGATTTGATAAGAATACTACTCTTACCTATGGATTTTTATTCCAATCTATTCGCATCAACTAGAGGTGGCTCCGAATTCAGGGGGACTACACCACTGGAGCTCTATCACGCCGGGCGCCGGCACTCGCCTCTCTGCCGCGTCGGGTCACCGGCCTCAACCCCTGACCTCACCCTTTGCTTCACTCCCGTGCAAGGCTTGCTGATCTCATGCTATGCTGGCCTCATGCCTCACCTCCCTGTTGCGCACTTTCTTCGCCGCTGTCGCTCCACCTCTGCCGTTCACCGCACACCCTGCCGGTAGCGTTTCTAGGGCCACACCGTGAGACACCTCACGCACGGTGGGAGACCAGATCGAAGATTGGGGAGGTTTCTCGGCGAATTGGGAGTGGTTTCTCGATGGAGGAGGTTGGATCGAGGAGGTTTCTCAGCGGAGTGCTGAAGATGGAGAGGATTGGGGTGGTTTCTCGGTGGAGGAGGTTGGATTGGGGAGGTTTATCGGCAGAGAGCTGGAGATGGAGAGGATTGGGGGACATTTGTCGGTGGAGGAGGTTTGATTGGGGGAGTTTTCTCGGCGGCCGGAGAGCTGGAGATGGAGAGGATTGGGGGAGGTTTGGCGGTGGAGGAGGTTTGATTGGGGGTTTCTCGGCGGCCGGAGAGAGGTTTAATTCTCGGTGGAGGTTGGATTGGGGGAACCAATCGAGGGAAGCAGGGAAGATAACTAATAAATCTGCAAAGGAAGATTTTACATTTGGCGCAAAACCAACAAATCAGCAGAAAATATTTTTTCATGAAAATTTCCCTCCCAAAATAATAAATCTGTTATTATTCTGCTGAAAATTTTCAATTTTATGCCAAAAATATATAAATTACTTATTCCTAGCGGTAGATCTACTAAAAATAATAATTTTCCCAACTGGCATATCGGTGAAAAATAAAAATTGTATTTTCAACTATAGAACTGCTGGTAAAAAAAATTTTTCCCAGCGGAAAAAATATTCTCAGCTGTAGATCTGCTAAAAAAAATCTTTTCCCAAACTGATCTACAGCTTGCTATATATTATTTATTCCTAGCGGTATATCTGCTAAAAATAATAACTTTTCCTAGCTGACACATCGGTGAAAAATCAAAATTATATTTTCATCTGCAGGACTGCTGGGAAAAAAAGTTTTTCCCAGTAGTTTTACAGCTTGCGCTGGCCTACCGTGTTGTAGTGACATTGTCGCAACTTGCAAAGGTTTTCTTTTATGTAAAATGTATGGGCCACTGGGTCCTCGTGACGATATGTTGTTAATTTCAGACGTGACTTTTCTAATATACATCAAATGTGTGAATTGTTGTATTTGTATATTGTTGTATATTTGTGTATCATGTATTGCTATTTGGGACATGAACTTGAATGTGTACATGGGATCGAGTATTTGTGTATTTAATTGTATTGGTAGGTAGGTGTACATGTGTATTTGTACCGCTGTTTCAGACATGCACTTGAATTTGTGAACTAGCATGTGTATGTTTGTACCTAAATTGCTGTGTCATGCATGAATCAGCTTGCTTTTATTTCAGCCATTAACTAGAATGATTTTAAATGGTACTCATTTTTTATGTTTCCTCTTGCATTTTCTTGAAGGGATGGAGGCAAACCAAGATCTCATGTAAGTAGAGATTTTTAATTTCTTTGGCAAGATGAAGTACCAAGTACCTAAGAAAAGTATTTTTGTGTCTCCTAGTTAATCTACAAATTAGCATCTCTTGAAATATTTCTTTATCTTCTAGTTAAGATCTGTTTGGTCACTAGTACATAAAAGTTTTCTTCTATCGGTAAAAAAACACCCTTCTACTATCGATTTTTGTACTGTTAGAGATAGACACGATAGAACAAGACAGGTCATTTTCTAACGGTAAATAACTGATAGAAGAAGTGCACTATTCTAATGGCATTTTAAGCGACACCAGTAGAAAAACCATTCTAGTCTGAAGGTTGTGATAGTTTACCGATAGAAAAAGGATAGTACTCTCTCGGTTGTGTATGAGTTTACTGGCAGGAAAAGTTACACTCTCCTAACGATTAATTACTAGTGTACCGATAGAAAAAACCTTAGTACTCTCTTGGTTGTGAAAGAGTTTACCGATAGAAAAAGGGATAGTACTTTCTCGGTTGTGTATAAGTTTACCGGCAGGAAAAGTTACACTCTTCTAACGGTTAATTACAAGTGTACCAATAGAAAAAATGATAGTACTCTCTCGGTTGTGTATGTGTTTACCGGAAGTAAAAGTAACACTCTTCTAATGGTTAATTACGAGTGTACCGATAGAAAAAACCATAGTACTCTCTCGGTTGTGAATGAGTTTACCGATAGAAAAAATGATAGTACTCTCTCGGTTGTGAATAAATTTACCGATAGAAATACAGTATAGATGCTATACAGTACATTCACATATACAGTACAGATGCAATACAGTATAGATTGGATACATAATACAGTACAGATGCAAAGAAGGGTAAATTCACATATACATTGAATAGATTGACACATTAGACAGTTATTCACATATATATGAACCAACACAAATTGCAATCCAATTTGGACAAATACTAACCAATAAGACTATATATAAACAATCTATTCACAGAATACACGAAAATGAGAAAATTGACAACAAGTGAGTGAAAAGCTTGTCATGGCGGTTGGTTGGGCACAACTTCCTCCATAACATATTGAGCCCAAATTTGTCGGAGATCTCTAATATTTGCATTTTCGTATTGGTCTTTGGACATGGAGATCTGCAAGCATGTGTGAATACTGAGTAACTAACTTCCTAATTTTGAATGTGACACCCAATTTTCAAATTTGAGTTAGCTATCGATGCTTACTTGGGGGAATTGGGCAAAGTTTGTCCACACTAGGTCGTACATGTAGCGCGGCACATAAAACCAGCATTCCACGATTGCGGCTGCTGATGGTACTGAGATAATTGCATATGCAAAGACATGTTAGCTATTGTTTCCATAAACTAATAAAGCATAAACAAAAAGTCTCGTGAGTACCTCATATTCTTTCCAAGTTAGTAGGGAGCCCTGCGGTGCAGCATGCCTCCCTCCAGCGGACACATATTTCTCAAAAGCCCTGTATTTCAGTTAGCATTGCCGGTTAATGTATTATCATTAGCTAGTGAGGTCAAAATTTAAATCAAACATATATGTTATTTAAGCCTCCATATTCCCCTTGACCACATATTCATTCGATAATCTGTCACGCATCGAATCGAGGTAGTACACCTCGTTCCTCGATGGACAGATCACGATGAGGATCCAGTGGCCCCTACATTGTACATAAAAGAGGACCGCTAGCTCAAAGTATATCTGAGGTATAGCATACAAGATTGAGTTAAATTAGTACGAGATGTATTAACCTTTGGTGGTACGGCACCAGAATGAAGTCCCTGTCCAACTGTGCCATCAGCGCATTGGATATATAGTGCTCAGCGTGCACGGCGTCGTGCTCTAGCATTGTGAGGCTTATTTTCTCTGGGTCGTGGAAACAAACCTTGTCACACGCAGCCTCTGATGCTAGCCTGTACATGCACCTGCATGCAAAGGACGACATTAGTATTGCACAGAAAGTTACTACATTTCAAATGAACTACAACAATGCAGAGTTAGCAAACAGAGTTAGAAAACAGCAATACATAGGATCAGTAAACTCACATGACTCCAGTCCGTATGATGGACATATCGAGCTCCCGCCAGTGGTAGAGGTCGAATAGATCCTCGTGTGCCACGGATATACTCTCTGGCTCACGGTGGAACTGCGCAGGCCTGTAGGGAACTAAGAAGTTCAGATTGCGCCGAGCTCGGTGTAGGTACCACTCGTGGAGGTCTCTGGTTGATCGATCCAATTTGCGCAAAGCTGCCTCTAACACGAGTGGGAACCCATTCCTGAACCTCTCCAGCTGTCTCTTTCGCCCTTTGCCCTTGCCTTTTGCCGGGGACTGAGCATGTACCTTTGAAGGCAAGGGTGAGGTGATAGTGGCTTTCTTCTGAGGTAAAGGCGTGGATGCGCTGGCTGGGGTCGAGGCCATCTTTGCTGTGTTCAGGATCGCACGAGATCCAGCCTCATGCCCCGAGCTGGGGGCGCAGTCCCCTGGTAGCATGCCGGCAGGCCACTTCAATTAATGAGCACGTATGTTAGATTTTGCTAGTTGAGTGTACTGAGTATGATGTAATCTAAAATGTGTAGGATTTACCTGTTGTATTAGAACACACTTCTTGGGCCACTGTACGTAGGAGCCCACTGCCTCAACAAGTGTCTGCATTTCCTCTGTTGGTATTGGCAATGGAGAATCGTTGTAGCCCGGCATGGCCATGTCCACCTGTACCTTTGCGAACCCCAACCACAGAGGTACGCAGTGGATCTGGACATTCTCTCCAGACGGATATATGAAGCCGTGTGCAACCACTTACTGCCCGTCACCTAGGTGAGTCAGTAGGATGCAACTCTTCGGCTTCTGCAAATTTGTAACAATTAAAACAGGTTAGCGAAACAACTCTAACAGAATGGGAGTGGCATCAACTTAAGTGCACAGATGAAGGCTTGCAATACCTCAAGTAGATCCACTGGATCCGCGAGGACCTTCGAAGAGCAACTGCTTATTCGATCCCGCGGGGTACCGTCGTCTTGGGGATCCACATCTGCACTCTTGGCCAGCAATGCTTCTCTCAACTGTGCAAACTCTTCCCTCATTTGTGCGACCTCAGATTGCACCTCGGACTGCACCTCAGCCTATATCTCCGCCCGTACCTCAGCCCATATCTTATCAGAGAGCTCCACTTCCTTTTCCTTCCAGGAGCGGGCCTTCTTCCTCGGTGGAGCCGGATCTGCGAAACCGGCCTTCCATGACACAATGGCTCCCACGGTCCGTGTCCGGCCGGGATGCTCCTTATTTCCTAGAGCTTGGGTGAGGATGTCGTTCTCCCTCTGCGGGGTAAACAATCCCTCCATTGCCTCCTTCTCAAAAGAGATCTGTTACATTACAGGTACCTTGTGAGAAAAATACATATATACACTTGTGCGCACACAGTTTACGAGGTTAGCCAACTTACCATTCACCTCACAACGTCGGCGTCCCCAGGGTTTGCAAACTGCACAGAGCCCGTGGACGACACGGGCCCTCTCCCCCTCCACCATCGCTTGTACCTCGCATCCCGGATCTCGGAGAGCGGCAACTCAGAGGAGTCGATGACAGAATTTTGCTCGTCGTCTTCTTCCACTGCTCCTCCGTACCCGCATAGCCCTGGGATCCGAGCCGATGCGGGTGGTCGTTCCTCTTCTGGATCGCCTTATTCTTCTCGCTAAGGGCCTTGAACTCCTCGGTCCCCTTCTACTTGGTGAATTCCTCCCATACCTCCTCCGATATGAAGGGGTACTTCTCGCAAGGAGATTTCCCCGCAGCAAGGAAGTTACTGACGAGCCAGCTTTTAAAGGTTTTCCATGTTCCGTTCATGTCCTTCAAGCAGGCCGTTCTAGGTTTATCATCGGGGATGTTCCACTTAGCCTGTTTTCAAACAATGCATACAATTAATCATGCGTTAGTTAAACTTTAGTATAAGCCAAGAGAACGTGATTACAAAAGAGTTCAGCGATTTCAATTAATTTAACCTTCACTTCCGCCCACAACCTACCCTCTCGTCCGCAGTCACGTCCTTCCAGCTCTGGACGGTGATCTTCACCCTTTCTTTCGCCAACAGCCCAACGTAGGCCGCGTACTTCCCAGCATTCTTTCTGATCGGCCTCCCAAATTGGTTGAACTCACAAGAAAGATCCGTGTGTTTGGCCAAACGGCCCAACGTCGTCGCGCCTCGCCCCACCCTCTTGCACTGGGATGAACCAGCTGGATCTTCGTTTACGTTGGGGTTGGCCCTAGTCGAACCACTAGTACCATCTGATGAAGATGATGACATGTCTTTCCCTACAAAACCATCAACAAACCATTAAAAATTTTAATGGAAACACAAACCAAATCATTTTACAAAGCAAAAGGACCTATTTTAAATATTTTTTCTATCGGTAAACACAGAAACTACCAATAGAAGATAAGATTCTATTTCTGAGCATTTTCATCTACACATTTTCATATAGGAAGTAGGCAACATATGGCAATTAATTCTTTTTGGAGTTTCATAACTCTGTTCAGGATTGGAGACTAATTATGGCTGCAAAAGGGATGTCCGAACAAAATAGTACTAAAAGACATGCAAAAATTAATTGCTGAAGTGTTCAGCAATGTTTTCTACTGGTAAACCCATGAGATACTGATAGACCATAACAATGTTTTCTATCGTCAAAGATACGAGATACCGATAGAACATAACAATGTTCTTTGTGTTATGGAATATTGTTGATAAGCCGCCATTCAATGGCATCACATAATCTTGATTTAAGTTAACATTCTCCATGATTTGCTATACTAATATTCATGGGCCAGCATTATTATTTCACACATAACAATCTTTTCTATCAGTAAACACATGAGCTGCCGATAGAACATAACAATTTTTTCTATCGGCAAATACAGGAGATACCGCTAGAAGATGTGTAAGAACACCTCCAACATATAAAGTGCATTACATGGCAGTTGGATACAATTGATCACACATACAACAGTATAGATAACTTAAAATCTCAAAATAGGTTCATTACAGCACTGGAACATATTATGTCAACCCTAATTTAAATCAACATTGCCTGCGGAATTTACATAATCCAACACAATATGGAACCCTAGTTTAATTCCAAAACTTGAAGAATTAGTACGTACAAAACACTAAGATCAAATAAGGAAGATGCTGGAAAAAGAACGACGAATTAGGGTATTTTACGGCGATCAGTTGTGGTGATGGTGAGGCGGTGTACAATGCAGCGGCGGCCGGCGAAGGACGAAAATATGGACCGGTGGCAGTGGCGAACCAGTATCCAAGCGGCCATCGTCGTGTGGGAGTGAGGAAGTAAGTGGTCACTGCCGAGGTTGTGGTTTTCGCGCTCGAAGAGACGTAGTGCTATAAGTTGGAACGGTTCGACTGGAGGGAAACCCAAGGGCCATGTGTAATAAAGTAGTGGATGCCCTTTTCTATCGGTACAAACAGCAAAATACCATCAGACCAATGGATTTATTCTAACGGTACAAAAAAATAATACCGATAGAACAAGTAAATTTTTCCCAGAGTAATATTTGAAGTAGTGGATGCCCTTTTCTATCGGTACAAACAACAAAATACCGTCAGACTAATGGTTTTATTCTAACGGTATAACAAAATAATACCGATAGAACAAGTAAATTTTTTCCTGAGTAATATTTGAAGTGGGGAGGGCATTGGAAAATGATGTTTCAGGGAATGGGATTTTTGAAGAGCTTAATTTTTGAAGAAGCAAGAGGCTGCAATGAGATTTTGGCAGGAAAATTTGAAGGGAAGAATTAAGTTCTTACAGGATAAAGGTACTGTACATGTTAGAATTCATGCTGTGGAGTAAAATTGGGATATATTAATGCTGTGAACTAGCTTATCATTAAGTTCTAAAGAAAAATGTATTGCCTGATATATTAATGATAAGTTCCTCACCTTGATGCACAACTTGTGGGCTGTTTGCTAGGCATTTTTCCCTGAAATAGAAAATAATCATCAATAATTCTCAACCCATAATCCTTCTTCGTGATCATCTCGCAGATACGTTGTTTCGTCGATATCTTCCGTAGGGATAGATTGAATGTCCTCTAAAAATAGAGGTATTTCGTCGAATTGGTTATACTCCTCTTCGTCGACAACGTCTGCGACCCCAACAATACGTCTCTTGCTGTGGAGGACAATGTGCAAGTTTGGATTGGCCGGGTCAACGATGTAGAATACCTGTGTGACTTGCTTTGCAAGTATGAATGGATCGTCTTGGTGTCCGACTCTATCAAGATCGACGAGAGTAAACCTGTAATTGTCAACTTTAACACCTCGAGGGATTTCGACCCATCGGCATCGAAACAAGGGAATCTTAAATAATCCGTAATTGAGCTCCCCTATTTCGTCAATAGCACCGTAATATGAGTTCAGCGCCCTTACTAACCTGGCATCCTCGGAAATAGCAAACAGTGTGACTCCGCTACATTGCATGCTACTCTTGGCGTCTTGAGCTCTTGTGTAAAATGAATACCCATTGATGTCGTACCCCTGTCAAGTCCCTACAGTGAATCTTGGGCCTCTAGCCAACCATGTCACAGTTTCACTTATGGAGCCCTCGGCAGCTCGCGTGACTCTTTCTTGGATCCACCTAGCAAATTTCCTGTTATGTTCTCTGGTGACCCAAATCTCTGACTTCGAAGGATTCTGTGACCGTAACATTACCTTGTGCTCGTGTATGTATGGCTCGACTTCCATCATGTGTTGTAAGACGCAAAAATGTGATTTTGCGTACACATCATGGGCGGGGACGATAGCTTTGAATCCAATCGTTCTGATGCCCTGAAGCCTACCCTCGTGTCGGGACCTAGGAATGCCAATTGGGTCAATCTCGATGTAGCTTCTAGGCCCCTAAAGAGTGTTTTAATATGACACAATTGTAACCTTACTTGTGCGTTCAAACTTGAAGAGTGTGACTCCGTTGGAAGTCTTGAGTGAGATTCTCACTCATGACATATTCAAGAAATCTCAAGAAGAAGTGAAAGATGAGGCTTCTGATTCCAAGAAGAAGAACATAGCACTAAAAGCTCAAGCTTCCAAAAGGGAAGACAATGAAGAAGAAAGTGATGAGAGAGACACCGATGAGGAAATGGCTCTCTTTGTGAGAAGGTTCAAGCACTTCATGAAGAAGAGATATCAAGGAAATTCCTTCAAGAAAGGACAATCATCCAAGAGGAACCCATTTGAAGAGAGAAGATGCTTTGATTGCGGTGAAATGGGTCACATCTCCACACAATGTAAAAACAAGGAAGAAGAAAAATCAATGAAGAAGAAGAAGTACGAAAAAGAAGGAGAAAGCAAGAAGAAGGTTTTCAAGAAATATTATAAGAAGAAGAAGGATGGACAAGCTTGCTTCATTGAATGGGATTCGGATGCTTCAAGTTCTGATTCTGATGATGAAGATGAAGCATCACCCAAAGGACTCGTGGGGGTGGCTATCAAGGAAGCTCCATCTCTATTCTCCACTCCCCATTGCCTCATGGCTAAAGGAGAATCGAAGGTATCATGTGATGAAGATGAATATACTTATGATGACCTAGTTGAGATGATCACCGGTTTTGATGACTATATGAGTAAAGAGAAAGAAAAATTCAAGGAATTGAAGAAGAGATACAAAACTCTTCAAAATTCCTATGAGGAGCTAAACACATCTCATGAGAGTCTCAAGGAAACTCATGAGATGCTTAAGGAAGCTCATGACTCACTACTTACTCATAAAGCCAACAAAACGGGTAATGAAATAGGCATCACTTGCAATATTTTGAATGACTTGCCCATGATGTCTACTTCTAGCATATCTACATCTTGTGAAGATTTAATTGAATTCCCTTCTAGACCTAAAATTGATGATAATGTGCTTAGTCTTGAAAACAATGAACTTAAGGACAAAATTGAAAAACTAACCAATGATCTAGCTCAATACTATGTAGGAGAATCAAAATTAAGACATCTTCTAGATAGTCAAAGGTTTTCCTTAAGAAAAGAAGGACTAGGGTACATTCCTAAAAAGGGAAAACATACTTTTGTCCCATCTAAAACCATATTTGTAAAAGAAAAGGGATATTGCAACAAATGTAAAAGTTTATGTCACATTGAAAAGAATTGCCATGCTAGCAAAAGTAATTCATCTCTTGTATTCAATTCTTGCTATGTTTTAAAGAAAATGAACAATGGCGATGTTAAAGCCAAATTTGTTGGAACCCCGATCATTGGTGCCAAAAAGAAAGCCATTTGGGTCCCAAAATCCTTGGTAACTAACCTCCAAGGACCCAAAAAGATTTGGGTACCTAAAAGGACCTAACTTTGTTTTGTAGGTAAATTACAAGGCCGGAGGACAACATTGGGTGCTCGATAGTGGATGCACTCAACATATGACCGGTAATCACAACATGTTCTCCTCTCTAAATAACGAAGGTGCGGAATATGACAAGATTACGTTTGGAGACAATAGCAAAGGAAAGGTAAAAGGTTTCGGTAAAATTGCCATCTCAAACGACCTCTCCATATCAAATGTATGAATCTCTAAATTTCAACCTCTTATCCGTAGCTCAACTTTGTGATCTTGGATTTATATGTGCATTTTATCCAAAAGAAGTGATTATCACTAGTATTGATGATAATAGGTTGATTTTCAAACGTTTTAGACATGGCAACCTCTATTTAGTTGATTTCAATTCAAATGATGCTAATCTTGGTACATGCTTGTTTACTAAATCTTCTAAAGGTTGGCTATGGCATAGAAGGCTTGGGCATGTTGGAATGAAACAACTAAATAGACTAGTTAAACATGATTTAGTTGTTGGTTTAAAAGATGTAAAGTTTGAAAAAGATAAATTATGTAGTGCTTGCCAAGCTGGAAAACAAGTTGCAAACTCTCATCCAACTAAAAGCACAATGTCAACTTCTAGTCCACTTGAATTATTGCATATGGATTTATTTGGACCAACTACTTTTGTGAGCATTGGTGGAAATAGTTATTGTCTTGTCGTTGTAGATGATTTTTCTAGATATACATGGATATTCTTTTTTCATGATAAGTCAATTGTGTTTAACACTTTCAAAAGCTTTGCTCAAAGGGCCGAAAATGAATTTAGCTTCAAGATCATGAAAGTGAGAAGTGACAATGGCTCCGAATTCAAGAATACCAAGGTTGAAAATTGGTGTGATGATAAAGGTATCAAACATGAGTTTTCGGCCAAGTATACACCGGAGCAAAATGGAGTAGTCGAACGAAAGAACGGGACATTGATAGACATGGCAAGGTCTATGCTTTCGGAGTACAATGTTTCGGACACCTTTTGGGCCGAAGCAATCAACACCGCATGCCATGCGTCAAATCGTCTTTATTGTCATCGACTACTAAAGAAAACTCCTTATGAGCTTCTCATTGGAAGGAAGCCAAACATTTCCTACTTCCGAGTGTTTGGATGTAAGTGCTATATCTTGCGGAAAGGTACACGCTTATCTAAATTTCAAAGTAAGTGTGATGTAGGATTTTTATTAGGATACTCATCAAATAGCAAAGCATATCGTGTCTACAACCAAAACTCCGGTTTGGTTGAGGAGACACATGATGTTGAATTTGATGAGACTAACGGCTCTCAAGAGGAGCAAGACAATTTGGATGATGTAGGTAATGAAGGGTTGAGAGTGGCAATGAAGAACATGACCATTGGGGATATCAAGCCGAAAGAAGATAGTGATCAAGATGAAGATCCACCCACTCAAGCTATCCTCTCTTCATCAACTCCTCAACATGAAGATCAAATAGTTGAAGTGGTCAATGTGGAAGACTCCTCTCAACAACAACCGGAAGTACCTTCTACCTCTACTTCACAAATCCCGGTTGACCATCCAAGAATTCATCACTCAATTTCCAAAGATCACCCCGTCGATCAAATTGTTGGTGACTTGCGTAAGGGTGTCCAAACTCGTTCTCGTCTTGCTTCATTTTGTGAAAATTACTCTTTTGTCTCCTCTTTTGAGCCCACAATTGTAGATGAAGCATTAAAAGATCCGGATTGGGTGAATGCTATGCACGAAGAATTAAACAACTTCACCCGCAACAATGTTTGGGAATTAGTAGAAGAACCAAATCCGGATGAGCACAATGTCATTGGAACCAAATGGATTTTCAAGAATAAACAAGATGCAAACGGAGTGGTAGTAAGAAACAAGGCAAGATTGGTGGCTCAAGGATACACTCAAGTTGAAGGTTTGGACTTCGGTGAAACCTTTGCTCCCGTAGCTAGACTTGAGGCTATTAGAATCTTGCTTGCTTTTGCTTCATCTCATAATATTAGACTTTATCAAATGGATGTCAAAAGTACATTTTTAAATGGAAAAATTAATGAATTAGTATTTGTTAAACAACCTCCCGGATCATGTGTATAAACTCTCCAAGGCTCTTTATGGTCTTAAACAAGCACCTCGTGCTTGGTATGAAAGACTTAGAGACTTTTTTATTTCAAAAGGCTTTAAAATTGGGAAAGTTGATACTACATTGTTTACTAAGAAAATTGGAAATGATTTCTTTGTATGTCAAATTTATGTTGATGACATCATATTTGGATCTACTAACCAAGATTTTTGCGAGGAATTTGGTAATATGATGTCCAGGGAATTTGAGATGTCTTTGATAGGTGAACTGAGTTTCTTCCTCGGACTACAAGTTAAACAACTCAAGGAAGGAACTTTCATCAGTCAAAGGAAATATGTGAAGGACTTACTCAAGAAGTTCGGACTTGAAGAAGCAAAGCCAATCAAGACACCAATGGCCACAAACGGTCACCTTGTCTCTGACGAAGGAGGTAAACCAGTAGACTCAAAGCTTTATAGATCTATGATTGGTAGTTTATTATATCTTACTGCTTCTAGGCCCGATATTATGTTTAGTGTTTGTATGTGTGCAAGATTTCAAGCCTCTCCTAAAGAAAGTCATTTAATGGCCGTTAAGCGCATTTTGAGGTATCTAAAATATTCATCTAGCATAGGGTTGTGGTATCCTAAAGGTGCAAAATTCGAATTAATTGGATATTCTGATTCCGATTATGCGGGATGCAAAGTGGATAGAAAAAGCACCTCTGGCAGTTGTCAACTGTTAGGAAGATCTTTAGTATCTTGGTCCTCCAAGAAACAAAACTCTGTAGCTTTATCAACCGTCGAAGCGGAATATGTTTCCGCGGGTAGTTGTTGTGCACAATTGCTTTGGATGAGGCAAACATTGTTGGATTATCGAATAAAATTTGAAAAAGTGCCTCTTTTGTGTGATAATGAGAGTGCGGTGAAAATAGACACAAATCCAGTTCAACACTCTCGGACCAAGCATATAGATATTGACACCACTTCCTTAGAGATCATGTTAGCAAAGGTGATGTGGTGGTGGATAATGTGAGAACCGAAGATCAATTAGCGGATATATTCACTAAGCCCTTAGATGAAAGTTGTTTTTGCAAACTTCGAAATGAGCTTAACGTCATTGATATATCAAATGTGGCTTGAAATGTTGAACTCATATTGCTTGTGCTTAAAGTATCTCTTGATTGCTTGAACTTCCTCTTTTAGAGATTTTTAGACTCTTTTATCGGCAATTGAGTAAAGTGAACAAAATTTTTGTTGAGTTGTAAGATAAATACTTCCCCTTTGGTGATATTGTCTATATCTCTCTTATAATTATCTTATATTTATATATCCCCCTATCCAAATCTCTTGAGCATCAAATCAATCAAAATCTTCCAAGACTTTTTGTCCTTCCAGCGGTCTGACCGAATGCATCTCCAGAGAGTATCTTAAATTTCCTGCTTCCAGCGGTCTGACCGGTACCTAGTCTACGGTCTGACCGAAATTTCATGACCAGGGACCTTTTTATCCCGAATCTCTGTCCTTTTCACCCTCTTCCCACTTGTCTTTTCTCGTGCGCCTCATACTTTTTGTTGGATTCTTCCTCTCCGGTCAAACTCTCGCAAAGCTCGGACGAACCGTGGTTCAAGATCTCCTTCAAACCATGTCGTCTAGGTATTTTTCTCAGATTCTTCTTCGTTATCAATTTCGTCTTCTGTTCATCTTGAGGTTTAGGGCTAATGTGGTGAATCTTGTTTAAATTCTTTCAATATCCTGAAATTGGTTCATCCCCCTGATGCAATGAGTATTCTCTCACATATATTTTGTCCACATTGCATCTTAATTTCACCTAAATCCCAGAAATCATGCCAAACCCTAACTCTACGGTTGCGCCGGTCTGACCACCCCTTTTTCGGTCTGACCGACTGCAACAGCAGAGCCAGAGTTTGCTAATCTATTATCTTATCAATTCAATCTCTCTTACCTCTGAATATCTAATCTGCTGTATCTCTTGCAAATCTTCTAGTGGTCGTGGTCCTCAAGGAAATGTCTCCGTCTTGACAAATAAGAAGAAATTGGCAAAGCGGCCAAAAAGGGCTCTACCCTCGAGTAGCAGCGACAGTCACGATGATGATTGGGTGCCCTCGGCCAGAGATTCAGAGACAGAACAGTCGTCTCATCGTGGTGGATCATCTCACAGGGGCATGGACATCGAGAATGAGGACGATGAAATAAACGTCCACGCTTATCAAGGCCCAAAGAGGAATTGGACTTCAAGCGACTATACAAAGGCGAGGACCATCTACGCCTACAATCATGAGAATGACGCCTCTACTCCTCACTTCCACACGATGACACAACAAGATGCCTTCTACGGTCACTTGATCCACAAGAATATCTTCGAACACAAATGGATCGAATGGGCTTATGTTGTGAATCAGCCCATCATGGCTCCTTTGGTGAAGATTTTCAAGGATATAGGGCTGTATGACTTTGTGGAGCAAAAATGCCCATGGAACGCCATTGCCATCAGACAGTTCTATGCTACAGTTGAGATCAGATGGGAGGACCAGCAGATCATGTGGATGACAGGTTCCAGGCGTTATGAGGCCACCTTTGAGGAGTTTGCTGCGGCAAACAAGTTAAACTATGAGGATATGAAGGAGGGGATCGATATGGAGGATGAGGATTACCTCCATGAGGACGACTGGCTCCAGTTTTATGAGCAGCCAGGAGGTGGACAGCGGATTGTACCTGGCACCGTTACAGGTCTCAAAGTCCTCCTTGCTGTAGTCAACAAAATCGTACGAGCCACGATCCATCCAAATAGTGGAAACCGAGAAGCGGTCCGGGATTACTACTGGAACTTCATCGACCACATCCTCAAGAGTCATCGGATGAACATTGTCTCATTTATCTTGAAGACAATTGAGGATGTCTCGGCGACCACTCTGCCGAATCTCTACTATGCTCCTTTTATCATGTCCTTGCTGCTCCAGAAGACGAAGTTCCCTCGCGGTTCATGCGACATCAGACATCTCGGCTATAAGCCGTTTAGTGTCAACCCGCGCGTCTTGGCTCGAGGCCATGGAGCACAGCATCAGCAGCAGCAGCAGCAGGCTCAGCCTATGCCTCCTCCTCCTCCACCTCAGGCACAGTAGGCAGCTCAGTTTAGCCAAGCCCCCGCCTGGTTTACACAGTTCCAGCAGCAGTTCCATCATCCGATGATGGATCAGTTTGCTACTCTTCTCCAGGGGCTTGAGCTCACTCGCTCGGATTTGGCGGCATTGAATGATCAGTTCCAGACCTTCTCGTCACGCCAGGATCAGTTCGAGCAGCGCTTTGACGCCTTCTCCTCTCACTTCTTCACCCGTTTCCCTCAGACTCCTCCTCACCATCCTCCCGATGATGATGCTCCAGCCGATTCTTAGCTTTTATGGCAATTGATGCCAAAGGGGGAGAGAAGAGAGTACAAGAGTAGGAGAGATGATGAGAGATGAACCGTAAATGAAAACTTTTGGTGTAAAGTTTTAATTAACTTGTTTAAGTTGAATATCTCTTTTATGTGGATGACTTATGTTGGTTGACTCTTGTATGAGATTGTTACTACTTGATATATGAGACATGCTTATGTTATTTTCATATGACCTTGTGATGATGATATCATGTTGAATGTCGAATGTCTTATTTGTGATACTTCATGCTTATATAATGAATGAATTGAAATAGCATCTTATACACATGCTTGAACTCCTCTAACATGCCAAAATTGACTTATTCATACATTTAGGGGGAGTGTCTTATTCTTCGATGCTTATTGTAAAATTCCCTTTATGCTTAAAACTCCTTCATCTACTCTTTATGATTGTCATCAATTACCAAAAAGGGGGAGATTGTAGCTTCTAGGCCCCTAAAGAGTGTTTTAATAATTAATGACAACTACAAATGCTACACTAACGTTACATGCCTAGTTGTGTCAAGAAGAGACTTAAAAGACAGGTTAATGAAAGGCGAAGAAAGAGCCTCATGATGAAGAAAGGGCATTGATCAAAAGGGCAAAGGTACGAAATAGGGTCTTTTCCATTTTTACCGGACTAAGGTGTTTAGAGAAAAATTTTGACCGGATTTTAGGATAGTTGCCGTACTATTAAGAGGAGCATGTGGTGTATCACAAAATACTTCATCTATGTGCCACAAATCATAAAATCAACTTGCATTGCATACTAGAAGGTCATATACTTTGAAAATGCTTGTTTCAGCTCAATTCTGCTCAGCACTGTCTCAGTCGGTCTGACCGTCTGTTGGACCAGTCTGACCGACTTCACGAACTGACCGAATAGAACTCTCGGACTGACCGACGTTATGTCAAAGTATAGTGTATACCTTTAAAAAATCGGTCTGTCCGTAGTTAAGACCTAAGTCAGTCTCCTGGAACCTCTTGATCTATCTTTCTGATGTTTTGTGTTATGACGGTCTGACCGTTTGATTAGACCGGTCTGACCGTGAAATCGGTTTGACTGTGCTTTTGAACTACGGTCTGACCGTATGGCCGGTCTGTCCGTATTTTTCGGCCTGACTGTATAAAGTGTCCAGAAACTATGTCGTCTCTGGACAGTTTCACGGTCTGACTGAAATAGGCTCCGGTCTGACCGTGTGTGTGCCTGACAAGGGCAGTTGAGCATTTATTGCGCCTGTTTAAAGCCGTTGCAATTGCGGCGGTCTGACCGAGCTTATACCTGCGGTCTGACCGCCAAGTGATCTTTTTCTCCCAACGGCCTGTAACGGCTATATTTATTGTGGGGGGTATATATACTCCCATGCACGGCCCTGTTCACAACTTTTGGCATAATCTTGAGCATTGTCATCATCCTTGAGAGCTTAAGCTAGTTTCATACACTCTAGGGTTCAAATTCTCGAATTTGTGAGAGTGTGCATTTGAGATCTTCTAGTGCATTGCATTTAGATCATTAAATCAATCTTGTGGCACTAGAAGAAGGCTAAGTGATCATCACCGGCTTGTTACTCTTGGAGTTTCCTGGCTCCTAGACGGCTAGGAGAAAGGTTTTGGAGAGATCTTCAAGGAAGATTGTGAAGACTCCTCAAAACGTCTTGTGAAAGGGTTGAGCACACCTTGCCGGAGCGGTAAAGTGCATCCTTAGTGAAATCGAGGTTTGGATAACTCATCACACTAATCCGGCTCAAGATCTAGGTCACTTCTCGAGAGAAGGTTGACTAGATAGAGGAGTGGTTAGAGATTTGAGTTTGCCTCAACGTGGATTAGGGGTGATCGGCAAATCACCGAGACCACGGGATATATCCTTGTGTTGATATTGTGTTTTGTTCATCTTGTGTTATTTATTTGCTCTCATTATCTAAATTGTTTGTTTTATTGATAATTTGTTAAAATCGCCTATTCACCCTCCTCTAGTCGATATCCTAGATCCCTTTCAATGTGTGATGCACCGGAAGAAACCTGTGGTAACCCATGTACACTGTTTTCCTATAGTTTCCCAACCACATGCTCTAAGTTTCACTAGGCAAATAGGGCAAGCATTGGCTCCTTTCGTACTATACCCTGACAAATTGCCTTAGGCCGGAAATCATTTATGGTGCAAAATATCAAGGCCCGCAAGATGAAATTCTCTTTCTTGTATGTATCCCACACCTGCACCCTCTCGCTCCACAATTTCTATAAGTCCTCGATTAAAGGCGCTAGAAACACGTCAATATCATTTCCGAGTTGTCTGGGTCCTGAGATTAGTAACGCCATCATGATGTACTTGCGCTTCATGCATAACCAAGGAGGAAGATTATAGATGCATAAAAGAACCGGCCAAGTGCTATGCCGACTGCTCATATTACCATGTGGGTTCATACCATCTGTACTCAGCCCGAACCTTATATTACTAACTTCGCCGCCGAACTCAGCAAATGTTCTGTTGATGTTTCTCCATTGAATAGAATCAGCTGGGTGTCTCAGTTTCCGTCTTGTTTCCGGCCTTTAGCATGCCAACGCAAGTGTTTCGGGACTTTCGGATTTGCAAACAGCCGCTTCAATCTAGGTATCATAGGGAAGTGCCACACAGTTTTCGTCGGAGGTACTTTCTTTACTTCTTGACGTTCACTGTCAATACGGTCCCTACGCGTATACCTCGATGCGCCGCATCTTGGACAAACATGCAAATTGGAGTACTCGTTACGGTCCAACACACAATCATTTGGGCATGCGTGTATTCTTTCAATTTCCATTCCCAACGGACACAACAGTTTTTTGGCTTGGTAAGTATATCTTGGCAACTCATTTCCCTCTGGAAGCATGTCCACTAGAAGATCTAATAGTGCCATGAAACTCTTATCTCTCCAACCGTTGCCTGTCTTCATGTTATATAATCTCAGCACAGAAGACAGTTTTGTAAATTTTGCACATCCAGGGAACAGAGGCTTCTCAGAGTCAGCAATCAGTTTATCAAATTCACAGAAGTCGTTTTCGTTGTAATCTTCCTCTACATCACATAACATCTCATCTAGATTGTCATCATCATCTACGTGCACATCGGAATGAACATTATCAAAATTCAGATGATCATTGATATTATTGCAATCCACATCCGAGTCCTGCTGATTGGTAGTAGTGGTGCTTGTTTCCTCAAGATCTTCGCCATGCCATATCCAACGGGTGTATCGCGCGTTAAAACCACGACGAATCAAATGACTCTTAATTTGATCAGAGTTGCTAAACCTCTTCAAGTTCATACAATCTGTACAAGGACAAAGCATATCTTTCTCTCCCTTCCTCTCCTTTTGTTGCTCAGCAAATTTAATAAACTCATTCACACCATCTAAATATTCAAGAGTAGTACGTTTTGTTCCATACATCCAATATTTCCCGTCCATCTACAATTAACAAAATTTAACGAGTCAGCCATGCATGAATCCTGCCCAATTAAGTTATGTATATGTACATGTACAGCCTCTTACAACTAATGTGTTAAACCCCAGCCTGACGAAATTAACACTAATTAACCTAGCTAACTACACAATACAAGCTAGTGAGCTCCTAAAACATGAGGCATTTCCAGCTAGCTAGCTCCCAAGCTTGGAGCTACAAGCTTGGAACTACACAATACAGCTAGCTTGTAAGTAGAGAGGGAGGGAGATCTAGAGGGAGAGATAGATAAGTGATGATAATTAAGTGTACCTTAAAGAGAGGGGTGCAATCAACTTCCTTCCATGTTGCCCTGATCACCCTAGCAATGTAGCTGCGAGCGTGTAACTTTCATCACAAACAGAGGGACACAGAGTGCAACAGAACAAAACAGCAGCTCAGCAATGGTCGAGTGGGGTTTTACTTATACTGGACCTATTTCTAATGGTAAATACATGAAATGCCCATTAGACTAAGTGCGGGTAATTTTGTACTCACATCTTCTATCGGTACAAACACACATATACCGTTAGAACAGGTACTGGTGCATTGCTGAACAGGTACAGGTGTTGTTCTATCGGTAAATATGTGTACTTACCGTTAGAAGAGGTACTATACATGGCTAAAACAAAACCAAACTGGGTAATGCATGACACAACAATCTAAATGCACAGATGCACACCAGTCCTCACATTCAAGTGCATGCCTGAGAGGCACATAAGCAAATACATGTGTTGTTCTATCGGTAAATATGTGTACTTACCGTTAGAAGAGGTACTGTACATGGCTAAAACAAAACCAAACTGGGTAATGCATGACACAGCAATCTAAGTGCACAGATGCACACCAATCCTCACATTCAAGTGCATGCCTGTGGCACATAAGCAAATACATGTGTTGTTCTATCGGTAAATATGTGTATTTACCGTTAGAAGAGGTACTGGTACATGGCTGAAACAAAACCAAATTGGGTAATGCATGACACACATGACACCAGTTCTCACATCCAAAGAATCATATCTAAACACAATGCAACATCAAATAGATCTTAACTAGAAGATAAAGAAATATTTCAAGAGATGCTAATTTGTAGATTAACTAGGAGACACAAAAATAATTTTCTTAGGTACTTGGTACTTCATCTTGCCAAAGAAATTAAAAATCTCTACTTACATGAGATCTTGGTTTGCCTCCATTTCTTTAAGAAAATGCAAGAGGAAACATAAAAAATGAGTACTATTTAAACTCATTCTAGTTAATGGTTGAAAACAAAAGCAAGTTGATTCATGTATGACACAGCAATTTAGGTACAAACATACACATGCCAGTTCACAAATTCAAGTGCATGTCTGAAACAGCAGTACAAATACACACCTACCTACCAATACAATTAAATACACAAATACTCCCATGTACACATTCAAGTTCATTTCCCAAATAGCAATACATGATACACAAATAAACAACAATATACAAATACAACAATTCACACATTCAATGTATATTAGAAAATTCACGTCTGAAATTAACAACATATTGTCATGAGGACCCAGTGGCCCATACATTTTACATAAAAGAGAACCTTTGCAAGTTGTGACAATGCAACTACCGACTACAAGTTAGACCTGATACATCACAAATCCATTCATCCAAAATAGCAAATGTCTGAACCACATTGGACTTAACCATAAGAGTTCAGTTCAAAGACGCCCGAGGAGCTGGAACTGCCATTGAGTTACATTTGTATTGGTGATTTCCTCAGACTCAGACTCGATCAACTCAACTCAACTCCATTAACAAAAAGAACCTACCTTGCAAGATGTTGTTCTGTGTAATGATGGTGTAGAATGGCTGTGCAAATGACAACAATTCTTCTTCTCCAAGCAGGTAAGCATCTGGCCACAAGCTGGTGCATGCAAAAAAATGGCTGAAACACCGATACAAATGTAAGATGCTTTCTATGGGTCCTGATTTGAGAAACACGCCGGGCTTAAGGATCTTCTCGACCGAGCGAACCAAGATCTCGCCCTTCACGTCCTTCCATCTATCAACGGTGATCTTCACCGTTTCTTTCCAGCTCTCGACAGTGATCTTCACCGTTTCTTTCCAGCTCTCGATGGTGATCTTCACTGTTTCTTTCGCCAACAAGCCAACGTAGGCAGCGTACTGCGATGAAGAACCGTGAAATACGTTGCCCCTCATGAGCATCATCCAAGGACCTGCACAGATCATAAATAGGCATTCTAGAGCAAATTAAGATTGTTTACTGTTTCCTACATGACTCCCTATCTGTGAAAGACCACCAACTGAAGGTTAGGTTGTGCTTCATCATAGTAACATCAACTTGCAACTGGAGATCAAGATATTACATTTCTACTCTATTTCATCAGAAGAAATTACCTTGCCAATATACATATATTAATTATTTAACGAACTTTTTACATGCACTTGATCATTGAGCAAGCTAGTTGGCATTTGACTATGTTATTGCATTGAACAACCTACTGAGAAGAACAAGATATTTGTGTATCTCATGATATTTGTAAATATCTTGACATTAATGATCTTTCAATTTCAACTTCAATTTCAATTTCAATTTCATGATCTTTCAATTTCAATTTCAATTACAAATATCTTTCAATTTCAATTTTAATTTCATGATCTTTCAATTTCATTTTCAATTTCATGATCTTTCAATTTCAATTATTACTAAGTCTAAGTTGGCATTGAGCAACCACTGAGAGATGAAGATATTACATTTATACTCTTATTGGCATTTCACTATGTTAGATAGCGTTTGTATTGCAAATATATCCTGATAATTTTCTTCATTTGATAGGATCAGTAAGCAATTGAAAATTATCTGTCCCACAGTGCTATTATTTAGTTGTTTTAATAAAAACAGGAACAAGACACCGTACATAATCATATTGAAAAGAAGACACATCAAAATGAAGGATACAAAAATTGCAGAAAAATTGCCATAATCGGATTAGAATAATTTAACAATATTACCGAAATTTTACATACCTTGCTTACCGTACCAAAATCTAGTGGGCGTCGATGGAGGTGCAGAGGTGCAACGGTCGCCGGTAGAGGTGCGCCAGCCGTCCATGGAGCTTACAGGTTAGGGCTACGAGCGCCCGATGAACTGTACGAATGAAAGAGACACACTCGGGTATTTATAGTACTAGATCAGTTCTATCGGTACACAACAGCCTACCATTAGTAATTTTGAGATCTCTTCTAACGGTATAAACATACATTACCGATAGAATAAAACTATTTGTAGAAGGCAAACGTTCTATCGGCACACTACATCCTACTGATAGGAATTTTTGGAGATATTCTGTCGGTATAAACATACTTTACCGATAGAATAAAACTATTTGTAGAAGGAGAACAGTTCTATCAGCACACTACATCCTACCGATAGGAATTTTTGTACATATTCTGTCGGTATAGACATACATTACCGATAGAATAAGACTAGTTGTAGAAGACGAACAGTTCTAAGATATTTGTGCTATCTTCTAACGGTATAAACATACATTACTGATAGACTAAAACTATTCGAAGACGAACAGTTCTACGGAATTTGTGATATATTCTAACGGTATAAACATATAGTACCGATAGAATAAAACTATTGTAGCAGATGAACTATTCTATCGGTTCACAACAGGCTACCGATAGGAATTTGTGATATATTCTAACGGTATATAAATACTGTACCGATAGAATAAAACTATTTCTAGAAGTCCATCAGTTCTAACGGTACACAACATCCTCCCGTCAGTACTTATGCATCTCTTCTAACGGTAAATATGTTCATCACCGCTAGAGTAAATCATTCTGCTTCTTTTAACGGTAAGTTTCTTACAAAATGATAGGAAAAATATACTCCCTTATGCCTTTTATGACTGCGAGGCACCTTTTCCAACGGTTTTCTACTAAATCGCTAATAACCGATAGAAGATAGGGGTTAGCAGACTGCACTTATGTACTAGTGGATGTTACTTTGTGTTTAGATATGATTATTTGAATGCTTGAACTGGTGTGCATGTGTGTACTTAGATTGCTTGTCATGCATTACCCAACTTACTTTTGTTTCAGCCATGCACCAGTACCTGTTCTAACGGTAAATACACATATTTAACGATAGAACAAACACATGTATTTGCATATGTGCCTCAGGCATGCACTTTAATGTGAGAACTAGTGTGCATGTGTGTACTTAGATTGCTGTGTCATGCATTACCCAGCTTGCTTTTGTTTCAGCCATGTAGCAGTACCTGTTCTAACGGTAAATACACATATTTACCGATAGAACAAACACATGTATTTGCATATGTGCCTCAGACATGCACTTAAATGTGAGAACTGGTGTGCATGTGTGTACTTAGATTGATGTGTCATGCATTACCCAGCTTACTTTTGTTTCAACCATGTAGCAGTACCTGTTCTAACGGTATATACACATATTTACTGATAGAACAAACACATGTATTTGCATATGTGCCTCAGGCATGCACTTTAATGTGAGAACTGGTGTGCATGTGTGTACTTAGATTGCTGTGTCATGCATTACCCAGCTTGCTTTTGTTGCAACCATGCACTAGTACCTATTCTAACGTTAAATACACATATTTACCAATAGAACAAACACATGTATTTGCATTTGTGCCTCAGGCATGCACTTTAATGTGAGAACTGGTGTGCATGTGTGTACTTAGATTGTTGTGTCATGCATTACCCAGCTTGCTTTTGGTTCAGCCATGCACCAGTACCTGTTCTAACGGTAGATACACATGTTGGGGAAAATTCTGTACCTCCGGGTAGTTTCGAAGTGAGCTCTGGAGCGCCTCAGTCCTTCGTGCGAAGAAGATACCCGGCGGGTCCCTGGGCCTCTAGGCCTCGGGTCCCGTGGGGTCTCCGCAGGACCTCGGGCCTTCCTGCAGAGAAGGTCCCCGGTGGGTCCCTGGGCCTCTGGGCCCCGGGTCCCGCGGAATTCCCGAGCTACCTCGGTCCTTCGTGCGGAGAAAGTCCCCGGCGGGTCCTGGGGCTCCGGGCCCTGGGTCCTACGGGTCTCCTGAGCACCTTGGGCCTCCATGTGGAGAAGGTGCCGGCAGGTCCGGGGGAACTTCCAGAGCCCCTCGATCCTTCGTGCGGAGATGGTCCCCGGCGGGTCCCTGGCCCTCTGGGCCCCGGGTGCTAGGGAACTTCCGGAGCGCCTCGGCCCTTCGTGCAGAGAATGTCCCGATGGGTCCCGGGCCCTCCGTGTCCTGGGTCCCTAGAAACTTCCGGAGCGCTCGGCCCTTCATGCGGAGATGGTCCCCGGTGGGTCCTGGGGCCTCCGGGCCCTGTGTCCCAGGGATCTTCCAGAGCCCTTTGGCCCGTCGTGCGGAGAAGGTCCCCGGTGGGTCCCGGGTCCCAGGGAACTTCCGGGGCCCCTCAGCCCGTCGTGCGGAGAAGGTCCCCGAGAACTTCCGGAGCCCTTCGGCCCCTCGTGCGGAGAAGATCCCCGGTCGGGTCCCGGGGAACTTCCGGAGCCCCTTGGCCCCTCGTTCGGAGAAGGTCCCTGTGGGTCCCTGGGCCATCGGGCCCCGGGACCCGTGGGGTCTCCGGAGAGTCGCGGCCCTTCGTGCGGAGATGTTCCCCGGTGGGTCCCTGGGCCTTCGGGCCCCGGGTCCCTCAGGAACCGGCGAGGACACTTTTCAAGCATCCAAACCCTTCTGCCGGTGAAATGACGTTAGCGCCCCTCAATCCAACGGCCATAGCTAGGGCTTTTTGGTCTTTTGCTTGTTTTGGGGCTTATAAACACCCCCTTGTACCTCATTTATAAAGAGACTCCAATTCATTTTCAACACACTCAAACAATAGGCTCCCTTGGAGACCTCTCTCCCCGAGAGAGCTCCTCCCCAGGGTGTCGACAAGACTAGGGCCCCCACCGGGACCCGAACCTGTATAAAAATCGCTGTGTCAATTGCTGCGTTGTCCGGCGGGAGGTGACCAGTGACTCGGTTAGCTCGCGCAGCTGTTCGCGTGTCAAGTCTCTCCGTGAAATCTGCCGGTGGTATATTTTATACCACGACAGTTGGCGCTGACCGTGGGGACTCGTGATGAATTGCCATGGCTCCCCCAAGAATGAGGGCTCACGCCCTCCCCGTTGACGCCAGTCCCAGTGACCCGGTGCCACCCATCCGGGACACAACCGTGCCAGTGCTTCCGCCCGGAGGCGGCCAGACCCAGGTACCGCCTCGCACCTTTCCTATTAATTTTGGTGGTTCAATCTCCGGGTCAATCCCCGTGACCGTGGCCGCCTTGGCGGGGACTAGTCTCCCCCCGATGGCACACTCGGCTCCCCGGGACACCTTGCTCGAAGCTTTGGTCGAAGGTTTGGTCGAAGCTTTGGTCGAGGCTTTGGTCGAAGGACAACTCCGTGCCCAGCGCACCATGGAGGAGTTGTTACACGCGTTAGTGCAGCCTCCAGCTCCCGTCTATCCGCCCTCATTCCCATTTATGGGGTCGCTGCCTCCATTTTTCATGGGACACCCGGCGGCCTTCTTGGCGTCGGGCATGTTCACTGCATTGGGAGCTTTCCCCGCGCAGGGGACTTACCCCACGCCGGGAGCTGTCCCCGCGCTGGGAGCCTTCGTCGCGCCGGGGCCTTACCCCGCGTAGGGAGCTGTCCCCGTGCCGGGGGCTGACCCCGCGTCGGGAGCAATCCCCGCACCCGCGCCGGGAGCTTTCCCCGCGCCGGGGACTTACCCCGTGCCGGGAGCTGTCCTCGCGCTGGAGACTTACCCTACGCCGGGGCCTGACCCCGCGCCGGGAGCTTTCCCCGCCCCGGGGCCTTACCCCGAGCAGGGAGCTGTCCCCGTGCGGGGGTCTGACCCTGCGCTGGGAGCCTTCCCTGCGCCGGTGGCTCTCCCTGGCTCCACGCCGCGGATGGATGCCTGTGCGTCCGGAGCGGCTCCTGGGCCGGTGGTTTCCACCGCACTCGAGACGGCCCCGGAGACACGCCTGACGCCGGGCCTTTCCCGCGTGCCAGCGGCGTCTGCTGACGCGCATCAGCTCCCTCCTCCCCCGGGGCCGCCCCCAAGGGCTCCCCTGGTGGATCAAACCTGACTAACTCAGGAGGGGGTGGAGCGCATGCGTCCTATGAAACCTAGCGAAGCTCCCTCTCGAGGCAGGCTGGGGACATGCCGCCAGACCAGTCGGGGAGGGAGACCAGTCGACGAAGGCACCGCCATTTCTGGGGAACACCTGGAGGTTCACGAAGCTAGCTCCAACCCTGAGGAGAAGAGGCGCTACCACCATCCTGGCGGACCGCTGGGGCCTCTCCCCGACTCAGATAACGAGTGCGTCTCCCTTGCAAGGGGGGACAACGACTGGGAACCTTCCTGGGGAGTTGAGGGGGCCAACCAACCCTTGTGTCGCTGGCTCTGATGCGTCCGATGGCCAAAGCCATATCGCCCGCCCCGCATCGAGCACTACAATGGTGAGGCCGATCCTTATGAATTTGTGCAGGTGTACTCCACAGCCATCTCAGCGGCCGGGGGGACGAGATGGTGCAATGCAACGTCTTCCCCCTCTACCTCACCGGGATTGCCCGTTCATGGTTTTACAACCTGAGGGCCGGTTCCATCAAGTCCTTCGTGCAGCTCAAGCACGAGTTCTGCGCGAACTTCCAGGGGAACTATGTGCGTCCCTTGGACTTGTCGTAGCTCTACACTGTACGACAGAAGACGGGGGAACCATCCGAAGCTTCTTCAAGCGCTTTGCTCAGGTCAAGAGCAAGGTGGCGCACGTCCCCGACTCCACAGTCATCGAGGCGTGGAAGAGCGGGATCCTCCCCGGGAAGCTCCATCGGAGGCTCTCCCGGAGCTGCCCCTCCTCCGCCGACGAGCTCTTCAACGTACTTGAAAATTACGCAAGGGCAGAGGAGGACGACCTCTGGAAAGAAGACCAAGGGGTCCCCCCCCCCCCCGCAAAGAGGGGGGACTCACCCCGCAAACGTCTCAAGGAGGGACATCACAGCGAGTCGATGTCTTGGGATGTCTTCATTCTTGAAGACGGAGGAGGCTCTCGCAAAGTTGATAGGGGCGGCCGCCCCTCCTCCAAATCAAAAGGGGGGAGGCCAGCCCTCCCGTGCTCAGGACAATCCCGCGCTAGGAAGCAATGAGGTTGGGGCCGACTTATGGTGCGCCTTCCACCAGTCCACTTCCCATGCCCCTTGAGAATGTAACGCACTTCGTCAACACTTCGCGGCATTCCTCGAGCAACATGACCAGGGGGGAGAGACTTACCTTGCCCCATCAGTCGGTACAAACGGCCCCCCACCAGCTACCTATGGGGGACACCGGGAGCTGGCCCAAGAAAGGGGCCCAACCGACGTTCCCCCTTTCCAAAACTCCTAGGGACATGTCTCCTGACTTGGGGGATCCTGTCCGCGAGCCCCACGCTGGACCCTCGAGGCAAGACCCTCCCCGCGAGGATACCCTCTCCGCGGGGATGTCTGCACTTGGCCTCCGGGCCTCTCCCTCACCCTCTCGCGCTTCGCAGGGGGGAGGCGTTGTATCAATTTACTTAATCAACGCAAATTAGTCATTCTCATATTAATCTTCTCTTGCAGGGTGTATTTTCTTCACCGCCTCCAAGGCTATGCCCTCACTTAGAGGATGCCCTCCCCGCGAGGATGCCCTTAAGAGGATGCCCTCCCCGAAGGATGCCCCTCAGAGGATGCCCTTGAATGAGGGTCACGGGCTCCTGCTTAGCCCAAGTCCCGACCGTGGTAGCCCTTCTCCCCTAGGGCGGCTTACAATCCCCCTCGTGGACTGAGGGCGTAAGCGGCAACTCGGTTCCCAGAAACCACTGTAACGAGTCACTTTGAGGGGTGAGTCCCCCCTCTAATACTCCAAAAGTCCCGACAACAGGAGCCTCGCTCCCCGGGCGGCTTACGATAACGCCTTGCGGACTGAGGGGGTAAGCGGCAACCCAGTTTCTTAACTGTGGTAACGAGTCACTTTGAGGGAATAGTCCCCCCTCAAATACTCCAGAGCCCATCATGGCGCTTACTCTCCTCCGGGAGCACATTTCCGAACCCAAAATTTCTTGACCGGCTCACCGTTCTCACAGTGACTGGGGGAATTTTCGATCGGGTCACAGAACTTTTTGACCAGGAAATTCTTCGCCGGCCCCCCGTTCTCACGACGACAGGGGCAATTTTCTATGCGCTATCCGAGTGCGACTGCATCTCTCTCCCTGGTGGACTTTGTCCAGGGAGAAGGTTTTTCCCGTCCTAGGGACTCCGCGCCGCTCGGATGAGGTAACACCCTCTCCCGGTGGACTTTCTCTCGGGAGAAGGTTTTTCCCGTCCGGGGGCTCCGCGCCATCCGGACGCGACTACGTTCTCTCCCGGGTGGACTTTGTCCCGGGAGGAAGATTTTCTCAACCGCGCCGCCCAGACGCGGTAACATCCTCTCCCGGTGGACTTTACCCCTGGGGAAGGTTTTCTCCCCCAAGTGTACCTTGTCCCGAGGGAAGGATCTCTCTCCCTGGTGGACTTTGTCTCGGGAGAATGTTTTTCCCGTCTGGGGGCTCCGCGCTACCCGGGTGTGGTAACATTCTTTCCACAGGGGACTTTGTTCCGAGAGAAAGTTTTATCCCGTCTGGGGGCTCCGCGCCATCCGGACGCGACTACGTTCTCTCCCGTATGGACTTTGTCTCGGGAGGAGGATTTTCTCAACCGCGCCACCCAGAAGCGGTAATGTTCTCTCCCGGTGGGACTTTGTCCCGGGGGAAGGCTTTGCCTGTACCGGGCGCCGCCTTTTTGCCCAGGGACCAGAGCCCCGGTGACCTTGGCCCGGGTGCTGCCTTTCGCTCGGGGAGAAGGGCCCCAGCTCCCACATCCCGGGCGCCGCCTTTCACCCGGGGACAAGGGCCCCGGCTCCCTCGTCCCAGGCGCCGCCTTTTGCCCGGGGACCAGGGCCCCGGCCCCCACATCCCGGGCGCCGTCATTTGACCAGGGACAAGTCCCCCAGTCACCCCGTCTCGGGCGTCGCTATTTGCCCGGGGACCAGAGCCCCGGTGACCTTGTCCCGGGCGCCGCCTTTCGCTCGGGGACAAGGGCCCCGGCTCCCTCGTCACGGGCGCCGCCGATTGCCCAGGGACAAGGGCCCCGGCTCTCTAGTCCCAGGCGCCGCCATTTGCCCGGGGACCAGAGCCCTGGCTCTCTCGTCCCGGCCGCCGCCATTTGCCCGGGGATCAGAGCCCCAGCTCCCTCATCCTGGGCGCCGCCATTTGCCCCAGGACCAGAGCCCCGGTGACCTCGTCCCGGGCGCCGCCTTTTGCCCGGGGACCAGGGCCCCGGCTCCCTCGTCCCGGGTGCCAACATTTGCCCGGGGACCAGGGCCCCAGGAGAGGTTTTCTTCCGTTCTTGGGCTGTAAGCCCCCCGGGGGCTGTTTCCTCTTCCTCACAGCGACTTTACATCCCAAGTTCACATCCTTCCGCTCGGAGATCCCCGGTCCCTCGGAAGCGAAAGGGTTCTATCGCAGCACTGTGCAGGAAAATTACCCCGGAGACCTTAGTGTCATCAGGGAAATGGTTTTACACATACCGTTTGGGGCCACGACGTGTCCCCAAGGGTCTGGGGGCTCCTCTTGGGGGAATCCCATACCTTCGGGCAGTCTTCGAAGTGAGCTCCGGAGCGCCTCAGACCTTCGTGCGAAGAAGATCCCCGGTGGGTCCAAGGGCCTATGGGCCCTGGGTCCCGTGGGGTCTCTGGATCGCCTCGGGCCTTCGTGAGGAGAAGGTCCCCGTTGGGTCCCTGGGCCTCCAGGTCCCGGGTCCCAGGGAACTCCTGAGCTACCTCGGTCCTTTGTGCGGAGAAGGTCCCTGGTGGGTCCTGGGCCTCTGGGCCCCGGGTCCTACGGTGTCTCCGGAGCGCCTCGGGCCTTCATGCGGAGAAGGTCCCGGTGGGTTCCGGGCCCGCTGGGCCCCGGGTCCCGCGGAACTTCCAGAGCCCCTCGGTCCCTTCCTGCGGAGATGGTCCTCGGCGGGTCCCGGGCCCTCCTGGCCCCAGGTGCTAGGGAACTTCCGGTGCGCCTCGGCCCTTTGTGCGGAGAAGGTCCCGGTGGGTCCCGGGCCCATCGTGCGGAGATGGTCCCCGGCGGGTCCTGGGGCCTCCGGGCTCTGGGTCCCAGGGAACTTCCAGAGCCCCTCGGCCCATCGTGCGGAGATGGTCTCCGGCGGGTCCCGGAGAACTTCCAGAGCCCCTCGGCCCATCGCGTGGAGATGGTCCCGGAGGGTCCCAGGGCCTCCGGGCCCGGTCCCGAGAACTTCCGGGCCCGGTCCCGAGAACTTCCGGGCCCGGTCCCGAGAACTTCCGGAGCGCTTCGGCCTGTCGTGCGGAGAAGGTCCCCAGAGGGTCCTGGGCCCTCTGGGCCCCGGGTCCCTGAGAACTTCCGGAGCCCTTCGGCCCCTCGTGCGGAGAAGATCCCCGGCTGGTCCCGGGCCCTCCGGGCCCTTGGTCCCGAGTCCCGGGGAACTTCCAGAGCCCCTCGGCCCCTCGTGCGGAGAAGGTCGCGGCGGGTCCCTGGGCCGCCGAGCCCCGGGTCCCGTGGGGTCTGCGGAGAGTTTTGGCCCTTCGTGCGGAGATGTTCCCAGGCGGGTCCCTGGGCCTCCGGGCCCCGGGTCCCTCAGGAACCGACGAGGACACTTGTCAAGCATCCCAGCCTTCGGCTGGTGAAATGACGCCAGCGCCCCTCGATCCAACGGACATAGCTAGGGTTTTTTGGTCTTTTGCGTGTTTTAGGGCCTATAAATACCCCCTTGTACCTCATTTGTAAAGAGAATCCAATTAATTTTCAACACACTGAAACAATAGGCTCCCTTGGAGACCTCTCTCCCAGAGAGAGCTCCTTCCCAGTGGACTTGTGTCCGAAGGGTGCCGACAGGACTAGGGCCCCCACCGGGACCCGAACCTGGATAAAAATTGCTGTGTCAATTGCTGCGTTGCCCGGTGGGAGGTGACCGGTCACTCGGTCAGCTCGCGCCGCTGTTCGCGTGTCAAGTCTCTCCGTGAAATTTGCCGATAGTATATTTTAGACCACGACAACACATATTTACCGATAGAACAAACACATGTATTTGCATATGTGCCTCAAGCATGCACTTTAATGTTGGAACTGGTGTGCATGTGTGTACTTAGATTGCTGTGTCATGCATTACCTAGCTTCCTTTTCTTTCAGCCAAGTAGCAATACCTGTTCTAACGGTAAATACACATATTTACCGATAGAACAAACACATGTATTTGCATATGTGCCTCAGGCATGCACTTTAATGTGAGAACTGGTGTGCATGTGTGTACTTAGATTGTTGTGTCATGCATTACCCAGCTTCCTTTTCTTTCAGCCATGCACCAGTACTTGTTCTAACGGTATATGTGTGTTTTTACCAATAGAAGATGTGTGTACAAAATTATCCGCACATAGTCTAACGGGGATTTCGTGTATTTACCGTTAGAAATGGGTCCAGCATAAGTAAAACCCCACTCGACCATTGCTGAGTTGCTGTCTTGTTCTGTTGCACTTTGTATCCCTCTGTTTGCGATGACAGTTCGACGCTCGAAGATACACTGCTAGGGTGATCAGGGCAAGCTTGAAGGAAGTTGATTGGACCCCTCTCTTTAATGTAAGCTTAATTGTCATCACTTATCTCTCTCTCCCTCTAGATCTCCCTCCCTCTCTACTTGCATGCTAGCTTTATTGTGTAGTTCCAAGCTTGTAGCTCCAAGCTTGGGAGCTAGCTGGAAATGCCGCACGTTTTAGGAGCTCACTAGCTTGTATTGTGTAGTTAGGTTAATTAGTGTTAATTTCGTCAGGCTAGGGTTTAACACATCAGTTGTAAGAGGCTGTACATGTACATATACATAACTTAATCGGGCAGGTTTCATGCATGCCTGACTTGTTAAATTTTGTTAATTGTAGATGAACAGGAAATATTGGATGTATGGAATAAAACATACTACTCTTGAATATTTGGATGGTGTGAATGGGTTTATTAAATTTGCTGAGCAACAAAAGGCAAGGAAGGGGGAGAAAGATATGCTTTGTCCTTATACAGATTGTATGAACTTGAAGAGGTTTAGCAACTCTGATCAAATTAAGAGTCATTTGATTCGTTGTGGTTTTAACGCGCGATACACCCGTTGGATATGGCATGGCGAAGATCTTGAGGAAACAAGCACCACTATTACCAATTAGCAGGACTCAGATGTGGATTGCAATAATATCAATGATCATCCGAATTTTGATAATGTTCATTCCGATGTGCACATAGATGATGATGACAATCTAGATGAGATGTTACGTGATGTAGAGGAAGATTAGAATGAAAATGACTTCTGTGAATTTGAGAAACTGATTGCTGACTCTAAGAAGCCTCTGTTCCCTGGATGTGCAAAATTTACAAAACTGTCTTCTGTGCTGAGATTATATAACATGAAGGCAGGCAACGGTTGGAGCGATAAGAGTTTCACAGCACTATTAGATCTTCTAGAGGACATGCTTCCAGAGGGAAATGAGTTGCCAAGATCTACTTACCAAGCCAAAAAACTGTTGTGTCCACTGGGAGTGGAAATCGAAAGAATACACGCATGCCCAAATGATTGTGTGTTGTACCGTAACGAGTACTCCAGTTTGGATGTTTGTCCAAGATGTGGCACATCGAGGTATACGCATAGGGACCGGATTGACAGTGAACGTCACGAGGTAAAGAAAGGACCTCCGGCGAAAACTGTGTGGTACTTGCCTATGATATCTAGATTGAAGCGGCTGTTTGCAAAATCTGAAAGTCGCGAAGTACTTGCGTTGGCATGCTGAAGGCTAGAAACAAGATGGAAAACTGAGACACCCAGCTGATTCTATTCAATGGAGAAACATCAACAGAACATTTGATGAGTTCGGCGGCGAAGTTAGGAATATAAGGTTTGGGATGAGTACAGATGGTATGAACCCACATTGTAATATGAGCAGTCGGCATAGCACTTGGCCTGTTCTTTTATGCATCTACAATCTTCATCCTTGGTTATGCATGAAGCGCAAGTACATCATGATGTCGTTACTAATCTCAGGACCCAGACAACCCGAAAATGATATTGACTTGTTTATCGCGCCTTTAATCGAGGACTTACATAAATTGTGGAGCGAGGGGGTGCAGGTGTGGGATGCATACGAGAAAGAGAATTTCATCTTGCGAGCCTTGATATTTTGCACCATAAATGATTTCCCGGCCTACAGCAATTTGTCGGGGTATAGTTCGAAAGGAGCCAAGGCTTGCCCTATTTGCCTAGATGAAACTGAGAGCATGTGGTTGCGAAACTGCCAGAAAACAGTGTACATGGGTCACCGCAGGTTTCTTCCGGTGCATCACACCTACCATAAGAAGAGGAAATCATTTAACAGTAAGGATATTTACTCAAGCGTGAAGGACATCAAAGCTGAGTTTGGTAAGTGTTGTAAACCTCGAGAAAAAAATGTTTGGTAGAAGAGATCGATTCTTTGGGATCTACCGTTGATCCGGGAGGATCTCCAAGTCTTGATCGCATGCGGCTTCGTGACCAAATCCTGATCGCATACAGCTTCGCGACCTTAACCGTGTTTGGAAAGGATTCGCGACCTGGATGAGTCCGCGACCATGGATTGGTTCGCGACCAGGAAAAGGAATTCGTTCCCTGTTCGGAATTGTAATCCGATCCGAATGTGTATGACTAAGCTTATCTGTTTAGGACTAGTTATATGAGTCTAATACGTTTAGGTCTCTATGTCTGATACGTACTCATACGATTGGACTATAAATACCTTGTAATAGGTCTAGTTTAGATCATCAAATTCAATCGAAGAGTCATAGAACTTATTTGAGTTTTAGACACTTATAATTCCTTCGACGTAGACAAGTGTGTCTAACGTTCGACGTGTAAGCCCTCTTTGAAATAAAGAGTTGTGCAATTACTTTGGGTTTTGGGTATAAGATCCGTTATTCCGCATATTAGAATCTGGGCGAGCCTAGTGCGAAAACCAAGGCTAGGTCTCAAACGGATCAAGTTGGTATCAGAGCAACTTTCCTATCCTGTGGATGGTAAAGACTCGCTAGGGTTACAAAACCTCCGGCGAAACTCCAGGTGATCAATTGTCGGTTCCTACAGCCGCGTCTCCGACAATGTCTGGCGATACCTCCGTTCAAGCTAACCTAGCCGAACAAGTGGCTAAACTCTCCACCGACATGGAAACCGTGCTTGCTTGGATTAAGCAGCAGGCCATGATTGTACCTCCTGAAGTAAGGAAGGGTATAGGTGCGAAGACTGGTGAACACTTGCGCAGGGTAGTCGAAGATGAAGACGAAGGCAACCACAAGACCGACGACCTCACCAACACCCCTTAGCTGTCGGATCTTTTAAGGTCGACGCTAAGATTGATATACCCATATATGATAGGGTGATCGATGCCAAGAAGCTGAATTCTTGGATCGATCAACTTGAGACCTACTTTGACCTGAAAGGGTTCAGTAGCGCTCAAAAGGTCAAATTTGCACCTTTGAAGATGAAGGACCACGCCAAGACATGGTGGAAGGCCCTTGTCGCCAGTGGTGAAGCTGACGACCTTGTGTGGGGTCAATTCAAATGACTTCTGCGACAAGAATTCTTTCCGATGGGTTACCTTGAGGAGAGATGGGAGCGTTGGCATAGATTGTACCAACGGTGCGACCAGACCGTCCAAGACTATACAACAGAGTTTCGGCGACAAGCAATGGTCATTGGCATCTCACTATCCGACCCTCAGGTATTTAGGAAGTACACATCTGGACTTCAGAAATCGATCAGTACTGAGCTAAGTTTGTTCGGCGTCCAAGACATCATGACCGCAAGCACAACTGCTATGGCGATCGAGAAGAAGAACAAATCCCGCAGCGACAAAAGTACGAAGGAAAGTGTGACCTCGACAAAGAAAAAGCCGAGTCCGAAGAGGAACGCATCCAAATCGGGCACGGGTGCTTTTTGTGAACATTGTCAAGTCGCGGGACATACCAAGGACAAATGCTACAAGCTTTATCCTGAACTTCGACCAAAGAAAAATGGACCAGGGAAAAGAACAGCCACGGCTACTACGACTTCACCCGACGAAGAAGTTGTCCGAGTGATCTCGGTTAATGAGGCGGATAGGACCTTGTCTCTGATGGCAATGCCGAAGGAGAAGGGTACGGATCCACCAAACGACCATCACCCAACAGAGGACTTGTTCACCATCAACATCTAGCTGAAGCACGAAGTGGTCACAGCGATATTCGATCCAGGAAGTCAGAAGAATCTGGTCTCCACTGGACTAGTTCGGCGACTTGGTTTGAAGACAACCACACACCCGCGACCATATCCACTGGGTTGGTTTACATCCGACGTGAATCAACAGATTACGAGTCAATGTGTGTTGAAATTTGCAATCTCTGCACGATATATCGATGAGGTGCAATGTGATGTTGTCCCTATCGATATCTGTCAGGTGATATTTGGGAGTCCGTATCTGTATGATCGAGACGCTCATTTCCATCAGCGAGCGCAAGAGTACGACCTCACCAAAGACGGAGTTAAGTTCGTGATCAGTAAAGACATCCACGTCAACACTTCGAACTTGATTATCGCAAATCAAGCCAAACGAATTGTTAATGCATGCCACAAGTATGTGCTTGTCATGATTCAACCCATTGGACAAAGTGAGGGTACTCGACCAGCATTGTCGTTGGCGTGCCGAGAGGATTCTGGTTGTTTGTCGAGACTGTTGGAGAAATACAGTGATCTGTTCGAGACTACCCAGGGTCGTCCGCCGAAACGTCCAGTCGAGCACGAAATTCAGCTTGTGTCCGATGTGACACTGCCCAATCTGAGTATGTATCGCAACTCAGTATTGGAGAATGAAGAGATCAAGAGACAACTTGGTGAGTTGCTGAACGATGGTGTCATTCAACCAAGTAGTTCACCTTGTGGATCTCCTGTGGTGTTAGTACCAAAGAAAGATGGGACTTGGCGTATGTGCATCGACTATCGAGCACTGAACAAGATCACCATCAAGAACCGGTACCCCCTTCCTCGTATTGATGACCTGCTAGATCAATTGAAGCATGCTGTTGTCCTCTCCAAGTTGGATCTTAAGTCAGGATATCATCAAGTCAGCATCTGAGAGGAGGATACGTGGAAGACCGCGTTCAAAACACGACAAGGTCTGTTCGAATGGCTGGTCATGCCGTTTGGTCTCTGCAACGCCCCGACAACTTTCATGCGTCTTATGAATGACGTATTGAGACAGTTCATCGATGACTTTGTGATCGTGTACCTCGACGACATATTGGTTTATAGTCGTTCGTGGGATGAGCACCTCATTCATGTCGAAAAGGTGTTCGATCAGCTTCGACAACATCGACTTCGCCTCAACCGTAAGAAGTGCGAGTTCGGCTAGCAAACTCTACTTTACCTTGGATTCCTGGTCGGCAACGGTACGTTGCAAATCGACCCAGACAAGGTAAAAGTGATTCGCGAATGGCCGCGACCGCAAACAGTTACGGATGTGCGTAGTTTTGTGGGAGCATGCCAATATCTTAGGAAGTTCATTCGACACTTCTCGATTATGGCTTCTCCATTGCATGCATTAACCAGGATCGATCAGAAGTTCGAGTGGACAGGGAAACATGAGGACACGTTTCTCTTGCTGAAAAGGAAGATCAGCGAGGCGCCTGTGTTAGCTTTGCCAAATCTCCAGAAACCGTTCGAGCTAGAAACCGATGCTTCAGGTTATGCGATGGGCGCAGTGCTCATGCAAGAAGGTTGACCAGTGGCATATCACTCCGAGTTATTCCAGGGAGCTCAGAAGAACTACCCAACTTATGATAAGGAGTTATGCGCACTACATCAGGCCGTGAAACATTGGCGGTGTTATCTCTTGGGGAAAGAGACGGTTGTCCACACCAACCATCAACCATTGCAATATTTGTAAACTCAGTCCAAGCTACAGCAAGCTCGGCACATGAAGTGGATGTCGTATCTGCAGCAGTTCAATTTGGTGATTAAGTACAAAAAGGGCATACACAATAAATTGGCAGACAGGTTGTCGCGACCACCAGTTACGACCCTCTGCTTATCAGCGTTCATGCAGATCAAGCCTTCATGTCATGATGACTATGCCACTATGTACAGTGAAGACCCTGATTTTCAAACAGTACTGACTGAGCTCGAAACAGGGAAGCCTACGGAGTTCGTTCGTCGAGAGGGACTCTTGTACAAGGGCACTTTACTTTGCATACCTCGTGGAGCACCTCGAACTCAATGGATGCGAGAAGCGCACACATCGAAGGTAGCTGGTCACTTTGGGGTTACAAAGACGTTACAAAATCTTCACCGACATGTGTTCTGGCCGCGTATGCAGCAAGATGTGGCTAGGTTTGTTCGAGGCTGTGGTCTCTGCAGCATCTCGAAACTGGCAAACCAAAAATTAGGTTTGTACACTCCTTTGCCAGTTCCATCGCGACCATGGGAGAGAATATCCATGGATTTCTTGGGAGGATTGCCTAAGACCCGACATGGCAACGACTATCTATTCGTGGTCGTTGATCGGTTCTCCAAAATGATTGTTCTTATACCTTGTCGGAAGATTATCACGGGAGAAGACGCCGCTCGGGTATTCTTTCAACACGTTTGGACACACTTCGGACTGCCGACTTCTATTGTGTCTGATCGCGATACCCGGTTCCTTAGTCACTTTTGGCGATCGCTCTAGACGATGATGGACACCAAGCTAAAGAGGAGTACTGCTTTTCATCCGCAAACTGATGGTCAAACCGAGGTGGTAAATCGTACAGTCGTTCATCTCTTGAGAGGATATAACTTGAAGCACCCGAAGACCTGGGATGAAAGCATACCATACCTGCAGTTTGCTTTTAATCAAGCAATGCATGGTTCGACTGGAAAGTCCCCGTTTGAGGTTTGTTTGGGGTTTCTACCACAGAGTCCATTCGACATGTTGTTTGTGATCCCTACCTCAGCACAGAACAGCAAGGAAGCATCTGATCAGGATCAAGCACAAAAATTCCTGGAAGGTATTCAACGACTCCATCGTGAGGTTGAACAGAACTTGCTGAAAGCTCAACTCAAGTACAAGGCGCGACATGATTGGCACCGAGTTGATGCGCAATTTCAAGAAGGTGATATGGTATGGTTACATCTGAGTAAGGAGAGACTTAAAGGTGAAGGTAAGAAACTCAAACCCATTCGTTATGGTCCTTTTCGGATTTTGCGGAAAGTGGGTAATAATGCTTGTCAGCTCGAGTTACCTCCATACATGGATATCTACTCGGTTGTTAATGTTGAGCACCTCAAACTCTTTGAGCCTTCAATGCTGGATGATGAGCCAGATACTATAGTACCATCTGTTGAAGACTTGGTCTATCAACGAGACAAACCTCTACGTGAAGATTTGATTCTGGAAAAGAAGGTGACTACCACCCGCAGTGGCACCAAGGAGACTTTTCGAATCGGTCGGAAAGATCAACGAGCACGTGCGGCAAAGTGGTACACCAAAGAAGATAGACAAGCCCAATTTCCACATCTCCAGTTTGATCGAGAGGTCGCAACAGGGGTTGGCTCCTTCTCAACAAGGGAGTCATGATCCGGGAGGATCTCCAAGTCCTGATCGCATGCGGCTTCGCGACCAAGTCCTGATCGCATACGGCTTTGCGACCTTAACCGTGTTTGGAAAGGATTCGCGACCTGGATGAGTCCGCGACCATGGATTGGTTCGCGACCAGGAAAAGGAATTCGTTCCCTGATCGGAATTGTAATCCGATCCGAATGTGTATGACTAAGCTTATCTGTTTAGGATTAGTTATATGAGTCTAATACGTTTAGGTCTCTAAGTCTGATACGTACTCATACGATTGGACTATAAATACCTTGTAATAGGTCTAGTTTAGATCATCGAATTCAATCGAAGAGTCATAGAACTTATTTGAGTTTTAGACACTTATAATTCCTTCGACGTAGACAAGTGTGTCTAACGTTCGACGTGTAAGCCCTCTTTGAAATAAAGAGTTGTGCAATTACTTTGGGTTTCGAGTATAAGATCTGTTATTCCGCATATTAGAATCTGGGCGAGCCTAGTGCGAAAACCAAGGCTAGGTCTCAAACGGATCAACCGTACTGGGAGCACTTACAAGTTCGACATTGCATTGACATCATGCATGTAGAGAAAAATTTCTGTGACAGTTTGATTGGTTTGTTGTTGAATATTCTGAGAAAGACAAAGGATGGTGTGAAAGTTCACCGTGACATGGTGGAAATGGGGATAAGGACTGAGCTTGCACCTTTGGAGAAGGGAAAGAGTACATACTTCCCCCCGGCCTGCTATATGTTGTCCAAAAGCAAAAAAAACAGAACTCTGTCGGTGCCTGCACGGTGTTAATGTTCCATGTTGGTATTCCGCAAACTTGAAAAAACTTGTGTCCATGAAGGACCTAAAACTGGTTGGCACGAAGTCCCATGACTATCATGTGTTGATGTCACAAATGCTTCCCATTGCTATCAGAGGTATTCTCTCAGTTAAAGTCAGAGAGACAACCACAAAGCTATGTTATTTCTTCAACGCAATACTTGCAAGGTAAGTACGTGCTCTCGTACTATAAGTTAATTAGCTCTATTTGTATGTCGAGCTTAATTAGAAGATTTTTCTGATATGAATATTTGGCGCAACTGTGTCCTCACAGGTAATTGATCCGGATGGACTGGATGCTTTGCAACGCGACATGGTTACAACTCTTTGTCAGCTCGAGATGTATTTCCCTCCATCCTTTTATGATGTTATGGTCCATCTGATTGTTCACCTTATCAGAGAAATTAAGTTTTGTGGACCCGTGTGCCTGCGCTATATGTATCCATTTGAGAGATTTATGGGTGTATTGAAGGGATATGTAAGGACTTGTTGTCGGCCCGAGGGGAGTATCATGGAAGGTTATGCCGCCAAGGAGGTGATTGAATTTTGCACAGATTATATGGCCAGGGTTGTGACCCAATTGGTGTTCCTAAGTCCTGACACGAGGGCAGGCTTCAGGGCATCGGAACGATTGGATTCAAAGCTATCGTCCCTGCCCGTGATGTGTACGCAAAATCACATTTTTTGGGTCTTACAACACATGACGGAGGTCGAGCCATACATACACGAGCACAAGGCAATGTGACGGTCACAGAATCCTTCGAAGCCAAAGATTTGGGTCACTAGAGAACATAACAGGAAATTTGCTGGGTGGATCCAAGAAAGAGTCACGCAAGCTCCCGTGGGCTCTATAAGTGAAACTGTGACATGGTTGGCTAGAGGCCCAAGATTCACTGTAGGGACTTGGCAGGGGTACGACATCAATGGGTATTCATTTTACACAAGAGCTCAGGACGCCAAGAGCAGTACGCAATGTAGCGTAGTGACACTGTTTGCTATTTCGGAGGATGCCAGGGCAGTAAGGGCGCTGAACTCATATTACGATGCTATTGACGAAATATGGGAGCTCAATTACAGATTATTTAAGTTTCCCTTGTTTCGATGCCAATGGGTCAAAATCCCTCGAGGTGTTAAAGTTGACAGTTATGGGTTTACTCTCGTCGATCTTGATAGAATCGGACACCAAGACGATCCATTCATACTTGCAAAGCAAGCCACACAGGTATTCTACATTGTTGACCTAGCCAATCCAAAGTTGCAGGTTGTCCTCCATAGCAAGAGACGTATTGTTGGGGTCGAAGATGTTGTCGATGAAGAGGAGTACAACCAGTTCAACGAAATACCTCCATTTTTAGAGGACATTCAATCTATCCCTACGGAAGATATCGACGAAACAACGTATCTGTGAGATGATCATGAAGAAGGATTATGGGTTGAGAACCATTGATGACTATTTTCTTTTTGAAGGAAAAATGCCATGCAAATAGCCCACAAGTTGTGCATCAAGGTGAGGAACTTATCATTAATACATCAGGCAATACATTTTTCTTTAGAACTTAATGATAAGCTAGTTCACAACATTAATATATCTCAATTTTACTCCACAGCATGAGTTCTAACATGTACAGTACCTTTATACTGTAAGAACTTAATTCTTCCCTTCAAATTTTCTTGCCAAAATCCCATTGCAGCCTCTTGCTTCTTAAGAGGCCTGAAACATCATTTTCCAATGCCTGCCCACTTCAAAAATTAAGCTCTGGAAAAATTTACTTGTTCTAACGGTATTTTGTGTTAGTACCGTTAGACAAAGTTGGCCACTCTGATGGAATTTTCTCAAACTACCATGAGAAAAGTGCACATACATGTTCTGACAGTATTATTTTATTGTACCGTTAGAAGAAAACCATTAGTCTGACGGTATTTCTTGTTTGTACCGATAGAAAAGGCCCTCACTACTTTATTAAACATCGCCCAAGAGTTTCCCTCCAGTCGAACCGTTCCAACTTATAGCACTGTGTCACTTTGAGCGCGAAAACCCCAACCCTCGCCGGTGACCACTTCCTCACTACCGCACGACGATCACCGCCTGGATCCCGGTTCGGCACTGCCGCCGGTCCTTATTTTCGTCCTTCGCCGGCTGCCGCTGCATTCTACACCGCCTCTCCATCACCACAACTGATCGCCGTAAAATACCCTAATTCGTCGTTCTTTTTCCAGCGTCTTCCTTATTTGATCTTAGTGTTTTTTACACTATGGTTCACTATTTTCCTCCGCTCATGTTTTGGAATTAAACTATGGTTCCCTATTGTGTAGGATTTTGTAAATTCCACAAGCATTTTTGATTTAAACTAGGGTTGACATAATATGTTCCAGTGCTGTGATGAACCTATTTTGAGATTTGAAATTATCTATACTGCTGTATGTGTGATCAATTGAATCTGATTGCCATGTAATGTACTTTATATGTTGGAGTTGTTCTTAAACATCTTCTATCGGTATCTCCTGCATTTGCCGATAGAAAAATTGTTATATTCTATCGGTAGCTCATATGTTTACTGATAAAAAAAATTTCTGTGTCAATCTATCCTGCTATATTACATAGGCCAAGAAACAATCAGTACCCTGTTTTCTATGTGTGTTCATTTTGTCATAAAAGTTTAACAAGTATTAAAACTTAGGATCTGGAAGGACATGAACCATGCAATGTCACATAGATAGAATACTTTGATCAGTTTTTACACTCATTGAAACCAAGAAGAATTAGTCTCCAATTAATCCTCAACTGAGTTATGGAACTCCAAGAATAATAAATTGCCACATGAACCTATTTTGAGATTTGAAATTATCTATATTGCTGTATGTGTGATCAATTGTATCCAATTTCCATATAATGTACTTTATTTGTTGTTGGTGTTTATAAACATCTTCTATCGGTATCTCATATCTTTGCCGATAGAAAACATTGTTATGTTCTATCGGTAGCTCATGTGTTTACCGATAGAAAAAATTGCTGAACACTTCAACAATTTTTGCATGCCTTTTAGTACTATTTTCTTCGGACATCCTTTTAGCAACCCTAATTAGTCTCCAATCCTCAACTGAGTTATGAAACTCCAAGAAGAATTAATTGCCATATGTTGCCTGTTTCCTATGAAAATGTGTATGTAACACCCCTATTTTTTTCCCAACCCTAGCCTACCTTGTCTATCTACATTTTAGGATGAGATCTTGGTTATGCCAGGGTGCTACCCTGAAAAATTGGCAGCCAAACACCTTCATTTAGGTCATTTTCGCAGATCGGTCCAAAAGTCTCACAAATCAATCCTTTCAGATTTCTGAGAAGCCCAAAAAGGCTAAAAGTCGCAGATCATCTCCAAATTTTGATTTGATTCAGCGAACATCTCCCCATCACTTTTCTGAACATTTTTCCCTTCTGGAGGAATTTCCAAATCTCACTCGAAACCCTAGTTTCAGCCTTATCAAAATTTCAAAGTTCCAATTACCCAGATTACCCTGTTTTCAGTTCATCCCAAAACTTGTTTAAATCTCCAAATTTTATCATCCCTAGCTGCTAATCAATCTCTTGGACTTTGTGGATTAATTCGGCAAAGTCAAAACCCTTTTTATCAAAGCCATTCACCAAATTCACAGATTAGTCCATGGAATCAAATTCTGTAATTGCAAATCGGCCCTTCTATTCTTTTCAGCCCATTTTCGACTAGGGCTGGTCGTTGCTTCGACCAGTGCTGTTTCACCGTTCGACCGGAGCCGCGTCGTGTCTTCTTGCCGCGTTTGCTCGCTGTCGGCCATCGCCTCTTGTTGCCTGTGCTAGTGATCAACTGAGCCACACTGCGTGCACGTGCCAGCAACCAGAGCCCCGTTGAAACCAGCGAATAAACACCCGCGCTCCAACACCATTTTCTCGCGCGCACGCCCGTGGCCATGGCACTTGCATGCAGTTACGTGTCATCACCGGAGCTGCGCTGTTGCCTCAGCATTTGCGCCGTCCCAATTATAGTCCCAATGCACCCGACAAAGCTACCAAAGCTGCTACACCGCCTGCGCGCCATCACATCGCCGTTTGCCACTATTGCGCCTACGCTCGGCCGGTCTCATCCTTGACGCAAATTCCCTCGCAGTTTTCCCTTGTTGGCTCCGTCCCTGTGCCTATTTAAACCCTCCAGCACTATGAAGAAACCACAACTCCAGGATTTAGCCAAATTTCCAGTTTCTCTCCGTTTCTTCTTCTTCCCTGGCGAGCCGATTTTGAGGCCACCGTCGCCAGAGCAAACCGTAGCCCCTCTCTCCAATCCAAGTTCACCAGTAAGCTCCCCACACCCATCTTCCCATGTCCAAGCAATCAATTGCATTAAGGTGATCTCCATCGCTGGTGATCGCCGAAAAACCAAAAATCCTTGTTTCTGAAATTAAACCCACTCCAGAATGAAATGATCCTTAGCCACTTCTTAGCAAGCCTATTCAGCCAGTTTTCAAATTGATGCAGCACCGCGTTATTTCCCAAATTTCACGCGCCACCGTGGACGTCGCACATCGCCGGCGTCACTCGCTGCAGCTCTCCCCAAATTGAAGCCACCTACACCTTCCTTGTTGTAACACCCCAATTTTCCCAACCCTAGCCTGCCTTGTCTATCTACATTTCAGGATGAGATCTTGGTTATGCCAGAGTGTTACCCTGAAAAGTTGGCAGCCAAACTCCTTCATTGAGGTCATTTTCGCAGATCAGTCCAAAAGTTTCACAAATCAGTCCTTTTCAGATTTCTGAGAAGCCCAAAAAGGCTAAAAGTCACAGATCATTTCCAAATTCTGATTTGATTTAGTGAACATCTCCCCTTCACTTTTCTAAACATTTTTCCCTTCTGGAGAAATTTTCAAATCTCGCTCGAAACCCTAGTTTCAGCCTTATCAAAATTTCAAAAGTTCCAACTACCCAAATTACCCTGTTTTCAGTTCATCCCAAAATTTGTCTAAATCTCCAAATTTTATCATCCCTAGCTGCTAATCAATCTCTTGGACTTTGTGGATTAATTTGGCAAAGTCAAAACCCTTTTCATCTAAGCCATTCACCTGTCGTGGTATTAAGAATACCCCGGCAGGTTTTGAAGACGATCCTAGCGGAGATCACGCAGTGCGGGTTGACCGGGTGACCGGTCCTCCCCCGCCGGACAAACACAAGAATTGACACGTGGATTTATACAGGTTCGGGTCCCGGTGGGGGCCCTAGTCCTGTCGACGCGCTCCCGACCGGAGTCGGCTGGGGAGGCTCTCTCCGGGGGAGAGGCTTCCGGAGCACGTCTGTGAGATTAGCTATTCCAAATAATAATGAACTGATCCTTTACAACAGAGGGGTACAAGGGCTATTTATAGCCCCAAAAAGAAGCGAAAAGCCTAAACTACCCCGGAAGCCACCGTCGGATCGAAGGGTAGGACCGTCCTTCTTCCGGTCAAACGTCTTGGATGCTTGACAGGTGGTCGCTGATTCCCGAGGCATCCCTCGCGTGACCTGCACGTGATAAACAAACAGGGATTTTACCTTTTAGAAGGGCGATGACGTCCGGGACCCTTTCCGGAGGGCAGGGTCCCGGGAGCCTAAAAGGCGGCGCCCGGGACATGCCCCGGAGGCACCGTCCCGGGGGTCGAAAGGCGGCGCCCGGGGCAGGCACCGGAGGCCACTGTCCCCGGGCAAATGGCGGCGCACGGGACCAGCCCGGGGGGCACGGTCCCGGGAGCCTAAAAGGCGGCGCCCGGGGCAGGCACCGGAGGCCACTGTCCCCGGGTAAAAGGCGGCGCCCGGGACAGGCAACGGAGGCCACTATCCCCGGGCAAATGGCGGCGCCCGGGGCCAGCCCGGGGGGCACGGTCCCGGGAGCCTAAAAGGCGGCGCCCGAGACCCGCCCGGCGGGTAGGGTCCCGGGAGCCAAAAGGCGGTGCCCGGGACATGCCCCGGAGGCACGGTCCCGGGGGGCCAAATAGCGGCGCCCGGGACATGCCCGGGGGGCACGGTCCCGGGGGGCCAAATGGCGGCGCCCGAGACAGGCCCGGGGGGCACGGTCCCGGGGGGCCAAATGGCGGCGCCCGGGACATGCCCGGGGGGCACGGTCCCGGGGGCCAAATGGCGGCGCCCGGGGCAGGCACCGGAGGCCACTGTCCCCGGGTACAAGGCGGCGCCCGAGACCCGCCCGGCGGGTAGGGTCCCGGGAGCCAAAAGGCGGCGCCCGGGACATGCCCCGGAGGCACGGTCCCGGGGGGCCAAATAGCGGCGCCCGGGACATGCCCGGGGGGCACGGTCCCGTGGGGCCAAATGGCGGCGCCCGGGACAGGCCCGGGGGGCACGGTCCCGGGGGGCCAAATGGCGGCGCCCGGGACATGCCCGGGGGGCACGGTCCCGGGGGCCAAATGGCGGCGCCCGGGGCAGGCCCGGGGGGCACGGTCCCAGGGACCAAATGGCGGCGCCCGGGGCAGGCACCGGAGGCCACTATCCCCGGGCAATCATGAACTTACCTGGACTTGACCGCGTGGAGATTTCCCCCAACATCACCAAATTCACAGATTAGTCCCTGGAATCAGATTCTGTAATTGCAAATCGGCCCAGATATTCTTTTTAGTCCCTGTTCGATTAGCCCCTGGTCGTTGCCTTCGACCAGAGCCCTTGTGCCTTTCGACCGGAGCCACGCCGTGTTTCTCACCGCGTTTGCTCGCCGCCGGCCATCGCCTCTTGTCGCATGTGCTAGTGACCAACTTAGCCACTCCGCGCGCACGTGCCAGCAACCAGAGCCCCGTTGAAACTAGAGGATAAACGCCAGCGCTCCAGCACCGTTTTCGTGCGCGCACGCCCGTGGCCGTGGCATTTGCATGTTGTTACGTGTCATCGCTGGAGCTGCGCTGTTGCCTCCGCATCGGCGTCGTCCCAAGCAAAGTCCCAATGCACCCGACAAAGCTAGCAAAGCTGCTACACCGCCTGTGCACCATCACATCGCCGTTCGCCGTTGTTGCGCCTGCGCTCGGCAGGTCTCATCCTCGGCGCAAATTCCCTCGCTGTTTTCCCTCGTTGGCTCCGTCCCTATGCCTATTTAAACCCTCCAGCACTGTGAAGAAACCACAACTCCTGGACTTAGCCAAATTTCCAGTTTTCTTGCTGTTTCTTCTTCTTCCCCGACGAGCCGATTTTGAGGCCACTGTCGCCAGAGCAAACCGTAGCCCCTCTGTCTATTCCAAGCTCACCAGTAACCTTCCCACACCCATCTTTCCGTGTCCAAGAAATCAATTGCATTCAGGTGATCTCCATCGTCGGTGATCGCCATCGCTGGTGATCGCCGAAAAACCAAAGACCACTGTTTCTGAAATTAAACTCACTCCAATCCTTTTCATGACCCATTCCTGTAGAATTAAATGATCCTCAGCCATTTCTTAGCAATCCTATTCAGCCAGTTTTCAAATTGGTGCAGCACCGCGTGATTTCCCAATTTTCGCGCGGCACCGTGGGCGTCGCACGTTGCCGGTGTGCCTCGCTGCAGCTCTCCCCAAATCAAAGCCACCTACACCTTCCCTGTAATCCCTAGATGGTGTAGCCCAGAGCTTTTAACTTGCATTGCTGTGTAGAGCCAGTTCGTCGTTCACCATCTTCTCCAAGTCCGGTGACAATGCCGACGAGCTCGCACACTTAACCTCTATTCAATTCCCTTCTCCATAACGATCAGCACCACCCTAGGAGTATTTCCCCTCAATCAATTTCAAGTTCAATCCACCCCAGCTCTCTGTCACCGTGGCTCGTCCATGTCTCAGGCGGCCGAAGGTTTCAACTTCGCCGTTCATCGCCGATAAGCCACCCCAGCCAAATTCCTTTCACCAGCAACCTTGTTTTGATCCCGCCTACCTCCCTGACATGTTTGGCGAAGCAACGCATGCGCGATTCATCCAGACACATGTGCCCCAACTCACTGTTGTACAGTGGCATTCGATTTCCTGTGTCCTGAGCCTTGCTGTGATTTTCTGTTAATTCTAGGGCCTTTCTGAAAAGTCCACTCTGTCATTTAGGTCCCTCACAGCATTTGGCACACAATGCCACCTCTTGCACCAGTTTTGATCATCCAGAAGCCCTAAATCATTCTTGTGTCCTTTTCAGACATCGTCTGTTCACGAACCAAATGCCAAGCCTTTGACTTTCGTCGCATTCGAGTCTTATCCAGTGAACCTAACCCTAATATCCTTTCCTCCGCTGTTCTGTCTCTGACCAAATCCCCTCGTTTTCATACATGTTTATATTTTACATATATTTTTGTATAAAGCCCATTTTCTGGATGCTTATGTCTTGTATGTGTTGTGTGTGCTTTCGTGCGAATGCAGACCAAGGAGCGGAAGATTTGCAAGGAACATTTGAAGACCCAGCAGATTTCTTAGACCCAGCTTGGCAAGGCAAGTCGCCACCCTTGATCATGTCTCACCTAGTATTTTGATATAAAGTAGATTAACTGTTTTAAAGATATATGCATGCTGAGTATTTGATAAAAACTACGTTTAGAAACATGTGAATAGATTCTTATGTGGAAACCCCCTTTTGAGATTGAATCATCATGCAACCTTGTCACCCTAGGATGCTATGCTTAAACTCTACTCTTATTTAAATGTATATGTTGGGTGCGAAATGGCTAATATGTGAGAAATGAATTTGAAACCTCCTTTTTGTGAAAGAAAATATAAATTAGAATTGATAGTGAGGATGGGTTGTATGGTGAGGGTGCCGTGCGCACCAAGGAATGTGAATGTCTCCTCACTATTAATTCATAAGGACTAGAACCTTGTGTTGTACCTCTATGTGGCATGAAAAACGTACCAACCACTTGCCTGGTATGTGACAGGCACAACTTAGTAGCTTTTTGGTATTAGCAGTTCCCTGCATGGTTTGTCGGTCCTGTTTCTTGCGTGGAAACTGGTTGGGCGCAGTTCGTCCGTGAGTGGTGTGAGATCAGAAAAATTATGAGAGGATAAGGTGGAAAGAAGGAAGTCGCCCTATGCCTAGATTAAGTCGTGCGCGGCTATAATCAAGAAGGTCATATGTCTTGCGAGGACACAGACCAAGGCTAGGAAGTAAGGCAGTAGGGAGGACCCACAACGGTACTTGAGACTTAATTTTCTATTTACCAGGTGGGGATACTGTTAATACTAGACTGCAAAAGCATTGTGTGATCTCGGCCTTGTCACATGCGTATAAGTTGCATGGAGTTGGCCCGACTTGAAAGTCGAGTGAAGAAGTGGATTTAAAATGAGGTACACCTTTGCAAAGTGTAAGAAAAGTATCAGATACTCTGTACTCCCAGGTCATGGAGTATGTTCGCGGTGGATTTATCCATGTGGTTCAACACAACTAATATTTGGGAAAAGCTTTCATAATATGGTTAATTCAATGGTGGATCATGGAGGATCGCCATCCACAATGTTTTCTTAAAGTCTATCATAAGATTTCCAAAACCCCGTTGTTTAAAATAAAACCCTTATTTAAGAAATCAAAGAATTGAAATCTACACTATTTATGATTGTAAGACTTAACCCCTTTTCTTGATCACTCCTCATCTATATAATTGCATTTCTAAGTAAAAGACTTGCTGAGCATTGTGTCAAAGCATGCTCACCCTTGCCTTTACAAACAATTCAGAAGAGGGATTCGCCGATCCCGATTCGTTTGGTTATGAGGATGAAGCAAAAGATGGGAACACCCCAGATGATTTGGAGTTCTAGGAGGGTCTTGCGCCGAGTTGAGTCCGATGTGGAGAAAGCCCTACCAGAACCGTTGCCGCCAAAAGTGAAGATCTTCGTTGTTGATGTCTGCTTTGTTTTGTGTGTTCGGTATCTCGATACCGACTCTTGTATAGATAAACTTGTTATTTTCATAGCAACTCTAAATAGCGTCATTCTGGGCGCTATGTTAATGTAATATTGGTCCCTGTGACCTTGTACCTGTTTATTTATGTTTTATGCAATTACTGCTTTCCGCTTGTTGTGAGCTTATGATGAACCTATCTGTGCGCAATCCACCTGGGCGGTTGCCACGGGATTCCTGAAATGAGGGTCCCACAGTGTAGATGAAAATGCTCAGAAATAGAATCTTATCTTCTATCGGTAGTTGCTGCGTTTACCGATAGAACAAATATTTAAAATAGGTCCTTTCGCTTTGTAAAACAATTTGGTTTGTGTTTCCATTATATTTTTGATGGTTTGTTGATGGTTTTGTACGGAAAGACATGTCATCGTCTTCATCGGATGATAGTAGTGGTTCGACTAGGGCCAATGTAATTGAAGATGCTGGTTCATCCCAGCGCAAGAGGGTGGGGCGAGGCGCGACGACGTTGGGCCGTTTGGCCAAACACACTGACCTTTCTTGTGGGTTCAACCAATTTGGGAGGCCGATCGGAAAGAATGCTAGGAAGTACGCGGCCTACGTTGGGCTGTTGGCGAAAGAAAGGGTGAAGATCACCGTCCAGAGCTGGAAGGACGTGGGCGAAAGTGAAGGTTAAATTAATGGAAATCGCTGAACTCTTTCATAATCACGTTCTCTTGGCTTATCCTAAAGTTTAACTAACTCGTGATTAATTGTATGCATTGTTTGAAAACAGGCTAAGTGGAACATCCCTGATGTTGGGGGAAATCTTCACGAGACTAAGTGCAGGTAAGAGGCTGTTCAATTTGCCCGGGGACAAGGCCCCCCGGTGGCTTTCCCGGGCGCCGCCTTTTGCCCGAGGACAAGGCCCCCCGGTGGCTTGTCCCGTGCGCCGCCTTTTGCCCGGGGCCAAGGCCCCCCGGTGGCTTGTCCCGGGCGCCACCGTTTGCCCAGGGACAAGGCCCCCAGTGGCTCTTCCTGGGCGCCGCCTTTTGCCCGGGGACAAGGCCCCTGTGGGACCCTCATTTGAGGAATCCGGTGGCAACCGCCCTGGTGGGTTGCACTCAGAAATGGTACATTGCAACTCACAACAACATGATGCATTATATAAAAATGCAAGTAGTTAAAACAAGTGCCGATCACAAGGACCAACATGACAATAATATAGCGCCAAAATAACGCACTTTAGCGTTGATACAAAGTTAAAGAGTTTTCTTCGACACAAAGGTCAGGACAAAATAAAACAACAACGATAAGCAAAAGGACTTCAAAGGTCTTCATCTTCAATTGCAGCGGTGTCGCATGGGCTTCCCCCACATCGGACTCCACTTGGTAAGTGACCCTCTAACAAGCTAGATGTTCTGGAGTAGTTTCTTCTTCTACCATGTTGGGTTCAAGACCGTAGGACTCGGGATCAATGAATCCTTCTTCTAAATTTTGTTTGCAAAAGCAAGGGTGAGCACATTGTCCACATAGTGCTCAACAAGTCCCAAATAAGAATGCAGATATATATAGATGAGGGGGAAATTTTCAAAGAATGGCTCTTTGGCTCATAGAATATATTTTCACTCTTAGTTTTGAAGAAAAGGTTTTTGTTTTCAAAAGTGAGGCTTTTAGAACCCTAAGCTAGATTTTCAGAAGATGTTATGTGTGGCGGTCTTCCATGAGTCACCACTTTACTCAATTTTGTGAAAAACTTTCAAAAAGCTACTTGTGCTGCATCGATGTGGATAGAATCCACCGCGCGCAGACTCCATGACCTGGGAGCTCAGAGTATCCAATACTTTTTATAACTTTGCAAAGGTGTACCACCTTAATCCACCGTTCACTCAGCTTTCAAGTCGGTACCTCTCCATGCGACATTTACGCATGTGACAAGGCCGAGATCACACAATAGTTTATAATCCTAGCATTAACAATTCTCTGCCCGGTAAATAGACATTTCAGTCTTTATTACCGTTGTGGGTACTCCCCACAGCCAATTCTTCCTAGCTTTGGTCTATTGTCTCGCAAGACACATAGCCTCTTTTGATTACAGTCGCGCACGACTTAGTCTAGGCGTAGGGCGTCTTCCTTCTTACACCTTATCCTCTCATTATTTTTCTGATCTCACATCACTCATGGCCCTCGGTGGCCCACCAGTTTCTCTCGAGAAATCAAACCGACAACCATTGCAGGGAAAAGCTAATACTGAGAAAGCTACTATGTTGCGCCCGTCCCATACCGGGCAAGTGGTTGGTACATTTTTCATGCCGCATGGAAGTACAACACAAGGTTCTCGTCCTTATGAATCTTTAGTGAGGAGTCTTTCACATTCCTAGTGCGCACACAGCACCAACCAATCAAACCATCCCCACTATCGATTCCAATCACATTTTCTTTCACAAAAAGGGGTTTTGAATATACATTTCTCAGATGTGACCATTCAGCATTTAACATATAATCTTGAGTATAAGCATAGCCTAAGCATGATATTCTAGGGTGACAAGGGTGCATGGATATTCAATCACAAAAGGGGCTTCACAATTATTTAGGTCATATCTACCACTTTATTCGAATATAGTTCTCATTTGAATATAAGGCATGCATATACTTGAAAACAACCAACATACTCTATCTTAAAATAATAGGTGAGACATGATCAAGGGTTTGAGACTTGCCTTGCAGTGAGGGGTCTAGTTGCTCAGACGATTCTTCGAAGATCTCTCCCGCTCCTTCAACCTTTGGTTCCACGGCGGATACAAATAATACACACACACACACCATATAAGCATACATAAATAGTTGCACTAGAAAATAATAAATAAATATATCATGCATGCAAGGGGAAAGGTTTGGACAAAGTCACTTGGGTGTTGATTGAAGAGATGGGCTCAAAAGGACTTGAATGTCAAAAGGCTGACATTCGGTCCACGGATAGACATAGCCCTAAGTTGGCTCTAGGTGGGTTTTCTGGAGATGTGACAGTAGAGAAAATTGCAGAACAAGGCTCCAGGAGCTTAGTGGACAAAGTGGCATTTCAAATGCTCAAATAGAAAGGGTTAAACAAGGCCAATGCCAGTGATTGACATGCACTAACACTGTCAAAAACTAGGGCAGAGGGGTAAATCTGGTTCTGGGCTTCAATTACTTCATCAACTATGTCTAGGAGGTAGGTGTGGATGCCAGGGACACATTGGCAGTGGTTTCAAGGCAAAAGATGGCCAGACGGCGATGAACTGCGGTGGCGACACAGCACAGGCATGGCTCTGGACAGGAACTTGGCAAGAGCATAACTCTTGATCTGGGCAGATTCAGGGATCGGGCTAGTGGAATGAAATGCTCAGGGGACTGAGAGCTAGCTGACTGACAAAGTGGCATCAGCTAGATCGGCCAGAAAGCAAACTCTGGTGAACTGTGCCGGAGACGAAGACACATAAATTGGGCATTTTTTATTTAAAGTATCTGAGCTCGATTCCAAGCTTGTGAATTATCCTGGGGACAAGAGAAGGCCACTGGGAAGATCAATTTGGCTAGAGGATCACCAAAGAAGCTCGGTGACGAGCTCCGGTGAACAGATGAAATCCCAAATTGGGGGTTCTTCGATCTGGGCAAAACTGAAGGTTTCGATCTTATAGGCTTACTCTACTTAGCTCACTGATCACTTTGTTCTACTAACACGAAGGCCAATTTGGTTTAAATCACTCCGCATTGGAGGAACAGGGGAAAAGGGGAGATTCGGTGGTCGCCGGCGCTAGGGTTCGCCGGGGTCCAATTAAGTGCTATGATACAGAGAGGTGGGTGAGGGGGACTTACTGGTGAACTTGGATTGGAGAGGGAGGCAGTGACTTGAGCTGGCGACGAGAGCTCCTCAGGTAGCTCGTCGGGGAAGAAGAAGATGAGCGCGAGAGTTGAAGCTTGCGGCTGCTGGAGTGGTGTGAAGAGACTCTGGGCGAGGGGGGAGCTTATATATGCAGTGGCTCGAGTCCTCAAAAGTTGAAGCAAATCGAACGGGAGATGCTTGACTGGCGCCGGAGCAAGATTGAGACGGCGTGCACGGCGTTGGGACGCGGCGGTGGCTCTGCTAGAGGAGAAAATCGCATCATATCCGGCTTGGGCAGAACGACGGGGTGGCTGGCTTCTGCATGGCGGCGAAGTGGCAAAAAAACTTTGACAACAGCAGGCACGCGTGTGCGAAGTGGCAAAAAAACTCTGACAACAGCAGGCACGCCTGTGTGCACAAGACGAACGGCGTTGCTGGGATCACCTGTCGTCGCCACGGTGGAGGGCTTTGGCGTGACGCGAGCACCACGTGCGGACACGTCGGATACGACCGTTGGTGAAGACAAAAGTTGGCCGGCGGTGAAGATTGCAGCAGTGAATCTCAGCGAACGGCACTGGTAGCGGTCGAGGTGGTCTCTGGTCGTGGTCGCAAACGGGCTCAGCCCTGGTTGAGGTCAAAAAAGGGCCAAGGATTAATCCGCGAAGATTTGGACTGATCTACAAGGATTTTGTTTGGGATGTTGGACTTGTTTGCAATTTTGGGGATATGGAGGGCTGATTTGAGATCTGATTTTGCGGATGAGTGTCACTAAATCACTTGAACTCATCTAGCAAGAAGAATGGTAAAATCCGAAAAGACCTGGTGGTTTTGACAAAAATCAAAAACAGGGTAAACAGGGTAATTAGGGTTTGAAACTTTGGCGAGGCTGAAACTAGGGTTTCGGTTAAGATTTTTGAGTTCTTCCAGAAGGGAAAAATGTTCAGAAAAGTAAAGGGAAGACAATAACTGGATTTGATCAAAAATTGGGGGTGGTCTGAGACTTTTAGTCTTTTTGGGCTTCTGACAACTCTGAAAAGGACTAATCTGAAATACTTTTGGACTAAAAAGCGAAAATGATCTGAAAGGTGGAGTTTAGCTGCCAACTTTTTAAGTTAAGGTAGTGGCATACCTAAGATCACGATCCTGAGATAAGAGATCAAAATGGGGTTGAGACATCTAAGAATCCAATGAAGATATGCTGACTAGCAAGCAAAAAGGGTAGCAAAAACTGGGATGTTATAGCCAACCCCCGTTAAGAATAATCTCGTCCTCGAGATTCTAATCAATCCGAGAACAGGTAGGGGAAATTTTGAGGCAACTCTTCTTCTCTTTCCCAAGTTGACTCCTCCTCTGTGTGGTTATTCCATTGAACTCTGCAGAATCTGATGGTTCTTGACTTTAATTCCCTTTCATTGACCTCTAACACTTTGACTGGGTATTCCTGATATGTCAGATCTGGTTGAACCTCAGTTTCTGTAGGAGACACTTGCTCTGTTGGTTTCCTCAGACATTTCCTTAGTGGGAATACGTGAAAAGCATCATGGACTCCTGCTAGTTCAGGCGGTAGCTCCAATTTGTGTGCTACTTCTCCTCGCCTTTCCAAAATCTCATATGGTCCCACGTATCTTGGGCTTAACATTCCCTTCATCTGAAATCGTCGGACTCCTTTGTAGGGTGTCACTTTGAGGTACACATAGTTGCCTATCTCGAAGGATAGTTCTCTCCTTCTGCTGTCGGCGTAACTCTTTTGTCGGGATTGGGCCGTCTTCAACCTTTCTTGTATGATCTTCACATGAGCAGTGGCATCCTCCACTAGTCGTGGTCCCAAAAATTGTTTCTGACCCACTTTGGTCCAATATAGTGGCGTGCGGCACTTCCTTCCATAAAGAGCTTCATAAGGAGCCATTTGCAGACTCGCTTGATAACTATTGTTGTAAGTAAATTCTGCGTATGGCAAAAATTGTTCCCAAGAATTCCCATAGTCTAAAGCACACGCTGTCAACATGTCTTCTAGAATCTGGTTCACTATTTCTGTTTGGCCTCCAGTCTGCGGGTGGTAAGTGGTACTAAACTTCAATCTCGTTCCCAGGGATTTCTGTAACTCTTCCCAAAACTTTGATACAAATTGTGCTCCTCTATCTGAGACAATTGTTTTTGGTATTCCATGCAGAATGAAAATCCTGGTAAGATATAGCTCTACTAGCTTATTTGTCGTGTACTGAGTCTTTACAGGTAGAAAATGAGCCACTTTTGTTAATTTATCGACCATAACCCATATAGAATCATATCCTTGTTGGGTTCTTGGTAAACCTATTACGAAATCCATTACAATTTTGTCCCATTTCCACTCAGGGGTTGGCAGGGGTGGCAGTGGTCCTGCAGGTTTCTGGTGTTGCGCTTTCACTCTTTGGCAGGTGTCACAAGAAGCTACAAACTCAGCAACTTCCTTCTTCATTCCTTTCCACCAAAATCGATCCTTTAGATCTTGGTACATCTTTCTACTGCTTGGGTGGATAGAGTAAGGAGTACAATGGGCTTCTTGCAGTATCATGTTCTTGATTTCTTTGTCATCGAGAACGCAGATTCGATTGTGATACCGCAAAATTCCTTCCTCGTCCTCACGGAGGTCAATTGTATCTTCACATTTCATATCCTCCTTCAACTTCTGAATACTCTGAACTACTTCTTGAGCTTTTCAAATTTGATCCTTCAGCTCGCAATTTACTTCCAATGCGGCGACGGTTCCTTGTTCAACAAACTCCAAACATAACTTTTCAAAATCTCTAAGTAATTGGGGTGGTATTTCCAAGGTCTTTGCTTGATTGTAGTAGGATTTTCTGCTCAAAGCATCTGCTACCACATTTGCTTTTCCAGGGTGGTAATGTATTCCAAGGTCATAATCCTTAATCAATTCTAACTACCTTCACTATCTCATGTTCAAGTCTTGCTGGGTGAAGATATATTTGAGACTCTTGTGGGCCGTATAGATTTCACATCTATTCCCAAGCAGATAGTGTCGCCAAATGTTTAGCGCATGAACAACAGTGGCCAATTCCAAATCATGCGTTGGATAGTTCTCCTCATGTGGTCGTAACTGTCTTGATGCATAAGCTACAACTCTCCCTTCTTGCATAAGGACACAACCTAGTCCTTGCTTTGAGGCATCACAATAAACCTCAAAATCCTTTTTGTTATCTGGCAACGTAAGAATAGGTGCGGTTGTTAATATCTTCTTCAGTTCTTCAAAGCTCCTTTCACATCCCTCAGTCCAGTCGAATGGAACATCCTTCTTTAGTAGTCTGGTGAGTGGCTTAGTAATCTTGGAAAATCCTTTGACAAATCTCTGGTAATAACCGGCTAATCCTAGGAAACTTCTCACTTCAGTTACTGTTTCCGGTTGTTTCCATTCCATGATAGCTTGAGTCTTTGACGGATCCATAGAGATTGCTTTGCCAGAGATGATGTGGCCTAAAAATGAGATTTCTTTCAACCAAAAGGCATACTTATCAAATTTGGCATACAACTGATGTTCTACTAACATTTCCAGCACCATCCTGAGATGTTGTGCGTGCTTTTCCTCTGACTCTGAAAAGATGAGAATGTCATCGACGAACACAATGACAAACTTGTCTAGAAATTCCATAAGGACTTTGTTCATCAAATTCATGAACACTACTGGTGCATTCGTTAAACCAAATGGCACCACGGTAAACTCATGCAATCCATATATCTTTATGAATGTAGTCTTTGGAAGATAGGGGTCCCCGGTGGCTTGTCCCAGGCATCGCCGTCCTTCCGAAGACAGGGGTCCCCGGCTCCTGGTCACGTGAGGGTCACGCAGGAAGTGCCTCGGAAATCGGCGGACACCTGTCAAGCATCTGAGGGCCCTGGCCGGAAGAAGGACGTGCTCGATCCAACGGTGGCAAGCGGGATAGTTTAGTCTTTTTGCGTCTTTTGGGGCTATATAAGCCCTTGTACACCTCATGTAAAGGACAATCTTTCATTATTACTTGGAATAGACAATCTCACAGGTGTGCTCTGGAGCCATCTCTCCCCCGAGAGAGCTCCCATAGCCAACTGCGGTTGGGAGCACGCAGACAGGACTAGAGTCTCCACTGAGACCCGAACCTGTATAAATCTCCGTGTCACTTGCTGTGTTTGCTCGACTGGGGAGGACCAGTCACCCGGTCAGCCCGCGTCGTATTTTCTTCGCTAGGATCTTCCACAAAACCTGCCGGGGTATCCGTAATACCACGACACCTAACGATAAACCTAGGACGGCCTGCTTGAAGGACATGAACGAAACATGTAAAACCTTTAAGAGCTGGCTCATCAGTAGCTTCCTCGCTGCGGGTAAATCTCCTTGCGAGAAGTACCCCTAAATATCGGAGGAGGTATGGGAGGAATTCACCAAGTAGAAGGGGACCGAGGAGTTCAAGGCCCTTAGCGAGAAGAATAAGGCGATCCAGAAGAGGAACAACCACCCGCATCGGCTCAGATCTCGGGGCTATGCGGGGAAGGAGGAGCAGTGGAGGAAGGAAGACAAGCAAAATTCTATCGTCGACTCCCCTGAGTTGCCGCTCTCCGAGATCCGGGATGCGAGGTGCAAGCGGTGGTGGAGGGGGAGAGGGTCCGTGTCATCCACGGGGTCTGTGGAGTTCGCAAACCCTAGGGACGCCGAGGTTGTGAAGCAAATGGTAAGTTGGCTAATCTCATAAATTCTGTGCGCACAAGTGTTGTCGTGGTATTACGAATACCTCGGCAGGTTTTGTGGAAGATCCTAGTGAAGAAAAGATGGCGCGAGCTAACCGTGCGACCGGTCCTCTCCCGTCGGGCAAACACAACGAGTGACACAAGGATTTATACAGGTTCGGGCCTCAGTCGAGGCCCTAGTCTTGTCGGCGTGCTCTCAACCAAAGTTGGCTAGGGGGATTCTCTCGGGGGAGAGATGGCTTCGGAGCACACCTGTTTGATTGTCTATTCATGTAAGAAAAATGAATTGTCCTCCCTACATGAGGTGTTACAAGGGCTTATATAGCCCCAAAAGATGCAAAATGACTAAACTACCCCGCCTACCACCGTTGGATCAAGGGGCAGCAACGTCCTTCTTCGGGTTAGGAACCTTGGATGCTTGACAGGTGTCCGCCGATTCCTGAGGCGCTTCCCGCGTGATCCTCACGTGACCCGGGACCGGAGACCCTTGTCTTCGGAAGGCGGTGCCCGGGACAAGCCACTGGGGGTCCTTGTCCCCGGGCAAGTGGTGGCGCCCGGGACAAGCCACCGGGGGGCTTTGTCCCCGGGCAAATGGCGGCGCCCGGGACAAGTCACCGGGGGTCTTTGTCCCCAGGTAAATGGTTGCGCCTCTTACCTGGACTTGAGCCCGTGGATATTTCCCCCCAACAGCAGCCCCCCATGCCCTCCGGGGACGATGTTCGAGTCCCCGGGGGGGATGGTCGATGTTACCGGGAACATCTCATCCGGGACATATTTCTGGGACCGTGACGCTTCGATTCCCGCTCCAAGCGTTTATGGCCGCGCCGTTGTTCATTAAGGCCTCGTCTCGATGGGAGCGCACCATTCGGCCATAATGGCCGCTCGTGGTTCAAACCGGCGACACCCCGTTTGGCGCGCTCATCCCTTCATTTCCCACGTGGCGCCCATCGGGGCCACGCTCGAGCCCTATAAATAGGGCCTTGAGGGGCCCAGAGAAATCACCCCAGCCCACAATCCAAAAACTCCACCGGCGCTCTTAGCTCTTCTGGTAGCCCTCTCCCGGACACTCGGTCTCGGAAGCTCAGCCACCGGAAAACCAAGCCCCACTCTTTCAGAACCTAAGCCATCGGAAGAATCAAATGGGACCCAAGGGCCGTGCCAAGGCTGTTGAGGTGCCTCCAGAGGAAGTCACCGCGGACTTCCTCTGGGCCTTGGAGTTTACGTCTGGGGACTTGGACTCCCTTGTGGACCGGGGGGTGGTCGCGGACGGGGACGTCCGGATCCCCTCGAAGAAAGACGGCACCCCGCACCCTAGGCCCGGGGAAGTGGTGGTCTTCGAGGCTTTCCTCGAAGCCAAGCTCCGGCTCCCGGTGCAGCCGTTGCTCCGGGAGTTCCTCAAGGAGTATGGGGTGGCGCTCAACCACCTGACGCCGAATGCCTTCGTTCGGATGGGCCTTTTCATATGGCTGTTCGAGACAGCCACCGGATGGGAGACAACGCTCAGGCTGTTCCGGTACTTCTACTAGCCGGCGGTGAGGAGCTCTCACATGGTGAAGGGAGGGCTGAAGTCCCCGTTCGGCTCGGTGATGATCCAGCTGCTGTCGTCCCGGGTAGCAGAGTACCCGGTAGCGGCCTCCCAGGACCACTGGGGGGACTGGGTCCGGAGGTGGTTCTACCTCTGAGTCCGGGACGATGAGGTGATCTACTCACCGGATCCCCCCTCCTACAGCCGGTCATCTGCTCCCAAGCCTCGGGTGTGCACCGAGGAGGAGCTAAAGCTCCTCAGCAAGGTGGTGGGCTCCCGGGGCGTCTGTTCTATGAGGGACGCCGCCGAGGAGCTGACGCTGCCGAAGATCTTCCCTTTCTCGCACGAGAGGAGGGTGATTGGGATGTGTCAGGCCTAGTGGTCCCTGCAAAAGCCGGTGACCCGACGTATGTCCCCGGCTACTTCGCTTGTTTCTTTCGTTAATTTTTCTAACTCTTTACCTCTTGCAGTCCGGCCGTATCAAGTCACCCGGGAGAAGGTGGAGAACATCCTCGGGAGGTATTATGCCGACGAGCACAAGCGGATCGTGCGCGTCATCAGGGAGAGTCCTCCCCAGAACTTGGTGGCCAAGGCGTTCGGGCTAAGGCTACCGGCGAGGACACCTATCCCCACCCTCGGTTCCCACAAGAGGGGGAAGGAGGTTACCAGGGGTTCTGAGCCAAAGAGGGCCAAGCCTCAAAAGGCTTCCGGTCCATCAACCACACCGGGCTCTACGCCCGTGAAGGCCAGGGACGCAGCCCCCGGGTCGAGGCGCGTGCGGGCACCTCCCCGGCGCGAAGCGATGCCGCCTCTCCCGGAGAACCCTGGGGGGTGATGGAGGCACGGGAGCTCGCGCGCCTCCCCGAGGCCTACAGAGAGGCACGGAGACAAGAGGCGGCCGGTGACAGGGGGGCATCCGATTCGGCAGATTATGCCCCCTCGCCCCCTTCGGCAACTGCTCTCCCGGCGGCCCCGACGCCACCAGAGCCGGAGAGGCCGGAAGTTTGCTTCACGGAGGCTTCACCTCGACGTGTCGAATGGCCGGTGGACGAGGGGGGAGACCCACCGTCTACGAGGTCCCCCCGACGACAGAGGTCCCGGGGGCCCCGCGGCTCGAAAAGGGGAAAGGGCTTCTTGTCCCCCCCGGGGAGGTACCCCCTCGGAGAGCTCGTCGGCCTCCTCCTCGGACACTTCTTCGGTCCCGATGGGTCCGGTAACACCGGGAGGGAGACCCCGCTGCCATCCGCGAGGGAGGTTTCCTGGTTTGCGGAGGGCCTGCAGACCTGGAAGGTCCAGGAGTACGTCTCGCAAGGGAGCTTCAATCTCTCCAGATCCAGGTTCGTTCTCGAACCGGCGGTTCGTTTCCTTCGGGACTTTAAATTTTAACTAACTCTCGTGCCTGCAAGGGGCGGCCATCGCCTGGGGGATTGAAGCGCGCTTCGATAAAGAGCTGAAGGAGGCGGAGGAGACGGCCGCCGCCTACCTGGAGCAGTGGGACGACGCCCTCTGGAAGTTGGCCCTGGTCCGGGCGCAGCTCCACACCTCCGAGAATGCCAACGACCGGCTCCGGAGGTAGGCAAAGGCCAAGGAGGGAACCCTCTTGGAGCTCGAGGGCTCTAGCGTCCGGGCGGTGACGGACACGGGCCACTCCATCCGTTCAGCCCTCGAAGGGCTCGGAGTGAGTCTTAGCTCAGGGGGACACCTCCGAGGCAGCGCCGGCGACGCTCACAGAGGCTGTGCGTTTTCTCAACGCACAAGTCTCCGTGATCCTAGAGGCCACCGATGCCCGGGCACAGGGCCGGCCGATTCTGGTGGTGGCCGCCGCAGCCAGGCTCGTGGAGCACCGGGGGGTTGGCGCCCCGGCGGTTGGGGACCGGATCCCCCGGTGCTTTCCAGAGTTTTTTGAGCCATCTCGGCGAGAAGTGGAGCAGCTCGCCGGCGGCTTCTACGACCGGATAGTCCGGGTGCGATTCCCGGCGCCGACGCCTCTGGGGGAGGACACTGCGGCTCCGGCGGTAGCCTCCCGGGGGGAGGACATGAATGAACAAGTATGTGCCTCCCCCCGGGCCTTTAGATAGGGCCCTTTTTTGTTTTAAGGTTTTTGCTCCCAGTAGCTTCTTAGAGGAAGCCCCGGACACTTGTACAAAAACATTTTGATGCAATAGAAATGAGATTTTTTGCTAAGTCTGGATTAAATTTTACCAGGTTTCCCGGGAGGTTACTCCCGGCGTTCGGGGAGTCACTTCCAGGCAATGACCCCCGAGGTTGGAGCGCAACCTCAACGGTGTCCCGATGTTACAGGGAGCTTCTCTAGAGGTGGAGCCCCCGGTCTCCAGCGGATGTCACCCGGGGGAAGCCCAGGCCGCCTTCATTTTGTTAAGTCTTTTCTCCGGGGGACATGGCAGGGGCGTTTCCCGGAGCCAATCCGATTGCGGTGGCATCCGGAGTGGCACCTGGACAACTTCGACAACCACAGCACCGAATTGTCCCCTCCACGACCAGGGTCCCGGAGGGTTGCCCCGCTTCGAATACTTCCACCGGTGGGCTACGAGTATTGGCCCGAAGATTTGCTCCAGGAGGCCTAGCATCCTATACGAAGTTTATATCGAGACCTGGCCCGGGAGCTATGAGAGGGCCTCCGGGATTATTAGGTGTAGGAGTCTTCCGGGTTATACTCCGGGTTGTATCGTGTTTAATGTAATGATGCCCACTGGAGGGGGAAGTCCTCCGGTTAAATGTTTTTAATAAAGCTAAGTTTGCTTGTGTACTTTATGAATTTTCGATAGTCCGGAACAGGGTGATTCCCGGGTGCTCCATATCCCCCCCTCCCTAGCGGGCCGGAGGGTAGCTCTGCGCGCTGTGGAGGTGACAAAGCCCCCGGGGTAAGAACCCTTCAATTAAGAATCCCTCAAGTTTTCCCAAGGTTGGGAAGACTTTTGGGAACAATTTTTTGAAAGTCTCGACGGGATCCTCCGGTCTCCGTGAGAACGGGGAGCCAAGAAAGAGCTTTCTGGGAATTTTTTCGGTAGAAAACTCTCTGATAGCCGTGAAAACGGGGAGCTGGAGATGAGGTCTACTGGGAAGAACATCCAAGAAAATCCGAAATTCCCAGAAATTCTCTTCGGGATAAAACCTTCCGGTCGCTGTGAGAACGGGGAGCCAGGAACGAAATCTCGGAGAGAATATCCGAGAAAGAGAAATTCATGGGGATAATTTTTCCGGGAGAAAACCCTCCGGTCGCCGTGAGAACATGGAGCCGGGAACAAGATCTCCCAGAAAGAATATCCGAGAATTCCGTCTCTCTAGGGAGATAATCAACTCCTAGAGGAGAATGCGCCCGATGACGGGTCTGAGTGTTTGAGTAGGGGACTAGTCTCTGAAATTGACTCGTTACCGCGGTCCTTGAGGACCGGGTTGCCGCTTACACCCTCAGTCCACGAGGGGTGATCGTAAGCCACCCTATGGGAGTGGGACTCCCATTGTAGGGACTTGTTGGGTCGTGATAGCCCACTTCCTCATGGGGAGGGCATCCACACAGGGAAGGCATCGCCGTGAGAGACGATAATGTAAAAACTTGCAATGAGCTAGAGCTGAGAAAAAACTGGTTGTATTGAAAATGAGTTAAGATACAACACCTTCCCCCACGAGATCGCGACGGGGGAGGGAATGGTAAGTACATTGTCCCCCTCCCCTCCGGCGTGATTGCGCCGGGGGAGGGGACGAGCCTGTAGGCTAGACGTAGAACTTGCGAAGCAAACGCACGTTCCACGTGTGCTTCAGCTCCTACTCTTGAAGGTTGGAGAGCTTGTAAGCCCCTGAGCCAAGGACCGACGAGATCCTGTAGGGGCCCTCCCACTTGGGGGAGAGTTTGCCTTGGGCTTGGGGGTCCGTGACGCGCTTGAGGACGAGGTCACTGAGGCGGAATGCCCTCTCGCAGACGCGCTAGTTGTATGCATGCGCCATTTCGCGCTCGTAGATGGCGTGGTAGAGGAGCGCTCGGTCGCGTTCCTCCTCCATGAGGTCGACCTCCAGTCGTTGATTTGCCTTGTTGGCTTGGTACGTCGCAGTCGTGGCTCCGTCTAGGAACTCGACCTGCAGTGACTGGTATCCAATCTCCGGGGGAAGGACTACCTCAGCTCTGTATACAAGGGAGAAGGGAGTCCGTCCCGTCTCCCGGCTCGGGGTCGTGCGCATGAAACAGAGGATGCTAGGAAGGTCCTCCGCCCATGCACCCCGCTTGGAGGTGGCTTGTTCGAGCCGTCGGCGTAACCCTTGTAGGATCACGCCATTGACCCTTTCAACGGCCCCGTTGCTCTGGGGATGAGCTACCGAGGCGAAGTGGATGGTGAGCCCCAAGCCTTCGCAGAATTCTTGGAAATATACCGAGTCGAATTGGGTCCCGTTGTCGACAGTGATTTCTCGGGGGACGCCAAAACGATATTCGATATTCTTCCAGAAAAACTGTTGTACCACCCGTGACGTGATGCTGGCCAGAGGTTTGGCCTCTACCCACTTACTAAAGTAGTTGACCTTGTCCACCGCATACTTGTATCCCCCGGGTGCTAGGGGGAAGGGGCCTAGGAGGTCCATCCCCCAACGCGCGAAGGGCCAAGTGATGGGGATGGTTTGTAGTGCTGTGGGGGGGGGGGGGGAGGTTCGAACCTTTGGCCATCTTCTGGTAGGCCTCGCACGCGGAGACAAGATCTCGCGCGTCGTGAATCACCGTGGGCCAACAGAAACCCTGGGGAAGGGCCTTGGCCGCGATGGCACGCCGGGCCAGATGAGACCCACAGCTTCTCGAGTGAATATCCTCGAGAAGGCGGAGCCCCTCCGACCGTGGAAGGCAATGGAGTAAGGCGGAAGCCCCCTGCTTGTAGAGCTTTCCCTCCAACAGGAGGTATGCCCGAGCCTTGGCCCGGAGGCGCATGGCCTCGGTCACGTTGGGAGGGCCCCCCTCCCCCTTGATGAAGGAGACGAGGGGACACATCTAAGATAAAGTCCGGGTGATTTCGGTGACTTCTGGGACGCTGGGCTCATCACCCGCGTCCGGGGGAGTAACCGAGGGCTTCGTGACGATCTCCAAGAAAGCCCCTTTGGGGAGCGATTCCCGGGCGCTGGCCGCCCGAGGTAGGGTGTCGGCCCGATCGTTGTCCCTCCGTGGGATGTGCCGGGCCTCCAGGCCATCGAAGTGCTTCTCCATCTTGCACACTTCCTGTAAGTAGAGGCTCAAGTTTGCGTCATGGCACAAGTAGGACTTGTCCATTTGGCAAACTACGAGCTGGGAGTCTCCTTTCCCTAGGAGGCGTCGAATCCCTAGGGAGCACAAGGCGCAACCCAAAAAGCAAGGCCTCATATTCGGCGACGTTGTTCGTGGCAGGGAACTCGAGCCGCACCGCGTACTTCAGTTTCCTCCCCTCGGGGCTCTGGAGGACTACTCCCGCCCCGGCCCCAGCGAGTCATAGGGAGCCATCGAACATGAGTGTCCAATGGTCGTTACGTCGGGGCGGTGTGGGGAGGTCTTCGTCCCCGGGCCCGGAGGCAGGAGTCCACTCCGCCACGAAGTCGGCGAGGACTTGTGACTTGATGGCGGAGCGCCCCGTGAGGGAAAGGGAAAAGGGGGCTAGCTCGGCCCCCCACTTCCCTATCCGGCCGGTAGCTTCTTTGTTCCGGAGCACCTCCCCTAAGGGGAGGGATGACGGGACAGTGATGGGGTGCCCTAGGAAGTAATGACGAAGCATCCGGGACGCCATCAGAAGGGCGTAGCAGATCTTCTCCATCTCCTGTACCGAGTTTTGGCCCCTTGGAGGGCCTTGCTCATGTAGTACATGGGACGCTGTTGCCCGTCTTGCTCCTTTACCAATACCGCACTTACGGCGACCGGGGTCGTGGCGAGGTAAAGGAGCAAAGGCTCTTCCGGAGACGGGCTCACAAGCATCGGTGGGCTCGTGAGATATTTCTTCAAATCGTCGAAGGCCTCCTGGGCCTCGGGGGTCAATCGGAACCCTCCAAGCCCATGGAGGATTTTGAAGAATTGGAGGCTGCGTTCCCCCGACCGTGAGACGAAGCGACTCAGCACGGCTAGGTGGCCGGTGAGTCATTGAACGTCTTTGACCGAGCGAGGCGGGTCTTGGAATGCCCGGATCTTTTCGGGGTTGGCCTCTATGCCCTGCTGGGACACAAGGAAGCCCAAGAGCCTCCCCCCGCGCACGCTGAAGGCGCATTTCTCCGGGTTGAGCTTCAACCCGTATGCACGGAGGTTGCGGAAGGTCTCTACTAAATTGTCGATGTGAGCAGTCGCGCGGGGACTTTTGACGACCGCGTCGTCGACGTAGACTTCGACGTTGCGACCGATCTAGTCTTTCAGGACTAGCGTCATGAGTCCTGGAAGGTCGCCCCAGTGTTCTTTAGCCCGAAGGGCATGTGGACGTAGCAGAAGGTCCCGAGGGGAGTTATAAAACTCGTCTTTTCCTCGTCCCCTTCAGCCATCCGGACTTGGTGATAGCCCGAATATGCTTCTTGGAAGCTCGTCAACTCGCACCCCGCGGTGGAGTCAACCAATTGGTCAATTCGCGGGAGCGGGAAGTTGTCTTTGGGGCAAGCACGGTTAAGGTCGGTTAAGTCCACGCACATTCGCCACTTGCCGTTCGACTTCTTCACGAGGACGGGGTTCGCCAGCCACTCAGGGTGTAGGACCTCCCGAATGAACCCCGCCTCTCGGAGCCTAGCAATCTCGACCTTGATCGCCTCTTGGTATTCAAAGGAGAGTTTCCTCAGCTTTTGCTTGACCGGGGGGTGGTCAGGGCTCACCGCGAGCTTGTGCCCGATGACGCCCCGGGCGACGTCTCGCATGTCGGAGGGCTTCCAGGCGAAAACGTCGGATTTTTTGCGCAGGAAAGCCGCGAGTTGCTCCGCGTGCTCCTCATGGAGATCGGCCCTGATCCTAATGGTTTTGTCCTCGTCATCCGGGGACAGTGGGATCTTCCGGTGGTCCCCTTCTTGGCGCGGCTTGGGGAGGGACCTCCCGGAAGGTATCACGGCGACGGTTGACTCCGGGGGACAGGCCTCCCCCCCGGGGTTTTGATGATGTTGACGCTCCCGATCATTGCGACGGCGCGCTCGTATAAGGCGCTGGCCACGTCTTGGTCTCCCCGGGCGGTGATCATGCCGTGAGGCCTGGGGATCTTCACACAGAGGTAGTTCTGGTGGATTGCAGCCCCCAAGCGGTTGATCGTGGTCCTCCCAATGATCGTGTTGTAAGAAGAGGGGAGATCTACCACATCAAACCGGACCATCTCTGTCCGGTAGTTGTCTGGGGTGCCGAAGGTCATGGGGAGATCCACCTTCCCCATGGGGTAGATCGTCTTCCCCGGGACGAATCCCTGCAAGGGCCCTGTTGCGAGCTGCAAGAGCTTCTTGTCCACCTGCATCTCCCTAAATGCCTTTAGGTAGAGCACGTTGGCGGAGCTCCCGCCATCCACGAGGATGCGGGCCATATGGCAGTTAGAGATGGTAGTGGAGACGATGAGCGCGTCATCATAGGGGAAGCAAACCCCACGCACGTCTTTTGCCTTAAAAGTGCGGGGGATGTACGACCACTTGGGTGGTCGAGACGTATGCAGCACCCCCGCCATCTTTACTTCGCGTGCGTACTCTTTGCGCTGATGCTTGGAGTCCTGCCTGGAGGCTGACCCTCTCGTGATGACATTGACATGCCTTTGGGAGGTTTGGCAGGGGAGAGTCTCTGACGGCTCCCCTTCTCGCGCCTGTCCCTGCTGTCGCCCCGCTGGGGCAGGAAGGGCCGGTAAAGCCGGCTGAGGGAGCAAGAAGGCAGGAGTCCCCCCTGCCCATGCTGGTCGAGGAATGCGGTGAATTGTTGGAGCAGTTGGTGGCATTCCCGGGTGGCATGGGTATTGGACTTGTGGAAGGTACACCACAGACCTTCCCTGTGCCTCCTGCAGTGGGGCTTTCGCGAATGCGGGACGACTGCCCTCCCCCCATGGCCTTTCGGCTTGGGAAAGGGGCGGTTGCCCTTGGAGACGTCGCGCGAGCCACCTCCGCCCTCGAGGACAAAGGTGTCTTGAGGCTGTGGCTCACTACGATTCCCCCCCTTGGGGCGTTTGAGGGGGTCCCTGGTCCCCCGATCAACGGGGGCGGGGGTCCCCTAGTTCTTCTTCCAGAGGTCATCCTCCTCCGCCCGAGCTTACTTTTCAAGTAAGCTGAAGAGCTCGTCACCGGAGGAGGGGCAGCTTCGAGAGAGTCTCCGGTGGAGCTCTCTCGGGAGAATCCCGCTCTTACACACCTCAATGACTGTGGAATCAGGGACGTGCACCACTTTGCTCTTGACGTGAGCAAAGCGTTTGAAAAAGCTGTGGATGGCCTCCCCCGTCCAATGCCGGACGGTGTACAGCTGCGAGGAATCCAAGGGACGCACATAGTTTCCTTGGAAGTTTGCGCAGAACTCACGTTTGAGCTGTGCGAAGGACTTGATGGAGCCGGCCTTCAAGTTGTAGAACTACGAGTGAGCGATCCCGGTCAGATAGAGGGGGAAGACGTTGCACTGTACCGCCTCGTCCCTCCCAGCCGCCGAGATGGCTGTGGCATACACGTGCACAAATTCATAAGAATCGGACTCACCATTGTAGTGTTCGATGTGCGGCGGGCGGTAAGGCCACGGCCATCGAATGCACCGGAGTCTGCGGCACAGTGGCTGGTTAGCCCCTTCCACCTCTCAGGGGGAGTCCCGGTTGCTGTCCCCTTTGACAGGGGACGCGCGCTCGTTGTCGTAGTCGGGGAGGGGCCCAAGATGTCCGCCGGAATGGCGGTAGCTCTGCTTTTCTTCCGGGTTGGTGGAGCTGACCTCCAGGACGTCTGGGCGCTCGCCAGGAGCGGTTGGTTCTTCGGCAGGTCTCTTCCCTCGGCCGGAGCAGGAGCGAGGCTCTCCGCGTCCATGACTTGGGGGAAGCTCCTCCCCAAACTTGGTGGTACGCATTTGCTAAACCTCCTCCCAGGTGAAGCGGACTTGGTCCGCTGGGGGGTGCCCTCGGGGGTAGCCCTGGGGGAGGACGGAGCTCATGCACTGCAGCTACTGGCCCGAGTGCTACCGAGGCCGGTGAGGGGGAAACCCCTGTGGCAACGTCCGGAACCGGAAAGGGGGAACCCCTGTCGTGACATCCGGAACCGGGCCACCGTTGCGGGGGGAGGCCCGCTGCGACGCGGGGGCGGATGTGTCGACCGCCGCTAGTGCGGTAAATGCGACCTGCGGGACGGGACTGGCCCCCGGCGTAGGGAAACGGTTATTTACTGTTAGAAAATGACCTGTCTTTTTCTATCGTGTCTATCTCTAACGGTACAGAAACCGATAGTAGAAGTGTGTTTTTTATGATAGAAGAAAGTTTTTCTGTACTAGTGAATGCCGAAGGAGAAGGGTTCGAATTCACCGAACAACCATCACCCAACAGAGGACTTGTTAACCATCAACATCTAGGCGAAGCACGAAGTGCTCACAGCGATATTCGATACCAGAAGTCAGAAGAATCTATTCTCCGCTAGACTGGTTCAGTGACTTGGTTTGAAGACAACCACGCACCCGTGACCATATTCGCTGGGTTGATTTACATCCGACGTGAACCAACAGATTATAGTAAATCAAACCAAACGAATTGTCAATGCATGTCACAAGTACGTGCTTGTCATGATTCGGCCCACTGGTCAAGGAGAGGGTACTCGACCAGCGTTGCCATTGGTGTGCCGAGAGGATTCTATTCGTTTGTCGGGACTACTGGAGAAATACATTGATCTGTTCGAGACTACCTAGGGTTGTCCGCTGAAACGTCCAGTCGAGCACGAAATTCAGCTTGTGTCCGATGCGACACTGCCCAATCTGAGTATGTATCGCAACTCAGTATTGGATAATGAAGAGATCAAGAGACAACTTGGTGAGTTGTTGAATGATGGTGTCATTCAACTGAGTAGTTCACCTTGTGGCACTACAACTGAAACAGACATCCAGGACGGCACATCAAGACGGTTATGAACTTTTCAATGGAACACCGTCTGCGAAGGCCAGTTGGGAGAATATGTTAAGTTATCACAGTCGGTTCTGATGTCAAAACCAACTGTGATAGTCAACCAGACGGTTCTGAACACAAAACCATCTGAAACAGTCTACTTATCACAGACGGTTTAAAACTAAAACCCGATTGTGATAGATACAATCGGTTCTCAACTGAGAACCATATGTGATAACTAGAATATCACAGACGGTTGTGAGCTCAGAACCGACTGTGATATATACAATCGGGTCTGAACTCAGAACCGATTGTGAAGTGTAGTATTAGAGACGTTTCTGAGGTCACAACCGACTGAAAAGTGCTGGCGCTTCAAATTCTCAACTGTGTTCATTTCTGTCTCCGATCTTCGCGCGCGGCGCCTAGCCGAACACGAAGCGTTGCTTGGGAAGTTCTATAAATAACTTGACAGTGGAATAATTGCCATTTACTTTACAAGTTTTTATAATTCTCAAACTGTTTGACTCCTTAGCTCTCTGCGCCAATGGCATCCTCGATGGCATCGTCAGCCTCGCCATCCCCGGTAAGAACTCTCAATCTTTTGGACTTACCCCTGTATTGTTAATCCCTGTTCAGTACATTCTCGACCTGTTGATTTGCACAGGGAAGGGAAGCCGTGGAAGACTCGGGCAAGGTGAAAGCCAAGCTGAGGGCCCTCCAGGAGGAGTAGAAGCTGCTTATGGAGAAGCACACTCAGCTACAGCTTGACCTGGACGATCTCTTCTAGCGCATTCAGCGGATGAAGACGGATGGTGACAATGCTAGGGCGAGGACGAGACGTCTTCGTGAGGAGAAGAAAGCCGCGGGTATGATCATCGCTGGCTGCGGTTTGACTATGAAGGATACCATCGCAGAGCTGAGGGAGGTCGCAGGCCTTCTCGACGCGGTAGTAGTTGATCCAAAGAAGGACAACTTGTCGCTGGAGGAGTCCTGCGTCCTGGCTGCAAGTCAAACTGACTTTATTCTAGATGCAGCCAGGGCTAAGACCACTCCTTGACCTAGCATTTTGTATTTTTACTTTTTTTTTGTAAGTGATGAAAAAAATTAATGAAAACTTTGTTCTTATGTCAACTTTCCAATTTTCCAGCACGTTCTTGGACTGCATGCTATCTTCCCTCTTTCTTTATCTTTCTTTAGCTTTTGGCGAACATTTAGGTATGTGCACTATGTGTGATCAAGCAGCGACTATTGCGATCATATACCTAGAAGCGGCAATCTTTGGCTTGTGAGGGCAGTCCATCGGAGCCCTTCAAATAATATAGAAACAATATAGAAGTCGCAGGTCCCATGCAAATAATATAAAAATAATATAGAAGTTGGGCTTATTTGGCTGGATGGCATTGTGGCATGCCAAACGCTTCGAGTTATCAACGTGCTTTGAATATCACAAACGGTTCTGAGGTAAAAAACGTCTGTGATATTCATATTACTAACGGTTTTTATGTAAGGACCTACTGTGATAGTCCCAACAGTGACCGACGCTTGAAATTCTCAACTTCTTTCAATATCACAGACGGTTTTTAACTCAAAACCGTCTGTGATTGTAACATTACAGACGGTTTTTATGTAAGGACCGACTGTGATAGTCCCAACAGTGTGATACGCTTCAGGCATATTACAGACGGTTTGGACATCAGAACCGTCTGTAATAGTAAAGCAGACGGTTTTGATCTCCCAACCGTCTGTGATAGTCATATTACAGATAGTTTGGACATCAGAACCGTCTGTAATAGTAAAGCAGACGGTTTTGATCTCTCAACCGTTTGTGATAGTCACAACAGTGTCCGACACTTCGAATTCTCAACATGCAATCGTGGATAACTGCACATAATAACTGCGCAGATGAAGAGACTTAATTATTTACTTCAAATTTAATTTGCGTCGAATTATGTAATTTGACGCTTCAACTTCTTAAGTGGGCATGGTTCCGTCGTGTTGCAGTTTATCTCCGAAGAAATAATCATGAATTTATTGACCTTGAAAACCAGTTTTTGCGCTTTTTAAAACTCAAGGCACCCGCGCATATGAACCGTCACCTTCTGGTTCTTTAAATAGCGAGGCTCTTCAATCCTTAAGACTTACAAATTCTTGGCTAAGTCTTTTAGGAATTCTGCTCCTAAATCCCTGTCTTTATTCCCTCCTCAACTCCCACCTTGATGGCGAGCCGAGATTCCAATGAGGTTATTGAAATTGAGAGTGATCAGGAAGAGATAAGGATTGAACTCGATCAGGATCTTCAGAAAGTAAGTCCTCTCTAAAATTCTAATGCAGATCTTTCTATTATGACTTGATTACCTCAAAACAAATGCATTTCAAAATCCATAGGTGCCTGAGGAAATGCTCCCTCCAAAGAAGAGACTTAGAAATGATGAAAGATCCTCCAATAGAACTGCAGCGAAGACTCTAGAGGGTGCTGAGGCCTGTGTTGCCACATTGCCCCTTGCAAGCCCTCCAGTTGCATCGACTCCACCTTTGGAGATCCACAACAATCCTTCCAATATCCCCTCTTCAACACCTTTGTATCATCAGCTTTTCTGGATGATCAACTTTCTGGGGTAAGGCGCACACTTCCACGTCCAAATCCACTATGAAGCTTGGCAATCATCTTCACCCTCTCTGCTAGTCGTTATGTCTTTCAAAACTAACCCATGTATGTGCAGGAGGAGAAAGCTGCCTTGTGTAGAACTCTCCAAGAAGAAAAAGAAGCGCTGGAGAAGCGTTCTGAGGGGATGTCTTTTGCCATTCTGCACTTGGCAGAGTGCTATGAGGTTCTCGCGAAGAAGCAAAACTCTCCGATACAATAAGGAACAACTGCACTCCTTTGCTGAGAGATGATGTAGATAGGCTTAGAGCCATTGCTAGTTCTCTTGGGGTGACCAGTGTAGATCCTACTGATGACAATACGTCCCTAGGAGAACTTTGTAAATTACTTTCGGATCAGGTAGACACTTTGTTCGCTTGTATCCCTTATGTATGCAAAGATTGTAAGAAATAAGAAATTTCTTTTCCTTATATATTTGGCTTTTCGATTGATTATGTAACTGATAATCACCAAATGATATTCTGTGTGAAAATGTTAACACGAAAATACTGCAGTGATCAAGACGGTTTTTAACTCAAAACCATCTCTAATAGTAACATTAAAGACGGTTTTAATTTCAGGACCGACTGTAATAGTCTCAACATTCTTTGAACATCAACAGACATATATATATATATATATATATATACAACAAATATGAAAAACAAGATAAAACCAAATAGTCTCAACGTTCATTTTTTTAAATACTAACATTGAAAATAAAATAGAACCAAATATGAAAAACAAGTGGAACAATTCAACTAGTCGAACGGTTCGACTGCAAGCAATCCAGGATATTATAGATGGTTCGGACCTCATCACCGTCTGTGATAGTAGAGCAGAGTGTTGATTTTATAATTATCACAGACGGTTCTGAAGTAAAAACCGACTGTGATAGTAAAGCGGACGGTTTTGAGCTCGGAACCGTCTGTGATATTCTAATTATCACCGACGGTTCAGATGTCAAAACCGTCTGTGATATTTCTATCATAGTTTTACACAATTTCACCGATATTACCGATAGTTTGATAAAATGAAACCCGTCAGTGATATTCTTTTCTTCAAAAATGCACCGATATTACCGACGGTATTATATAGTACCGTCTGTATTGAACCTGGTATAAAAGGTCTTTTGGCGGATGTTTTGAGCTAGTCGTACACTCTTGCTCGACATACTGTCCAGTTGGAAGAGATTTGGGGCAAGGAAGAGCAATATCTCGAAAGGGGGGCATTTCGGGGCAACAAATTTGAAGATCCAAGGTTGGTACTTGGTCCCTAAGGCATACACATTACTTGATTTCATCATCAATATCGATCTCCATTGATTGACCAAATTAGAGTGAGAGGGAGAGGAAGCTATAGTAGCAAATCCTGGTTGTAACTCATTTTTGACCTGTAGCTATTTAATTGCTTTATGATGTGTGTTACCCACGCCCCCAACTAATTGCTTGCATGCAGTTCAAGTAGTAGTTAACTAGTTATATCGCAAACTCCACATCAAACACTAGCTAGCTAGATTTATAATTTATTGCGTGTCGACCGTACATAGAGTATTACTAATTAGCATGTGTATGAATTTAATTAATTGCAGATGGTCCATCGAGATTGGATGTATAATGACAACCGAGTGAGTGAGGAATACATGAAAGGTGTTTTAGATTTCCAAAAGGTTGCTGAGCAAGACATGGCAAAGAAGGGTTTATCATATATGTATAGTACTTGTGTAGACTGCTAGAATCTTAAGATGTTCACCAACTCATCTCAAATTGTCGCCCACTTGACCCGACGTGGTTTCAAAAAGGGGTACACGTGTTGGGTCCACCATGGAGAAGAGCCAACTGCAGAAACAAGTGCCACTCAGGTTGAGGAACAGGACATGTCGGATCCCAACAACGACTTCGATGAGGATATGCCAGAGGATGACAATTTAGATGACATGTTGCATGATGTGGAAGGAAATTACAGTGAAAGGGAGTTTGGCAAATTCAAGCGCTTGATTGAGGACTCAGAAAAGCCGTTGTTCCCTGGTTGCAAGTCGTAGTACACAAAGTTGGCCTCTGTGCTTGAACTGTTAAAATTGAAGGCAAGTAACAGCTAGACCGACAAGAGTTTCACGGCACTGTTAGATCTTTTGGCAGACATGCTTCCGGAAGGAAACGAGTTGCCAAAAAACACCTACCAAGAAAAAAAGCTATTGTGTCCTTTGGGAATGGAAGTAGAAAGGATACACACATGCGCTAATGATTGCATCCTTTACTGTAACAACTACAAGGATATGCATGTTTGTCCGGCGTGTGGCACATCCCGCTATAAGTGTAAGGACCGAACTGACGGCGGTGACTGCGCTGAGATAAAGCAAGGAGCTCCTGCTAAGGTATTGTGGTATTTTCCCATCATTCCCCGCTTGCAGTGTTTGTTTGCAAACCATAAAGAGGAAAAATTATTGCGTTGGCACTCGGAAGACCGGAAGAAGGATGGAAAGTTGAGACACCCCGCTGATTCTTCACAGTGGAGAAACATTGACAGGGAATTTGTTAACTTCAGAGCGGAATTGAGGAATATAAGGTTCGGGTTGAGTACCGATGGAATTAATCCTTTTGGTAACATGAGTAGTCGGCATAGCACTTGGCCGGTTCTTTTGTGTATCTACAACCTTCCTCCTTGGTTGTGTATGAAACGCAAGTACATCATGGTGTCTCTACTTATCTCAGGACCAAAACAACCCAGAAACAATATTGATGTGTAGCTAGCACCATTGATAGAGGATCTCTTAACAATGTGGAATGAAGGGGTGTAGGTATGGGACGCATACAAACGAGAGACCTTCATCCTACGTGCTATGATATTCTGCACCATCAACGATTTCCCTGCCCTTGGAAATTTGTCGGGCCGTAGTACGAAAGGAGACAAAGCGTGTCCCCACTACAAAGATGAGACTGAGAGCGTGTGGCTGAAGAATTGTAGGAAAATAGTGTACATGTGTCACGGTCTGTTTCTTTTGAAGAATGATGCGTATCATAAGAGGAAGAGGGAATTTGACGGCCACAAGGAAGATGGTTCACTCCCGAAGCCTACGCACGGGAAAGAAGTTTACTCACGGGTGAAGGACATAGACGTTGTGTTTGGAAAGGGTCGTAAATTGAAACCTCGCACGAAGAACACTTGGAAGAAGAGATCGATATTTTGGGACTTGCCGTATTGGGAGCATTTAGAGGTTCGTCATTGCATTGATGTCATGCATGTAGAGAAGAATGTTTGCGACAGTTTAATCGGCCTATTGCTGAACATTCTGGGGAAGACAAAGGATGGCGTCAATGTGCGGCGTGACAAGATCAAAATGAAAATCTGGCCCGAGCTAGCACCGAAAGAGGACGATAAAGGACGTATATACCTCCCCCTGCATGCTACATTTTGTGAAAGGCTGAGAGGACTGAACTCCGTAAGTGTCTCTATGGTGTTAAAGTTCCATCGGGTTACTCCGCAAATATGAAAAAGCTTGTGTTTATGGGCGATTTGAAATTGCTGGGTATGAAGTCTCATGATTGTCATGTGTTGATGACACAAATGCTTCCTGTTGCCATCCGGAGTATTCTGCCGCACAAGGTCAGAGAGACGATCACGAGGCTGTGTTTTTTCTTCAATGCAATTTCTTGCAAGGTCATTGATCCCGATGGAGTAGATTCTTTGCAGAGTGAGGTGGTTTGAACTCTCTGTTAGCTTGAGATGTATTTTCCTCCATCATTTTTTGATATCATGGTCCATCTCACCGTCCACCTTGTAAGAGAAATCAAGGTATGTGGACCCGTGTTCCTATGTTATATGTATCCATTTGAGAGGTATATGGGTGTACTTAAGGCCTACGTGAGGAATTGGTCTCGGCCCTAGGGTAGCATTGTCGAAGGTTATGCAGCGGAAGAGTTTGTTGAGTTCTGCGTTGATTACATGGCCAAGGTAGAAGCAATAGGAGTTCCTGTGTCTTGTCATGAGGGGAGGCTTTATGGTGTTGGCACTATTGGACGGAGAGCCATCACTCCTGATTTCGATATGTACTTGAAAGCTCATTTTTGGGTCTTGCAACACATGACGGAGGTGTCTCCGTACATCGACGAGAACAAGGAGATGCTACGACAAGACAATCCTCGCCGATCCAGGGTTTGGATCACGGGAGAACATAACAGTCAATTCAACGCGTGGATGAAAGTGCGAATCACCGGAGAGGCCGCAAGTGAGAACCTTCAATGGTTGGCAAAAGGGCCCACGTTTACTGTACAGGCATGGCAGGGATACGACATCAATGGGTACACATTTTACACGAAAGCTCAAGATCGAAAGAGCACTGTGCAAAATAGTGGAGTGAGCGTAGAAGCTTTCCATGAGGAGTTCAGCGAGACAAGGCCAACAAGGGTAGTACGTGGATTGAGCTCGTACTACGGGTTCATTGAAGAAATTTGGGAGCTCGATTACATACTGTTGAAGATTCCCCTGTTTCGATGCCGATGGGTCCAAATCCCACAGGGTGTGAAGGTTGACAGTTACGGTTTCACTTCTGTGGATCTCGATCGAGTTGCTTATAAATAAGAGCCATTCATACTTGCAAAGCAAGCCATTCAGGTCATTTATGTCACTGACCCGGCCAATAAGAAGTGGCACGTCGTCCTTCATGGCAAGAGAAGGATTGTTGGAGTTGAAAATGTCGTAGACGAGGAGGAATACAATCAATTTGATGAGATTCCTCCATTTGGAGAAGGCGTACAGGTCGATACTGAAGACACCGACGAAACCAGTTACGTGCGTATGGATCACTAGGAAGGGTTATACTTTAAAGGTAATCAACCGTACGTCCTTATCTCTCTGTTTCCATCGGTATAGCTTATATATCTCCTCTAATTCTCGTCTTTGTAGGGCCGCGCCAAGTGGAAAGTTGAGGATAACATGGCTGTGTATGTGGAAATTGTCGGTCAAAGTCTCCATATTTATGTAACATTTATTTGAGCATGCTCCACATTGTAACCAATTTTTGAATCTACATTGTAACCAATTTACGGAGCATTTGGACTCCATTTGAAATATCTGAGTGTTCATTTAAAACAAGTTTTTGAGCATTCAGAGTTGCAGAGCTACAAAGTTTCGGGTTGTAAAACACTACATATTGCGCAGAAGACGTTCACTAGAGAGATTATCACAGACGGGTATGAATCCAGAACCGACTGTGATATTCCCAACAGTGTCCGACGCTTCGAGTTCTTAACGTGCATTCGTGCAGTCACAGTCGGTTCTCAAGTCAAAACCATCTATGATAATCTCAGTCACAATTGGTTCTCAACTCAAAACTGTTTGTGATAATCTTGTAGAGATTATCACTATGGAGATTATCACAGACAGTTTTGACTTGAGAACCGACTGTGACTGAGATTATCACAGACGGTTGTGAATATAGGACTGACTGTGATAATATTATCACAGATGATTGTGAATATAGAACCGACTGTGATAATCTCTACGCGGTACATAGTTCAAGGCGGGCTTTGTCCCGCTCATTTCCAGACTTCGCCACTGTTTGTCCAAGCTCTCTCCGCCCTCGCACCGTCCGTCGCGATCACCTCCATCGCTTCCCCACAGTCCGGCGCGATCACCTCCATCTCCTCCCCACTGTCCGTCGCGATCACCTCCATCACCTTTCCACCGTCAGGCGCGATCACCTCCATCGCCCTCCCACCTTCCGACGAGATCACCTCCATGGCCTCCCCACCGTTTCTGTCAGTCTTGGTTAATTACAAGTATTTGGGTTTTGTTATAGAATTATTAGTTTCAGATTTACTTAAATTGTTCTCTCTTTCACTTATGTTAGGAACTGATATGTCTGGTGATGAAATGCACCACTCGGGGAGTCAGAGTGACCTCGCTGGCGATGAGACGCCTGGGCCGGAGGTCGCCGCGTCCACCGTGACCCAGTCGCAAAAGAGAAAGGGGCGAGGCCGGACGACATGCGCGCGTCTCAACAAGCGGGAAAAGCAGCACATACAGTTCGACGACAATGGAGTGCCGGAAGCTCCAGACAAACTTGTCGGTCAGTACCGCTCACTATGTGGCAAAGTGGCAAGGGAGCGGATGCCCATCACCACCTCTGACTGGGGTCAAATGCCCCCAGAGTGCAAGGATGCCCTATGGGAAGAAGTGCAGGCAGTGTTTCACATTCCTGAGGATTGCCAGTTCACCGTCCGCCGGAGGGCACTGATGTCAATAAACAAGGCGTGGAGGAACTTCAAGAGCCAACTTGTCAGGGACTATGTGAAGGAGTCGAAGACCCACTTCAATGACTACCCTTTCGTGACTCCCGAGGCATGGCAGCAGTTCGTGGTGATGAAGGGCAAGCCTGAGTTCCAGGAGCTTAGTGTGAAGGGCCAGGCTAACCAGGCCAAGAATACCCACCCACACAGACTAGGCACCGGTGGGTATGTGGGGAAGAAGGGGTTGTGGAGGAAGCAAGACGAGGAGGCTTCCCAGTCTTCGGCCGACGCTCCTTATGAGGGCATAATGGATGTGCGCGCCCGCAATTGGTGCCAAGCAAGATCGACGATGACCTCCTCCGAAAGCTTCTCTATGAATAACCCTGCGGACAGGGAAGTGATTGACCGGCTGGTAAGATTGTACGATCACGTACTATCCTCGTAACACGCATGCAATTGGTTGTATTGCTAAGTTCTCCTATTGCAGGTGACGCTGAGTGCGCAGGCAACATCTGGAGAGTTCAACCCGAGGAGGGACAGGGATATCCTCACGGCGACGCTAGGAAACAAGGAGCATCCAGGCCGCATGCGCGATCTCTGTGCCACTGTGCCTTGGAGGGATGGTTTCCCTGATGATGAGATGGCGGATAAGAGAAGAGATCCCACCAAGCCCGCGATGAATGGCTCAAGGAAGAGATGCGATCGGAGTTCGCTGCTCAGGACAAAACACTCCTGCAACAGTTGTCGGAGATGCGGTCCATGTATGACGAGCTAAGAAAGGCGACCTAGGGCACCCCCTTGTAGAAGCGGAACTACCGACCCCCATTCTTGGCCACCGTAGAAGCTGTGCATCTGCGCCGGGGTCTTCGCAGACAGAGCCCTCTCCAAAGTATCCGGTGGACTTTCTGCAGGTAATGACCGTTTTTCTATGTTAATTCATTTGAAAGTGAAAAGCGGTGAAATTCAATATGTTAATGCGCACTGTTTGTAGGAACCCGCCTCCTGCAAGCTTATGGTGCTGGCCGGACTCTTCCCGATCGAGGCTGGCCGTCGGATGGCGCAACCATGCACGGCGGGGGCCACAATCCACGGTGTCCCTCTATCTGAGGGTTTTGCACGGGTCCAGGTGGACAATGTCTCTGACCATTGCAAGGGTTTTCCATTGGAGAAGCCGTCGAACGACGAGATTACCACTCTCGGGGATGCGGTGCACACGTTCCTGCAATGGCCCAAGAAAGACATCATCCTGGATGAGGTCATTCCCCCACCAGTTTCATAATTTGTACTATAATAATAGCCCTCGGAGTTAGTGTCCATTACGATACGTAGGTTCTTACATCACAGACGAACACCAACACTCGGCCTACTAGCCAGCCGACCCCTCCGAGAAGCCAACCAACGGGTCCGATGACGAAGCTGACTCCGACTAGGAGGCAACCATTCAAGAAGCTGGGTAGTAGGGGAAAAGCAAAGAAGAGCCCGGTGAAGGAGAGTGAGAAGAGTGCGCTAGCTCTCATGCCGTTCGCTCTGGGGATGCCCATGGCCTCCGATGCCGCAATTTCTAGCATGGGGTGTCTTGGTATTGCGAATACCCCGGCAGGTTTTGTGAACGATCCTAGCGAAGAAAATGCGACGCGGGCTGATTGGGTGACCGGTCCTCCCCCGCCGGACAAACACAAGAATTGACACGAGGATTTACACAGGTTTGGGTCCCGGTGGGGGCCCTAGTCCTGTCGGCGTGCTCCCGACCAGAGTCGGCTGGGGAGGCTCTCTCGGGGGAGAGGCTTCCGGAGCACACAAGTGACTTTTGGCTATTCCAATAATGAATCACTTGTCTTACAACAGAGGGGTACAAGGGCTATTTGTAGCCGCAAACAGAAGAGAAAAGACTAAACTACCCCGGATGCTACCGTCGGATTGCGGGGTAGCGACGTCCTTCTACCGGTCAAGCGCCTTGGATGCTTGACAGGTGGTCACTGATTCCTGAGGCGCTCCTCGAGTGACCTGCACGTGATCAACAACCGAGACTTTACCTTTAGAAGGGCGATGAGGCCCGAGGCATGCACCGGAGGCCAGGTCCCCGGGCCAAATGGCGGCGCCCGGGACCGGCGCCGGAGGCCAGGTCCCAGAAGCCAAAAGGCGGCGCCCGGGATCGGCCCCAGACGCCAGGTCCCGAGAGCCAAAAGGCGGCGCCCGGGGCAGGCACCGGAGGCCACGTCCCCGGGCAAATGGCGGCGCCCAGGACCGGCGCCGGAGGCCAGGTTCCGGCAGCTAAAAGGCGGCGCCAGGTCCTGGAAGCCAAAAGGCGGCGCCCGGGACCGGCCCCGGAGGCCAGGTCCTGGAAGCCAAAAGGCGGCACCCGGGACCGGCCCCGGAGGACAGGTCCCAGGAGCCAAAAGGCGGGGCCCTAGGCAGGCACCGGAGGCCAAGTCCCCGGGCAAATGGCGGCCCCCGGGACCGGCCCTGGAGAGCAGGTCCCGGGAGCCAAAAGGCGGCGCCCGGGGCAGGCACTGGAGGCGACGTCCCCGGGCGAGCGTGTCGCAACTTACCTGGACTTAGTCTCGCGGAGATTTCCCCCAACAGCAGCCCCCCATGCCCCCTGGGGATGATGCTCGAGTCCCCGGTGGGTATGGTACATGTCACTGGGAAAATCTCCGGACCAAACCACCAGAGCGTGTCGCTTCGGTTCCCTTGCCACGCGCTTAAGACCGCGCCGCTTCGCCATAAATGTGCTCACAGTTCGAACCAGCGCCTCGGTTTGTGCGCTAGTCCCTTCGTTTCCCGCGCACGTTTGAACTTCAATGGCCCAGATTGCGCCACGGAGTGCCACATGGCGCTCCTCTGGATCACGATTCGCCCCTATAAATAGGGCCTTGGGGGGCCCGGGAAGTTCATTCCAAACTTCTCAACGCTAGCGCATTTAGCTCTCCCGGTAGCTCTCTCCCGGTAGCTCTCTCCCAGTAGCTTGCTCCCGGTAGTTGGCGTCCGGAACCTTTAGGTGTCCTGTTCCCTGAAACTTTAGTAACCGAGAAAACCAAACCTGATGGCACCGAAGGGTCGAGCGAAGACCACGAAGGTGCCCCCCGAGGAAATCGCTCCGGATTTCCTCTGGGCGTCGGAGTTCATGGCCGGGGACGTGGAGTCCCTGGTCGAGCGCGGAGTCATTGAGGACGGGGACATCCGAGTCCCTGTGAAGAAGGATGGAGCCCCCCGCCCAGGCCCAGAGATATCGTGGCCTTCGAGGCCTTCCTGGAGGCGGGGCTCCGGCTCCTGGTGCATCCATTGCTCCGGGAGTTTTTGAAGGAGTATGGGGTGGCCCTAAACCACCTCACCCCGAACGCGATCGTCCGGATGGGCCTCTTCATTTGGCTCTTCGAGACGGCGCCCGGGCGGGAGCCCACCCTACGCGCCTTCCGGTACTTCTACGAACCGGCGGCGAGGAGCTCCCACCTGGTGAAGGGGGGACCCAAGTCCCCCTTCGGCTCGGTCATGGTGCAGATGCTGTCGTCCCTGGTAGCTGATTACCCGGCGGCGGCCTCCCGGGACCACTGGGGCGACTGGGTCTGGAGGTGGTTGTACCTCCAGGTCCGGGACGACGAGGTGGTGTACGTCCCGGAGCCCCCCGCTTACAGCAGGTCGTCCGCGCCAAAGCCTCCGGTGTGGACGGACGAGGAGCTCGAGCTCCTCGGCAAGGTGATCATCTCCAGGGGCACCCGCTCTATGCGGGACGCCGCCGAGGAGATGATGCTCCTGAGGATCTCCCCCTTCTCACGCGGGAGAAGGGGGATCGGCATGGGCTCGAGCAGCGGCCCCCGGTCAAGCCGGTGACCCGACGTAAGTCCGTTACCTGGTTCATTGCATTTACAAATTTTTTGAAATTTGACTAACTCTTTACCTTTTGTAGTCCGGCCGTACCCGGCGGCGCGGGAGAAGGCGGAGAACCTCATGGGGAGGTACTTCACCGACGAGCACGAGCGCATTGTGCGCCTCGTGGGGGAGGGCCCTCCCCGGAACTTGGTAGCCGAGGCCTTCGGGCTAAAGCTACTGGAGACGAAGCCCCTCCCCACCCCCGGGTCGCACAAACGGGGGAAGGACGCTGCCGGGGGCTCTGAGCCTAAGAAGGCCAGAGTTCAAAAAGCCCCCGGCCCGTCGATGACGCCGGCTTCGACACCGGCGAAGCCCTGGGATGAAACCCACGGGACCGGGCGCGCCCGGGCGCCGGCCCAGAAAGAAGTAACACCCCCTCCCCCGAAGAGCCCCGTTGAGGCCTGGGGGAAGGAAGCGGCCGCGGGCAGGGCGGCGTCTGATTCGGCGGACTACGCCCCGTCGCTGCCTTCGGAAGCCGCCCTCCCAGCCCCCCGCCCCTTTGGAGCCGGAGAAACTGGAGGTGAGGTTCGCGGAGGCCTCGCCTCCGGGATGGAGTGGCCGGTGGACGAGGGGGGGAGCCCCTCAGTCTTCGATTTCCCTCCGGAGGTAGAGGCCCCAGGGGCCTTCCCTCCCAGGAAGGGGAAAGGGCTGATGGTCCCTCCCCGAGCGAGGACCTCTTCCGAGAGCTCCTCGGCCACTTCCACGGAGGCCACCTCCTCGGCGACGAAGACGCCGACCACGCTGCCGGACGCCCAGGTCCGGGGACCCCTCACCGGCCGCGACGGGACAGGCGCCGGGTGGGAGAGCCCCCTGCTCTCCGCGGGGGAGGTCGCCCGCTATACGGAGGGCCTGTAGACCCGGAAGGTGCAGGCCTTCGTTGCGGAGGGGACGCTCCATGAGCGTTTTGGGGGCCTTCAATCTCTCTAGGCCCAGGTGACCCGAGTCAGTGACGTCTTCCTTCGTGCCCTGCACTTGAATTTTTTCTAACTCTAGAGTTTGTAGGCAGGGGCCATTACCTAAGGCCTTGAGCAGCAGATCGGTCGGCTGCTTCAGGACGCGGAGGACAGGGCTGCGACCTACCTAGGGCAGCACAACGAAGCCCTACAAGAGCTGGCCCGGGTCCGGGCCCAGGTTCACGTCTCCGAGGCCGTCAACGGCAGCCTTCGGCAGGAGGCCGAGGCCAGGGAGGAGGCGTTCCGGGAGCTGGAGGGCTCAAGCGTCCGGGCGGTGACTGACGCGGGCCGCTCCGTCCGCTCGGCCCTCGAGAGCCTTGGCGTGAGCCTAGGCTCCGGGAGCAGCTCGGAGGTGCCCCCGGCGACCCTCACAGAGGCTGTGCGTTTTCTCAACGCACAGGTCTCCGTCATCCCGGAGGCTGTCGACGCCTGGGCGCAGGGCCGGGCGATCCCCGTCGTTGCGGCCTCGGCGGGGCTTGTTGAGCACCGGGGGGGTTGGTGCCCAGGAGATCGGGGGCCGCATCCCCTGGAGCTTCCCCGAGTTCTTCGAGCCCTCGCGCCGGGAGGTGGAGCAACTTGCCGGGGCATCTACGACCGGATTGTCCGGGTGAGGTTCCCGGCACTGGCGCCTTCGGCAGAGGACGCCCCGGCCCCGGCGGACGCCCCCCGGGGGGAGGACACCAATGACAAAGTATGAGCCTCCCCCCGGGGTCTTAGATAGGACCCTTTTTGCTTTCTTAGGATTTTGTTCCCGGTAGCTTCTTAGAAGAAGCCCCGGACGCTTGTAAAAAGACATTTTGAATGCAATACAATTAGAAATTTTTCTAAGTCTTGAGTTGAATGCAATGTTACCAGGGTTCCCGGGAGATTACTCCTGGGCGAAGGTCCGGGAGAGGCTCCTCGGGGGATGCCCCAGCGGCTTTGATCTTGCTAAGCCTCATCTCCGAGAAGCACAGCGGGGACGCCGTCCGGGAGCCGATCCGGTTAACGTGGCATCCAGAGTGGCACTTGGACAATTTTGACAATCATCGCGCCGAATTGTCCCCTCCGCATCTGGGGTCCCGGATGATATCCCCTCTTCGGATTCTTCCACCAGCGGGCTAGGAATATTGGCCCGAAGATGTTCTCCGGGAAGCTCGGCGCCTCGCGCGCGCATTGTACCGGGACCTGGCCTGGGAGCTAGCAGAGGGCCTCCGGGACTATTAGGTGTAGGAGCCTTAGAATGTAGAGAGCTTCCGGGTTTTGACCCGGGTTGTATCGTTTCCGATGCCCACCGAAGGGGGAAGATGTCCTCCAGGTTGGATGATCAATAAAGCTGTGTTTGCTTTCTTCTTTGAGAGTTTTCTTTTATTTTCTTCTCTGATGGTCTGGACGACTCCTTTTCATAAGTATGAGATAAGTTTGCTCATGGTCGGTGTGGTCGACACCCGGGGGTTCCTTATCCCCCCCACCCACAGCGGGCCGGAGGGTAGCTCCGCGCGCTATGGGGGTAACAAGGTCCCCGGGGTGAAGATGACCTGTAGCATGAGAATTTTTCTAAGTTAGAAAATTCTAAAACGAGGTTTCCAAGGGAAAGACCTTCCTGGAGACAATCATCAGGTCGCCGTGAGAACGGGGAGCCGGGAATAAGGCCTCGTGTGGAAGAAACATCCAAGAAAACCCGATGAGATTTCCGGAGGCGAGCTTCCTGGGAGACGATTGTCCGGTCGCCGTAAGAACGGGGAGCCGGGAATAGGGTCCCCGGGAAAGAGATGTCCAAGAAATCGATAATTTCTTCGGGAGACAATCATCCAGTCGTCGTGAGAATGGGGAGCCGGGAATGGGGCCAGAAATCCTGAGGAAGATTCCGGAGAAAATTCTTCTGGGAGAAAATCGTCCGGTCGCCGTGAGAACGGGGAGCCGGGAATAAAGTCTCCAGGGAAAAGATATCCAAGAAAGCCAGAGACGTCCTGCTGGGGAGAGCGTCAACTCCCGGAGAAGGAAGTGCCCGATGACGGGTCTGAGTGTTTGGGTAGGGGACTAGTCTCCCAAAGTGACTCATTACCACGGCTGCTGGGGACCGGGTTGCCGCTTACACCCTCAGTCCACGAGGGCTGATCGTAAGCCACCCTACAAGAGGGACTTGCTGGGTCTAGGCCCACTTCCTCATGGAGAGGACATCCTCACGGGGAGGGCATCCTCGCGGGGAAGGCATCGCCGTTAAGTGCGGTAATGAGGATGACCTGCAATGAGACAGTAGAAGAGCAAGATCTATGTATTGATACCGGAATGAAATACAGTGCCTCCCCCTGCGAAGCTGCGAAGGGGGAGGGAAAAGTAAATACAATGTCCCTCCTCCCCCTCCGGCGTGATCACTCCGAGGGAGGGGACAGGCCCGTTAGGCTAAACGTAGAACTTGTGAAGCAAACGCAAGGTCCACGTGTGCTTCAGCTCCTGCTCTTGAAGGTTGGAGAGCTTGTAAGCCCCCGAGCCCAGGACCGCGGAGATCCTGTAGGGGCCCTCCCACTTGGGGGAGAGCTTACCCTGGGCTTGGGGGTCCCCAAGGCGGAAGGATCTCTCGCGCACGCGCTGGTTGTATGCGCGCGCCATCTCGCGGTCGTAGATGCTGTGGCGGAGGAGTGCTCGGTCGCGTTCCTCCTCCACGAGGTCTATCTCCAGTCGCTGGTTGGCCTCATTGGCCTGGTACGCTGCGGTCGTAGCACCGTCTAGGAGCTCAACCCGCAGCGATCGAAAGCCAATCTCCGGGGGGAGGACTGCCTCCGCCCCGCAGACTAGGGAGAAGGGAGTACGTCTCATTGCCCGGCTCGGGGTCGTGCGCATGGAACAGAGGATGCTAGGGAGCTCCTCTGCCCATGACTACGCTTAGAAGCGGCTTGCTCGTGTCTCCGGCGCAATCCCTGTAGGATCACGCCGTTGACCCTCTCGACGGCCCCATTGCTTCGGGGATGGGCCACTGAGGCGAAGTGGATGACGAGCCCCAGGCCCTCGCAGAATTCCCAGAAATAAGCCAAGTCGAATTGGGTCCCGTTATCGACGGTGATTTCCCGGGGGACACCAAAATGACAAACGACGTTTTTCCAGAAAAACTGCTGGACGGCCTGGGATGTGATGCTGGCCAAGGGTTCCGCCTCTACCCACTTTGTAAAGTAGTCGACCGCGACCACCGCATACTTGTATCCTCCGGGTGCTGGGGGGAAGGGCCCTAAGAGGTCCACCCCCCAGCGCACGAAGGGCCAAGTGATGGGGATGGTCTGCAGCGCTACAGGGGGGAGGCTCGAACTCTTAGCCATCTTCTGGCGGGCTTCGTACGCGGAGACAAGGTCTTGCGCGTCGCGCATGATCATGGGCCAATAGAAACCCTGCCGGAGAGCCTTGGTTGCGATAGCACACGGGGCTAGGTGAGAGCCATAGCTCCCCGCGTGGATGTCTTCGAGAAGTTGGAGTCCCTCCGGCCTGGCGAGGCAGTGCAGGAGGGCGGAGCCCCCCGCTTGTAGAGCCTCCCCTCCAGCAGGAGATATGCCCGGGCTTTGGCCTGGAGGCGCTTAGCCTCGGTTTCGTTGGGAAGGTCCCCCTCCCCCTTGATGAAGGAGATGAGGGGGTCCATCCATGACGGAGCTCGGGTGATCTCGGTGACCACCGGGGCGCGAGGCTCATCGCCCATGTCCAGGGAGGCCACCGAGGGCTTCGTGATGATTTCCAAGAAGGCCCCCTTGGGGAGCGATTCCCGGGCGCTTGTTGCTTGGGCCAAGGCATCGGCCCGGTCATTGTCCCTTCGCGGGACATGCCGGGCCTCGAGGCCGTCGAAGTGCCTCTCCATCTTTCGTACTTCCTGCAAATAAAGACTCAAGTTTGCGCCATGGCACAGGTAAGACTTGTCCATTTGGCAAATTACGAGCTGAGAATCTCCCTTCACTAGGAGGCGTCAGATCCCCAGGGAACGCGCAAGGCTCATCCCGAGGAGCAAAGCCTCGTACTCGGCGACGTTGTTGGTTGCGGGGAACTCGAGCCGCGCGGCGTACTCGAATTCCTTCCCCTCGGAGCTCTGGAGGACTACTCCCGCAACAGCCCCGGCAAGACACAGCGACCCGTCGAACATGAGCGTCCAATGGTCACTGCGTCGGGGCGGCACGGAAAGGTCTTCGTCCCCGGACCCAGAGGCAGGAGTCCACTCCGCCACAAAGTAGGCGAGGACCTGTGACTTGATGGCGGAGCGGCCTGTGAGGGACAGTGAGAAGGGGGCGAGCTCGGCCCCCCACTTCCCAATCCGGTCGGTGGCCTCTTTGTTCCGCAGCACCTCCCCCAGGGAGAGGGACGACGGGACGGTGATGGGGTGTCCCATGAAGTAGTGGCGAAGCTTGCGGGACGCCATCAGGAGGGCGTAGCAGAGCTTCTCCATCTCCGTGTATCGGGTTTTGGCCCCTTGGAGGGCCTCACTCACGTAGTACACGGGGCGCTGCTGCCCCCTTGCTCCTTCACCAACACCACGCTGACGGCAACCGGGGTCGCGGCATGGTAGAGGAGCAAGGGCTATTCTGGAGATGGACTCAAGAGCATTGGAGGGCTCGTGAGGTACTTCTTGAGGTCGTCGAAGGCCTCCTGGGCCTCGGTGGTCCAACGGAACCCCTCGAGCCCCCGGAGGATCTTGAAGAACTGGAGGCCTCGCTCCCCCGACCGCGAGACGAAGCGGCTCATCGCGGCTAAGCAGCCGAAGAGCCGCTGGACGTCCTTAACGGAGCGCGGCGGGGGCATGTCGAGGAACGCCCGGATCTTTTCAGGATTTGCCTCTATGCCCCGCTGGGACACGAGGAAACCCAGGAGCTTCCCCCCGCGCACGCCGAAGGCGCACTTCTCCGGGTTGAGCTTCAGCCCATATGCGCGGAGGTTGCAGAAGATCTCCGCTAGGTCGTTGACGTGGGAGGCTGCGCGGGGACTTCTGACGACCGCGTCATCTACGTAGACTTCGACGTTGCGGCCGACTTGATCTTTGAAGACCAGCGTCATGAGGCGCTGGAAGGTCGCTCCCGCGTTCTTGAGCCCGAAGGGCAAGTGGACGTAGCAGAAGGTTCCGAGGGGAGTTATGAAACTCGTCTTTTCCTCGTCCCGTTCCGCCATCCAGACTTTATGGTAGCCCGAGTAGGCGTCTAGGAAGCTCATTAGCTCACACCCCGCGGTGGAGTCGACGAGATGGTCAATCCGCGGGAGCGGGAAGTTGTCTTTGGGGCAGGCGCGGTTAAGGTCGGTGAAGTCCACGCACATCCGCCACCTGCCATTTGATTTTTTGACGAGGACGGGGTTCGCGAGCCACTCGGGGTGCAAGACCTCCCGAATGAACCCCGCCACTCTGAGTCGGGCGATCACCCCCTTGATTGCCTCTTGGCACTCGAGGGAGAGCTTTCTCAGCTTCTGTTTGACGGGGGGGTGACCAGGGGCTACCACGAGCTTGTGCTCGATAACCTCCCGGGTGACGCCCCGCATGTCCGATGGCTTCCACGCAAAAACATTGGAGTTTTCGCGCAGAAAAGCTGCAAGTTGCGCTGCATGGTCCTCAGGAAGCTCTGCCACGATCCGGACGGTTTTGTCCCCGTCGCCCGAGGACAGCAGGACCTTCCGGAGGCCCCCTTCTGGACGCGGCTTGAGGAGGGGCCTCCGGGGAGGTGGTGCAGCGACGTCTGATTCCGGGGGAGAGGCCTCCCCCCGGGCGCCTTAATGATGTTGACGCTTCCGATTGTGGCGGCAGCGCGCTCGTATAGAGCACGGGCCATGTCTTGGTCTCCCCGGACGTTGATCACGCCATGCTGCCCGGGGATCTTCATGCAGAGGTAGTTTTGATGGGTGGCAGCCCCCAGCCGGTTGATCGTGGTCCTCCCCATGATGGCGTTGTAGGATGAGGGGAGGTCCACTACGTCGAAGTGGACCAGCTCGGTCCGGTAGTTCTCCGGGGTACCGAATGTCATAGGGAGATCTAGCTTGCCCACGGTGTGAATCGCCTTCCCCGGGACGAACCCTTGCAGGGGCCCTACCGCGGGCTGCAGGAGCTTCTCATCCACCTGCATCTCTTTGAAGGCCTTCAGGAATAGGACGTCGGCGGAGCTCCCACCGTCCACGAGGATGCGGGCCAGGTGGCAGTTGTAGATGGTCGCGGAGACGATGAGCGCGTCGTCGTGGGGGAAGCGAACCCCTCGTGCGTCTTCCGCAGTGAAGGTGAGGGGGACGTCCACCACTTGGGTGGCGGGGACGTGTGTAGCACCCCCACAACCTTGACTTCGCACGCATACTCCTTACGCTGGCGCTTAGAGTCCCGCCCGGAGGCGGACCCTCCCACGATGACGTTGATGCTGCGCTGGGAAGTTTGAAAGGGGAGAGCTTCTGAAGGCTCCCCCTCCTGCGTCTGCCCCTACGGACCCCCCGCGGGAGCGGGAAGGGCCGGAACAGCAGGCCAAGGAGGCAAGGAGGCCGGAGTCCCCCCTGCCCGCGCTGGTCGAGGAACGCCGTGAAGTGTTGCAGCAACTGGTGGCAGTCTTGGGTAGTGTGGGTACTGGACCCGTGGAAGCTGCACCACGATCCTTCCCGACTTCTCCTAGCGGGGCCTTCCCGGCCGCGCGAAGACTGTCCTCCCCCATGGCCTTTCGGCTTGGGGAAGGGGCGGTTGCCCCTCGGGGGGTCGGGTGGGCCGCCTGCGCCCTCGAGGACAAAGGTGTCCCGAGGCCGTGGCTCACTACGCCCCCCCTGCCTGGGGCGTTTGAGGGGATCCCTGGCCCCCTGGTCGACGGGGGCGGGATCCCCCTGGGTCTTCTTCCAGATGTCGTCTTCCTCCGCCCGAGCGTACTTTTCGAGTACGTTGAAGAGCTCATCGGCGGAGGAGGGGCAGCTCCGGGAGAGCCTTCGGTGGAGCTCCCCCGGGAGGATCCCACTTTTGCATGCTTCGATGACCGTAGAGTCGGGCACGTGGGCCACTTTGCTCTTCACTTGAGCAAAGCTCCTGAAGAAGCTTCTAATGGTTTCCCCAGTCCTCTGCCGGACGGTGTACAGCTGCGAGGAGTCCAGAGGACGCACGTAGTTCCCTTGGAAGTTCGCGCAGAACTCCCGCTGGAGCTGCGTGAAAGACTTGATGGAGCCGGCCTTCAGGTTGTAGAACCAGGAGCGGGCTATGCCGGTGAGGTAGAGGGGGAAGACGTTGCATTGCACGGACTCGTCCCCCCCGGCCGCAGAGATGGCTGTGGAGTATACCTGCACAAATTCGTAAGGATCGGCCTCACCGTTATAGTGTTCGATGTGCGGCGGGCGATAGGGCCGCGGCCACCGAATGCTTCGAAGTCTTCGGCATAGGGGCTGAATAGCCCCTTGCACTTCCCGGGGAGAGTCCCAGTCGCTGTCCTCTTTGATGGGGGACACGTCCTCGTTGTCGGAGTCGGGAAGCGGCCCAAGAGGTCCGCCGGAGTGGCGGTGGCGACGTTTTTCTTCTAGACCGGGGCTGACTTCCTGGACATCTGGGCCCTCCCCCGGAGAGGTTGGCTCCTCGGCGGGTCTCTTCCCCCGACCAGTGCGAGAGCGAGGCTCCCCGCGCCCACGGCCCGGGAGAAGTTCTTCCCCGCACTTGGTCATATACATTCGTTCGACCTCCTGGTCCGACGGGGGCACCCTCGTGGGCGGCCCCGAGGGGGGAGGGAGCTCATGCACTGTAGCTACCGGCCCGGAAGCTACCGGGGCCGGCTGGGGGGAGCCCCCTGCGAAGACCCCCGGAACCGAAAAGGGGGAAGCCCCTGTATTATCCGGAACCGGGGAGGGGGCGCCCACGGCGACGTTCCGAAGAGTAGAGGGAGCCCCCGTGGCGACGACCAGAACCAGAAAGGGGGGAGCCCTTGTGACATCCAGAACCGGCAAGGGGGGAGCCCCCGCGGCGACGTCCGGAACCGGGGAGCCGATGCGGGGGTAGGACCGCTAAGGCACGGGAGCTGCTCTGTCGACCGCCCCCAATGCGGTAAACGCGACGCGCGGGGCGGGACTGGCTCCCGACGTAGGGAAAACCCCCGACACGTAATGGGCCCCCGGCGCCGCAATGAACCTGGGCATAAAGTAGGGCCCCGGCACCGGGAAGGACCCGGGGGCCGGGAAGGGTCCAGACGTATGACCTGCGGAGGTTGAAGGGACGGCCGGGTAACCCATAAATGGGGGCATAGCCCCCGGGTGTGGGTGCGGTGCATATGTGGGGGCCGGTGGCTGCGCCAACACGCTGAGCAACTCATCCATTGAGCGCTGGGTGCAGAGCTGGCCCTCCACTAAGGCCTCGAGCAGGGCATCCCGAGGAGCCGGGGGAGCCGTCGGGGGAGACTAGTCCCGGCCTAGGTTCCCGCGGTCACCGGGAGCGACCCGGAGGTTGAAGCACCTAAGTTAAGAGAGAAGGTGGGAGGCGGTACCTGGGTCTGGCCGCCTCCGGCCAGAAGCGCCAGAACAGTGGTGTCCTGGACAGGTGGTGCCGGGTCTCCGAGACCGACGTCACCGGGAAGTGTGCGAGCCCTTGTTCTCGGGGGAGCCATGGCGTCTTGTCACGAGTCCCCACGGTCGGCGCCAACTGTCGTGGTATTGCGAATACCCCGGCAGGTTTTGTGAACGATCCTAGCGATGAAAACGCGACGCGGGCTCACCGGGTGACCGGTCCTCCCCCGCCGGACAAACACAAGAATTCACACGAGGATTTATACAGGTTCGGGTCCCGGTGGGGGCCCTAGTCCTGTCGGCGTGCTCCAGACTGGAGTCGGCTGGGGAGGTCCTCTCGGGGGTGAGGCTTCTAGAGCACACCAGTGACTTTTGGCAATTCCAGTAATGAATCACTTGTCTTACAACAGAGGGATTCAAGGGCTATTTATAGCCCCAAAAAAAAGCGAAAAGACTAAACTACCCCGGACGCTATCGTCGGATTGCCGGGTAGCGACGTCCTTCTACCGGTCAAGCGCCTTGGATTCTTGACAGGTGGTCGCTGATTCCCGAGGGGCTCCTCGCGTCACCTACACGTGATCAACAACCCGAGACTTTAACTTCAGAAGGGCGATGAGGCCCGGGGCATGCACTGGAGGCCAGGTCCCCGGGCCAAATGGCGGCACCCGGGACCGGCGCCGGACGCCAGGTCCTGGAAGCGAAAAGGTGGCACCCGGGACCGGCCCCGGAGGCCAGGTCACGGGAGCCAAATGGCGGCGCCCGGGGCAGGCACCGGAGGCCACGTCCCCGGGCAAATGGCGGTGCCCGGGACAGGCGCCGGAGGCCAGGTCCTGGAAGCCAAAAGGCAGCGCCCGGGGAAAGCACAGGAGGGCACGTCCCTGGGCAAATGGCAGCGCCCGGGAACGGTGCCGGAGGCCAAGTCCCGGAAGCCAAAAGGCAGCACCCGGAACCGGCCACGGAGGCCAGGTCCCGGGAGCCAAAAGCGGCGCCCAGGACCGGCACCGGAAGCCAGATCCCGGGCGCCAAAAGGCGGCGCCCGGGACCGTCTCCGGAGGCCAGGTCCCGGGAGCCAAAAGGCGGTGCCCGGGACCGGCGCCGGAGGCCAGGTCCCGATAGCCAAAAGGGGGCGCCCGGGACCGGCCCTGGAGGACAGGTCCCAGCAGCCGAAAGGCGGCGCCCGAGTCCAGCCCCGGAGGCCAGGTCCCGGGAGCCAAAAGGCGGCGCCCGGGGCAGGCACCGGAGGCCACGTCCGCAGGCAAATGGCGTCGCACAGGACCGGCACCGGAGGCCAGGTCCTGGAAATCAAAAGGTAGTGCCCGGGACCGGCCCCGGCGTCCAGGTCCCGGGAGGCAAAAGGCGGCGCCCGGGGCAGGCACCGGAGGCCACGTCCCTGGGGAAATGGCGGCACCCGGGACTGCCCCTGGAGGACAGGTCCCGGAAGCCAAAAGCGACGCCCTGGACCGGCCCTGGAAGCGAGGTCCCAGGCGCCAAAAGGCGGCGCCCGGGACCGTCCCCAGAGTCGAGGTCCCGGGAGCCAAAAGGCGGCGCCCGGGATCGGCTCCGGAGGCCAGGTCCTGGCAGCCAAAAGGCGGCGCCCGGGGCAGGCACCGGAGGCCACGTCCTCGGGCAAATGGCGGCGCCCGGGACTGGCCCCGGAGGCTAGGTCCCGGCAGCCAAAAGGGGCAGGCACCAGAGGCCAGGTCTTGAGAGCCCAAAGGCGGTGCCCGGGGCAGGCAGCGGAGGCCACGTCCCCGCGCAAATGGCGGCGCCCCGGAGCGGCGCCGGAGGCCAGGTCCCGGAAGCCAAAAGGCGGCACCCGGGACCGGCGCCAGAGGCCAGGTCCCAGCAGCCAAAAGGCGGCGCCTGGGACCGGCCCCGGTGGCCAGGTCCCGGTAGCCAAAAGGCGGCGCCCGTGACTGGTCGTGGAGGATAGGTCCCGAAAGCGAAAATGCGGCGCCCGGGACCGGCCCCGGAGGCCAGTTCCCGGGAGCCAAAAGGCGGCGCCCGCGACCTGTCCTGGAGGATAGGTCCCGGAAGCCAAAAGGCGGCGCCCGGCACCGGCCCCGGAGGCCAAGTCCCGGAAGCCAAAAGGCGGCGCCCAGGGCAGGCACCAGACGCCAGGTCCCCGGGCAAATGGCGGCGCCCAGGACCGGCGCCGGAGGCCAGGTCCCGGAACCCAAAAGTCGTCGCCCGGGACCGGCGCCGGAGGCCATGTCCTGGAAGCCAAAAGGCGGCTCCCGGGGCCGGCCCCGGAAGCCAGGTCCCGGGAGCCAAAAGGCGGAGCCCGAGGCAGGCACCGGAAGCCATGTCCGCGGGCAAATGGCGGTGCCCGGGACCGGCGCCGAAGGCCGGGTCCCGGCAGCCAAAAGGCGGCGCCCGGGACAGGCACGGGAGGCCATGTCCCTGGGCGAATGGCGGCGCTCGGGACCGGCGCCGGAGGCCAGGTCTCGGCAGTGAAAAGGCGCCGCCCGGGACCGGCCCCAAAGGCCAGGTCCCGGAAGCCAAAAGGCGGCGCCCGGGACCGGCCTCGGAGGCTAGTTCCCGGGTGCCAAAAGGCGGCGCCCAGGGCAGGCACCAGAGGCCACGTCCCTGGGCAAATGGCGGCGGCCGGGATTGGCGCCGGAGGCCATGTCCCGGTGGCCAAAAGTCGGCGCCCGGGATCGTCCCCGGAGGCCAGGTCCCGGCAGCCAAGAGGCGTCTCCCGGGACCGGCCCCAGAAGCCAGGTCCCGGATGCCAAAAGGCGGCGCTCGGGACCGGCCCCGGAGACCAGCTCCCGGAAGACAAAAGGCGGCGCCCGGGACCGGCCCCGGAGGCCAGGTCCCGGGAACCAAAAGGCTGCGCCCGGGACCGGCCCCGGAGGCCAGGTCCCCGGAGCCAAAAGGCGGCTCCCAGGGCAGGCACCGTAGGCCACGTCCCCAGGCACATGGCGGCGCCCGGGACCGGCCCCGTAGGCCAGGTCCCGGCAACCAAAAGTCGGCGCCCGGGACCGGCCCCGGTGGCCAGGTGCCGGGAGCCAAAAGGCGGCGCCCGGAGCCAAAAGGCGGCGCCCGGGGCAGGCACCGGAGGCCACGTCCCCGGGCGAGCGTGCCGCAACTTACCTGGACTTAGTCTCGCGGAGATTTCCCTCAACATGGGGTTAGCATGCCAGAGCCTACATGGATGGTACATGAAGAGGACAAACCATACTAGGACGCAGCGTCCAACACACATCATGGTCAAGTACACCGTGGCAGAGTTCCTTAATGACATTGGGACCTACCCGGTGACCTTCGAAGACCTGCACAATTTACTCAACAAAGATGCGCTCGACTTGTCAATCCTTCGGTCTTGGGTGCTGTTCGTGCATTTATATGTCATTTATTAATTGGTTACTTCCGTGCAGCTGCATGACCAGATATGCCAAATCTAAGGGCAAACTGTCGTGGTATTACGAATACCCCGGCAGGTTTTGTGGACAATCCTAGCGAAGAAAATATGACGCGGGCTGACCAAGTGACCGGTCCTCCCCCGTCGAGCAAGTACAACAAATGACACGAGGGTTTATATTGGTTCGGGTCCCAGTGGGGGCCCTACTCCTGTCGGCGTGCTCCGAACCGGAGTCGGCTAGGGGAGCTCTCTCAGGGAGAGATGACTCCGAAGCACACTTGTAAGATTGTCTATTCCTAGCAATAATGAGCAATTGTTCTTTACATGAGGGATTACAAGGGCTTATATAGCCCGAAAAGACGCAAAAAGACTAAACTACCCGAACTGCTACCGCTGGATCGAGGGGTAGCAATGTTCTTCTCCCGGGCAGGCACCTTGGATGCTTGACAGGTGTCCGCTCGCGTGACCCGCACCTGACCCGGGACCCGAGACTCCTGTCTACTGAAGGACGGCAATGCTCGGGACAAGCCGCCGGGGGCCTTGTCCCCGGGTAGATGGCGGCGCCCGGGACAAGCACCGGGGGCCCTGTCCCCGGGCCAAAGGCAGCGCCCGGGAGAGGCACCGGGAGCCTTGTCCCCGGGCCAAAGGCGGCGCCCGGGATATGCACCGGGGGCCTTCTCCCCGGGCAAATGGCGGCGCCCAGGACAGGCACCGGGGGCCTTTTCTGTGGGACCCTCATTTGAGGAAGCCGGTGGCAACCGCCCAAGTGGGTTGCACTCAGAAAAGGTACATTGCAGCTCACAACAACAAAATGCATTATATAAAAATGCGAGTAATTAAAAACGAGTACTGATCACAAGGACCAACATTACAATAACTTAGCGCCAAAATGACGCATTTAAATGTTGATACAAATTAAGGAGTTTTCGACACAAAGGTCGGCACAAAATTGTAACACCCTGAGTTTAGGGGTGAAAACTTCCTTTTTCAAAAATAGCATGCATGCATGTATCTGTAGTAGTAGCCAGATCAGTATCTATGTTAAACCCTAAAATCTCCAAATCTAACCTGTGACCCCAAATCAAGATCAGATTGCTCAAGTGTAATCTATTAGTTATCCTGAATCTAAAAGCCTTCAGAACCTAGATCCAATTCTATCTCTAAATCCCAGATTTATCAACTCCATTCTGTTTTCGAAAACAGAAATATTTTATATTACTCTAAATACTCTGAATTCAAATTTAATCAAAATCTTGACCAAGTTCAGATCAGATTATTCTTGAAATATGATCATGGGTATGCCAATACCTTAAACCAGAAAGTTGGCAGCCAGATTTTATCATCTAGACTCTTTTCACAAATTAGTCCAAGAGTTATTGCAAGTTAGTCCTTTATCTGATATCTGGAAACCCAAAGAGGCCAAAATCTTCAGATTAATTCCAATTTCAGAATTTCTTTAGCAAATCTTTTCTAAATGCTATTTGTCACAAGTTTCTCTTTTGTTTAGATTTCAAAATCTCATCCTAAATGCCAGAATTCGAAATCAATTGAAATTCAGATTTCAATTACCCTAAAATACCCTATTTTTAGTTCATATCAAAAACTATTCAGATGTGCCAGATTTTATCAAACATCTTTGCCAAATATCCTGTTGATTATAATCTGCCAGATCAGTGAAATCAATTTCAGTCTAAACCCTCTAAATCATCAGATTTACAGATCAGTCCAAATCAAGAATTTGAAATTGCAACTCAGCCCAATTCGACCAGAGAACTTAGCTGTTCACGACCAGAGCTCGCCGTGGTTTCCTTGCGCCGTGCACGCTCGCCGCCGGCCAAGTTTCGCCGCGCTCGTGACCGTGCATGTTGTGTGTACGCGTCCTCGCTTCAGCCCATGCCATGGCAACGTCGTTGCAACGTTGACGACCAGCGCCTGCTCCCGCGCGCGACCAGCAACCTTTTGTCAGCAATTCACTGCCACGTTGCCTTGCCGCACCAGTGTTGTCGCCACCGCTTGCTACAGCTTTGTCAAGTCCCGATGGAACGACACTGTGATCAGCTGCAAGCTTGTCACCGTCGCATCACCATTCTTCGCTGTGTCTTCGCTGCTGATGTCCAGCACGCAAGCAATCTCATCACGACTGCCAAATCACTTCGTTGTCTCCTCCTTGCAAGCTTCGCCTGGCCTATTTAAGCCCCACTGTACTCAGCAGCTCCCTCACACCTCACAGGAATTAGCTAAGCCTCTAAATCCTTCTATTTTCGTTTTCTTCTTCGGCGAGCCGTCGAGGAGGCTCACGGTGCCAGGACGCCCTGCCGCACCAATCTCCAAATTGAAGCCATCAGTGAGTTCCTCTTCTCATTCTCTCTGTGTGGTATCATCTAATTGCTCACCGGTGACCTCTAACGCCGGTGATCACCGGAATTGCCGATTGCCCTGTTCCTGCAATGTTGCTTAATTCTGCCCGAATTAGCTTTCGAATTTGTAATCAAAATTGATCAGTGAACCTTTTTACGCAAACCTGTGTATTTAAATTTCCAGATTGAGCATGAATTGAAGGTTTCCCCAAATCCAGATTTCACCAGTCGCCAGGCTTCTCCGGTGATTCTCTGACCAAACTAACCATTCCAGTAACTTCCTCATACCCTTCTATCACTCCTAGAGCAAGTAATTAAGTTCATTCAGCCTGTATTGAAAATGCCCAAATCCAGAGCTTCTTCTCCGGCGCCGATCACCGGAAAGCTTGTTCCAGCCATTTCAGCCCTCGAAACCTTGTCCAGTGTGTGTGCTTTGACCTCCTGAGCATTTTTGTCTTCTAGCCCGACACGTAGATCGGCCTAGATTGAAAGTTACAGCTTTGCCAAGATCTTGTCCAGAACTGCTCCAGTGCAGCTAGTTCACCTCAGTTCATCACTGAATTTCTTGCTTTCCAGCCATTTCTTGCCCTAGATCCAGTTGGCTTAATTGTTCCTGTTATCAATGCCTACTCCCAGACAAAGTGGTGCATCATTTGGAGCTCTAGATCAAAAGTTATGCCAAGCCCTAGTTTTTGGCATTGTCAGCTCTATGCCAGAGCTTGTCAGCCAGTGGCATTGACCTTGTTTACCCACTTCTGATTGTGCATTTTGAAAACCACTTTGTCCACTGAATTTGTAGAGTTGTGATCTACATTTCCTTCCACTACCACAACTTGAGATGAGCACTCTAGCTTTTCTTAAAGCTATGTCGACACCTTGAACAGAATGTCGACCTAAAGCCGTTCGCTGTTTTTGAGCGAACCAGTCGCAACCTTGATATCATTCTGATATTTTGAGACATTTGGAACCTTGTAAACCTTTGACGGCTAATCTTAACATTATTTTCCATAACTTAACCCTAATCAGCCTCTAAACCCAATCATTTCAGAATCATCAAGACTTCATCTTTGCATTATTGCATATAGTATAATAATGTATTGAAAAGATTGTGATTATTGGTTGTTTGTTTGATTGGAGAGCAGATCAAGAGCCCGAGTTTGAGGACTTCGCTGTTGATCCATCATCAACTGCTGTATATTACGACGCGGAAGGCAAGTCATATCCTTGGTCATCTTGAACCTATATTTTAAATGTTGCTTAAACATAACCTTGAATATAGATAATATTGCATGAGAAAGATTGAGAATGGTTGATTTATGAATTGGCAGTACTAGACTGGTTATCTGTGAAATGTGAAATAAACAAGTTTTGAGCCATGAACTATTATATGTATTTATATACTTATATTCATGAAATAAAACCCCTAGCCGTGACCAGAAAAATGGTATGGAATGGTGGAAGCACTGGAGGTGCTAGACTGCAAAGGATATGCAGGCACTGAAGGTGCAGGGTTGTGGATGGTCTGGTCACTGGCATATAAGGACTAGAACCTTGTGTTGTGCGTCTAGTGGCATGAACAACGTGCTAACCGCAAGCCTGGTATCGGACAGGCCTGAACAAGTACTTATGTAGATCGCACATGAAACCCCTGCATGAGATGTGTAGTGATGCACGATAAGCACGGAGAATGGCTCCCACACATATCACTGAAGGTGATCAAGCACGCTGACCCAGTAATGGGAATAAGCAAAGGGGTGGAGGTTAGGATACAGCCTACCACAACTGTGTCTCGTGGAGAGCCACACGGTCGGGGGTGAATTGTAAGTGATGCATAACAAAAGTTCTTGTTATCTCCACCTTACCACTCACACATGGTTGTGAGGAGTGGTCTAATCATTTTGATAGGATGGGCTTGAAAGTGGAATATCTTGCGGGTAAATTGGTACCTCTCTGCAGAGTTAAAAACGTATTCGAATACTCCGAGCTCCCGGGGTTATAGGAGTCTGCTGCAGTGGATTAGATCCACGGGGTGTGACACAAGTATTATTTTCTAAATAAAATGTGTTAAATCAAGATTACCCAAATGACATGTGTTGTCATGATAAGGAGTGCTACCGTGGGCTGTCGTGTGTCGACGTGTCGCGGTAGTGCTATAATCTAGTGAACATGAATGATGATGTTATATTTTGAAAAGTGCTGCCATGAGATGAGATATGGAAGTAAAAGATTGTTTTATAAACAACCATAATTCTTGACTAGTCTAGGTTCATACCATCACTACTATATGTATCTATTCTTACCTATGACTTGCTGAGTACGTAAGTGCTCACCCTTGCAACATTCAACTCAATACATGGAGCCTACCTTGATCAAGATGATGGCATGGAGAACTTCGTGGATCCAAAAGGAGGAGAATCAGTTCCGCCAGAGCCCTGAAGTGTGTTGTTCTGCCGTCAACTTCTTTTGTGGGAGGGTCACCTATCTTCTGCTGTGTAGTTAAATATTTTGCTAAACCCTGAATGCCTTGTAGGCATTGTAATCCTCTTTATGTAATATTAAGGCCAGCAGGCCACACTGCTTAATATTTTGTTAGTACTCTGTTGCAATGTAATATACTCCTGTGTTTGACTCATCCTGGGAAGTCAAAGGTTTGTGAGAATGGGACTAGCTGCAGTGAGCTAGGTCTCTACAGGAGTAGTCGTAGTCCCAGTTTCGGGGCGCGACAAAAATAAAACAATAACAAGCGAAAAGACTTCATCAGTCTTCTAATTCTGCAGCAGCGGTGTTGTACGGGCCTTTTCCACATCTGACTCCACCTTGGTACATAACCCTCTATCAAGCTTGGTCTTCAGTTTCTTCTTCTTGTTCCACATTGGGTTCAAGACCGTAAGATTCAGGGTCGACGAATCCTTCTTCTAAATTTGTTGGTAAAAGCAAGGGTGAGCACATTGTCCACATGGTGCTCAAGAAGTCCCAAATAAGAATGCAAGTATACTTAGATGAGGGGGAATTTCTCAAAGAATAGCTCTTTGGCTTTAAATATGTATATAGAATAGATTTTCGCACTTGGTTTTGAAGTAAAGATCTTTACTTTCGAAAGCGGTGCTTTTAAAACCCTAAGCTAAATTCTTAGAAAATGTTGTGTGTGGCGGTCTTTCATGAGTCACCACTTTATTCAGATTTTGTGAAAAACTTTCCGAAAGCTACTTGTGGTGCATCGACGTGAATAGAATCCACAGCGCGTTGACTCCATAACCTGGGAGCTCAGAGTATCCGATACTTTTTAAACTTTGCAAAGGTGTACCACCTTAATCCACCGATCATTCGGCTTTCAAGTCGGTACCTCTCCATGCGACTCTTACGCATGTGACAACGCCGAGATGACACAACAGTTTACAGTCCTAGCATTAACTATTCCCTGCCCGGTAAATAGACAGTCAAGTCTCAAGTACCGTTGTGGGTCCTCCCCACTGCCTTACTTCCTAGCCTGGGTCTATGTTCTCGCAAGACACATAGCCTCTCTTGATTACAGTCGCGCACGACTTAATCTGGCATAGGGCGTCTTCCTTCTTTCCACCTTTTCCTCTCATGATTTTTCTGAACTCACATCACTCATGGCCTTCTGCGGCCCACCAGTTCTCGCAAGACACTGGATCGACAACCATTGCAGGAAAAAGCTAATACTAAAGAAAGCTACTAAGTTGCGCCCGTCCCATAACCGGGCAAGTGGTTGGTACGTTTTTCATGCCGCATAGAAGCACAACACAAGGTTCTAGTCCTTATGAATCTTTAGTGAGGAGTCTTTCACATTCCCAGTGCGCACACAACACCATCCAATCAAACAATCCTCACTATCGATTCCAATCACAATTTCTTTCACAAAAGGGTTTTGAACATGCTTTTCTCATATGCGACCATTCAACATTTAATATATAATCTTGAGTATAGCATAGCCTAAGCATGATATTCTAGGGTGACAAGGGTGCATGGATATTCAATGTCAAAAGGGGCTTTATAGTTATTTAGGTCATATCTAATCATTTCATTGAAACATAGCTCTTATTTGAATCTAAGGCATGCACATACTTGAAAACAGTTAACATACTTCATTTCAAAATATTAGGCAAGACATGATCAAGGGTTTGAGACTTGCCTTGCAGTGGTGGGTCTAGCTGCTCAGATGAATCCTCGAAGATCTCTTCTGTTCCTTCAACGTCTAGTTCCACGGCGGACACAAACCACACATACACACTATATAAGCATACAAGCACTAGAAAATAATACGTAAATACATCATGCATGCAGGGATAAGGGTTTGGACAAGGTCACTTGACATTGATCGAAGAGATGGGCTCAAAAGGACTTGAATGTCGAAGGGCTGACATTCGGCTCATGGCTTAACATAGCCCTAAATTGGTTCTAGGTTGTTTTCTGGAGATGTGACAGTAGGGAATATTGTAGAGCATGGTTCAAAAGGCTTAGTGGAAAAAGTGGCATTTCAATTGCTCAAATGTAACAGGTCTGAATCATCCAATGCCACTGGTGGACATGCACTGACATAGTGCTAGACATGGCCAGAAACTAGGGCATTGCATAACTTTTGACTCAGGACTCTAATTGGTGCACAACTTTGTCTGGGGTTTAGGCCTTAATAACAGCTACAAAACTCTCAACAGGCTCAAGGGCAGAAAGTGGCCGAAGGGTGGCCAAATCAGGTGAGCAAACACGGTGGCCCGAACTACTGGACAGTAATCTTGGCATGATCATAACTTTTGATCTAGGCTGATTCAGGGTTTGAGCCAGTGGAGTAAATTGCTCAGGGGGTTGAGGCCTAGCTAGATGACAAGGTTTCATCAGCTGTTTTGGCCGGACAATGAACTCCGGCGATCGGGGCCGAGGACGAAGGCACCGATTTGGGCGTTTTCGTTCCAGGGCGTTTGAACTCAATTCCACGCTCGGGAAGCATCTAGGTGTCATCACAAAGCTACTGGCGCACTCAATTTTTCCAGAGAATGGATGGAGAAGCACGGCGGCGTTCTCCGGCGAACTGCCGAGGCTCGAACATGGGACTTCGACGCTCGGGGCAAAATTGGCGATTCCAAACTTGCAGCCTTGTTCCTCCTAGCTCACTAATCATTATTCTCTACTGGCACGAGGATCAATTTTGCTTGAATCACTCGGCATTAGGGGAACAGGGGATCACGGCTTTTCCGGTGATTGCCGGCGTTGAGGCTCGCCGGGGGTCAATTAACGACTATGGCACATACAGGGGGTTAAGGGGATCTTACTGGTGAAGTTGGTTTGGAGGGGGAAGCTGCGGGCGAAGCTGGCGCCGTAAGCTTCAAAAGTAGCTCACCGGGGAAGAAGGTCTTCGCGGCGGCGCTGAGGAACTGTGTTGTTCTCTGGTGGTGGAGGCTAAGGGATACAACTGCGGGATGGTGTGTGAAGAGATGCTGGGCAAGGGGCTTTATATAGCCGCGGGGTTGAGCTCTTGAGAGTTGCAGCAATCGCCGGGAAGATACTCCCTGGCACCGGAGCGGTCAGCGAGGCTCATCGGGACACGGCTGGGACTCTGCCAGAGAGGGAGCATCGCGCGAAATCGGGGCTTCGTCAGGGCGATGGGATAGCGAGCTTCGGCATGGGCGCAACGTGGCGGTAAAGTCCTGACAATGTCAGGCACGCGCGCGAACGGCGAAGCCACGGTCTCCGGTCATCGCCACGGTGGTGCACGGCAACGGCAGCAGCTGCGGTCGAGAGTCCTCGTGGTCGTGGTCGTGCACATGGCTCTGGTCGTGGTCGAAGAAAGGGCCAGGGGCTTCTTTGCAATGTTTTGGACTGATTTGCGAAGGTTTGGACTAAACTGTGAGGATTTTGGTTCGGGAACTTGGGCCTATTTGCAAATCTGAAGATCTGAAGGGCTGATTTGAATTTTGACTTTGCAGATGAGTGTTACTAAAGTACTTGGACTCATCCTGTAGGAAAAATGGTAAGATCCGACGAGATCTTAGGGTTTCGACAAAAATCGAAAACAGGGTAAAATAGGGTAATTAGAGTTTGACGTTTTGCCGGGGCTGAAACTTGGGTAGCTCCGCACGCTGTGGGGGTGACAAAGCTCCCGGGATGACGACCTATTAAGAATTTTTCCAAGTTTTCCCAAGGAAAAAACGTTCGGGAAAATCCAAAACGAAATTTCCGGAGGTAATTTTTCCGGGAGACAACCGTCCGGTCGCCGTGAAAACGGGGAGACGGGAGCAAGGTCTCCGGGAAAAAATAGATTTTTCCGGGAGAACTCTCCAGTCACCGTGAAAACGAGGAGATTGGAATAAGGTCTCCGGAAAAAATGTCCGGGAAAATCCAAGACGAAATTTCCGGAGGTAATTTTTCCGGGAGACAGCCGTCTGGTCACCGTGAAAAAGGGGAGCCGGGAATGAGGTCTCGGGAAAATATCAGAATTCTGAAATTCCAAAGAATTCTCCCCGGGGAAAACCTGCCGGTCATCGTGAAAATGGGGAACCGGGTTTCTGGGAAGCCCAATATCTCCGGGAAATTTTCCGGGAGAGAACCCCTCGGGCACCGTGAAAACGGAGCCGGGAATAAGGTCTCCGGTAAAAATATCCAAGAAAATCCGAGACGAAATGTAACATCCCAGTTTTTGGCTATCTTTTCTGCTTGCGAGTCAGCATATTTTCTTTGAAATCTCACATGTCTCAACCCTATTTTGATCTCTTATCTTAAAAAGTTGGCAGCTAAACTTCATCTCCCAGATCATTTTCACATTTCAGCCCAAAAGTATTTCAGATTAGTCCTTTTCAGAGTTTTCAAAAAGCCCAAAAAGGCTAAAAGTCTCATATCATCTCCAAATTCAAATCCGATCAAATGATTATCTTTCTTTCACTTTTCTGAACGTTTTTCCCTTCGTGAGAACTCAAAAATCTCAACCGAAACCCCAGTTTCAGCCCCGACCAAAAATGTCAAACCCTAATTACCCTGTTTTCGATTTTTGTCGAAACCCTCAGATCTTATCGGATTTTGCCATTTTCCCTGCTGGATGAGTCCAAGTATTTTGGTATCACTCATTTGCAAAATCAGATTGCAAATTAGCCCCTTAGATCCCCAAATTTGCAATCAAGTCCTAAATCCCGAGAAGAATCTTCGCAATTCAATCCAAAGCCTCGCGGTTTAGTCCCTGGCTTATTTTCTTCGACCACGACTAGAGCCCGCGTGCACGACCACGACCTGTGGACGTTCGACCGCAGCTACTGCCACCGTTTGCCGTGAAGCACCGTAGCCTTCACCGTCGGCCAGTTGTGCCACCACCAACGGCCGAATCCTACGTGTACCGCACGTGCTCACGTCGCGCCAAGGAACGCCACCATGGCAATGACCGGAGACCACAGCTTCACCGTTCGCGCGCGCGTGCCTGCCACTGTCAGAAACTTCGTGCCACTTTGCTGCCATGCCGAGAGTCACCATCCCGTCGTTCTGCCGAATCCAGATTTTGCGCGATGCCTTCGTCTGTGGCAGAGCTCCCGCCATGTCCCAATACGCCTCGTTGACCGCACTGGCACCAGAGAGCATCTCCCGTCGATTTTCTGCCGCTCCCGAGGACTCAACCCCACGGCTATATAAAGGCCCCCCCTCACCAGTGCTTCACTCCACACCCACTCTTCACCAGCAACCGAAACTCAGCTCTAGAGCTTGCCATTGCCGTTGCCTTCGTCTTCTTCCCCGGCGAGCCGCTTCTGGAGCTCACGGTGCCAACCTCAACCGCAACACCTCTCTTCAATCCAAAGCTACCTGTGAGTTGCCCTCACCTTCCTCTCTATGCCATAGCTTTTAATTGAGCCCCGACGAGACCTAGCGCCGGCGATCGCCGAGATTGTCCGTTGCCCTGTTCCCCTAATGCCGAGTGATTCAAGTCAAATTGATCCTCATGCCAGTAGAGAAAGTTGATCAGTAAGCTAGGAGAAGTAAGCCTGCAAGATTGGAATCATCAATTTTGCCCTGAGTGTCGAATCCCCAAATTCGAGCTTCGGCAGTTCGCCGGAGAACGCCGCTGTGCTTCTCCAGCCATTCCCTGGTAAAATTGAGCATACCAGTAGCTTCATGTTATCCCCTAGATGCTCCCCAAGCGTGGAATTGAGTTCAAATGCCCTAGATCAAAAATGCCCAAATCGGTGCCTTCGTCATCGGCTCTGATCACCGTGGTTTGTTTTCCGGCCGAACCAGCTGATGCAACCTTGTCATCTAGCTAGGCAACAACCCCCTGAGTGTTTTACTCCACTGGCTCGAACCCTGAATCGGCCTAGATCAAAAGTTATGATCATGCCAAGTTTTGTCCAGAACCATGTCTGTGCCGTGTCGCCACCGTGGTTCATCGACGCCGTTCATCGCCGTCCGGCCACTTTCTGCCCTTGAGCCTATTGAGTGATTTGTTCCTGTTATCAAGGCCTAACCCCCAGACAAAGTTGTCCACCAATTGGTGCCCAAGGTCAAAAGTTGTGCCATGTCCTAGTTTCTGGCCATGTCTAGCACTATGTCAGTGCATGTCCACCAGTGGCATTGGATGATTTAGACCTATTACATTTGATCTTTTAAAATGCCACTTTGTCCACTAAGCCTTTGGAGTAATGTTCTACAATATTTTCTACTGTCACATCTCCAGAAAACAGACCTAGAACCAATTTAGGGCTATGTCCAGCCATGAACCGAATGTCAGCCCTTCGACATTCAAGTCCTTTTGAGCCTATCTCTTCAGTCAACACCAAGTGACCTTGTCCAAACCTTTTCCCTGCATGCATGATGTATTTACGTATTATTTTCTAGTGCTTGTATGCTTATATAGTGTGTATGTGTTGTTTGTGTCCGCCGTGGAACCAGACGTTGAAGGAACAGAAGAGATCTTCGAGGATTCATCTGAGCAGCTAGACCCATCACTGCAAGGCAAGTCTCAAACCCTTGATCATGTCTAGCCTAATATTTTGAAAGGAAATATGTTAACTATTTTCAAGTATATGCATGCCTTAGACTAAAATAAGAGTTATGTTTTAATGAAATGATTAGATATGACCTAAATAACTGTAAAGCCCCTTTTGACATTGAATATCCATGCACCCTTGTCACCCTAGAATATCATGCTTAGGCTATGCTGTACTCAAGATTATATGTTAAATATTGAATGGTCACATATGAGAAAAGCATGTTCAAAACCCTTTTGTGAAACAAAATGTGATTGGAATCAATAGTGAGGATGGTTTGATTGGATGGTGCTGTGTGTGCACTGGGAATGTGAAAGACTCCTCACTAAAGATTCATAAGGACTAGAACCTTGTGTTGTACTTCCATGCGGCATGAAAAACGTGCCAACCACTTGCCCGGAATGGGACGGGCGCAACGTAGTAGCTTTCCTAGTATTAGCATGTCCCTGCAATGGTTGTCGATCCGGTTTCTTGCGAGAACTAGTGGGCCATTGAGGGCCATGAGTGATGTGAGTTCAGAAAAATTATGAGAGGAAAAGGTGGAAAGAAGGAAGATGTCATATGCCACATTAAGTCGTGCGCGGCTGTAATCAAGAGAGGCTATGTGTCTTGCGAGAACATAGACCCAGGCTAGGAAGTAAGGCAGTGGGGAGGACCCACAACGGTACTTGAGACTTAACTGTCTATTTACCGGGCAGGGAATTGTTAATGCTAGTACTGTAAACTGTTGTGTCATCTCGGCCTTGTCACATGCGTAAAATTCGCATGGAGAGGTACTGTCGCGCCCCGCACAGGGTACCACGACTACTCCCGTGGAGACCTAGCTCGCTGCAGCTGGCCTCATACATACATACCACTGACTTCCCAGGATAAGTCAAGCACAGGAGTTCATTGCAGCAGAGTAACTTACAAAATATCATTGATAAACAGTATGGCCTGCTGGCCTGATACAACAAGAGTAATACAATGCCTTCACGGCACAAATGGTCTAATTAAAACAAAAGACAACTACTCGGCGGAAGCTAGGCGAAACCCCCACAGTCGTAAGAAGTTGACAGCAGAACAGCACACTTCAGGGTTCTGGCAGAACTGGCTCTCTTCCTTCTGGATCCACGAAATCTTCCAAGCCTTCGTCTTGGTATTGTAGCACTCCATCTATTGTTGATAAGTTGCAAGGGTGAGTACTTACGTACTCAGCAAGTCATAGGTAAGAGTAGAGATACGTATAGTAGAGATGACATGATCCTATGCTATTGAGGGAAAAGAGGTGAGAGGGTTTTTCCATAAATACTTTTCTTCCAAGCTTTTCAAATCTCATGCTCATGGCAGCATTTCATATACTTAGGGCACAATCCACATGCCTCTTAGATATCATATGATCACTAAATTATGGTACTACCGCGACACGTCAACACATGACAGCCCACGGCAGCACCCCTTATCATGACAACACATGTCATTTGGGTAATCTTGACTTAACAAATTTTAATTTATAAAACAATACTTGTGTCACACCCCGTGGATTTAATCCACTGCGGCATACTCCTAAAACTTGGGAGCACGAAGTATTCGAATACATTTTTAACTCTGCAGAGGGGTACCAATTTACCCGCAAGATATATCCACTTTCATGCCCTTCCTATCACAAGGATTGGACCCCTAACTCACTTCATACTGTGAGCGGCAAGGTGGAAATAACAAGAACTTTTGCCATGTTTCACACACAATTCACCCCAGACCCCGTGGTTTTCTTCACGCAAACCGCAGTTGTGGCAGGGTTTCACAACCCCCACTAATTGGCGTCTTCCCCTCAGGGTCAGCGTGCATGATCACATCCTGTGATATGTGTTGGAGCGCACCCCGTGTTAATCGTGAGTTTGTCATATAGGGGTTTCATGTGTGATCCACATATTACTTGTTCAGGCCTGTCCCATACCAGGCTTGCGGTCGGCACGTTAATCATGCCACTAGACGCACAACACAAGGTTCTAGGTCCTTATATGCCAGTGACCAGCTCATACCACAATCCATGCACTTCCAGTGCTGGCACATCCTGTGCGACCAAGCACCTCCAGTGCTTTCACCATTCCATACCAAAATACTGGTCACGGCTAGGGGTTTTATTTCATGAATATAAATATACATAATATATTAGTTCATGGCTCATTATTTGATCAATTCACATTTCACAGGCATCAGCCTGATGCTGCCATTTCATAATTCAACTATTCTCAATCTTTCTCATGAAATATTATTATTTTATAATCAAGGCATATTCTAGCAATTCATAAAATATAGGTTCAAGATGTTCAAGAATATGACTTGCCTTCCGCGTCGTAAGAAACAGCAGTTGATGTCGGGTCTGCGACGAAGTCTTCGAACTCGGACTCTTGCTCTGAACAAGGATCAAACAAGCAAACAGGCATTACAATCAATCCTACTCTTACTATTCCACTATATGCGATAATGCAAGGAGAAACACTTAGGCGATACAAGATTTGGAAGCGATTAGGGTTAAACTATGGAAACCAAGGTTAAGATTAGTTGTCAAGGGTTTACAAGGTTCCAAATGTTCCAAAATATCAGAATGATATCAAGGCTGCTGCTGGTTCGCTCAAAAACAGCGAACGCCTTTAGGTCGACATTCGGTTCAAGGCATCGACATAGGGTCGATGGATGATAGAGGGCTCAACTCAAGTTGTGGCAGTAGAATAAAATGTAGATCACAACATCAGGAGTCTAAGGGACAAAGTTATGTTCAGTTTGCATACCCAGAAGGGGTCAAACTGGCCCAATGCCATTGGCTGACATAGGCTGACAAGGGCTGACAATGCCGAAGAATGGCATTGACATGGTTTGAATAGTTCCCAGTGGCCAAAATGAGTTTTGATTCAAGCATATGGTGCACAAGGTAGTGAAGCAACTGTTTGACAAGGTAATTTTTGGTTTGCATGACCAGAGGTGGGTGAACAGGGCTAATGCCACTGACTGGCATAGTTTGACATAGAGTTGACATGGCCAGAAATTAGGGTTTACCATAACTTTTGATCTAGGGCTCCAAATGATGCAACACTTTGTCTGGTAGTTAGGCATTTGTAACAGGAACAAATGTCTCAACAAGATCTAGGGCAGGAGATGGCCGGAAAGTGATGAAAACCGGCAAAGAAGTTGACTGGCCTGGAGCACATGCAACATAAACAGTGCAGTAACTAGGGCATAGCTATATCTCACAATCTAGGCCGAATTAGAAGTCGTGATAGAAGACAAAGTTGCTCAGAATGGTCCAAAACATCTAAATGGCAAGGTGGTTTGAGCTGGAGTGGCTGGATTTGGAAGATACTGGCTGGAGAAAAGATGAACTCAAATCTGATTTGGGCATTTCTGATTTAAAGTGATTGAACTCAATTCCTCGCTTGAGTATGGTCCTCAGGGTACTAGGAATGCATTGGTGAAGTTAGATTAACAGATTGCTCAACAGAGAAGCTAAATCAGTAAGTACAAGTTCATGTTCATGGCTGGAAATTGGGGGTTTTTGTTTTACAACGAATTTGTTCAAACCAATAGCTCAGGGGTCTTAACTGAGCTATTCTAAGCATCTTTCACTACTGGCTCGAAGATCAATTCGTTCTGGAATGAAGTTAATTGCTCGTTGGAGCTACTGGAGTAAAACTAAAATTGCCGGCGACTGAGGGTATTTAAATTAAATTCCAAGCTCGAGAAGCATGAGGGAGATGAGAGAAACTCACTGGGGGTGTTGGATCGAAGAATGAAGTAGTGGAGAAGCTTGCCACCGTGCTCCCTCTTTGCTGCTCACCGGGGAAGAAGAAGACACAGTGAACTGCTGGTTTTCTGGTGATTTTGCTGTGCCAGAGGTAAGGCTAAGTCCCAGGGGGTATAAATAGGCAAAGCTGGAGGTGCTTCAACGGTTGAAAAAGCTCGGGGAGTTGTAGCCGGCAAGGAAGTGACAGAATTGCGACTTCACGGCGAGCTGGCGATGGAGGTGACCTGTTCGGCGGCCGTGAGAGCTTTTGCAGCTGGAGCTGCTGCGAAGTGAAGGCGACACGATGGCTGGCCGCGGCGAGTTCTCCACGTGGCTATGCTTTCCTGCTGTAGCCGTTGCTGGTGGCGTGCAAACGGGAGGAAATCAGCTGGCTGTGAGTCGCGCCGGGGAAGATCCACAGTGGCCAACAGTACTCGCACACGTGGCACTGTTCAGCTGGTGAAGATGGCGACCACGGGCTGGCTTCAACGACTACGGCTACTGTAGCAGCTGGCGAGGTCGAAGTCGATGGGGGCTGCAGTGGTGCACGTGGTCGCATGCGAGCTGTGGCTGTGATCGTGCACTGGGACCAGGTCGTGGTCGAAGCAAACACAGCAGCGCGAGGTCGAAAACAGCAGCTGGTCGGTTGCACTGCTCTGGTCGAAATCGAAATAGCCCATTTGGTCGTGAACAACAGGTTTTGGTCGAACCAGGGGCATAATTGTGATGATTTTGGTTGAAGTCTGGACTAATTTGTAAATCTGGTTTTAAAGAGGTTTAATTTGGAATTTGATTTCATGGATGAGTATAATATTTCTATTAATACTCATTTAGCTCAAATCTGGAGAAAATTTGATAAGGTTTGAGGGATTTCACCTATTTCCGAAAATAGGGTAAAATTAGGGTAAAATAGCTCTGGATTTTGTCGATCTCAAATTCTGGTAGTTGGGGTGAGATTTTGAAGTCTGGACAGAAGGGAAATCTGTATCAAATAGCATTTGGGAGGTGTTCCCTGAAGAAATTCTAAGGTTGGAGTTGATTCGTGGATTTTAGCCTTTTCGGCTTCCAGGTAAACAGAAAAGGACTTATTCGCAGTAAAATTTGGGCTAAACTGCGAAAAGTGTTTAGATGAAACAATCTGGTTCCCAACTTTTTGGAGTAAGTTGAGGGTATACCTAGGAACATATTCCAAAAGATACTTGAGTCTGGATGGGGTTAGATCATGATAACTCAGTTATCTGGGATCTGGGGTACTTAGGATAAATCTGAATTTCCTGTTTTCGAAAACAGAAAGAGACTTAGATACTGGGAGTTAGGGTTAGAATTCAATTTGGTTCCTGAAGACTTTTATCTTCAGAATAACCGGTAGGTTAAATCTGGATGGTCTGATCTTGATCTGGATCTAGAGAATAGATTTGGAGATTTTTAGGGTTTGGAGAGATTAGGGTTCAGCTGATCTGGCTACTGCTACAGGGATACATGCATGCAGGATTTTATGCAAAAACTTTTCACCCCCAAAACCAGGGTGTTACAGGTACCGACTTGAAAGTTGAATGATCAGTGGATTAAGGTGGTACACCTTTGCAAAGTTTAAATAGTATCGGATACTCTGAGCTCCCAGGTTATGGAGTCTGCGCACGGTGGATTCTATCCACGTCGATGCAGCACAAGTAGCTTTTGGAAAGTTTTTCACAAAATCTGAATAAAGTGGTGACTCATGAAAGACCACCACACACAACATTTTCTAAAAACCTAACTTAGGGTTCTAAAAGCCTCGCTTTTGAAAATAAAGACCTTTTCTTCAAAACTGTGTGTGAAAATATACTCTATATACATATATAAAGCCAAAGAGCCATTCGTTGAGAAATTCCCCCTCATCTATATACACTTGCATTCTTATTTGGGACTTGTTGAGCAGTATGTGGACAATGTGCTCACCCTTGCTTTTACAAACAAATTTAGAAGAAGGATTTATTGACCCTGAGTCCTACAGACTTGAACCCAATATGGAACAAGAAGAAGAAACTGAAGACCCAGCTTGTCAGAGGGTTACATACCAAAGTGGAGTCCGATGTGGAAAAGGCCGGTGCAACACCACTGCTGCTAAAGAAGAAGACTGATGAAGTCCTTTTGCTTATTATTATTATTATTTCATTTTGTGGCGACCTTTGTGTCGAAAACTCCTTAATTTTGTATCAACATTTAAGTGCGTCATTTTGGCGCTAAGTTATTGTAACGTTGGTCCCTGTGATCAGCACTTGTTTTTAATTACTCGCATTTTTATATAATGCATCTTTTTATTCTGAGCTGCAATGTACCATTTTTGAGTGCAACCCACCTGGGCGGTTGCCACCAGATTCCTCAAATGAGGGTTCCACACGAAATTTCTGGAGGTAATTTTTCTGGGAGACAACCGTTCGGTCACCGTGAAAACGGGGAGCCGGGAATGATTTCTCCGAGAGAAGATATCCAAGAACTCTGTCTCACTGAGGAGACAATCGACTCCTGGAGGAGGATGCGCCCGATGATGGGTCTGAGTGTTTGGGTAGGGGACTAGTCTCCCAAATTGACTCGTTACCGCGGTCCTTGAGGACTGGGTTGCCGCTTACACCCTCAGTCCACGAGGGGTTATCGTAAACCACCCTACGGGAGTGGGACTCCCGTTGTAGGGACTTGTTGGGTCGTGATAGCCCACTTCCTCACGGGGAGGGCATCCTTGTTGAGAGGGCATCGCCGTGAGAGGCGGTAATGTAAAAAACCTACATTGAGAGAGCTGAAGAAAAAATCAGTTGTATTGATAATGGGTACAATGCCTCCCCCTGCGAAATCGCCAAAGGGGAGGGAACGGTGATTACAATGTCCTCCCTCCCCCTCCTGCGCAATCGCTCCGGGGGAGGGGACAGTGAGTACAAGGTCCCCCTTCCCCCTCCGGCGTAATCGCTCTACGGGAGGGGACGAGCCCGTAGGCTAGACATAAAACATGCGAACTAAACGCGAATTCCACGTGTGCTTCAACTCCTGCTCTTAAAGGTTGGAGAGCTTGTAAGCCCCCGAGCCCATATCGCCGAGATCCTGTAGGGGCCCTCCCACTTGGGGGAGAGCTTGCCCTGGACTTGGGGGTCTGTGACGCGTTTGAGGAAAAGGTCCTCGAGGTGAAAAGCCATCTCGCGCACGCGCTGGTTGTATGCGCGTGCCATTTCGCGTTCGTAGATGGCGTGGCAGAGGAGCACTCGGTCGCGTTCCTCCTCCACGAGATCGACCTCCAGTCACTGGTTGGCTTCATTGGCTTGGTACGCCGCGGTCATAGCTCCGTCTAGGAGCTCGACTCGCAGTGGCCGAAAGCCAATCTCTGGGGGGAGGACTGCCTCAGCCCCGTATACCAGGAAAAAGGGAGTACGTCCTGTCGCCCGGCTCAGAGTCATGCGCATAGAGCAGAGGATGATAGGGAGCTCCTCTGCCCATGCACCCCGCTTGGAAGTGGCTTGCTCGAGTCGTCAGCGTTACCCTTGTAGGATTACGCCATTGACCATTTCAACGGCCCCGTTGCTCTGGGGATGGGCCACTGAAGCGAAGTGGATGGTGAGCCCCAGGCCTTCACAGAATTCCCGGAAATACGCCGAGTCGAATTGGGTCCCGTTATCGATAATGATCTCCAGGGGGACACCAAAACGACAAACGACGTTTTTCCAGAAAAACCGCTGTACCACCTGGGACGTGATGCTGGCCAAAGGTTCAGCCTCTACCCACTTAGTAAAGTAGTCGACCGCGACCACCGCATACTTGTAGCCCCCGGGCGCTGGGCGGAAGGGGCCTAGGAGGTCCATCCCCCAGCGCGCAAAGGGCCAAGTGATGGGGATAGTCTGCAGCGCTACAGGGGGGAGATTCGAACCCTTGGCCATGCACTGGCAAGCCTCGCACGTGGAGACAAGGTCTCACGCGTCGCGCATCACCGTGGGCCAGTAAATGCCCTGGCGTAGAGCCTTGGCCGCGATGGCGCACGGGGCTAGATGAGACCCGCAGCTTCCTATGTGGATGCCTTCGAGAAGCCGAAGCCCTTCCGGCTGTGGGAGGCATCAGAGCAGGGTGGAAACCCCCTGGTTGTAGAGCTTCCCCTCCAATAGGAGGTATGCCCGGGCTTTGGCCCGGAGGTGCTTAGCCTCGGTCTCGTTGGGAGGGTCCCCCTCCCCTTTGATGAACGAGATAAGGGGGTCCATCCAAGATGAAGTCCGGGTGATCTCGGCGACTTCTGAGACGCGGGGCTCGTCGCCCACGTCCGGGGAGGTCACCAAGGGCTTCGCAATAATCTCCAAGAAGGCCCCTTTGGGGAGCGGTTCCCGGGCGTTGGCTGCCCGGGCTAGGGCATCGGCCCGGTCGTTGTCCCTTCGTGGGATGTGCCGGGCCTCGAGGCCGTTGAAGTGCTTCTCCATCTTGTGCACCTCCTGCAAGTAAAGGCTCAAGTTTGCGTCATGGCACAAGTAGGACTTGTCCATTTGGAAAACTACGAGCTGAGAGTCTCCTTTCACTAGGAGGCGTCGAATCCCCAGGGAACGTGCAGGACACAAACCAAGGAGTGAAGCCTTGCATTCAGCGACGTTGTTCGTGGCGGGGAACTCGAGCCGCGCCGTGTACTCGAATTCCCGCCCCTCGGGGCTCCGAAGGACTACTCCCACACTTGCCCCGGCGAGACACAGGGAGCCATCAAACATGAGTGTCCAATGCTCGCTGCGTCGAGGTGGCGCGGGGAGGTCTTCGTCCCCAGGCTCGAAGGCAGGAGTCCATTCCGCCACGAAGTCGGCGAGGACCTGCGACTTGATGGCGGAGCGCCCCGTGAGGGAAAGGGAAAAGGGGGTGAGCTCGGCCCCCCACTTCCCGATCTGGCCGGTGGCCTCTTTGTGTCAGAGCACCTCCCCCAAGGGGAGGGATGACGGGACGCTGATGGGGTGCCCCAGGAAGTAGTAACGAAGCTTCCCAGACGCCATCAGGAGGGCGTAGCAGATCTTCTCCATCTCCGTGTACCGATTTTTGGCCCCTTGGAGGGGCTTCAGTCACGTAGTACACGGGACGCTGCTGCCCATCTTGCTCCTTTACCAATGCCGCGCTTACGGCGACTGGGGTCGCGGCAAGGTAGAGGAGCAAGGGCTCTTCCGGAGATGGGCTCACGAGCATTGGGGGGCTCGTGAGGTACTTCTTTAGGTCGTCGAAGGATTCCTGGGCATCGGGGGTCAACCAGAACCCCTCGAGCCCCCGGAGGATCTTGAAGAATTGAAGGCCGCGTTCCCCCGACCGTGAGACATCGCGGCTCAGCGGCCGGCGAGTCGCTGAATGTCATTGACCGAGCGCGGCGGAGGCATGTCTAGGAACGCCCGGATCTTCTTGGGATTTGCCTTTATGTCCCGTTGGGACACAAGGAAGCCCAGGAGCTTCCCCCCGCGCACGCCGAAGGCCAACTTCTCCAGGTTGAGCTTCAACCCATACGCGCGGAGGTTGCGGAAGGCCTCCGCTAGGTCGTTGATGTGGGCGGTTGCACGGGGACTTTTGACGACCACGTCGTCGACGTAGACTTCGACGTTGCGATCGATTTGGTCCTTGAAGACCAGTGTGATGAGCCGCTGGAAGGTCACTCCCTCGTTCTTCAGTTCGAAGGGCATGTGGACATAGCAGCAGGTTCCGAGGGGAGTTATGAAACTCGTCTTTTCCTCATCCCCTGCCGCCATCTAGACCTGGTGATAGCCCGAGTATGCATCTAGGAAGCTCATCAACTCGCACCCCGTGGTAGAGTCAACCAATTGGTCAATCCGCGGGAGCGGGAAGTTGTCCTTGGGGCAGGCGCGGATGAGGTCGGTGAAGTCCATGCACATCCGCCACTTGCCGTTCGACTTCTTCACAAGGACGGGGTTCGCGAGCCACTCGGGGTGCAAGTCCTCCCGAATGAACCCCGCCTCTCGGAGCCGAGCGATCTCTGCCTTGATCGCCTCTTGGCGTTTGAGGGAGAGTTCCCTCAGCTTTTGTTTGATTGGGGGGCGACTAGGGGTCACCGCGAGCTTGTGCTCGATGACATCCCGGGCGACAGCCCGCATGTCGGAGGGCTTCCACGCAATAACGTCGGAGTTTTCGCGCAGGAAAGCCGCGAGTTTCTCGCATGCTCCTCGGGGTGCTCCGCCCTGATTTTGACGGTTTGTCCCCATCGTCCGGGGATAGCGGGATCTTCCGGAGGCCCCCTTCCGGATGCGGCTTGGGGAGGGGTCTCCCGGAAGGTATCACGGCGACGTCTGACTCCGGGGGAGAGGCCTCCCCCCCTGGGGTTTTGATGATATTGACGCTCCCGATCGTTGCAGTGGCGCGCTCGTATAGAGTGCGGGCCACGTTTTGGTCTCCTCGGGCGGTTATCACGCCGTGAGGCCCGGGGATCTTCACGTAGAGATAGTTCTGGTGGATCGCGGCTCCCAGGCAATTGATCGTGGCCCTCCCCATGATCGCATTGTAGGAGGAGGGAAGGTCTACCACATCAAACCGAACCATCTCAGTCCGGTAGTTTTTCGGGGTGCCGAGCGTCATGGGGAGATCCACCTTCCCCACGGGGTGGATCGCCTTCCCCAGGATGAATCCTTGCAAAGGCCTTGCCGCGGGCTGCAAGAGCTTCTTGTCTACCTGCATCTCCCTGAAGGCTTTTAGGTAGAGTACATAGGCGGAGCTCCCGCTATCCACGAGGATGCAGGCCAGGTGGCAGTTGTAGATGGTGGCGGAGACGATGAGCGCGTCGTCATGGGGGAAGCGAACCCCGCACGCGTCTTCCGCCGTGAAGGTGAGGGGGACGTCCGACCACTTCGGTGGCGGAGACGTATGTAGCACCCCCACCACCTTTACTTTGCGCGCGTACTCCTTGCGCTGGTGATTAGAGTCCGGCCCGGAAGCGGAACCTCCCGTGATGACGTTGACACGCCTCTGAGAGGTTTGGAAGGGGAGAGTCTCTGACGGCTCCCCCTCCTGCGTTCGTCCCTGCTGTCCCCCCGCGGGAGCGGGAAGGGCAGGTAGAGCCGACTAAGGGGGCAAGGAAGCCGGAGTCTCACCCCCACCCCCCCCGCCCCCCCCGCCCATGCTAGTCGAGGAATGCGGTGAACTGCTGCAACAGTTGGTGGCATTCCCAGGTGGCATGGGTACTGGACCTGTGGAAGGTGCACCATGGTCCTTCTTTGCTTCCCCCTGCGGGGGCATCCCGACCGCGGGACGACTGCCCTCCCCCACGGCCTTTCGGCTTGGGGAGGGGCGATTTCCCCTCGGGGCGTCGCGCGAGCCGCCTGCGCCCTCGAGGACAAAAGTGTCCCGAGACCGTGGCTCGTTACGACCCCCCTGCTTGGGGTGTTTTAGGGGGTCCCTGGCCCCATGGTTGGCAGGGGCGGGAGCCCCCTGGTTTTTCTTTCGAAGGTCGTCCTCCGCCCGAGCGTACTTCTCAAGTACATTGAAGAGCTCATCGGCGGAGGAGGGGCAGCTTCGGGAGAGCCTCCGGTGTGGCTCTCCCAGGAGGATCCCGCTCTTGCACGCCTCGATGACCGTGGAGTCGTGGATGTGAGCCACTTTGCTCTTGACTTGAGCAAAGCACTTGAAGAAGCTGCGGATGGTCTCCCCCGTCCTCTGCTGGACGATATACAGCTGCGAGGAATGCAGGGGATGCACGTAGTTCCCCTGGAAGTTTGTGCAGAACTCGAGCTTCAGCTGTGCAAAGGACTTGATGGAGCCGGCCTTCAAATTGTAGAACCACGAGCGGGCGATCCCAGTGAGGTGGGGGGAAGATGTTGCATTGCACTGTCTCGTCCCCCCCAGCCGCCGAGATGGCCGTGGAATACACCTGCACAAATTCATAGGGGTCGGCCTCACCGTTGTAGTGCTCGATGTGCGGCGGGTGGTAAGGCCGCGGCCATCGGATGAACCAGAGTCTGTGGCACAGCGGCTGGTTAGCCCCCTGCACTTCTCGAGGAGAGTCCCACTCGCCGTCTCCCTTGTCAGGGGACGCGCGCTCATTGTCGGAGTCGGGAAGTGGCCCAAGAGGTCCGCTGGCATGACGGTAACTGTGGGACCCTCATTTGAGGAATCCGGTGGCAACCGCCCAGGTGGGTTGCACTCAAAAATGGTACATCACAAGCTCACAACAACAGGATTTACTTTAAACAATAAAGCAAATAGATAAAACAAGTACAAGGTCACGAGGACCACTATTACATTATCATAATGCCAAGAATGGCATTAATTAAAGTTGATACAAAAGTAGAGAGTTTTTCATAAATCAAGAATAAAAAAGAATCGGTATCGAGGTACCGAACACAGAAATATAACATAAAAGCAACAACAAAGGTCTTCATTTCCTTCTGCAGTTGTTCCGCTCGGGCCTTCACCACATCGGATTCAACTTGGCGCATGACCCTCCTAGAAGCTCAGAATCGTCTCAAAATGTTCCTTCCTTTTCTTGGTACTCAAGGCTAAAGGAATTAGGATCGTCAAATTCTTGAATTTGTGTGAAAAGGCAAGCGTGAGCATGTTTTTACATGATGCTCAGCAAGTGTCGTTATGAGAATGCAGATATATAGATGAGGGGTTTTCAAGGAAAGAGGTCTTGGCTTTATATATAGGAATAGATTAGATTTTCATGTTTAGTTTTGAAGAAAAGGTTTTTGTTTTCAAAGCGAGACTTTTGAAATCCTAAGCTAGATTTTCAGAAGATGTTATGCGTGGCGGTCTTCCATGAGTCACCACTTTACTCAGATTTTGTGAAAAACCTTCCAAAAGGTACTTGTGCTACATCGACGTGGATAGAATCCACCGCGCACAGACTCCATGACCTGGGAGCTCAGAGTATCTGATACTTTTTATAACTTTGCAAAGGTGTACCACCTTAATCCACCGATCATGCAGCTTTCAAGTCGGATCAGCTCTATGCGACTTTTATGCATGTGACAACGCTGAGATCACACAACAGTTTACAATCCTAGCATTAACAATTCCTTGCCCGGTAAATAGACATTCCAGTCCTTATTACCGTTGTGGGTCCTCCCCACTGCCTTACTTCCTAGCCTTGGTCTATGTTCTCGCAAGACACATAGCCTCTTTTGATTACAGCCGCGCACGAATTAATTAGGCGTAGGGTGACTTCCTTCTTTCCACCTTTTCCTCTCATAATTTTTCTGAACTCACATCACTCATGGCCCTCACTGGCCCACCAGTTTCTCGTAAGAAACCAGACCGACAACCATTGCAGGGAAAAGCTAATATTGAGAATGCTGCTATGTTGCGCCCGTCCCACACCGGGCTAGTGGTTGGTACGTTTTTCATGCCGCATGGAAGTACAACACAAAGTTCTAGTCCTTATGAATATTTAGTGATGAGTCTTTCACATTCCCAGTGCGCACACAGCACCATCCAATCAAACCATCCTCACTATCGATTCCAATTACTTTTTCTTTCACAAAAAGGGGTTTTGAGCATGCTTTTCTCACATGTGAGCATTTAGCATTTAACATATAATCTTTAAGCATAATATAGCCTAAGAATGATATTCTAGGGTGACAAGGGTGCAGGGATATTCAATCACAAAAGGGGCTTCACAATTATTTAGGTCATATCTAATCTCTTTATTTGAACATCACTCTTATTTGAATATAAGGCATGCATATACTTGAAAACAGCTAACATACTTCATTTGAAAATATTGGGTGAGACATGATCAAGGGATTGAGACTTGCCTTGCAATGCTGGGTCTAGTTACTTGGACGAAACTTCGAAGATCTCTTTCGCTCCTTCAATCTCTGGTTCCACGGCGGATACAAATAATACACACATACACTATATAAGCATACAGAAGATAGTCTTTATGGGAAATGATATGTAAAATATATCATGCATGCAGGGGAAAGGTTTGGACAAAGTCACTTGGGTGCTGATTGAAGAGATGGGCTCAAAAGGAGTTGAATGTCGAAAGGCAAACATTCGGTCCACGGCTAGACATAGCCTTAAGTTGGTTTTAGGTAGGTTTTCTGGAGAAGTGGCAGAAGAGAAAGATGTAGAGTACAACTCCAGGAATCTAATGGATAAGGTGGCATTTCAATTGCTCAAGTGTAACAGGTCTAAATCATTCAATGCCACTGGTGGACATGCACTGACATAGTGCTGGACATGGCCAGAAACTAGGGAATGGCGTAACTTTTGATACAGGGCTCCAATTGATGAACCACTTTATCTGGGGGTTAGGCCTTGATAACAGGAACTAAATACTCAATAGGCTCAAGGGTAGGAAGTGGCTGGAGGGCGGCCAAATCCGGCGAGTAAACACGGTGGCCTGGATATAAACTGAGCTAGTGGACAATGATCTTGGCATTGGAATATCTCTTGATTCAGGTCGATTCAGAAGTCGAGCTAGTGGACAATATTTCTCAGGGTACTGGGATCTATCTAAGGGACAAGGTTTCTGGGGCTAGATCGGCCGGAGAAGAATTCCGGAGACCAGCGCTGGAGAAGACGACATTGGACATTGGGGGTTTTCGATATAGAGGGTTTGAACTCGATTCCTTGCTCAGGGAGTGAGAGGGTGAAGTGTGGAGACTACTGGTGAAACTAATTCGGCTGGAGAATGACCGGAGTGGCCTGGCGACGAGAACCAATTCACTGGTGGCGCGCAAACTGGGGAAAGCTATGATCTTAGCTCAATTTCGAAATCCATATTGGTAGGCTTGCTAAATGGAGTGTGCTGATCAATTTCTACCACTGGCACGAGGGCTAATTTGGATTGAATCGGGCAGCATTGGTGAAACAGGGGTTTTGGGCTTTTCCAGTGATCGCCGGCGCTGGGGAATTTGTTGCTTTCTTGTGCTGGGAGCTGAAGCTATGCACTGAGGGGTGGTGTGAAGAGATGCTGGACGAGGGGGAGCTTATATAGGCGATGCCTGAGCTCTCGGGAATTGAAGCAAATCCAACAGGATACGCGACTGGCACCGGAGGTGGGATCGAGATGGCGTGCATGCGTTGGGACGCGGCAGCGACTATGCCAGATGAGGGGATCACCCCAAATCCGGCTGGAGCAGGGCGACGGGATCGCTGGCTTCGGCATGGCCGCAACGTGGTGCTGGTTTGCTGCTGTGGGAGCACGCGCGCGCACGAGGAAATCACAGCACAGGTGCGGCTGAGGTTGCTCCATGGTGGTGGCACGGTTGCGCAGAGGTGGTGGCTACGTGGCGGTGGTGGTGGCAGCGTGGGAACTTCATCGGCGGCGAGTTCAGAGGCGAGGCGAACCGGCGGGGCGCTGGTCGAACGGTGCTGGTCGTGGTCAAAAATGGCGCAGGGGCCTGGTTGCAAGGTTTGGACTGATTTGCGAAGGTTTGGGCTGATCTGCAAGAAATTAGTTCGGGAATTTGGGCCTATTTGCAAATCTGGGGATCTAGAGGGCTGATCTGAGATCTGGTTTTGAAGATGAGTGTTACTAAATCTCTTGGTCTCATCTAGCAAGAAAAATGGTAAAATTCGATAAGATTTGGTGGTTTTGACAATAATCGAAAACAAGGTAATTAGGGTAAACGGGGTAATTAGGGTTTGAAACTTTGGCGAGGCTGAAACTAGGGTTTCAGTTGAGCTTTTGGAATTCTTCCAGAAGGGAAAAATGTTCAGAATAGTGAATGGGAGATATTCACTGAATCAGATCAGAAATTGGAGGTGGTTTGAGACTTTTAGTCTTTTTGAGCTTCTAACAAATCTGAAAAGAACTGATCTGCGATACATTTGGACTAAAAAGCGAAAATGGTCTGAAAGGTGGAGTTTAGCTGACAACTTTTTAAATTAAGGTAGTGGAATACCTAAGATCATAATTCTCAGATAAAGATTAAAAATGGGGTTGAGACATCCGAGAATCCAATGAAGATATGCTTACTGGCGAGCTAAAGAGGTGGCAAAATTTGGAATGTTACAACCTACCCTCCTTAAAAACAATCTCATCCTCGAGATTCCAGTAGGTTCGAAAATAGGTAAGGGAAATCTTGATGCAGTCCTTCTTCCCTTTCCCATGTTGACTCTTCTTCTGAGTGGTTGTTCCATTGAAGTCTGCAGAATCGAATGGTCCTTGATTTCAATTTCCTTTCACTGACCTCTAACACTTTAACTGGGTATTCCTGATATGTCATGTCTGGTTTCTTCCTTAGGAGATATCTGTTATGTTGGCTTCTTTAGGTACTACCTTAATTGAGACACATGAATACATCATGAACTCCTACTAATTCGAGCAGTAGCTTCAATTTGTATGCTACTTCTCCTTGTTTCTCTAGAATCTTGTAGGGTCCAACGCATTTTGGGCTTAGTTCTCCCTTTTATCTTAAATCGACGTACTCCTTTGTAAGGTGTTACTTTGAGATATACGTATTCACCTTATTCAAAAGATAATTCCCTTCTTCTGTTGTCGGTCGTAAGCATAGCTCTTCTCGTCTTGGCTGTGCAGTCTTCGGCTTCTCCCTAATGATTCGTACATGAGTACCTACGTCTTGAGCTATTTCTGAGCCGATTTGTTGCCTATCTCAAACTTCTAACCAATGTAAAGGCATTCTGCACTTGCAACCGTATAGAGCTTCAAGTGAGAACATCTGTAAACTAGTATGGTAGCTATTGCTGTGGGTGAATTCTGTGTATGGCAAGCATAACTCCCATGAAATTCCATATTTGAGCACACATACTTGCAACTTATCCTTCGGTATTTAATTCACTAGTTCTATCCATTCTCCAGTCTGATGGTGGTAAGCTGTGCTGAAGTTCAACCTTGTTTCTGGGGCTTCATGCAGACTTTTCCAAAATCTTGAAGTGAATTATCTGATACAATCCTCTTGGGCATCCCATGTACCGTCACAGTCCTAGTCACGTAAATTTCTGCCGACTTGGCACCATCGTAAGTCATCTGCTCTAGTATGAGGTACGCTACTTCTGCTAGTCTGTCCACGATCATCCACACGGAGTCATATTTATTCTTAGTCTTCGAAAGTCCTGTAATAAAGTTCATTCCAACTTCTCCTCATTTCCATTCTAGTATGGTTAGTGGCTGTAACAATCCTGCTAGTCTTCGATGCCGGGGGAGCCGTCGTGGGGAGACTGGTCCCGGCCGAGGCTACCGGAGTCACCGGGACTGACCCGAACGTCAAACCACCGAAATTAAGAAGGAAGGTGGGAGGCGGTACCTGGGTGTGGCCGCCTCCAGGCGGAAGTGCCGGGACGGTCGTGTCCCGGACGGGTGGCGGCAGGTCACCGGGACCGGTGTCACCGAGAAGGGCGCAGGCCCTCGTTCTCGGGGGAGCCATGGCGTCTCGTCACGAGTCCCCACGGACGGCACCAACTATTGTGGTATTACGAATACCCCGACAGGTTTTGTGGACGATCCTAGCGAAGAAAATACGATGCAGGCTGACCGGGTGACCGGTCCTCCCCCGTCGGGCAAGCACAACAAATGACACGAGGGTTTATACAAGTTCGGGTCCCAGTGGGGGCCCTAGTCCTATCGGCGTGCTCCCGACCAGAGTCGGCTACGGGAGCTCTCTCGGGGAGAGATGACTCTGGAGCACACCTGTGAGATTGTCTATTCCTAGCAATAATGAGCAATTGTTCTTTACATGAGGGGTTACAATGGCTTATATAGCCACAAAAGACACAAAAAGACTAAACTACCCCACCTGCTACCGCTGGATCGAGGGGTAGAAACATCCTTCTCCCGGGCAGGCACTTTGATGCTTGACAGGTGTCCGCCGAATCTCGAGGCGCTTCTCGCGTGACCCGCACGTGACCCGGGACCGGAGACTCTTGTCTCCGAAAGGACGGCAATGCCCGGGACAAGCCGCCGGGGGCCTGGTCCCCGAGAAGATGGCGGCGCCCGGGACAGGCATCGGGGGCCTTGTCCCCAGGACAGGCACCGGGGCCCTTGTCCTCAGGCAAATGGCGGCGCCCGGGACAGGCACCGGGGGCCTTGTCCACGAGCTAAAGGCGGCACCGGGGGCCTTGTCCCCGAGCAAATGGCGGCGCCCGGGACATGCACCGGGGCCTTGTCCCCGGGCTAAAGGAGGCGCCCGGGACAGGCACCGGGGGCCTTGTCCCCGGGCAAATGGCGCCGCGCGGGAAAGGCACCGGGGGCCTTGTCCCCGGGCTAAAGGCGGCGCCCGGGACAGGCACCGGGGGCCTTGTCCACGGGCAAAGGGCGGCGCCCCGGACAGGCACCGGGGCCTTGTCCCTGGGCTGAAGGCAGGGCCCGGGACAGGCACCGGGGCCCTTGTCCACTGTTGGGGGAAATCTCCACGAGACTAAGTCCAGGTAAGTTGCGTCACATTCGCCCGGGGACGTGGCCTCCAGGGCCTGCCCCGGGCTCCGACATTCGCCCGGGGACGTGGCCTCCGGCGCCTGCCCCGGGCGCCGCCTTTGGCCCGGAAACCTGGCCTCCGGTGCCGGTCCCGTGCGCCGCCTTTCGCCTGGGGACGTGGCCTCCGGCGCCTTCCCCGAGCGCCGCCTTTGGCCCGGGGACGTGGCCTCTGGTGCCGGTCCCGGGCGCCGCCTTCCGCCCAGGGACGTGGCCTCTGGCGCCTCCTTTCGCTCGGGGACCTGGCCTCTGATGCCGGTCCCGAGCGCCGCCTTTCACCGGGGGACGTGGTCCCCGGTTCTTGCCCCGGGCGCCGCCTTTGGCTCGGGGACCTCGCCTCCGATGCGGGTCCCGGGCGCCCCCTTTCGCCCGGGGACGTGGTCCCCGGTTCCTGTCCTGGGCGCCGTCGTCCTTCCCGGGACAGGAGTCCTTGGTCCCGCGTCACGTGCGGGTCGCGTGACTAGCGCCTTGGTCACGTGCGGGTCGTGTGGCAAGCGCCTCGGGAATCAGTGGCCACCTGTTAAGCATCCGAGGCATCTTACCGGGAGAAGGACTTTGCTACCCCTCGATCCGATGGTAGCGTCCGGGGTAGTTTAGTCTTTTTTGCTTCTTTTGGGGCTATAAATAGCCCTTGTACCCCCTGTTGTAAGGACAAGTTACTCATTATTGTTAGAATAGCCAAACTCACAGGTGTGCTCCGGAAGTCTCTCCCCAAGAGAGCCTCCCCAGCCGACTCCAGTCGGGAGCACGCCAACAGGACTAGGGCCCCACCGGGACCCGAACTTGTATAAACCTCCGTGTCACTTGTTGTGTTTGTCCGGCGGGGGAGGACCGGTCACTCGGTCAGCCCGCGTTGCGTTTTCTTCGCTAGGATCGTTCACAAAACCTGCCGGGGTATTCGCAATACCACGACATCCACGGGCAAATGGCAGCGCCCGGGTCAGGCACCGGGGGCCTTGTCCCCGGGCTAAAGGCAGCGCCCGAGACAGGCACCAGGGGCCTTGTCCCCGGGCACATGGCAGCGCCCAGGACAGGCACCGGGGGCCTTGTCCCCGGGCTAAAGGCGGCGCCCGGGACAGGCACCGAGGGCCTTGTCGACGGGCAAATGGCAGCGCCCGGGTCAGTCACCGGGGGCCTTGTCCCCGGGCTAAAGGCGGCGCCCGGGACAGGCACCGGGGGCCTTGTCCTGGGGCCAAAGGCGGCGCCCGGGACAGGCATCGGGGGCCTTGTCCCCGGGCAAATGGCGGCGCCCGGGATAGGCATTGGTGGCTTGTGCCCGGGCAAAAGGCGGCGCCTGGAACAGGCATTGGAGGCCTTGTCCCCGGGCAAAAGGCGGCGCCTGGGACAGGCATCGGGGGCCTTGTCCCTGGGATAAAGGCGGTGCCCGGGACAGGCACCGGGGTCCTTGTCCAGTGGCTGAAGCCGGCGCTCGGGACAGGCACCGGGGGCCTTGTCCCCGGGCAGATGGCGGCGCCCGGGACAGGCACCGGGGGCCTTGTCTCCAGGCAGATGGTGCAGCTTCTTACTTGGACTTAGTCTCGCGGAGATTTCACCCAAAACAACCTGTTGGTTTCTTGGACCCCCAGATGGTCGCCGAGGTGATGTTTAGGACCGACGCGGACTTCGTTGTGGACTACATCAAAAGACAGTTGCTTGCTCAAGTCGACAAGTAGTACATACTTGTACCCGACAACCAGAAGTGAGTGCTTTCATCAGTACTTCACCTGTAGATTAGTGTCTCCATATGCACACCCCCAAACTTAGATTAAATTATTAATTCTTTACGTGTAACATGTAGCTACCACTGGATCCTGCTAGTACTTATTCCGAAAAGGAACAAGGTGTTCTACCTTGATTCATTGCAGAGGAAAGGGTACGACTATTGCGGCGCACGAGATGTATTCGAAAGGTTACGATATTCATGTGGACCTGTCTTGCATCTAGATTTACTGTCCTCAAATTTTCAATTTCGACTATCCTCAAACTATCAATTTTGACTATTTGCAGGGCTTTCACGAACTACTTTGCCGAGGAGGGTGACAACACGAGCGGCGAGCCGATAAGTTTCAGTGGTTACAATTTTCGGTACAAATTTCAACTGGCATCTATTTTACTTTACAACATGTCCCCAAATAACTCTCGGTCTGTAAATTGGTAGTGCCATCAATAGCTGGACAACAATACATGTGGGTTCTACGTGATGCGCCACATGTATGACCTGATCATCACCCCTCACCGCCCAGATCTCCCCGAGGTATACAGCTGCTCCCTTTTGTATCGATTTGGTAGAATTTACAACTGCATTGAGCTAATTTTTTCTGTACCAACTCTTACTGCAGGGGGTCGACTTCCCTTCGGAAAGCTTTGACCCTCGGCAGATTGGTATTGTCTGAGGGATGCTCGCTGAGTTTTTCCTTGCGGAGGTCATATCAACCAAGGGAAAGTTTAGGGACCCTCAAGGTTCGTCTTAGTGCGGCCTTACATTTATTTGTACATCTAACATACTGACTTTAATTGTCGATTACATTTATTTGTTCAATCTCAATTTTACATATTTCTGAGTTCTATACTGTATATATGAAATTCTATTGTACATGTTTCTAACTTGGGTGCATCTATGAGACTGTATATATTTGAGTACTGTGCATGTATGAAATGAACTGTATATATGAAATGCTATTTGTACAGAGAGGATATGGCTAGCATGATTCCTGAGCCTAGCCACAAAAAAAGGAAATTTATTAAAAATAAATTAATATGCACATACGATTTTGATCTTATAAATCGTCTGAGATTATAACCTTCACCGATAATGACACTATCACAGATGGTTTTGACCTTAAAACCGTCTGTGATAAGGACAATATCACAGACAGTTTTGAGATTATAACCGTCTGTGATAACTATCACAGACGGTTCCGAGATTATAACCGTCGTCGATAATGACAATATCGTAGATGATTTTGACCTCAAAGCCGTCTGTGATACTCTTACTATCACAGACGGTTTTGATCTTATAACAGTCTGTGAAGGGAAAAATCACAGACGGTTCAAAACCATCAGTGATAGTACTCGATTATCACTGACTCGAATATCACTGACGGGTCAGAACCGTCTGTGATGACTGTTTTGACCCGATTGTGATAATGAAATCTGTAGTAGTGTGGATCCCCTGTGGTGTTAGTGCCAAAAAAGATGGGGCTTGGCGTATTGCATCGACTACCGAGCACTGAACAAGATCACCATCAAGAACCGGTACCCCCTTCCTCATATTGATGACTTGCTAGACCAATTAAAGCATGTTGTTGTCTTCTCCAAATTGGATATTAAGTCAGGATATCATCAAGTTAGCATCCGAGAGGAGGATACGTGGAAGACCTCATTCAAAACACGACAAGATCTATTCGAATGGCTGGTTATGCCATTTGCTCTCTGCAACGCCCCGGCAACTTTCATGCGTCTTATGAATGACGTATTGAGACAGTTCATCGATGACTATGTGATCGTTTACCTCGACAACATATTGGTTTATAGTCATTCGTGAGATGAGCACCTCATTCATGTCGAAGAGGTGTTCGAACAGTGGCGGCAACATCGACTTCGCCTCAACCGTAAGAAGTGCGAGTTCGGCCAACAAACTCTACTTTACCTAGGATTCGTGGTCGGCAACGGTACGTTGCAAATCAACCTGGGTAAGGTAAAAGTGATTCACGAGTGGCTGCGACCGCGAACAGTTATGGACGTGCGCAGTTTACAGGGAGCATGCCAATATCTTTGGAAATTCATACGACACTTGTCGATTGTGGCTTCTCCGTTGCATGCATTAACCAGGATCGATCAGAAGTTCGAGTGGACAGCGAAACATGAGGACATGTTTCTCTTGCTGAAGAGGAAGATCAGTGAGTTCCTGTGTTAGCTTTGCCGAATCTACAAAAACCATTCGAGCTAGAAACCGATGCCTCAGGTTATGCGATGGGCGCAGTACTCATGCAAGAAGGTCAACCAGTGGCATATCACTCTGAGTTATTACTGGGAGCTCAAAAGAACTACCCAACGTACGATAAGGAGTTGTGCGCACTGCATCAGGCCACACTAGTACAGAAAAGGTTTCTTCTATCGGTAAAAAAAACCCTTCTACTATCGGTTTTCGTACCGATAGAGATAGACACGATAGAACAAGGCAGAACATTTTCTATCGCTAAATAACCGACAAAAGAAATTAACAATTCTATCGGCATCTTAGGAGTGTACCGATAGCAAACCCGTCGTAGTCTGACGAATAACGGTGGGAAAAGTACCACTATTCTAACGGTTAATTACATGATTACTGATAGGAAAATATTACTATTCTATCGGCACCTTATGATTGTACCGATAGAAAACCCGTCGTCGTCTGACGTTTAGCGTTGGGAAAATACCCATATTCTAACGGTTAATTACAAGTTTACCGACAGAAAAAAGTGTAGAACTCTCTCGGTTGGAAATGACATTATCGATAGAAAAAATCGTAGTACTTTCTCGGTTGTGTATGAGTTCACCAGCAGGAAAAATCACACTCTTCTAACGGTTAATTATACGTTTACCGATAGAAAAAACCACAGTAGGTAGGAAAAGTCACTCTATTCTGACGGTTAATTTCAATTTTACCGATAGAAAAATGGATAGTAGTCTCTCGGTTTTGGATGAGTTTACCGATAGAAAAAACCGCAGTAGTCTCTCGGTTGTGGATGAGTTCACCGGTAGGAAAAGTCACACTATTCTGACGGTTAATTTCAAGTTTACCGATAGAAAAAACTACAGTAGTCTCTCGGTTGTGGATGAGTTTACCGATAGAAAATTTGTAGTGGTCTGTCGGCTGTGAATGATTTTACCGATAGAACATTCACATATACAGTGCATTATTTGCATTCACAATACAGTACATTCACATATACAGTACAGATGCAATACATTATAGATTGGATACACAATACAGTACAGATGCAAAGAAGGGTAAATTCACAGAACAGATTGACACATTACACAATTATTCACATTTATTCACATATATATGGACAAATACAAATTGCAATCCAATGTGGACATTTATTGACATATATATTTATTCACATGTATATAAACAGCCTATGCACAGAGTACACGAAAAAGAGAAAATTATCATGGCGGATGGTTGGGCACAACTTCCTCCATGACATATTGAGCCTAGATTTGTCGAAGATCTCTAATCTTTGCATTTTCGTATGAGTCTTTCGACATGGCGATCTGCAAGCATGTGTGAATACTTAGTAACTAACTTCCTAATTTAGAACGTGACACCCAATTTTCAAATTTGAGTTAGCTATCGATGCTTACCTGGGGGAATTGGGCAAAGTTTGTCTGCACTAGGTCGTACATGTAGCGTAACACATTAAACCTGCATTCCCACGATTGCGGCTGCTGATGGCACTGAGATAATTGCATATGCGAAGACATGTTAGCTATTGTTTCCACAAACTAATTAAGCATAAACAAAAAGTCTCGTGAGTACCTCGTATTCTTTCCAAGCTAGTAAGGAGCCCTGCAGTGCGGCATGCCTCCCTCCAGCGGACGCATATTTATCAAAAGCCCTGCATTGCAGTTAGTATTGCCCGTTAATGTATTATCATTAGCTAGTGAGGTGAAAATTTAAATCAAACATATAAGTTACTTACGCCTCCATATTCCCCTTGACCACATATTCCATCGATAATTTGTCACGCATCGAATCGAGGTAGTACACCTCGTTCCTCGGCGGACAGATCACGATGAGGATCCAGTGGCCCCTGCATTGTACGTAAAAGAGGACCGCGTGCTCAAAGTATATCTCAGGTGTAACATACAAGATCGAGTTAAATTAGTACGAAATGCACTAACCTTTGGTGGTACGGCACCAGAATGAACTCCCTGTCCTGCTGCGCCATCAGCGCCTTGGATATGTACTGCTCAGCGTGCGCGGCGTCGTGCTCTAGCATCGTGAGGCTTATTTTCTCTGGGTCGACGAAACCCACCTTGTCACACGCAGCCTCCGATGCTAGCCTGTACATGCACCTGCATGCAAAGGACAACATTAGTATTGCACAGAAAGTTACTACATTTCAAATGAACTACAACAATGCAGAGTTAGCAAACAGAGTTAGAAAACAGCAATACATAGCATCAGCAAACTCACAGGACTCCAGTCCGTATGATGGACATATCGAGCTCCCGCCAGTTGTAGAGGTCGAACAGATCCTCGTGTGCCACGGATATACTCCCGGGCTCACGGTGGAACTGCCCAGGCCTGTAGGGAACTAAGAAGTTCAGATTGCGCCGAGCTCGGTGTAGGTACCACGCGTGGAGGTCTCTGGTTGATCGATCCAATTTGCGCAAAGCTGCCTCCGACATGAGTGGGAACCCGTTCGTGAATCTCTCCGGCTGTCCCTGTCGCCCTTTTCCCTTGCCTTTGCCCTTGCCTTTTGCCGGGGACTGAGCGCGTACCTTCGAAGCCAAGGGCGAGGTGATGGCAGCTTTCTTCCGGGGTGGAGGCCGTCTTTGATGTGTCCAGGGTCGCACGAGATCGGGCCTCATGCCCCGAGCTGGGGGCGCAGTCCCCTGGTAGCCCAGCGGCAGGCCACTTCAATTAATGAGCACGTATGTTAGATTATGCAAGTTGAGTGTACTGAGTAGGATGTAATCTAAAATGTATAGGATTTACCGGTTATATTACAAGACACTTCTTGGGCCACTGTACATAGGAGCCCACTGCCTCAGCAAGTGTCTGCAGTTCCTCTGTTGGGACTGGCAACGGAGAACCATTGTAGCCCGGCATGGCCATGTCCACCTGTACCTTTGCGAAACCCAACCGCAGAGGTACACAGTGGACCCGGACATCTGGCCCAGACGGATATACGAAGCCGTGTCCAACCACTTCCTGCCCGGCGCCTACGTGATTCTATAGGATGCAGCCCTCCGGCCCCTGCAAATTTGTAACAATTCAAATAGGTTAGCGAAACAACTCTAACAGAATGGGAGTGGCATCAACTTAAGTGCACAGATGAAGGCTTGCAGTACCTCAAGTAGATCCACTGGATCCGCGAGTACCTTCGAAGCGCAACTGCTTATCCGACCCCGCGGGGTACCGTCGTCCTGGGGATCCGCATCTGCAATCTTGGCCAGCAATGCTTCTCTCAATCGTGCAAACTCTTCCCCCATTTGTGCGACCTCGGACTGCACCTCAGACTGTACCTCAGCCCGTATATCAGCCCGCATCTCCGCCCGTATCTCCTCCCGTACCTCAGCCTGTATCTTATCGTAGAGGTCAGCTTCCTTTTCCTTCCAGGAGCGGGCCTTCTTCCTCGGTGGAGCCGAATCTATGAAACCGGCCTTCCACGACACAATGGCTCCCACGGCCCTTGTCCGCCCGGGATGCTCCTTATTTCCTAGAGCCCGGGTGAGGATGTCGTTCTCCCTCTGCGGGGTAAACAATCCCTCTGCTATCTCCTTCTCAAAAGAGATCTGTTACATTTAAACGTACCTTGTGAGACAAATTGCCTTATATACACTTGTGCGCACACAGTTTACGAGGTTAGCCAACTTACCATTCGCCTCACAACGTCGGCGTCCCCAGGGGTTGCGAACTGCACAGACCCCGTGGACAACACAAACCCCCTCCCCCTCCACCATCGCTTGCACCTCTCATCCCGGATCTCGGAGAGCGGCAACTCAGGGGTGTCGATGACAAGATTTTGCTCGTCTTCCTTCTTCCACTGCTCCTCCTTCCCCGCATAGCCCCGGGATCCGAGCCGATGCGGGTGGTCGTTCTTATTCTAGATTGCCCTATTCTTCTCGCTAAGGGCCTTGAACTCCTCAGTCCCCTTCTGCTTGGTGAATTCCTCCCATACCTCCTCCGATATGAAGGGGTACTTCTCGCAAGGAGATTTCCCCGCAGCGAGGAAGTTACTAATGAGCCAGCTCTTAAAGGTTTTCCATGTTCCGTTCATGCCCTTCAACCAGGCAGTCCTAGGTGTATCGTCGGGGATGTTCCACTTAGCCTGTTTCTGAAAAATGCATACAATTAATCACGAGTTAGTTAAACTTTAGTATAAGCCAAGAGAACGTGATTACGAAAGAGTTCAGCGATTTCAGTTCATTTAACCTTCACTTCCGCCCACAACCTATCCCTCTCGTCCGCCGTCACGTCCTTCCAGCTCTGGACGGTGATCTTCACCCTTTCTTTCGCCAACAGCCCAACGTAGGCCGTGTACCTCCCAGCATTCTTTCCAATCAGCCCCCCAAATTGGTTGAACTCACAAGAAAGATCCGTCCGTTTGGCCAAACACCCCAACGTCGTCGCGCCTCGCCCCACCCTCTTGCACTGGGATGTAACAGCTGCATCTTCAGTAGTTACGATGGGGTTGGCCCTAGTCGAACCACTAGTACCATCCGATGAAGACGACGACATGTCTTCCCCTACAAAACCATCAACAAACCATATATATGGCAATTAATTCGCCTTGGAGTTCCATAATTCAGCCCAGGACTGGAGACTAACTAGGGCGGCAAAAGGGAAAATAATACAAAAAGAAAGACAAGCATAAATTACTTCCTGAACTCTTCGGAAATATTTTCTATCGGTAAACACATGAGCTGCCGATAGACCATAACCTCCACAGAAGACAATTTTTCTATCGGCAAACCCGTGAGATACCGATAGAACATAACAATGTTCTCTACATACGGAATTTTGTTGACAAGCCACCATTCACTGTCATCACATAACATTCTCGATGATTTTCTATACTAATATTCATGGGCCAGCATTATTACTTCACACGTAAATATGCACACAAGCATCTAAGTGCCACTGTGCATAATCTTTAGCCTAGCCTATATGTGAGTCATCAGGACTTCACATCTATTAGGTTGGGAAAAGTCATATATAGGCATTCGAAACATATACATCGAAGACCCATCCACATTGCCATATATTCATACGAAGTGAGTAAAAATTCCCAACCAAACTAGTACATTGCATGGCTCATGTCCTTCCAGATCCAAATTAAGTTTTACTACTTGTGCAGAAATATTTTCTATCGGTAAACCCATGAGCTGCCGATAGAATATGTGTAAGAACACCTCCAACATATAATCTGCATTACATGGCAGTAGGATACAATTGATCACACATACAGCAGTATAGATAAGTTAAAATCTGAAAACAGGTTCATTACAGCACTGGAACATATTATGTAAACCCTAATTTAAATCAACATTGCCTGCGGAATGTACATAAGCCAACACAATAGGGAACCCTAGTGTAATTGCAAAACTCGAAGAATTAGTACGTGCAAAACACTAGGATCAAATAAAGAAGATGCTGGAAATAGAACGACGAATTAGGGTATTTACGGCGGCGATCAGTTCTGGTGATGGAGAGGCGGTGTAGAACGCAGTGGCGGCCGGCGAAGGACGAAAATAAGAACCGGTGGCAGTGGCGAACCAGTGTCCAGCCGGCGATCGTCGTGTGGGAGAGAGGAAGTGAGTGGTCACGGCGGAGGTTGTGGTTTTCTTCGCTCTCGAAGAGACGCAGTGCTCTAAGGTGGAACTGTTCGAGTGGAGGGAAACTAAAGGGCCGTGTACGAGTAATAAAGTAGTGGAGGAACTTTTCTATCGGTACAACAAAATGATACCGATAGAATTATGTCACTTTCTATCGGTACAACAAAATAGTACCGATAGAAAAAGTAAATTTCCCGGAAAAATATTTGAAGTAGTGGATGCCTTTTTCTATCGGTATAAACAATAAAATCCCGTGAGACCAATTTTCCCCAGAAAAATTTTTTAAAGTGCTTGACATTACAGTATTGTGTGCCCTTTTTCTATCGGTAAAAACAACAAAATATCGTCAGAGTAATGAAAAACTGCCTTTTTCTATCGGTATAAACAATAAAATCCCGTGAGACCAATTTTCCCCAGAAAAATTTTTTGATTAAGTGCTTGAGATTATAGTATTGGGTGCCCTTTTTCTATCGGTAAAAACAACAAAATACCGTCAGAGTAATGAAAAGATACACACAATTTAACATCAAACAGACCGTGGTTGAAAGCTGCAGGATGATAAAGAAAGAGGGAAGATAGCCAAAAAATTGGAAAATTGACATAAAAAGAAATTGTTCATTCATTGTTGTTTTATCACTTACAAAAAAAAAAAAAAACCCAAAATGCTAGGTCAAGGGGTGGTCTTAGTCCTGGCTGCATGTAGAATAGAGTCAGTTAGACTTGCAGCCAGGACGCAGGACTCCTCTAGCGACAAGTTGTCCCTAGGATCAACTACTACCGCGTCGAGAAGGCTTGCGACCTCCCTCAGCTTCGTTATGGTATCCTTCATAGTCAAACCGCAGCCAGCGATGGTCATATCCGCGGCTTTCTTCTCCTCGCGAAGACGCCTCGTCCTTGCCCTAGAATTGTCACCATTCGTCTTCATGCGCTTAATGCGCTGGAAGAGATCGTCAAGGTCAAGCCGTAGCTGAGTGTGCTTGTCTGTAAGGAGCTTGTGCTCCTCCTGGAGGGCCCTCAGGTCGGCCTTCACTTTCGCAGTGTCTTCCACGGCTACCATTCCCTGTGCAAATCAACAGCTCAAGAATGAACTGAACATGGATTAACAATACAGGGGGAAACCGAGGAGATTTAGAGTTCTTACCGGGGAGGGCGTGGCTGACGATCCCATGGAGGTTGCCATTGTGAAAGAGAAGATGAGGAGTCGAACCGTTCGAGAATTAGAAAAACAACAAATACCGCGACGCATGGCGAGGTACTTATAGAGTTTCCAAGGCGACGCATGGCGACACGGTTGAGAATTCGAAGCGGCAGAGTATTCTTCTATCGGTAAAAACAGGAAAAAACCGTCAGACAACAAATACCGTGAGACTAACGAATTTATTCTAACGGTAAAATAGAACAATACCGATAGAAAACGTTTTGAAGTGCCTGAGACATGAAAGTAGCGGATGTCCTTTTCTATCGGTATAAATAACAAAATACCGTCAGAAAAAAGGGATTTTTGCAGAACTTAATTTGAAGAAACAAGAGGCTGCGATGAGATTTTTGCAAGTGCTATTTGAAGGGAAGAATTAAGTATTTACAGGATAAAGGTACTATACATGTTAGAACTCATGCTGTGGAGTAAAATTGAGATGTATTATTGCTGTGAACTAGCTTATCATTAAGTTCTAAAGAAAAATGTACTGCCTGATGTATTAATGATAAGTTTCTCACCTTGCTGCAGAACTTGTGGGCTGTTTGCTTGGCATTTATCCCTGAAATAGAAATTAATCATGAATGGTTCTCAACCCATAATCCTTCTTCGTGATCATCTCGCAGATACGTTGTTTCGTCGATATCTTCAGTACGGATAGATTGAATGTCCTCTAAAAATGGAGGTATTTCATCGAATTGGTTATACTCCTCTTCGTCGACAACATCTTCGACCCCAACAATACGTCTCTTGCTGTGGAGGACAACATGCAAGTTTGGATTGGCCGGGTCAACGATGTAGAATACCTGTGTGGCTTGCTTTGCAAGTATGAATGGATCGTCTTGGTGTCCGACTCTACCAAGATCGACGAGAGTAAACCCGTAACAGTCAACTTGAACACCTCGAGGGATTTCGACCCATTGGCACCGAAACAGGGGAATCTTAAGTAATCCGTAATCGAGCTCCCATATTTCGTCAATAACACCGTAATATGAGTTCAGCGCCCTTACTGACCTGGCATCCTCGGAAATAGCAAACAATGTCACTCCGCTACATTGCGTGCTACTCTTGGCGTCTTGAGCTCTTGTGTAAAATGAATACCCATTGATGTCGTACCCCTGCCAAGTCCCTACAGTGAATCTTGGGCCTCTAGCCAACCATGTCACAGTTTCACTTACGGAGCCCTCGGCAGCTCGCGTAACTCTTTCTTGGATCCACTCAGCAAATTTCATGTTATGTTCTCTGCTGACCCAAACGTCTGACTTCGAAGGATTCTGTGACCGTAACATTACCTTGTGCTCGTGTATGTATGGCTCGACCTCCGTCATGTGTTGTAAGACCCAAAAATGTGATTTTGCGTACACATCACGAGCGGGGACGATAGCTTTGAATCCAATCATTCCGATTGCCTGAAGCCTACCCTCGTGTCGGGACCTAGGAACGCCAATTGGTTCAACCCCGGCCATATAATCTATGCAAAATTCAATCACCTCCTCGGCGGCATAACCTTCCATGATACTCCCCTCGGGTCGACGACGAGTCCTTACGTATCCCTTCAATACACCCATAAATCTCTCAAATGGATACATGTAGCGTAGGAACACGGGTCCACAAAACTTAATTTCTCTGATAAGGTGAACAATCAGATGGAACATAACATCAAAAAAGGATGGAGGGAAATACATCTCGAGCTGACAAAGAGTTGTAACCACGTCGCGTTGCAAAGCGTCCAGTCCATCGGGATCAATTACCTAAGAGGACACAATTGCGCCAAATATTCATATCAGAAAAATCTTCTAATTAAGCTCCACAAATGGAGGTAATGAACTTAAAGTACGAGTGCACGTACTTACCTTGTAAGATATTGCATTGAAGAAATAACATAGGTTTGTGATTGTCTCTCTGACTTTAACTGGGAGAATGCCTCTGATAGCAATGCGAAGCATCTGTGACATCAAGACATGACAGTCGTGGGACTTCATGCCAACCAGTCTTAGGTCCTTCATAGACACAAGTTTTTTCAAGTTCGCGGAGTACCCACATGGAACTTTAACACCATGCAGGCACCGACAGAGTTCTGTTTTTTCGCTCTTGGACAACGTATAGCAGGCCGGGGGGAGGTATGTACGCTTTCCATTCTCTAAAGGTGCAAGCTCAGTCCTTATCCCCATTTCCACCATGTCACGACGAGCTTTCACACCATCCTTTGTCTTTCCCGGAATGTTCAACAACAAACCAATCAAACTGTCACAGACATTTTTCTCTACATGCATGACGTCAATGCAATGTCGAACTTGTAAGTGCTCCCAGTACGGTAGATCCCAGAGAATCGATCTCTTCTTCCAAACATTTTTTTCTCGAGGTTTAGAATGCTTACCGAACTCAACTTTGATGTCGTTCACGCGCGAGTAAATCTCCTTACCGGTTAGAAACACTGGAGCTGATCCCTTCTCAGGCTTCCCGTTAAATGATTTCCTCTTCTTACGGTACGTGTGATGCACCGGAAGAAACCTGCGGTGACCCATGTACACTGTTTTCCGGCAGTTTCGCAGCCACATGCTCTCAGTTTCATCTAGGTAAAGAGGGCAAGCCTTGGCTCCTTTTGTGAGACCCCCATTTGAGGAACACCTTGGTAGCCGCCCAGGTAGGTTACGCACAGCATGATGTCACATGAGCTCCAAACCACTCAAGCATAGCATTATAGATAACCAAGTATCAGGCCAACATGGGCTAGTATTACATAGCCAAAGCACCAAAAATGGCACTAAGTAAAGTTGCTAAGAAAATAATTAGTTTATCAAGACAAGAATCGGTATCCAAGTACCGAACACACAGCATAAAGCACAAAGCAACGACAAACAGCTTGACTTCAATCAGCAGCGGGGTTGGAGGGGCTTCTCCCACATTTGACTTGACTTGGCGCATGATCCTTCTAGAATGTGGGCTCGTCTGGGGCACTTCCATCTTCTGCTGAGTATTCATACCCGAAAGAATCGGGATCCTCGAATCCCTCTTCTACAGTTGGATATAAATGCAAGGGTGAGCACTTGGTGCTCAGCAACACTCTTTCCGGGAATTAATGCAATTGTACTTACATGAGGGTGAAACATATGATTCCGGGGTTTTAGTTTCATATGGATAGAGATATATAGATTTCCAAGTCATTTGTTCAGTAAAACAGTACTTTGTCATGAAAATGATACTTTAAACATTAAACAGGTTTTCAATAAAACATTAAATGTAGTGGTCTCCCATAAGTCACTACTTTGATAACCATATTATGAAAACATTCCAAATATTACTTGTGCTATAACCCATGGATAACATCCACTACGAAAAGACTCCTGAACTTGGGAGTACAGAGTATCTGATACTTCTTTTACACTTTGCAAAGGTGTACCACTTTTTAAATCCACTGGTTCACTCGGCTTTCAAGTCGGATCAGCTCCATGTGACTTATACACATGTGACAAGGCCGAGATCACACAACGCTTTTGTAGTTAAGTATTAACAGTATCCCCGTCCAGTAAATAGACAATCAAGTCTCAAGTACCGTTGTGGGTCCTCCCCACTGCCTTACTTCCTAGCCTCTGGCTTATGTTCCCGCAAGACACATAGCCTTGGTCTGTGTCCACGCAAGACATATGACCATACAAGATTACAACCGCGCACGGCTTAATCTGAGGCGTAGGGCGCCTTCCTTCTTCCCACCTTTACCTCTCATTATTTTTCTAAACTCACATCACTCATGGCCGAACTGCGGCCCACCAGTTTCCACGCGAGAAACCAGACCGACAAACCATGCAGGGAACTGCTAATACCAAAAAGCTACTAAGTTGTGCCTGTCCCATACCTGGCAAGTGGTTGGTACGTTTACAATTCGCATAGAGACACAGCACAAGGTTCTCGTCCTTATGAATCAATAGTGAGGAGCATTTACATTCCCTGGTGCGCACCGCACCCTCTCCATACAATCCAATCCTCACTACTGATCCCTTTTATCAGTTTTCTTGACAAAACGGTTTTCATTATAACTTCTCATGTATTTGACCATTTCAAGTTTAATGTGGATATTCAATATATGAGTCCTAGGGTGAAAAAAGCATATATATGAAGGTTCAATAACAAAAGGGGTTTCATGATTCATTAGGTAATATCTACTCATGTCATTCAAACGTAACTTGTATCTCAAATAAGCATGCATAGTAAGAAACAGTGAATATACTTCATATGAAAATATTGGGTGAGACATGATCAAAGGAATGAGGCTTGCCTTGCAATGCTGGGTCTAAATACTCAGATGGATCTTCAAAGACTTCCTCTGCTCCTTCAGCTTCTGACTCTGCGGCAATCAAACAACACACAAACATACCATAAGCATACAGAAAATAGTTTCCATAGAAAATATTAAATAAATAAGTCATGCATGCAGGGGAAAAGGTTAGGGCAAGGTCACAAGGGCTCTGGTCGAAGAAACGGCTAAAAGGGATTGAACGTCGAAGGGTCGATATTTGGTTCGTGGCTTTGGCATAGCTTCAAACTGATCTTAGGATGGTTTTCTGGAGAAGTGATAATAGAGAAAGTTGTAGATCTCAACTCCAGGAATCTAAAGGACAAGGTGGCATTTCAATTGCTCAACCAGAAGGGGCTGAACAAGGTCAATGCCAGTGGCTGACATGCACTGACATAGTGCTGGACATGGCCAGAAACTAGGGCATGGCACAACTTTTGATTTGGGGCTCCAATTGATGCACCACTTTGTCTGGGAGGTAGGCATTACTAACAGAAACAAATTACTCAACAGGCTCAAGGACAGTAAGTGACTGGAGGGTGGCCAAATCAGGTGATGAACTGCGGTGGTGACACGGCACAGGCACAGCTCTGGACAAAGATTTGGCAAAGGCATAACTCACAATCTAGGCAGATCCAGGTGTCGAGCTAGTGGAAAGAATTGCTCAGGGAGCTGAGGCAAAGCTAAGGGACAAGGTTTCAGGGGCTAGATCGGCCGGGAAAGAATTCCGGCGGCCGGCGTTGGAGAAGACGACACTGGGATTAGGGGTTTTTGCTACAAGGCTCTTGAACTCGATTCCTTGCTCAGGGAGTTAAAGGGTGGAGTGTGGAAGCTACTGGTGGAGTCAATTTGATCGGAGAATGACCGGAGAAGCTTGGCGCCGAGGTCCGGCGAACGGCTGAGGTTCCAGATTGGGATTTCTTCGATTTGAGCTCAATTGGGGATTTTGATTCCATAGGCTTGCTAAGAAATGGCTAAGGATCAGTTTCTACTACTGGGACGAGAGCTAATTCGGGATGAAATGGTTAGCATTGGGGAAACAGGGCAATTGGGCTTTTCCGGCGATCACCGGCGATGGGGATCGTCGGGGTGCAATTGGTTGCTACTATACAGAGACATAGGTGTGGGAAACTCACTGATGAACTTGGATTGGAGAATGGTGCAGCGAGATGGGCTGGCACCGTGAGCTCACTCACTGGCTCGCCGGAGAAGAAAGCGAAAACAGTGGAGTTTGGGACTTAGCCGATTTTCTGGAGGCTTGAGGTTCTCAAAGCACAGGGAGGGTTTAAATAGGCACAAGGACGGAGCCAACGAGGGAAAACACGACAACGGTTGCTTGCGCCGGGGAGAAACTTGTCGGGCGCAGGCGCAGCAACGGCGACGGCGACGTGATTGCGCTTCAGGCGGTGTTGCAGCTTTGCCAGCGACGTCAGGGTGCCTTGGGACTTCGTCCGGGACGGCGCAAATGCGGAGGCAACAGCACAGCTCCGGCAACGACACATAGTGCCATGCAAATGCCACGGCAACGGGAGCGCGCGCGCGAAACGCTGCTGGAGCGCGGCCGTTTAACTGCTAGACATGGCGAAGCAACGGTGCTGGCACATGCGCGCGGGGTGGCTCAGCTGTTCACAATACAGGCGACAAGAGGCAGTGGCCGGCGGCGAACAAGCGCGGCGAAAACCACGGCGCGGCTCCAGCGACACGCGATGGTCGTGGGCAACGAGCAGGTGCTGGTCGAATGGACCTGAAAAGAATACTTGGGCCGTTCTGCAATTTTGAAACTTGCTCCAGGGACTGTTCTGTGAGGAAAATTTGAATAGAACTTGGGCCTGATTGCAAATTCAGAGATCTGATGGTCCGATCTGAAATTTGATTTCGCAGATAGGTTGCATAAAATTATTAGAACTTATCCGGCCAAAGTTTGGTAAGATCGGGCAAGATCTGAAGGGTTTCGGCAAAATTGGGGAAAAGCAGTTTAGGGTAAAAGTAGGGTAATTAGGATTCTGAGACGGCAAGGGTCGAAACTCAGTTTTAGGATGGGATTTTGGAGATGATTCGGAAGGGAAAAATGTTCTAAACAACATTTAGAAGGGAATGGCTGAAGCAGATTAGGGTTTGGGGTCAAGATGTGGATTTTGGCTATTTTAGGGTTTGGCAAAAACAGGGGTGTTACACCTTTCGTACTATACCCCGACAAATTGCCGTAGGCCGGAAAATCATTTATGGTGCAAAATATCAGGGCCCGCAAGATGAAATTCTCTTTCTTGTATGCATCCCACACCTGCACACCCTCGCTCCACAATTTCTGTAAGTCCTCGATTAAAGGCGCTAGAAACACGTCAATATCATTTCCGGGTTGTCTGGGTCCTGAGATTAGTAACGCCATCATGATGTACTTGCGCTTCATGCATAACCAAGGAGGAAGATTGTAGATGCATAAAATAACCGGCCAAGTGCTGTGCCGGCTGCTCATATTACCATGTGGGTGCATACCATCTGTACTCAGCCCGAACCTTACATTCCTAAGTTCGCCGCCGAATTCAGCAAATGTTCTGTTGATGTGTCTCCATTGAATAGAATCAGCTGGGTGTCTCAGTTTTCCGTCTTGTTTCCGGGCTTCAGCATGCCAACGCAAGTGCTTCGCGACTTTCGGATTTGCAAACAGCCGCTTCAATCTAGGTATCACAGGCAAGTACCACACAGTTTTTGCCGGGGGCCCTTTCCTTACCTCGTGACGTTCACTGTCAATCCGGTCCCTACGCTTATACCTCGATGCGCCGCATCTTGGACAAACATGCAAACTGGAGTACTCGTTACGGTACAACACACAATCATTTGGGCATGCGTGTATTCTTTTGATTTCCATTCCCAACGGACACAACAGATTTTTGGCTTGGTAAGTAGAACTTGGCAACTCATTTCCCTCTGGAAGCATGTCCACTAGAAGATCTAATAGTGCCGTGAAACTCTTATCACTCCAACCGTTTCCTGCCTTCAAGTTATATAATCTCAGCACAGAAGACAGTTTTGTAAATGTTGCACATCCAGGGAACAGAGGCTTCTCAGAGTCAGCAATCAGTTTCTCAAATTCACAGAAGTCATTTTCGTTGTAATCTTCCTCTACATCACGTGACATCTCATCTAGATTGTCATCATCATCATCTACGTGCACATCGGAATGAACATTACCAAAATTGGGATGATCATCGATATTATTGCAATCCACATCCGAGTCGTGCTGATTGGTAGTAGTGGTACTTGTTTCCTCAAGATCTTCGCCATGCCATATCCAACGGGTGTATCGCACGTTAAAACCACGACGAATCAAATGACTCTTAATTTGATCAGAGTTGCTAAACCTCTTCAAGTTCATACAATCTGTACAAGGACAGAGCATATTTTTCTCTCCCTTCCTCTCCTTTTGTTGCTGAGCAAATTTAATAAACTCATTCACACCATCCAAATATTCAAGAGTAGTACGTTTTATTCCATACATCCAATATTTCCTGTCCATCTACAATTAACAAAATTTAACGAGTAAGCCATGCATGAAACCTGCCCGATTAAATTATGTATATGTACATGTACAGCCTCTTACAACAGATACATGTGTTGAACCCGAGCCTGACGAAATTAACACTAATTAACATAGCTAACTACACAATACAAGCTAGTTAGCTCCTAAAACATGATGCATTTCCAGCTACCAAGCTCCCAAGCTTAGAGCTACAAACTTGGAACTACACAATACAGCTAGCTTGCAAGTAGAGAGGGAGGGAGATCTAGAGGGAGAGAGAGATAAGTGTCGACGATTAAGCGTACCTTAAAGAGAGGGGCGCAATCAACTTCCCTCCAGCCTGCGCTGATCACCCTAGTAGTGTAGCTGGAACTTTCGTCACAAACAGAGGGACACAGAGTGCAACAGAACAAATTAAAGAGCAGCTCAGCAATGGTCGAGTGGGGTTTTCCTTATAATGGACATTTTTCTAACGGTAAATACATGAAATAACCGTTAGACTAACTTAGGTAATTTGCCGCTCACATATTCTATCGGTAAAACACACACATACCGTTAGAGAATGTGCATTACCGAGCAAATACAGGACTTCTTCTTTCGGTAAATATGTGTATTGACCGAAAGATCATGCATGATACAGCACGCACATGAGTTTTTCTATCGGTAGATATGTGTACGAACCGTTAGATGATGCATGACACACGAGTAAGAGTTTTTCTATCTGTAAATATGTGTATTTACCGTTAGAATATGCATGACTGAGCAAATATATGTGTTTTCCTATCGCTAAATATGTGTACTTACCGTTAGAGGAGGTACTGGTACCAAACTGGGACAAACATGCACATGCCATTTCTCACATTCAAGGAAAACTTGTGTTGAATAGTGAAATGAACATGATAGCTCAATTAGATTTGGATATGGAGGTGAATTGGAGAATTTAGCCATTTTTGGCGTTTGAAAACAGGAAAAGGATTGATTCGCGATTAAATCTGTACTAAACTGTGAAAAGTGATCAAATGAACTTGTTTGACTGAGAAGTTTTATGATAGGTATGCAAGCTTATTAAGATTTAGGATTCCAAAGAAATCCAGAAGAAATCTACTCTGGAATCAATCAAACTGAAGGCTGAAAAGTCAAGGAGGGTAATTAGGAATTCTAGTTTTCGAAAACAAAACTAGGTTTAGCCTCTGAAGTTAAAACAAAATGGAATTTTTAGGTTCGGTTTTTGTAAAACGAAATTTTTAGACCCTATTTTTGGAATGTTACATGTGTTTTTAAACATATAGTGGAAGATTCTTTTATTAACTATTAATAGAAGAATGTTCATAAGCATGATGTCTTTTTGCCTGTTTTTTCTTGTAGATAATGGCCGATCGCTCCTCATCCAGCTTTAACTTGTGGTTTATTCTTAATAAAGAAAAACTGAATGGAACAAATTTTATTGATTGGTTCCGTAACTTGAGAATTGTTCTCAAGCAAAAAAGAAAGGACTATGTTCTTGAATCCCCAATTCCTAATGAGCCTTTGGCTAATGCTCCATGATCTCAACGAGATGCTTACAAGTAGCATGTTGATGATGATTTTGATGAAAGTTTCCTCATGTTAGCAACAATGGGTTCTGAGTTGCGAAAGCAATTTGAGAACGTTAATACTTATGACATGAGTGTGGCTCTTCGAAACTTGTGCGAAGACCAGGCAAGGGTGGAAAGATTTGAAATCACCAATAAACTGCATGCCTACAAACTGGCAAAAGGAAGCGCAGTTAGCCCTCATGTAATCAAGATGATTGGTTACATTGAGAGCTTGCGTAAGCTTGGTTACCCTCTTAGCCAAGACTTGGCTACTAATGTGATTGTCGAGTCGCTTCCTCCGAACTATGAACCTTTCATATTGAACTACAATATGAATAATCTGGAGAAGTCTCTGCCTGCATTGCATGGGATTTTAAAGACGGTAGAGCATAACATCAAAAAGAATTCTGATCATGTGATGATGGTTCAAAAGGGAAAGGGTTCCAAGAATAACAGTAAGGGAAACGCAAAGGGCAAAGGCAAGGCTTGAGATGAGAGCTCAAGTAGCCAGCATAAGTCCAAAGGAAAGTCCAAGCCTGCGCCTACCGTTGGTTTTGGGTGCTTCTATTGCAAGGAATCTGGTCATTGGAAGAGGAATTGCAAGAAGTATCTAGAAGATCTGAAAAAGAAGAAGGGAACTGAGACTTCCGCTTTAGGTATTTATGTTATAGAAGTCAATGTTGATGATTGGAACTGTGAGTCCCTTTGTCAATCTTATGCAAGAAAGGGAGTTAGAAGATATGAGGCCAATCAGAAAGATTCTCAAGACGTTCAAGGTATCAATGAATCTAGAAACATGGGGAGCAAGGATTATCCTGGTTTGGACCCCCTTTAAGCTGGGTAATAGCCCTACGTCCTGTGTAATTGACTATGTGGAGAAAAAGTTACAGAGAGGTGATTACAAGATGTATCTAGCTAATCCTATATTTGCTAAGCCTAGCCTTCTCTCTGTCGTTAATTCATCTGTCCCCTGATCCCTCCCTTGAAGGCCATCTTATACTTGCTGAAGAGGTCATTTGTAAAACGGGAGGGGGATAGATCTTTGTATATGGTCGAAGAATTGAGGGAGCGGAGCCGGCAAGGGAAGATGGGAAGCGAACTAGGATTTCCTTCTGATGCTTGATTGGTTTACTTGTTCTCGATCCTTTCCCTGATTTGCTGCTTGCTCATTTGGTGTTTGGTTTCCTTTCTCTCTTGTGTTGGTTCTCAGAATTCGGTTTTGTTTAGTTCTTCGAGTTTGGTTCCGCTTGTTCTAATGGCTTTGGTTCATTCTTCTTTGGATTTGCTGAAGGGTCGTAATTTCTCGAATGATATGTGGGATTTTATCATTCACCTATTACTAATCATCCTCTATTTTCTTTGGAAGATTTCTTTCTAGTGGCTTCTTTTGGTTGTCGCAAATTTCTTCCTTCTGAGGATTCTAAGAGTTTAATCCTTGCTGCTTATTTTGGGGGACAAGCTAGAGATTTTAGAGTTTTGGTTTTAACAGAGTCCAGCTTTAGATTCTCTGTTACTGGAAAACATGTCTGTTTAGCCATTTACAGGATTAATAGGATTATTCATTAGGACTTTGCTACCTACTTTTCTCTCTGGAACAATGGTGGCCCTCATTGGCAAAGAGAACTCAATAAGTGCTTTACTGAACAGGACAATGCTTGGCATTTAGTTAGTTCTAAGAGAAACAACCTGTCTTCTCGTTCCAAGAGATATAATCATCCCTTTTATAAATCAATGTTTGATTGTCTGCAATTTCCTTCAAAAGGTTCAGTGTTTGATTGTCTGCAATTTTCTTCAAAGGGTTCATGAATTAGATAATTGGAAGATCTCTATGTTTGATCGTCTTCAGTTTCCTAATAAGTGCACCTTCAAGTTGAGTCCTTCAAATTTGAATTCTGAGAAAGACTTAATTTGTTTCAATTGCCTTGCTCTGGGGCACTTCTAAAGAGACTGTATATCTTCGGTTCAGTGCTCGAGCTGTTTTAATTATGGACATATTAAGAGCTCTTGTTTTAAGAGGATTATGGACCTGAAGAGTAAAAGAGTTTTTATTCCCAAAGCTCTTTTAGTTAAGATTGGTAGTGCTCTTGTCATTGCTTCGCCTTTCGCACCCTTTGCTGGTTGGGGTGTTTCAGATCAAACGGTCAGTTTTGTTTTCTCGTTTGGAACTAAGCTTTCTCCTGCGGCCAAGATGGTCTTGATCAAAGGAAAGGATGTCACTCATCACTTTGATAGCTTCTCTGAGTTTTTTGGTTTTTGCGCAAACCCCTTTGTCATTCGAAGGGTCACTCCATCTGCCTTAGATATTAACTCTCCTTCTTCTATGTTCGTTTTGGCCACAATTCTTGCCTCCGCTCTTGTTGCTACCTCCACTCGCAAAATGGCTAACTACTGGGTTAATCCTGTTTCGTTTCTTCGTGAGGGATTGGAAGAAATTGTTGTGCAAGGTAGACCTTTACGTACTAGGTGTGTCTCTACTAGAAGCGAATCAAATGAAAATTGGGCTATTGCTGATATGGCGCCAGAGGCAGTGCAGCCAATGCATGTGGTTAGAAACTATCTTCAGAATGCTAGAGGGATTCTGCTTCAGCCAATGCATGTGGCACCGGAGGTTTGGCTGCTTCTGCTGAATTTTCCTCTGGATTTTTGGTTGGTTTCTACCTTGAGTAAAGCTGTGTCTTCTTTTGGACTCCTTCGAGAATGGGATTCTGAATACCACAGGACTGGTGATAGATCACATGCTATGGTGAAATGTTTAGTGACCGCTCTTGCTGATATTCCTCGTTATTTGCTGATCACTTAGCCTATTGAAACCCTTGGTCATAGCTAGACGGTGCAAGTCGTTATTTGCCTTTCTCGGCCTACCAATGCTCTTGAAGGAGATGAAGATGATCCTGAGGACCCTCAGCCCCCTCAAGATGATGACAATAATATCCATGAAGATGCAGACTTTGAAGACCCTGCTGATCAAGGTGATGCTCCTGAAGATTTGGGGGGAGGGGGTGATCCAATTTGGGATGCTTTGATTCCCCAACGTCTTGAAGAATGGGATCCTTGGGATCATATGGAGGACTCTTCATCTTCATCTGTTTCGACTCAAGCCTCTGTGATTTTTTGCTGAGAATTGTGCCCTGCTGATGAGTTGGAAGGTCCCTTGTCTAGGGTCTTTCATCAGATCTCTTAATTCTTCTTTATGCCCGAGGACCTCTTGAAGTTTGTTTAACCCTTTTGCGACAAGGATCTCATCCCCACAGGGGTTTTGTCTGAAGATTAAGAAGTGTGTTTCTCCTTCCCGTTTGGAAATGGTTAAAGGTAGGACTCCTCTGGTTGTTTCTGGTCTACGCAGAAGTCCTAGATTGGCGGTAAAGTTCAAAGGTTTCAAACCAGGGACCTCTACATTTGCTGCTCCTGAACTTCCTATTGATATGCTTCAAGCCATTAGCTCCTTCTGCGGGATTCCTCTGGAGTTGATCTCCAAGGAGAAGCTTCAAGCTCCTTGATTCAAAGTTTAGATGATTAAGATGGCTGTTTTTCCTGTCTTGGAATGTTTCAAGTTGTTTTGTTGGTTGTTTTGCTGGTTGGACTGGATGACTTGTAATGTTATTTATCCCTACTTTACGTTGGCTTTTCTCTACCTTCTTAAACATGGCTTTGCCATGTAATCCTGTTATTTGGAGGATAATGAGCTTTTCTAATGAATGCTTTTAAGAAATTAGGTATTCTTGTTTGGAATATTAGAGGTCTTAATGCCTCGGATAAAAGGATTGCGGCACGATCCAAAATAATTGAGGATAATTGTTCTATCTTATGTCTTCAAGAGACTAAAATGGAAGAGATTAACTCCTTTTTGATTAAAGCCATTTTCCCGAAGGAGTGGAATGAATTTTATTTTATTCCTGCTAGAGGTAATTCGGGAGGTATTTTGACTACTTGGAATTGTAATTTGTTTCAACAGATGGATGTTGTTCATAATCATTTCTATCTCACTATTTTACTTAAGAATAAGCTCTCTGGAGATCATTGGTTGATCTCTAATGTTTATGGTCCTTGTTGTCCCCAAAAAAAGATTGATTTCTTGAACTGGTTTCGAGATATCTCTATTCCTTCACATATGCTCTAGCTAGTCATGGGAGATTTCAACCTCATGAGATATTTGTAACACCCTGGTTTTGGGGGTGAAAAGTTTTTGCATAAAATCCTGCATGCGTGTATCCCTGTAGTTGTAGCCAGATCAGCTAAATCCTAATCTCCCCCAAACCCTAAAAATCTCCAAATCGATTCTCTAGATCCAAATCAAGATCTGACCATCCAGATTTAACCTACCAGCTATTCTGAAGATAAAAGTCTTCAGGAGCCAGATTGAATACTAACCCTAACTCCCAGTATCTAAGTCTCTTTCTGTTTTCGAAAACAGGAAATTCAGATTTACCCTAAGTACCCCAGTTTCCAGATAATTGAGTTATCATGATCTAACCCCATCCAGACTCAAGTATCTTTTGGAATATGTTCCTAGGTATATCCTCAACTTACTTCAAAAAGTTGGGAACCAGATTGTTTCATCTAAACACTTTTCGCAGTTTAGTCCAAATTTTACTGCGAATAAGTCCTTTCTCTGTTTACCCGGAAGCCTGAAAAGGCTAAAATTCACGAATCAGCTCCAAATCCAGAATTTCTTTAGGGAACACCTCCCAAATACTATTTTATACAGATTTCCCTTCTGTTTAAACTTCAAAATCTTACCCTAATTACCAAGAATTCAAGATTTACAAAATCCAAATCTATTTTACCCTAATTTTACCCTATTTTTGAAAATAGGTGAAATCCCTCAAACCTTATCAAATTTCCTCCAGATTTGAGCTAAATGAGTATTAATAGAAATATTATACTCATCCATGAAATCAATTTCCAAATTAAACCTCTTTAAAACCAGATTTACAAATCAGTCCAGATTTCAACTAAAACTCTCACACTTATACCCCTGGATCGACCAGAGCTTGCTGTTCACGACCAACTTAGCTGTTTCGACTTCGACCAGAGCAGTGCAAATCGACCAGCTACTGTTACTTCGACCTCGAGCTACTGCCATCGACCACGACCTGGTCCCAGTGCACGATCACGGCCACAGCTCGCATGCGACCACGTGCACCACTGCAGCCCCCATCGACTTCGACCTCGCCAGCTGCTACAGTAGCCGTAGTCGTTGAAGCCAGCCCGTGGTCGCCATCTTCACCAGCTGAACAGCGCCACGTGTGCGAGTACTGTTGGCCACTGTGGATCTTCCCCGACGCGACTCACAGCCAGCTGATTTCCTCCCGTTTGCACGCCACCAGCAACGGTCGACGCAGGAGCTCTGCGCCACGTGGAGAACTCGCCACGGCCAGCCATCAGTTCACCATCCCATCACCTGTAAAGCCTTCACGGCTGCTGAACCAAGTCGTTTCGCCGCCTGCCTTCGCCGTGAAGTCGCAATCCAGTCTTTTCCTTGCCGGCTTCAACTTCCCGTGCACATCTAGCCGTTGCAGCACATCCAGCTTGCCTATTTATACCCCCTGGGACTTAGCCTTACCTCTTGCACAGCAAAATCACCAGAAAACCAGCAGTTCGCTGTGTCTTCTTCTTCCCCGGTGAGCAGCAAAGAGGGAGCACGGTGCCAAGCTTCTCCACTACTTCATTCTTCGATCCAACACCCCCAGTGAGTTTCTCTCATCTCCCTCATGCTTCTCGAGCTTGGAATTTAGTTTAAATACCCTCAGTCGCCGGCAATTTTAGTTTTACTCCAGTAGCTCCGGTGAGCAATTAACTTCATTCCAGAACGAATTGATCTTCGAGCCAGTAGTGAAAGATGCTTAGAATAGCTCACTTAAGACCCCTGAGCTATTGGTTTGAACAAATTCGTTGTAAAACAAAAACCCCCAATTTCCAGCCATGAACATGAACTTGTACTTACTGATTTAGCTTCTCTGTTGAGCAATCTGTTAATCTAACTTCACCAATGCATTTCTAGTACCCTAAGGACCATACACAAGCAAGGAATTGAGTTCAATCACTTTAAATCAGAAATGCCCAAATCAGATTTGAGTTCATCTTTTCTCCAGCCAGTATCTTCCAAATCTAGCCACTCCAGCTCAAACCACCTTGCCATTTAGATGTTTTGGACCATTCTGAGCAACTTTGTCTTCTATCACGACTTCTAATTCGGCCTAGATTGTGAGATATAACCATGCCCTAGTTACTGCACTGTTTATGTTGCATGTGCTCCAGGCCAGTCAACTTCTTTACCGGTTTTCATCACTTTCTGGCCATCTCCTGCCCTAGATCTTGTTGAGACATTTGTTCCTGTTACAAATGCCTAACTACCAGACAAAGTGTTGCATCATTTGGAGGCCTAGATCAAAAGTTATGGTAAACCCTAATTTCTGGCCATGTCAACTCTATGTCAAACTATGCCAGTCAGTGGCATTAGCCCTGTTCACCCACCTCTGGTCATGAAAAATAGAAAATACTTTGTCAAATAGTTGCCTCACTACCTTGTGCACCATATGCTTGAATCAAAACCCATTTTGGCCACTGGGAACTGTTCAAACCATGTCAATGCCATTCTTGGGCATTGTCAGCCTATGTCAGCCAATGGCATTGGGCCAGTTCGACCCCTTCTGGGTATGTAAACTAAACATAACTTTGTCCCTTAGACTCCTGATGTTGTGATCTACATTTTATTCTACTGTCACCACTTGAGTTGAGCCCTCTATCATCCATCGACCCTATGTCGATGCCTTGAACCGAATGTCGACCTAAAGACGTTCGCTGTTTTTGAGTGAACCAGTCGCAACCTTGATATAATTCTGATATTTTGGAACCTTTGGAACCTTGTAAACCTTTGACGACTAATCTTAACCCTAGTTTCCATAGTTTAACCCTAATCGCTTCCCAGAATCCAAATCTTGTGTCGCCGAGACACTTTCACTTTGCATTATCGCATATAGTGGAATAGTAAGAGTAGGATTGATTGTAATACCTGTTTGCTTGTTTGATCCTTGTTCAGAGCAAGAGTCTGAGTTCGAAGACTTCGTCGCAGACCCGACATCAACTACTGTTTCTTACGACGCGGAAGGCAAGTCATATTCTTGAACATCTTGAACCTATATTTTATGAATTGCTAGAATATACCTTGATTATAAAATAATAATATTGCATGAGAAAGATTGAGAATAGTTGAATTATGAAATGGCAGCATCAGGCTGATGCCTGTGAAATGTGAATTGATCAAATAATGAGCCATGAACTAATATATTATGTATATTTATATTCATGAAATAAAACCCCTAGCCATGACCAGTATTTTGGTATGGAATGGTAAAAGCACTGGAGGTGCTTGGTCGCACAGGATGTGCCAGCACTGGAAGTGCATGGATTGTGGTATGAGCTGGTCACTGGCATATAAGGACCTAGAACCTTGTGTTGTGCGTCTAGTGGCATGATTAACGTGCCGACCGCAAGCCTGGTATGGGACAGGCTTGAACAAGTAGTATGTGGATCACACATGAAACCCCTATATGACAAACTCACGATTAACATGGGGTGCGCTCCAACACATATCACAGGATGTGATCATGCACGCTGACCCTGAGGGGAAGACGCCAATTAGTGGGGGTTGTGAAACCCTGCCACAACTGTGGTTTGCGTGAAGAAAACCACGGGGTCTGGGGTGAATTGTGTGTGAAACATGGCAAAAGTTCTTGTTATCTGCACCTTGCCACTCACAGTATGAAGTGAGTCAGGGGTCCAATCCTTGTGATAGGAAGGGCATGAAAGTGGATATATCTTGCGGGTAAATTGGTACCCCTCTGCAGAGTTAAAAATATATTCGAATACTTCGTGCTCCCGAGTTTTAGGAGTATGCCGCGGTGGATTAAATCCACGGGGTGTGACACAAGTATTGTTTTATAAATTAAAAATTGTTAAGTCAAGATTAGCCAAATGACATGTGTTGTCATGATAAGGGGTGCTGCCGTGGGCTGTCATGTGTTGATGTGTCGCGGTAGTACCATAATTTAGTGATCATGTGATATCTAAGAGGCATGTGGATTGTGCCCTAAGTATATGAAATGCTGCCATGAGCATGAGATTTCAAAAGCTTGGAAGAAAAGTATTTTTGGAAAAACCCTCTCACCTCTTTTCCCTCAATAGCATAGGATCATGTCATCTCTACTATACGTATCTCTACTCTTACCTATGACTTGCTGAGTACGTAAGTGCTCACCCTTGCAACTTGTCAACAATAGATGGAGTGCTACAATACCAAGACGAAGGCTTGGAAGATTTCGTGGATCCAGAAGGAAGAGAGCCAGTTCTGCCAGAACCCTGAAGTGTGCTGTTCTGCTGTCAACTTCTTACGACTGTGGGGGTTTCGCCTAGCTTCCGCCGAGTAGTTGTCTTTTGTTTTAATTAGACCATTTGTGCCGTGAAGGCATTGTATTACTCTTGTTGTATCAGGCCAGTAGGCCATACTGTTTATCAATGATATTTTGTAAGTTACTCTGCTGCAATGAACTCCTGTGCTTGACTTATCCTGGGAAGTCAGTGGTATGTATGTATGAGGCCAGTTGCAGCGAGCTAGGTCTCCACGGGAGTAGTCGTGGTACCCTGTGCGGGGCGCGACAATATTCTTCTATCAAAAATAAAGGACTGTTCAATTCAGGAGAAGCTGATCATTTTAATGAAGCTATCAATCACCTTCTTCTTGAGGAATTGTCTTTTACTAGACTAAGTTCTCTTGGTCTAATATGCAAGCTCAATCGATCCTGGAGAGGTTAGACTGGTTTTTTGCAAATGAAGGATGGCTTAAGGCTTTTCCCAACACTTTGGTCAGATCTTCTTCAAGGGTCATCTCTGATCATTCTCTGGGTATCATTGTTATTTCAACTTATGTTCCTGTTTCGAAGGTTTTCAGATTTGAGAACTTCTGGATATCTAGACTGGGTTTTTTGGATCTGGTGTAAAGTGCCTGGAACTGTGGTTCTTTTGATCCTAATGCTGCCAGAAGAATTAATAATAAGTTTAAGTTTCTCCGAAGGGTTCTAAAGCAATGGAATAAGAAATTCAAGATCTCTCAATTTCAAGTGGATTATTGCCAAAGTGTTCTTACTCTTCTTGATGGTCTTGAAGAACAGAGAGATTTATTCAGGCCGTAATTTCATTTTAGATGCATTCTAAAGAAACATCTCTGCAATCTTCTTAAGATCAGGAATGATTATTGGAAACAAAGAGGTCATCTTACATGGGCGAAGCTAGGTGATGAAAACTCCAAATTCTTTCATTCTGTTGCTTCAAGTAACTTTAGAAGGAACCATATTGTCTCTTTGAAAGATGAGTGTAATGTGGATCTTTCTTCTTATTCTGACATTGCAAATCATTTGTGGATTTCTTACAAAAACAGATTTGGCTCTTCAGATTATTCAGGAATGATGTTTAATCTCAACGAGGTTCTCCCATCCTTTGTTGAGGAGCTCTTTGGTCTGGACTTGGCTTTTAGTTCTCTTGAGATTGATTCTGTTGTTCTTCGATTTCCAACTAATAAGAGCCCTGGTCCGGTTGGTTTTAATGGTAATTTTCATCGAGCTTGCTGGCCAATCATAAGAAAGGATTCTATGATCTTCATTGTTTTTTTGAAGGTCATGTAGAACTTGATAGACTTAATGCTTCTTTTGTCACTCTTACTCCTAAGAAGCAGCGTGCTAATAAAGTTTCAGATTTTAGACCTATCTCTCTGGTTAATAGTTCATTGAAGATCATCACTAAGCTCCTCGCTAATCGTCTTCAATCGGTGATCTCGTTGATTATTCACCGTAATCAATATGGCTTTATAAACTCTAGAACTATCCAGGATTGTGTTGCCTGGGCTTATGAATATATTCATCTTTGTAAGTCCTCCCAAACGAATTTGGTGTTGCTGAAACTGGATTTTGAAAAAGCTTTTGATCTTATTGAGCTTGGAGCTGTTTTGGATGTTCTTAAGGCTAAGGGCTTTGGAAGCAATTGGTTGAAATGGATTCAAATGATTCTTGCCTCTGGTTCTTCCAAAGTCTTATTGAATGGAATTCCAGGGAAGCAGATCATTTTGTAAAAGGGGAGTTCGACAAGGAGATCCTTTATCCCCACTGTTATTTGTTCAAGTTGCTAATCTACTTCAATCTATCTTGAATCTCGCTAAGAACATGGGTCTTATTAGTCTCCCTATCTCGGTGGTTGATAATGATGATTTTTCTATTGTCCAATATGTTGATGACACATTGATCATTATTAAAGCGAATGCTAAAGAAATTTTCCTTTTGAGGGCTCTCCTGAACCCCTTCGCTAGTTCTACGGGTTTAAGAGTTAAATTTCTTAAATCCTTCTTGATCCCGATTAATTTCTCTAATGATTTAGCCTTCAATCTGGCTGGTATTCTTGGATGCCCTGTTGGCTCTTTCCCTTTCACCTACCTAGGGCTACCTCTCGGCATCTCCAAACCAAAGGTAGAAAATTTTGAGATGATAATTGAACAGATAGAAAAGACATTAACGGGTTGGCAATTCTATTTTGTTTCTTTTGGTGGAAGGTTAACTCTTATCAATTTGGTGCTATCCTCCCTACCTATGTTCTTAATGTCGACTTTGAAGATTCCTTCCTCTATCATTGGAAGAATTGATAAGATTAGGAGGGCTTTCCTTTGGAATGGTCAATCAAGTTGCTTGGGTGGACAATGTCTGGTGGCTTGGAAGAAAGTTTGTAGACCGAAAATTAACGGAGGACTTTGGGATCATCAATTTAAGATCTTAGAATTTGGCGCTGCTTCTAAAGTTCGTGTTCCAATTTTCCAACAAAAAACCTGTTCATTGAGTTCAGCTTCTTTGGAGCTCTTACTATTCTATTAATCTCCCTCTTGATTCCCAGCTGGTTGGTTCATTTTTGTGGAAAGATATATTGCGTCTATTAGTTATTTTCAAAGGACTTTCCATCTGCACAATTGGGAAAGGAGATACGTGAGATTTTTGGAAGGATATTTGGAATTCAAAATTGTTTGCTCACAAATGGGCTGAACTGTTCTCTTTCTCAGCTAGAAGTTTCAAAGTCCAACAATTATTTCCAATTTCCTCTTACAGAGAGAGTATTCCTTCAATTTCAACAACTGCTTGCCCTTCAATCGGATCATCTGGGTGATGCTTGCACTAATGACTGTTGGCATATGATATCTAGCAACTCCTTGTCTTTGCAAACTAGTATTGTTTACAAAAGACTGATGAGGGATTGTCATATTCATCCTATCTTCAAAGGATGTTGGAAAAACCGTTGTACGATTAAACTCAAAGTTTTCTTTTGGATATTCCTCTGGGATCAGTTAAATACTAGAGGAGGATTGCTATAAAGAATTTCCAGATTTCTTCTTTGGAATGTGAACTCCATGCTGGAGGGACCTTGGAAACTCAAACTCATTTGTTCTTCGAATGTTACTTTGCGAAGCAATGTTGGAGTTTAATCAGCTTGAATTGGCCGTTAAGCTCTATTTGGATGGATGATATTTGGAACTCTAAATCTGTTAACTCATTCATTAAAGACTTCTACATGGAGGTAATCATTGTCGCCTTATGGAATATCTGGAAATGCCGTAATATGCAGATTTTTCAAGCTGAAGTTCCTACTCTTGCATATTGGAGAAAAGCTTTCATCCTGGACGTGAAGCTGGTGGCTGAATGATCTCCTCAAAGGATCTACTTCGAAATTTTTAGTTGGATTGACAATTTGTAATATTCCTTTTTCTTTCTTTTTGTTCTCTGTTACCTCTTATTATTTTAATATATCATTAGCAAAAGGCTTCTTGCCTACTGCATTTGTCAAAAAAAAAGAGGTCGTTGGTTGTCATCCTAGAGGAACGCCCCACGATCTCTCCCAACCGCCCTGGAGTAGTAGCTGTGAGGTCGTGGGTGTGTTAGTTGCTGTAGATCATAGGTACGTGGTGGTTTGGAAGTGTTGACCTGGTCGTCGTGCAACTACCTTCCGTCTAATCCTCCTTTGACGGTTACCATATCAGGGACCTATGATTATCTTGGGAATAATCATAAGGATCATGATGGGGTAATGTTTAAGGGTTATCATGTAGTTTTGCGACCAAGATGTTAAGATTGGTTCTTGTATCTACAAGAGAGGATGGTCGTAGGGACTATCTATGCGACCACGTTGTCCTTGGATACAGCATAAAACATAGGTTTTGAGATAATGAATTACTTGATTTTGCATGAAATGAATATGATTTTGAGTTATATCCAGAATGCCCTTGGATTACCCAATGTTCTTCCTTCTAGCCTTTAGAGATCATAGGGAGGGCCACGGCCATAGTCATGTGCGACCATGTGGCGCTATCGCGATCATGGAGGCCTAAAAATGGCTAACAATCCTCGTCAGTTAGCCCCTGAATTTGAAGTGACAAAGGCCTACTTTCAATGGCATGTTGCTTTGAATTCTCAACAGTGTTTCGTCGCTTCGAATTCCCATGTTGCGTTACACTGGTGACAGCTTTGATACGTCTTGGGGAATGAGCAGCATGCGCTAGGGAGGATCTCGATGTTTCCGCATCGTGCCCAAGGCCTAGAAGTTGAAGCATCGCCTGAGTGAGCGTATAAATAGCCGTTCCTCTGCTATGTAATCTTCAACTTCTCCACAAATTTCTCTAAGCCTCAAAATCTCTTGTCTTCAAACCTTCTGAGCCAATGGCATCTCCAAACTAGGTTGGCAAAGAAGTTGGAGAAGAGAACGTTGAAGCTTCGGGAGTGCGATGATTCAGCATTGTGCCTTCGTCTCAAGAGGTAACCCTCTCTTGGTAGATTGGCAAGCTTTTTCTCGAGATGCAGTTTTTGTTAAGGCTTTTTGCTCTATGCAGCCGCTTGATACCTCGACTATCTCAAGGAAACACGGCGGGGATGATCTTGGATCATCTGGGGGATCTTCATTGAAGAGGCCGATGCAGCTTGATGAGCTTGCTGCATACCAGGCTTCGTCTCGAGCATCTCTTGAAATGGTGGCTCCGGTGCAGCCCATGGCCAGAAAAGCTTCGCCTCATTCTCCCTTCTCGACCGAGGACGAGGAAGCCTTTGGCCCTGTTGTAGCTGCTTCGCCCTTGTCCTCCTCTGTAAGAACTCTTGACTCTTGGGCTCATCCTGGTTAGTTGGTTCTTACCTTGGAGTATGCTGATGGTCTTCTGTAGAGCCGTGATTCCGGGGAAGAGTTGGACAAGGTGAAGGCCGAGTTGCGGGCCATCCAGGAGGAGCACAAACCCCTTGGGAGAAGTACGCCCAGCGGGGGCTCGACTTGGATTACTTCTTAAAGTGCATCGAGTGCTTGAAGGCAAGTTTTTATCGGGCTAGGGAGACTGCAAGGCTCACTCGACAAAAACAGCAGCTTGTGCGTGAGGAGAAGCACACCGCGGTCGTAACCATCGCCAGCTGTGGTCTCACCATGAAGGATACCCTCGCAAGACTGAGGGAGGTCACGAGGCTCCTTGAAGCGTACGTGGTTGACCCTAAGAAGGACAACTTATCGCTGGAGGACTCCTGCATCCTGGCTGCAAGTTAGACTGACTTCATCTTAGATGCAGTTAGGACTAAGGCCAATCCTTAGTTATAGCACTTTGTATTTTTTATTTTTGCAAATAATGAAAAAATTTAATGAAGAATTAATTTTTCTCATGTTAACTTTTCACTTTCTGTTTATAAATGGCGTCTAGTATCTTCTTAGACCATTGTATTATCTCATTCGTTAGCTTTTGGCCACCATAGAAAGTATGTGCGGTGCGTGCGATCACGGAATGACTATCGTGATCATGGAAAGGTATGTGTGGTGCGTGCGATCATAGAATGACTCGCAATCATGAGATGATTGTTGCAGCGTGATCACACACGATCATGAAAGAGACAATCTTTATCTGCTAGCCCCCAAAGTCGAAAAAAAAGGCTTCCTATTCATATAAAAAGGCGTTTTCCTTTTGAAAAATGTGTTTTAGCTTCTGAAAAGGCGTCTTGTCGGTTCGACTTCCTATTGAATGCTCATGGGACTGTGAGTGCGCTTGTCAGGTTTGTTTTGACATGCATTTAATGCGAAAAACACCTTTAATTTTTTGCGCGACGTGACCTGTGGCAAAGGAACCGAGGGAAGTGGGTTTTTAAACACTTCGTCACAAGCCCTAGCTTCTTACAGAAGGTCCATCGAAATATCCAAGCTTTTTGCAAAGTTCTTGGTTGAGTCGTAGGTCATAGCCGCCATTGTCGCTTCATTAAAAAGCCATCTTGATGGCGTGTTGGACAAAATCCAATCATCAATCAGAGCAGAGTTTGCTAGCATTGGAGGCTGATGGTTATCTTCCCTCTAGGTCGCTGATATTGTGGTGGCCTACTGGGGACAACGAAGAGAGCCCTGTAGTGTAGGAGGGCGAGCTGGTGATGTTTGAGGACTTTTTGCGCGCGGCTTTTGTCTGCCGGAGAGTGAATTTTTTGTGGGAGGTTCTTGCCCATTTCGATTTGGAGCTGGTGAACCTGAATGCCAACTCTGTGTTGATCCTCACCGCTTTCCAACATTTGTGCGAAGCATTTTTGGGTGTTTTGCCCAGTGTTGGTTTGTTCCTCCAATACTACTTTTCGGCGATGTCAAAGCGCAAGGCGGCACCGGGTTGCGTTTACTTTCGCCTGCGGGAGAAGAAGGACTTTCTCCCATTTCCCCTGCGCAATTCAGTGCACAAGCGGTACCAGAGGTGGTTTTACTACCCTTGACGAATGATGTGGCCCCTGCCCTTGACGAAGAGCAGAAGAAACAAGCCCAGGCATTGAGGTGCCTCATAGATGTGGGCTTGACTGCTCGGGACGTGATCCTTGATTTTGTAAAAAATTACATTAGTACTTTAAAGAAGAGGGATCACCCCGCGTGGGAGATCAAGGCCAAGGAGGATGGTATGAGGGATGGCAGCCCTGGTACGTTGACATGTCACTTGCTTGTTGATTTGTTTGTTTAGGATGAATTGGTGAGCATATAATGTTGTCCAGAGTTGTCCTCTTCCGATGTCACGGTTAGAGCCAGTTATCTATTGAAGAATTTTAACCTAGTTGAGGAAGGCGATCCAAGTGCGCCGAGGCTGGAGAGTCTTGTTGGGAGCCGACGAAGTGTTACAAGCGCGCAAAAAGGTATTCTCTGTTCAACCAACTGGGACAGATCTCACTGTTGGTGTAAGGTTAACTAATGAACATGTTGATTTGTGCAATTGGCTGAGGGCCAAGTAGTGGCGACGAAGAGGCCCTTGGCCGATGAAGGTCCTTTTGGTGGTTCCTCAAAGAAGGCAAAGAGGACCCCGAAGTCCAAACAGCCCAAGGCTCCAGCTTTCAGTAAAGTGAAGGTGCTAACTGCTGGGGTGGCTCTGTCCGAGGCAACCATGACCAGTGCAAAGACGGCCGTGATAAACATTTCTACCTCTTTCACCCCAACAAGAAGGATGGGGAATGATGTTTTGCCTGTACAGGGGGAAGGAAGCGAGGAGGAGGACGACAAGACTCCCCAAATCCTTCGAAGGGGAAGGTTAGTAGAGCCGCCGAGGAAACCTGTGCTCAAGGCGCTATCTTCGCTGTTGTCTCCCCAAAGCGGGGGGTCAAGCTCCCAAAATCTTCTGGGGCTTGGCATCAGGTAAATGGTACTCTTTAGCTAAGTCGCAGTTCCTGGCTAGGAATAGTTTTACCAATTGTGTTTGAAATGGACAGGACTCCTTCGACCATGGTTGCAACTACCCTGGAGAGTGAATCGGAGACCACCATGGTTGAGGGGAAAGATGCTGCTGGTACTACTGGCGATATACCGCTGCCTAATGTCATTGATGAAGTGCTTGTGGAGACCTTTGTGTATCGAACCCGCTGATGACAAGGGAGCTAAGGCCATAACGGCGACAGCGACGGTGAGCACGGACATTGACACACTTTTCATGTCGTTGGTCAATGTGGACACACAGTGCCCTGTGCCGAAAATAACTACCAAAGCTCAGAGCTCTGGGCCGGTACGTAGTGATGTGCCTTCTTCGAGCCAAAGAGTTGGATCGGAGAAATTTTTAGAGGATCTTTTGCAGGATCTTTTATAGGTAAGGGAAATTCGTACTCCAGGTTATTCAGCATGCATCTGAGTTTTCCTTAAGACCTGCCGAATGTTTGTCTGCAGAACTCTGCTCGTAGTGCGACCATGGTCGGTCTGCTAATAGAGCATTTGAGGGAGCATTTAAGGGTCATCCAAGCAGAGAACGACCTCATAAAGCAGCAAGTGCCTTGCTTTACTTTAATCCTTGTATGGACCAAAACGTTAGTCTCTAGCCTATCGCAAGGAAAGCTTTGCCTTACTAGAAGAGATGGCCACAGTAGGCAACAATGAAGGGGTTGTGGTGGCTGAGGCTCTGAGGGAGAAGGATGAATAACTCTCAAATGCCCCCACATACATGGAGGAAAAGACACGATCATATGATGCTCTCCAAGGAGAAAAAAAGAGCCTTACATCGGCATGCAGTAAATTGCAAGCTGATGTCGATTGTAAGCTTCTCCTAGTAGAAGTTATCATTGCTGAGTTGATTTAACGAATACATGATCTCAAATATGTTTCTTTCCTTGATGAGGTCAAAGACAAAGAAGTCGCAAGCTGACTGAGGACAAGGATGAATTGGAAGAGAAGTTTATCAGGCGTGGACATGACCTGGAGAAGCTTCACAACATCATTAACCAAGTTCGGTCAGCCAGCGACAAGGACAAAGAGAAAACAGAGAAAGTTCTTAGTGAGAAGGAGAGTTTGGAAACGAACATCAAATATGGCTGCCTCACTGAGAAAAGTACTTTGGCCGTCCTCACACGCATCCTCTCTAGCATGAATTGGACTTTGAATTTTCTGGAGTTGGTCACCCTGTGGCGTGATTAAGACCACTCTAGCCCCTGAGTTCAAAAAACCGCAAGAACCATCGAAGTACATCATCCAAAGGTCGTTTGTGGACAAATCTGTCGGTTCCTATGGAAGTGGCTCAAGATTAGTACATTCGACCACAAAATCATCAAGAATTTGAGATTTGATTGCCACGCGAGTAGTGAAGTGGAGGTCAAACACTCCCAATTAAACTGCCCATTTCGTGACTCGACCAGTTGCTTCTAGATTACGGAGTATGTCCCCTAAGGGAAAGGACGATGGCACAAAGATCTTGTGCACTTGAAAGCAATGTTGCAACTTCCGGGAAGCCATTAAGAGGGCATAAAGTAGTTTTTGGACCTCGCGGTAATGCTCCTTTGGTCAATTGAGTACTTCATTGACGTAATAGATTGGTTGTTGCACGCCATCCCGTTCTGCGATCGGTACTGCATTGACCGCGCTTGGGGTTGCGGCTAAGTAAATGAGTTGTCTTGACCGTGCATGGGAGACCAACACTGGAGCCTTGGATAAGTACTCCTTGACTCCCTGGAAGGCTTTTTCAGCTTCATCTAACTATTGGAAACCATTTTGCTTACATAGTACCTTAAAGAAAGGTAAGCCATGTTCGCTAAATCGTGATATGAAATGGCTTAGGGCCGCCATTCAACCAGTTAGGCTTTGGACGTCCTTCGTTGAGGAAGGAGATCTCGTTTGCTCAATGGCCCGTATTTTGTCGGGATTAACTTTGATGCCTCGTGAAAATTCAAGAAAACCCAAAAGTTTGCCAGAAGAAACACCAAAAGAGCACTTTTCGGGATTCAATTTGATTCCATGTTTATGCAAATTACAGAAATTCTCAGTGAGATCATTTACATGATTAGAGCTTTGCAAGCTCTTTACAACCAGATCATCTACAAAGTTTCTAAATTAGGCCCTAACTGACATAGAAAGGTCTTTTGCATCAAGCGTTGGTATGTGGAACCAGCGTTCTTGAGCCTGAATGGCATTTTGATGTAGCAGTAGGTGCCCAAGGATGTGATGAAGGCAGTTTTCTCTTCATCTACTTCTGCCATGCCAATTTGATGATAGCATGAGTAAGAATCCAAGAAGCTCAATAGTTCGCAACCCACTGTGGAATCGACCAACTGATCGATGCGGGGAATGGGAAAGTCGTCCTCCGGGCAGGCATTGTTGAGACTGGTGTAATCGATGCACATGCGCTATTGAACAATGGACTTAAGTTCCATTACCGGGTTTGCTTGATGCCTTCCCCTCATCAGTACCCGACACGAATGGAGTACAACTTCGTCAGTCACGGACAAAAAGCATATCATCTTTGCCTCATCAGTACCCAATGACATGGAAAAGTTGATGGAATGGCTTGTGATCACACTTTTGACTTCCTTAGCTTCAGAAAAGTTACGTTGCATGGTAGACAACCCATTCCAATATCCATCAAGGACTTAGTAGGATTTCGACTTTATTTGACATCTTAGAACATAATTGGTCATTTGCTCTCCTTCAACTAACTAGATGAAAGATTTTCTTGCCTCTGATCAGCTTAAAACTTGGAGCAATAGTTTCTGGACAGATAATTGATTGTTCATCAAAATTTGTGATCAATCAGACCGTCAGATTAGAAACTATTTTCATTACATTGCTCGTACGTCAAGCTGGAATTTAGCGAGGCAGAGCTATTTGCAATGGTCTCGATGGTCTTCTTGGGCCCTCCTCCATCATGCTATCCCTTTCCAAGGTGGAAGCAAAACACCATGGCTTGCATTCCACTTTCATTCTGAAAATATTTAGCAACCACTTGCCGAGGATGATTACCCCCTGGAACAAGGGAGGCCACCACCATGGCTTCATTAGATTCTGATCTAGAGGCGATGCACCTCGTTCTAAGTGGTCTATCTGGCACAACAATCTCCTCTAAACCATTTTTAAGAAATGGAATAGGATTAATCCGTTTGAGACCTAGACTTATTTTTCGCACTTGGCTCGCCCAGATTCTAATATGCGGAATAACGGGATCATACTCAGAAATACCGAAACCCAAAGGTTGATAAAAAACACAGCTCAAAGTAATTGCACAACTCTTTATTTCAAAGAGGGCTTTACACATAGAACATTAGGACGCACTCACCTACGTCGATGAATGAACTATAAGTGTCTAAAAGTTAAATAAGTTCTATAACTCTTCGATGATCTAAACTAGACCTATTACAAAGTATTTATAGTCCAATCGTATGAATACGTATTAGACTCAATCGCCTAAACGTTTTAGACTTGGATACTAACTAAACCTAATAGTTAAGACTTGGTTATATATATATTTGGATCAGACTACAATCGCGACCAAAGATCGAATCCTTCCAAAGGTCGCAAACCTTTCCACAGTCATAAACCATTTCGTGGTCGCGAATCTGTTTTGAACTCGACTTGAGATCCTCCCGGATCATGATTGCCCTTTAGAGAAGAAGCCAACTGTAACATCCCAAATTTTGATACCTTTTTAGCTTGCCAGTCAGCATATTTTCATTGGATTCTCGGATGTCTCAACCCCATTTTTGATCTCTTATCTCAGAATTATGATCTTAGGTATGCCACTACCTTAATTTGAAAAGTTGGTAGCTAAACTCCACCTTTCAAACCATTTTCGCATTTCAGTCCAAAAGTATTTCAGATTGATCCTTTTCAGATTTTCTCAGAGCCTGAAAAGGCTAAAAGCCACAAATTAGCTCCAAACATTGATTTGATTCAGGGAATATCTCCCAACTGCTTTTCTTAACAGAATCCTCTTCAGGAAAAATATCAAAATCTCATCCTAGGCTTCAGTTCTCAGCCTCGCCAAAATTCAGTCCCTAATTACCCTATTTACCCTAACCTTTCTGTTTTCATTTTGCTTAAGACCTGATCAAAGACACTTAATCATGTCTTTTATCCTTGTATACCTGCTTGCTGAATTTAGTAAACCCATTTGGCAAAATCAGTTTCAGCCGAAACCAAGTATATCTCCAGATTTACTTTTCAGTCCAAGAAACAAGTTACAGAAATTACAGATCGGCCCAAGTCTTCTTTTTCAGCCCCTTCTTTTGACCAGCCGCTACTGTTTCGATCAGGCCATGAACTTTCGACAAGGGCTCGGCCAGCAGCCGTTTCGACCAGAGGCGCCACCGCGATCCTCACCACCGGCGAGCATTCGTCTCCACCTATGGTCGTGTCCGACGTGTCCGCGCGTGGTGCTCACGTCGCACCAAAACCTTCCACCATAGCAACGACCGACAACCACCAGCAGCGCTGTTCATTTTGTGCACGCGCGTGCGTACTACTGTCAGAGAATTTTTGCCACTTCGCCGCCATGCCGAAGCCAGCCACCCCGTCGCCCTGCTCTAGTCAGATTTGGTGCGATCTTCTCCTCTAGCAGAGTCGCTGCTGCGTCCCAACACCGTGCACGCCATCTCGATCCTGCCTCTGGCTCCAGTCATGCGTATCCTGCTCGATACGCTTCAATTCTCGAGAGCCCCAGCCCATTGCCTATTTAAGCCCATTCCCTCGCCCAGAGTTTCTTCACACCACTCCAACAGTCACAAAGTTCCAGCCCCCGCGTTTCTTCTTCGTCTCCGGCGAGCCAATGGAGAGGAGCATTGTGCAAGCCCGTTCAGCTGCACTAGACCCCAAATTGATCACGCCGGTGAGTCCCTCTCGTCCTCCTCTCTGTGTCGTAGCGTGTCGTGGTATTAAGAATACCCCGGCAGGTTTTGAAGACGATCCTAGCGAGGATTACGCAGCGCGGGTTGACCGGGTGACCGGTCCTCCCCCGCCGGACAAACACAAGAAAAGACACGAGGATTTATACAGGTTCGGGTCCCGGTGGGGGCCCTAGTCCTGTCGACGCGCTCCCGACCGGAGTCGGCTGGGGAGGCTCTCTCCGGGGGAGAGGCTTCCGGAGCACGGCTGTGAGATTAGCTATTCCAAATAATAATGAACTGCCCTTTACAACAGAGGGGTACAAGGGCTATTTATAGCCCCAAAAAGAAGCGAAAAGCCTAAACTACCCCGGAAGCCACCGTCGGATCGAAGGGTAGGACCGTCCTTCTTCCGGTCAAACGTCTTGGATGCTTGACAGGTGGTCGCTGATTCCCGAGGCGTCCCTCGCGTGACCTGCACGTGATAAACAAACAGGGATTTTACCTTTTAGGAGGGCGGTGACGTCCGGGACTCCTTCCGGAGAGCAGGGTCCCGGGAGCCCAAAAGGCGGCGCCCGGGGCAGGCACCAGAGGCCACTGTCCCCGGGCACATGGCGGCGCCCGGGCCATGCCCGGGGGGCACGGTCCCGGGGGCCAAATGGCGGCGCCTGGGGCAGGCACTGGCGGCCACTGTCCCCGGGCAGATGGCGGCGCCCGGGACATGCCAGGGGGGCACGGTCCCGGGGGCCAAATGGTGGCGCCCGGGGCAGGCACCGGGGGCCACTGTCCCCGGGCACATGGCGGCGCCCGGGGCATGCCCGGGGGGCACGATCCCGGGGGCCAAATGGCGGCGCCCGGGGCAGGCACCGGGGGCCACTGTCCCCGGGCACATGGCGGCGCCCGGGACATGCCCGGGGGGCACGGTCCCGGGGGCCAAATGGCGGCGCCCGGGGCAGGCACCCGGGGCCACTGTCCCCGGGCACATGGCGGCGCCCGGGACCGGCCCGGGGGGCCAAATGGCGGCGCCCGGGACATGCCCCGGAGGCACGGTCCCGGGAGCCTAAAAGGCGGCGCCCGGGGCAGGCACCGGAAGCACGGTCCCGGGAGCCTAAAAGGCGGCGCCGGGGGCAGGCACCGGAGGCACGGTCCCGGGAGCCTAAAAGGCGGCGCCTGGGGCAGGCACCGGAGGCACGGTCCCGGGAGCCTAAAAGGCGGCGCCCGGGGCAGGCACCGGAGGCACGGTCCCGGGAGCCTAAAAGGCGGCGGCCGGGGCAGGCACCGGAGGCCACTGTCCCTGGGCCAATGGCGGCGCCCGGGATATGCCCGGGGGGCACGGTCCCGGGAGCCTAAAAGGCGGCGCCCGGGGCAGGCTCCGGAGGCCACTGTCCCCGGGCAATCATGAACTTACCTGGACTTGACCGCGTGGAGATTTCCCCCAACAGCAGCCCCCCATGCCCTCCGGGGACGAAGCTTGAGCCCCCGGAGGCAATGCTTACGGTACCGGGAAAATCTCCGGACGAAAACTCCGGACGAAAATCACTGGAGCCCCGGCGACGCTTCGGTTTCTGTGCCGGGCGCTTTATGGCTGCGCCGTTTTCGCAATAAATGCACGCGCGGTTCGAACCGGCGTCTCGATTTACGCGCCTGTCCCTTCGTTTCCCGCGCACGGTTTGAATTTCAGTGGTACAGATTGCCCCGAGGGGGCCACGTGGCGCGCATCTAGATCACGGCCAACCTCTATAAATAGGGCCCTAGGGGGCCCCGGAAGCTCATTCCAAATCTTCAACTCCAGCTTCAGCTCTCCCGGTAGCGCTCTTCCGGTAGCTTCTCCGGTAGCTTTTTCCGGTAGCGAGCGTCCGGGAGTTGTTGACAGCCACCTGAAAACCTAGCCACCGAGAAACAAAGAACTCACCTAATGGATTTCCTTTGGGCCTCCGAGTTCTCGGCCTCGGACGCGGAGTCCCTGGTCAAGAAGGGCGTCGTCGAAGAGGGGGACATCCGGGTCCCCCTAAAGAAGGACGGAGCCCCCCGCCCCAGGCCCGAAGAGGTCGTGGCCTTCGAGGCCTTCCTCGAGGCGGGGCTCCGGCTCCCGGTGCATCCGATGCTCCGGGAGTTTCTCAAAGAGTACGGGGTGGCTCTCAACCACCTCACCCCGAACGCGCTCGTCCGTATGGGCCTTTTTATATGGCTCTACGAGACAGCGACCGGGCGGCAGCCCACCCTCCGCGCCTTCCGGTACTTCTATGAACCGGCGGCGCGGAGCTCCCACCTGGTGAAGGGAGGACCGAAGTCCCCCTTCGGCTCGGTGATGGTCCAGATGCTGCCCTCCCGGGTGGCGGACTACCCGGCGGCGGCCTCCCGGCACCACTGGGGGGACTGGCTCCGGAGGTGGTTCTACCTCCGGGTCCGGGACGAGGCGGTGGTCTACGCCCCGGAGCCTCCCACCTACAGCCGGTCATCCGCACCGAAGCCGCCGGTGTGGACGGACGAGGAGTTCGAGCTCCTCGGGAAGGTGGTGTTGGCGAAGAAGGCCCGCTCGATGCGGGACGCCGCGGAGGAGCTGGCGCTCCTGCGGCTTTCCCCCTTCTCACGCGGGGGAAGGGGGATCGGCATGGGCCCGGAGTAGCGGCCTCCGGTCAAGCTGGTGACGCGGCGTAAGTCCCCTGCATTTTTGTACTTGCAGTTTTTTTTTATGAGAAATTGACTAACTTTTTACCTCTTGCAGTGCGCCCGTACCCGGCGGCGAGGGACAAGGCGGAGCATCTCCTGGGGAGGTACTTCGCCGACGAACACGAGCGCATCGTGCGCCTCGTGGGGGAGGGGCCTCCCCGGAACTTGGTGGCCGAGGCCTACGGGCTCAGGCTTCCGGAGAGGAAGCCCCTTCCCACCCCCGGGTCTCATAAACGGGGGAAGGACGCGGCCGGGGGCTCGGAGCACAAAAAGCCCCGGGTCCAAAAGACCCCAGCTCCGGCGACGGCGCCGGCGACGACGCCGGTGAGGGCCCGGGACGCGGCTCCCGGAGCCGAACATGCCCGGGCGGCGCCCCGGGCAGAGGCGACGCCTCCGCCCCCGGAGGCCCCCGAAAGGCCCGGGGGAAGGAGGTTGTTGTCGATGGGGCGGGGTCCGATTCGGCGGACTACGCCCCGTCGCCAGTTCGCGTGACGCTCCTCTCGCCTCTCCCGGCGGCATTGGCGCCGGAGAGGCTAGAGGTGAGGTTTTCGGGGGCGGCGCCCCCGCGCCTCTGGTTGATTGATGAAGAGGGGGGGAGCCCCTCAGTCTTCGAGGTCCCCCCGGAGCAGGAGGCTCCGAGGGCCCTCCGGCCTGGGGCGGGGAAAGGCCCGATGATCCCCCCCCGGGCGGAGGTCCCCGCCCAATCTTCGTCTTCGTCTTCGGAGGAAACTTCGTCGACGAAGACGCCGGCGACGCCGGCCGTGCTCCCGGATTCAGAGGTCCGGGGGCCTCTCCCGGCCGCGACAGGAGGGCCGGGCAAGACACCTCCCTACTTCCCGCGGGTGAGGTGGCCCGCTACGCGGAGGGCCTGCACAACCGGAAGGTGCAGGCCTTCGTAGCAGGAGGAACGCTCCACGAGCGTTTTGAGGGGCTTGAGTCCCTCGGAGCCCAGGTAACTCGAGCTCTCAACACTTCGGCTTTTTTCCTGCACTTAACATTTTTCTAACTCTTTATGCATTTTGTAGGTAGCGACTGTTACCTGGGGCCTTGAGCAGCGGGTCACCCGGCTGCTCAAGGAGGCGGAGAGCCGGGCCGCGGCCTGCGTCGAGCAGCGGGAGGCGGCCCTCCGGGAGCGGGACGAAGCTCTTGATGAGCTGTCCCGGGCCCGGGCGCAGGTGCACCTTTCGGAGGGCGCCTACATCCGCCTCCGAGAGGAGGCCAAGGTGCGGGAGAAGGCGCTCCGGGAGCTCGAGAGCTCCAGCGTCCGGGCGCTGTCGGACGCAGGCCGCTCCGTCCGCTCGGCCTTGGAAAGCCTTGGCGTTAGACTGGGCTCCGGGAGCGGCCCGGAGGTGCCCCCGGCGACCCTCGCGGAGGCTGTGCGTTTTCTTAACGCACAAGTCTCCGCCATCCCGGAGGCTGCGGACGTCCGGGCACGGGGTCGGGCGATCCCCGTCATCGCGGCCGCCGCGGGGCTCGTTGACTACCGTGGGGTCGGCGCCCGGGCGATCGGGGGGCGCATCCCCCGGGGCTTCCCGGAGGCCTTCGAGCCAACGCGCCGGGAGGTGGAGCTGCTGGCGGAGGGGTTCTACGATCAGATCATCCGGACGTGGTTCCCGACACCGGCGCCTCCGGCCGCGGATGTCCCTGCCCCGGCCACGGAGGAAGCTCCCCGGGGGGAGGACCCCAATGCCAAAGTATGAGCCTCCCCCGGGTCTTTAGCTAGGACCCCTTTTTATTTTGTTAGACATTTTGATTCCGGTAGCTTCTTAGGAGAAGCCCCGGGCACTTGTACAAAAACATTTTGCAATGAAATATATTAGAAATTTTTCTAAGTCTTTGTAATGAAATGTTACCAGGGTTCCCGGGGGGTTGCTCCCGAGCAACGGTCCGGGAGAGGCTCTCCGGGGGATGCCCAAGCGGCTTTGATTTTGCTGAGCTTTGTCTCCGGGAGGCGCGACGGCGGTACTGCCCGGGAGCCTGTCCGGTTGAGGTGGCGCCCGGAATGGCACTTGGATAATTTTGACAACAGCCGTGCTGAATTAACTCCCCCGCGCCCGAAGGCCCAGATGATACCTCCTCTCTGGATACTTCCGCCGGCTGGGTACGAGTTTTGGCCCGAGGACGTACTTCGGGACTCTCAGCGTCGCGTCCGGGCGCTGTACCGGGACTTGGCCCGGGAGCTGAGGGAGCGCCTCCGGGAGCTTTAGGCGTAGGGGCCTTAGGCTCGTAGAAAATCCCCCGGGTTAGGACCCGGGTTGTATCATTTCTGAAACCCACCGGAGGGGGAAGATGTCCTCCGGGTCTACTGATCAATAAAGCACGTTGTTTTTGTTTCCTTTTATTGCGCCTCTTTATTTTCTTCTTGGATGGTCTGGACGACTCATCTTAACAAGGATGAGCTAAGTTTCTTCGTGGGTGACCCGGGGGCCCCCTGTCCCCCCCCCGCCCACAGCGGGCCGGAGGAGGCCTCCGCGCGCTGTGGGGGTAACAGGGTCCCCGGAGGGAGCGTAACCTGTAGGAGAAATATTTTCTAAGTTAGAAAAATTTAAAGTGAGGTTTTCAAGGAGAAGACCTTCCGGGAGATAATCATCCGGTCGCCGTGAGAACGCGGAGCCGGGAATAAGGCCTCCGAGAGGCATTCATCCGGTCGCCGTGAGAACGGGGAGCCGGGAATAAGGTCGCTGGGGACCAATCATCCGGTCGCCGTGAAGACGGGGAGCCAGGAATAACGTCGACTCCCGGAGGAGGAAGATAGATCCAATCAAGCCGCAAGGGGCTGATCTTCCGGTCGCCGCGGGAACGGGGAGCCGGGAATAACGTCGACTCCCGGAGGAGGAAGATAATCCAGAAAGCCATTAGACGTCCCGCTGAGGAGAGCATCTACTCCCGGAGGAGGAAGTGCCCGAAGACGGGTCTTGAGTGTTTGGGCAGGGGACTAGTCTCCCAAAGTGACTCGTTACCGCGGCCGCTGGGGACCGGGTTGCCGCTTACACCCTCAGTCCACGAGGGCTGATCGTAAGCCGCCCTACGGGAGTGCAGGCTCCGTTGTAGGGACTTGTTGGGGCTGGCCCACTTCCTCGCGGGGAGGGCATCCTCACAAGGAGGGCTTCCTCACGGGGAGGGCATCCTCGCGGGGAGGGCATCGCCGCTAGGGGCGGTAACGAGAAAGACCTGCAATGAGACAGTTGAAGAACAAAGGCTATGCATTTATTAACAAAATATACAAAGCCCCCCCTGCGAAACCGCGAAGGGGGGGGAAGGAAGCTACATTGCCCACGGCGGACAGGCCCGTAAGGCTAGACGTAGAACTTGCGAAGTAAACGCAAGTTCCAGGTGTGCTTCAGCTCCTGCTCTTCAAGGTTGGAGAGCTTGTAGGCCCCCGAGCCTAGGACAGCGGAGATCTTGTAGGGGCCCTCCCACTTGGGGGAGAGCTTACCCTGGGCTTGGGGGTCTGTGACGCGCTTGAGGACAAGGTCCCCAAGGTGGAAAGCTCTCTCGCGCACGCGCTGGTTGTATGCGTGCGACATCTCGCGCTCGTAGATGTCGTGGCGGAGGAGCGCTCGGTCGCGTTCCTCTTCCACGAGGTCGATTTCCAGCCGCCGGTTGTCTTCGTTGGCCCGGTAGGCTGCGGTCGTGGCTCCGTTCAGGAGCTCGACCCGCAGCGACCGGAAGCCGATCTCCGGGGGGAGGACTGCCTCCGCCCCGTAGACTAGGGAGAAGGGAGCACGCCCTATGGCCCGGGACGGGGTCGTGCGCATCGAGCAGAGAATGCTAGGGAGCTCCTCTGCCCACGCGCCCCGCTTGGAAGCGGCTTGTTCGAGTCTCCGGCGTAACCCCTGTAGGATTACGCCATTGACCCTCTCGACGGCCCCGTTGCTTTGGGGATGGGCCACTGAGTCGAAGTGGATGACGACCCCCAGGCCCTCGCAGAATTCCCGGAAATAAGCCGAGTCTAATTGGGTCCCGTTGTCCACGGTGATTTCCCGGGGGACACCAAAACGACAAACGACGTTTTTCCAGAAAAACCGCTGAACAGCCCGGGAGGTTATGCTAGCCAAGGGCTCCGCCTCAACCCACTTTGTAAAGTAGTCGACCGCGACTACCGCATACTTGTATCCTCCAGGCGCTGGGGGGAGGGCCCTAAGAGGTCCATCCCCCAGCGCACGAAGGGCCAAGTGATGGGGATAGTCCGCAGCGCTACAGGGGGGAGATTCGAGCCCTTGGCCATCTTTTGGCATGCTTCGCACGCGGAGACAAGGTCTCGCGCGTCGCGCATGACTGTAGGCCAGTAGAAGCCCTGCCGAAGGGCCTTGGCTGCGATGGCATGCGGGGATAGGTGAGAACCACAGCTCCCCGCGTGAATGTCTTTCAGGAGTTGAAGTCCCTCCGACCGGGGGAGGCAGCGCAGGAGGGCTGAAGCCCCCCGCTTGTAGAGCCTTCCCTCCAGCAGGAGATATGCCCGGGCTTTGGCCCGGAGGCGCTTAACCTCGGTCTCATTGGGAGGGTCCCCCTCCCCCTTGATGAAGGAGATGAGGGGATCCATCCATGACGACGGCCGGACGATCTCGGCGACCTCCAGGACCGGAAGCTCGGGGCCTGCGTCCGGGGAGGCCCCCGAGGGCTTCGTGATTGTTTCCAAGAAGGCCCCCTTGGGGAGCTTTTCCCGGGCGCTTGCCGCCCCGGCCAAAGCATCAGCCCGGTCATTCTCCCTTCGCGGGATATGCCGGGCCTCAAGGCCGTCGAAGTGTTTCTCCATCTTTCGTACTTCCTGCAAGTAAAGACTTAAATTTGCGTCATGGCACAGGTAAGACTTGTCCATTTGGCAGACAACGAGCTGAGAGTCTCCCTTTACTAGGAGGCGTCGGATCCCCAGGGAGCGCGCGAGGCGCATCCCGAGGAGCAGAGCCTCGTATTCGGCGACGTTGTTGGTTGCGGGGAACTCGAGCCGCGCGGCGTACTCGAGCTCCTTCCCCTCGGGGCTCCGGAGGACTACCCCCGCGCCAGCCCCAGCGAGACACAGCGACCCATCAAACAGCAGGGTCCAATGGTCACTGCGTCGGGGCGGCACAGGGAGATCTTCGTCCCCGGACCCAGAGGCGGGAGTCCATTCCGCGACGAAGTCGGCGAGGACCTGCGACTTGATTGCAGAGCGGCCGGTAAGGGACAGGGAGAAGGGGGCAAGCTCGGCCCCCCACTTCCCAATCCGGCCGGTGGCTTCTTTATTCCGCAGTACCTCCCCCAGGGGGAGGGACGACGGAACGGTGATGGGGTGCCCCAGGAAGTAGTGCCGGAGCTTCCGGGATGCCATGAGGAGAGCGTAGCAAATCTTCTCCATCTCCGTGTACCGAGTCTTGGCCCCCTGGAGGGCTTCACTGACGTAGTACACGGGACGTTGCTGCCCCCCTTGCTCCTTCACCAAAACCGCGCTGACGGCGACGGGGGTCGCGGCGAGGTAGAGGAGCAAGGGCTCCTCCGGGGACGGACTCACGAGCATTGGAGGGCTCGAGAGGTACTTCTTGAGGTCGTTGAAGGCTTCCTGGGCCTCGGGGGTCCAGCGGAACCCCTCAAGCCCTCGAAGGATCTTGAAGAACTGGAGGCCCCGCTCCCCCGAACGGGAGATGAAGCGACTGAGCACGGCCAGGCGGCCGGAGAGCCGCTGGACATCTTTGACGGAGCGCGGCGGGGGCATGTCTAGGAAGGCCCGGATCTTCTCGGGGTTTGCCTCAATGCCCCGCTGGGACACGAGGAAACCCAGGAGCTTTCCCCCGCGCACCCCGAAGGCGCACTTCTCCGGGTTGAGCTTAAGCCCGAACGCGCGAAGGTTGCGGAAGGTCTCTGTGAGGTCGTCGATGTGGGAGGCTGCACGGGGACTCTTGACTACCGCATCGTCTACGTAGATTTCGACGTTGCGACCGACTTGATCTTTGAAGACCAGCGTCATCAGGCGCTGGAAGGTGGCTCCCGCATTCTTGAGCCCGAAGGGCATGTGGCGGTAGCAGAAGGTTTCGAGGGGAGTTATGAAACTCGTCTTTTCCTCGTCCCCCTCCACCATCCGGACTTGATGGTATCCCGAGTAGGCGTCTAGGAAGCTCATCAGCTCGCACCCCGCGGTGGAGTCAACGAGCTGGTCGATCCGCGGGAGCGGGAAGTTGTCTTTGGGGCAAGCGCGGTTAAGGTCGGTGAAGTCCACGCACATGCGCCACTTGCCAGTTGATTTCTTGACGAGGACGGGGTTTGCGAGCCACTCGGGGTGCAACACTTCCCGGATGAACCCCGCCTCTCGGAGCCGGGCTATCTCCGCCTTGATGGCTTCTTGACGTTCGAGGGAGAGCTTCCTCAACTTCTGCTTGATAGGGGGGTGACCGGGTGTTACCGCGAGCTTGTGTTCAATAACCTCCCGGGTGACGCCCCGCATGTCCGAAGGCTTCCACGCAAAAACATCGGAGTTTTCGCGCAGAAAGGCTGCGAGTTGCGCTGCATGGTCTTGGGGGAGCTCTGCCCCGATTTGGACAGTTTTGTCCCTGCTGCCCGGGGACAGCGGGACCTTCCGGTGGCCCCCTTCCGGACGCGGCTTGAGGAGGGGCCTCCCAGGGGATGGCGCAGCGACGTCTACATTCGGGGGGGGAGCCTCCCCCCCGGGTGCCTTGATCAGGTTGACGCTTCCTATTGTGGCAGCAGCCCGCTCGTATAGGGCACGGGCCATGTCTTGGTCCCCCCGGACGTTGATCACGCCATGCGGCCCGGGGATCTTCATCCACAAGTAGTTTTGGTGGGTGGCAGCCCCCAGCCGATTGATCGTAGTCCTCCCCATAATCACATTGTAGGAGGAGGGGAGGTCCACTACGTCGAAGCGGACTAGCTCGGTCCGGTAGTTCTCCGGGGTGCCGAAGGTGATCGGGAGATCTACCTTGCCCACGGGGTGGATCGCCTTCCCTGGGACAAACCCTTGCAGAGGCCCTGCCGCTGGTTGCAGGAGCTTCTCATCCACCTGCATTTCCTTGAAGGTTTTGAGGAACAGGACGTCGGCGGAGCTTCCGCCGTCCACGAGGATGCGGGCTAAGTGGCAGTTGTAGATTGTCGCGGAGACAATAAGCGCGTCGTCATGGGGGAAGCGAACCCCTCGCGCGTCTTCCGCCGTAAAGGTGAGGGGGACGTCCGACCACTTGGGCGGCACGGACGCGTGTAGCACCCCCACTACCTTAACTTCTCGCGCATACTCCTTGCGCTGGCGCTTGGAGTCCCGCCCGGAGGCGGAGCCCCCTACGATGACGTTGATGCGGCGCTGAGAAGTTTGAAAGGGGAGAGCGTCTGAAGGCTCCCCCTCCTGCACCTGTTGCCCCCCCGCGGGAGCGGGAAGGGCCGGGACAGCTGGCCGAGGGGGCAAGGAGGCCGGAGTCCCCCCCCTGCCCGCGCTGGTCGAGGAACGCCGCGAAGTGCTGCAGCAGCTGGTGGCAATCTCGGGTGGCGTGGGTACTGGACCCGTGGAAGCTGCACCACGGTCCTTTCCGGCTTCTCCCCGCGGGGCCTTCGCGGCCGCGCGAAGACTGTCCTCCCCCATGGCCTCTCGGCTTGGGAAAGGGGCGGTTGCCCTTCGGGGGGTCGCGCGAGCCACCTCGGCCCTCGAGGACAAAAGTGTCCCGAGGCCGTGGTTCGCTACGGCCCCCCTGCCTGGGGTGCCTGGGGGGATCCCGGGCCCCCCGCTCGGCGGGGGCAGGAGCCCCCTGGGTCTTCTTCCAGATATCGTCTTCCTCCGCGCGAGCGTACTTTTCGAGTACGTTGAAGAGCTCGTCGGCGGAGGAGGGGCAGCTTCGAGAGAGTCTTCGGTGGAGTTACCTCGGGAGGATCCCACTTTTGCAGGCTTCGATCACTGTGGAGTCCGGGACGTGGGCCACTTTGCTTTTTACTTGGGCAAAGCGCTTGAAGAAGCTTCTGATGGTCTCCCCGGTTCTCTGGCGCACTGTGTATAGCTGTGAAGAATCCAGGGGACGTACGTAATTTCCCTGAAAGTTGGCGCAGAACTCCCGCTTCAGCTGCGAGAAAGACTTGATGGAGCCCGCCTTCAGATTGTAAAACCAGGAGCGGGCAATGCCGGTGAGGTAGAGGGGGAAGACGTTGCATTGGACGCTCTCGTCCCCCCCCCGCCGCGGAGATGGCTGTGGAGTAAATCTGCACGAACTCATAAGGATCTGCCTCGCCATTATAATGCTCGATGTGCGGGGGACGGTAGGGCCGCGGCCATCGGATGCTGTGGAGTCTTCGACATAGAGGCTGGTTCGCCCCCTGCACTTCCCGGGGGGAGCCCCAGTCACTGTCTTTTTTAACGGGGGACGCCCCCTCGTTATCCGAGTCAGGTAGCGGCCCAAGAGGGCCGCCAGAGTGGTGGTGACGACGCTTCTCTTCCGGGCCGGGACTGATTTACCGGACGTCCGGGCTTCCCTCCGAGGAGGATGGTTCTTCGGCGGGTCTCTTCCCCCGACCGGTGCGAGAGCGAGGCTCCCTGCGACAACGACCGGGGGGAAGCTCTTCCCCGCGGCTGGGAGAATGCATTCGCTCGACCTCCCCCCAGGAGAAGCGGACCTGCTTCGTCGGGGGAGGGAGCTCCTGCACTGTAGCAGCCGGCCCGGAAGCTACCAGGGCCTGCTGGGGAGAGCCCCCTGCGATGGCCCCCGGGACCGGAAAGGGGGGAGCCCCTGCACCATCCGGAACCGGGGAGGGGGCGCCCGGGGCGGCGTTAGGATCCGAAGAGGGGGCCCCTGTGGCAACGACCGGGACTGGAAAGGGGGAAGCCCCTGCGACATCCGGAACCGGTGGGGGGTGAGCACCCTCGGCGACGTCCGGGGTTGGGGAGCCAATGCGGGGGGAAATTCGCTGAGGCACGGGAGCTGCTCTGTCGACCGGCCCCGGTGCGGTAAACGCAACGCGAGGGGCGGGACTGGCTCCCGGCGTAGGAATAACCCCCGGCATGAAATGACCCCCCAGCCCCGGAAGCGGGCCGGGGACGGGGTACCCCCCTGGTGCCACGAAGGGCCCGGGCATGAAAAAGCCTCCCGGCACTGGGACAGGCCCGGGTGCCGAGAGGTGTCCGGAAGTATATCCCGCAGGGGGAGGGAACCCCCCAGTGGGATCATACGGGGTAGACAGCCCCCCCGACGCCGGAGGGGCCGCTGGGTATCCCATGAACGGGGGCATGATCCCCGGATACGGGTGCGGCGAAAATGTGGGGGCCGAAGGCCGCGCCAACACACTAAGGAGCTCGTCCATAGAGCGCTGGGCGCGGAGCTGGCCCTCTACGAGAGCCTCCAGCAGGGCGTCCCGGGGAGCCGGGGGGGCCGTCGGGGGGAAACTCATCCTGGCCGAGGTCCCCGCGGCCTCCGGGAGGGACCCGGAGGTGGAGGCACCTAGATTGAGAGGAAAGATGGGAGGCGGTACCTGGGAATGGACGGCACCGGACGGAAGCGCCGGAACAGCAGTGTCCCGGACGGGCGGCGCCAGGTCGCTAGGACCGGCGTCACCGGGAAGGGCGCGGGCCCTTGTTCTCGGAGGAGCCATGGCGATTCGTCACGGGTCCCCACGGTCGGCGCCAACTGTCGTGGTATTAAGAATACCCCGGCAGGTTTTGAAGACGATCCTAGCGGAGATTATGCAGCGCGGGTTGACCGGGTGACCGGTCCTCCCCCGCCGGACAAACACAAGAAAAGACACGAGGATTTATACAGGTTCGGGTCCCGGTGGGGGCCCTAGTCCTGTCGACGCGCTCCCGACCGGAGTCGGCTGGGGAGGCTCTCTCCGGGGGAGAGGCTTCCGGAGCACGCCTGTGAGATCAGCTATTCCAAATAATAATGAACTGCCCTTTACAACAGAGGGGTACAAGGGCTATTTATAGCCCCAAAAAGAAGCGAAAAGCCTAAACTACCCCGGAAGCCACCGTTGCATCGAAGGGTAGGACCGTCCTTCTTCCGGTCAAACGTCTTGGATGCTTGACAGGTGGTCGCTGATTCCCGAGGCGTCCCTCGCGTGACCTGCACGTGATAAACAAATAGGGATTTTACCTTTTAGGAGGGCGGTGACGTCCGGGACCCCTTCCGGAGAGCAGGGTCCCGGGAGCCCAAAAGGCGGCGCCCGCGGCAGGCACCGGAGGCCACTGTCCCCGGGCACATGGCGGCGCCCGGGCCCTGTCCCCGGGCAGATGGCGGCGCCCGGGACATGCCCGGGGGGCACGGTCCCGAGGGCCAAATGGCGGCGCCCGGGGCAGGCACCGGGGGCCATTGTCCCCGGGCACATGGTGGCGCCCGGGGCATGCCCGGGGGGCACGGTCCCGGGGGCCAAATGGCGGCGCCCGGGGCAGGCACCGGGGGCCACTGTCCCCGGGCACATGGCGGCGCCCGGGACATGCCCGGGGGGCACGGTCCCGGGGGCCAAATGGCGGCGCCCGGGGCAGGCACCCGGGGCCACTGTCCCCGGGCACATGGCGGCGCCCGGGACCGGCCCGGGGGGCCAAATGGCGGCGCCCGGGACATGCCCCGGAGGCACGGTCCCGGGAGCCTAAAAGGCGGCGCCCGGGGCAGGCACCGGAAGCACGGTCCCGGGAGCCTAAAAGGCGGCGCCGGGGGCAGGCACCGGAGGCACGGTCCCGGGAGCCTAAAAGGCGGCGCCCGGGGCAGGCACCGGAGGCACGGTCCCGGGAGCCTAAAAGGCAGCGCCCGGGGCAGGCACCGGAGGCACGGTCCCGGGAGCCTAAAAGGCGGCGCCCGGGGCAGGCACCGGAGGCCACTGTCCCCGGGCCAATGGCGGCGCCCGGGATATGCCCGGGGGGCACGGTCCCGGGAGCCTAAAAGGCGGCGCCCGGGGCAGGCACCGGAGGCCACTGTCCCCGGGCCAATGGCGGCGCCCGGGATATGCCCGGGGGGCACGGTCCCGGGAGCCTAAAAGGCGGCGCCCGGGGCAGGCACCGGAGGCCACTGTCCCCGGGCAATCATGAACTTACCTGGACTTGACCGCGTGGAGATTTCCCCCAACATAGCGTTTAACTTCATCCCGGCGGACCCTGACGCCGGTGATTGCTGGAACTCCCTAAAACCCCTGTTCCGGCAATGCGGTGTGTTTTAGCCCAAATTAGCTCACCTTTCTGTAAGAGCTTATGACCAGTAGAGCCTCCCTAGCAGGCCTGTAAGCTTGGATTTCAAATTTAGCCTCGAATCAAAGCTTTCCCCGAATCTAACTGCCACCAGGATCTGGCTCACGTCGCCAGGCCACGCCGGCGACCCTCCGGTCAAATTGGCCGTGTCTGTAGCTTCCTCTTGTCCCCCTCTCACTCTCCAAGCAAGGAATTTACTTCAATCGCCATGTGTCAAAAACCCCCAAATCCAGTGCCTTCTTCTCTAGCGCCGGTTGCCGGATTTTGTTCTCGGCCGATCTAGCCAGCACCACCTTGTCTCTTAGCTAGGTCTCAGCCCCCTGAGCATTTCGTTCCACTAGCCCGATCTCTAGAAATACCCAGATTGGAAGTTGTGCCCTTGCTAAGTTCTTGTCCAGGACTGTGCCTGTGCCATGTTGCCGCCGTAGTTCATCGCCGCCGTTCATCGTGTTCCTGGCATCCTCGCCAACCTCCTAGACATAGTTGGCGAAGTGTTTGAGGCCCAGAACCAGATTTACCTCTCTGCCCTAGTTTTTGACAGTGTTAGTGTAGTGTCAGTGCATGTCAGCCACTGGCATTAGCCTTGTTTGACCCTTCTGGTTGAGCAATTGAAATGCCACTTTGTCCACTAAGTTCTTGGAGCCATGTTCTACAACTTTATGTACTGTCACATCTTCAGAAAACTCACCTAAAACCAACCTAAGGCTCTGCCTAGCCGTGAACCGAATGTTGACCCTTCGACGTTCGACCTCTTTGAACCTATCTCTTCGAGCAGTGCTCGAGTAACCTTGTCCAGAGCATCTCCCCTGCATACATAATGTATTTTACGTATCATTTCCTATAAAGACTATTTTCTGTATTTTTCTGTGGTGCGATGTGTTGATTTGCCTCATTGTTGTGTGCAGGAATAGAGCAAGGAGCAGAAGAGTCAACAGAAGACTTCGAAGAATCGTCTGAGCAACTAGACCCCTAACTGCAAGGCAAGTCTCAATCCCATGATCATGTCTCACCTAATATTTTGAAATGAAGTATGTTAGTTGTTTTCAAGTATATGCATGCCTTACATTCAAATGAGAAGTTATGTTCAAATAAAGTGGTTAGATATGACCCAAATAATTGTGAAGCCCTTTTGTGATTGAATATCCATGCACGCTTGTCACCCTAGGACATCATACTTAGGCTATGCTTATGCACAAGATTATATGTTAAATGCTAAATGGTCACATGTGTGAAAAGTATGTTCAAAACCCGTTTGTGAAAGAAAATGTGATTGAAATCGATAGTGAGGATGGTTTGATTGGTTGGTGCTGTGTGCGCATTGGGAATGTGAAAGACTCCTTACTAAAGATTCATAAGGGCAAGAACCTTGTGTTGTACTTCTATGCGGCATGAAAAATGTACCAACCACTTGCTCGGTATGGGACGGGCGCAACATAGTAGCTTTCTCAGTATTAGCTTTTCCCTGCAATGGTTGTCGATCCGATTTCTCGAGAGGAAACTGGTGGGCCACAGATGGCCATGAGTGATGTGAGATCAGAAAAATAAGGAGAGGATAAGGTGTAAGAAGGAAGGCACCCTACGGCTGGATTTTGAGTCTTGCGCGACTAAATCTATAGGCTATGTGTCTCGCGGGACCATAGGCCAAGACTAGGAAGAATTGGCTGTGGGGAGTACCCACAATGGTAATGAGGACTGGAATGTCTATTTACCAACCAGGGAATTGTTAATGCTAGGATCGTAAACTGTTGTGTGATCTCGGCCTTGTCACATGCGTAAAAGTTGCATGGAGAGGTACCGACTTGAAAGCTAAGTGATCGGTGGATTAAGGTGGTACACCTTTGCAAAGTTATAAAAAATATCGGATACTCTGAGCTCCCAGGTCATGGAGTCTGCGCGCGGTGGATTCTATCCACGTCGATGCAGCACAAGTAGCTATTGGGAAAGTTTTTAATAATATTGATTAAAGTGGTGACTCATGGAAGACCGCCACGCATAACATTTTCTGAAAATCCAGTTTAGGATTTTGAAAGTCCCGCTTTTTGAAAGAAAAACCTTTTCTTCAAAATTAAGAGTGAAAACCTATTCTATGAACCAAAGAGCCATCCTTTGGAAATTTCCCCCTCATCTATGTACCTGCATTCTTATTTGAGACTTGTTGAGCACTATGTGGACAATGTGCTCACCCTTGCTTTTGCAAACAAAAATTTAGAGGAAGGATTCATTGATCCCGAGTCCTACGGTCTTGAACCCAATATGGAAGATGAAGAAACCGCTCCAGAAGATCCAGCTTACTAGAGGATCACTTACCAAGTTGAGTCTGATGTGGAGAAAGCCCACGCAACACAACTGCAGTTGAAGATGAAGATCGTTGAAGTCCTTTTGCTTGTTGTTATTGTTGTTTTATTCAGTGCCGACCTTTGTGTTGGAGAAAACTCCTTAATTTTGTATCAACACTAAACTGCATCATTTTGGCGCTAGGTTATTGTAATGTTGGTCCTTGTGATCAGCACTTGTTTTATTTACTTGCATTGTTATATAATGCATCTTGTTGTTGTGAGCTTGCAATGTGGCATTCTGAGTGCAACGCACCTGGGCGGTTGCCACTGGATTCCTCAAATGAGGGTCCCACACCAACTCCCATTAGTGACCAACTGTGAAGATGTAGAGAACGACTGGGAGCCTTGGAATGAACACACGATGAGTAATGCTACAATTGTCTGATCGAATGTACGGATAGGCGCTCATGGTGCTTGGCACCTCCGTCATGGATTGTGGCCTTGGTCACTCACAGATAGCCTTCCCCTTGTCGCGGTTGATACCATCACCGATCCCAATGCTTGGATTGCGAAGTTTCAACAGTGGCACTGTAGTGACAAGTTGCATGTCGTTTTCGACTAGTCGTTGTGGTGATCGACTATGTACCTCTGAGAACAGCACGTTGTTTTCTTCGAGCAAGCTCACCAAATAGCCACCACTTTCCATACTCGATGCAGCACAATCCTCCTGTTTAACTGGATGCATCACGCTCAGCACACACTTTGACCATGCATTGACAATCCGTTTCACTTGATTTGCTGTCAACAAGTTCTTGGTGACGACGTGGTCATTTTTGTTGATGATGAACTTGTCCCATCCTGTGTGAGGTCGTACACTTGAGCTCTTTAGTGGTAATGGGCATCACGATCGTACAAGAACGGACTTCCAAAAATCAATTGGCAAATATTGATGGGGATGACATCGCATTGAACCTCGTCGATGTAACGAGCAGATATTGCAAATGTCGGAAGTGAACCATCCTAGAGGATATGGTCGAGGATGATGAATCGTCTGCAAACCAAGTTCTTTTGGCTTCTGGGGTCGAAGATGGCTACGACCACCTCGTGCTTCACCTGTATGTTAACAGTGTGCAATTTCTCTATTGAGTTGTGGTCAATTGATGAACCCGAACCTTTCTAGTTTGGCATTGCCATTAGAGATAAGGTCGTCTCTGCCTTTTCAATCAAATCCAACTGGATGATTTCCTCTGCGAGGGGAACAGAAGTAACCATAGCTGTTTGTGTGCTTGGTTCCTCCCTCCTTGTTCTTTCTGGTCGTAGTTCAGGATGAAGTTTAGAACACTTCTCCTTTGTGTGCCCAACAACATGACAATTCTCACAAGTGTTACCCGTATCGTGGGTACCCTCTCCAGAGCTCATCGTGGTTGAAATCTCCCTCATGTTCTTGTCGTTGTGGGTCTTATTCTTCTTCTCAATCGCCAAAACAGTTGTGCTCGTGGTCGAGATGTCTTGAACTCTGAATAGGCTTTGCTCAGCACTGATTATCTTCTGAAGTCCAGACATGTATTTTCTGAACGTATGGGTGTTGGAAAGTGAGATGGCAAGAACCATTACTTGTCTCTGGAACTGCATCGTGTTGTCCTGGACAGATTGGTCATGCCGTTGGTACAATCGGTGCTAATGATCCCATTTCTCCTCGAGATAATCCATTGGGTAGAATTCTTGTCATAGGAGTTGCTTGAATTGACCCCATGCAAGGTCGTGAGCTTCACCACTGGTGTTCCACCATGTCTTGGTGTGTCCCTTCATCTTCCAAGGTGCAAACTTCACCTTTTGAGTGCTACTGAACCCTTTTAGGTCAAAATAGGTAGCAAGCTGATCGATCCATGAGTCTAGCTTCTCGGCATCGATTTCCTCGTCATATATGGGTATACCAATCATAGCTTCGACCTTGAAATATCCGACAACTAAGGAGGCGTTGACGAGGTCGTCGTCCTTATGGTTGTCTTCTTCCTTGTCGTCTGGCCTGCGCAAGTTTTCACCAGTCTTCACACTCGTAACCTTCCCTACTTCAGGAAGTACGATCATGGCCTGCTGCTTAATCCAAGCAAGCATGGTTTCCATGTCAGTAGAGAGCTTAGCCACTTGATCGGCTAGGTTAGCTTGTATGGAGGTTCCTTCAGACATTATCGGAGATGCGACTACAGGTACTGTCGATTGTTTGCGTGGAGTTTCGCTGGAGGTTTTGTAACCCTGGCGAGTCTTCACCATCCATAGACAATATAGTTGCTCTGATACCAACTTGATCCGTTTCAGACCTAGCCTTGTTTTTCGCACTAGGCTCGCCCAGATTCTAATATGCAGAATAACGAGATCTTACTCAGTAATACCGAAACCCAAAGGTTGATAAAAACACAGCTCAAAGTAATTGCACAACTCTTTATTTCAAAGAGTGCTTTACATGTTGAAGTTAGGACGCACTCACCTATGTCGATGAATGAACAATAAGTGTCTAAAACTTAAATAAGTTCTATAACTCTTCGATGATCTAAACTATACCTATTACAAAGTCTTTATAGTCCAATCGTATGAATATGTATCAGACTCAATAACCTAAATGTATTAGACTAGGAAACTAACTAAACCTAATAGATAAGACTTAGTTATAGATATATTTGCATCGGACTACAATCCCGATCAGAGATCGAATCCTTCCCAAGGTCGCAAACCTTTCCAAAGTCGCAAACCTTTTCGTGGTCATGAATCCATTTCAAACTCAACCTGAGATCCTCCCAGATCAAGGATTAACCCAAAAGCTTGCCATAGGAAGAGAAGAGGAAGACAAATCACAGCAAGAAGAAATATTAGCTACAATGTTGTCCCGAAGCGCAACATTCTTAACTGGAAGAGGAGGAGAGAGAGAGAGACAACGAGGAAAACAAAATGCCTTTGCTATTAGCCAGTTTCTTGAAAAAAAATCTAAAAATCCATGTGACAATCAAATAATTACTACCCACAGCTCGTTTACCAAGAGAAAACTCTGAAAACACAAAAGCAAAATCATTAAGCACTCCACTACTCAGTTTCCTAGCATGAATACCAACCGGTTGCTTAGAAAATTGAGCCTTATAGAAAGCATCCTTTGGAACAAAAAAATGACTTATGTTTGAGTTTAAAACAGAATTTACGTATATGACCATAATTGAAACAACCTGTGCATCTCACCGAAGATGAACAATCTTTTCTAAAATGCTAGGGCTAAACACTTAAAACAAACAAACTCAGACTTGAGATAGGATGACCAACTGGTCGAAAAGGCTTCACACAATTGAGAACAAAATCCTTGTTTGTAAACACCTGACCACTGGACTGAGGACCAGGTGGTTGAAAATCAATTGAAGACTTAGCCAAAAACGCCCGATCCCTGCTTATCAACCAATCCTAATTAGCAGACTGAACTTTTTCTTTACCCTTCTGAGAAGAAATATGAGCAGATGATCTTCTACTAATTAAAGTCCATTCTTTACTTTGTTCAAATGACCACTTAGCAAATTCCAATTGCCAATTAGGTCCACTATTTCTCCACAGGGAAAACGAAAGAGAAAATTGATCATGGATGATTTTCTTAGAATTAAGAATTTTGAATCCCACCTTTTTCCTAGCCACTGAGAAACAAAATCCAAAATTCGAGAATTGAAGAACATTGAAAAACTTAGCAATACTCCAAAAGTGCCAGCTAAAATTTCTCCAATCACCTTCTTCGAAGGTTTGAGAGCTGAACGAGTGATGAAAAGCGTAAGGAAAAACTCCTTGAAATCTCTACAATCATCAAAGGTAACTCCAAAACGGAGAAAAAACCAAACCTCTTTCTCAAAAGAAAAACTGATATTCCTATTCAACTGTCGATGATTGGAACAAGATCCCAAGTCGAACTTACACAAAGTTTGATGGAGATTATTACCCGAGATAATCGCCCATGTCTTTCCATGGTTGCACATACCATTTCATTGTCTCACATGCCTTTCTATGGTCACAGGGTATCACAAAAAGAGCTTAAACTACCTATCATTACCTTTCCATGGTTGCAGAGACCAAGGAAAGAGATAATGGGATGATCTAAGGATATTCTGGACATAACCCATCAAGGATGTTTAATTTTCGTAATTTCAGTAGCTACGGAACTCTATAGCTTCGATGCTTATTGTTGCAGAGTTCATTGTCTTATACATATATTATTATATTACCTGTGGGCATTATGGCCACAGAGACATCTGCTTGTGATCATTCCATGTCGCAGAGACAAAGCTTGATACCAACACATGGTCGCAGTCAATATGCGACCATACTATTGGAGATTTATACATGTTGGGGGAAATCTCCGCGGGATCAAATCCAGGTAAGAGGTGAGGCTCCTGGTGACCTCCATCCCGGGCACCGCCATTTGCCCAGAGGCTCCCGGTGACGGTGCCATTTCGCGGAGACAAGGCCCCCGGTGACCCCCGTCCCGGGCGCCGCCATTTGCCCGGGGGCAAGGCTCCCGGTGACCCTCGTCCCGGGCGCCGCCACTGGCCCGGAGATAAGGCCCCCGGTGACCCCTATCCAGGGCGCCGCCATTTGCCATGTGCCCGGAGGCAAGGCTCCCGGTGACCCTCGTCCCGGGCGCCGCCATTCTCCCGGAGACAAGGCTCCCGGGGACCCTCGTCCCGGGCGCCGTCATCTGCCCGAAGGCAACGCGCGCCGCCATTTTCCTGGAGACAAGGCTCCCGGTGACCCTTGTCCCTGGCGCCGCCATTTTGCCCAGGGAGAAGGCTCCCAGTGACCCGATCTCGGGCACCGCCATTTTCCCGGAGACAAGGGCCCCCGTGCCGGGTCACATGAGGATCACACGAGAAGCGCCTCTGGAATTGGCGAGGACACTTGTCAAGCATCCAAGTCCCTTGACCGGAAGAAGGACGCTAGTGCCGTTCGATCCAACGGTTGCGAGCGGGGTAGTTTAGTCTTTTTGCATCTTTTGGGCCTATATAAGCCCTTGTATCCCTCTCATGTAACTAAGGACAACTCATTTACTCGAAATGACTGAAGTGTTTTTCCAATCTCCTCACTTCCCCCAGGTAATGAGCCATTGTCTCATCGGAGGTGCTGTACTCCTTGTTTACCTGGTTTACGACCAGCTGTGAGTCTCCCCTCACCACTAATCGACGGACTCCGAGGAATTTTGCTGCCCGGAGCCCTGCAAGAAGACCTTCATACTCTGCCGCGTTGTTGGTCGCGACAAAGTGTAGTTGGATGACATACTTAAGCTGTTCACCCTGAAGCGTAAGTAAGACCACTCCAGCCCCCGAGTGTTGAAAACTGCGGGAACCGTCAAAGTACATTGTCCAGTGATCGGGGCATTCCAATTCCTCAGGCACCTGCACGGGTGGCTCAAAGTTGGTCCATTCAACAACGAAGTCGGCCAAGACCTGAGACTTAACCGCCGTGCGATGTGTGAAATGGACATCAAAAGCACCGAGTTCGACCACCCATTTGGCGATTCGCCCAGATTTTTCTGGATTTCAGACAATATCCCCCAGAGGAAAGGAGGAGGGTACAGTGATCTTGTGAGCTTGGAAGTAATGTCGTAGCTTACGGGAAGCCATTAGTAGCACGTAAAGTATCTTCTGGACCTCAGGGTGACGCTCCTTAGGACCATGAAGTACCTCGCTCACATAGTAGACGGGTCTGTGTATTCCTTCCCTATCCGTGACCAGGACAGCGCTGACCGCAAGCGGTGTGGTCGCCAAATAAAGAAGTAACGGTTCTCCTTTGTCGGGAGACACCAACACTGGCGGACTAGACAAATATGCCTTTACCTCCTGAAATGCTTTTTCGGCCTCATCGGACCATGTGAAATTGTGATGCTTCCGCAAGGCTTTGAAGAAAGGTAATCCCCTTTCACCTAGTCGCGATATGAAACGACTTAAGGCCGCCATGCGACTAGCCAGGCGTTGAACATCTTTCATAGTCGAGGGCGACCTCATTTGTTCGACAGCCCTAATTTTCTCAGGATTAACTTCAATGCCTCTGGAACAAACAAGGAAACCAAGAAGTTTTCCTGAAGAAACCCCGAAAGAACATTTCTCCGGGTTTAATTTTATTCCAAAGCGATTCAAATTACAGAAGGTTTCAGTGAGATCGTCCAAATGAGACAATCTCTTGGTACTTTTTACAACCAAGTCGTCTACATATGCTTTGAGATTACACCCTATCTGGGAAAGAAAGGTCTTTTGCATCAAGTGCTGGTACGTGGAACCTGCGTTCTTGAGACCGAACGGCATTCTGACATAGCAGTAGGTGCCGAACGGGGTGATGAAGGCAATTTTCTCTTCATCTTCTTCTGCCATGCTAATTTGATGATATCCTGAGTAAGCGTCCAGGAAGCTCATCAGTTCGCATCCCGCAGTTGAGTCAACCAGCTGGTCGATGCGGGGAAGGGGAAAGTCATCCTTTGGACAGGCACTGTTGAGGCTAGTGTAGTCGACGCACACGCGCCACTGGCCATTTGACTTGCGGACCATGACCGGATTGGCGAGCCATTCCGGGTGATCGACCTCACGAATAAACCCGGCCTTTAGGAGTTTGTCCAACTCCTCTCGGATGGCTTCCTGTCAGTCAACAGCAAAACACCTGAGCTTTTGCTTTATTGGTCGTTGTCCAGGTCGAATTGCTAACCTGTGCTCAATTACTTCCCTTGGGACACCGGGCATGTCGGACGGTTTCCACACAAAGACATCTGCGTTAGCCCGCAGGAAAGTAATGAGCTCGAGTTCCTATTTGTCATCCAGGCCTGATCCGACCCGAATTATCTTCGATGGATCATCTGGGTACAATGGAACTAGTTTGAGTTTCTCATCTGGTCGAGGAGCAGCCTTGATCGCATCGGTGGCAACAGTGGCGACCTGAGCGTCCCGGAGGGGAAGCTGGTCGACCATCTCCAGAGATAGCCGGTCGCACGTGAGTGCCACGTTGCGACTGCCTCGGACCGAGATGACACCTTTGGGGCCAGGCAATTTGCCGCACTGATAAGCATAGTGCGTTGCCAGCATGAACTTAGCAAGAGTTGGCTTGCCAAAGATTGCATTGTAAGCCGAATCACAATCAATTACGTCAAAAGTAACCAATTCTGTTCGGAAGTTATCTGGTTCTCCCAGTGTGACCGGGAGGACCACTTGTCCCAATGGCATCATGGAGGGACCTGGGATTATCCCATAAAACGGATGGATTATGGGCTTAATCTTTGAACGAGGAATTTGCATCTCGTCGAGTGCCTTGACTAATAAAATGTCAAGGGAGCTCCCTCCGTCGATCAGGACCCTTTCGACTCTCGCATTACTAATGATCGGGGTAATGACCAGAGGGAGCCTCAATGGTCGAGTAAGCCCCGCAGGACAATCAGTTAACCTTCTTCTAGTGCCACAAGATTGATTTAATGATCTAAATGCAATGCACTAGAAGATCTCAAATGCACACTCTCCCTAATTCGAGAATTTGAACCCTAGAGTGTATGAAACTTGCTTAAGCTCTCAAGGATGATGACAATGTTCAAATTATGCCAAAAGTTGTGAACAGGGCCGTGCATGGGAGTATATATACCCCACACAATAAATATAGCCGTTACAGGCCGTTGGGAGAAAAAGATCACTTGGCGGTCAGACTGCAGGTATATGCCCGGTCAGACCGCCGCAATTGCAACGGCATTAGACAGGTGCAATAAATGCTCACCTGCCCTTGTCAGGCACGCTCACGGTCAGACCGGAGAAAAATTCGGTCAGACCGTGAAGCTGTCCAGAGATGACATAGTTTCTGGACACTTTATACGGTCTGGCCGATAATTACGGACAGACCGGCCAGACGGTCAGACCGGTCTAACAAACGGTCAGACCGTCATAACACAATACATCAGAAAGATAGATCAAGAAGCTCTAGGAGACTGACCTAGGTCTTAACTACAGACAGACCGACCTTTTAAATGTATACACTAGACTTGATATAATGTCGGTCAGTCCGAAACCCTATTCGGTCAGTCCGTATATTCGGTCAGACTGGTCTAACAAACGGTCAGACCGATTGAGACAGAGTTGAGCAGAATGAGCTGAAACAAGCATTTTCAAAGTATATGACCTTCTAGTATGCAATGCAAGTTGATTTTATGATTTGTGGCACATAGATGAAGTATTTCGTGATACACCACATGCTCCTCTTAATAGTACAGCAACTATCCTGAAATCTGGTCAAAATTCTTCTCTAATCACCTTAGACAGGTAAAATGGAAAAGACCCTATTTCGTACCTTTGCCTCTTTGATCAATGTCCTTTCTTCATCATGAGGCTCTTTCTTCACCTTTCATTAACCTGTTGTTTTGAGTTTCTTCTTGACACAACTTAGTAGGTATCGTTAGTATAGCATTTGCAATTGTCATTAATTACTAAAACACTCTTTAGGGGCCTAGAAGCTACACCCTTGGACGATGTATTTTGACGATTCTCGTAGTTTTCAACACTCAGCGGCTGGAATGGTCTTAATCACGCCTCAGGGCGACCAACTCAAGTATGTCATTCAATTACACTTTGTTGTGACTAACAACGTAGTAGAGTATGAAGGTTTTATTGCAGGGCTCCGAGCAGCCAGATTCCTCGGAGTTCATCGTTTAGTGGTGAGGGGAGACTCACAGCTAGTCGTAAACCAGGCAAACAAGGAGTACAACACCTCCGATGAGACAGTGGCTCATTACCTGGGGGAAGTGAGAAAATTGGAAAAACACTTCAGTCATTTCGAAGTCCAATATATCCCGTGAAAGGATAATATACTCATAGACCAATTATCAAAAATTGGGTCCCCACGCACATCCACTCCGGCAGGAGTGTTCGTTGCACATTTAAAACACCCTGCAATCATAGTTTCGGTCGAGGATGAACATGTGACAATTTGCGTCACCAACCTTGGACATGAAGGAGATTGGACACGACCATTGCGGATATATCTCAAACATGGGACATTGCCCAAGGACGAAACCAAAAATGATTAGTTAGTTCGAAAAGCGCGGCTATATAAACTCCTAGATGGAGCCTTATACAGAAAGGGTACTCAAGGAGTATTCATGAGCTGTATATCTCAAGAGGAAGGTAAATCCCTCTTTAAAGAAATTCATGACAGTGTATGTGGTGCACACGCGTCATATCACATGATGGTCGGAAAAGCATTCCGACAGGGTTTTTACTGGCCTTCAGCACTTGATGATGCCAAGCATTTGGTCAAGACATGCCCACAGTGTCAATTTTATGCAAGGCAAGTTCATCAGTTTGCATATGCCTTACAAGCTATTACTCTAACATGGCCTTTTGCGGTCTGGGGAATAGATATCGTGCGCCCTATGCCCCAAGCGGTCAATAGATACAAGTTCATATTTGTAGCCATTGACACGTTTACTAAGTGGATTGAGGTTGAACCAGTCCACAACATTACCGCCGCTGTGGCGAAGAAATTCTTTCATAAGAATATAGTCACACGATTTGGTGTTCCAAGTCACCTCATTATCGACAATAGTTCCCAGTTTGGTAGTGGTCTCTTTTGGACTATTGCGATGAAATTGGGACCAAAGTGTGCTTTGCTTCTGTAGCTTATCCATAGAGCAATGGTGCCGTTGAACATGCCAACGGCCAGATATTGCAAGGCATCAATAAACGTGTTTTCGATCACCTTAAGATGCTCTCGGGGGCTTGGGTAGATGAACTCTACTCCGTTCTATGGGAACTACGCACCACTTGTAGTCTTCTATGGGTGAGACACCTTTTCAACTAGTATACGGTGCTGAGGCTATCCTACCCACGAAAATTCACATTGGGTCTATTCGTGCGAATCAATTCGATCATTCTTATCAACATGAACAACGTGCCCAAGATATCACCCACCTCGAGATAAAACGCAATCGGGCGCTGATCAAGTCTGCAATATATTTACAAGATTTGTGTAAATACCACAGTAAACGGGTGTGGCCTCATTGTCTGAAACTTGGTTTTGCGGAAAATACAAAACCAATCTAACCACAACAAATTCTCCCCTCAGTGGGAAGGCCCTTATATTGTGGTCTCAATACCGCGACCAGGATCAGCTCGACTAGCGATGAAGGATGGAAGGATCTTGTCCAATACTTGAAACATAGATCAATTACGCAGGTTCTACGTGTAAGTTTTCCATTTCTTTTATCCTTTTCAATTAGCATGAATTCATTAAAAATTATGTGTACTTTTTCTTCGCATTACGTTGTGGTTCGATTTCTTTTTGCTCCACCCTGACGGAGATATGCTCGGGGGTTGGCCACTGATGACCATCCTACTATGATAACCAAGTTGGATTCGCTGGCCGATCTCATGGTCACATCTAGATAATACATCCCTAAATAAGCCGTTTCTAAACGCATACGGGACTTACTAGAATGTTTCTGATCATTCGAGTGGCTGCTGGTTCGTAAGAAACATTGGTATTGTATTAAGATCAGTATCGGTGAGACCAAATGACCATATCTAGGCCAAAACATTCCTTTTATAAACCATTTCTAAACGTATAAGGAACTCACTAGATATTTCCTGATGGTCAGTAACCCATATTACTCCTGAGATTATAATACCATGTCTTCAGTATGTATGATCTCAGGAGGGGGCTAGAAGAATATGACCATAACATAAAACGAAATTAAGTACATTTCTCTCAAAACCTAAGGCATGCATTCGCATATTATAACTGTATGTGTATAGGTACAATTAACATAAGAGGATTGTTGTCCATTACAATAAATCAAAATAAGCCTTGCTCTTTCGAAAGACCTTCGACAAGGGCCTTGACTTCTTCTAAGACAGCTTCAAACTGATCTGCACTCTCGATCTCTGCATCTTCCACCACTAGATTCAAGTTCAGACTGGGGCCATAGTTGACGAGGATTGATACCCGAGTCAGTTCAAATAAATGTACGCCTGGTTCAGCTGGTGCTGCGAACTCAAGTCATTCTGAGGAGCACAGGCACGAGGTCGCAGTCTTTACGCGATCAGACCGTATCTAGTGCGTGGTCAGGAGTTCGTGTGCTATACGCGAACAGAAGACTGTAGATGCTGAGCGGTCAGCCAACATCGCGCGGTCAGAGCACTTTCGACCAGAGGAAGTGAGACTATTATGTCCCTGCGACAGGGATATCCCGAGTATCCCGAAGATTCTTCCTCGTAGGAGGACAACCGTCAGGAGGTTAATACGTGCGGTTATCCACGAATAACACGTGTTAAACCTACGTGGGAGTTAGGAGCGGTTGCCGAAACTGTATCCGAGCAACTGTTCGATGCCGTTGTGACTTGGCACCCTTTCGACCAGTATCAAGGGGTAATCCAATACATCGAACAAAAAAAAGGATCGAGAGATCGATTGATCAAACCAGATCAAACAAAAGCAACTCAAAGACAGTAGTCTAAATTAGATAGCCTTCACAAAGCCTTCCAGGCTTTGTCTTGTACAAACATATAGGGAAAAACTTCGCCTGTGAAGATCTTTTCCATAACTCTGTAAATCCTTTTACTATACATAGTGAAATCCCAACAGGATGTAGGCTATTACTCCCACCATCGAGAGCCCGAACCTGTATAAACCTCTCTGTGCTCTAGTTCTCTTTAATTCATCATACATTCCCGGAGGGACACCCTGAAAGGTCTCACAACCTACAAATTTTGCATAAGTTCGACTAAGGACCCCGAGTCCGAATCGTCGACAACTGGCACCCACTGTGGGGCCTTTCTAAAGGCGTCCTAATTTTCATCCGGAGGTTCGCTGAATTTTGGCTAGAGCATATGATTCCATGAACGATTTCAATCTCAAGGATTATGCACACATTCCGATGCCCTCTCCGAGCGATCCTGTTCCGATGGACGAAATCAGAGGCGAAAATCTCCCAGAGGTCGAATCAACTCTCCAGGTCATGTCCATCGATCAGGAGGCAACTAACGCAAGGTCAGAACCCACCGAGGTTCTTAATGCATTAGAGGGTGAATCCGGTCCGTCGTATGACCTTGCTGAGGGGAAGGATGATATCGACCAGGAAATCAGCTCGGGGTGGTTCGACCCAGACAACCTCCATCGTCTCTTTGATTTCGAGTCTGACTCAGAACAAACCGAGATGTTTTATCCCTCAGCGACCTCTCTCCCTAGACAGTGTGCTGCCTTATCGGAGGAAACTCCGGATCAACGGGCTGCTAGGGAAGAATAGGAACGCAAACAAAAGGAGGATCAAGATCTGAAGCAACAAGACAGCGAACTGCGCAGAACTGCCCTAGAGGCTCTTCAAGATGTGCAGGCTCGTTACGATGCTGCTCCGAGTTCTTCCCGACGATCGCGTGGCCGCAAACACGACCGGACCACTTCTTTGCCTTTAGAGCGTTTCCTGGTGGATGAAGAAACGGTAACACCTGGTGCCCCTAGGGGAAGTACGCATGGTCGGCTTCAATCTATCGCGGACGTCATGCGTAATTTTCCTCCTACGGTCACGGATGCGTAGAAACCGGCCTTCACCAGAATCCTGGCGGAGAGGTTGGATGAGGTCGCATCTGAAGCGACCCCTACGGCTTCTTCCCGGTCGCTAACACATTCCCACAACCGAGGGCATTCTCACTCTGGTTCTGGTCGACGAAGTTACCCGCCGCTTGTACCATCCCGCCAGGACAAGTCTAGGCTGGCACAGGATTCTCATGATAGGGATCGAGTCCCTGTCCACTCTCGCTTAGGACCGCGAGTGGCTTCTACATTGCGTGAGGTCGCTCGCGATCCGATCGAAAGTCACAGGACAGTTCAAGGTCCCTACGTTGGTTGTAAAGCTTTCTCGCCCAGCCTTCATGCAGTCGTTTGGCCGGACAAGTCTAGACCAGGGGCCATAGAAAGGTGTTGGGGGAAATCTCCGCGAGACTAAGTCCAGATAAGATGCGTCACATGGGCCCGGGGACGTGGCCTCCGGTGCCTGCCCCGGGCGCCGCCTTTTGGCTCCCGGGACCTGTCCTTCGGGGTGGGTCCCGGGTGGACGCCGCCTGTTGGCTCCCGGGACCTGGCCTCCGGCGCCGGTCCCGGGCGCCGCCATTTGCCCGGGGACGTGGCCTTCGGTGCCTGCCCCGGGCACCGCCTTTTGGCTCCCAGGACCTGGCCTCCGGTGCTGGTGCCGGGCGCCTCCATTTGCACGGGAACCTGGCCTCCGGTGCCGGTCTCGGGCGCCGCCATTTGCCCGGGAACCTGGCCTCCGGTGCCGGTCCCGGGCGCCGCCTTTTGCCCAGGGAAGTGGCCTCCGGTGCCCGCCCCGGGCGCCGCTTTTTGGCTCCCGGGACCCGGCCGCCGATGCCGGTCCCGGGAGCCGCCTTTGGCCCGGGGACCAGGCCTCCCGTGCATGTCCCGGGCCTCATCGCCCTTCTAAAGGTAAAGTCTCTGGTTGTTAATCACGTGCAGGTCACGCGAGGAGCACCTCGGGAATCAGCGACCACCTGTCAAGCATCCAAGGTGCTTGACCGGGAGAAGGACGTTGCTACCCCTCAATCCGACGGTAGCGTTCGGGGTAGTTTAGTCTTTTTTGCTTCTTTTTGGGGCTATAAATAGCCCTTGTACCCTCAGTTGTAAAGACAAGTGATTCATTATTGGAATAGCCAAAACTCACTAGTGTGCTCCGGAAGCCTCTCCCCCGAGAGGGCCTCCCCAGCCGACTCCGGTCAGGAACACGCCGACAGGACTAGGGCCCCCACCGGGACCCGAACCTGTATAAATCCTCGTGTCAATTCTTGTGTTTCTCCGGCGGGGGAGGACCGGTCACCCGGTCAGCCCGCATCGCGTTTTCTTCGCTAGGATCGTTCACAAAACCTGCTGGGGTATTCGCAATACCACGACAGTTGGCGCCGTCTGTGGGGACTCGTGACAAGACACCATGGCTGCCCCAAGAACAAGGGCTCGCACACTTCCCGGTGACGCTGGTATCGGAGACCCGGCGCCGCCTGTCCGGGACACGGCTGTCCCGGCGCTTCCGCCCGGAGGCTGCCAGGCCCAGGTAACGCCTCACACCTTCCCGCTTAACTTAGGTGCTTCTACCTCCAGGGTCGCTTCCGGTGACCGCGGGGACCTCGGTTGGGACCAGTCTCCCCCCGACGGCTCCCTCTGCTCCCTGGGACGCCCTGCTTGAGGCTTTAGTGGAGGGCCAGCTCTGCGCCCAGCGCTCTATGGATGAGCTGCTCAGCGTGTTGGCATGGCCTCCGGCCCCCACATTTCTGGGTCACCCGGCGGCCCCTCCGGTCTCCGGAGATTTGGCCGCCCCGTATGACCCCGCTGGGGGGTTCCCTCCCCTTGCGGGCTATACGTCCGGACCCTTCCCAGCTCCCAGGCCCGTCCCGGTGCCGGGGGGCTACTTCCTGCCAGGGCCCTTCGTGGCGCTTGGGGGATACCCCGTTCCGGGCCTGTTCCCGGGGACGGCGGCCTATTACGTGTCGGGGGTTTTCCCTACGCCGGGAGCCAGTCCCGCCCCGCGCGTCGCGTTTATCGCACCGGGGGCGATCGATAGAGCAGCTCCCGTGCCTTAGTGGACCTCCACCCGCATCGGCTCCCCGGCTCCGGACACCGCCCCGGGGGCTCCCCCGACGCCGGTTCTGGATATTACAGGGGCTTCCCCCTTTCTGGTTCCGGTCGTTGCCACGGGGGCTCCCTCCACTTCGGTTCCAAACGTCGCCGTGGGCGCCCCCTCCCCGGTTCCGGATAATACAGGGGCTTACCCCTTTCCGGTCCTGGGGGTCGTCAGCTACAGTGCGTAAGCTCCCTCCCTCGGCGGAACAGGTCCGTTTCTCCCGGGGGGAGGTCGAGCGAATGCATTCACCTGACCGGGACTCTCCCCGGGGAGTGCAGGGGGCTAACCACTCCCTATGCCGAAGACTTCGCAGCATCCGGTGGCCGCGGCCCTACCGCCCTCCGCACATCGAGCACTATAACGGTGAGGCCGATCCTTACGAATTTGTGCAGGTATACTCCACAGCCATCTCCGCGGCCGGGGGGGACGAGACGGTACAGTGCAACGGCTTCCCCCTCTACCTCACCGGCATTGCCCGCTCCTGGTTCTACAACCTGAAGGCCAGCTCCATCAAGTCTTTCACGCAGCTCCAGCGGGAGTTCTGCACGAACTTCCAGGGGAACTACGTGCGTCCCCTGGACTCCTCACAGCTGTACACCGTCCGGCAGAGGATTGGGGAAACCATTGAAGCTTCTTCAAGCGCTTTGCTCAAATAAAGAGCAAAGTGGCCCACGTCCCCGACTCTACGGTCAACGAAGCATGCAAAGCGGGATCCTCCCGGGGGAGCTCCACCGAATGCTCTCCCGGAGCTACCCCTCCTCCACCGATGAGCTCTTCAACGTACTCGAAAAGTACGCTCGGGAGGAAGAAGATGACATCTGGAAGAAGACCCAGGGGGCTCCCGCCCCCGCCGACCGGGGGGCCAAGGATCCCCTCAAACGCCCCAGGCAGGGGAGGCGTAGCGAGCCATGGCCTTGGGACACCTTTGTCCTCGAGGGCGGAGGCGGCTCCCGTGACACCCCAAGGGGCAACCGCCCCTTCCCCAAGCCGAAAGGCCATGGGGGAGGACAAGTCTTCGGGCGGCCGGGACGGCCCCGCGGGGAGAAGTCGGGAAGGACTGTGGTGCAGCTTCCACGAGTCCAGTACCCACGCTACCCGAGACTGCCACCAGCTGCTGCAACACTTCGCGGCGTTCCTCAACCAGCGCGGGCAGGGGGGGACTCCGGCCTCCTTGCCCCCTCGCCCAGCTGTTCCGGCCCTTCCCGCTCTCGCGGGTGGTCCGCAGGGGCAGCCACAGGAGGGGGAGCCTTCAGAAGCTCTCCCTTCCAAACTTCTCAGAGCCGCATCAAAGTCATCGTGGGAGGGTCCGCCTCCAGACGGGACTCTAAGCGCTAGCGTAAGGAGTACGCGCGCGAAGTCAAGGTTGTGGGGGTGCTACACACGTCCCCGCCACCCAAGTGGTTGGACATCCCCCTCACCTTCACTGTGGAAGACGCACGAGGGGTTCGCTTCCCCCACGACGACGCGCTCATCGTCTCTGCAACCGTCTACAACTACCACCTGGCCCGCATCCTCGTGGATGGCAGGAGCTCCGCCGACGTCCTATTCCTGAAGGCCTTCAAAGAGATGCAGGTGGGTCAGAAGCTCCTGCAGCCCGCGGCAGGGCCCCTGCAAGGGTTCGTCTCGGGGAAGGCGATCCACCCCATGGGCAAGGTAGATCTCCCTATGACATTCGGCACCCCGAAGAACTACTGGACCGAGCTGGTCTGCTTCGACGTAGTGGACCTCCCCTCATCCTACAACGCGATTATGGGGAGGACCACAATCAACCGGCTGGGGGCTGCCACCCATCAAAACTACCTCTGCATGAAGATCCCCAGGCCGCACGGCGTGATCAACGTCCGGGGAGACCAAGACGTGGCCCGTGTTCTATACAAGCGCGCCGCCGCCACAATTGGAAGCGTCAACCTCATTAAGGCGCCCGTGGGGGAGGCCTCTCCCCCAGAATCAGACGTCGCTGCACCGCCTCCCGGGAGGCCCCTCCTCAAGCCGCGTCCGGAAGGGGGCCTCCGGAAGGTCCTGCTGTCTCCAGGCGACGGGGACAAAACCATCCGGATCGAGGCAGAGCTCCCCGAGGACCATGTAGCGCAAGTTGCAGCTTTTCTACGCGAAAACTCTGATGTTTTTGCGTGGAAGCCTTCCGACATGCGGGGCGTTTCCCGGGAGGTTATTGAGCACAAGCTTGCGGTAGCCCCCGGTCACCCCCCCCCCGTCAAACATAAGCTGAGGAAGCTCTCCCTCGAGCGCCAAGAGGCAATCAAGGGGGAGATCGCCCGGCTCCGAGAGGCGGGGCTCACTCGGGAGGTCCTGCACCCCGAGTGGCTCGCGAAACCCATTCTCGTGAAGAAGTCAACCGGCAAGTGGCGGATGTGCGTGGACTTCACCGACCTTAACCGCGCCAGCCCCAAAGACAACTTCCCGCTCCCGCGGATTGACCAGCTCGTCGACTCCACTGCTGGGTGCGAGCTGATGAGTTTCCTAGACGCCTACTCGGGCTACCATCAAGTTCGGATGGCGGAAGGGGACGAGGAAAAGACGAGTTTCATAACTCCCCTTGGAACCTTCTGCTACGTCCATATGCCCTTCGGGCTCAAAAACACGGGGGCAACCTTCCAGCGCCTCATGACGCTGGTCTTCAAAGATCAAGTCGGCCGCAACGTCGAAGTTGACGTAGACGACGCGGTCGACAAAAGCCCTCGCGCAGCCTCCCACATCGACGACCTGGCGGAGACCTTCCGCAACCTCCGGGCGTTTGGGCTCAAACTCAACCCGGAGAAGTGCGCCTTCGGCGTGCGCAGGGGGAAGCTCCTGGGTTTCGTCGTGTCCCAGCGGGGCATAGAGGCAAATCCCGAAAAGATCCGGGCATTCCTAGACATGCCCCCGCCGCGCTCCATCAAGGATGTCCAGCGGCTCTCCGGCCGCCTAGCCGCGCTAAGCCGCTTCGTCTCGCGGTCGGGGGAGCGAGGCCTCCAGTTCTTCAAGATCCTCCGGGGGCTCGAGGGGTTCCGTTGGACCACCGAGGCCCAGGAGGCCTTCGATGACCTCAAGAAGTACCTCACGAGCACTCCAATGCTCGTGAGTCCGTCTGCAGAAGAGCCCTTGCTCCTCTACCTTGCCGCGACCACGGTTGTCGTCAGCGTGGTATTGGTGAAGGAGCAAGGGGGGAAGCAGCACCCCGTGTACTACGTGTGTGAGGCCCTCCAGGGGGCCAAAACTCGGTACACGGAGATGGAGAAGATCTGCTATGCCCTCCTGATGGTGTCCCGGAAGCTTCGCCACTACTTCCTGGGGCACCCCATCACCGTCACGTCATCCCTCCCCCTGGGGGAGGTCCTGCGGAACAAAGAAGCTATCGGCCGGATTGGGAAGTGGGGGGCCGAGCTCGCCCCCTTCTCCCTGTCCCTCAAAGGCCGCTCCGCCATCAAGTCACAGGTCCTCGCCGACTTCCTCGTGGAGTGGACTCCTGCCTCCGGGTCCGGGGACGATGACCTCCCTATGCCGCCCCGACGAAGTGACCATTGGACCCTCATGTTCGATGGGTCGCTGTGTCTCGCTGGGGCTGGCGCGGGAGTAGTCCTCCGGAGCCTCGGGGGGAAGGAACTCGAGTACGCCGCGTGGCTTGAGTTCCCCGCAACCAACAACGTCGCCGAGTACGAGGCTTTGCTCCTTGGGATGCGCCTTGTGCGCTCCCTGGGGATCCGGTGCCTCCTAGTGAAGGGAGATTCTCAGCCTGTTGTTTGCCAAATGGACATGTCTTACCTGTGCCATGACGCAAACTTGAGTCTTTATTCGCAGGAGGTGCGAAAGATGGAGAGGCATTTCGACGGCGTCGAGGCCTGGCATATCCCGCGAAGGGACCATGACCGGTCCGACGCCCTGGCCCGGGAGGCCAGCGCCCAGAATCGCTCCCCAAGGGAGCTTTCCTGGAAATCATCACGAAGCCCTCGGTGGCCTCCCCGGACACGGGCGACGAGCCTCACGTCCCGGAGGTCGCCGAGATCACCCGGATTCCGTCATGGATGGACACCTCATCTCCTTCATCAAGGGGGACGGGGACCCTCCCAACGAGACCGAGGCTAAGCGCCTCCGGGCCAAAGCCTGGGCATATCTCCTGCTGGAGGGGAGGCTCTACAAGTGGGGGGCTTCCGCCCTCCTGCGCTGCCTCCCCCAGTCGGAGGGACTCCAACTTCTCGAAGACATCCACGCAGGGAGCTGTGGTTCTCACCTAGTCCCGCGTACCATCGCGGCCAAGGCTCTCCGACAGGGCTTCCACTGGCCCACGGTCATGCGCGACGCGTGAGACCTTGTCTTCGCATACGAGGCATGCCAGAAGATGGCCAAGGGCTCAAACCTCCCCCCTGTAGCGCTACAGACCATCCCCATCACTTGGCCCTTCGTTCGCGATGGACCTCTTAGGGCCCTTCCCCCCAGCGCCTGGAGGATACAAGTATGCAGTGGTCGCGGTCGACTACTTTACAAACTGGGTAGAGGCGGAACCCTTGGCCAGCATCACGTCCCGGGCCGTTCCGCGGTTTTTCTGGAAAAACGTCGTTTGTCGTTTTGGTGTCCCCCGGGAAATCACCGTGGATAACGGGACCCAATTCGACTCGGCTTATTTCCGGGAATTATGCGAAGGCCTGGGGCTCATCATCCACTTCGCCTCAGAAGCCCATCCCCAGAGCAATGGGGCCGTCGAGAGAGTCAACGGCGTGATCCTACAAGGATTGCACCGGAGACTCGAACAAACAGCTTCTAAGCGGGGTGCTTGTGGAGAGGAGCTCTCTACCATCCTCTGCTCCATGCGCACGACCCTGTCCCGGGCAACGGGACGTACTCCCTTCTCCCTAGTCTATGGGGCGGAGGCAGTCCTCCCCCTGGAAATTGGCTTCCGGTCGCTGCTAGTCGAGCTCCTGGAAGGAGCCACGACCGCAGCGTACCAGGCCAACAAGGCCAACCAACAGCTGGAGATCGACCTCGTGGAGGAGGAACGCGACCGAGCGCTCCTCCGCCACCCCATCTACGAGCGCGAGATGGCGCGCGCATACAACCAGTGCGTGCGCGAAAGATCCTTCCGCCTTGCGGACCTTGTCCTTAAGCGCGTCATGGACCCCCAAGCCCAGGGTAAGCACTCCCCCAAGTGGGAGGGCCCCTACAGGATCTCCGCGGTCCTGGGCTCGGGGGCCTGCAAGCTCTCCAACCTTCAAGAGCAAGAGCTGAAGCACACGTGGAACTTGCGTTTACTTCGCAAGTTCTATGTTTAGCCTAACGGGCCTGTCCCCTCCCCCGGAGCGATCACGCCGGAGGGGGAAGAGGGACACTATATTTACTTTTCCCTCCCCCTTCGCGGCTTCGCGGGGGAGGCACTGTATTTCATTTCGTTATCAATACAACTGGATTCATTTCAACTCTCATTGCAGGTTCTTTTCATTACCACCCCTAACGGCGATGCCCTCCCCGCGAGGATGCCCTCCCCGTGAGGATGCCCTCTCCGTGAGGAAGTGGGCCCAGACCCAGTAAGTCCCTCCTGTAGGGCGGCTTACGATCAGCCCACGTGGACTGAGGGTGTAAGCGGCAACCCGGTCCCCAGCGGCCGTGGTAATGAGTCACTTTGGGAGACTAGTCCCCTACCCAAACACTCAGACCCGTCATCGGGCACTTCCTCCTCCGGTAGTTGACGCTCTCCCCAGCGGGACGTCTTTGGCTTTCTTGGATATCTTTTCCCCGGAGACTTTATTCCCGACTCCCCGTTCTCACGGCGACTGGACGATTGTCTCCCGGAAGAATTTTCTCCGGAATCTTCCTCAGGATTTCTGGCCCTATTCCCGGCTCTTGGTTCTCACGGCGACCGGATGATTGCCTCCCGGAAAAATTACGGATTTCTTGGACATCTCTTTCCCGGAGACCCTATTCCCGGCTCCCCGTTCTCACGGCGACTGGACGATCATCTCCCAGGAAGCTCGCCTCCGGAAATCCCATCGGGTTTTCTTTGGTTTCTTCCAAACGAGGCCTTATTCCTGGCTCCCTGTTCTCACAGCGACCGGATGATTGTCTCCTGGAAGGTCTTTCCCTTCGAAACATCGTTTTAGAATTTTCTAACTTGAAAAAATTCTTATGCTACAGGTCATGTTCACCCCGGGGGCCTTGTTACCCTCACAGCGCGCGGAGCTACCCTCCGGCCCGCTGTCGGGGGGGGGGGATAAGGAACCCCCGGGTGTCGACCGCACCGACCACGAGCAACCTTAGCTCATTCATATGAAAAGGAGTCATCCAGACCATCCAAGAAAAAACGAAAAAAACGGACTCAAAGAAGAAAGCAAACACAGCTTTATTGATCATCCAACCCGGAGGACATCTTCCCCCTCCGGTGGGCATCGGAAACGATACAACCCGGGTCAAAACCCGGAAGTTCTCTACATCCTAAAGCTCCTACGCCTAATACTCCCGGAGGCCCTCCGCTAGCTCCCGGGCTAGGTCCCGGTACAACACGCGTATGCGGCGCCGAGCTTCCTGGAGCACATCTTCAGGCCAGTACTTGGAGCCCGCCTGTGGAAGTATCCGAAGAGGGGCTATCATCCGGAACCCCGGACGCGATGGGGACAATTCGGCGCGATGATTGTCAAAATTGTCCAAGTGCCACTCCGGATGCCACCTCAACCGGATCGGCTCCCAGACGGCGTCCCCGCTGCACTTCCCGGAGATGAGGCTTAGCAAGGTCAAAGCCGCTTGGGCTTCCCCCGGGGGGCACCTGCCGGGGCTCGAAGGCCTCGCCCCCGGGGAACCCCTCCCGGACCTTCGCCCGGGAGTAACCTCGCGGGAACCCTGGTAACATCGCATTCAATTCCAGACTTAGAAAAATTTCAAATTCTATTGCATTCAAAATGTCTTTTTACAAGTGTCTGGGGCTTCTTCTAAGAAGCTACCGGGATCAAAATCCTAAGAAAACAAAAGGGTCCTATCTAAGACCCAGGGGGAGGCTCATACTCTTTCATTGGCGTCCTCCCCCCCGGGGGCTTCCACTGGGGCCGGGGCCGGGGCATCCGCTGCCGGAGGCGCCGGTGCCGGGAATCTCACCCTGACGATCCGGTCGTAGAAGCCCCCGGCAAGCTGCTCGACCTCCCGGCGCGATGGCTCGAAGAACTCGGGGAAGCTCCGGGAGTGGGGAGGGGCTTCCTCTCCGGCAGCTTCAGCCCGAAGGCCTCGGCTACCAAGTTCCGGGGAGGGCCCTCCCCCACGAGGCGCACAATGCGCTCGTGCTCGTCGGTGAAGTACCTCCCAAGGAGGTTCTCCGCCTTCTCCCGCACCGCCGAGTATGGCCGGACTACAAAAGGTAAAGAGTTAGTCAAATTTCCAAAGATTTGTAACTGTAATGCATCAGGTAACCGGGACTTACATCGGGTCACCAGCTTGGCCGGGGGCCGCTGCTCTGGGCCCATGCCGATCCCCCTTCTCCCGCGTGAGAAGGGGGAGATCCTCAGGAGCATCATCTCCTCGGCGGCGTCCCGCATAGAGCGGGTGCCCCGGGAGATGATCACCTTGCCGAGGAGCTGGAGCTCCTCGTCCGTCCACACCGGAGGCATCGGCGCAGACGATCTGCTGTAGGCGGGGGGCTCCGGGGCGTACGCCACCCCATCGTCCCGGACCCAGAGGTAGAACCACCTCCAGATCCAGTCGCCCCAGTGGTCCCGAGCGGCCGCCGCCGGGTAATCAGCTACCCGGGACGGCAACATCTGCATCATCACCGAGCCGAAGGGGGACTTGGGTCCCCCCTTCACCTGGTGGGAGCTTCTCGCCGCCGGCTCGTAGAAGTACCGGAAGGCACGTAGGGTGGGCTCCCACCCGGTCGCCGTCTCGAAGAGCCAAATGAAGAGGCCCATCCGAACGATGGCGTTCGGGGTGAGGTGGTTTAGGGCCACCCCGTACTCCTTCAAAAACTCCAGGAGCAATGGATGCACCGGGAGCCAGAGCCCCGCCTCAAGGAAGGCCTCGAAGGCCACGATCTCTCCGGGCCTGGGGCGGGGGGCTCCGTCCTTCTTCACGGGGACCCGGATGTCCCCGTCCTCAACAACTCCGCGTTCCACAAGGGACTCCATGTCCTCGTCCGTGAACTCGGACGCCCAGAGGAAGTCCGGAGTGACCTCCTCCGGGGGCACCTCAGTCGTCTTCGTTCGACCCTTCGGTGCCATCAGGTTTGTTTTTTCCAGTGGCTAACGTTTCTGGAGGCTACGTCTAAAAGTTCCGGACACTTCGTTACCGGGAGCTAGCTACCGGGAGAAGGCTACCGGGAGAGCTCAAGACGCTGAAGTTTGGAAGTTTGGAAATTTGGAATGAAACTCCCGGGCCCCCCAAGGCCCTATTTATAGGGGCGAAGCGCGGCCTAGATGGGCGCCACGTGGCACTTTGCGGTACATCTGGGCCGTTGAAGTTCAAATCGTGCGCAGGAAACGAAGGGACTGGCGTGCAAACCGAGGGACTTTGCGGTACATTTATGGCAAAGCGGAGCGGTCATAAGCGCACGGCACAGGAATCGAAGCGTCACGGATCCGGTGTCTTGGTCCGGAGATTTTGCCGGTGACATGTACCATACCCACCGGGGACTTGAGCATCGTCCCCAGGGGGCATGGGGGGCTGCTGTTGGGGGTAATCTCCGCGAGACTAAGTCCAGGTAAGTTGCATCACATGCGCCCGGGGACGTGGCCTTCGGTGCCTGCCCCGGGCGCCGCCATTTTCCCGGGGACGTGGCCTCCGGTGCCTGCCCCGGGTGCCGCCTTTTGGCTCCCGGGACCTGGCCTCCGGGGTGGGTCCCGGGCGCAGCCTTTTGCCTGGGGACGTGGCCTCCGGTGCCTGCCCCGGGCGCCGCCTTTTGGCTCCCGGGACCTGGCCTCCGACGCCGGTCCCTGGCGCCGCCATTTCCCGGGGGACATGGCCTCCAGTGCCTGCCCCGGGCGCTGCCTTTTGGCTGTCGGGACCTGCCTCCGGCGCGGGTCCCGGGCGCCGCCAATTGCACGGGGACGTGGCCTCCAGTGCCTGCCCCGGGCGCCACCATTTGCCCGGGGCCGTGGCCTCCGGTGCCTGCCCCGGGCGCCGCCTTTTGGCTCCCGGGACCTGGCCTCCAGTACCGGTCCCGGGCGCCGCAATTTGCCCGGGGACGTGGCCTCCAGTGCCTGCCCCGGGCGCCGCCTTTTGGCTCCCGGGACCTGGCCTCCGGTGCCGGTCCCGGGCGCCGCCATTTGCCAGGGAACCTGGCATCCGGTGCCCGCCCCGGGCACCGCTTTTTGGCTCCCGGGACCCGGCCTCCGGTGCCGGTCCCGGGAGCCACCTTTGGCCCGGGGACCTGTCCTCCGTTGCATGTCCCGGGCCTCATCGCCCTTCTAAAGGTAAAGTCTATGGTTGTTAATCACGTGCAGGTCACGCGAGGAGCTCCTCGGGAATTAGCGACCACCGGTCACGCATCCAAGGCGCTTGACCGGGAGAATGACGTTGCTTCCCCTCAATCCGATGGTAGCGTCCGGGGTAGTTTAGTCTTTTTTGCTTCTTTTTGGGGCTATAAATAGCCCTTGTACCCTCAGTTGTAAAGACAAGTGATTCATTATTGGAATAGCCAAAACTCATTGGTGTGCTCCGGAAACCTCTCCCCCGAGAGGGCCTCCCCAGCCGACTCCGGTCGGGAGCACGCCGACAGGACTAGGGCCCCCACCAGGACCCGAACCTGTATAAATCCTTGTGTCAATTCTTTTGTTTGTCCGACGGGGAGGACCGGTCACCCGGTCAGCCCGCGTCGTGTTTTCTTCGCTAGGATCGTTCACAAAGCCTGCCGGGGTGTTCGCAATACAACGACAAAAGGTTCGACAAAACTCAAAACCCATCCGAGTTCCTTCAAATCTACATTACTGCCATCCAAGCTGCAGGAGGTGATGACAGGGTAATGGCCAACTACCTACCAACAGTCCTTCAAGGACCGGCAAGAAGCTGGTTGTTTAATCAGCCCGAGGGTTCTATCTATAATTGGGAAATGCTGTGCGACGCTATCCTCAGCAATTTCCAAAATTGTTATCCGAAGTCGGGTAAAGAGGACGACCTCCATCGACTACGGCAAACTTCGACCGAAACCCTTCGTCAGTTTTTCGAGAGGTTTGTCATGGTGAGGAATACCATCCCGAACATTTCTGATAGCTCTGTTATTAGGCCATTTAAACATGCCGTTCGATATCGGAGATTCACCGAAGACTTGCCCATCCACCCTCCCCGATCAGTAGCCGATCACTTTGATATGGCTGATCGGTATTCCGACGCAGCCGAAGTTGTCGAATGGAACCGGATGGTCGATAAAGGTAACCTACCGCCTCAACCAGGTCTCAAGGACACTAGGAAGGAAGATCCAAGCAAGAAGCCGGAATCTTCGGCGGGTGGGAAGTCGAAGAGGTCGAAAAGGAATCGCTCTGGACAGTACCGCGAGGTCACAGTTGCAGAGAAGCATCCTTTGACCAAAGGTAACAAGCCTTCATTTAAAAATAAAGCTGCTTCTGGTGGTCGTAGTGCCGACCGGCCAGAGAAGTCGACTAACCCGCAGGAGGGCAAGAAATGGTGTCCTCTCCACAACTCCGCAGGCCACGACCTCAAAAACTGCAGTAGTTGGTTGAAGCAGTTAGATGACTTCTACCAGGGGGTTGGACCGATGCCGACCTTACCGACTAAGGAACAAGCATGCGGGCTCAGAGACGCTGACAGGGACGAAGAGATGTCTTACCAGGTACCTCGTAATCATGTTAATGTTATTTTCGGAGGTTCCTCCTCTTTTGTTTCCAAAAGGCTGTTTAAAGCTTTTTATCGAGAGGTCAACCAAACGGAGACATCCCTTGGTGAACCTCAGTACCCCCGTTGGTCGGATACACCTTTGACGTTTGATTGCACTGATTGCCCTGTGGGGCTTAGTCGACCATTGAGGCTCCCTTTGGTCATTACCCCGATCATCAGTAATGCGAGAGTCGAAAGGGTCATGTTCGACGGTGGAAGCTCCTTAGACATTCTATTGGTCAAGGCGCTCAACGACATGCAAATTCCTCGTTCCAAGATTAAGCCCATAATCCATCCATTTTATGGGATAATCCCTAGTCCCTCCATGATGTCGTTGGGACAAGTGGTCCTCCCGATCACACTGGGAGAACCGGATAAGTTCCGAACAGAATTGGTTACCTTTGATGTGATTGATTGTGATTCGGCTTACAATGCAATCTTTGGCAAGCCAACTCTTGCTAAGTTCATGATGGCAACGCACTATGCTTATCAGTGCGGCAAGTTTCCTGGCCCCAAAGGTGTCAACTCAATCTGAGGCAGTCGCAACGTGGCACTCAGGTGTAACCGGCTATCTTTGGAGATGGTGGACCAACTTTCCCTCCAGGACGCTCAGGTCGCCACAGTTACCATTCACGCGATCAAGGCTGCTCCTCGACCGGATGAGAAACTCAAACTAGTTCCGTTGTACCCAGACGATCCATCCAAGATAATTCGGGTCAGATCAGGCCTGGATGACAAATAGGAACTCGAGCTCATTGCTTTCGCCCGGGCTAACGCAGATGTGTTTGCGTGGAAATCGTCCGACATGCCCGGTGTCCCAAGGGAAGTAATCGAGCACAGGTTAGCAATTCGACCTGGACAGTGACCAATAAATCGAAAGCTCAGGCGTTTTGCTGTCGACTGACAAGAAGCCATCCGAGAGGAGTTGGACAAACTCCTAAAGGTTGGGTTTATTGACAAGGTCGATCACCTGGAATGGCTTGCAAATCCGGTCATGGTCCGCAACTCAAATGGTAAGTGGCGCATGTGCGTCGACTACACTAGCCTCAACAGTGCCTGTCCGATGGACGACTTTCCCCTTCCCCGCATCGACCAGCTGGTCGACTCAACCACAGGTTGCGAACTGATGAGCTTCCTGGACGCCTACTCAGGATACCATCAAATTAGCATGGCAGAAGAAGATAAAGAGAAGACTGCCTTCATCACCCCGTTCGGCACTTATTGCTACGTCAGAATGTCGTTCGGTCTCAAGAACGCAGGTTCTACGTACCAGCGTTTGATGCAAAAGATCTTTCTTTCCCAGATAGGGAGTAATCTCGAAGCATATGTAGACGACTTGGTTGTAAAAAGCACTAAGAGATTGTCTGATTTGGACGATCTCGTTGAAGCCTTCTGTAATTTGAATTGCTTTGGAATAAAGTTGAACCGAGAGAAATGTTCTTTTGGGGTTTCTTCAGGAAAACTTCTAGGTTTTCTTGTCTGCTCTAGAGGCATTGAAGTCAATCCTGAAAAAATCAGGGCTATCGAACAGATGAGGTCTCCCTCGACCATGAAAGATGTTCAACGCCTCGCAGGTCGCATGGTGGCCTTAAGTTGTTTCCTCTCGTGACTAGGCGAGAGGGGACTACCTTTCTTCAAGGCCCTGCGGAAACATCACAATTTCACATGGTCCGACGAGGTGAAGGCATATTTATCCAGTCCACCAGTCTTGGCATCTCCCGACAAAGGAGAACCACTACTTCTCTATTTGGCGACCACACCGCATGCGGTCAGCGCTGTCCTGATCGCGGATAAGGAAGAAATACACAGACCCGTCTATTGTGTAAGCGAGGTACTTCATGGCCCTAAGGAGCGATACCCTGAGGTCCAGAAGATACTTTACACACTACTGATGGCTTCCCATAAGCTATGACATTACTTCCAAGCTCACAAGATCACAGTGCCCTCATCTTTTTCTTTGGGGGATATTGTTCGTAATCCAGAGAAGTATTACATTGCAACAGAGTACTCACAAAATATTAAGCAGTGTGGCCTGCTGGCCTTAATATTACATAAAGAGGATTACAATGCCTACAAGGCATTCAGGGTTTAGCAAAATATTTAACTACACAGCAGAAGATAGGTGACCCTCCCACAAAAGAAGTTGACGGTAGAACAACACACTTCAGGGCTCTGGCGGAACTAATTCTCCTCCTTCTGGATCCACGAAGTACTCCGTGCCATCATCTTGATCAAGGTAGGTTCCATCTATTGAGTTGAATGTTGCAAGGGTGAGCACTTACGTACTCAGCAAGTCATAGGTAAGAATAGATACATATAGTAGTGATGATATGAACCTAGACTAGTCAAGAATTATGGATATTTGTAAAATAATCTTTTTCTTTCTCATCTCATCTTATTTCAGCTCATGGCAGCACTTTTCATAATATAACATCATCAATCATGTTCACTAGATTATAGCACTACCGCGACACGTCGACACACGACAGCCCACGGCAGCACTCCTTATCATGATAACACATGTCATTTGGGTAATCTTGATTAAACATATTTTATTTAGAAAATAGTACTTGTGTCACACCCCGTGGATTTAATCCACAGCAGTAGACTCCTATAAACCCGGGAGCTCGGAGTATTCGAATACGTTTTTAACTCTGCAGAGAGGTACCAATTTACCCGCAAGATATTCCACTTTCAAGCCCATCCTATCAAAATGATTAGACCCCTCCTCACAACCATGTGTGAGTGGCAAGGTGGAGATAACAAGAACTTTTGTTATGCATCACTTACAATTCACCCCCGACCCTGTGGCTCTCAGCGAGACACAGTTGTGGCAGGTTGTATCCAAACCTCCACCCCTGTGCTTATTCCCATTACTGGGTCAGCGTGCTTGATCACCTTCAGTGATATGTGTGGGAGCCGCGCTCTGTGTTTATCGTGCATCACTACACATCTCATGCAGGGGTTTCATGTGCGATCCACATAAATACTTGTTCAGGCCTGTCCCATACCAGGCTTGCGGTTAGCACGTTGTTCATGCCACTAGACGCACAACACAAGGTTCTAGTCCTTATATGCCAGTGACCAGACCATCCACAACCCTGCACCTTCAGTGCCTGCACATCCTTTGCAGTCTAGCACCTCCAATGCTACAGCCATTCCACACCATTTTTCTGGTCACGGCTAGGGGTTTTATTTCATGATTATAAATATATAAATACATATAATAGTTCATGGCTCAAAACTTGTTTATTTCACATTTCACAAATAATCAGTTTAGTACTGCCAATTCATAAATCAACCATTCTCAATCTTTCACATGCAATATTGCCTATATTCAATGTTATATTATAGCAACATTTAAAATATAGGTTCAAGATAACCAAGGATATGACTTGCCTTCCGCGTCATAAGATACAGCAGTTGATGACGGGTCAACAGCAAAATCTTCAAAGTCAGCTTCTGAATCTGCTCGACGACAAACAAACACACAATAATTACTTATAATATTAAAATGTTTTATCACTTATATGCAGAAATGCTCAACAAGAATGATTGAACTATACTGGAGATAATTTGAACTGCAAACTGAACTGAGTCGAGATTCTAGGGTTTCAAGGAATTTGGGCTAAGGATGGTGATTAGATAATCTTAGGGTTTCAGGATTACAATAGGGATAACAATTTTGTGGATGGTTTAATCAAAACAGCGAATGTCAACAGATCGACATTCGGATCAAAGCTTGGACATAGCTTTAAGAAAAGCTAGAGTGCTTATCTCAAGTTGTGGTAGTAGAAGAAAATGTAGATCACAACTCTACAAATTCAGTGGACAAAGTGGTTTTCAAGTTACACATCTAGAAGTGGATAAACAAGGCCAATGCCACTGGCTGGCAAGCTCTGGCATAGAGCTGACAATGCCAAAAACTAGGGCTTAGCATAACTTTTGATCTGGAGCTCCAAATGATGCACCACTTTGTCTGGGAGGTAGGCATTGATAACAGGAACAATTAAGTCAACAGGATCTAGGGCAGGAAATGGCTGGAAAGCAAGAAATTTGATGATGAACTGAGATGAACTGGCTGCACTAGAGCAGTTCTGGACAAAAACTTGGCAAAGCTATATCTTTTGATCTAGGCTGATTTAGGTGTCGGGCTAGAAGACAAAAGTGCTCAGGAGATCAAAGCACACACACTGGACAAGGTTTCGAGGGCTGAAATGGCTGGAACAAGCTTTCCGGTGACCGGCGCCGGAGAAGAAGCATTGGATTTGGGCATTTTCAACACAAGCCGATTGAACTCGATTCCTTGCTCTAGGAGTGATAGAAGGGTATGAGTAAGCTACTGGCGACGTCAATTTGGCCAGAGGATCGCCGGTGTGGCTTGGCGACGAGAGCCAGCAAGTGATAAATTGCAAAATCGGGAAAAGCTTCAAATTGGGATCAATTGATTGTTCTAAGTTCACAGGCATGCTTGATTTAGCTACTGATCAATTTTGTTTATAGAATCAAAGGCTAATTTGTACTGGATTGAGCCACATTACAGGAACAGGGCAATTGACAATTTCGGTGATCGCCGGCGTTAGGGGTCACCGGTGAGCAATTAAATAGTACTACACAGAGAGAATGAGTAGGGGAACTCACTGATGGCTTTAATTTGGCAGGAGATTAAGTGTAGAGCGCTGGCACCGTGAGCCTCCTCGACGACTCGCCGGAGAAGAAAACGAAAATAGGAATTCCAGGACTTGGCTGATTTCTGGTGAAGTGTGGAGAAGCTGCTGAACACAGTGGGGTTTAAATAGGCCAGGCGAAGCTTGCAAAGAGGGGAAAATGAAGTGATTGGCTGCTGTGATGAGATTGTTTGCGTGCTGGACATCAACGGCGAAGACACAGCAAGGAGCGGTGATGCGACGGCGACAAGCTTGCAGCTGATCACAGTGTCCCCTCATCGGGACCTGGCAAAGCTTGTAGCAAGCGGTGGCGGCAACCACTGGCGCGGCAAAGCGACGTGGCGAGGGGTTGCTGACAAAAAGCCGTTGATCGCGCGCGGGAGCAGGCACTGGTCGTCGACGTAGCAGCGACCTTGCCACGGCACCAGCTGGAGCGAGGACACGTGCGCACCGGCATGCACGGTCACAAGCGCGGCGAAGCCTCACCGGCGACGAGCAACCACGGCGCACAAGCACGGCGGTTTCTGGTCGTGCGCACAGTGATTGGCCTGGTCGAAAATGGACTGAACTGCAGTTTCAATTCTTTGAGTTTTGGACTGAACTGTAAATCTGGAATTCTGGGAGGTTTAAACTGAAATTGATTTCACTAATCTGGTAGATTATATTCAACAGGATATTTGGCAAAGGTAGTTGATAAGGTTTGGCACTTTTGAATAGTTTTTTATACAAACTGAAAATAGGGTAATTTAGGGTAAAGTAAGATTTAAGTTTTGTCGATTTCAAATTCTGGCATTTAGGGTTCGATTTTGATATCTGCACAGAAGAGAGACTTGTGGCAATTAGCATTTTGAGAAGATTTGCTGAAGAAATTCTGAATTTGGAGTTAATCTGGAGATTTTAGCCTTTTTGGGTTTTCAGATCTCAGATAAGGACTAATTTGCGATAACTCTTGGACTGATTTGTGAAAAGAGTCTAGATGGTGAAATCTGGCTGTCAACTTTTTAGATTAAGGTATTGACATACCCATGATCATATTCCAGGAATAATCTGGTCTGAACTTGGTCAACATTTTGACTAAATCTGGATTTCCGAAACTTAGGGTATTTGGGTAATATAGGATATTCTGTTTTCGAAAACAGAATGGAGTTGATAATTCTGGAAGTTAGAGATAGAATTGGATCTGGGTTCTGAAGACTTTTAGATTCAGGATAACTAATAGATCACCTCTGAACAATCTGATCTTGATTTGAGGTTACAGGATAGATTTTGGAGATTTTAGGGCTTAGGATAGATACCGATCTGGCTATTACTACAGATACATGCATGCATGCTATTGATGAAAAAGGAAATTTTCACCCCTAACTCAGGGTGTTGCACTACCCGAGGATGAAACCGAAAGCGATCGGTTGATTCGAAAAGCGCGTCTATACATGCTCATAGAAGGAGTTTTATATAGAAAGGGTGCTCAAGGAGTATTCATGCGCTGTGTATCTCAGGAGGAAGGTAAATCCCTGTTGAAAGAAATACATGACGGTGTATGCGGTGTGCACACGTCATATCGACACTGGTCGGAAAAGCTTTTCGACAAGGATTCTACTGGCCTTCAGCACTTGATGATGCCAAGAATATGGTCAAGATGTGTCCTCAGTGTCAGTTTCACGCGAGACAGGTTCATCAACCTGCCTATGCGTTACAAACCATTCCCCTTGCATGGCCTTTTGCGTTCTGGGGGATGGATATTGTCGGTCCTAGGCCACAAGCGGTTAGTGGATACAAGTTTCTGTTCGTAGCTATTGACACGTTTACAAAGTGGATTGAGGCCGAACCGGTACGAAATATTACCGCAGCAGCAGCACAAAAGTTCTTCCATAAGAACATTCTTGCTCGATTTGGTGTTCCAAACCATCTCATTACGGATAATGGTTCTCAGTTCGCCAGTGGTCTTTTTCTAGATTACTGCGATCAGATTGGGACCAAGGTGTGCTTTGCTTCTATGGCTCATCCACAGAGCAATGGTGACGTGGAACGTGCCAACGGGCAGATACTGCAAGGCATCAAGAAACGTGTTTTCGATCGCCTTAAGATTCGCTCGGGGGCTTGGGGGAACGAGCTCTATACCATTCTATGGGCACTACGAACTACTTCTAGTCGAGCCACCGGTGAAACGCCCTTCCATCTGGTCTACGGGGCTGAGGCCGTATTGCCTATGGAAGTTAGTATTGGATCTGTTCGGACAGAACAATTCGAATGAGTTGATCAGGCCGAACAGCGATCACAGGATCTCATCCTCTTAGAAGAAAAGCGTGATCGTACTTTGATCAAGTCCGCGGTATACTTGCAAGCTTTGCGCAAATACCATAACAAAAGGGTGATACCACGTAGCCTCCACGTGGGCAATCTGGTTTTACAGAAAATTCAAGACTAATCTAGTCGCAACAAGTTCTCCCCGAAGTGGGAAGGCCCTTACACTGTTGTTTTGGTGCCGCGACCAGGATCAGCTCGATTAGCGATGGAGGATGGTCGAATCTTGTCCAATACCTGGAACATCGATCAACTATGCAAGTTTTACATGTAAGTACTCAATCCTTTTTCCTTTTCAATTAGCATTGTTTAATAAAACAAAAGCCTTTTTGTTTCATACGACGTATATTTCTTTTTATGCCCACGTGTTACGAATTTGACTCGGGGGCTGGTCGCCGGTGGTTATATCGCCACAACATCCTAATCGGATTCGCTGGCCGATCTCATGACCACTTCCAGACAAGACACCCCTCAATAAGCCGTTTCTCAACGCACACGGGGCTTGCTGGCATGTCCTTGGTCACCTGAGTGGCTGCCGGTTTGCAACAAGGTTAGGCGTTGCATCGATTGTAATTGCTGGCCTGATTGCATATCCCTGGTCGTTACACTTATATTTTTCTTGTGCTTATAATACTAAGTCTCCAGTATATATAATCACAGGTGGGGGCTAGGGGAATATGGTTATATGAAACAACAAAAAATATGCTTTCTTTCCATAACAAAATCAAAAAACACATGCATTGCATTCTATAAATTGTGTCTGTACAGCTACAAGGTTTACATAATCCCGAGCTCGGTCAGGAGTTTATCTACAAGAGGTTTAATTTCCTCCATGATGGCCTCAAGTTGTTCCTCACTCTCGATCTCTACTGTTCCTACCAGTGGATTCAGATCCAGATCTGGGCCATGGTGGAGACGAAACCGGCAGAGAATGGCGAAGGCTGCTGATCAGATTGTAGTTCTGATCGCCTCTTGTTGTCGCTGTGTATCTTCAGGAAGATACTCGAGTAGTGATTCCGCTTGGGCTACAACCAGTTTAGACCAGTCACTTGGGCTAAGGTCGTCTGTTGTGGTCTCGACCACATCAGCCCTTAGAAGATGGGCCACCATCTTCAGCTTTTCGAAGATGGATAGGCTCATGTCTCTATTCACCCTCCGGATAGAGTCAATGGTCATCTGGAGGAATACCTTCTCTTGTGCAAGCTGGTTTATTTGACTTGCTTGCGCTGCAATAAGGAGATCATTGTAAACAGTCTAAACGACAAAGTTAAGTCGTTCTAGTCGGAAGTTGGCTTACCTGAGAGCTGCGATCGCAGTTCTTTGAGCTCGGCCTCTTGATGTGAAATCGTGGTGGCTTCCCTGAGCTCGTCATTTTCCCGATCGGCAAGGCTCTTCTTCAGGGAAGCAACCTCCCTGCGATAAAAAAGACAATTGTCATAACAAGTTTGTATTCAGACAAACTAAAGAGCATTTTCCTTACTCTTGCAAGCAATTTCTCTCCTCTTGTATGTTGTCGATGCTTTCCACCATAGCTATCGATCTGGCCGTCATACGGGACAGTTCCTGTGACACAGAGGGAAGTCAGTTGTATTCGATGCAAAACTCAGGTATCATGAGGGATGTTCAACATACCTTTGTATATTCCCGGAATGATTTGTCCTTCGGGATGGCTGGAGGCCTAGTCAAGGGACTCGCCTCATCCTCGACAGGAGCAACAGGTGGATATGCCTGCTGAACCTCAGTGGCAGGTTTCAATGCCTGCAATTGGGTCTCCGCACCCAACTCGTCCCTAACGGCCCGGATGACTTCCTGGACCGAAGGGACAGAGCTTTCTTCACTGGAGGCTTCAGCACCGGCGAGGCTATTGAAAGGTTCGGTGCTGTGTCTCTACGCGTAAGTAAGAAAAATAGGTTGTCAGTCTCACTGATGGTTGCCACAACCTGATCTAGAACAAACAGAACAGAATTCTTACCTTAACTGAAATCCCATTAGGTTTTGGGACTTCGAAGATGGTTCCCCGAGAGAAAGAGGACAGTCGTTGTCCGTCCTGGTCTTTCTCTTCATAAACAAGACCTTTTCTCCCAATGAATATCACCCTGTAAGCATATGCATAAGGTATGATGAAGATCTGAATGGTAAGGATTCATACTGGGGTAACTTGCTCGGTTGGCAGGGATGCGCCCGAAGGTCTGGGTGTCTCCTAGACCACTGGAACTGGCACTTTGTCCGCGACCCTGAGGTTTGTCGCGGAATCTTGCTCCATTATTTCCGCTCCTGTCGCCAGGAGTGAAGTATTCGCCTCCCTGGGACTCACAGGAGTCACGGGAAGAATTTCTTCTCCCTGTATAACTGTAACTCGGTGAACACACATACAGACAAAATTGAAAATTCAAGATCGCGAGGAATTTTACCGTGATTGTCCCTTCGACCAAAGAGGGAGAAGTTACAGACCCTGAAGCCTCCAGGGCTTCAGGAGCAGGGATCTCGCCCGCGACCACGGGATTCCCAGTGGTCGCGGGGTTCACGGCAGCTGCCTCTGTCTCGGCCGGGCAAGGTAGTGTCTCGCCGGATTGAGAAGTTACTACCTTCCTCTTCCGGCGGACTAGCGGAATGTCATCCTCCTCCTCCTCGCTCCTTTCACCCTGTACTATGAAGAAGTGATTCCAGTTTGTACCCAGGGTAATGGGAGGCAAGTGATATCTTACCGTAGTTTTCTTCGCGATAAGGGGAGTTATGCGTGAAGAGCCTTCCCCGAGGATTTTTTAAGGAATTTCTTGGATTTCTTGGGAGCAGGATCTCTCACCCTGGGCTTCGAAGAGATCTTCACATTCTTCATCATCGGCTTTCCCATGAAACCAATGTTTTCACTCGGGATCGTTGCCTCGGCAAATCTTCCCAAGAGCTATGCCATTCCGGTGTCCTTATTAGTACAAGATGTACATATGACTTACAAATAGAACTTGACGAAAGGTAGCATACCTTTCGACATTCCTATTTGAGGTCGTCGCTGGCGTGGATTAAGCTTTGTGGGCGAGGCGATCCCTTGGGTCCCTCCACTTCGGCACTGTAGGCCTTGAGGAGGTAGTTTGTCTGCCTCTCGATTTCGGATGAAGGCAAGACTGTGTCCCCAGCAGACCAGTTAGGAAGTATGAAGCAAAGGTATAAGATTTCGCTGTCAAAGTCACGTACCATTGTTGTAGTCCAGGGTGCTGTCCACCATGGACTGTATTTCCCAAGCTGGATGAGCCCTTTCACGCAGGGGGCTCACTCGATTCTTCAGGAAATCGCGTACAATGTCGCGAGCTATTAGTCCCTGTTGGACCAAGTGAAGAATCACTTCGGCGTGCTTCATGTACTCTGTATTCAGAGCAGGGAAAGAACCCAACTCGCTTGGCTTCTCTGGCCGCGAGTTCAAGAACCACAACCCGCTCACAGACGGTGGGGTGCAGTATAACCATTTCTGGTATCACCCGTGCACAGAGTCTCGCAGGGGTGGGAAGGGATACTCTTTCTTCTCCCTTATCCGGAAGTAGATACATGCGGCGGCGTTGGCGCTCTTTGACCACGCTGAGTAGTAGAAACACCGGAAGAGATCCACGCTGGGATACACTCCGACGAAAGCTTTGTATAAGTGCTGGAAGACTGCCAAGATCAAGACCGCATTCGGGTGCAGATTTACCAACTCCAACCCGTAATGCTCCAAGATCACCTTCAGGAATGGACTCTCGTGGAATCGGAACCCGCATCGCAGGTATTCCTCGAAAACCACCAGTTCACCCTTTTGGACGATTGGGGTTTCTTGGTCCTTCTCCGCGGGCCGCCAGTGGATTAGCAGCCATGGAGGAAGGATCTCTTCCTTCTCCAGTGCCATAAGGCTCTCCTCAGTGTGATGAACTGATCGGCTCCAGGACGCCATTTCTTGCGAAAGATGGTGATTAAAGGTGGCGACTTTGGGGAAGATCGAGGCGGTGAACAATGAGGGTTTTGTGCGGCGGAAGTTCTAAGGCAGGTTTCTAGCTGTGTGGCTTCCTCAAGAAGCTACCTGCTCCTTTTATAGGCCCGAAGAGTCGCTCCACTCAGGGTAACGTTGCATTGAATATTTTATTCATTTCCCATAATGGATATTTTATCTGGCAAACCCGTTATGCTCTTCCTGCATTGAATCCGAAACGAAAGGCCTTCTTTGTTTCGAATTTGAGGATTAAAGATGGGCACAAAAATGTGAAAAGTTTTACAAAGGTTTTCGGAGGACATTTTCTTTCATGTTTCTTGTAAACTTCACGAATCGATCGTAAAGATATTCGATGATCTAATTGCTGGACCTATAGATGTTTTTCGATCTGATTGCTGCATTATCAAAGCTATGTGTTTGGTTGGACTTCAATTCTAGTCAAAGTGATAGTCTGATCGAATTTTGGTTCTGACCGCGGTAATCTTCCAGATCGAATTTCAAGTTTTAACCACGGTTTTAAAGTCTGATCGCAGTATCAGTACTAGTCACGGTACAACATTAAAATGCGATTCTGGTCGTAGAACTGAAGTTTGCCTGTGTATAAGTGGTCGTAAAGACATTGCTTATGGCCATATTTTCACACAGAAGTAGTAAGGAATATCCATATGATATGAAGAGAAAGAAATCTTTATTTCTGACATTCTTTACACACAAAAGGGATACCGGCAACCAGAGCGTCGACCTGATCCGAGAGCAGTTTGCAAAGTTCCCCTAGGGACATGTTGCCATCCGTAGGATCTACGTTGGCGACCCGCAGGGAACTAGCAACTACTCTAAGCCTGTCCACATCATCCCTAACAAGAGATGCGCTATTATTCCTAATCAAGTTGGAAGGTTCTCGTTGTTGCTGAGCGTGATCCCTCTCCCGACGGAATTGGCGCGCCTCTTCACGGGATCTTTCAAAAGATTCTGCCAGATGCAGAATCACCGAAGACATCTCTTCGGTCTTCTTCCCCAGAGCCTCTTTTTCCCCTTGGAGAGTCTGTTCGAGGGGGGGAGGCAGGATCTCAGCAGGCTGATCACTGGGGGTTCCGATCTCCTACATTTTGCAAATGTTAGTCGTGCTAATTGTGACAATGAGCAAAAGGAGATAAAGATAATCACCTGTCTCGCAAGTGACAGGTTGATATAGGCATCCCAGAAAGTAGACCACCCGACAAAAGCAGATGGTCATTAGATGGTGGAAGTGCAACCTTCCCACCATAAGATTGCTTCCCCAACACAAGTTGAGGATCATCTGGTCTAGGAGATGCAGCTTGCCAACCAGAAAATCGATCACCCGAACAAAAACGGGGAGTATTGGGATGAAATGGAGAAAGCTGAGAAGAACGTCCCTCCAAAGGTGGAGATGAAAGTTCGACCTGTCGAGGTGCATGGATAGGAAGAACTAGAGGAACTGAAGGAAGAAAGAACGATGATGCGTCTTTCACCTTTGTTCTGCTGGAGGATCCTTCGTCAACCTTGGGTTTCTTCCTTGAAGGGGATAGATCCTCGGGCGTCTGTAAATCTTGCTCGAAAACTTCTTCTTCATCACTCTCAATCTCGATGATGTTGTGGTGTGCCATCGAGAAGTGTATGAGAAGAAAAGAGAAGATAACTTAGAAAAAGACTTAGCCGGGAAGAAAAATTGTGAAGCTTTGAAGACCAAAGGCTTCGGTATTTATAGCCACCGGGGTGACGGTTCAGTTTCCGAACACCTTGAGTTTTGAAAGCATTTACAATTTTACCTCGGGTTAAAAAATGTTTCAAACGGCGCCATCATTACCCATGACGTGTTACCCAGAGTTCGTCTCGGGGAACCAACTGCCACCCTTAGTGCGCCACTAAGTGGAAGATTTGAAGCATCGGGTTAAATATCCGATGTAAGTCTTGAAATTTGAAGTAAACACGTCCCTTCGTTCTCTTCAAATTTGGGGGCTAGCTGACGAGGATTGATACCCGAGTCAGTTCAAATAAATGTACACCTGGTTTAGGATAGATTTGAACTAGACAAGCGCCTGGTGGTGTGAACTCAAGTCATTCTGAGGAGCACAGGAACGAGGTCGCAGTCTTTACGTGATCAGACCGTAGCTAGTGCGCGGTCAGGAGTTCGTGTGCTATACACGAACAGAAGACTATAGATGCTGCACGACCAGCCAACATCGCGCAGTCAGAGCACTTTCGACCAGAGGAAGTGGGACTATTCCGTCCCTGTGACAGGGATATCCCGAGTATCCCGAAGATTCTTCCACGTAGGAGGACAACAATCAGGAGGTTAATACGTGCGGTTATCCATGAATAACACGTGTTAAACCTACGTGGGAGTTAGGAGCGGTTGCCGAAACTGCATCCGAGCAACTGTTCGATGCCGTTGTGACTTGGCACCCTTTCGACCAGTATAAAGGGCTAATCCAATACATGGAATAAAAAAAGGATCGAGAGATCGATTGATCAAACCAGATCAAACAAAAGCAACTCGAAGATAGTAGTCTAAATTAGACAGCCTTCAAAAAGCCTTCCAGGCTTTGTCTTGTACAAACATATAGGGAAAAACTTCGCCTGTGAAGAACTTTTCCATAACTCTGTAAATCCTTTTACTATACATAGTGAAATCCCAATAGGATGTAGGGCTATTACTCCCACCATCGAGGGCCTGAACCTGTATAAACCTCTCTGTGCTCTAGTTCTCTTTAATTCATCATACCTTCACGGAGGGACACCCTGAAAGGTCTCACAACCTACAAATTTTGCATAAGTTCGACTAAGGACCCCGAGTCCGAATCGTCGACAATAGTGAAATCTTAACTTGCACAGAATGGCAGAGGCTATTGATCTTGGATTGGTCTTCATCGCCTCTTCTTGCCATTTTGTATTTTCAGGAAGATACTTGAGGAGTGATTCAACTTGAGCCGTGACCAGTCTGCATAAATTGTTGAGGTTTAAGTTGTCCTTTTGAGGCCCAATATGCTTTGCTAAAGCTTTTGACTTGGTCGCCACGCGGGTCAGATCTTGAAACATAGTGAGACCTGCTGTTTAAACTTGGACATTCCTAAGATCTTCAATTCAGAAAAGGTAAGAGAGTTTTACTTACCTCTATGAATTTGATAAAAGAAGTTCCTCGGGTTCATTCAAGGGTTGAAGCCCGAGATCAGCTCTTTCCTTGACAACAGGAGCAACAAATGTTTGTACTTGCTGGCTCACTCCTGTGGTCAGAGTTGCGATTTCCACCTCAGGAGTCTGGAGGTCCGTGATTATTTCCTCCACAACGGCCTGAGAGGATACCTCAACCATTGTGTTTGCACCTGTGTCTCCTTCGACCTCCAAGGTAGGAGTGCGCCAGTTCTTGAGGAGGTCGGCAGAGCGCTAGACACAGGGGTCCTGAAAAAATCATAACTTGTGGCATTCTTGTGCGCAACAAATACGAGGTAACAAGATGAGATGTCCTTACTTGAGTCGGAACCCCAACATGGATTGGGTTTCGGCGATGCGCTCTGGGGAGAAAGAAGTCCAATGGGTGCCCTTGTTGAAGTTTCATCGACATTTGTCCTTGTTTTCCTCTTCTTAAACAAGATAGAATCTTCTTCCTCCTGCATGATCAAAATACAATTGATATATGCAAGGAAGTAGAACACTTAAAATTTGTGAAGTTCTTACCACAGCAATCCCTTCAGTATTCGAAGGGGGTGTCACCCACCCTGAGACAGTTGAAACCGCAACCTTAGGATTAAGGTCTTCTTCCCTGACCGCAAGTTCTTCTACGATCACGGGATCCACCGCTGCATTATTTCCTTTGGCCAAGGAGGATAAGATGCCGGCTATGGTAGGAAGGATGGCTCCTACGGAACGTCAATCTCCAGAGGGCTCGCTGTTTTTCTCTTATGACGGATGAGGGGAACTTCGTCTTCCTCATCCTCGCTCCCCTCACCCTGTATGACTAAAAAGTAACTCCTACTCACACTTGGCATAACAGGGGGAAGAGAAAATATTACCGCGGTATCCTTCACGGTTATTTTCTTCTTCTTCGAAGAAGCACTTCCTATGATCTTCTTGGATGTTTCGGGAGTTGGCTCCTTCATTTTATTTTCCTTAGAAGAGTATTTCTTCACCCTGTTCGATGCTGACCTCCCAGAAGGCCCAGCATCATCACCAGGATGCTTTGTCCCAGCGGTTCACTCGTTTAGCAGCTGCTTCATTTCAGAAATTTTGATTTGATGATTAAAATCAACGCGCATTTTCTTGAACATGTTCCTCGAAAGAGATCTTACCTTTTGGCGTTCTTGTTTGAGATCTTCGCTGCTGTTGACTAGGCTTTGAGGATGGGGTGATCCTTGAGCTCCTTCTGTTGCGGCATTATAAGGCCGCAGAAGGTTATTTGTCCTTTTCTCAATATCCGACAAAGATAGAACTGCGTCGCAAAAAGCAATTTACCTGGTATGGAATTTTTCATCGGTAAAATTGCGTATTTTGTGGACAAAAGGACATACCGGTGTTGTAATCCAAAGTGCTATCTGCCATGGATTCCATCTCCCAAGCGGGATGTTCCCTTTTTCGCAGGGGGCTCATCCTGTTCTTCACAAAGTCGCGAATGATATCCCGTGCTGTTAATCCCTGCTAAACTACGTGAAGAATCACTTGGGATTGCTTCTTCAACTCTTGATTTAAAGCAAGAACGGTGTCCATTTCACTGTTCTTCTCTAATCGTTGATTCTCGAACCAGAGACCACTCTCCGATGGAGGGGTGCAGTAGAACCATTTCTGGTGCCATCCATGCACCGAATCCCACAGAGGGAGAAAGGGATAATCTTTCTTCTCCCTTATGTGGAAGTATATGCATTCTGCAACACTGGCGCTCTTCGACCAAGCTTAGAAGTAAAACCGTCGGAAGAGATCTACACTGGGTAGCACTCCGACGAAGGCCACACAAAGGTGCTAGAAAATTGCCAGAATCAGAATGGCGTTGGGATGCAGATTCACCAGTTCCAGACCATAGTGTGCTAGGACTTCTAGCAGGAACTTGCTTTCCGGGAATCGAAACCCACAATGCAAGAACTCTTCGAAAATCACCAGCTCATTCTCATAAACAACTGGGGTTTCTTCGTTTTTCTCCTCCGACCTCTAGTTGATCAGCAGCCGCAGGGGAAGGATCTCCTCTTTCTCAAGCGCCTTCAAGCTTTCTTCACTACGATGGATTGAGCGGCTCCAGGACGCCATTGCGAATGAGATCAGTGGAAAGGCAACGGCTTTGGAGGCAATGAGGGTAGGGTGCACGAAGACGGTTTTGTGCGGTGGAAATGGCTAAGGCAAAAGTGGGTTTTCTTTTGAGGCTTCTCAAGCAAGCTACGCCCTCCATTTATATGCCCGAGACCACTACTCGCCAGGTTTATTATTTTACAAATATCTCATAACAGGTATTTTCTCGAATAGAAGCTGGTATTGTATTTTAACCCTGTTTGAATCTGAAACAAAATGTGTCTGTTTTTAATAGATCATTTAATTTCACATTCAGGGGCTACGGTATAGATAATTTTATGAGAATTTTTTTTGAGGAATTAAAACCTTATGGTTCCAGGGTAATCTCATATCTTTAGTAGTGTCACAATCTTAAGAGCAAAAATTCTTTTGTGATCGCAGTACCAAGTATGATCGCAAGGCTATTCTGCGATCTCGGTATTGTCTGTGACCTCAGCGCTACGTGCGGTCTCAAGGCTGTTCTGTGACTGCAATGTTTTTATGGCAGCTTGAGACCAAAGTCTGGAGTTGATTTCGGACAGAAGATGTATTACCTGTGTATGTTTTGATAGCAGAAGTGTTTTCCTATCACCATTTTTCACACAGAGAAGGCTGGTTGGTGATTGTAAGTTATACATAATCATTCAAAGAGTCAAGTATGTAAGGGAAAGAAATTCTTTATTTCTTGTAGTCTTTACATACAAAAGGGATGCAAGTGACCAAAGCGTCGACCTGATCCGAAAGTAATTTACAAAATTCTCCTAGGGACATGTTGGCATCAGTGGGATCAACACGTGCCACCACAAGAGAAGTGGCGACGTCTCTAAGCCTATTGACGTCATTCCTTATTAAGGGGGAGCAACTGTTCCTTGTTGTATCGAAGAGGTCTCGCTGCTCTCGGGCATGATCCCTCTACAACTGGAACTTGCGCGCCTCCTCGCGAGCTCTGTCATGATACTCTGCAAGGCGCAGAGTAGTCGAGGAGATTTCCTCAGAACGCTTCTCCATTACCTCTTTTTCTTCTTCGAGAATTCTGCACAATACAGATTTCTCCCCCCGGAAGAACTTGGGTCTTAGCAAGCTGATGGCTAAGAGCCCAAAGAGCTTTCTCATCCTGTAAATACATGGGTTAGTTCCCAAAGAATGTAATGATTGGAAAGAAAGAAAATGCTAACCTTCGTCACAGGATGAGAGGAGAAAGTCAAGCTTTGAAGGGAACTTGGTCCCAAAGGCGCTGTGGGCGCAGTGAGCCTTTCCCCAGAATGCTAGTTAGAAGGATTGTTGTGGTGATCCAAAGAAGGTGATGAATATGCAACTGGATGGGTTGCTAGGGCCAAAGAAAGGGGCAGTATGGCAGCCTAGATGTCCGCACCCTTTAGTATTTTCTGTGAAACTCCAATGGAGGATCCTTCATCATTTCTGGATCTCTTCTTTGGAGGGATCATTTCCTCGATCACCTAAAAAGTCCAAAATGTATTACTTTGGAAACAAACAAGTTACAAAGAGAATAACTCGCACAGATGTTTCAGAAGAGAACTACCTTTTGAAGATCCTGCTCAATCTTGGTTCCTATCTCTCTTTCTTCCTCATCACTCTCAACAATCTTCTTGGAGTCTCGGTTCGCCATTAAGGTGAAGGAGAGAGTTAGAAGAAGTTTCTAAAAGGACTTAGCCAAAAAACAAGCCTATGAGTTTAGGAACTAAAAGGCTTCGCTATTTATAGAGCCTAGAGGCGACGGTTCGCTTTTGCGGGCGCCTCGAGTTTTTAAACGCACTTACCTTTTTTTCTTTGGTTAAATGGTCAATAACTTCATGATTACCCATCAAGAAAACCCCAGAGGTTGTCTTGGGAAATAAACTGACACACGGTGTACAGTGCATCTAAAGAAGTTGAAGTGTCGGGTTACATATTCGATGCGGATTAAATTTGAAGTTATAATCTTTTTATCTCTTCAAATTTGGGAGCTAGCTGACGAGGATTATCACCTGAGACAGTTTATATCGTGTTCTAGTCAAATTCGGATATGATATATGTCTCTGAGTCCTAGCAGCCATATGGTCGTAGACGGATAGCTTCCTATGCTCGAATAGAAGGTTGTGGACACAGAGTTAATTCACGATCACAGTACTTGCGTGATCATGAGATCGCAGACTGTACGCGATCAGAAGATCGCTAGCTGTGCTCAACCAAGACAACCAGAGGGTGTTCAAGCCTTTACTGGACATGTTCTCAAGGTCAAGATAACTTCTCCCACGTGTGAAGACAACCGCCAGGAGGTTAACATTTGCGGTTATCTATAATTGCACGTGTTTAGCCAGTGAAGAAGATTGGTGCAGTTATACGAATTGCACTATGGCAACCGTCCAGAACTGCCTCACATTGGCATCCTTTCATTTAGTATAAAAGGGTGGCTGATGGAGAAAAAGAGGGGGGAACGTTTTCTTTTTGAAGACTTAGATATAGTTAATAGATAGAAGTGTAAAAGGAGATTATCGCCTGTGACAATCTCTCTTTCCTGTAAACCCATACATAGTGAAATCACAACAGGACGTAGGGCTATTACTCCCCCCATCAAAAGGGCCCGAACTTTTATAAATCTTCGCGTCCCCATTTCATTGCTTGTCTTAACTTACCTGAGCACTTTGAAAGGTCTCACATACAACTCACAAATCTGCCTAAGATTGACTAAGGACCCTGAGTCCGAATCGTCGACAATAAGCTAGCCAAGTTCATTGCTTTGATCTTTTGCATCTAGAGGCTAGATTTGAGCCAAAATCTTGAGTGAATTAGAGGAGAAGCATTTAAGAGAGGTTAAGAGTGCTTAGTGCACTTCATTCTTCATTTTCAAGCTAGTGCTAGACTATTGGGCATTCATTTGCATCATTTGAGCTTCTAGTACTTAATTCATTCAAGTGAGTGTGATCAACTTGTTACTCTTGGTGAATCGCCTTCACCTAGACGGTGTTGGAGGAGAGTCGCGATCTCTCCGGTTGAAGTTTGTTGGAGAAGCCGACAAACAAGTGTGAAAGGTTTGGTGCTCGCCTATCTGGTGTGGAGAAGGAGCAACCCGAGTGAACATATCCTTCGTGGATATAGAAGTGAGGCTCACGCGTGAGCGCTTAAACGTGGAGTAGGGGAGACCGGTCGAGTCTCCAAGACCTCGGTAAAAATCATTGTGTCAATTATTTCTCTCTTGTACAATTCATATTCATCATGATACAATTGCTTAAATTAATCTTGTTGCATATTGAATTGTGTATTCCATATTGATTAAACACAACTAGATGTTAGATTTTTTGTAAATCCTTTGCATAGGTTTGCCTACATAATCTTAAAAAATTGTTTAGTCGAAATTTTTTTTAAAAGTCTCCTATTCACCCCCACTCTAGTCGGCATCCTTGATCCTACACGTGGTATTAGAACGAGGTCTGTCATTTATTGGCTTTACTGCCTAGAGAGAAAGGATGAATCCGATAGAGGATTTTGGTTTGTTTGCTCCTCACTTTGATGGCTCAAAAATTATTCGCGTTGGAAAATTATTATGAGTACATATTTTGAGGCATTAAATTTAAATCTACGGAGGTTGATGCAAAAAGGTATAACTTATTCGTCGATGTCGGATAAGGAAATTCACCTCTTAAATACAAAGGCTAAAGATGTGCTCCTTAATTCACTTAGCCATGACGTGCTCGAACTAGTGAGTGATTGTTCAACCACTCACGATGTTTGGACCACTCTTGAGTCTTTATTTGTGGGCACATCTAGCTTTGCGCATGCTAAGATGCGTTTATTATTGCGGGACTATGAGGCATTTGTGATGTTGGAGCATGATACTCTCTCCACTATGTATGATCGCTTGATCAACATCACAAATGAGCTCAAAGCCCTTGGCGCTAATATTTCTGATCTAGACATTTGCAGAAAATTACTCCAGGTGTTGTCGGAAGGTCGCTATGGTGATTTCATAACTACCCTTGCGAACGATGACCTTTTTGACACTTCACCGAGAGAGCTCATTGACATGCTTGTGTCAAATAATGTTATGTCCAAGAAAAAGGACATATGTTCCACCTCCGAGCATATCAAGGATGATGATCTCATTGCAGAGGATCGGGAGCTTTCTAGCGAGCTCAAAGACGTAAACGATGTGGTTTGCCTAAGCAAGACAAAGGCGAAACCTTGCAAAAAAGAGCTCAAGGAAAGCAGCGAAGTCACAGTCTTCATCTCAAGACAAATCTATATGCCTTATGGCATGTGACTCGTCGGTATCAAATTCTATCCTCTCTAATAATGAGCTTATGGAGATGATTGTTGAATTAAAAGACTTTCTTGGCAATATGACTAAAAGCTTTAGCACTTTAAAAAATAATTACTCATCCTTGAAAGTGCAACATCAAGAATTGAAAAGTTCTTATGATTCTTTGCTTGCCAAAAATGCCATTAGCTGCACATCTGTATTAGATGTTAGAGTTTCTTGTGACTCCCCTATTGATCCATCTTTAGTATCACATAATTCTACTTCATATGCTAGCAATAACTCAATCGTTGATTCATGGTTAGATGCTAATGCTAGCTTTGTGGACACTAATACTTCATGTGATAATTTGTCTAATGATTCACTTATTGATTCACATGAATATACGGTTGATACTAGTAACTCATACCATGATTCATCTAGTAACTCATCCTTATGCCATGGTGTTAGTTCTAGTCGCTCCTCATTTGATATGCCTAACTCATCTAGTGATTTTAGTGCTATGCCTTGTAGTTCATCTACTTGTGATGATTTGCCGTCATGTTCTCATTCGCATTGCGTTCCATGTGTTGACACGGAATCGTCTCCAGAACTTAGAATTGAAAATGATGAACTTGAGACAAAAACGAATAGATTGTGCAATGACCTTACTAGACATCATATGAGTAGTGCTATGCTTGTTAAACCCCCTTTAGAACATAAATATTCATTTAAAATGGAAAAATTAAATCATGCACACTCATATAGTAAGAGGCATCATATATTTCATAACACTTATACCATTCATTTAAAAAGCCCTCTCGAACTTCATGTTCCTCTTGTCACTTAATAGGGCAACATTCGTATGTGTGTGCATCTAATTCTTTTAGAATTGGTTCTTTTGACTCCTATTTGATTTCGTACTCTAAAAGGGTCTAATTGTAAAACTAATTGATTTCCATTTTCAAAAACTTAAAGATAGAGCAATTTGGGTACCAAAAGACATATGCGACAAGGCTAGAGGGCCTCGTATGGTTTGGGTATCGAAAAGGGCTGAACTTTTTTGATAAATCATATAAAAACTATTTGCATTACAATTCTCTCCTTTTATTCTTTATTCTTTTAAATCATTATGGCAAATTTTGCAAAAGAATGAATATTTGAAACCTATGTTGTTACATCTTTAGGGGTTGTAATTTATAAATTCTTCCGTTGTCTATTGCACCTCTATATGTGAAATATTTCAAATTTGTAATTATAAATTTTTAAATTGAGCTCATTTTGTCAAAATGCCAAATTTTCATTCAAAAGGCCAAAAATCATCAATTCCAATCAAAATGGTCTTCAAAATGTATTTAAAAGGTTTTTAGAGGCTTTGTATGAAAAATGATGTCAAAAAGTTCCTTTTATCAAAAACTAGCCTCACTCAAACGATCTTCGAGTATCTTATTTTCAACAAAATCGCTTTCAAATGCAAATCAAAATCTATTTGGTTTTTTCCAAAACTTGCTTTACAAAATTCCTAGATACTCTTACTCCAAAGAAGTTTGAAATTGAAAACTTTCTCATAAGCGTTCTTATTTGAATGTTATGGGTATTTGAATCTCATCGGAAAACTCACTTTGACCCGAAATACCATAAATATGCAAAACATGAGTTTAGCTTTTTCTATGGTCTTTATTTGTGAGCTTCGACTCAAAATGATTTGAATAACTCATGTAAGCCCTTTCATATAAAAAATCCTATGAAAATCAAATTTGAATGCAATTTGCAAAAGGTTGTCAATTATCAAGCTTCTTGCTTAACATAAAGATCTTTTGACCATAAATCTTGATTGTGAAATCCTTTTTGGAAAATGTATTTGATGCATTGAGAATCCTTTATGCAAACTTTCATTTCAATTGGATTTGATTTGAGTAATAATTGATTATTTTCACAAATCAAATATGAAAACTGCAAATTTCAGATTTCTCATGGTTTTGGGCTGATTTGTCATTTTTATATCTTTTAATTGGTTGGCTATTTGGAGAGAGTTTCTATATGATATCTTATATTCTATGATTGGCCTTTATTGCTAATTTATTTCAAAATTATTGGAAGTCATTTGCATATATTTCCAGGTGTCTTTATAAGTGTAAAATGATTTTCTCAAACCTGAAATCTAAAATTTTAAATCTGACCAACATTTTTCATTTTCATATCTTATTGTTGGATCAAATCTTGGCTTCATCATAAAAGGCAATCTAGTTCCTCATTGCATCATTTATCTCCAAAATTTATTTCGGAATTTTTGAAACTTGTTTGCATGTGTTTCGATGATAAAAAAAAAAAGCCACGACATTTAAGAAAACTTTTAGTCAAATTGGATGTTAATCTCTCAATTTTTTCAAATGACTATAATATTTAATCCTTGGAACTTCGTGAAAAGTATTTCCGTTGATGTTGTTTATCTCTATGAAACTTTTCATGAGTTTTGATGTTTATTTGGATGGTTTCTCGATTTGAGTTCATTTGGATCTTTTTGCTTATCTTTAGAACTCATTCGCTTAGTCCATATACTATTTGGTACAAACTTCAAAAATGAAAGTGAATGAAGTTTATGCCAATTAGTATTCTCTTGCATGACATGGCCTTAAATAGAATTCATTTCAAAATCTTTGTTTTAGGCCATAAAGAAAGAAGTTCATAATCTTCACTTCTATTTTAATTTTTGTTGAACTCTCATTTTTTTTAAAATAGATCATTTTCACTGTTGCACATATTTCATGCCAAATCATGGATGACACATTTAGGGGGAGCAACTTCGAAGCCATTGAATCCTTGTAAACCCTAATTGTGCACATGTAGCAAATTATGCAAGTGTTTTAGTAAAAAGGGTCATTTTCGAGCAAAAAGGTGAAAAAGGGCTCAAAACTTTCAAAATATTCAAAACTACCACAAAACCTTCAAAAATACATTTCAAATATGTTTTCAAAGATTTTGAAGGTCAAACAAAATAGTTTCAAGCTAAAATGAAAAATTTCGACAAAATTGAAGACTTCGGGATCTTGTTTTGGCCCAAAATGATTTATTTCCACAAAACAAGATGGGGTGACATTTGACCAAAAATTTCTACATAAAACACTTACAACTCACACACCTGAAGATAGTTCGTATTGAACTTTTATTCAAAAGACCTATGGTTCTCAAGTTATCACATATCTTAGGTCGCCCGAAAACGACTATCGACCCGAAAATACCCAAAGTTTGTGTTTTTGTGATTTGAGCTATTTGGACCAGACTTTCTTCTATGTCTTCGTTTAGAATAAACTCATCCAAGTCCAAAGATTTGAGAAAATCCAAGTTTCATCAAGAATTGAAATTTTTAGTGAAAATCATTTTGGTTTTACCTATTTTACCATAAAATCACTTTTTGAGGATTAAAATCAAGATCTTGTTCTAATCAAATTATTTTAAATGCTATTCATCTAAGTTCCTAACTTGATATTCAAATCTATTATGGAACTTGATTTAATTGTTGAAGCAAATTCGCAAAAATCACAAAATTCAGAAGTTTCAGCAGGTTTATCTGAACAGTCCGAACATTCTCCACCCAACCTGGACTCTGTCCGGCCCTAGCAGACTCTGTCCAGCCTGTGGGCAGTTGGATAGTTACTAAATTTTTTCAGTTGTCTCTTTTACTCCCTTTTTTTGTCAAATCTTTGCTCCCACCTTTCCCCATATTTTGCAAATTCATCATGCTTCATATGATGGGGTTTGGAATGCTTTTGATTGTGATTTTGCATATACAAAACAAACATGTTTTTTATGATTTTGGATCATATTCTAATGAATTCGAGATTTGAATTTCTTTTTTTTGGAAATTTGGACTCTTCGCTAGGTCATATGCTTTTCTCCTAACCTTGTGACCTAAAACTGTTTTCATCAAACTTCATTTTGGCATATCTTTCATTTGTGTGAATTTTGTGATTTATGCCAAAAGAAGGGAAATCATTTTGAGGATTGAAACTTTTGTTTCCAATTGAGTTTGATAAAATCGCTTCAAATCTTTTCTTATATCAAACATTTATAAAATTGGGAAGGTTGACACAATCATCATCAAACATTAATTGAGACATTATTTCCTTGTGTGTCAAATATATATTGATGACAGTATTTGTTCCACTAATGAATCCCTCTTGTCAATAATTTGTTTTTGAGATGATGCTTAGGAAAATCGATATACAAATGATTCAAGAGCAAAGTTACTTCTGTGCACGACAAAACAAGCAACTCAAGAACGGAATGTTCAAGAGTGAATTCAAGCATGTGAAGAAATCGCTCAAGAGCCTCGAGATGCACGATGATGATGTTATTACAACTCTTATGGCTACAAATGAACATCTCAACATGGTCGAACATGAAAAGGCGGTCAATTCTAAACTCTATCGATCTTTGATTGGTAGTTTTGCTTTACCTTACCGCATTTTGACCCGTCATCATATTTAGTGATTGCATATAAGCTAGATTTTGATTATCTTCTAAGAAATGTCAACTGATTACCATTAATGAATCCTTAGGTATTTGAAATGCAATCCTTGATACATCTTTGATATCAAAAATACAAACCTTGAATTTATTGATTATTTCAATTCGGATTATGTGAATTACAAGATAAATCGAAAAAGAGTTTATCCGGTTGTTATTGTGCTTAATTTTTATGAATGAAACAAAACTTGTTGATTTATAGAATTATATTCGAATAGGTGTGTCGCGCCCCCGTCTTGGGGACAACGACTACTCCCGTGAGGACCTAGCTCGCTGCAGCTGATCCCAAACATGCATACCATTGACTTCCAAGGATAAGTCTGTTGAATCTTGAGCCCTAATTAGGGTTTTGGTGATTAATGACATCTGTGAGATTTGCGACTAACCTCTGTATGTGAGACTCATGTAAATCAGAGGAGAAAGCATCAAGGAAGAGCAAAGCAAGGCTATCAAGACTCCATGAAGCGAAAACGACGAAAATCTCAACAAGAGTACAAATATCTAAACCTAGCACCTTCTTGTTTTGAAAATTTCTAAGTTAGATGGTCGTACTATTAAGAGGGGTCTTAGCACAAGTCTCTTGATCAACCTTGAAGTTTTTAGAAGCATATTTGCATTTGCATTTTGTCGTGGAATTGCGAATACCCCGGCAGGTTTTGAGAATGATCCTAGCGAAGATTACGCGGCGCGGGTTGACCAGATGACCGGTCCTACCCCGCCGGACAAGCACAAGAAATGACCCGAGGATTTATACAGGTTCGGGTTCCGGTGGGGGCCCTAGTCCTGTCGACGCGCTCCCGACCGGAGTCGGCTGGGGAGGCTCTCTCCGGGGGAGAGGCTTCCGGAGCACGCCTGTGAGTGTAGCTATTCCAATAAAAGTGATCTGATCCTTTACAACAGAGGGGTACAAGGGCTATTTATAGCCCCAAAAAGAAGCAAAATGCCTAAACTACCCCGGAGGCCACCGTCGGATTGAAGGGTAGGACCGTCCTTCTCCCGGTCAAACGCCTTGGATGCTTGACAGGTGGTCGCTAATTCCCGACGCGCTCCTTGCGTGACCTGCACGTGGCAAACAATTCGAGACTTTACCTTTAGGAGGACGATGAGGCCCGGGACGGCGCCGGAGGCCATGTCCCGGGGGCCAAATGGCGGCGCCCGGGGAGAGCCCGGAGGCTACGTCCCCCGGGCCAATGGCGGCGCCCGGGAGGGCACCGGAGGCCCTGTCCCGGGGGCCAAAAGGCGGCGCCCGGGGAGGGGCCGGAGGTCACGTCCCCGGGCCAATGGCAGCGCCCGGGACGGCGCCGGAGGCCATGTCCCGGGGGCCGAAAGGCGGTGCCCGGGGAGGGGCCGGATGCCACGTCCCTGGGCCAATGGTGGCGCCTGGGACGGCGCCGGAGGCTATGTCCCGGGGGCCAAAAGGCGGCGCCCGGGGAGGGGCCGGAGGCCACGTCCCTGGGCCAATGGCGACACCCGGGGAGGGGCCGGAGGCCACGTCCCCGAGCCAATGGCGGCGCCCGGCACGGCGCCGGAGGCCATGTCCCGGGGGCCGAAAGGCGGAGCCCGGGGAGGGGCCGGAGGCCACGTCCCTGGGCCAATGGCGGCGCCCGGGACGGCGCTGGATGCCATGTCCCGGGGGCCAAAAGGCGGCGCCCGGGGAGTGGCCGGAGACCATGTCCCCGGGCAAATGGCGGCGCTCGAGAGGGCACCGGAGGCCACGTCCCGGGAGCCAAATGGCGGCGCCCGGGAGGGCACTGGAGGCCACGTCCCCGGGCCAATGGCGGTGCCCGGGACGGCGCCGGAGGCCATGTCCCGGGGGCCGAAAGGCGGCGCCCGGGGAGGGTGTAACATCCCTATTTTTGGCTATCTTTTCTGCTTGCGAGTCAGCATATCTTCTTTGGAATCCCTGTTGTCTCAACCCTATCTTGATCTTAGGTATGCCACTACCTTAACCTAAAAGTTGGCAGCTAAACTTCATCTCCCAGATCGTTTTTACATTTCAGTCCAAAAGTGCTATAGTTTAGTCCTTTTAGAAAACCCAAAAAGACTAAAAGTCCCAGATCATCTCCAAATCCAGATCTGATCAAGTGATTACCTTTCTTTCATTTTTCTGAACATTTTTCCCTTCTGGAAGAGTTCCAGAATCTCGACCGAAACCCTAGTTTCAGCCTCGACAAAAGTTTCAAACCCTAATTACCCTGTTTACCCTAATTACCCTGTTTTCGATTTTTGCCAAAACCACCAGATCGTATCGAATTTCACCATTTTTCCTGCTGGATGAGTCTAAGACATGTAGTAGCACTCATCTGCAAAGTCAGAATTCAAATCAGCCCTTCAATTCTTCAGAATTGCAAATAGGCCCAAATTCCCGAGCCAAAACCTTCACAGTTCAGTCCAAATCGTCACATTTCAGTCTAAAGTTTGCAACCAGGTCCCTGTGCTGTTTTCAACCAGCGCCCGCCATTTTGCCTCGCCGTTGAACTCGCCGCCTGCGAAGTTCCTCGCGCTGCCACCTTCATAGCCACGTAGCCTTCACCGCGCACAGCTGTATCGCCACCGTGGAAGCAGTTCACAGCGCTGTGCCGTGTTCTTCCCCGCGCGCGCGCGTGCCTGCTGTTGTCAGGAGCTCCACGCCACATGGCTGCCATCCCGGAGATCATCATCTCGCCTTCCTGACGAAAACCCGATTTCGCGCGATGCTCCGCCTATGGCAGAGCCCCGCCGTGTCCCGAAGTACCTCGATGAACGCCCCAGCGCCAGAAGGAAAATCTCCCCCCGGTGATTGCTGCAGCTCCCGAGAGCTCAATCCCGCGGCTATATAAAGCCCCCCCTTTGCCCAGCATCTCTTCACACCACCCGCATTTGCAAGCCTTAGCCTCCACCACCAGAGAGCAGCTGAGTTCTCCAGCGCCGCCGCGAAGATCTTCTTCCCCGGCGAGCAGTTCGTGAAGCTCACGGCGCGAGCTTCGCCCGAAGCTTCTTTCTCCAAACCAACGCTACCAGTAAGCTCCCTTCATCCCTCTCTTCGTACCATAGCATCTAATTGGCCCCCGGCGAACCCTAACGCCGGCGATCGTCAGAAAATCCCAAATGCCCTGTTTCCTCAATGCTGGCCGATTCTATCCAAATTAATCCTCGTGCCAGTGATGAAAATTGTTCAGTACACCCCTTTGAGCAAGCCTGCAAACTTAGATTTCAAAATTGAGCAGCGATCATAACCTTTCTGTAGTTTGCGCGCCACCAGTGAACTGGTCCTCGTCGCCAAGCTTCTTCGGCCATTCTCCGGCCGAATTAACCCTACAAATAGCCCCCTCACCTCACCCTCTCACTCCCTGAGCAATGAATTGACTTCGAACTCTTTAAATCGAAAACGCCCAATTTAGGAGTCGTCTTCTCCAGCGCCGGTCACCGGAATTTCTTCCCGGCCGATCTAGCCCCGTACACTTTGTCCCTTAGATAGATCTCAGTACCCTGAGCAATATTGTCTACTAGCCTGACTCCTGAATTGACCTGGATCAAAAGTTATGAGCATGCCAAGATTGCTGTTCAGTGGTTCAGTTCATGTCTAGACCACCGTGTTTGCTCACCGGATTTGGCCACCTTCTGGCCACTTTCTGCCCTTGAGCCTGTTGAGAGTTTTGTAGCTGTTATCAATGCCTAAACCCCAGACAAAGTTGTGCATCAATTGGAGTCCTGAGTCAAAAGTTATCCAATGCCCTAGTTTTTGGCCATGTCTAGCACTATGTCAGTGCATGTCCACCAGTGGCATTAGATGATTTAGAATTGTTACATTTGAGCAATTGAAATGCCACTTTATCCACTAAGCCTTTTGAACCATGTTCTACAACATTCCCTACTATCGCATCTCCAGAAAACAGACCTAGAACCAATTTAGGGCTATGTCAAGCCGTAAGCCGAATGTCAGCCTTTCGACATTCAAGTCCTTTTGAGCCCATCTCTTCGATCAATGTCAAGTGACCTTGTCCAAACCCTTACCCCTGCATGCATGATGTATTTACATATTATTTTCTAGTACTTGTATGCTTATATAGTGTGTATGTGTTGTTTGTATCCGCCGTGGAACCAGACGTTGAAGGAACCGAGGAGATCTTCGAGGATTCATCTGAGCAGCTAGACCCCTCACTGCAAGGCAAGTCTCAAACCCTTGATCATGTCTAGCCGAATATTTTGAAATGAAATACGTTAATTGTTTTCAAGTATATGGATGCCTTAAGTTCAAATAAGAACTATGTTTCAATAAAGTGATTAGATATGACCTAAAAGATTGTAAAGCCCCTTTTGACATTGAATATTCCTGCACCCTTGTCACCCTAGAATATCATGCTTAGGCTATACTATGCTCAAGATAATATGATAAATGTTGAATGGTCACATATGAGAAAAGTATATTCAAAACCCTTTTGTGAAAGAAAATGTGATTGGAATCGATAGTGAGGATGGTTTGAGTGGATGGTGCTGTGTGCGCGCTGGGAATGTGAAAGACTCCTCACTAGAGATTCATAAGGACTAGAACCTTGTGCTGTGCTTCTATGCGGCATGAAAAACGTACCAACCACTTGCTTGTTTATGGGACGGGCGCAACTTAGTAGCTTTCTTTAGTATTAGCTTTTCCCTGCAATGGTTGTTGATCCAGTGTCTTGCGAGAGCTGGTGAGCCATAGAAGGCCATGAGTGATGTGAGTTCAGAAAAATCATGAGAGGAAAAGGTGGAAAGAAGGAAGACGCCCTATGCCAGATTAAGTCGTGCGCGACTGTAATCAAGAGAGGCTATGTGTCTTGCGAGAACATAGACCCAGGCTAGGAAGTAAGGCAGTGGGGAGGACCCACAACGGTACTTGAGACTTGACTGTCTATTTACCGGGCAGGGAATAGTTAATGCTAGGACTGTAAATTGTTGTGTCATCTCGGCCTTGTCACATGCGTAAGAGTCGCATGGAGAGGTACCGACTTGAAAGCCGAATGATCGGTGGATTAAGGTAGTACACCTTTGCAAAGTTTAAAAAGTATCGGATACTCTGAGCTCCCAGGTTATGGAGTCTGCGCGCTGTGGATTCTATTCACATCAATGCAGCACAAGTAGCTTTTGGAAAGTTTTCACAAAATCAGGATAAAGTGGTGACTCATGAAAGACCGCCACACACAACATTTCCTAAGAATTTAGCTTAGGGTTTTAAAAGCACCGCTTTTGAAAATAAAGGTCTTTTCTCCAAAGACTAAGTGTGAAAATCTATTCTATATACATATATGAAGCCAAGGAGCTATTCTTTGAGAAATTTCCCCCTCATCTATATATATACTTGCATTCTTATTTGGGACTTGTTGAGCACCATGTGGACAATGTGCTCACCCTTGCTTTTACAAACGAATTTAGAAGAAGGATTCGTCGACCCTGAATCTTACGGTCTCGAACCCAATGTGGAACAAGAAGAAGAAACTGAAGACCAAGCTTGATAGAGGGTTATGCACCAAGGTGGAGTCAGATGTGGAGAAGGCCCGTACACCGCTGCTACAGAAGAAGAAGACTGATGAAGTCCTTTTGCTTACTATTGTTGTTTCATTTTGTGCCGACCTTTGTGTCGAAAACTCCTTAATTTGTATCAAAATTTAAATGCGTCATTTTGGCGCTAAGTTATTGTAATGTTGGTTCTTGTGATCAGCACTTGTTTTTAATTACTCGCATTTTTATATAATGCATCTTGTTGTTGTGAGCTGCAATGTACCTTTTCTGAGAGCAACCCACCTGGGCGGTTGCCACCGGATTCCTCAAATGAGGGTCCCACAGAGGGGCCGGAGGCCACGTCCCTGGGCCAATGGCGGCACCCGGGACAGTGCCGGAGGCCATGTCCCGGGGGCCAAAAGGCAGCGCCCGGGGAGTGGCCGGAGACCACGTCCCCGGGCAAATGGCGGCGCCCGGGAGGGCTCCAGAGGCCATGTCCCGGGGACCGAAAGACGGCGCCCGGGGAGGGGCCGGAGGCCACGTCCCGGGGCCAATGGCGGCGCCCAGGACGGCGCCGGAGGCCATGTCCCGGGGGCCAAAAGGCGGCGCCCGGGGAGTGACCGTAGACCACGTCCCCAGGCAAATGGCGGCGCCCGGGAGGGCACCGGAGGCCACGTCCGCAGGCAAATGTGACACGACTTACCTGGACTTAGCACCGCGGAGATTTCCCCCAACAGCAGCCCCCCATGCCCCCCGGGGACGATGCTCGAGTCCCCGGTGGGTATGGTACACGTCACCGGGAAAATCTCCGGGCCAAGTCATTGAAGCTGTAACGCTTCGGTTTCCGTGGCGGATGCTTATGGCCGCGCTGTTTCGCCATAAATGCGCACGCGGTTCGAACTGGCACCTCGATTCGCGCGCCCGTCCCTTCATTTCCCGCGCGAAGTTTGAACTTCAACGGTCCAGATTTCTCCGCGGGGTGCCACGTGGCGCCCATCTAGACCACGTCTCACCCCTATAAATAGGGCCTTGGGGGACCCGGAAGTTCATTCCAAACTTTCAGCCTCACGATTTTTGCTCTCCCGGTAGCTCTCTCGGTAGCCAGGGCCCGGTAGCCGTCTCCGGTAGTAGGGGTCCAGGAATTTTTGTTGTAGCCCCCTGAAACGTTAGCCACCGAACAGGAAAAGTCTAACCTCATGGCTCCCAAGGGTCGAGCAAAGACCACGGAGGTGCCCCCGGAGGAGATCCCTCCGGATTTCCTTTGGGCGTCGGAGTTCTCGGCCGAGGACGCCGAGTCCATGGTCGAGCGCGGCGTCGTCGCGGACGAGGACATCCGAGTCCCCGTGAAAAAAGATGGAGCCCCCCGCCCTAGGCCCGGAGAGGTCGTGGCCTTCGAGCCCTTCCTGGAGGCGGGGTTCCGGCTCCCGGTGCATCCCATGCTCCGGGAGTTTCTGAAGGAGTATGGGGTGGCGCTCAACCACCTCACCCCGAAGGCGCTCGTCCGGATGGGCCACTTCATCTGGCTCTACGAGATGGCGACCGGGCGGGAGCCCACCCTCCGCGCCTTCCGGTACTTCTACGAACCGGCGGCGCGGAGCTCCCACCTGGTGAAGGGGGGACCCAAGTTCCCCTTCGGTTCGGTGATGGTACAAATGCTGCCGTCCCGGGTGGCCGACTACCCGGCGGCGGCCTCCCGGGACCACTGGGGCGACTGGGTCCGGAGGTGGTTTTACCTCCGAGTCTGGGACGAGGCGGTGGTGTATGCCCTGGAGCCCCCCATCTACAGCCGATCGTCCGCGCCGAAGCCTCCGGTGTGGACGGACGAGGAGTTCAAGCTCATCGGCAGGGTGGTCCTCTCCAAGAAGACCCGCTCAATGCAGGACGACGCCGAGGAGATAATGCTCCTACGGATCTCCCCCTTCTCAGGCGGGAAGAGGGGCATCGGCATGGGCCCCGAGCAGCGGCCCCCGGTCAAACCGGTGACTCGACGTAAGTCCACTACCTGCATTGCATTTACAAATTTCTGGAAATTTGACTAACTCTTTACCTCTTGTAGTCTGGCCGTACCCGGCGGCGCGGGAGAAGGCGAAGAACCTCCTGGGGAGGTACTTCGCCGACGAGCACGAGCCCGTCGTGCGCCTCGTGGGGGAGGGCCCTCCCTGGAACTTGGTAGCGGCGGCCTACGGGCTAAAACTGCCGGAGAGGAAGCCTCTCCCCACCCCCGGGTCACACAAACGGGGGAAGGAAGCGGCCGGGGGCTCGGAGCCCAAGAAGGCCAGGGTCCAAAAGACCCCCGGCCCGTCGACGACGCCGGCAGCGACTCCGGTGAAGGCCCGGGACACGAGTACCGGGACCGAGCGCACCCGGGCGGCAGCCCGGGAACACGCAACACCTCCTCCCCCGAAGGGCCCCGTCGAGGCCCGGGGAAAGAGCAGGCCGTTGGCGGGGCGGCGTCCGATTCGGCGGACTACGCCCCATCGCCACTCTCGGTGGCAGTCCTCCCGGCCCTCCAGGCATCCTTGGAGCCGGAGAGGCTGGAGGTGAGTTTCGCGGAGGCCTCGCCTCCGCGGGTTTGGCCGGTGGACGAGGGGGGGAGCCCCTCGGTCTACGAGGTCCCTCCGGAGGAGGAGGCCCCAAGGACCTTTCGGCCCGGGGCGGGGAAAGGTCTGATGATCCCCCCCAGGCAGGGACCCCCGCCCAAATCTCCTCGGCCACGTCTTCGGAGGAGACCTCGGCCACGAAGACGCGAGTGACGCCGGCCGCGTTACCGGACTCACAGGTCCGGGGACCCCCCACCGGCCGCGACGCCGGCGCCGGGCGAGAGGCCCCTCTGCTTCCCGCGGGGGAAGTCGCCCGCTACGCGAAGGGCCTGCACACGCGGAAGGGACGCTCCATGAGCGTTTCGAGGGGCTTCAGTCCCTCGGGGCCCAGGTAATCCGAGTCGATGACGTCTTCATTTATTTCCTGCACTTGAGATTTTTCTAACTCTATATTTTGTAGGTGGCAACTGTTACCTGGGGCCTTGAGCAGCGGTCGCCCGGCTGCTTAAGGAAGCGGAGGGCCGGGCCGCGGCCTCCATAGGGCAGCGTGAGGAGGCCCTCCGGGAACGCGATGAAGCCCTCGCGGAACTGTCCCGGGTCCGGGCCCAGGTTCACATTTCTAAGGCCGTGAACGGCCGCCTCTGGGAGGAGGCCAAAGTGAGGGAGGAGGCGCTCCGGGAGCTCGAGGGCACGAGCGTCCGGGCGGTGGCGGACGCGGGCCGCTCCGTCCGTTTGGCCCTCGAGAGCCTTGGCGTAAGCTTAGGCTCCGGGAGCAGCTCGGAGGTGCCGCCGGCGACCATCGCGGAGGCTGTGCGTTTTCTCAACGCACAGGTCTCTGCCATTCCGGAGGCGGCCGACGCTCGGGCGCGGGGCCGGGCGATCCCCATCATCGCGGCCACTGCGGGGCTTGTCGAGTTCCGGGGGGTCGGCGCCCGGGCGATCGGGGGCCGCATCCCCCGAAGCTTCCCGGACTCCTTCGAGCCCTCGCGCCGGGAGGTCGAGCAGATAGCCGGAGGATTCTCCGACCGGATCATCCAGGCGAGATTCCCGGCTCCGGCGCCTCCGGCGGGGGACGTCCCGGCCCCGGCCTCGGAGGAAACCCCCCTGGGGGGAGAACGCCAATGAACATGTATGAGCCTCCCCCCGGGTCTTAGTTAGGGCCCTTTTTTGTTTTCTTAGGATTTTGATCCCGGTAGCTTCTTAGAAGAAGCCCTGGACACTTGTACAAAAACATTTTGAATGCAATGAAGTTAGAGTTTTTTCTAAGTCTTTGAATTGAATGTTTTGTTACCAGGGTTCCCGGGAGGTTGCTCCCGGGCGAAGGTCCGGGAGGGGCTTCCCGGGGGACGCCCAAGCGGCTTTAATCTTGCTAAGCCTTGTCTCCGGGAATCGCGGCGGGGACAGCGTCCAGGAGCCGATCCGGTTGAGGTGGCGTCCGGAGTGGCACCTGGACAACTTTGACAATCATCGCGCCGAATTGTCCCCTCCGCGACCGGGGTTCTGGATGATACCTCCCCTCCGGATACTTCCACCGGCGGGATACGAGTTCTGGCCTGAAAATGTGCTCCGGGGCGCTCGGCGCCGCGTGCGAGCAATGTACCGGGACTTGACCCGGGAGCTAGCGGAGAGCCTCCGAGAGTATTAGGCGCAGAGGCCTTAGGGCGTAGAGAATCCCCCGAGTTAGAACCCGGGTTGTATCGTTTCCGAAGCCCACCGGAGGGGGAAGATGTCCTCCGGGTTTGACAATCAATAAAGCTGTGTTGTTGCTTCTTCTTTCATTGTCTTTTTATTTTTTCTTCTTGGATGGTCTGGACGACTCCTTTTCACAAGAATGAGCTAAGTTTGCTCGTGGGCGGTGCGGTCGACACCCGGGGGTTCCTTATCCCCCCCGCCCATAGCGGGCCGGAGGATAGCTCCGCGCGCTGTGGGGGTAACAACGCCCCCGGGATGGAAGTCACCTGTAGCAAAGGAATTTTTCTAAGTTAGAAAATTTTAAAACGAGGTTTCCAAGGAGAAGACCTTCCGGGAGACAATCGTCCGGTCGCCGTGAGAACGGGGAGCCAGGAATAAGGCCTCATGTGGAAGAAACGTCCAAGAAAACCCGATGAGATTTCCGGAGGTGAGCGTCCTAGGAGACAATCGTCTGATCGCCGTGAGAACGGGGAACCGGGAATAGGGTCTCCGGGGAAGAAATGTTCGAGAAATCTGTAACTTCTCCGGGAGATAGTCGTCCAGTCGCCGTGAAAACGGGGAGCCGGGAATAGGGTCTCCAGGAGGCATTCATCCGGTCGCCGTGAGAACGGGGAGCCGGGAATAAGGTCGCCGGGGACCAATCGTCTGGTTGCCGTGAGAACGGGGAGCCGGGAATAAGGTCGTCGGGGACCAAATATACAAGAATGCCATTAGACGTCCCACTGGGGAGAGCGTCGAACGTCGACTCCCGTAGGAGGAAGATAGATCCAAGAAGGCCATTAGACGTCCCACAGGGGAGAGCGTCTACTCCCGGAGGAGGAAGTGCCCGAAGACGGGTCTTGAGTGTTTGGGCAGGGGACTAGTCTCCCAAAGTGACTCGTTACCGCAGCCACTGTGACCGGGTTGCCGCTTACACCCTCAGTCCACGAGGGCTGATCGTAAGCCACCCTACAAGAGGGACTTGCTGGGCCTGGCCCACTTCCTCGCGGAGAGGGCATCCTCACGGGGAGGGCTTCCTCGCGGGGAGGGCAACCTCACAGGGAGGGCATCCTCGCGGGGAGGGCATCGCCGCTAGGGGCGGTAATGAGAAAGACCTGCAATGAGAGTTTGAAAAGCAAGACCTATGTATTGCTAATAAAATGAAGTACAGGGCCTCCCCCTGCGAAGTCGCGAAAGGGGAGGAAAATACAGTGTCCCTCCTCCCCCTCTGGCGTGAACGCTCCGGGGGAGGGGACAGGCCCATAAGGCTAAACATAGAACTTGCGAAGTAAACGCAAGTTCCACGTGTGCTTCAGCTCTTGCTCTTGAAGGTTGGAGAGCTTGTAGGCCCCCGAGCCCAGGACTGCGGAGATCCTATAGGGGCCCTCCCACTTGGGGTAGAGCTTACCCTGGGCCTGGGAGTCCGTCAAGCGCTTGAGGACAAGGTCCCCAAGGCGGAAAGCCCTCTCGCGCACGCGATGATTGTACGTGCGCGCCATCTCTTGCTCGTAGATGGCGTGGCGGAGGAGCGCTCGGTTGCGTTCCTCCTCCATGAGGTCGATCTCCAGGCGCTGGTTGGCCTCGTTGGCCTGGTACGCTGCGGGCGTGGCTCCCTCCAGGAGCTCGACTCGCAGTGACCGGAAGCCGATCTCCGGGGGGAGGACTGCCTCCGCCCCGTAGATTAGGGAGAAGGGAGTGTGCCCCGTCGCCCGGGACGGGGTCGTGCGCATGGAGCAGAGGATGCTAGGGAGCTCCTCTGCCCATGCACCCCGCTTAGAAGCGGTTTGCTCGAGTCTCCGGTGCAACCCCTGTAGGATCACGCCGTTGACCCTCTCGACAGCCCCATTGCCCCGGGGATGGGCCACTGAGGCGAAGTGGATGACGAGCCCCAGGCCTTATCAGAATTCCAGGAAATAAGCCGAGTCGAATTGGGTCTCGTTGTCCACGGTGATTTCCCGGGGGACACCAAAACGACATACGACGTTTTTCCAGAAAAACCGTTGGACGGCTCGGGACGTGATGCTGGCCAAAGGCTCCGCCTCAACCCACTTTGTAAAATAGCCGACTGCGACTACCGCATACTTGTATCCTCCGGGCGCTGGGGGGAAGGGCCCTAAAAGGTCCATCCCCCAGTGCACGAAGGGCCAAGTGATGGGGATCGTCCGCAACGCTATAGGGGGGAGGTTCGAGCCCTTGGCCATCTTCTGGCATGCCTCGCACGCGGAGACAAGGTCTCGCGGGTCGCGCATGACCGTGGGCCAGTAGAAGCCCTGCCGGAGGGCCTTGGCCGCGATGGCATTCGGGGCTAGGTGAGAACCACAGCTCCCCGCGTGGATGTCTTCGAGAAGTTGAAGTCCCTCCGGCCGGGGGAGGCAATGCAGGACGGCAGAGGCCCCCCGCCTGTAGAGCCTCCCCTCCAGCAGGAGATATGCCCGGGATTTATCCCGGAGGCGTTTAGCCTCGGTCTCACTAGGAGGGTCCCCCTCCCCCTTGATGAAGGAGATGAGGGGGTCCATCCAAGATGGAGTACGGACGATCTCGGCGACCTCCGGGACATGAGGCTCATCGCCCGTGTCCGGGGAGGCCACCGAGGGCTTCGTGATGATTTCCAGAAAAGCCCCCTTGGGGAGCGATTCCCGGGCTCTTGCCGCCCAGGCCAGGGCGTCGGCCCGGTCATTGTCCCTCCGCGGGATATGCCGGGCCTTGAGGCCGTCGAAATGCCTCTCCATCTTTCGCATTTCCTGCAAATAAAGACTTAAGTTTGCGTCATGGCACAGGTAAGACTTGTCCATTTGGCAAACTACAAGTTGAGAATCTCCCTTGACTAGGAGGCGCCGGATCCCCAGGGAGCGCGCGAGGCGCATCCCGAGGAGCAAAGCCTCGTATTCGGCGACGTTGTTGGTTGCGGGGAACTCGAGCCGCGCGGCGTACTCGAGTTCCTTCCCCTCGGGGCTCCGGAGGACTACTCCCGCACCAGCCCCGGCGAGACACAGCGACCCATCGAACATGAGGGTCCAATGATCACTGCGTCGGGGCGGCACAGGGAGATCTTCGTCCCCGGACCCAGAGGCGGGAGTCCACTCTGCGACGAAGTCAGCGAGGACCTGCGACTTGATGGCGGAGCGGCCGGTAAGGGACAGGGAGAAGGGGGCGAGCTCGGCCCCCCACTTCCCGATCCGGCCGGTGGCTTCCTTGTTCCGCAGTACCTCCCCGAGGGGCAGGGACGACGGGACGGTGATGGGGTGTCCCAGGAAGTAATGCCGAAGCTTCCGGGACGCCATGAGGAGGGCGTAGCAAATTTTCTCCATCTCTGTGTACCGAGTTTTGGCCCCTTGGAGGGCCTCGCTCACGTAGTACACGGGACACTGCTGCCCCCCTTGCTCCTTCACCAAGACCGCGCTGACGGCGACGTGGGTCGCGGCGAGGTAGAGGAGCAAGGGCTCTTCCGGAGACGGACTCATGAGCATTGGAAGGCTCATCAGGTACTTCTTGAGGTTGTCGAACGCCTCCTGGGCCTCGGGGGTCCAGCGGAACCCCTTGAGCCCTCGGAGGATCTTGAAGAACTGAAGACCCCGCTCCCCCGACAGGGAGATGAACCGGCTTAGCGCGGCTAGGTGGCCGGAGAGCCGCTGGACATCCCTGACGGAGCGCGGCGGGGGCATATCTAGGAAAGCCCGGATCTTCTCGGGGTTGGCCTCAATGCCCCGCTGGGACACAAGGAAACCTAGGAGCTTCCCCCCGCGCACCCCGAAGGAGCACTTCTCCTGGTTGAGTTTGAGCCCGAACGCGTGGAGGTTGCGGAAGGTTTCGGCCAGGTCGTCGATGTGGGAGGCTGCGCGGGGACTCTTGACGACCGCGTCGTCTACGTAGACTTCGACGTTGCAGCCAACTTGATCTTTGAAAACCAGCGTCATGAGGCGCTGGAAGGTCGCCCCCGCGTTCTTGAGCCCAAAGGGCATATGGACGTAACAGAAGGTTCCGAGGGGAGTAATGAAACTCGTCTTTTCCTCGTCCCCTTCCGCCATCCGGACTTGATGGTAGCCCGAGTAGGCGTCTAAGAACCTCATGAGCTCGCACCCCGCAGTGGAGTCAACGAGTTGATCAATCCGCGGGAGCGGGAAATTGTCTTTGGGACAGGCGCGGTTAAGGTCGGGGAAGTCCACGCACATCCGCCACCTGCCAGTTGATTTCTTGACGAGGACGGGGTTCGCGAGCCACTCGGGGTGCAGGACCTCCCGAATGAACCCCGCCTCTCGGAGCCGGGTGATCTCCACCTCGATTGCCTCTTGGCGCTCGAGGGAGATTTTCCACAGCTTCTGTTTGACCGGGGGGTGACCAGGGGCCACTGCGAGCTTGTGCTCAATGACCTCCTGGGCGACGCCCCGCATGTCCGAGGGCTTCCACGCAAAAACATCGGAGTTTTCGCACAGAAAAGCCGCAAGTTGCGCTGCGTGCCCCCCAAGGAGATCCGCCCCGACCCTGACGGTTTTGTCTTCGTCGCCCGGGGACAGCAGGACCTTTCGGTGGCCCCCTTCCGGCCGCGGCTTGAGGAGGGGCCTCCCGAGCGGTGGCGCAGCGGCGTCTAGTTCCGGGGGAGAAGCCTCCCCCCCGGGCGTCTTTATGTGGTTGACGCTTCCGATTGTGGCCGCAGCGCGCTCGTATAGAGCACGGGCCATGTCTTGGTCTCCCCGGACATTGATCACACCATGCGGCCCGAGGATCTTCATGCAGAGGTAGTTTTGATGCATGGTAGCCCCCAGCCAGTTGATTGTAGTCCTCCCCATAATCGCGTTGTAGGAGGAGGGGAGATCTACCACATCGAAGCGGACCAGCTCGGTCCGGTAGTTCTCCGGGGTGCCGAACGTCATAGGAAGATCTACCTTGCCCACGGGGTGGATCGCCTTCCCCGGGACAAAACCTTGCAGGGGCCCGGCAGCGGGCTACAGGAGATTCTCATCCACCTGCATCTCTTTGAAGGCCTTCAGAAATACGACGTCGGCAGAGCTCCCGCCGTCCATGAGGATGCGAGCCAGGTGGCAGTTGTAGATAGTCGCGGAGACAATGAGCGCGTCGTCGTGGGGGAAGCGAACCCCTCGCGCGTCTTCCGCCGTGAAGGTGAGGGGGACGTCCGACCACTTAGGTGGCGGGGACGCTTGTAGCACCCCCACAACCTTGACCTCGCGCGCGTACTCCTTACGCTGGCGCTTAGAGTCCCTCCCGGAGGCGGACCCTCCCATGATGACGTTGATGCGGCGCTGCGAAGTTTGTAAGGGGAGAGCTTCTGAAGGCTCCCCCTCCTGTGTCTGCTGCCCCCCTCCCCCGCGGGAGCGAGAAGGGCCGGAACAGCTGGCCGAGGGGGCAAGGAGGCCGGAGTCCCCCCCTGCCCACGCTGGTCGAGGAACGCCGCGAAGTGTTGCAGCAGCAGGTGGCAATCTCGGGTAGGCGTGGGTACTGGACCCGTGGAAGCTGCACCACGGTCCTTCCCGGCTCCTCCCGGCGGGGCCTTCCTGGCCGCGCGAAGACTGTCCTCCCCCATAACCTTTCGGCCTGGGAAAGGGGCGGCTGGCTCTAGGGGGGTCGAGAGAGCCACCTCCGCCCTCGAGGACAAAGGTGTCCCGAGGCCGTGGCTCGCTACGCCCCCCTGTCTGGGGCGTTTGGGGGGATCCCTGGCCCCCCGGTCAACGGGGGCGGGAGCCCCCTGGATCTTCTTCCAGATGTCGTCTTCCTCCACCCGAGCGTACTTTTCGAGTACGTTGAATAGCTCGTCGGCAGAAGAGGGGCAGCTCCGGGAGAGTCTTCGGTGGAGCTCCCCCGGGAGGATGCCGCTTTTGCAGGCTTCGATGACTGTAGAGTCCGGGACGTGGGCCACTTTGCTTTTCACTTGGGCGAAGCGCTTGAAGAAGCTTCTAATGGTTTCCCCGGTCCTCTGCCGGACAGTGTACAGCTGCGAGGAGTCCAGGGGACGCACGTAGTTCCCCTGGAAGTTGGCACAGAACTCCCACTTGAGCTGCGAGAAAGACTTGATGGAGCCCGCCTTTAGGCTGTAGAACCAGGAGCGGGCGATGCCGGTGAGGTAGAGGGGGAAGACGTTACATTGTACCGTCTCGTCCCCGCCGGCCGCGGACATGGCAGTGGAGTAGACCTGCACAAACTCGTAAGGATCTGCCTCACCGTTATAGTGCTCGATGTGCGGAGGGCGGTAGGGCCGCGGCCACCGGATGCTGCGAAGTCTTTGGCACAGGGGCGGGTTAGCCCCCTGCACCTCCCGGGGAGAGCCCCGGTCGCTGTCTTCTTTCACGGGACCTTCGTTGCCTGAGTTCGGAAGCGGTCCAAGAGGTCCGCCAGAGTGGCGGTGGCAACGCTTCTCCTCCGGACCGGGACTGAGTTCCCGGACGTCCGGGCTCTCTGCCGGAGATGTTGGCTCTTCAGCGGGTCTCTTCCCCCGACCGGTGCGAGAGCGAGGCTCCCCGCGCCCGCGGCCGAGGGGAAGTTCTTCGCCGCGTTTTGGTGAATGCATTCGCTCGACCTCCCCCCGGGCAAAACGGGCCTCTTCGGCCGAGGGAGGGAGCTTATGCACTGTAGCTGCCGGCCCGGAGGCTTCAGGGGCCGGCTGGGGGGAACCCCCTACGAAGACCCCCGAGACCGGAAAGGGGGAAGCCCCTATGTTATCCGGAACCGGGGAGGGGGCGCCCACGGCAACGTTTGGAACTGAAGCAAAGGGGCCCCAGTGGCCACGACCGGAACCGGAAAGTGGGGAGCCCCTGTAACATCCGGAACCGGCGAGGAGGGAGCCCCCGCGGCGACGTCCGGAACCGGGGAGCCCATGCGGGGGGAAGTCCGCCGCGGCACGGGAGCTGCTCTGTCAACCGCCCCGGGTGCGCTAAACGTGACGCGGGGGGCGGGACTGGCTCCCGGTGTAGGGAAAACCCCCGGCATGAAGTGGGCTCCCGGCCCCGGGAATAGGCCAGGGACGGGGTACCCCCCTGGTGCCACGAAGGGCCCCGGCATGAAGTAACCTCCAAGCACCGGCATGGGCCCGGGTGCCGGGAAGGGTCCGGACGTATATCCCACAGGGGGAGGGAATCCCCGGTAGGATCATACGGGGCGGACAAACCCCCAGAGGCCGGAGGGGCCGCCGGGTAACCCATAAACGAGGGCATAGTCTCCGGATATGGGTGCGACGCAAATGTGGGGGCCGGAGGCCTCGCCAACACGCTGAGCAGCTCATCCATAGAGCGCTGGGCACGGAGCTGGCCCTCCACGAGAGCCTCAAGCAGGCCATCCCGGGGAGCCGGGGGAGTCGTCGGGGGGAGACTGGTCCCGGCCGAGGTCCCCGCGGTAACCGGGAACGACCTGGAGGTGGAAGCACCTAAGTTATGAGGAAAAGAGGGAGGCGGTACCTGGGCCATGTCGCCTCCGTAAGGGACCGCCGGGACAGCAGTATCCCGGGCGGACGGCGCCGGGTCTCTGAGACCCTGGTCACCGGGAAGGGTGCGAGCCCTTGTTGTTGGGGGAGCCATGGCGTCTTGTCACGAATCCCCACGGTCGGCGGCAACTGTCGTGGTATTGCGAATACCCCGGCAGGTTTTGAGAATGATCCTAGCGAAGATTACGCGGCGCGGGTTGACCAGATGACCGGTCCTCCCCCACCGGACAAGCACAAGAAATGACACGAGGATTTATACAGGTTCGGGTCCCGGTGGGGGCCCTAGTCCTGTCGACGCGCTCCCGACCGGAGTCGGTTGGGGAGGCTCTCTCCGGGGGAGAGGCTTCCGGAGCACGCCTGTGAGTGTAGCTATTCCAATAAAAGTGATCCAATCCTTTACGACAGAGGGGTAGAAGGGCTATTTATAGCCCCAAAAAGAAGCAAAAAGCCTAAACTACCCCGGAGGCCACCGTCGGATTGAAGGGTAGGACCGTCCTTCTCCTGGTCAAACGCCTTGGATGCTTGACAGGTGGTCGCTAATTCCCGTGGCGCTCCTGAACCCTTCGGATTTCGTCCTTCAACTCGCAATTCATTGTTAATGCGGCGACGGTTCCTTGTTCAACAAACTCTAAATTCAACTTCTCGAAATCTCTAAGCAATTGAGGTGGTATTCCTAATGTCTTCTCTTGATTGCAGTAGGATTTTCTGCTCAAGGCATCTGCTACTACATTTGCTTTTCCAGGGTGGTAGTGTATTCCAAGGTCATAATCTTTAATCAGCTCTAGCCATCTTCGCTGTCTCATGTTCAAGTCTTGTTGGGTGAAGATGTATTTCAAACTCTTGTGGTCCGTGTAGATTTCACATCTATTTCCAAGTAGATAGTGTCGCCAAATCTTTAGCGCATGAACAACGACGGCTAATTCCAAATCATGAGTTGGATAATTCTCCTCATGTGGTCGCAATTGTCTCAATGCGTAAGCTACGACTCTCCCTTCTTGCATAAGGACACAGCCTAGTCCTTGCTTTGATGCATCGCAGTAGACTTCAAAATCCTTTTTGTTATCTGGTAACGTAAGGACAGGTGCGGTTGTCAATATCTTCTTCAACTCCTCAAAGCTCTTTTCACATCCTCCTGTCCAATCGAATGGAACATCTTTCTTTAGTAGTCTGGTGAGTGGCTTTGTAATCTTGGAGAATCCTTTGACAAATCTCCGGTAATATCCGGCTAATCCTAGGAAACTTCTTACTTCAGTAACTGTCTCCGGCTGTTTCCATTCCATCATAGCCTGAATTTTTGACGGATCCATTGAGATTCCTTTGCCAGAGATAATGTGGCCTAAGAATGAGATTTCTTTTAACCAAAAGGCACACTTATCGAATTTGGCATACAGTCGATGTTCTACTAACTTTTCCAACACCATCCTAAGATGTTGTGCGTGTTTTTCCTCTGACTCCAAAAAGATGAGAATGTCATCGACAAACACAATGACAAACTTGTCCAGAAATTCCATGAGAACCTTGTTCATTAAATTCATGAACACTTCTGGTGCATTCGTTAAACCAAATGGCACCACGGTAAACTCATGCAATCCATATCTCGTTATGAATGCAGTTTTTGGAATGTCTTGTTCTCGAATCTTCAGTTGGTGGTATCCGGACCTCAGGTCGATCCTTGAAAATATCTTTGCTCCTATTAGTTGATCAAAGAGATCATCGATCCTCGGCAAAGGGTACTTGTTCTTGATCGTCATATCATTCAGTTTCCGGTAGTCGACACAAAGTCGTAGACTGCCGTCTTTCTTTTTAGCGAAAAGTACAGGGGCTCCCCAAGGTGAGGAACTTGTTCTAACAAATCCCTTTCTTTCCAATTCTTCCACTTTCCTTCTTAATTCTTCTTGTTCTTCACTTGTCATACGTGCAAGCTTTCTTGCGTAAGGGGCAGATCCGGGTTTTAATTCGATTGAGAACTCAATGTCCCAGTCTGGTGGCATTCCAGGAAGCTCTTCAGGAAAAACTTCTGGATATTCATTTACCATTGGAACTCCTTCAAACTCAACTCCCTCCAAGCTGTTCAAACTACACACTTGGCTGTTCACCATTGATCTCTCTGCGTGGAATGTGACTTGTTTTCCTTCAGCATTCGTCAGGGTTATTGCTTTGTTTTCACAGTCCATCTGACCTTTATGCTTGGCTAACCAATCCATTCCAAGGATGACATCTAATCCTTGAAGGTCCAAAACTAGCAGGTTTGCTAGGAATCCTAGATTGCCAATACTAAAGGCGATATTTCTACAGATAGAGTTGACAGGCATTCGAGCTCCAGGGGATTGAATTAGAATAGGGAACTCTAATGCGGATACTGGCAACTTATTTCTGAGCACGAAAGGTCTTGACACAAATGAATGAGTAGCACCAGGGTCAAATAATGCAACTGAAAGTTCAGAGTGAATAAAGATCCTACCGATCACGACGTCTGATGCTTCTCCTGCTTCAACGGCAGATGCATAGTTGAGTCTTCCGCGACCTGCAGCAGGCATTCCTCTTCCTCGGCCATTCTGGAATCTTCCTCCTCTGGAGGGTGGAGCATTTCTGGCGAAGCCTTGGGTTGGAACAGGGGGTCTTGCAGCTTGTGCTCGAGCAACATTTGATGGTAGGTGTTGTAGCGGACAGGTGTTCCTACGATGTCCCTTTCTTCCACAGTGAAAACACTCTTCATTCTTCAGGGGACAATCCTTCAAGAAGTGGTTTCCTCTACATCCGGTACATTGAGCTATTGCAGTAGGCGCAGGCCTTTGGGGTCTTTGAGGTGGTCTAAAGGCTGGTCGGTAAGTAGGCATTGGTCTCCCTCGACTAGCACTTCCTTGGTAAGAGTTGGGCAAAGCCTTCCTCTTTCGGTCTTCTTCAATTATTCCCCTTTTCTCCTCCATCTTAAGCAGCCGGTTTATCAGGACGTGGAAGTCCGTGAATTCATGAGATGATAGCTGGTATTGCAAGGAGTTTTGTAGTCCTTCGCAAAACCTGTCGATCTTCCTTTCCTCTGTCGCAATATCTTCAGGGGCATACCTTGCCAGTTGAATAAATTCATGCAGGTACTGTTTCACGGTCTTGCTTCCTTGTCGCAGATTCACAAACTCTCGGCGTTTTGCTTGGACAACGCCTTTTGGGACGTGGTATCTACGGAATTCCTCCTTGAACTCATTCCAGGTGATTGAATCTCTATTGGTGTGCACAGTCTGGTAATTCTCCCACCAAGCAGCAGCGGGTCCAGCTAATTGATTTGATCCATACAGAAGCTTCTCTTCGTCGCTGCACCTAACAATATTCAATTTCCTTTCCACGTCTCTCAGCCAATCGTCGGCTACTATAGGGTCTTCTGTACTCGAAAAGGTTGGGGGCCGTGTTTTCTGAAAGTCAGTTAACTTTGCACCCGTTGCGGATCCTTCAGCTTGTCCAGATGCGATATGTTGCATCAACTGTCCCAAAATTTGGTTTTGTATAGTAGCTGATTCCTGTCGGTTTTGCTCCATCCATAGCAGTACATCATTGATGTTGCCTCCTTGTGGCATCGTCGAAGATCCTGGTCTATCCGGGTTGGTGCGGCTCCTCGCTCTGAGTGTAGCCCTTGCATTGCTAGGGTTTCCCTCTAGCTCTCCTTCCTGGGGTCTTGCTCGCGTGTTAACCATCCTACTCAAACAGGAGGTTAAGAATAGAGACATTGATTCGGAAAGAATCATTTACATAGGTGCTAGCAGAATGCTGGCATTAACTCGAGAAGTAAGAATAAGGATATGCAAAATGACCTTTTCATAAATCAGCTTTTTGAGAGATACAAAGCTTCTAGCCTCATCAGCTTATAGAGCTCATCTAACATCCAGCATACATCAACCACACTAAAACAACTACTCCAACAAAAGGAAATCTAGCGTTTGCTGGGTTAGGCACAAAAGGTCGAATCGAAGGAAGTCTGCAGTCACTCCTCAGCATCATTAGAAGAATCACAAGGCTCTACCTCCTCGGAATCCTCCTCCTCATCGTCATCTGCATCCATCGGATCATCTTCCTTGTCGTCGTTGATGTTGACAATCTCCTTCCCTTTTCCCTCAGGGGTCTTCTCCTTCTTTGCACTGCAGGGAAGCTCAATCGCCTGACCGTTGATGACTATGCCACGCGACGCAGGCATGAAACCGCTGAGATACTCCTTCAAGTTTCCTACCTTCTTGCGAGCGGTGATCTTCAGCTTTGGGCGACTCTTCATGGTTACTGACTCTGCAGCTTCGAGGTCCTTCTCTCCACTTGATTCAGCCAATTCTTGAATTTGTCTTTCCTTTTCTTGGAGACTCGCACGAGCCCTAATAAGCATGCCCTCAAGGTAGTGGCAATCATCGCGAACACGCTCGTAGTCTCGAAGTAGGCGGGTGTATCCGATCTCCGAAGCACGAACGACGTCTCGAGTCTTCGTCAAATTAGCGTTCTCCTGGTCGCTGGACGGAAGAACAACTCGGTACTCTGATCCGGGGACCTGGTAAGGTACGAAGCGGTAGGGCGAATCAGAAAGGTAGTCGCTGTACATCTGCCGGACGGAACCTACAGCACGACGGGCAGCGTCTAAGATAGCATCCTTCTGTTCTTCTCTGCGGGCTTGACGTCTCACTGAGCCTCTCCTGTGCTCGGGAATCTCATAGACAATCACTGAAGCCCGACAACCAATGGGTCGTCCGTTGATCTCATCTTGCCAGACACAATATACCGGCCTCTGACTGTCCCGTGCTCCAAGAAATTGCAGCATCATCCACAGCAACAGTGCCCACCATCCGAGCTCGTCTCCGTGAAGGTATCTCCTCTCGGAAGCCATCTGAAGACAGAACGAAAGGCATCTATGAGTTTAAAGAGAATTCTAAAGCCTTTTTCCAAAAAAAGAAAATAACATTTTTCTTAAGGAAAATAGGTTTTCGTAAACAAATTTTTTTGACAAAGAACTAGTGAACTTTTCTTCTAGGGACGCCAAAGTCTATCTAAGGGTTACGACCTACAGTCGAGCCTTTTGCTCTGATACCAGATTCTGTGGGACCCTCATTTGAGGAATCCGGTGGCAACCGCCCAGGTGGGTTGCACTCAGAAAAGGTACATTGCAGCTCACAACAACAAGGTGCATTATATAAAAATACGAGTAATTAAAAACAAGTGCTGATCACAAGGACCAACATTACAATAACTTAGCGCCAAAATGACGCATTTAAATTTTGATACAAATTAAGGAGTTTTCGACACAAAGGTCGGCACAAAATGAAACAACAATAATAAGCAAAAGGACTTCATCAGTCTTCTTCTTCTGCAGCAGCGGTGTACGGGCCTTCTCCACATCTGACTCCACCTTGGTGCATAACCCTCTATCAAGCTTGGTCTTCAGTGTCTTCTTCTTGTTCCACATTGGGTTCAAGACCGTAAGATTCAGGGTCGACGAATCCTTCTTCTAAATTCGTTTGTAAAAGCAAGGGTGAGCACATTGCCCACATGGTGCTCAACAAGTCCCAAATAAGAATGCAAGAATATATAGATGAGGGGGAAATTTCTCACAGAATAGCTCTTTGGCTTTGTATATGTATATATGATAGATTTTCACACTTGGTTTTTGGAGAAAAGACCTTTATTTTCAAAAGCGGTGCTTTTAAAACCCTAAGCTAAATTCTCAGAAAATGTTGTGTGTGGCGGTCTTTCATGAGTCACCACTTTATTCTGATTTTGTGAAACCTTTCCAAAAGCTACTTGTGCTGCATCGACGTGAATAGAATCCACAGCGCACAGACTCCATAACCTGGGAGCTCAGAGTATCCGATACTTTTGAAACTTTGCAAAGGTGTACCACCTTAATCCACCGATCATTCGGCTTTCAAGTCGGTACCTCTCCATGCGACTCTTCCGCATGTGACAAGGCCGAGATGACACAACAATTTACAGTCCTAGCATTAACTATTCCCTGCCCGGTAAATAGACAGTCAAGTCTCAAGTACCGTTGTGGGTCCTCCCCACTGCCTTACTTCCTAGCCTGGATCTATGTTCTCGCAAGACACATAGCCTCTCTTGATTACAGTCGCGCACGACTTAATCTGGCATAGGGCGTCTTCCTTCTTTCCACCTTTTCCTCTCATGATTTTTCTGAACTCACATCACTCATGGCCTTCTGCGGCCCACCAGCTCTCGCAAGACACTGGATCGACAACCATTGCAGGGAAAAGCTAATACTAAAGAAAGCTACTAAGTTGCGCCCGTCCCATAAACAGGCAAGTGGTTGGTACGTTTTTCATGCCGCATAGAAGCACAGCACAAGGTTCTAGTCCTTAGGAATCTCTAGTGAGGAGTCTTTCACATTCACTCAAACCATCCTCACTATCGATTCCAATCACATTTTCTTTCACAAAAGGGGTTTTGAATATGCTTTTCTCATATGTGACCATTCAACATTTATCATATTATCTTGAGCATAGTATAGCCTAAGCATGATATTCTAGGGTGACAAGGGTGCAGGAATATTCAATGTCAACAGGGGCTTTACAATCTTTTAGGTCATATCTAATCACTTTATTGAAACATAGTTCTTATTTGAACTTAAGGTATGCATATACTTGAAAAGAATTAACGTATTTCATTTCAAAATATTAGGCTAGACATGATCAAGGGTTTGAGACTTGCCTTGCAGTGATGGGTCTAGCTGCTCAGATGAATCCTCGAAGATCTCCTCGGTTCCTTCAACATCTGGTTCTACAGCGGATGCAAACAACACATACACACTATATAAGCATACAAGTACTAGAAAATAATACGTAAATACATCATGCATGTAGGGGTAAGGGTTTGGACAAGGCCACTTGACATTGATCGAAGAGATGGGCTCAAAAGGACTTGAATGTCGAAAGGCTGACATTCGGCTCATGGCTTGATATAGCCCTAAATTGGTTCTAGGTCTGTTTTCTGGAGATGTGGCACTAGGAAATATTGTAGAGCATGGTTCAAAAGGCTTAGTGGACAAAGTGGCATTTCAATTGCTCAAATGTAACAAGTCTAAATCATCTAATGCCACTGGTGGACATGCACTGACATAGTGCTAGACATGGCCAGAAATTAGGGCATTGGATAACTTTTGACTCAGGACTCCAATTGATGCACAACTTTGTCTGGGGTTTAGGCATTGATAACAGCTACAAAACTATAACAGGCTCAAGGGCAGAAAGTGGCCGGAAGGTGGCCAAATCCGGTGAGCAAACACGGTGGTCTGGACCACTGGACAGTGATCTTGGCATGGCCATAACTTTTGATTCAGGTCGATTCAGGAGTTGGGCTAGTAGACAATATTGCTCAGGGTACTGAGATCTATCTAAGGGACAAAGAGTGCGGGGCTAGATCGGCCGGGTAGAAATTCCGGTGACCGGCGCTGGAGAAGACAACTCCTAAATTGGGCGTTTTCGATTTAAAGAGTTCGAAGTCGATTCATTGCTCAGGGAGTGAGAGGGTGAGTTGAGGGGGCTATTTGGAGGGTTAATTCGGCCGGAGAATGGCCGGAGAAGTTTGGCGACGAGAACCAGTTCACTGGTGGCGCGGAAAGTACAGAAAGGTTATGATCGCTGCTCAATTTTGAAATCTAAGTTTGTAGGGTTGCTCAAACGGGTGTACTGAACAATTTTTATCACTGGCACGAGGATTAATTCAGATTGAATCGGCCAGCATTGAGGAAACAGGGCATTTGGGATTTTCCGACGATCGCCGGCGTTAGGGTTCGTCGGGGGCCAATTAGATGCTATGGTACGAAGAGAGGGATGAAGGGAGCTTACTGGTGGCGTTGGTTTGGAGAAAGAAGCTTCGGGTGAAGCTGGCGCCGTGAGCTTCAGGAACTGCTCGCCGGGGAAGAAGATCTTCGCGGCGGCGCTGGAGAACTCAGCTGCTCTCTGGTGGTGGAGGCTAAGGTGTTCAACTGCGGTGGTGTATGAAGAAAGGCTGGGCAAGGGGGGGCTTTATATAGCCGCGGGATTGAGCTCTCGGGAGCTGCAGCAATCGCCGGGGAGATTTTCCTTCTGGCGCTGGGGCGATCATCGAGGTACTTCGGGACACGGCGGGGATCTGCCAGAGGCGTAGCATCGCGCGAAATCGGGTTTTCGTCAGGAAGGCGAGATGATGATCTCCGGGATGGCAGCCATGTGGCGCGCGCGGGGAAGAACACGGCACAGCACGGTGAACTGCTTCCACGGTGGCGATACAGCTGTGCGCGGTGAAGGCTACGTGGCTATGAAGGTGGCAGCGCGAGGAACTTCGCCGGCGGCGAGTTCAACGGCGAGGCAAAATGGCGGGCGCTGGTTGAAAATGGCACAGGGACCTAGTTACAAACTTTGGACTGAAATGTGACGATTTGGACTGAACTGTGAAGGTTTTGGCTCAGGAATTTGGGCCTATTTGCAATTCTGAAGAACTGAAGGGCTGACTTGAATTCTGACTTTGCAGATGAGTGCTACTAAATGTCTTAGACTCATCCAGCAGGAAAAATGGTGAAATCCGATAAGATCTGGTGGTTTTGGCAAAAATCGAAAAGAGGGTAATTAGGGTAAATAGGGTAATTAGGGTTTGAAACTTTTGTCGAGGCTGAAACTAGGGTTTTGGTCAGGATTCTGGAATTCTTCCAGAAGGGAAAAATATTCAGGAAAATGAAAGAAAGGTAATCACTTGATCAGATCTGGATTTGGAGATGATCTGGGACTTTTAGCCTTTTTGGGTTTTCTAAAAGGACTAAACTAAAGCACTTTTGGACTGAAATGTAAAAACGATCTGGGAGATGAAGTTTAGCTGCCAACTTTTTAGGTTAAGGTAGTGGCATACCTAAGATCAAGATAGGGTTGAGACAACAGGGATTCCAAAGAAGATATGCTGACTCGCAAGTAGAAAAGATAGCCAAAAATAGGGATGTTACAGCCACGTCCCTGGGCCAATGGCGGCACCCTGGACGGCGCCGGAGGCCATGTCCCAGGGGCCAAAAGGCGGCACCCGGGGAGTGGCCGGAGACCACGTCCCCAGGCAAATGGCGGCGCCCGGGAGGGCACCGGAGGCCACGTCCCGGGAGCCAAATGGCGGCGCCCGGGAGGGCACCGGAGGCCACGTCCCCGGGCCAATGGCGGCGCCTGGGACGGCGCCGGTGGCCATGTCCCGGGGGCCGAAAGGCGGCGCCCGGGGAGGGGCCGGAGGCCACGTCCCTGGGCCAATGGCGGCTCCCGGGACGGCGCCGGCGGCCATGTCCCGGGGGCCAAAAGGCGGCGCCCAGGGAGTGGCCGGAGACCACATCCCCGGGCAAATGGCGGCGCCCGGGAAGGCACCAGAGGCAATGTACCGGGAGCCAAATGGAGGCACCCGGGAGGGCACCGGAGGCCACGTCCCCGGGCAAATGTGTCACGACTTACCTGGACTTAGCACCACGGAGAGTTCCCCCAACCCATTTACCCTCAAATCTAAATTGAGTAAAAATTCAGAATTCTATTTTCGTTTTGTACTGGCCAGACAGTGTATGAAGTCATCGGACAATGTCCGGCCAATACAAACAACTTCTGAACATTGCAAAACTTGCAATAGAGACATATACATTTGTCCGGTGCATCTGTCCGATAAAGTCCGGACATTGTCCAAAGTGACCAGACAATGTCCGGTCAATACAAATGTTCATGACACGTTAAGTTAAGACAAATGTATTTGTCCGGAGGCTTTTGTCTGAAGTGATCGGACATTGTCCGAAGTGACCGGACAATGTCCGGCCAATACAACTCCTGAGCAATTGAAAATACATGTGTTAACAGAGACATATGTATTTTTCCGGACATTTTGTCCGGACAAATCCCATATGTCCGGCCTATACAAATAGTTAGAGTGTTTTAATTCGAGTGTAAACAGAGACAAATACATCTGTCCGGACATTTTGTCCGGACAAATAGATTTGTACGGTGTGTACAAGTATTATTGACAAGGGTGTTAACAGAGACAAATGCATTTGTCCGGACATTTTATCCGGACAAATCCATTTGTCCGGCCTTCACAATTTGGTTCAAACGGCTACTGACACTCTAATTACACGTGAGTAATGGTCAAGTTTTTTGTACTGACCGGACAATGTCCGGCCAGTACAACTTTCGCCCAATTTTCTTGAAAATGACCGTTTTGCTGAGAGTATATATATCCCACTATTTGTAGATGTTAAAAACATATGAAATACATCTCAAAACTCTTGTGCAATAGTGTGCAAACTCTCTCTCACTCATTCTCTAGCAATTGAAGTCAAAATTGAGTAAATCTTGAGTGCTAGTTGAGTGAAGTTGATTTCAAGCTTTTTGCATTTGCATTGTGTTCATCAAGCTTTGAGGTTGATCAAGCAAGGTGCTAGGCTTGTTACTCTTGGTGACTGCCGTCACCTAGATGACCTGGGAGGTCCGGCGATCTCTCCATTGACGGTGTGTCGGAGAGGCCCGGCGATTGGTTGTAAAGGCTCGGAGCTCGCCTATCCGGAGAGGAGAAGGGCTACCCATAGTGAAATCGAAGCATAAGCTCTAGTGAAGACTGCTTCAACGAGGATTAGTGGAAATCGGCAAATTTCCGATACCTCGGGAAAAATTCGATCTCTTCAGTTATTTCTATTACTTGCTTTATTTTCTTAGAGATTGAATTTCTTCTCTTAATCTTTTAGAAATTGCAACACTCATCTTGAATTGTCATTCATATCTTTAGAACTTTGTTATTGCAATTTTAGATTTTTAAACACTAGTTTAAAAGTAAAATTTTAAAAACCGCCTATTCACCCCCCCTCTAGTCAGCATCCTTCGATCAACAAAGTCAAGCACAGGACTATATTTACATTACAGCAGAGTAGCTTACAAAATATTTAAGCAGTGTGGCCTGCTGGCCTTAATACAACATAAAGAGATTACAATGCCTTCGCGGCATACAAGCTTTAGCAAAGTAACAACTACACAGTGGTAGTTAGGTGAATCCCCACAGCAAGAAGTTGACGGTAAAACAACACACATCAAGGCTCTGGCGGAACTGGCTCTCCTCCTTCTGGATCCACGAAGTTCTCCATGCCTTCATCTTGATCATGGAACGCTGCATCTATTGGATTGTAGGTTGCAAGGGTGAGTACTTACGTACTCAGCAAGTCATAGGTACGAATATTTACATATAGTAGTGATGATATAAACTTATGCTAGTAAAGAAGTGTGGATGGTTGAAAAATAGTCTTATCTTTTATATCTTATATCATGACAGTATTTTTCATAGCATAGCATCACTATTCATGTTCACTATTTATAGCACTACCGTGACATGTCGACACACGACAGCCCACAGTAGCACCCCTTATCATGACATCACATAACATTTGGGTAATCTTGACTTACCAAATTTTATTTAGAAAACATACTTGTGCCACACCCCATGGATTTAATCCACCGCAGCAGACTCCTATAAATCCGGGAGCTCGGAGTATTCGAATATGTTTTTAACTCTGCAAAGAGGTACCAATTTACCCGCAAGATATTCCACTTTCATGCCCATCCTATCAAGATAGTTAGACCCTTCCTCACTGCACAGTGTGAGTGGAAAGGTGGGGATAACAAGAACTTTTGTTATGTTTCACTCACAATTCACCCCTGACCCTGTGGTTTTCACGCAAACCACAGTTGTGGCGGACTATACCCCCACCCCGAATGCCTCTTCCCATTACTCGGTCAGCATGCATCATCACATCCAGTGATATGTGCAGGAGCCGCACTCCGTGGCAATCGTGCACAACTTTCCATCTCATGCAGGTGTTTCATGTGCAATCCGCATACTTACTTTTTCAGGCCTTTCCCATACCAGGCTTGCGGTTAGTATGTGTTTCATGCCATTAGACGCACAACACAAGGTTCTAATCCTTATATGCCAATGACCAGACCATGCACAGCCACGCACATCCAGTGCCACCACCATTCCATACCAAATTCTGGTCACGGCTGGGGTTTTATTTCATGAATATACATAAATACACATATAATAGTTCATGGCTCATTATTTGATCATTTCACATTTCTCAGGCATTCAACCTTATACTGTCATTTCATATCTCAATCAATCTTTCACATGCAATACTACTTATATTCAAGGTTATATTATAGCAACTCTTAGAATATAGGTTCAAGATGTTCAAGAATGTGACTTGCCTTCCATGTCGTAATAGTCAGCAGTTGGTGTCGTGTCAACAGTGAAGTCCTCGAACTCAGCTTTTGAATCTGCTGGGCGATAAACAACACACAATAATTACCAACTATATTAAAATGTGTTATGATCTACATGCAGATATGATTTGAAAAGGAATAACTGAATTATGCTGAAAATGATTGAGACTTCAAGCTGAACGGAGTCGAGATTCTAGGGTTTCAAAGAATTTGGGCTAAAATTGAGTACTGAGGTTACTAGAGTTTAAAGACATCAAAATCGACATTGGGTTCATGGGTGCTTTGATCAAAACGATGAATGTCAATAGGTCGACATTCGGATCATGGCCTGACATGGCTTTAGAGTGCTTTTCTCAAGATGGGGCAGTTGAAGGAACTGTAGAACATGGTTCTACAAACTTGGTAGACAAAGTGGATTTCAATTTGCATCTCCAGAAGTGGTTGAACTGGGCCGATGCCATTGGTTGACATGGGCTGACAATGTCCAAGAATGGCATTGACATGATTTAGAAGACTTCTAGTAGAAAAAACAAATTTGGATCAAGGAATTAGGTGCACAATTGAACAAGGTATCTGTTTGACAATAAGGTTTGCACAGGAAAGTCCATAAGTTCAAAGAATTTGAAAAAATACCCCTGGACACAGTGAACTGAATGCCAGTGCACTGTCAAGAACTAGGGCTAAAGAAATTGATTGATTTACTCATGCACTGCTTCGCCAACTATGTCAAATGGGTAGGCGAGGTCAAGGCTAAGCTACTAGAGAAGTGAATCGAACAACAAAGCCAAAATGACGGCGAACGACAAGGTCAAAGTCATTGGCTTTGAAGAACAGAAGTGGGCTACAGTGACAGTGAGCTACAGATGATGAAACCTGAAATTAATCTAGGGCTTTTGCTCCTGGGATGATACTGATGGTGCTGGCGCAAAGAATTTAGTTTCAGTTGAGGTTTTAAGGCTCGCTGGCGTTGATACCAGAGTTGAAAATGACGGCAAACGAGGTGAAGATGATCTAGAGCAATGCAGATCAAATGGGCTTGGCTACACCATCTACAGAATACAAGAAATGATTTGGTGTAGTTGGTTTAGTCAGAGGTGAGGTGGAGCTCGCCGGCGACATGAGGATTTCACAGCGGCGCGTGAAGAAACGAAGAACTCACGACACAGCTTCAATTCAAATTCTGGTTGAACAGGCTTCCTAAGAATAAGTTACTGATCATATAATTTTACTAACAGAAGAGCTGATTTGGGCTAAATCAAATAGTATTGCCGGAACATGGAAAAATGCAAAATTCGGCGATCACCAGCATTAGGGTCCACCGGAGTTCAATTAAATGCTACAGCACGTTGAGGAAGGAGGGAGGTACACACTGGTCGAGTCAATTTAAAGAATAGGGCAGCAGATTGAGCTGGCACCGTGCTCCTCCTCGGCGGCTTGCCGGAGAAGAAGAAGAAGCGAGGAAATTCTAGTACTTAGCTGATTTTTTGGTGAAGTGAAGGTCATACAGAGTAGTGGGGTGTTTAAATATGTCAGGGACGGAGCTTGCGAGGAGGGAACAGCAACAAAGTTTTTGCTGGGGATGAGACTAGCCGGGCACAGAACCAACAGCGGCGACAAAACACTGGAGAAGCAAACAGCGGCAACGACGGGACGGCCAGCAGGTAGCTCTGCAGTTGCGCTAGGTCGGGACTTTGGAACTTGGTGTTGGACGATGGAAGCGACAAGGCTGGCACGGTGTGGCAACGTGGTGTGAGGCTGCTGACAAAAGTGCTGTTGCGGTCGCTACTAGTCGTGCTTGTGATTGCCGATGGTCACTGGTGCTGCCACGGCGACACTCTTGGCGCAGACACATGCGCACATGCAAGCACAGCTGAACACGGGCACAGGCGAGGACCGGCCACAAAGTTCGCGGTGAAGCCAACGTTGATTGAATGTGCTAGTGCTACTGGTCGAAAATGGGCTGGAAGCTCTGGTCGTTGCTGCAGCCTGGTCAAAACAGGGGTTGGGATCCAATTGCAATTTCTGATTTTTGGCTTAGGACTGATTTGTAATTTCAGTGAAAAGCTTAGATAGAAATGGATTTGATTTTTGCTGCTGAAGATCAATTGACTTAGCAAGTAATTTTTCAAAGACATTTGATAAGATTTAAGATGTTTGAACAGTTTTTGAATGAAAATAACAATAGGGTATTTAGGGTATTTGAATCTGAATTTTGTCAAAACAGAAATTCTGGGATTTAGGATGTGATTTTGATATCCTCACAGAAGAAGATTTTGTATTGAATAGTATTTGGGAGGTGTTCCCTGAAACATATTTGAATTTTGAGTTGATTTGTGGCTTTTTTCCTTTTCAGGCTTCTGGAAAATCAGAAAAAGGACTGATCTGCAATACAATCTGAACTGATTTGTGAATATGGTCTTAATGGCGGAATCTGACTGCCAACATTTTGGATTAAGGTATTGGCATACCCTTGATCATAATCCAAGAATAATTTGGTCTGGAATAGAGAAAGATTTGATAAAATCAGAGTTCAGTGTATTTAGGGTAATTAGGATATTTAATTAAATTCTATTTTCAAAAATAGAAAGGTTTGATAAATCTGGGAATTATAGATTGAATTTGATCTGGCTTCTGAAGACTTTTATTCTTAGGATAAATGGTAGATCAAATCTGGAAAGTCCGATCTTGATTTGGGTTTACAGGGAAGATTTTGAGATTTTATGGCTTTGGATAAAATAAATCTGGGCCGATTTGGCTGATCTTGGAGAGACATATGCATACATGACTTTTTATGAAAAAAATTTTCACCCCAAACCCAGGGTGTTATAGATCTACCCTCCTTAAAGAAATCTCGCCCCGAGATTTATTTAAGACAAGAAAAGATAAGGATATGTTTGCTGAAGATCATCTTCTTTCTCCCAAGTGGCTTCTTGTTCTGAATGGTTTCTCCACCGAACCTTTCACAACTTGATTTTCTTTCATCTGAGCTGACGTTCATCAGTGGTTAGGATTCTGATTGGGTGCTGAAGGTAAGTAAGATTCTTCTGCAGTGATATTTCTTGTCCTCCTATCTGGTTAGTAGGTTACTTTAAACATTTCTAGAGTTGAGAGACATGAAACACATCATGTACTCCTGTTAATCCCAAAGGTAATTCCAATTTATATGGTACTTCCCCTTTTCTCTTGATTATCTTAAATGGTCCAATATACCATGGAGATAGCTTTCCTTTCACTTGGAATCTCTGCAATCCCTTGAATGGCGTGACCTTGAGATAAACCAAATCTCCTGGTTCGAATGACAATTCTCTCCATCGATTGTCTGCATAACTCTTTTGTCTGGATTGTGCTGTCCTCAACCTTTCTCAGATGAGTTTGACAAGAGCTTCTGCCTCTTCTACTATCTCTGGTCCTATAACTCTTCGTTCTCCTGGCTCATTCCAATGCAAAGGGGTTCTGTATTTTCATCCATATAAGGCTTCAAATGGTGCCATCTGTATACTAGCTTGATAACTGTTACTATATGTAAACTCTGCAAATGGTAAACATTTGTCCCATGATGTCCCATAATCTAGTATACAAGGTCTTAGGAGATCTTCCAAAATTTGATTTACTCTCTCCGTCTGTCCTCCTGTCTATGGATGATATGCAGTGCTGAAGTTCAACTGAGTTCCTAGAGTCTCATGAAGTCTATCCCAAAATTTGGATGTAAACTGTGCTCCTCGATCTGAAGCTATCTTCTTGGGAATACCATGTAATGCCACTATTCTTTGCATGTATAACTCTGCCAACTTACTGCCGTTGTAGATCTTCTTGATTGGTATGAAGTGAGCTACATTGGTAAGTCTGTCTGCAATAACCCGTATGGAGTCATATCCTCCTTGAGTTTTAGGTAGTCCTGTAATGAAATCCATACAGATTTCTTCCCATTTCCATAGTGGTATTGGTAAAGGTTGTAACTTTCCGGCTATCTTTTGGTGCTCTGCTTTAACTCGCTGGCATGTGTCATAGTTTGCGATGTATTCTACGATCTCTCCTTTCGTATTACTCCACCAAAATCAATTTTTCAAGTCCTGATACATCTTGGTATTACCGGGGTGTATTGAATATGGTGTTTTATGCGCTTCATGGAGAATTAATTCCTTAAGGTCTGCACTTTGAGGCACACACATCCTTCCTCGATACCACACAATCCCTTGGTTGTCTTTAATAAAATCGTGAGCCTTTCCTAACTTGATTCGGTTCTTGATTTTGCAAATCTCCTCATCTTCCTTCTGGGCATTCCCTATCTTTTCTTCGAGTTGAGGTTTTACTATCAGAGTAGCTACCGTCCCATGTGGTACTACCACTACTTGAAGATTCCGCAACTCTTGTTGTAGGTAAGGATTTCTCAGTATGACTGCTTCTTGCAGGTTATAGACCTTTCTGCTTAGGGCATCGACTACTACAATAGCTTTTCCTGGATGGTACTGGATGCTGAGGTCATAATCTTTGATCAATTCTAACCATCATCGTTGACGCATGTTGAGCTTCGTCTGAGTGAATATATACTTGAGGCTCTTGTGATCTGTATAAATCTCACACTTATTTCCAAGCAAATAATGTCGGCATATCTTCAACGCATGGACTACTGTTGCTAATTCCAAGTCATGCTAGGATAATTTTCCTCATGTGGCCTCCATTGGCGTGAGGCCTGAGCTACTACTCGACCTTGCTGCATTAATACACAGCCTATTCATTGCTTTGAAGCATCACAGTAGACTACGAAGTCTTCCTTGCTATCTGGCAATGTGAGGATTGGTGTTGTTGTCAACTTCTGTTTTAGCTTCTGAAAACTTTCTTCGCAATTGGCGGTCCATTCAAATGCAACATCTTTTCTTAGTAGGTTAGTGAGAGGTTTGGCAATCTGGTAGAATCCTTCAATGAATATTCTATAATAACCTGCCAATCCCAAGAAACTTCTAACTTCTGGAACTGTAGTGGGCTACTTCCACTCCTTGATTGCAGTAATCTTAGCTGAATCCACCAAAATCCCTTCTGCTATCAACACATGCCCAAGAAATGCGATTCTTGACATCCAAAATGCACCTTTATCAAACTTAGCATAAAACTGCCTCTCTCGCAGTCTTCCCAAGACTAGATGTAGATGTTGGTCATGTTCTTCAGGGCTCCTAGAATATATCAGAATGTCACCTATGAACACTATGACAAACTCATCAAGAAATACATAAATGTGCTGTCCATGACATTCATGAAAGTTCCTGGGGCATTGGTCAAGCAAAATGGTACTACTGTAAACTCATACAGCACGTATCTGGTAGTGAAGGCAGTCTTCAGTATATCTTCCTTTCTGATCTTCAGTTGATGGTATCTAGACTTCAAATCTATCTTGGAGAATACCTTGGCTCCTCGAAGTTGATCAAACAAGTCATCAATTCTTGGCAATGGATACTTATTCTTTATGGTGACTTCATTCAAAGCTCGATAATCCACGCACATCCGTAGAGTTCCGTCCTTCTTTCTCACGAACAATACTGGGCTCCCCATGGAGAAGCATTGGGTCTGATAAATCCTTTACTCTCTAAGTCTTCAAGTTGATTCTTGAGCTCCTCCAAGTCTGTAACTAGCATCCTGTAGGGACGTTTCGCTATGGGCGCTGCTCTCGGTTTAAGCTCAATGGTGAATTCTATCTCCTTGTCGGGCCGCATTCCCGGAAGTTCTTCTGGAAACACGTCGGGGTATTGCTGCACTACGGGCACTTGTTCCAGGCATACCTTCTGCAATGTTTGAACAGATCCTAGCGGTTCCTTGGCTGACGATCTCTCCGCATAGAATGAAATTTTCTCCCCTTGGCTACTGACAAGACTTAAGCCTTTCTCTTCACAGACCTTTATGTTGGGACAACCAATCCATGCCCAATATAATGTCTAGACCTTGTAGTTCTAGAACTAGCAGATTTGCCATGAATTCTACCCCTTCTATACTGAAGGTTACATTCCGGTAGATGGAGTAGATAGATAATCTAGCCCCTAGATTTTGTATAATCATGGAGTACTCTGAGGGTTCTTGCTCTATATGCATTTCAACTTCAGATGCAAATGCTTTTGACATAAACGAATTCGTAGCACCAGGATCAAACAATACTAAGGCAGATGCAAACTGGATTAGAAATCTACCTAGAAGAATGTTGGTGGCACTTCCTGCTTCTTGGATAGAGGTGTAGTTTAGTCTTCCTCCTTGAATAGTAGTTGGTGCTCTACCTCTTCCTCTTCCTCGGTTGGCCATGCTTCCTCCTCTTCCTGATGGAGTCCCTCTAAAATTCTATGATGATGATGCTCTGGGTACTATTGGTTGTGCTCCTGTTTGTGACCTGGCGATGGAGATCGGAATTCATTCCATGGGCAGCAATCTCGGTGATGTCCATATTGTCCACAGTGAAAACATTGGACATGGGGATGAGGGCAATCTTTCTGAAGATGGCTTCCTGTGCAGTTAGGGCAGATCGTCATTGCTGGTCTGGGAGTCTGGTATGATGGTCGAAAACTGGAGGCAATAGGGGCTCTTCCTCTGATCGGGGTTTGTCTGTGGCTTTTGGCTCTCTTCCCCCATATTCCTCTTCTCCTCTACCTTCAAAGCTCTGTTCACTAGTGTTTGGAATTCTATAAACTCATGGGAGGCAATTTGGGACTGCAAGTAGTGTTGAAGTCCTTCTGCAAAGCGTTCTATCTTCTTCTCCTCGGTATCGCCGTCTCCAGGTGCATATCGTGCTAGATGGGTGAATTGGTGCAGATACTCAGTGATTGACTTGTTTCCTTGAATCAAATTGCGGAATTCCCAGCACTTAGTTGTCATGACACCGGTAGGTATGTGAAATTTCCAAAATTGATCCTTAAAGCCCCTCCAAGTGATGTCATCTTTGTCTAGGTGGGCTTCTTGGTAATTCATCCACCATGCTGCTGCAGCTCCTGCTAACTGACGAGATCTGAATAAAACCTTTTCTCTGTAGCCACATCGAACTGTGTCTGCTTTCCTCTCTATGTCCCTTAACCAATCATCGACAACCATGGGATCGGTCGCACTAGAGAAAGTTGGTGGATGGGTTTTCTGGAAATCTATTAATCTTGCTCCTACAGTTGTTCCTTATGTGGTTCCAGCATGTATTTTTTGAACTATCTGAGCTAGCAACTGGGTATGGGCTGTCTAGAGTTCTTGTCGGCTCTTCTCCATTGACAGAAGAATTTCCTGCAAACTGGGTTGCTCATTTTGGGGAGGATTGGAACTCTGGGATCCTTGATGAAATAAAGGTTCTCTTGCCATAGGATCTTCCTCTTGCGGAGTCTGATCTCTATCCTCCCCGCTGTTTCGGGATCTTCTCCTTGTGTCGACCATGATGGCTCTAAAGAGAATCCAGACAGATCTAACTAACTAAGGCCAATTAAAACAGTAGTGCAGAAATTAATGCAGACTACATTAATGCATAAAATACTTAGGCTTCTAGCCATAATACACAAGTTAACCATTGCAAAAGCAACACTGAGACACAAAGCTATCAAGAGCATTCACAAGTCTGTCTACACTATTCCCCGCTAAACCCCTAAGAAACTCTGAGAAAGCAGAACACGCTCTTTCTATCTTACCGAATTTTTAGAAAAACCAAATAAGAATTTAAAATCAAAATTTTATAGAAACTACAAAGCTCATTTTTACCAAAATACAGTTTTCAAACAAATAGTTTTTAAATAAATTACGCCTTCCTGGCGCAGCCAATTCCTAAAGGTGTCGTCCTACAGTCAAGTTCTCATGCTGCTCTGATACCAACTTTTATTTGCCGCGCCCCTCTCTTGGGGACAACGACTACTCCCATGGGGACCTAGCTCGCTGCAGCTGATCCCAAACATGCATACTATTGACTTCCAAGGATAAGTCAAGCACAGGACTATATTTATATTACAGCAGAGTAACTTACAAAATATTTAAGCAGTGTGGCCTACTCGCCTTAATACAACATAAAGAGATTACAATGCCTTTGCGGCATACAAGGTTTAGGAAAGTAACAACTACACAGCGGTAATTAGGTGAATCCCCACAGCAAGAAGTTGACGGTAGAACAACACACATCAAGGCTCTGGCGAAATTGGCTCTCCTCCTTCTGGATCCATGAAGTTCTCCACGCCTTCATCTTGATCATGGAATGCTCCATCTATTGGATTGTAGGTTGCAAGGGTGAGTACTTACGTACTCAGTAAGTCATAGGTACGAATATTTACATATAGTAGTGATGATATGAACCTATGCTAGTAAAGAAGTGTGGATGGTTGAAAAATAGTCTTATCTTTTATATCTTATCTCATGACAGTATTTTTCCTAGCATAGCATTGCTATTCATGTTCACTATTTATAACACTACCACGACACGTCGACACACGAAAGCCCACCGTAGCACCCCTTATCATGACAACACATGTCATTTGGGTAATCTTGACTTATCAAATTTTATTTAGAAAACATACTTGTGCCACACCCCGTGGATTTAATCCACCGCAGCAGACTCCTATAAACCCGAGAGCTCGGAGTATTCGAATACGTTTTTAACTCTGAAGAGAGGTACCAATTTACCCGCAAGATACCACTTTCATGCCCATCCTATCAAGATGATTAGACCCTTCCTCTCTGCACAGTGTGAGTGGCAAGGTGGGGATAACAAGAACTTTTGTTATGTTTCACTCACAATTCACCCCTGACCATGTGATTTTCACGCAAACCACAGTTGTGGCGAACAATACCCCCACCCCGAATGCCTCTACCCATTATTGGGTCAGCATGCATCATCACATCCAGTGATATGTGCAGGAGCCACACTCCATGCCAATCGTGCACAACTTTCCATCTCATGCAGGGGTTTCATGTGCGATCCGCATACTTACTTTTTCAGGCCTGTCCCATACCAGGCTTGTGGTTAGTATGTTTTTCATGCCATTAGACGCACAACACAATGTTATAGTCCTTGTATGCCAATGACTAGACCATCCACAGCGACGCACATCTAGTGCTCGCACATCCAGTGCCACCACCATTCCATACCAAATTCTGGTCACGGCTAGGGTTTTATTTCAGGAATATACATAAATACACATATAGTAGTTCGTGGCTCATTACTTGATCATTTCACATTTCTCAGGCATTCAGCCTTATACTGCCATTTCATATCTCAATCATTCTTTCACATGCAATACTACTTATATTCAAGGTTATATTATAGCTACTCTTAGAATATAGGTTCGAGATGTTCAAGAATGTGACTTGCCTTCCACGTCGTAATAGTCAGCAGTAGGTGTCATGTCAACAGTGAAGTCCTCGAACTCAGCTTTTGAATCTACTTGGCGACAAACAACACATGATAATTACTAACTATATTAAAATATTTTATGATCTACATGCAGATATGATTTAAAAAGGAATAAAGCGTCTTGAATGTTCTCCACTTTACATATCATCAATCTGCATAAGATGGACTAAGGACACCGAGTCCAACTAGTCGACAACTGGCGCCCACCGTCGGGCCTTTCTCAAGACATTTCTTTCATTAGGAGTTCTGATAAGTCATGTCTGGAGCATATGATTTTGAGAACGATTTTGATCTCGATGATTATGCTCATATCCAAATGCTCTCGCCTAACGACCCCATTCCTATGGAAGAGATCGGCGACGAGGATGTTCATGAGTCACATCCCGAGGGTGAATCTTCTCCAACTCTGGTCATGTCTGTCAATCAAGAGACAGAGAAGATGGAATTTTCCCTTCATGTGAAACCCACCACATTAGAGGTCGAATACGTGCCATGACACATCATCCCAGAAGATGTGGGTGATAATGATTTTTAGTTTAGTTCTAGAAAGTTTGCTCCGGACAATCTCAAATCCCTTTTCGATTTCGAATCTGATTTGGAACAAGGGGAGATGTTTTCCCTGTCTACGACCTCGGTGCCCTGGGAATTTGTTGCGCTTTCGGAGGAAACTCCTGAGCAACGAATTGCCCAGGAGAAACAGGAGCGCAGACAGAAGGAGGATCAAGCTCGTGAACAGCGAGAAAATGAGGTTCGTAAGGCCACTGAGGAAGCCTTACGCCTTGCACAATCTCATCAAGATGATGTTGTTCATAATCTTGATCCAGGACCCTCACGCCATCCACAAGCTCGCCGGAGTGATCAGACGCCATTTTCATCACTGGAGTATATGTAACATCCCAGTTTTTGCTACCTCTTAGCACGCCAGTCAGCATATCTTCATTGGATTCTCGGATGTCTCAATCCCATTTTTGATCTCTTATCTCAGAATTACGATCCTAGGTATGCCACTACCTAAATTAAAAAACTTGGCAGCTAAACTCCACCTTTCATACCATTTTCGCATTTTAGTCCAAAAGTATTTCAGATTGATCCTTTTTTGATTTTCCCAGAAGCATAAAAAAGCTAAAAGCCACAAATCAGCCCCAAACCTTGATTTGATTCAGGGAATATCTCCCAATTGCTATTTTGAGCAGAATCCTCTTCAGACAAAATCTCAAAATCTCATCCTAGGTCTTAGATTTCAGCCTCGACAAAAATTCAGGTCCTATTTACCCTAATTACCCTAATCTTTATCTTTTCGTTTTGCTCAAAACCTGATCAAAAACACCAGATTGTATCTTCTATCCATGCAAACCTACTTACTGAATTTAGTGAGTCTAATTGGCAAAGCCAGTTTCAACCGAAACCAAGTTTATTGCCAGATTCACAATTCAGTCCAAGAATCGAGTTCCAGAAATTGCAGATCGGCCCAAAACTTCTTTTTCAACCCCTTCTTTCGACCAAGCCGCTACTGTTTCGACCAGGCCCCAGCAGTCGTTCGACCAGCGTCGTTCGCTGTAGCCTTCGCCGATGGCCAACACTCGTCTCCGCTTGTGATCGTGTTCAACGTGTTCGCGGGTGGTGCTCACGTCGTTCCAAAACCATCCACCGTGGCAACGACCAACGACCAGCAGCAGCATCGTCTCGTTCCATGTGTGCGTGTGCCTGCAGCCGTCAGAAGCTTTTCGCCACATCGCCACCATGCCGAGGCCAGCCACCCCGTCGCCCTGCTCCAGCCAGATTTGGCCCGATTCTATTCTCTGGCATAACCACTGCCGCGTCCCAACGCCGTCTCGATCCCGCCACCGTCGCCAGTCATGCCTTATCCCACTCGATTCGCTTCAAGTCTCGAAGCCCCAGCCCGCTGCCTATATAAACCCTCCCCCTCGCCCAGAACTTCTCCACACCTCCAGCAGCCACTAAGCTCCAGCCCCTCTCGTGTTTCTTCTTCGTCTCCGGCGAGCCAACAGAGAGGAGCATGGTGCCAACCTATTCTGCTGCATTAGACCTCAAACTTATCACACTAGTGAGTTCCTCTCGTCAATATCTTTGTGTCATAGCATTTAATTCCATCCCGGCAGACCCTAATGCCGGTGATCGCCGGAACTCTCTAGACCCCTGATTCGGCAATGCTGATCAAATTAGCCCGAATTAGCTCACCTTTCTGTAGAAGTTTGTGACCAGTGAAGCCTCCCTAGCAAGCCTGTGCATTTGGATTTTGAATTCGAGCTCGCTGTGTAGCTTTCCCCTTTTTCGCGCGCCACTGGCGACCAACTCACGTCGCCAGGCCATGCCGCCGATTCCCCGACCAAATCAACCTTACCAGAAGCTTTCCCTCATCAACTTATTGCTCTCACCGTGAGCAATTAACCCCTGAAGCATTGTTCCAGAAACGTCCAATTCTAGTGTCGTCTTCTTCGGCGTCGATCACCGGAGATCTGTTCCTAGCCGTTCTAGCTAATGTCATCTTGTCCTGTATGCTCGCCTCTATCTCCTGAGAATTATCCTCTTCTAGCTCGACTTGTAGATCTACCCAGATTGAAAGTTATAGCCTGCCAAGTTTGGCCAGAGCCTGTATTTGTGCCGTGTCGCCACCGTAGTTCATCACTGCCGTTCGTCGCCGTCTGGCTACCTCAACCCTTGAAACCACCACCATCGTGTTCCTGTTTCTCTTGCCTACCTCCCAGACATAGTTGGCGAAGCATTTGAAGTCTAGAACCAAATCTACTGCTTTGTCCGAGCTTTTGACAATGTCAGCTCAGTGTCAGTGCATGTCAGCCACTGGCATTAGCCCTGTTTGACCCGTTCTAGTTGAACAAATGAAATGCCACTTTCTCTACTAGATCCCTGGAGCCATGTTCTACAATTTACTCTACTGCCAGATCTTCAAAAAGCTAACCTAAAGCCGACCTAAGGCCATGTCTAGCCATGAACCGAATGTCAACCCTTCGACGTTCGACTCCTTTTTAACCCATCTCTTCGAGCAGCGCTCAAGTATCTTTGCCCAGATTATTTTCCCTGCATGCATGTTATATTTTACTATTAATTCCTATAGAAACTATTTTCTGTATGCTTCTGTAGTGCAATGTGTTGAATTGTCTCATTGTTTGTGTGTGAGAATAGAGCAAGAAGCAGAAGAGTCAACAGAAGACTTCGGAGAACCCTTAGAGCCATCAGACCCCACACTACAAGGCAAGTCTCTAACCTTGATCATGTCTCCCCCAGTATTTTGAGTAAACTAGACTAATTTCTGTTTTAAAGTATATGCATGCTCTATGTTCAAATAAAGTGCTATATTGAAAGAATATGAATAGATATGACCTAATTCCTTGTTAAGCCCCTCATGTTTGTATATATATCATGCACCCTTGTCCCCCTAGGATATCATGCTTAGGCTATGCTTATGCTCAAGATTATGTGTTATGTGCTAAATGGTCACATGTAAGAAAAGTATGTTGAAAACCCCTTTTGTGAAAGAAAATGTGATTGGAATCGATAGTGAGGATGGTTTGATTGGTTGGTGCTATGTGCCCATTGGGAATGTGAAAGACTCCTCATTAAAGATTCATAATGACAGGAACCTTGTGTTGTACTTCTATGCGGCATGAAAAATGTACTAACCACTTGCCCGGTATGGGACGGGCGCAACATAGTAGCTTTCTCGGTGTTACCTTTTCCCTGCAATGGTTGTCAGTCCAGTTTCTCAAGAAGCTGGTGGGCCACAGAGGGCCATGAGTGGTGTGAGCTAATGAGTGAATCAAGCGTATTGAAGGAAGACGCCCTACTCCAGGATTTCGAGTCGTGCGCGGCTGAAATATGCTATGTGTCTTGCGGGACCAAAGGCCAAGGCTAGGAAGAATTGGTTGTGGGGAGTACCCACAACAGTAATAAGGATTGGAATGACTATTGACTGGGCAAGGAATTGTTAATGCTAGGATTGTAAACTATTGTGTGATCTCGGCCTTATCACATGCGTAAAAGTTGCGTGTAGAGATACCGACTTGAAAGCTGAGTGATCGGTGGATTAAAGTGGTACACCTTTGGAAAGTTATAAAAAAGTATCGGATACTCTAGGCTCCCAGGTCATGGAGTCTGCGCACAGTGGACTCTATCCACGTCGATGCAGCACAAGTAGATTTTGGGAAAGTTTTTCATAATATCGATTAAAGCGGTGACTCATGGAAGACCGCCATGCATAACATCTTCTGAAAATCTAGTTTAGGATTTTAAAAGCCTCGCTTTTTGAAAGCAAAATCTTTTCCTCAAAACTTGGATTGAAAAACTATTCTATCCTTATCTATGAACCAAAGAGCCCATCTTTTGGAAATTCCCCCCCCCCATCTATGTACCTGCATTCTTATTTGAGACTTGTTGAGCACTATGTGGACAATGTGCTCACCCTTGCTTTTGGAAACAAATTTAGAGGAAGGATTCACTGATCCCGAGTTCTACGGTCTTGAACCCAATATGGAAGAAGAAGAAACTACCCCCGAGGATCCAGCTTACTAGAGGGTCACTTACCAAGTTGAGTCCGATGTGGAGGAAGCCCATGCAATACCGCTACAGTTGAAGATGAAGATCATTGAAGCCCTTTTGCTAGTTGTTGTTGTTTCATTTTGTGCCGACCTTCGCGTCGAAGAAAACTCCTTAATTTTGTATCAACACTAATTTGTGTCATTTTGGCGCTATGTTATTGTAATGTTGGTCCATGTGATCAGCACTTGTTTTAATTACTTGCATTGTTATGTACTGCATCTTGTTGTTGTCAGCTTGCGATGTATCATTCTGAGTGCAACCCACCTGCGCAGTTGCCATCGGATTCCTCAAATAAGGGTCCCACAGAAGTTGGTATCAGAGCAAAGGCTCGACTGTAGGTCGTGACCCTTAGATAGACCTTGGCGTCCCTAGAAGCTAAAAGATCACTAGTTCTTTGACTAAGTCTCTTTACAAAAACCTATTTTGCTTAAGAAAAATGTGCTGTTTTTCAATTATTTGAAAAAGGTTTTAGACTTCGTTTTGACTCATAGGTGCCCTTTCGTTCTATCTCCCAGATGGCTTCTGGCAGGAGATTCGTTCATGGTGACGAGCTTGGATCGTGGGCGCTACTCCTGTGGATGATGCTGCAGTTCCTTGGCGCGCGAGATAGTCGGAGGCCAGCATATGGCATTTGGCGAGATGTGGTCGATGAACAACCCTTCGGTTATTGTGCTTCAGTGATCGTCTATGAGATCCCCGAGCATGGGAGAGGTTCAGTGAGACATCAGGCCCGCAGAGAAGAAGTAGATGCCATCTTAGATGCTGCCCGTCGTGCCGTAGGAACCATCCGGCAGTTATACAGTGACTACCTTTCAGATTCCCCCTATCGCTTCGTGCCTTATCAGGTTCCCAGATTGGGGCACCGAGTCGTTCTCCCATCCAGCGATCGAGAGGATGCCATTCTGACAAATACTCGAGATGTTGTTCACGCCTTTGAGATCGGATACACCCGCCTACTTCGTGAGTATGAGCGTGTTCATGACGACCGCCATTATCTTGAGGGCATGCTTGTGAAGACCCGTGCAAGTCTCCAAGAGAAGGAGAAGCAAATTCAAGAGTTAGCTGAATCATGTGGAGAGAAGGATCCTGATGCTTCAGAGTCCACTGTCAAGAAGAGTCATCCAAGACTAAGGATTACCGCTAGCAAGAGAGTGGGAAACTTGAAGGAGTACCTTGGTGGTTTCACACCTTCCTCATGCGGCATTGTCATCAAGGGTCATGCACTCGAACTTCCCAGCACTGCAGAAAAGAAGAAGACCCCCAACGGAAAAGGGAAGGAGATTGTCAATATCGACAGCGACATGGATGATGATGAGGACTTGGATCTGGATCCGATGGATGCAAACGATGACCAGGAGGAGGATCTGGAGGAGGTAGAGCCTTGTGGTTCTTCCGATGCCGACAAGTGATCCCAGACTTCCTTTGGCTCGACCTTTTGTGCCTAACCCAGCAGATGTTAGATCTTTCTTTCGGTGTAGCAGTTGTTCTTAGTTTGGTTGATGTATGCTTGTGTGCTGGTTGTTAGATGAATTCTGTAAGCCGATGAGGCAAAAAGCTTTGTATCTTTCAAAAGCTGATTTATGAAGAAGGCATTTTGCATGATCCTATCCTTACCTCTTGAGTTAATGTCAGCATTCTGCTTGCATCCCTGTGTGTGATTCTTTCCGAACCAGCATTTCTATCCTTGACCTCCCGTTTAAATAGGATGGTTAATACGCGTGGAAGACCCCAAGAAGGAGAACTTGAAGGAAACCACAGCAATGCAAGGGCCACACCAGGAACAAGAGACCGTGCTATCCCAGACCGACGTGGATTCAACATCAACTATGCCACAAGGAGGCAACATTAACGACGTGCTAATATGGATGGAGCGAAATAGACAAGAGTCAGCAACTGTGCAAAATCAGATCTTAGGGCAGTTGATGCAACACTTAGCATCTGGATAGGCTGAAGGACCAACAATTGGTGCGAAATTGACTGACTTCCAAAAAACACGTCCCCCAAACTTTTCAAGTACCGAGGACCCCATCGTGGCTGATGATTGGCTAAGGGATGTGGAAAGAAAGTTGAACACCGTTAGGTGCAGCGACGAGGAGAAACTTCTGCACGGATCACATCAACTAGCTGGACCCGCTGCCGCCTGGTCGGAAAATTACCAGACTGTGCACTCCAATAGAGATTCAATCACATGGAATGAGTTTAAGAAAGAATTTCGCAAGTACCATGTCCCGAAAGGCATTCTTCAAGCGAAGCACCAAGAGTTCATGAATCTAAGACAAGGAAACAAGTCCGTCAAACAGTACCTCCACGGATTCATTCAACTGGCAAGGTACGCTCCCGAAGATATTGCAACAGAGGAGAGAAAGATCGATAGATTCTGCGAAGGTCTACAAAACTCCATGCAATCCCAGCTGTCATCCCATGAGTTTACGGATTTCAATGTTCCGATTAATCGACTACTCAAAATGGAAGAAAAGAGGGGAGTGATCGAAGAAGACTGGAAGAGGAAGGCTTTGCCCAAGTCTTATCAAGGAAATGCTAGTCGAGGAAGACCGATGCCCGCTTATCGGCCAGCCTTCAGACAACCACAGAGACCCCAGAGGCCTGCACCATCCACAACACAACAGTGCACCAGATGTAAAGGAAACCATTTCTTCAAAGATTACCCCATGAAGAATGTAGAATGCTTTCATTGTGGAAGAAAGGGACAACGCAAGGACACTTGTCTACTGCAACACTTGCCGTTCAACGTTGCTCGAGCTCAAGCCACAAGACCCCCTATTCCAACTCAAGGCTTCGCCAAAGGTGTTCCACCCTCCAGAGGAGGAAGAATCCAGAATAACCGAGGACGAGGAGTGCCTACAGTAGGTCGTGGCAGACTCAACTACGCATCCACTATTGAAGCAGGAGAAGCATCTGATGTTGTGATCGGTAGGATCTTGATCCATTCTGAACTTTCAGTTGCATTGTTTGACCCTGGTGCTACTCATTCTTTTCTGTCATGAATGTCGTGGTATTCTGATTACCCCAACAGGTTTTGTGGACGATCCTAGCGAAGAAAACACGACGCGGGCTGACCGGGAGACTAGTCCTCCCCCGCCGGACAAGCACAACAAATGGCACGAGGGTTTATACAGGTTTGGGTTCCAGTGGGGGCCATAGTCCTGTCGGCGTGCTCCCCACCGGAGTCGGCTGGGGGAGCTCTCTCGGGGAGAGAAGGCTCTGGAGCACACCTGTGAGATTATCTATTCTAGCAATAATGAGCAAGTTGTCTTTGCAAGAGGTGTACAAGGGCTTTTATAGCCCCAAAAGAAGCAAAAAGACCAAACTACCCCGCCTGCTACCGTTGGATCGAAGGGTAGCAACGTCCTTCCCCCGGCCAGGCCCCTTGGATGCTTGACAGGTGTCTGCTGATTCCTGAGGCACTCCTCGCGCGACCTGCACGTGACTCGGGACCGGGGGCTCCTGTCCCCGGAAGGACGACGACGCCCGGGACAGGCACCGGGGGCCTTGTCCCCGGGCAAAAGGCGGCGCCCGGGGCAGGCACCGGGGGGCTTGTCCCCGAGCAAAGGTGGTGCCCGGGAAAGGCATCAGGGGTCTTGTCCCAGGGCAAATGGCGGCGCCCGGGAAAGGCACCGGGGGCCCTGTCCCCGAGCAAAAGGCGGCGCCCGGGACAGGCACCAGGGGCCCTATCCCCGAGCAAAAGGCGGCACTCGGGACAGGCACCGGGGGCCTTGCCCCCGGGCGAAAGGTGGGGCCCAGGACAGGCACCGGGGGCCTTGTCCCCGGGGTGAATGGCGGCGCCCGAGACAGGCAACGGGGGCCTTGTCCCTGGGCCAAAGGCGGCGCCCGGGACAGGCACCGGCGGCCATGTCCCGACCCTCGGGCAAAAGGCGGCGCCCAGGACAGGCACCGGGAGCGAAGGCGGCGGCCGGGACAGGCACTGGGGGCCTTGTCCCCAGGTGAATGGCCGCGCCCGGGACAGGCACCGTGGGCCTTTTCCCCGGGCGAAAGGCGGCGCCCGGGATAGGCACCGGGGGCCTTGTCCCCGGGCAAATGGCGGCGCCCGGTGGCAGGCACCGGGGGCCATGTCCTCGGACAAATGGCACAACTTCTTACCTGGACTTAGTCTCGCGGATATTTCCCCTAACAGCAACCCCCCATGCCTTCCGGGGGCGATGCTCGAGTCCCCGGAGGGAATGGCTCACGTTACCGGGAAAATCTCTGGGACCAGCTACCGGAACCGTGACGCTTCGATTCTCGTGCCGTGTGCTTATGACCGCGCCGTTCGGCCATAATGACCGCTCGCGGTTCGAACTGGTGCCTCATTTAACTCGCCCGTCCCCTCGTTTCCCGGGCACTGTTTGAATTCCAACGGTGCAGATGTACCACAAGGGGCCACGTGGCACTCATCGGGGCCACATTTCGCATCTAAAAATAGGGCCTCGGGGGGCCCAGAGAGCTCATTCCAAACGTTCAAAACTCCAGCGCCCTTAGCTCTCCCGGTAGCCCTCTCCCGGTAGTTAGTGCCCGGAAGCTTAGCCTACGGAACCCTTAGGTCCCCCAAGTTTTCGAAACCTTAGCCACCGGTAAAATCTGATGGGACCCAAGGGCCGAGCCAAGGCTGTGGAGGTGGCCCCGGAGGAAGTCACAGCGGACTTCCGCTGGGCCTCCAAGTTCACGACCGGGGACTTGGAGTCCCTGGTCGACCGGGGAGTTGTTGCGGACGGGGACGTCCGGATCCCCGTGAAGAAAGATGGAGCCCCCCGCCCTAGGCTCGGAGAGGTCGTGGCCTTCGAGGCCTTCCTTGAGGCAGGGCTCCGGCTCCCGGTGCATCCATTGCTCCGGGAGTTCTTGAAGGAGTACGGGGTGGCTTTGAACCACCTCACTCCTAACGCGATCGTCCAGATGGGCCTGTTCGTATGGCTCTTCGAGACGACGACCGAACGGGAGCCCGCGCTCTGGGCCTTCCGGTACTTCTACGAGTCGGCGGCGAGGAGCTCCCACCTGGTCAAGGGAGGGCCAAAGTCCCCCTTTGGCTCGGTCTTGACTCAGCTGCTACCATCCCGGGTAGCTGAGTACCCGGTGGCGGCCTCCCGGGACCACTGGGGGTGACTGGATCCGGAAGTGGTTCTACCTCCGAGTCCGGGACGATGACGTGGCGTACTCCCCGGGGCCCCTACCTACAGCCGGTCGTCTGCCCCGAAGTCCCCGGTGTGGACGGAGGAGGAGCTAAGGCTCCTCGGCACGGTCGTCGCTTCCCGGGGCGTCCGCTCTATACGGGACGCCGCTGAGGAGCTGGCGCTCCTGAAGATCTCCCCCTTCTCGCATGGGAGGAGGGGGTTCGGGATGTGCCCGGCCCAACGGCCCCCACAGAGGCCGGTGACCAGACGTAAGTTCCCGATGGCCTAGTTCATTTGATTCGTAAATTTTTTCTAACTGTTACCTTTCGCAGTCTGGCCATACCCGGCGGCCCGAGAGAGGGCGGAGAACCTCCTTGGGAGGTACTTCGCCGACGGACATGAGCGTATTGTACGCGTCATGGGGGAGGGCCCTCCCCGGAACCTGGTAGCCGAGTCCTTCGTGCTAAGGCTACCGGAAAGGAAGCCCCTCCCTACCCCCGGTTCCCACAAGAGGGGGAGGGAGGCTGCCGGGGGCTTTGAGCTGAAGAAGGCCAGGGCTCAGAAAGCCCCCGGTCCGTCAATGACACCGGGCTCCACGCCGGTGAAGGCCCGGGATGAGATCCCCGGCACCGGGCGCGCGCGAGCGCCGGCCCGGAAGGAAGCAACGCCCCCTCCCCCGAAGAGCCCCACCGAGGCTCGGGGGAAGGGATCGGCCGCGGACGGGGGGCGTCCGATTCGGCGGACTACGCCCCCTCGCCACCTTCGGCGATAGCCCTCCCAACGGCCCCGGTGCCTTTGGAGCTGGAGAGGCCAGAGGTTAGGTTCGCGGAGGCCTCGCCCTCGCGAGTGGAGTGGCCGATAGACGAGGGGGGAGCCCCTCGGTCTATGAGGCCCCTCCAGAGACGGAGGTCCCAGGGGACCCGCGGCCCGGGAAGGGAAAGGGGCTCCTGAACCCCCCCCCCCTCGGGGAGGGACCCCCTCTGAGAGCTCCTCGGCCACCTCATCGGAGGCCACCTCCTCGGCGACGAAGACGCCAGCCACCGTCACCCCGGCCCACATTACCCCAGGCACTCAAGTCCGGGGGCCCGTCATTGGCCGCGACGGGTCCGGCACTGGGAGGGAGACCCCCTTGCTTTCCGCGGGGGAGGTCGACCGCTACGCGGAGGGCCTGCAGACCCGGAAGGTCCAGCTCTACGTCTCAGAGGGGATGCTCCGCGAGCGTTTTGGGGAGCTTCAGTCTCTCCAAATCCACGTACGTCCCCGAGCCAGTGGGGTTTTCCTTCGGTGTCCCCCTTTTGAATTTTTTCTAACTCTTGGACTTGTAGGGGGCGGCCATTACCTGGGGGCTTGAGCAGTGCTTCGGTCGGGCACTGAAGGAGGCGGAGGAGAGGGCCGCCTCTTTCCAGGAGCAGCGGGATGATGCCCTCCGGGATTTGGCCCGGGTACGGGCTCAAGTCCAGGCCTCCGAGACCGCCAACGACCTTCTCCCGCAGGAGGCCAAGGTGAAGGAGGAAGCCCTCCGGGAGCTCGAGGGCTCGAGCGTGCGAGCGGTGACAGACGTGGGCCGCTCCGTCCGCTCGGCCTTTGAGGGCCTTGGCGTGAGCCTAGGCTCCGGGAGCAGCTCCGAGGCGGCCCCAGCAACTTTCACGGAGGCTGTGCATTTTCTCAACGCACAAGTCTCCGTGATCTCGGAGGCCGTGGATGCCCCGGCGCGAGGCCGAGCAGTCACCGTGGTGGCAGCCGCCGCCGGGCTCATAGAGCACTGGAGGGTGGGCGCCCAGGCAATCGGAGCCGCATCCCCCAGAGGTTCCCGGAGATTTTTGAGCCCTCACACCGGGAGGTGGAGCAGCTCGCCGGGATCTTTTACGACCGGATCATCCGGGCGAGGTTCCCGGCACTAGCGCCTCCGGGAGCGGATGCACCGGCTCCGACGGGAGGCCCCCGGGGGGAGGACGCCAATGATCAAGTATGAGCCTCCCCCGGGTCTAGATAGGACCCATTTTTGTTTTTTAGGTCTTTTGTTCCTGGTAGCTTCTTAGAGGAAGCCCCGGACACTTGTACGAAAATATTTTGAATGCAATAGAAATTGAAATTTTTCTAAGTTTTACATGAATGCAATGTACCAGACTTCCCGGGAGGTTACTCCCGGGCGAGGGTCCGGGAGTGGTTCTCCGGGGGTGAGGCCTTTGAGCCCCGGCAGGTGCCGCCCGAGGGACGCCCAAGCCGCTTTAATCTTGTTGAGTCTCTTCTCCGGAGAACGCAGCAGGGGCGTTATCCGGGAGCCAATAAGGTTGCGATGGTATCCGGAGTGGCACCTGGCTAACTTTGATAATCATCGCGCTGAATTATTCCCTCCGCGTCCGGGGTCCCGAATAATTCCCCCTCTTTGGATACTTCCACCGGCGGGCTACGAGTATTGGCCCGCGGAGCTACTCCGGGAAGCCCAGCGCCGCTTACGCGGCTTGTACCGGGACCTGACCCGAGAGCTATCGGAAGGTCTCCGGGATTATTAGACGTAGGTGCTTTAGGACGTAGACTTTCCCGGTTAAAAGCCGGGTTGTATCGTATCCGATGTAATGATGCCCACCAGAGGGGGAAGATGTCCTCCGGCTAAATGATCAATAAAGCTAAGTGTTTGCTTTGAGATTTCTTTCTTTGTTTCTTTGATAGAGCTAAGTTTGGCCCGTTTATTTTTTGAAGTCCGGGACGGTGTGATTCCCGGGTGCTCGGTATCCCCCCCCTCCACAGTGGGCCGGAGGGTACCTCCGCGCGCTGTGGGGGTAACAAAGCTCCCGGGAAGAAGACCCGTGGCTTAAGACTTTTTCCCAAGTTAGAAATTTTTCCGGGAGATTGTTCCGGGAGAACTCTCCAGTCGCCATGAATACGGGGAGCTGGGAATGAGGTCTCCAGGAAGAAACGTCTGGGAAAATCCAAGACGAAATTTCCGGAGGTAATTTTTCCGGGAGACAATCATTCGATCGCTGTGAAAACGGGGAGCCGAGAATAAGGTCTCCGGGAAAAGAAATCCAAGAAAACCCGAGACGGAATTTTCGGAGGTATTTTTTCTGGGAGAACCGTCTGGTCGCCATGAAAATGGGGAGCCGGGAATAAGGTCTCCGAGGAAAATATATCCAAGAAAACCCGAGATGGAATTTCCAGAGGTAATTTTTCCGGGAGACAATCATCCGGTCGCCGTGAAAACGGGGAGCCGTGAATAAGGTCTCCGGGAAAAGATATCCAAGAAAACCCGAGACGGAATTTTTGGAGGTAATTTTTCCGGGAGAACCGTCCGGTCGCCGTGAAAACGGGGAGTCGGGAATAAGGTCTCTGGGGAAAAAATATCCAAGAATCCAAGGACTCCGTCTCAGAGGAGACAATCGACTCCCAGAGGAGGATGCGCCCGATGATGGGTCAGAGTGTTTGGGTACGGGACTAGTCTCGCAAAGTGACTAGTTACCACGGTCCCTGAGGACCGGGTTGCCGCTTACACCCTCAGTCCACGAGGGGTGATCGTAAGCCTCCCTACGGGATTGGAACTCCCGTTGTTGGGACTTGTTGGGTCGTGATAGCCCACTGCCTCAAGGGGAGGGCGTCCTCGTTGAGAGGGAATCTTCACGAGGAGCGCATCGCCATGAGAGACGGTAATGTAAAAAACCTGCATTGAGACAGAGCTGAAGAAGAATCTAGTTTTATTAACAATGAACCAAAATACAATGCCTCACCCCGCGAAATCGTGAAGGGGGAGGGAACGGTGATTACAATGTCCCCCCCCTCCGACGCAATCGCTCTGGGGGAGGGGACGAGCCCCTGTAGGCTAGACGTAAAACTTGCGAAGTAAACGCAAGTTCCACGTGTACTTCAGCTCCTGCTCTTGAAGGTTGGAGAGCTTGTAAGCCCCCGAGCCCAGCACTGCCGAGATCCTATAGGGGCCCTCCCAATTGGGGGAGAGTTTGCCCTGGGCTTGGGGGTCAGTGACGCGCTTGAGGACTAGGTCCCCAAGGCGGAAAGCCCTCTCGCGCGTGCGCTGGTTGTATGCGCGCACCATCTCACGTTCGTAGACAGCATGGCGGAGGAGCGCTCGGTCACGTTCCTCCTCCACGAGATCGACCTCCAGTCGTTGATTCGCCTCATTGGCTTGGTACGCTGCGATCGTAGCTTCATCTAGGAGCTCGACTCGCCGTGACCGAAAGCCAATCTCCAGGGCGAGGACTGCCTCAGCCCCGTAGACCACGGAGAAGGGAGTGCGTCCTGTCACCCGGCTCAGAGTGGTGCGCATGGAGCAGAGAATGATAGGGAGCTCCTCTGCCCATGCACCCCGGTTGGAAGCGGCTTGCTCGAGTTGTCGGCGTAACCCTTGTAGGATCACACCGTTGACCCTCTCAACGGCTCCATTGCTCTGGGGATGGGCCACCGAAGCGAAGTAGATGGTGAGCCCCAGGCCTTCACAGAATTCCCGGAAATACGCCGAGTCGAATTGGGTCCCATTATTGACAGTGATTTCCCCGGAGACGCCAAAACGACAAACAACGTTTTTCCAGAAAAACAGCTGTACCGCCCGGGACGTGATGCTGGCTAGGGGTTCAGCCTCTACCCACTTAGTAAAGTAGTCGACCGCGACCACCGCATACTTGTAGCCCTCGGGCGCTGGGGGGAAGTGCCCTAGGAGCTCCATCCCCCAGCGCGCAAAGGGCCAAGTGATGGGGATAGTCCGCAGCGCTACGGGGGGAGGTTTGAACCCTTGGCCATCTTCTGGCAAGCCTCACACGCGGAGACAAGGTCTCGCGCATCGCGCATCACCGTGGGCCAGTAGAAGCCCTGACAAAGAGCCTTGGCCGCGATGGCGCGCGGGGCTAGGTGAGAGCCGCAGCTCCCTGCGTGAATGTCTTCAAGAAGCCGTAGTCCCTCCGGTGGTGGGAGGCACCGGAGGAGGGCGGAAGCCCCTTGCTTGTAGAGCTTCCCCTCCAGCAGGAGGTATGCCCGAGCTTTGGCCCGGAGGCGCTTAGCCTCGGTCTCGTTGGGAGGGTCCCCCTCCACCTTGATGAAGGAGACGAGGGGGTCCATCCATGACGGAGTCCAGGAGATCTCGGCGACATCCGGGACACGAGGCTCGTCGCCTGTGTCGGGGGAGGCTACCGAGGGCTTCGTGATGATCTCCAGGAAGGCCCCTTTGGGAAGCGGTTCCCGGGCGCTGGCCGCCCGGGCTAGGGCGTCGACCCGATCCCTTCATGGGATATGCCGGGCTTTGAGGCCGACGATGTGCCTCTCCATCTTGCGCAGCTCCTGCAAGTAAAGGCTCAAGTTTGCTTCATGGCACAAGTAAGACTTGTTCATTTGGCAACCTATGAGCTCGGAGTCTCCCTTTACTAGAAGGCGTCGAATCCCCAGGGAGCGCATGAGGCGTGACCCGAGGAGCAAAGCCACATATTTGTTGACGTTGTTGGTTGTAGGGAACTCGAGCCGCGCCGCGTACTCGAGTTCCTTCCCCTCGGGGCTCCGGAGGACTACTCCGGCACCAGCCCCGGCGAGATATAGGGACCCGTCGAACATCAGTGTCCAGTGGTTGCTGCGTCGGGGTGGCGCGGGGAGGTCTTTGTTCCCGGGCCCGGAGGCAGGAGTCCACTCCGCCGCGAAGTCAGCGAGGACCTGTGACTTGATGGGGAGCGCCTCGTGAGGGAAAGGGAAAAGGGGGCAAGCTCGGCCCCCCACTTCCCGATCCGGCCGGTGGCCTCTTTGTTTCGAAGCTCCTCCCCCAATGGGAGGGATGACGGGACAGTGATGGGGTGCCCCAGGAAGTAATGACGAAGCTTCCGGGACGCCATCAGGAGGGCGTAGCAGATCTTCTCCATCTCTGTGTACCGAGTTTTGGCCTCTTGGAGGGCCTCACTTACATAGTACACGGGGAGCTGCTGCCCGTCTTGCTACTTTACCAATACCGCGCTTACGGCGACCGGGGTCGCGGCATGGTAGAGGAGCAAGGGCTCTTCCAGAGATGGGCTTATGAGCATTGGGGGGCTCGTGAGGTACTTTCTTGGGTCGTCGAAGGCCTCCTGGGCCCCGGGGGTCCATCGGAACCCCTCGAGCCCCCGGAGGATCTTGAAGAATTGAAGGCCGCGTTCTCCCGACCGTGAGACGAAGCGGCTCAGTGCAGCTAAGCGGCCTGCGAGCCGCTGAACGTCCCTGACCGAGCGCGGCTGGGCAATGTCCAGGAACGCCCGGATTTTCTCGGGGTTTGCCTCTATGCCTCGTCCTCGTTGGGACACAAGGAAGCCCAGGAGCTTCCCCCCGTGCACGCCGAAGGTGCACTTCTCCGGGTTGAGTTTCAACCTATACGTGCGGAGGTTGCAGAAGGTCTTCGCTAGATCATCGACGTGGGCGGTTGGGCGGGGACTTTTGACAACCGCGTCATCGATGTAGACTTCGACGTTGCGACCGATTTGGTCCTTGAAGACCAGCATCATGAGCCATTGAAAGGTCGCTCCCGCGTTCTTCAACCCGAAGGGCATATGGACGTAGCAAAAGGTTCCAAGGGGAGTTATGAAACTCATCTTTTCCTCGTCCCCTTCCGCCATCCGGACATGGTGGTAGCCCGAGTAGGCGTCCAGGAAGCTGATCAACTCGGACGCCACGGTGGAGTCGACCAGTTGGTCAATCCGCGGGAGTGGGAAGTTGTCCTTGGGGCAGGCGAGGTTGAGGTTGGTGAAGTCCACGCACATCCGCCACTTGCTGTTTGATTTCTTCACGAGAACGGGGTTCGCGAGCCACTCGGGGTGCAAGACCTCCCGAATGAACCCCGCCTCTCGGAGTTGGGCGATCTCTGCCTTGATCTCCTCTTGGCGTTCAAGGGAGAGTTTCCTCAGCTTCTGCTTGATTGGAGGGTGACCGGGGGTCACCGCGAGCTTGTGCTCGATGACGTCCCAGGCGACGCCCCGCATGTCGGAGGGCTTCCACACGAAAACGTCGGAGTTTTCGCGCAGGAAGGCCGCGAGTGGCGCTGCATGCTCCTCGGGGAGCTCCGCCCCGATCCGGATGGTTTTGTCCCCGTCGTCCGGGGACAGCTGGACCTCTCGGAGGCCCCCTTCCGGACGCGGCTTGGGGAGGGCCCTCCCCGGCGGTATCACTGCGACGTCTTATTCCGGGGGGGAGACCTCCCTCCCGGTGCCTTAATGATGTTGACGCTCCCGATCGTTGCAGCGGCGCGCTCGTATAAAGCGCGGGCCATGTCTTGGTCTGCCCGGGCAGTGAGGTAGTTCTGGTGCATCGCGGCCCCCAGGCGGTTGATCGTGGTCCTCCCCATGATAGCGTTGTAGGAGGAGGGGAGGTCCACCACGTCAAACCAGACCATCTCAGTCTAGTAGTTCTCTGGGGTGCCGAACGTCATCGGGAGATCCACCTTCCCCATGGGGTGGATCGCCTTCCCCGGGACGAATCCTTGCAAGGGCCCCGCTGTGGGCTGCAAGAGCTTCTCGTCCACCTGCATCTCCCTGAAAGCTTTCAGGTAGAGGACATCGGCGGAACTCTCGCCGTCCACGAGGATGCGGGCCAAGTGACAGTTGTAGATGGTGGCGGAGACAATGAGCGCATCGTCATGGGGGAAATGGACCCCACGTGCGTCTTCCGCCGTGAAGGTGAGGGGGACGTCCGACCACCTGGGTGGCGGAGACGTATGTAGCACCCCCACTACCTTTACTTCGTGCGCATACTCCTTGGGCTGGCGCTTGGAGTCCCGCCCAAAAGCGGACCCTCCCATGATGACGTTGACACGCTTCTGGGAAGTTTGGAAGGGGACAGTTTCTGACGGCTCCCCCTCCTGCGCTCGTCCCTGCTGTCCCCCCGCGGGAGCAGGAAGGGCTGGTAAAGCCGGCTGAGGGGGCAAGGAGGTCGGAGTCCCCCCCCCTGCCCACACTAGTAGAGGAACGCCGCGAACTACTGCAACAGCTGATGGCATTCCTGGGTGGCATGGGTACTGGACCTGTGGAAGGTGCACCACGGGCCTTCCCTACTTTTCGTTGCAGGACCTTCCCGACCGCAGGAGGACTGCCCTCTCCCGCGGCCTTTTGGTTTGGGGAAGGGGCGATTGCCCCTCGGGGAGTCGCACGAGCCGCCTTCGCCCTCGAGGACAAAGGTGTGCCGAGGCCGTGGCCACCGAATGCACTGAAGTTTACGGCTGAGCGGCTGATTAGCCCCCTGCATTTCCCGGGGAGAGCCTCGGTCGCTGTCTCCTTTGACAGGGGACACACCCTCGTTGTCGGAGTCGGTAAGTGGCCAAAGAGGTCCGCCGGCGTGGCGGTAACGACGCTTTTCTTCCGGGCCGGGGCTGAATTCCCAGACGCTCGGGCTATCCCCCGGAGAGGTTGGCTCTTCAGCGGGTCTCTTCCCCCGGACGGTGCGGGAGCGAAGCTCTCCACGTCCGTGACCTGAGGAAAGCTCTTCCCCGGACTTAGCCGTGCGCATTTGCTCGACCTCCTCCCAGGAGAAATGGACCTGGTCTGCCGGGGGCACCCTTGGGAGTGGCCCCGGTGGAGGAGGGAGCTCGTGCACTGTATCTGCTGGCCCGGGGGCTACCGGGGCCTGCTGGGGGGAGGTCTCTGTGAAGACCCCCGGAACCAGAAAGGGGGAAGCCCCTGTATCATCCGGAACTGGGGAGGGGGCCCCCGCTGCGACGTTCAGAACCAGAAAGGGGGGAACCCCTGTGTTATCCGGAACTGAAGAGGACGGAGGCCCTGCGGCGACGACCGGAACCGGAAAGGGGGAAACCCCTGTATTATCCGAAACCGGCAAGGGGGGAACTTCCGCGGCGACGTCCAGAGCCGTGGCCTCGTTGTGGGAGGAGATCCGCTGTGGCACGGGAGCTACTCTGTCGACCGCCCTCGGTGCGGTAGACGCGACCTGTGGGGCTGGACTGGCTCCCGACGCAGGGAAAACCCCCGGCATGTAATGGGCCCCCTGGCCCCGGGAATGAACCCGGAACGGGGTATCCCTCCGGTGCCGCGAAAGGCCCGGGCACGAAGTAACCCCCCGGCACCGGGAAGGATCCCGGGGCCGGAAAGGGTCCGGTCATATGACCCGCCTGGGGAGGGTACCCCCCGACGGGGTCGTACGGGGCGGCCAGACCTCCGGAGACTGGAGGGCCAACGGGTGACCCATAAACGGGGGCATAGCTCCCGGATATGGGTGCTACGGGTATGTGGGGGCCGGCGGCAGCGCCAATACACGAAGCAGCTCTTCCATAGAGCGCTGGGCGCGGAGCTGGCCCTCCACTAAATCCTCGAGCAAGGCGTCCCGGGGAGCCGGGGGAGCCATCGAGGGGAGACTGGTCCCAGCCGAAGCTACCACGGTCACCGGGACTGACCCGGAGGCCGAACCACCTAAATTAAGAGGGAAGGTGGGAGGCGGTACCTGGGTCTGGCCGCTTCCGGGCGGAAGTGCCGGGACGGTTGTGTCCTGGATGGGTGGCATCGGGTCATCGGGGCCGGCGTCACCGGGGAGGTCGCGGGCCCACGTTCTTGGGGGAGCCATGGCGCCTCATCACGAGTCGCCACGGTCAGCGCCAACTGTCGTTGTATTGTGAATACCCCGATAGGTTTTGTGGACGATCCTAGCGAAGAAAATATGACGCGGGCTGACCGGGTGACCGGTCCTCCCTCGCCGAACAAGCACAACAAATGACACGAGGGTTTATACAGGTTCGGGTCCCGGTGGGGGCCCTAGTCCTGTCGGCGTGCTCCTGACCGGAGTCGGCTGGGGGAGCTCTCTCGGGGAGAGAAGGCTCTGGAGCACACCTGTGAGATTGTCTATTCTAGAAATAATGAGCAAGTTGTCTTTTCAAGAGGTGTACAAGGGCTTTTATACCCCCAAAAGAAGCAAAAAGACCAAACTACCCCGCCTGCTACCGTTGGATCGAAGGGTAGCAACGTCCTTCTCTCGGCCAGGCCCCTCGGATGCTTCACAGTTGTCCGCTGATTCCTGAGGCACTCCTCACGTGACTCGGGACCGAGGGCTCCTATCCCCGGAAGGACAACGACTCCCGGGACAGGCACTGGGGGCCTTGTCCCCGGGCAAATGGCGGCGCCCGGGAAAGGCATCGGGGGCCTTGTCCCCGGGAAAATGGCGGCGCCCGGGAAAGGCACTGGGGGCCGTGTCCCCGGGCAAAAGGCGGCGCCCAAGACAGGCACCGGGGGCCATGTCCCCGGGCCAAAGGCGGCGCCCAGGACAGGCACCAGGGGCCATGTCCCTACCCTCGAGCAAAAGGCGGCGCCCGGGACAGGCACCGGGGGACCTTGTCCCCGGGCAAAAGGCAGCGCCCGGGACAGGCACCGGGGGCCTTGTCCCAGGGCAAATGGCGGCGCCCGGTGGTACGCACCAAGGGCCATGTCCCAGGGCAAATGGCACAACATCTTACCTGGACTTAGTCTCGCGGAGATTTCCCCCAACAAAGAACTTTTGTGCCGACCTTCGCGTCGAAGAAAACTCCTTGATTTTGTATCGACGCTAATTTGCGTCATTTTGGCGCTATGTTATTGCAATGTTGGCCCATGTGATCATCACTTGTTGTAATTACTTGCATTGTTATGTAATGCAAATTGTTGTTGTCAGCTTGCGATGTATCATTTTGAGTGCAACCCACCTGGGTAGTTCCCATAGTATCCCCCGACGATTAAGGTGACCATAACTCCTATGGCTCTCAGAAGGAGTACTCAAGACCGACTTCGTGTTATTGCAGATACATTGCGTAACCCTCCTCCTGGGTTGGAGAACGAGGATAGAACAACATTCACCAGAGTCCTCGCAAATACACTTGACAAAGTTTCCTCCCAAGCCACCCCAATGACATCATCTCGCTCCATAATTCGCTCTCATGAATAGGATGACTCCTACTCATGTCGTGGGCGACGCAATCGAATGCGGACGACGTCACTTTGGCAGGATAAGGTTAGGTGAATTGGGACCTCCCATGATCGCAATCGCCTGCCAGATCATTATCGTCAGGGACGATGAGCAGATTCTCCTCAAGGTAATTGTCTTGCAACCACAGGGAAGGTCACGGTGAAAGACATTTCCAAGCTTCTTATGTAGGCTGTAAAGCTTTCCGTGCGATGGTCTGGCCTGATGAGTTCAAACCTAGTGTGATCGAAAGATTCGATGGAACTAAAAATCCATCTGAATTTCTTCAAATCTACATCACTGCCATTCAAGCGGCAAGGGGTGATAACCGTGTCATGGCAAGCTTTCTGCCAACGGTCCTTGAAGGACCTGCGAGGACCTGGTTTTTTAATCAACCAGAAGGGTCAATCTACAATTGGGAAATGTTGTGCGACGCGATCCTCAACAATTTCCAAAATTCTTATGAGAAGCCTGGTAAGGAAGATGACCTTCATTGATTATGCTAGACTTCAGCCAAAACCCTTCAACAATTTGTCAAGAGGTTCATTGGGGTAAGGAATACCATCCCCAACATTTCAGATACTTTGGTTATCAGGGCTTTCAAGCACACCGTTTGATACTGAAGGTTCACTGAAGATTTGAGTATCCACCCACCAAGGTCGGTATCAGATCTCTTTGATATGGCAGACCGCTATTCCGACGCGGCTGAGGCGGTGGAGTGGAATAGAATGGTGGACAAAGGGAATTTTCCACCTCAACCATGCTCAAAAATCACAAGAAGGATGATTCTGGCAAAAAGTCATAATCATCAGCAGGCGGGAAATCCAAGAAGCCCAAAAAGAATGGGGCGGGACAATATCGGGATGTTGCGGTTGCCGACAAGCCACCACCAGGAAAAGGTAACAAGTTTTCTTTTAAAAATAAAAAACCTCCTTCTGGTGGTCCCAACAACGACCATTCGGGAAAACGAGCTAAGTCACAGGAAAACAAGATCGCAAGAATTGTCGCAATTGGTTGAAGTGTTTGGAGGACTTCTATCAGGGAACTAGACCCATGCCAACCATACCAGAACAAGATGAAGCCTGCGAGGTTGGGGACGCTGATGGAGATGAAGCTATGCCCTATCAGGTACCCCAAAATCACATAAACATTATTTTTGGTGGTTCTTCTTCTTATTCTTCTAAGCATCAATTCAATTCTTTTTACCGTGAGGTAAATAAACTCGAAGTTCCACTTGGGGAGCCTCAATTTCCCCGTTGGTCAGAAATTCCCTTCACTTTCGGCCGAGACGATTGTCCCAGGGGACTAACGCGACCATTGCGACTCCCTCTGGTCATTACCCCTATCATTAGCAATGCTAAGGTCAAAAGGGTATTAATCGATGGAGGTAGTTCTTTGGATCTACTACTGGTCAAGACTCTTGACGAGATGCAAATTCCTCGTTCACGATTAAACTCATAATTCATCTGTTCTATGGTATAATTCCTGGTCCCTCAATGATGCTGATTAGACAAATTGTATTACCAGTAACGTTGGGAGAACCAGACAATTTTCGAATAGAACTGATTACATTTGATGTAATTGATTGTGATTCAGCATATAACGCTATTTTGACAGGCCGACGCTTGCTAAGTTTATGGTGGCAATGCATTACGCTTACTAATGCATCAAGATACCAAGCCCAAAAGGCGTAATTTTGGTCGGAGACAGTCGCAATACGGCTCTCACTTGTGATCGATTATCTCTGGAGTTGGTTGATCAGCTTCCCCTTCCGGATGTTCAAGTTGCGACCACGGCACCAAATGCGATCAAAGCTGCCCCTCGACAAGATGAGAAGTTGAAGTTGGTTCCATTGTACCCAGACGATCCATCTAAAACCATTCAGATTGGATCAGGTTTGGATGACAAATAGGAACTTGAGCTATTACTTTACTCCGGGATAACACATATGTGTTTGTGTGGAAACCATCCGGCATGCCTGGAGTCCCAAGGGAAGTAATTGAGCACAGGCTAGCAATTCGGCATGGACAGCAGCCAATAAAGCAAAAGCTCAGGCGCTTTGCTACTGACTGACAAGAAGCCACCGTTTGGAGTTGGATAAACTCCAGAAGGCAGGATTTATTCGTGAAGTCGATCATCATGAGTGGCTTCCAAACCCAGTCATGGTCCTAAAGTCAAATGCTAAGTGACTCATGTGCGTCGATTACACCAGCCTAAACAGTGTCTGCCCGAAGGATGATTTTCCCCTTCCCCATATTGGCCAGTTGGTCGATTCTACAGTGGGTTGTGAATTGATGAGTTTCGTGGATGCTTACTTAGGGTATCATCAAATTAGCATGGCAGAAGAAGATGAAGAGAAAACTGCCTTCATCACACCATTTGGCAGTTACTGCTACTTCAGAATGCCATTCGGTCTCAAGAATGCTAGTTCCACGTACCAGCGTTTGATTCAAAAGAGCTTTCTTTCCCAATTAGGGTGTAATTTAGAAGCTTATGTAGATGACTTGGTTGTAAAGAGTTTTCAAAGCTCTAGTCACATAGATGATCTTTCTAAAACCTTTTGTAATTTGATTAAATACGGAATAAAGTTGAATGCTGAAAAATGCTCCTTTGGAGTCTCTTCTGGTAAACTTTTAGGTTTCCTTGTTTGTTCAAGAGGAATTGAGGTTAATCTTGAGAAAATCGGGGCCATTGAGCAAATGATATCTCCTTCGACCATGAAGGATGTCCAGAGTCTAACAGGGCATATGGCGGCTTTAAGTCATTTCATATCGTGGTTAGGCGAATGTGGGTTACCTTTCTTTAAGGTTCTGCGTAAGCACAATGGGTTCACCTGGTCAGATGAAGCCAAAAAGCTTTTCAAGAGGTAAAAACAAACTTATCTACTGTGCCAATACTGGTTTCTCTGGTTTCGGGGGAACCTTTACTTCTTTACTTGGTAGCTTCCCCTCACGCGGTCAATGCAGTCCTGGTCGCGAAGAGGGAGGGTGTGCAACAACTAGTCTATTATGTAAGTAAAGTACTTCATGACCAAAGGAGCGTTATCCTGAAGTCCAAAAATTACTTTATGCTCTTCTGATGGCTTCCTGAAAGCTTTGACATTACTTTCAAGCACATAAGATTACTATGCCTTCATCCTTCCCTTTAGGGGATATTCTCTGTAATCCGGAAGTTTTTGGTCGTGTTGCTAAATGGGCAGTGGAACTTGGGGCATTTGATGTCCATTTCACTCCTTGAGTAGCAGTAAAATCTCAAATTCTTATAGATTTTGTGGTCGAATGTGCTTATCCCGACCCACCTACGCAAGAATTTGTAGATTTACAATGTACCGACCACTAGAAGATGTACTTTGATGGCTCTCGCAGTTTTCAACACTTGGGGGCTGGAGTAGTCTTAATTACACCTCAGGGTGACCAACTCCAGTATGTCATACAATTACACTTTGTTGCGACCAATAACGTAACAGAGTATGAAGGTCTTTTTGCCGAGCTTCGAACAGCTAAATTCTTTGGAGTCCATTCATTAGTGGTGAGGGGAGACTCACAGCTAGTCATAAACCAGGTAAACAAAGAGTATAGCACCTCAAATGAGACAATAGCTCATTACCTGGAAGAAGTGAGGAAATTGGAAAAACACTTTAGTCATTTTGAAGTCCAATTTGTTCTGTGAAGGAATAATGTTCTCGCAGACCAATTGTCAACAATTGGGTCCTCATGTGCATGCGCTCCAACAGGAGTGTTCGCTTAACACTTACAATATCCCTCGATAACGACTCCTGTCAGGGATGATGAGGTGGTCGTCCATGTCACCAACCTCGAGCATGAAGGAGATTGGACCCATCCATTGCGGATCTATCTTGAACATGGGACCTTGCCCGAGGATGAAACCCAAAGTGATCGGTTGATACGAAAGGCACGTCTATATGGATTAGTTGAAGGAGTCTTGTATAGAAAAGGTACTCGAGGAGTATTAATGTGTTGTATATCTCAACAGGAAGGTAAATCCCTCTTGAAATACATTCACGATGGTGTATGTGGTGCACATGCATCTTATTGGATGCTGGTTGGAAAAGCTTTCCGACAGGGCTATTATTGGCCTTTGGCACTTAATGATGCCTTGCAAATAGTCAAAACATGCCCGCAGTGTCAATTTCATGCACGGCAAGTTCATCAACCTGCATATGCCTTACAAACTATTCCTTTAGCTTGACCATTTGCTGTATGAGGAATAGATATAGTGTGTCCTATGCCCCAAGTAGTTAATGGATACAAGTTCTTATTCATAGCCATTGACATCTTTACTAAGTGGATTGAAGCTGAACCAGTCCGCACTATAACCGTCGCTGCAGTGAAGAAATTCTTTCATAAGAATATTGTAACCAAGTCGCCTCATTACTGACAACGTGTCCCAATTCGTTAGTGGTCTTTTTCTAGACTATTGCGACGACATTGGGACCAAAGTGGATTGCATCCGTTGCTTGTTCACAAAGAAATGGCAACATTGAACGTGCCAACGAGCAAATATTGCAAGGTGTGAAGAATCAAGTTTTTTATTGCCTTAAGGTGCGCTCAGGGGCTTGGGTAGACAAACTTTACTCCTTTCTATGGGCATTGCACACAACGTGCAGTCGAGCCATGGGTGAGACGCCTTTTCAGTTGGTATATGGTGCTGAGGCTGTATTACCAATCCAAATTCGTATTGGATCTGTTCGTGTAGCTCAATTTGATCATTCCGACCAACATGAACAATGTGTACAAGACATTAGTCTTCTTGAAGAGAAACGTGATTGGGCATTGATTAAATCAGCACCATATTTACAAGCTTTGCGTAAATAACATAGTAAACGGGTGTGACCTCGAGTCTTCACATTGGCGACCTGGTTTTACGAAAAATTCAAAACCAATCCAATCGCAACAAATTCTCCTCTCAGTGGGAAGACCCTTATATTGCGGTCTCAGTGCCACGACCAGCATCAGCCTGTTTAGCAATGGAAGATGGCGGGATCTTATCAAATACTTGGAATATCGATCGGTTGCGCAAGTTCTATGTGTAAGTTTCTTTAGTTCAATTTTCCTTTTCAATTAGCAAGATTTATTCAGAAAATAAATATACTTCCTTTGCTTTAAGTTATTATTACATCACTGACCTTCGTCGAGCTAAGCTCGGGGGTTGGTGACCGAGTAACCATCTTTATATAGTGTTCGAAGTGAATTCGCTATCCGATCCGATGGCCACATCTAGATAAGACATCTCTAAATAAGCCGTTTCTCGATGCATACAAGACTTGCTAGTATGTTTCTGATCATAAGGGTGGCTGTCAGTTCGTAATAAAAGTTTGGCATTAATGTTAAGCTGTGTATTTGTGCGATCACTTGGTCATATCTAGTTGAGACATTTCTTTCTAAACCGTTTTCTCAAACGTATAAGAAACTCACTAGGTATTTCTGATCATGTTTTAACCATATTATTTCCTGAGATTATTATGTAGTGTGTTCTATATATATGATCTCATGTGGGGGCTAGGGGAATATAACTGTAGCATAAATAAGAAACATGCATCTGCATATTTGTTACCAGTTTTTAATGTATAGGTAAATAAGCCTTTCTTTCTCAATGTTCATTACATTGAGAAAATCTGAAGTAAAATCATGACAAATTGAGTTCTTTCAAGAGACTCTCAATCAAAGATTTGACTTCGTTCATTGTTGCCTTGAGTTGATCTTCACTCTCGAACGTAGCATCTCCCACCACTGGATTCAAATTCAAATTTGGACCATGGTGATGCCTTAATTTGCACAAAATGGTAGAAGCTACATATCCAACGCTGGTCCTCAATGCTTCTTTCTGCCTATTTGTGTCCTCAGGAAGGTATTTGAGAAGTGATTCAGCTTGAGCCGCAACCAGCTTGTAGGATTCACTAAGGCTCAGACTCTCCTTTTGGGGATCAATAATGTCCGCCTTCAGTAGATCTACAACCATCTTCAGTTTTTTAAGGATTCTGACTAAATATCACTGCAGTTTGAAATTGTTTCTTCCAGAATTTTATTTTCTTCGCAAACAATTTCAGCAATCCTCTTGAATTCTTCATTGGTTGCATGCTAGCGCTCAATGGTCACACAGAGTTGTCCAATATGGGCTTCTTTGATAAGGCTCTTGATTTGTTTCTCTTGTGCTACATGAACAAAGTAATATTGTAACAAAAATTCATGTAAAGAAATGACACCTTCTGCTTATAAGTGGACTTACAGGTCAATTTTTTGCGAGCCTCGTTGAGTTCTTTCTTTAGCAGAGAAAGCTCCATGGCAGGGGCATCCTTCTGACTTTGTTGATCAGCCATGGTCTTCGTTAGTGAAGAGTTTTTCGTGTAAACATAGATGTAAATAAAATCCTTGGAAGGAAATCAGGTCAGTATGAACAATGTTTTAGCACTTACTGTTTGAGATGGATGATCTCCTCTTGTGCAACCTTGACTTGATCCACTATAATCTTGGATGTGGATGACACCTAAGTGAAGCCCTAGAACAAGGCAAGGCTTATTAATGTCGAAGATGAGATAAAGATTTTTTCTTCACTAACCTCTGAAAGTTTGCTGAGTATTTTCTCTAGATGTTCAGCAGGTTGAACTTCGAGGGAAATTCTTTCCTCAACCATGGGAAAGGTGGATGCTGTTCCTCACGGCAGTACTCCCATGGTTGAGTCAACAGATGTAGCTTCAATCCTTTCAGCTTGAATGTCTGTGATTGTTTTTTCAATAATGGTTTGAGGACCAACCTCAACTATTGTGTTCATGTCCGTAGTCTTTGCGACTTCCATTGTAGGTAAATTGCTTGATACAGGTGGAGTTAGCGAAGTGACGGGCACAGGATTTCTGAAAAAGTTTGTAACTTGCCAAAATGATGAATCAAATCTTGCGAAAATCAAAAGTTAGAAGGAAAAGATGTTTTTACTTAATTCGAAGCCCCATCAAGCTTTGGGGGCTCGATGATGTGCTTCTAGGAGACAACAGTGAAGCCAATGATTGTGTTGCGACGTCATAGGAGTTTGTCGTTGTTTTTCTCCTCTTAAATAGGACGATGTTCTCCTCCTCCTGCATATTCAAAAGATGATTCATATTTGCAATATTAAAAATAATTTTGTGAAGTATGATATTCTTACCGCAACAGCTCCTTCTACGTTTGTAGGGGGTGTCACCAGATCTGGGCTTGTTGAAATTATGGCCACAAGGTTCTCCGCGACCATAGCTCTTGGTGGTATGGCCTCAGGGCTGGTAACCTCCTAGTGGCCGCGAGCTCTCCCGTGACCACATAATCCACTACCGCAATAGCTATCTCTGCTATTGTGGTCAGTATGTTGGGGATGTTGGGGGATGATGGTACCTCTAGAATGGCTATCTCCAGAGGGTTTATCGTTCTTCGCCTTCAAAGAACAGAGGAACTTCATCTTCCTCATCCTCGCTCCCCTCACCCTGTGGGATTAAGAAGTGACTCCAACTCGTACTTGGTATAACAGGCGGAAGAGAAAACCTTACTGCAGCAATATTCGCTTTGGTTTTCTTTGCCTTCGATGAAGCCCCTCCTGTGATCTTCACCTTGGTTTGCGCTAGGAGTTGGAGTCTTCATCTTCTTGGTTTTGTAAGAGATAATCTTTACTCTCTTCGATGATGACTTCCCAGAAGGCCCAACATCATCAATAGGACACTTTGTCCTAATAACTTGCCCCTCTAGCAGCTGTATCATTCAATAATTTACTCTTTGATGATTAATATCAATGGACATACATGAAAAAGCTATTCAAAAGAAGATTTACCTTTTGATGTTCTTGCCTTATGTTGACGTCGTTGCTGACCAAGCTCTGTGGTTGGGGTGAGCCTAGCACTCCTTCCGTTGCTACGTTGTACGGCTTCAGAAGGTTGTTCATCCTCCTATCGATCTCAGATGGGTACAAGGCTGTTTATAGTGACAATCATTTAAAATGACATCAGATTGTCAACAATTTGCAAACTTACCACAATTGTAATACAAGGTGTTATCCATCATAGAACACACCTCCCAAGCTGGATGTTCCATCTTCTTCAGAGGACTCATCATGTTCTTCAAAAAGTCATGGATAATGTCTCGTGAAGTCAGTCCTTGATGAACTAAGTGAAGAATCACCTAGACTTGCTTTTCTAAATATTGCCCTAGGGTGGGACTAGAGTCCATTTCACTACTCCTCACTGGTCGCCGGTTCTCGAACCAGAGACTGCTTTTCGCTAGCGTGGCACAATAGCACCATCTTTGGCTCCATCTGTGCACAGAATCATACAGAGGAAAAAAGGGATAATCTTTCTTCTCCCTTATTCAAAAATAAACACACCCTGCTGCACTGGAACTCTTTGACCATGCCAAGAAGTAGAATCATCGGAATAAATCTATGCACGGTAACACCCCAACAAATGCCTCGCATAGGTGCTGGAAGACAATCAAAATGAGGATAGCATTGGGATGGAGGTTTACCAGCTCCAAATCAAAGTGTGCAAGGATTTCTTGAAGAAATTTGCTGATTGGCAGACGGAATCCACACCGCAGAAAGTCTTCAAAAATCACTAATTCATTTTCTTGGACGATTGGGGTTCCTTCTTGTTTCCCCGCAGGCCGCCAGTTGATCAGCAGCTGAGAGGGGAGAATCTCTTCTTTCTCTAATGTTGCCAAACTCTCACTGTCACAATGTCTTGATCGTCTCCAAGATGCCATTGCAGTGAACTTTTTAGAAAGCTGAGAGCTTTTCAATGGTTTAATTTGTAATGGTGAACAATGGGGGTTTTTGCGGCAAGATAGCAGATATAAAAGAGGGTTTTTCTGAAGCTTCTCAAGCAAGGTAACTCCTTTTATAGGCTCAAGTCCACTACCAGCTACATCCATTAATGGGTTTTCACAGATTGAACCCGAAACCGTATCGTGAGCCCTAATAGAAACAATATGAATCTTTTTGGAAACTGAAGAGTCATTTTATTTCACATTCAGGGGCTACAGAACAAATAAGCATATTATAATGGGATTTTCTGGTCTTAGTGCTACCCTATGGTCTCAGGGTAATCCTAAGATCTTAGTCTTTCCTATGGTCTCAATATAATCCTATAGCTTCGCACTTTATTGCCACAAAGATTTTGATTATAATATCTTATCTGTGAATATTATGGTTGCAGAGATATTTTACCTGAGATCATTTTTATTCCAACAGAGTTTATTTGTTTTGGTATTTATAGCCTCGGTTATGGATTTAATAAAAATTACCTATGGATGTTATGGTCGTAGAGACATTTTCCTGTAACCATTTTTCACATAGAAATATTCACTCTAAATCAAATTGAGAATTCACAAATGATAATAGATTATGTGTAATCATTGTAAAGAAAAGAATTTTATTTCTTTCATTCTTTCCATAAGAAAGGGATGCAGGCGACCAAAGCGTCAACTTGATCCGAAAGCAAAATACAAAGTTCTCCAAGGGACAAGTTATCGTTGATAGGATTAACACTAGCTGCCCCAAGAGAACCCGTGACGTTCCTCAATTTTTCAACATCGTCTTTTATTGCGAGAAAACAGTTGGCCCTAATTGCATTAGAGAGATCCCTCTGCTCCCGCACAAGGTCTCTCTGATCACGAGCCAACCTTGCATCATCAACAGCCCTGTTATAACTCTCCCTCAGGCGCTCAACAACCTGGAAGGCAGTATCAAGGTTGCGTCCTCGCCTAAGGGACCGCTCTTCAATTTCTTCTTTTTCTTCTTGGAGAGTATTGCACAAAGCATTCTTCTCCTTCTAAAGAGCTTCCATCTTAGCAAGCTGTTCGCTAAGAACCCACAATGCCTTGTCCTCCTAAATAAACAGAGGGTAAATGCAGATTGTACATAAGAAGGATCAAGAGGAAAACAGAGATTTACCTTAGAGGCAAGTGTTGACTGGACCACTGAAGGATATGGTGACAAAGGCATTGCAGATGTAGTGATAGTTAACACTCCAGAAGTTGAAGGCAAAACATAAGCTTGGGGAAATGTGGTAGCCCAGACTTTAGTTTCCATTACCTTTTTAGATGAAGTTCCACTAGATGATCCTGCATCATCCACAGATCTCTTCTTTGAAGATGTTGAATCCTCGAATACCTAAAGAATTCCAAAATGTATTAATTTGGAAAAATCCAACCAAAAGGAAAGATTCACGCAGATTCTTCAAAAGAGAATTATCTTTTGAAGTACCTGTTCAATGTCATCTCCTATTGCCAATTTCTTTTCATCACTCAACAATTTGTTTGGAGTCTCAGTTCAGCATTAAGATGAGAACAGAGAAGAAGGATTGAAGTTATGAGTTGATAGGAGGTTCTAAAGACTTAACGAATGAAAGCTTGTAAGTCTTATAACAAAAAACCTAACTATTTATAAGGCCCGGAGGCGACGGTTCGTATTCACAAAAACCTTGAGTTCTTAAATATGCACTTATGTTTTGCCTCAATTTGTTGCAAAAAGACTTCATAATGACCAGTCAAAATTAACCCCAAAGTTTTTCTTTGGAAATGAACTGACATATGTCTTCTTTACAACAAGAGAAGGTGAAACACCAGATACTGTACTCTTGAAATTCTAAGTGATAAACTTTTTGTTACTTCAAATTGGGGGGCTTGTTGACGATGATTATTACCTAAGAAAGTCATCAGTTCATTAAATATATCATGTTTAAGATAATTCAAATATTATATATAGCTTCATACATTAGCAGACATTATGAACGCAGAGGTGATTTCCTGTGAACTAGAAGGTCGCAAAATGTGCGCGACCATGCTATGGTCGCAGAAAGTGCATGACCATACTATGGTCGCAGAATGTGCGCGACCATACTGTTGCAAGAGCTAACCTGAGTAGTGTTTAAGTTTTCCAGACACGGATCCAGGATGAAACAACTCCTTGTGAAGACAACCACCAGGAAGTTGCGATATGCAGTTATCTAAAAACTGCATGAAATAACTGATAAGAAGATAAATATGCAGTTTTATGACTACACCTTAGCAACCGTCAAAACTTCCTAGAACTGATTCACGTTGGCATCCTTACGATTAGTATAAAAGGGGAAGATGAAGCAACTTAAGGGTAGAGAGAGGAGAAAATAGAACCATATTGAGAAATTATTTACTCTTGTAATAATCTCTCTCCTTGTAATCTTTACACACCTAGTGAAAACACCACAGGACGTAGGGTTATTACTCAAATCCTTGAGGGCCCAAACCGGTATAATATTTTGTGTCTCCAGTACATAGTTATCTTAACTTACCTAGTGAGCGTCTTGAATGTTCTCCACTTTACATATCATCAATCTGCATAAGATCGACTAAGGACCCCAAGTCCAAATCGTCGATAAGTTGTGCTATCTTTTGAACTGTGTTTTCGATCAACTTGGGTTTCAGTAATTCCAAGTAAGATCCCATTATTCCGCATATTAGCATCTGCCGAGTATAGTCAAAACCTGTCTATATTTCAATCAAAGGAAAGCAGTATTTTGTCTATGCTAGATCAAAACCTGGTTCAGCACATAATCAGATTAGAGAGCCTCGAGGAGAAGTATATTCAACGAGGGCTCGATATGGACTCTCTTCTTCGAGTTTTGATTGCTACAACGCGGCCAACGATAGGGCTCGAGAAACCACGAGGCTCACTCGAGAAGCCGAGAGGCTTGCTCGAGAGGCCAAGGGGTTCACCCGCGGAGAGAAAGAGGCATTGGATTACATAAAAAAAAAGGCTGCAATCTTATTGAGGAGGATACCTTCAAGAAACTGAAGGTGGTTGCGAACTTTCTTGAGGCTGACATTACTAAACCTGAGAAGGTAAATTTGTCTCTTGAGGAGTCTTGCAACCTGGTCATGGCCCACGCTGATTCATTGGTCGCCAACATCCCATAAAAGGTGTTGCAAGCACTGAGAAGACGTTTCAAGTTTTGAAAAGGCGTCTTTTCATTTCGACTCCCCGCCGAACCTAAGAAGAACTTTGAGTGCTTGTGTTAGGTTCTTTTATGGGCATTTAATGCGGAAACTGCTCTTTGTCACACGGCGTGAACAACGGCTAAGAACCCGAGGGAAGTGGGTTTTTAACCCCTTCGTCCCAAGCCCTGTCTGTGCACGCGACCTTCCACAAAATCTCCTAAGTTTTCGATGACTTCTTCACAGCCCTTGTTTGCGGAGCTCTCAGCCTTCATCTTCTTCTACCAAAACTTAACCCGATGGTATGTTGGATGTGATCCAATCACCGATCAGAAGAGAGTTTGTTGGGGTTGGAGGCTGACGGTTACCTTCCCTCCAGGTCACTGATTCCATGGTGGCCTGCTGGGGAGGACGAGGAGAGCCCGAAGGTGCTAGAGGGCGAGTTGGTGGTGTTCGAGGATTTTCTGCGCTACGTTTTTTGTTTGCCGAAGAGCAACTTCTTACGGGAGATCCTCGCCCACTATGACCTGGAGTTGGTGAATCTGAATGCCAACTCAGTGTTGATCCCCACTGCATTTAAACATTTGTGTGAGGCGTACATTAGGGTTTTGCCCAGTGTGTCATTCTTTTGCCAGTATTACTTGGCAAGTTCGAAGGGTACCGCTGTGCCAAGCTGTGTCTACTTTCGGCTTCGAGAGAAGAAATACTCCCTCCCCCCTTCCACTTCGTGACTCAGTTCACAAGTGGTATCAACGGTGGTTATACTGCCCGTGCCAAAAGAGAGTCATCTCTGGTTCGCGAATCGGCGGCTAGAGAAGAGCAAGGAGAAGGACATTGCTCCCCCTCTTGACGACGAGCAGACGAGGCAAGGCCAGGTACTTAAGCACCTGATGAACAAGGGCTTGAACGCTCGAGACGTGATCCAATATTTTGTGAAAAATCGAATCAGTCCTTTGAAGAAGAGAGACTACCCGGTGTGGGAGGTTAGGGCGATATAGGACGCCACCAAGGACTACAGCCCTGGTAAGGGCTTTGATCTTTGATTTTTAGTCAAATTGGTACAGTGTGCCTCAATTTGTTTTTCCTTAGAGGTACCGTTCTGATGTTTATCATCTTTCAGCTTTGTCCCCTTTTGACGTCGATGTAAGGACAAGTTTCCTCTTGAATCATTCAATCCGATGGAGGAACACGACACTAATATGCAAAGACGCACAGACAAACTTGGGCAGGCATGTCAAAAGGTATGTGTCTTTCGAGAAACCCCCTGGTCCAGCCCTTGGTCATAGGAGAAGCTCTCTTCAGGCTCTTCGACGAGTAACCACCAGATGATTCACTGAAGGAAGTTCTTTTGGATTTGCGTAGCTGTTCACACAACCACCTGCCCAGAAAAGGGTTGCCGATGGCGACATTGAACCTTCTTGTGGTTACTCATCGAAGAGCCTGAAGAGAGCTTCCCCTATGACCAAGGGCTTGACCAGGGGAAGATCTTTCTGAATAAGCTCTACTTCCCCTTCTACAATGAATGTCGTGATTGCCGCTATGGTGGGGGTTTTTGTGACAACCTCGCCTGCTGCGACCAGGGTAGTTGCAGGCATGTAGGAACTGGCCACAGTCACGACCATGGCTGCCCCAATGTCACAACTAGAAGGATTGTTGTGGTAATGTCTCTGATGTTCTGGCTTCTCTCGTACAGGGGGAGGGGAGTGACATGGAGGTGAACACTTCCCTATTTTTCTCGAGGAGGAAAACAAAGGCTTCCTCTGGCTACTTTGATTCCAAGGCGCTTTCCATGCTCTTATCTCCCAAGGGTGTGGCCTGGAGTTGACGCAATGTTCTGGGCCTCAGCATCATGTACATGTTTTCCTCTTTCCCTGACCAAGTTACATTGAGCAGTTCGTGACACTCAGTCGTATTTGGAAAATGCAGGGCTCCTTCTACTGCTTTGCCGATGGCATCAACCAAGACTTGGGACAGAGCAATAGAGGTTGTCGAAGCGTTGTGAATACCTCGGCAGGTTTTGTGGAGGTTCCTAGCTAAACAAAGACGACACGAGCTGACCAAGTGGCTCGTCCTCTCCTGTTGAACAAACACAGCAAATGACACAACGATTTATACAGGTTCAGGTCTCAGTGGAGACCCTAGTCCTGTCGACGTGCTCCCAACAAGAGTTGGCTAGGGGAGTTCTCTCATGGGGAGAGTGCTCCTAAGAACGCCTATTTGTTTTTGTGTATTGATGTCAAATGAGTTGTCCTTAGTTACAACAGAGGGATACAAGGGCTTATATTGGCCCAAAAGATGCGAAAAGACTAAACTACCCCGGGTGCAGCCGTTGGCTCGAAGGGCACTAGCGTCCTTCTTCCGCTGAGGGGGTCGGATGCTTGACAAGTGTCCTCGCCAATTCCCGAGGCACTTCTCGTGTGATCCTCATGTGACCCAGCCTGGGACAGGGGTCACTGGGGGCCTTGTCCCCGGGCTAATGGTGGCGCCCGGGACATGGGGTCACCGGGGGCCTTGTCCCAGGAGCAAGTGGCGGCGCCTGGGATGGGGTTCACCAGGGGCCTTGTCCCCGGGCTAATGGCGGTACCCGGGACATGGGGTCACCAGGGGCCTTGTCCCCGGGCAAATGGCGGCGCCCGGGACAGAGGCACCGGGGGCCTTCTCTCTGGGCAAACTAATGGTGGCACCCTGGACAGGAGTCACCGGGGGCCTTGTCCTCGGGCTAATGGCAGCGCCTGGGACAGGGGTCACCAGGATCGTTGCCCCTTACCTGGACTTGATTGCGCGGAGATTTCCCCCAATAGAGGTGGCGACCATAGAATGTATCACCGTGACAACTGAGGTTGTGGTTTTGGAGGCCGTCGGTAGAGAGCCTGCGTCATCATTGGTGAGGTGGTAAGAGATATCCACTCAGATGTTCTCGCCAAGGATGACACGACTGAGGCCGCTGTTGAAGTTCCGGCCATGGGGATAGACGAACAGGTAAACACCTCTGCTTCCCCTGCGGTTGAAGGAAATGCGTCTCCCTCTTGTTTGGGAGAACAAGGAGAGCAGGTAGCAGTAGATATGACGGACCATCCTTGCCAGATCCAACACCCTGTTGACAACTTGCATCCCGCAGCGGCACCTTCTTGCTTGGGTTCTGTTATCCAGGCAAGTGGATCCGAAGATCTTTGTGAGGGGTTTGTTCACGAGTTTTTGGAGGTAAGTAGAATTCTTTACCTTTTGGCTCCTCGTTGTTTCTTTGGGATTTTGCTCCTAGTATTTCTTGTTTTATGCCAGATGCGGCTCGCGCGTCTAGTTTATTGGCCGAGCGTGTGAAGGTCTCTCAGACGGAGAACCACCAATTGAAGCAATACGTGTCTTGCTTTTGAGCCTAGTCTGTTGAGACTGTAGTAATACTTGTTGTTGCAGGGAAAATACTATCCTACAGAAGAAGGTGGCTGAAGCTGAAGAAAGGCTCACCAAAACCCTGGCATTGGAAGCCAAGCTAAAAGAGTCCAAGGAAGGAGCTGCAACCTTCAACCAAGTATCAGGATTGTATGAAGCACTTAAAGCCAAATCTGAACATCTCCTGGTGCTTTGCGAAGGGCAGCAAACCAAGATGAAATGTAAGTTCACTTTTAGCAGAAGTTTTCCTTACCTTGGTGAGTTTTAACTGATTTTATTCCTTCTTCTTTACAATAAAAGAAGAGCAGATTAAGGTGGTGATTGAAGAGAGGGATCAATTTGAGGAAAAATTCATCCGAAGGGGGATAGACATCGATACACTTCACAAGGCTTTTGAGCATAGCCAAGCATCCAGCGACAAGGCCAGAGACGCTGCCAAGCTTGCTCGCAATGAGAAGGATGCTTTAGAAGCGACTATCAAGAGCTTTAGTAGTGTCGAATTGGACAATTTCAAGAAATTGAGGATGGTCGCTGACTAGGATTGACACCCGAGTCAGTTCAAATTAATGCACGACTGGTTCCAGATAGGTTCGAGGCAGACAAGTGCCTGGTGGTGCGAACTCAAGTCATTCTGAGGAGCACAAACCTGAGGTCGCAAGCTTTACGCGATCAAACCGTAGCTAGTGCGCGGTCAAGGGTTCGTATGCTATGCGCGAACAGAAGGCTGAAGATGTTGCGCGGTCAGCCAACATCGCGCGGTCAGAGCACTCTCGACCAGAGAACGTGGGATTAATCTGTCCCTGTAACAGGGATATCCCGAGTATCCCGAAGATTCTTCCACGTAGAGAAACAACCGTCAGAAAGTTAATACGTGTGGATATCCACGAATAACATGTGTTAAACTTGCGTGGGAGTTAAGAGCGGTTGTCGAAACCGCATCCAAGCAATTGTTTGATGCCGTTACGACTTGGTGCCCTTTCGACCAGTATAAAGGAGCAGCCCGATGCATCAAATAGGAGGGGATCGAAGAATCTAGAGGTCGAAGCACTAAGCCATCCAGTGATCGATTAATCGAACCCGACCAGACAAAAACAACCCAAAGACAGTAGTCTAAGTTAGATAGTTTTCACAAAGCCCTTCAGGCTTTGACCTGTATAAACATATAGGGAAAATCTTCGCCTGAGAAGATCTTTTCCACAACTCTGTAAATCCTTTTACTATATATAGTGAAATCCCAACAGGACGTAGGGCTATTACTCCCACCATCGAGGGCCCGAACCTGTATAAATCTCTCCGTGCTCTAGTTCTCCACAATTTAACATACCTTCCTGGAGGGACACCCTGAAAGGTCTTACGAACTACAAATTTTTCATAAGTTCGACTAAGGACCCCGAGTCCGAATCGTCGACAGCTGGCGCCCACCTTGGGGCCTTTCTCAAGGCGTCCTAATTTTCATTCGGAGGTTCGTTGAACCATGGCTGGAGCATATGATTCTGAGAATGATTTCGATCTCGAAGATTATGCTCACATTACGATGCCTTCTCCGAGCGATCCTGTTCCAATGGAGGAAACTGGAGGTGAAAATCTCCCAGAGGTCGAATCGACTCTCCAGGTCATGTCCATCGACCAGGGGGCGCCGAGGTTCTTAATGCGTTAGAGGGTGAGTCCGGTGTGTCATACGACCCTGTTGAGGGGACGAATGATATCGACCAGGAAATCAGCCCGGGGAGGTTCGACCCTGATAACCTCCATCGTCTCTTTGATTTCGAGTCTGACTCAGAACAAGCCAAGATGTTTTCTCCCTCGACGACCTCTATCCCTAGACAATTTGCTGCTTTATCGGAGGAAACTCCTGATCAGTGGGCTACTAGGGAAGAACAGGAACGCAAACAGAAGGAGGATCAAGATCTCGAGCAACAAGACAATGAACTACGCAGAACTGCCCTAGAGGCTCTTCAAGATGCGCAGGCTCGTTACGATGCTGCTCCGAGTTCTTCCCGACGATCACGTGGTCGCAGACGCGACCAGACCCCTTCTTTGCCTCTGGAGCATTTCCTGGTGGACGAAGAAACAGTGACACCTGGTGCACCTAGGAAAAGTATGCATGGTCGGCTCCGGTCTATCGCGGAGGTCATGCGTAATTTTCCTCCTACGGTCACGGATGTGCAGAAACCGGCCTTCACCAGGATCCTGGCAGAGAGGTTGGATGGGGTCGCATCTGAAGCGACCCATACGGCCTCTTCCCGGTTGGTAACACGTTCCCACAACCGAGAGCGTTTTAACTCTGGTTTTGGTCGATGAAGTTACCCCCCGCCTGTACCATCCCGCAGGACAAGTCCAGGCGGGCACAGGATTCTCGTGATACGGATCGGGTCCCTGTTCACTCTCGCTTAGGACCGCGAGTGGCTTCTCCGTTGCGTGAGGTCGCTCACGATCCGGTCAAAAGTCATAGAATAGTTCACGGTCCCTACGTTGGTTGTAAAGCTTTCTCGCCCGGCCTTCGCGCGGTCGTTTGGCCGGACAATTTTCGACCAGGGGCCATAGAAAGGTTCGACGGAACTCAGAATCCATCCGAGTTCCTTCAAATCTATATTACTGCCATCCAAGCGGCAGGAGGCGATGACCGGGTCATGGCCAACTACCTGCCTACAGTCCTTGAAGGACCGGCAAGAACCTGGTTGTTTAATCAGCCCGAAGGTTCTATTTACAACTGGGAAATGCTGTGCGACGCTATCCTCAGCAATTTCCAAAATTGTTATCAAAAGCCAGGTAAAGAGGACGACCTCCATCGACTGTGGCAAACTTCGACCGAAACCCTTCGTCAGTTTGTCAAGAGGTTTGTCGGGGTGAGGAATACCATCCCGAACATATCTGACAGCTCCGTTATTAGGGCATTTAAACATGTCTTTCGATATCAGAGATTCACTGAAGACTTGCTCATCCACCCTCCTCGATCAGTAGCCGATCTCTTTGATATAGCTGATCGATACTCCGACGCGGCCGAAGCGGTCGAATGGAACCGGATGGTCGATAAAGGTTACCTACCGCCTCAACCAGGTCTCAAGGACGCTAGGAAAGAAGATTCAAGCAAGAAGCCGGAATCTTCGTCGGGCGGGAAGTCGAAAAAGTCGAAAAGGAATCGCTCTGTACAGTACCGCGAGGTCGCAGTTGCAGAGAAGCCTCCTTCGACCAAAGGTAACAAGCCTTCGTTTAAGAATAAAACTGCCTCTTGTGGTCGTAGTGCCGACCAGCCAGAGAAGTCGACTAACCCACAGGAAGGCAAGAAATGGTGTCCACTCCACAATTCCGCAGGCCACGACCTCAAGAACTGCAGAAGTTCGTTGAAGCAATTAGATGACTTCTACCAAAGGGTTGGACCGATGCTGACCTTACTGACTAAGGAACAAGCATGTAGACTTAGAGACGCCGACGGGGACGAAGAGATGTCTTACCAGGTACCTCATAATCACGTTAACGTTAGTTTCGGAGGTTCCTCCTCTTTTGTGTCCAAAAGGCAGTTTAAGGCCTTTTATCGAGAGGTTAACCAAACGGAGACATCCCTTGGTGAACCTCAGTACCCCCATTGGTTGGATACACCTTTGATGTTTGATCTCACTGATTGTCCTGCGGGGCTTACTCGACCACTGAGGCTCCCTCTGGTCATTACCCCGATCATCAGTAATGCGAGAGTCAAAAGGGTCCTGATCAATGGAGGAACCTCCTTGGACATTTTATTGGTCAAGGCGCTCCACGAGATGCAAATTCCTTGTTCCAAGATTAAACCCATAATCCATCTATTTTATAAGATAATCCATGGTCCCTCCATAATGCCATTGGGACAGGTGGTCCTCCCGGTAACACTGGGAGAACCGGATAACTTCCGAACAGAATTGGTTACCTTTGATGTAATTGATTGTTATTCGGCTTACAATGCAATCTTTGGCAGGACAACTCTTGCTAAATTCATGATGGCAACGCACTATGCTTATCAGTGTGGCAAGTTGCCTAGCCCCAAGGGTGTCATCTCGATTCGAGGCAGTCGCAACGTGGCACTAACGTGTGATCGGCTATCTCTGGAGATGGTCGACCAACTTCCCCTCCGGGACGCTCAGGTCGCCATTGTCGCCGCTGACGCGATCAAAGCTGCTCCTCAACCAGATGAGAAACTAAAACTAGTTCCTTTGTACCCAGATGATCCATCCAAGACAATTTGGGTCGGATCAGGCCTGGATGACAAATAGGAACTCGAGCTCATTACTTTCCTCCGGGCTAACGCAGATGTGTTTGCATGGAAACCGTCCGACATGCCCGGTGTCCCAAGGGAAGTAATCGAGCATAGGTTAGCAAGTCGACCTGGACAGCGACCAATAAAGCAAGAGCTCAGGTGTTTTGCTATCGACCGACAAGAAGCCATTCGTGAGGAGTTGGACAAACTCCTAAAAGCCGGGTTTATTTGCGAGGTCGATCACCCGTAATGGCTTACAAATCCGGTCATGGTCCGCAAGTCAAATGGTTAGTGGCGCATGTGCGTCGACTACACCAGCCTCAACAGTGCCTGTCCGAAGGACTCCTTTCCCCTTCCTCGTATCGACCAGCTGGTCGACTCAACCGCGGGCTGCGAACTGATGAGGTTCCTGGACGCTTACTCAGGATACCATCAAATTAGCATGGTAGAAGAACATGAAGAGAAGACTGCCTTCATCACCCCGTTCATCACTTACTGCTGTGTCAGAATGCCATTCGGTCTCAAGAACGCAGGTTCCACGTACCAGCGCTTGATGCAAAAGACCTTTCTTTCCCAGATACGGCATAATCTCGAAGAATATGTAGATGACTTGGTTGTAAAAAGCACTAAGAGATCGTCTCATTTAGACGATCTCGCTGAAACCTTCTGTAATTTAAATCACTTTGGAATAAAATTGAACCTGGAGAAATGTTCCTTCGGGGTTTCTCCAGGAAAACTACTTGGTTTCCTTGTTTGTTCCAGAGGCATTGAAGTCAATCCTGAAAAAATCAGGGCTATCGAACAGATGAGGTCTCCCTCGACCATGAAAGATGTTCAACGCCTGGCTGGTCGCATGGCGGCCTTAAGTCGATTCATAACGCGACTAGGCGAAAGGGGATTACCTTTCTTCAAGGCTCTGCGGAAACATCACAATTTCACATGGTCCGATGAGGCCGAAAAAGCATTTCAGGAGGTAAAGGCATATTTGTCCAGCCCGCCAGTCCTGGTGTCTCCCGACAAAGGAGAGCCATTACTTCACTATCTAGCGGCCACCCCGCATGCGGTCAGCGCTGTCCTGATCGCGGATAGGGAAGGAATACACAGACCTGTCCACTATGTAAGCGAGGTACTTCATGGTCCTAAGGAGCGATACCCTGAGGTCCAGAAGATACTTTACGCGCTACTGATGGCTTCCCGTAAGCTACGACATTACTTCCAAGCTCACACGATCACGATACCCTCCTCTTTTCCTTTGGGGGATATTGTCCGAGATCCGGAGAAATCTGGTCGGATCGCCAAATGGGCGGTCGAACTCGGTGCCTTTGATATCCATTTCGCACCCCGTGCGGCGGTTAAGTCTCAGGTTTTGGCCGACTTTATGGTCGAATGGACCAATCCTGAGCCACCTGAGCAGGTGCCCGAGGAATTGGAGTGCCCCGATCATTGGACAATGTACTTCGACGGTTCTCGTAGTTTTCAACACTCGGGGGCTGGACTGGTCTTAGTTACGCCTCAGGGCGAATAGCTTAAGTATGTCATTCAATTACACTTTGTTGGGACCAACAATGCAGCAGAGTATGAAGGTCTTCTTGTAGGGCTCTGGGCAGCAAAATTCCTTGGAGTCCGTCGATTAGTGGTGAGGGGAGACTCACAGCTGGTCGTAAACCAGGTAAACAAGGAGTACAGCACCTCCGATGAGACAATGGCTCGTTACCTGGGGGAAGTGAGAATATTGGAAAAACACTTCAGTCATTTCGAAGTCCAATACATCCCGCGAAAGGACAACATTCTCGCAGACCAATTATCCAAAATTGGGTCCTCACGCACATCCTCTTCGGCAGGAGTGTTCGTTGAACACTTGGAACATCCTTCGATTATGACTTCAGTCGAGGATGATCCGGTAACAATCTGCATTACTAACCTCGGTCAGGAACAGGATTGGACTCATCCATTGAGAGTCTATCTTGAACATGGGACCCTACCTGAGGATGAAACTGAAAGCGATCGGTTGATTCGAAAAGCGCGTCTATACAAGCTCATAGAAGGAGTTTTGTATAGAAAGGGTACTCAAGGAGTATTCATGCGCTGCGTATCTCAGGAGGAAGGCAAATCCCTCTTGAAAGAAATACATGACGGTGTATGCGGTGCGCACGCGTCATATCGAACACTGGTTGGAAAAGCTTTTTGACAAGGATTCTACTGGCCTTCGGCACTCGATGATGCCAGCACATGGTCAAGATGTGTCCTCAGTATGTCAGTTTCACGCTAGACAGGTTCATCAACCTGCCTATGCGTTACAGACCATTCCCCTTGCATGACCTTTTGCGGTCTGGGGGATGGATATTGTCGGTCCTATGCCACAAGCAGTCAATGGATACAAGTTTCTGTTCGTAGCTATTGACACATTTACGAAGTGGATTGAGGCTGAACCGGTACAAAACATTAGCACATTAGCAGCACAAAAGTTCTTCCATAAGAACATCATCGCTCGATTTGGTGTTCCAAACCGTCTCATCACGGACAATGGTTCTCAGTTCGCCAGTGGTCTTTTTCTGGATTACTGCGATCAGATTGGGACCAGGGTGTGCTTTGCTTCTGTGGCTCATCCACAGAGCAATGATGTCGTAGAACGTGCCAACGGGCAGATACTGCAAGGCATCAAGAAACGTATTTTTGATCGCCTTAAGACTCGCTCGGGCCTTGGGCAGACAAGCTCTACACCGTTCTATGGGCACTACAAACTACTTCTAGTCGAGCCACCGGTGAGACACCCTTCCATCTGGTCTATGGGGCCGAGGCCGTACTACCTATGGAAGTTAGTATTGGATCTATTCGGACAGAACAATTCGAACGAGTTGATCAGACGGAACAGCGATCACAGGATCTCATCCTCTTAGAAGAAAAGTGTGATCACATGATCAAGTCCCTGGTATACTTGCAAGCTTTGCGCAAGTACCATAACAAAAGGGTGCGACCACGTAGTCTCCATGTGGGCGATCTAGTTTTACGAAAAATTCAAGACCAGTCCAATCGCAACAAATTCTCCCCGAAGTGGGAAGGCCCTTACACTGTTGTTTCGGTGCCGCGACCAGGATCAGTTCGATTAGCTATGGAGGATGGTCGAATCCTGTCCAATACTTGGAACATCGATCAACTACACAAGTTTTACGTGTAAGTATTCAATCCCTTTTCCTTTTCAATTAGCATTGTTTAATAAAACAAGAATTTTTTTGGTTTTATGCGATGAACATCTCCTTTCATGCCCATGTGTTATGAACTTAACTCGGGGGCTGGTCGCCGGCTGTTACATCACTACAACATTCTAATCGGATTCGCTGACTGATCTCATGACCACTTCCAGACAAGTCACTCCTAAATAAGCCGTTTCCCAACGCATACGGAGCTTGCTGGTATGTCCTTGGTGACCTGAGTGGCTGCCGGTCTGCAACATGGTTAGGCATTATATTGATCATAATTGCTGGCCTGATCACACACCCCTGGTCGTTGCACTTGTATTTCTCCTGTGTTTATAATACTAAGCCTTCAGAATCTATAATCACATGCGGGGGCTAGAGGGATATGCTTATAATATGAAATAACAAAAAAAATGCTTTCTTTCAAAATCAAAAAATACATGCTTTGCATTCTATAGTTTATGTCTGTACAGCTGTAGGGGTTACATAATCCCGAGCTCAGTCAGGAGTTTATCTACGAGAGGACTGACTTCCTCCATGATGGCCTCGAGTTGCTCTTCACTCTCGATCTCTACCGTTCCCACCAGTGGATTCAGGTCCAGATCTGGGCCATGGTGGAGACGAAACCAGCCAAGAATGGCAGTGGAGGCTGATCGAACCCTTGTTCTGGTCACCTCTTGTTGTCACCGTGTATCTTCAGGAAGATACTCGAGTAGTGACTCCACTTGGGCTACGACCAGAGTAGACCAGTCGCTCGAGCTAAGGTCATCTTTTGTGGTTTCGACCACATCAGCCCTCAGGAGACAGGCCACCATCTTTAGTTTTTCGAAGATGGATTGGCTCAGGTCTCTGTTCGCCCTCCGGATAGAGTCGATGGTATACTGGAGGATTGTCTTATTTTGCCTGAGCAATTTTATTTGATTAGCTTGCGCTGCGACAAGGAGATTGTTACAAACAGTCTAAACGACAAGGTCTAGTTGTTCTTGTCGGGAATTGACTTACCAGAGAGCTGTGACCGCAGTTCTCTGAGCTCGGCCTCTTGATTCGAAATTTCGGTAGCCGCCCTGAGCTTGTCATCGGCCAGGTGCTTCTTCAGAGAAGCAACCTCCCTGCGACAAAAAAAATAATTGTCATAGCAAGTTTGTCTTCATGCAAACTAAAAAAGCATTTCTCCTTACTCTCGCAAGCGGTCTCTCTCCTTTTATATGGCCTCGATGCTTTCCACCATAGCAATCGATTTGGCCGTTATACGGGATAGTGTCGCGCCCCGAGACTGGGACTACGACTACTCCTGTAGAGACCTAGCTCGCTGCAGCTAGTCCCATATATGCATAGCATACACGTACCCTTGACGTCCCAGGAAAAGTCAAGCACAGGAGTATATAACATTGCAACAGAGTAACTTACAAAATAGTTAAGCAGTGTGGCCTGCTGGCCTTGATATTACATAAGAAGATTACAATGCCTTCACGGCATTCATGGTTTAGCAAAATAACATCTACACAGCAGAAGATAGGTGACCCACCCACAAAAGAGAAGTGGACAGCAGAACAACACACATCAGGGAAATGACGGGACTGACACTCCTCCTTCTGGATCCAATAACTTGTCCACGCCTTCATCTTGATTGTTGATCGCTCCGTCTATTGATTTGTAGGTTGCAAGAGTGAGCACTTACGTACTCAGCAAGTCATAGGTAAGAGTAGATACATATAGTAGTGATGACATGAATCTAGACTAGTCAAGAATTATGGATGTTTATAAAATAATCTTTTTCTTTCATATCTCATCTCATGGCAGCACTTTTCATAATATAACATCATCAATCATGTTCACTAGATTATAGCACTACCGCGACACGTCGACACACGACAGCCCACGGCAGCACTCCTTATCATGACAACACATGTCATTTGGGTAATCTTGATTTAAACATATTTTATTTAGAAAATAGTACTTGTGTCACACCCAGTGGATTTAATCCACCGCAGCAGACTCCTATAAACCCAGGAGCTCAGAGTATTCGAATACGTTTTTAACTCTGCAGAGAGGTACCAATTTACCCGCAAGATATTCCACTTCCAAACCTTTCCTATCATAATAAAATGATTGGACCCCTGACTCACTTCATACTGTGAGCGGCAAGGTGGAAATAACAAGAACTTTTGTTATGCATCACTTACAATTCACCCCTGACCCTGTGGCTCTCAGCGAAACACAGTTGTGGTAGGCTGTATCATAACCTCCACCCCACCTCATTTTCCCATTACTGGGTCAAATATCAGATCACCTTCAGTGATAGTAGGAGTCAGCCTCCAAGTCAATCATCACAACACAACTCATGCAGGGGTTTCATGTACGATCCACATAAGTACTTGTTCAGGCCTGTCCCATACCAGGCTTGCGGTTAGCACGTTGTTCATGCCACTAGACGCACAACACAAGGTTCTAGTCCTTATATGCCAGTGACCAGACCATCCACAACCCTGCACCTTCAGTGCCTGCATTCCTTTGCAGTCTAGCACCTCCAGTGCTACAGCCATCCATACCATATTCTGGTCACGGCTAAGGGTTTTATTTCATGAATATAAGTATATATACATATAATAGTTCATGGCTCAAAACTTGTTTATTTCACATTTCACAGATAACCAGTCTAGTACTGCCAATTCATAAATCAAGCATTCTCAATCATTCACATGCAATATTGCCTATATTCAAGGTTATATTATAGCAACATTTAAAATATAGGTTCAAGATGACCAAGGATATGACTTGCCTTCCGCGTCGTAAGAAACAGCAGTTGATGACGGGTCAGCAGCGAAGTCCTCGATCTCAGCTTCTAGATCTTCTTGACGACAAACAAACAATACACACAAACATTACTTGTATATTAAAATGATTTAGGATCTATATGCAGATATGCTTAACAAGGATAACTGAACGATACTGGAGATAATTGAGATTGTAAGCTGAACTGAGTTGAGATCTAGGGTTTCAAGGAATTGGCTAAGGATGGGTGTTAGATGCTCTTAGGATCTCAAGGTTACAATAAGAACATCAGTTTTGTGGCTGGTTTGATCAAAATAGTGAATGTCAACAGATTGACATTCGGATCAAGAATCTGACATAACTTCAAGGAAAACTAGAGAGCTTATCTCAAGTTATGACAGTAGAAGAAAATGTAGATCATAACTCTACAAATTCAGTGGACAAAGTGGCTTTTAAAATGCACAAGCAGAAGTGGGTAAACAAGGCCAATGCCATTGGCTGGCATGCACTGGAATAGTGTCAAAAATTAGGGTTTAGCGGCAAATATAATTCAAGGGCTCAAATCAAGTTGTGATAGAAGAAGAAAATGTTCATCACAACCTCAGGAATCTAAGGGACAAAGTTATGCCCAAAATGCACATCTGGAAAGGAGTGAAAAGGGCTAATGCCACTGACTGACATAGTCTGGCATTGATCTTGACTTGGCCAGAAACTAGGGCTTGGCATAACTTTTGATCTAGAGCTCCAAATGATGCACCACTTTGTCTGGGAGGTAGGCAATGATAACAGGAACAAATCATTCAACAGGATTCAAAGCTGAAGATGGCTGGAAGGTGACGAATTTCAGTGATGAACTGAGGTGAACTAGTTGCACTGGAGCAGTTCTGGACAAGATTTTGGCATGGCTATAACTTGGATTCTGGGCAGTTTCAGAGATCGAGCTAGAAGACAAATATGTTCAGGAGGTTGAAGCACACCTGAATGACAAAGTGGATGAAGCTGAAACGGCCAGGAATAGGTTTTCCGGTGATCGACGCCGCAGAAGAAACACTGCCATTTGGGGGTTTTTGTTTTAGGCCGAATGAACTCGATTCCAAGCTTGGAGAGCATCTAGGAGGTATAGGGAAGCTTCTGGTACAATTAGATGGGCCGGAGGATGGCCGGAGAAGCCTGGCGACGATCGCCGGTTTCTGGAGAAGCTCAAAATTGGGGAAAGCTTCGATTGAAGCTCAATCGGGAGATCTTGATGCATAGGCTTGTTGGAAATGAGTCACTGATCATTTTCTTCCACAGGATCGAAAGCTAATTCGAGGTAATTTGGCCTGCATTGCCGGAACAGGGCATTCTTCAAGTTTCAGCAAATTCCGGTGATCGCCGGCGATAGGAGGCAAGGAAATCCAATTAAGTTATACAGCACGATGAGAGAGATGAGGGGAACTCACAGATGCTGTCAATTTGGCAAGAGATGATGTGGAATGAGCTGTCACCGTGAGCCTCCTCGATGGCTCGCCGGAGAAGACGACTGCAGCGGTGAAATTCGGAAATTGGTTAAGTTCTGGTGATGTGTGGAGGGAGCTGCTGAGCACAGGAGTGCTTATATAGGCTCGGCGAAGATGGCAAAGGGGAACAATGAAGAGATTGGTTGCTGTGACTTGACTGGTCGCGTGCAGGAGCATCAGCGGCAAAGACACAGCATTAACCGGTGATGCGACGGCGACAACGGCTCTGCAGTTGATCATCATGTCGGTTCATCGGGACATGGCAAGCTGGAGCAAGCGGTGGTGACAACATTGGCGCGGCAAGGCAACGTGGCAGTGAATTGCTGACAAATGACTGCTGGTCGCGCGCAGGAGCACATGCTGTTCAACGGCGCTGCCACGGCGTTGCCACGGCACGGCTGAAGCAAGGACACGTGCGCACCGGCATGCACGGTCACAAGTGCGGCGAAGCCTCACCGGCGGCGAGCAAGCGCGGCGCAATTGCACAGCAACTCTGGTCGTGCACAGCAAACGGCCTGGTCGAATTTGGGCTTGATTGCAATTTCCAATTCTTGATTTGGACTGAACTGTAAATCTGGAGATTTGGAAGGTTTGATCTGATTTTGATTCTGCTGTTTTGGTATACTTAATTCCACAAATGATTTGGCACAGATTGAAGATAAAATTTGAGACATTTGGATGACTTTTGATATGAACTGAAAACAGAGTAGATTAGGGTAAAATAAGTCTGAAACTTATTGATCTCGAATTCTGGGATTTAGGGTTTGATTTTGAGATACTCATAAAAGAAGAATTTGTATTGAAAAGCATTTGGGAGGTGTTCCCTGAATCAGGTTTGAATTTGGAGATGATTTGCAACATTTTGCCTTTTCTGGCTTTTAGAAAATTTGGAAAAAGGACTGATCTGCGATACTCTTGGACTGATTTGCGAAAAAGGTTCAGATGGCGAAATCTGGCTGCCAACTTTTTGGATTAAGGTATTGGCATACCCTTGATCATAATCCAGCAATAATCTGGTCTGAACTTGGCTAAGATTTTGATTAAATCTGAATTTCTGAAACTTAGGGTAAAAGGTAATAACAGATATTCTGTTTTCGAAAACAGAAAGGAGTTGATAAATCTGGGAGTTAGAGATAGAATTGGATCTAGGTTCTGAAGGCTTTTAGGTTTAGGATAACTGATAGATCAAATCTGGCAGGTCAGATTTTGACTTGGGGTCACAGGATAGATTTTGGAGATTTTAGGGCTAGAACAAAATAAAGCTGAGGCTTATTTGGTTGATCTAGAAGAGACATATGCATGCATGATTTTTAAGAAAGAAACTTTTCACCCCAAAACTCAGGATGTTACAGATCTACCCTCCTTAAAGAAATCTCGCCCCGAGATTTACCTAAAGCAAGGAAAGATAAGAATAGAGATAGGTTTGCTGAAAATTCTCTTCCTTCTTCCAAGTAGTTTCTTGTTCTGAAAGATTTCCCAATGAACTTTTATAATCTGACATGGAATATTCTAAAGATACTTGCTTTATATGCATTTCAACTTCAGATGTAATTGCTTGCAGTACCAGAATCAAATAGTATTAAGGCAGATGCAACTGAGTCAAAAATCTACCTCGAAGGATGTCGGTGGTGTTTCCTGCTTCTTGGGTGGAAGTGTAGTTTAGCTTTCCTCCTGGCATTGCTGTTGGTGTTCCATCTCTTTCTCCTCCTCGGTTGGGCATGCTTCCTCCTCTACCTGGTGGAGTTCCTCTAAACTTCTGTGGTTGTGATACTGGTATTTTTGGTGCTTCTGGTGGTGTCCTTGCCTGTATCCTGGCAATAGATGATGGAAGTCGAATCAAAGGACAAAATTCCCTATGATGTCCACGCTGCCAACAGTGATAACATTGAATGTTCATGTAAGGGTTTCCTTTGCTTCTGGTAAACATGGCTCCTCTTCTTTGTAAATTTCTCTTGGGTTTCTGCAGTGGTGATGATCTAGGTTCTACTGACTGCATCTTTGCTTGAGATATGGCTATGGGTCTAGGGAATTGAATCCAGGGACAGAATTCTTTGCGATGCCCATGCTGTTTGCAATGAAAACATTTGACACTCGCGTGAGGACAGTTCTTTTGAAGGTGATTTCCTTTGCAATTGGGGCACGTCATTCTTATTGGTCTGGGAGTTTGGTATGATGGTTGAAAACTAGAGTTGGTAGGGATTTTCCTTCTAGTTGAGTTTAGTTGTGGTTGCAGTTGTTGAGGCATTCTTCTCTTCCGATCTTCTCCCTCTATATTTTCCTTCGGTGGAGGATTGGAACTCTGAGATCCTTGTTGAAACAAAGGGTTTCTTGTCATAATATCTTCTTCCTGAGGAGTCTGTTCCCTGTCTTCTCCACTGCTTCGAGATCTTCCTCTTGTATCAACCATGGTAGCTCTGAAAAAGAAGTTTGGGCTGATCTAACTATCTAGGGCCAACTAAGACAACAATGCAGAAAATAATGCAACTACTTTAGTGCATGAAATACTTAGGCTACTAGCCATAATACACAAGTTAACCATTGCAAAAGCAACAGCGAATCACAAACTATCAAGAGCATCACTAGCTCTATCTACACCAACCCCTAAGACACTCTGAAACAACAGAACGCACTCTCACAATCTTACCGAATTTTAGAAAATCCAAATCAAATTTTGAAATAAAAGTTTTCAAGAACTACAAAGCTCATTATTTTTATCAAAATACAATTTTCAACAAGTAGTTTTCTAAATAAATTACGTCTTCCTGGCACGGCCAATACCTAAAGGTGTCGTCCTACAGTCAAGTTCTCATGTTGCTCTGATACCAACTTTTCTTGTCGCGCCCCGAGACTGGGACTACGACTACTCCTGTAGAGACCTAGCTCGCTGCAGCTAGTCCCATATATGCATAGCATACACATACCCTTGACGTCCCAGGAAAAGTCAAGCACAGGAGTATATCACATTGCAACAGAGTAACATACAAAATAGTTAAGCAGTGTGGCCTGCTGGCCTTGATATTACATAAGAAGATTACAATGCCTTCACGGCATTCATGGTTTAGCAAAATAACATCTACACAGCAGAAGATAGGTGACCCACCCACAAAAGAGAAGTGGACAGCAGAACAACACACATCAGGGAAATGACGAGACTGACGCTCCTCCTTCTGGATCCAATAAGTTCTCCACGCCTTCATCTTGATTGTTGATCGCTCCGTCTATTGATTTGTAGGTTGCAAGAGTGAGCACTTACGTACTCAGCAAGTCATAGCTAAGAGTAGATACATATAGTAGTGATGACATGAACCTAGACTAGTCAAGAATTATGGATGTTTATAAAATAATCTTTTTCTTTCATACCTCATCTCATGGCAGCACTTTTCATAATATAACATCATCAATCATGTTCACTAGATTATAGCACTACCGCGACACGTCGACACACGACAGCCCACGGCAACACTCCTTATCATGACAACACATGTCATTTGGGTAATCTTGATTTAAACATATTTTATTTAGAAAATAGTACTTGTGTCACACCCCGTGGATTTAATCCACCGCAGCAGACTCCTATAAACCCGGGAGCTCAGAGTATTCGAATACGTTTTTAACTCTGCAGAGAGGTACCAATTTACCCGCAAGATATTCCACTTTCAAACCTTTCCTATCATAACAAAATGATTGGACCTCTGACTCACTTCATACTGTGAGCGGCAAGGTGGAAATAACAAGAACTTTTGTTATGCATCACTTACAATTCACCCCTAACCCTGTGGCTCTCAGCGAAACACAGTTGTGGTAGGCTGTATCATAACATCCACCCCACCTCATTTTCCCATTACTGGGTCAAATATCAGATCACCTTCAGTGATAGTAGGAGTCAGCCTCCAAGTCAATCATCACAACACAACTCATGCAGGGGTTTCATGTACGATCCACATAAGTACTTGTTCAGGCCTGTCCCATACTAGGCTTGCGGTTAGCACGTTGTTCATGCCACTAGACGCACAACACAAGGTTCTAGTCCTTATATGCCAGTGACCAGACCATCCACAACCCTGCACCTTCAGTGCCTGCATTCCTTTGCAGTCTAGCACCTCCAGTGCTACAGCCATCCATACCATTTTCTGGTCACAGCTAAGGGTTTTATTTCATGAATATAAGTATATCAATACATATAATAGTTCATGGCTCAAAACTTGTTTATTTCACATTTCACAGATAACCAGTCTAGTACTGCCAATTCATAAATCAACCATTCTCAATCATTCACATGCAATATTGCCTATATTCAAGGTTATATTATAGCAACATTTAAAATATAGGTTCAAGATGACCAAGGATATGACTTGCCTTCCGCATCGTAAGAAACAGCAGTTGATGACGGGTCAACAGCGAAGTCCTCGATCTCAGCTTCTAGATCTTCTTGACGACAAACAAACAATACACACAAACATTACTTATATATTAAAATGATTTAGGATCTATATGCAGATATGCTTAACAAGGATAACTGAACGATACTGGAGATAATTGAGATTGTAAGCTGAACTGAGTTGAGATCTAGGGTTTCAAGGAATTGGCTAAGGATGGGTGTTAGATGCTCTTAGGATCTCAAGGTTACAATAAGAACATCAGTTTTGTGGCTGGTTTGATCAAAATAGCGAATGTCAACAGATTGACATTCGGATCAAGAATCTGACATAACTTCAAGGAAAACTAGAGAGCTTATCTCAAGTTATGACAATAGAAGAAAATGTAGATCATAACTCTACAAATTCAGTGGACAAAGTGGCTTTCAAAATGCACAAGCAGAAGTGGGTAAACAAGGCCAATGCCATTGGCTGGCATGCACTGGAATAGTGTCAAAAATTAGGGTTTAGCGGCAAATATAATTCAAGGGCTCAAATCAAGTTGTGATAGAAGAAGAAAATGTTGATCACAACCTCAGGAATCTAAGGGACAAAGTTATGCCCAAAATGCACATCTGGAAAGGAGTGAAAAGGGCTAATGCCACTGACTGACATAGTCTGGCATTGATCTTGACATGGCCAGAAACTAGGGCTTCGCATAACTTTTGATCTAGAGCTCCAAATGATGCACCACTTTGTATGGGAGGTAGGCAATGATAACAGGAACAAATCATTCAACAGGATTCAAAGCTGAAGATGGCTGGAAGGTGACGAATTTCAGTGATGAACTGAGGTGAACTAGTTGCACTGGAGGAGTTCTGGACAAGATTTTGGCATGGCTATAACTTGGATTCTGGGCAGTTTCAGAGATCGAGCTAGAAGACAAATATGTTCAGGAGGTTGAAGCACACCTGAATGACAAAGTGGATGAAGCTGAAACGGCCAGGAATAGGTTTTCCGGTGATCGACGCCGCAGAAGAAACACTGCCATTTGGGGGTTTTTGTTTTAGGCCGAATGAACTCGATTCCAAGCTTGGAGAGCATCTAGGAGGTATAGGGAAGCTTCTGGTACAATTAGATGGGCCGGAGGATGGCCGGAGAAGCCTGGCGACGATCGCCGGTTTCTGGAGAAGCTCAAAATTGGGGAAAGCTTCGATTGAAGCTCAATCGGGAGATCTTGATGCATAGGCTTGTTGGAAATGAGTCACTGATCATTTTCTTCCACAGGATCGAAAGCTAATTCGAGGTAATTTGGCCTGCATTGCCGGAACAGGGCATTCTTCAAGTTTCAGCAAATTCCGGTGATCGCCGGCGATAGGAGGCAAGGAAATCCAATTAAGTTATACAGCACGATGAGAGAGATGAGGGGAACTCACAGATGCTGTCAATTTGGCAAGAGATGATGTGGAATGAGCTGTCACCGTGAGCCTCCTCGATGGCTCGCCGGAGAAGACGACTGCAGCGGTGAAATTCGGAAATTGGTTAAGTTCTGGTGATGTGTGGAGGGAGCTGCTGAGCACAGGAGTGCTTATATAGGCTCGGCGAAGATGGCAAAGGGGAACAATGAAGAGATTGGTTGCTGTGACTTGACTGGTCGCGTGCAGGAGCATCAGCGGCAAAGACACAGCATTAACCGGTGATGCGACGGCGACAACGGCTCTGCAGTTGATCATCATGTCGGTTCATCGGGACATGGCAAGCTGGAGCAAGCGGTGGTGACAACATTGGCGCGGCAAGGCAACGTGGCAGTGAATTGCTGACAAATGACTGCTGGTCGCGCGCAGGAGCACATGCTGTTCAACGGCGCTGCCACGGCGTTGCCACGGCACGGCTGAAGCAAGGACACGTGCGCACCGGCATGCACGGTCACAAGTGCGGCGAAGCCTCACCGGCGGCGAGCAAGCGCGGCGCAATTGCACAGCAACTCTGGTCGTGCACAGCAAACGGCCTGGTCGAATTTGGGCTTGATTGCAATTTCCAATTCTTGATTTGGACTGAACTGTAAATCTGGAGATTTGGAAGGTTTGATCTGATTTTGATTCTGCTGTTTTGGTATACTTAATTCCACAAATGATTTGGCACAGATTGAAGATAAAATTTGAGACATTTGGATGACTTTTGATATGAACTGAAAACAGAGTAGATTAGGGTAAAATAAGTCTGAAACTTATTGATCTCGAATTCTGGGATTTAGGGTTTGATTTTGAGATACTCATAAAAGAAGAATTTGTATTGAAAAGCATTTGGGAGGTGTTCCCTGAATCAGGTTTGAATTTGGAGATGATTTGCAACATTTTGCCTTTTCTGGCTTTTAGAAAATTTGGAAAAAGGACTGATCTGCGATACTCTTGGACTGATTTGCGAAAAAGGTTCAGATGGCGAAATCTGGCTGCCAACTTTTTGGATTAAGGTATTGGCATACCCTTGATCATAATCCAGCAATAATCTGGTCTGAACTTGGCTAAGATTTTGATTAAATCTGAATTTCTGAAACTTAGGGTAAAAGGTAATAACAGATATTCTGTTTTCGAAAACAGAAAGGAGTTGATAAATCTGGGAGTTAGAGATAGAATTGGATCTAGGTTCTGAAGGCTTTTAGGTTTAGGATAACTGATAGATCAAATCTGGCAGGTCAGATTTTGACTTGGGGTCACAGGATAGATTTTGGAGATTTTAGGGCTAGAACAAAATAAAGCTGAGGCTTATTTGGTTGATCTAGAAGAGACATATGCATGCATGATTTTTAAGAAAGAAACTTTTCACCCCAAAACTCAGGATGTTACAGATCTACCCTCCTTAAAGAAATCTCGCCCCGAGATTTACCTAAAGCAAGGAAAGATAAGAATAGAGATAGGTTTGCTGAAAATTCTCTTCCTTCTTCCAAGTAGTTTCTTGTTCTGAAAGATTTCCCAATGAACTTTTATAATCTGACATGGAATATTCTAAAGATACTTGCTTTATATGCATTTCAACTTCAGATGTAATTGCTTGCAGTACCAGAATCAAATAGTATTAAGGCAGATGCAACTGAGTCAAAAATCTACCTCGAAGGATGTCGGTGGTGTTTCCTGCTTCTTGGGTGGAAGTGTAGTTTAGCTTTCCTCCTGGCATTGCTGTTGGTGTTCCATCTCTTTCTCCTCCTCGGTTGGGCATGCTTCCTCCTCTACCTGGTGGAGTTCCTCTAAACTTCTGTGGTTGTGATACTGGTATTTTTGGTGCTTCTGGTGGTGTCCTTGCCTGTATCCTGGCAATAGATGATGGAAGTCGAATCAAAGGACAAAATTCCCTATGATGTCCACGCTGCCAACAGTGATAACATTGAATGTTCATGTAAGGGTTTCCTTTGCTTCTGGTAAACATGGCTCCTCTTCTTTGTAAATTTCTCTTGGGTTTCTGCAGTGGTGATGATCTAGGTTCTACTGACTGCATCTTTGCTTGAGATATGGCTATGGGTCTAGGGAATTGAATCCAGGGACAGAATTCTTTGCGATGCCCATGCTGTTTGCAATGAAAACATTTGACACTCGCGTGAGGACAGTTCTTTTGAAGGTGATTTCCTTTGCAATTGGGGCACGTCATTCTTATTGGTCTGGGAGTTTGGTATGATGGTTGAAAACTAGAGTTGGTAGGGATTTTCCTTCTAGTTGAGTTTAGTTGTGGTTGCAGTTGTTGAGGCATTCTTCTCTTCCGATCTTCTCCCTCTATATTTTCCTTCGGTGGAGGATTGGAACTCTGAGATCCTTGTTGAAACAAAGGGTTTCTTGTCATAATATCTTCTTCCTGAGGAGTCTGTTCCCTGTCTTCTCCACTGCTTCGAGATCTTCCTCTTGTATCAACCATGGTAGCTCTGAAAAAGAAGTTTGGGCTGATCTAACTATCTAGGGCCAACTAAGACAACAATGCAGAAAATAATGCAACTACTTTAGTGCATGAAATACTTAGGCTACTAGCCATAATACACAAGTTAACCATTGCAAAAGCAACAGCGAATCACAAACTATCAAGAGCATCACTAGCTCTATCTACACCAACCCCTAAGACACTCTGAAACAACAGAACGCACTCTCACAATCTTACCGAATTTTAGAAAATCCAAATCAAATTTTGAAATAAAAGTTTTCAAGAACTACAAAGCTCATTATTTTTATCAAAATACAATTTTCAACAAGTAGTTTTCTAAATAAATTACGTCTTCCTGGCACGGCCAATACCTAAAGGTGTCGTCCTACAGTCAAGTTCTCATGTTGCTCTGATACCAACTTTTCTTGTCGCGCCCCGAGACTGGGACTACGACTACTCCTGTAGAGACCTAGCTCGCTGCAGCTAGTCCCATATATGCATAGCATACACATACCCTTGACGTCCCAGGAAAAGTCAAGCACAGGAGTATATCACATTGCAACAGAGTAACATACAAAATAGTTAAGCAGTGTGGCCTGCTGGCCTTGATATTACATAAGAAGATTACAATGCCTTCACGGCATTCATGGTTTAGCAAAATAACATCTACACAGCAGAAGATAGGTGACCCACCCACAAAAGAGAAGTGGACAGCAGAACAACACACATCAGGGAAATGACGAGACTGACGCTCCTCCTTCTGGATCCAATAAGTTCTCCACGCCTTCATCTTGATTGTTGATCGCTCCGTCTATTGATTTGTAGGTTGCAAGAGTGAGCACTTACGTACTCAGCAAGTCATAGCTAAGAGTAGATACATATAGTAGTGATGACATGAACCTAGACTAGTCAAGAATTATGGATGTTTATAAAATAATCTTTTTCTTTCATACCTCATCTCATGGCAGCACTTTTCATAATATAACATCATCAATCATGTTCACTAGATTATAGCACTACCGCGACACGTCGACACACGACAGCCCACGGCAACACTCCTTATCATGACAACACATGTCATTTGGGTAATCTTGATTTAAACATATTTTATTTAGAAAATAGTACTTGTGTCACACCCCGTGGATTTAATCCACCGCAGCAGACTCCTATAAACCCGGGAGCTCAGAGTATTCGAATACGTTTTTAACTCTGCAGAGAGGTACCAATTTACCCGCAAGATATTCCACTTTCAAACCTTTCCTATCATAACAAAATGATTGGACCTCTGACTCACTTCATACTGTGAGCGGCAAGGTGGAAATAACAAGAACTTTTGTTATGCATCACTTACAATTCACCCCTAACCCTGTGGCTCTCAGCGAAACACAGTTGTGGTAGGCTGTATCATAACATCCACCCCACCTCATTTTCCCATTACTGGGTCAAATATCAGATCACCTTCAGTGATAGTAGGAGTCAGCCTCCAAGTCAATCATCACAACACAACTCATGCAGGGGTTTCATGTACGATCCACATAAGTACTTGTTCAGGCCTGTCCCATACTAGGCTTGCGGTTAGCACGTTGTTCATGCCACTAGACGCACAACACAAGGTTCTAGTCCTTATATGCCAGTGACCAGACCATCCACAACCCTGCACCTTCAGTGCCTGCATTCCTTTGCAGTCTAGCACCTCCAGTGCTACAGCCATCCATACCATTTTCTGGTCACAGCTAAGGGTTTTATTTCATGAATATAAGTATATCAATACATATAATAGTTCATGGCTCAAAACTTGTTTATTTCACATTTCACAGATAACCAGTCTAGTACTGCCAATTCATAAATCAACCATTCTCAATCATTCACATGCAATATTGCCTATATTCAAGGTTATATTATAGCAACATTTAAAATATAGGTTCAAGATGACCAAGGATATGACTTGCCTTCCGCATCGTAAGAAACAGCAGTTGATGACGGGTCAACAGCGAAGTCCTCGATCTCAGCTTCTAGATCTTCTTGACGACAAACAAACAATACACACAAACATTACTTATATATTAAAATGATTTAGGATCTATATGCAGATATGCTTAACAAGGATAACTGAACGATACTGGAGATAATTGAGATTGTAAGCTGAACTGAGTTGAGATCTAGGGTTTCAAGGAATTGGCTAAGGATGGGTGTTAGATGCTCTTAGGATCTCAAGGTTACAATAAGAACATCAGTTTTGTGGCTGGTTTGATCAAAATAGCGAATGTCAACAGATTGACATTCGGATCAAGAATCTGACATAACTTCAAGGAAAACTAGAGAGCTTATCTCAAGTTATGACAATAGAAGAAAATGTAGATCATAACTCTACAAATTCAGTGGACAAAGTGGCTTTCAAAATGCACAAGCAGAAGTGGGTAAACAAGGCCAATGCCATTGGCTGGCATGCACTGGAATAGTGTCAAAAATTAGGGTTTAGCGGCAAATATAATTCAAGGGCTCAAATCAAGTTGTGATAGAAGAAGAAAATGTTGATCACAACCTCAGGAATCTAAGGGACAAAGTTATGCCCAAAATGCACATCTGGAAAGGAGTGAAAAGGGCTAATGCCACTGACTGACATAGTCTGGCATTGATCTTGACATGGCCAGAAACTAGGGCTTCGCATAACTTTTGATCTAGAGCTCCAAATGATGCACCACTTTGTATGGGAGGTAGGCAATGATAACAGGAACAAATCATTCAACAGGATTCAAAGCTGAAGATGGCTGGAAGGTGACGAATTTCAGTGATGAACTGAGGTGAACTAGTTGCACTGGAGGAGTTCTGGACAAGATTTTGGCATGGCTATAACTTGGATTCTGGGCAGTTTCAGAGATCGAGCTAGAAGACAAATATGTTCAGGAGGTTGAAGCACACCTGAATGACAAAGTGGATGAAGCTGAAACGGCCAGGAATAGGTTTTCCGGTGATCGACGCCGCAGAAGAAACACTGCCATTTGGGGGTTTTTGTTTTAGGCCGAATGAACTCGATTCCAAGCTTGGAGAGCATCTAGGAGGTATAGGGAAGCTTCTGGTACAATTAGATGGGCCGGAGGATGGCCGGAGAAGCCTGGCGACGATCGCCGGTTTCTGGAGAAGCTCAAAATTGGGGAAAGCTTCGATTGAAGCTCAATCGGGAGATCTTGATGCATAGGCTTGTTGGAAATGAGTCACTGATCATTTTCTTCCACAGGATCGAAAGCTAATTCGAGGTAATTTGGCCTGCATTGCCGGAACAGGGCATTCTTCAAGTTTCAGCAAATTCCGGTGATCGCCGGCGATAGGAGGCAAGGAAATCCAATTAAGTTATACAGCACGATGAGAGAGATGAGGGGAACTCACAGATGCTGTCAATTTGGCAAGAGATGATGTGGAATGAGCTGTCACCGTGAGCCTCCTCGATGGCTCGCCGGAGAAGACGACTGCAGCGGTGAAATTCGGAAATTGGTTAAGTTCTGGTGATGTGTGGAGGGAGCTGCTGAGCACAGGAGTGCTTATATAGGCTCGGCGAAGATGGCAAAGGGGAACAATGAAGAGATTGGTTGCTGTGACTTGACTGGTCGCGTGCAGGAGCATCAGCGGCAAAGACACAGCATTAACCGGTGATGCGACGGCGACAACGGCTCTGCAGTTGATCATCATGTCGGTTCATCGGGACATGGCAAGCTGGAGCAAGCGGTGGTGACAACATTGGCGCGGCAAGGCAACGTGGCAGTGAATTGCTGACAAATGACTGCTGGTCGCGCGCAGGAGCACATGCTGTTCAACGGCGCTGCCACGGCGTTGCCACGGCACGGCTGAAGCAAGGACACGTGCGCACCGGCATGCACGGTCACAAGTGCGGCGAAGCCTCACCGGCGGCGAGCAAGCGCGGCGCAATTGCACAGCAACTCTGGTCGTGCACAGCAAACGGCCTGGTCGAATTTGGGCTTGATTGCAATTTCCAATTCTTGATTTGGACTGAACTGTAAATCTGGAGATTTGGAAGGTTTGATCTGATTTTGATTCTGCTGTTTTGGTATACTTAATTCCACAAATGATTTGGCACAGATTGAAGATAAAATTTGAGACATTTGGATGACTTTTGATATGAACTGAAAACAGAGTAGATTAGGGTAAAATAAGTCTGAAACTTATTGATCTCGAATTCTGGGATTTAGGGTTTGATTTTGAGATACTCATAAAAGAAGAATTTGTATTGAAAAGCATTTGGGAGGTGTTCCCTGAATCAGGTTTGAATTTGGAGATGATTTGCAACATTTTGCCTTTTCTGGCTTTTAGAAAATTTGGAAAAAGGACTGATCTGCGATACTCTTGGACTGATTTGCGAAAAAGGTTCAGATGGCGAAATCTGGCTGCCAACTTTTTGGATTAAGGTATTGGCATACCCTTGATCATAATCCAGCAATAATCTGGTCTGAACTTGGCTAAGATTTTGATTAAATCTGAATTTCTGAAACTTAGGGTAAAAGGTAATAACAGATATTCTGTTTTCGAAAACAGAAAGGAGTTGATAAATCTGGGAGTTAGAGATAGAATTGGATCTAGGTTCTGAAGGCTTTTAGGTTTAGGATAACTGATAGATCAAATCTGGCAGGTCAGATTTTGACTTGGGGTCACAGGATAGATTTTGGAGATTTTAGGGCTAGAACAAAATAAAGCTGAGGCTTATTTGGTTGATCTAGAAGAGACATATGCATGCATGATTTTTAAGAAAGAAACTTTTCACCCCAAAACTCAGGATGTTACAGATCTACCCTCCTTAAAGAAATCTCGCCCCGAGATTTACCTAAAGCAAGGAAAGATAAGAATAGAGATAGGTTTGCTGAAAATTCTCTTCCTTCTTCCAAGTAGTTTCTTGTTCTGAAAGATTTCCCAATGAACTTTTATAATCTGACATGGAATATTCTAAAGATACTTGCTTTATATGCATTTCAACTTCAGATGTAATTGCTTGCAGTACCAGAATCAAATAGTATTAAGGCAGATGCAACTGAGTCAAAAATCTACCTCGAAGGATGTCGGTGGTGTTTCCTGCTTCTTGGGTGGAAGTGTAGTTTAGCTTTCCTCCTGGCATTGCTGTTGGTGTTCCATCTCTTTCTCCTCCTCGGTTGGGCATGCTTCCTCCTCTACCTGGTGGAGTTCCTCTAAACTTCTGTGGTTGTGATACTGGTATTTTTGGTGCTTCTGGTGGTGTCCTTGCCTGTATCCTGGCAATAGATGATGGAAGTCGAATCAAAGGACAAAATTCCCTATGATGTCCACGCTGCCAACAGTGATAACATTGAATGTTCATGTAAGGGTTTCCTTTGCTTCTGGTAAACATGGCTCCTCTTCTTTGTAAATTTCTCTTGGGTTTCTGCAGTGGTGATGATCTAGGTTCTACTGACTGCATCTTTGCTTGAGATATGGCTATGGGTCTAGGGAATTGAATCCAGGGACAGAATTCTTTGCGATGCCCATGCTGTTTGCAATGAAAACATTTGACACTCGCGTGAGGACAGTTCTTTTGAAGGTGATTTCCTTTGCAATTGGGGCACGTCATTCTTATTGGTCTGGGAGTTTGGTATGATGGTTGAAAACTAGAGTTGGTAGGGATTTTCCTTCTAGTTGAGTTTAGTTGTGGTTGCAGTTGTTGAGGCATTCTTCTCTTCCGATCTTCTCCCTCTATATTTTCCTTCGGTGGAGGATTGGAACTCTGAGATCCTTGTTGAAACAAAGGGTTTCTTGTCATAATATCTTCTTCCTGAGGAGTCTGTTCCCTGTCTTCTCCACTGCTTCGAGATCTTCCTCTTGTATCAACCATGGTAGCTCTGAAAAAGAAGTTTGGGCTGATCTAACTATCTAGGGCCAACTAAGACAACAATGCAGAAAATAATGCAACTACTTTAGTGCATGAAATACTTAGGCTACTAGCCATAATACACAAGTTAACCATTGCAAAAGCAACAGCGAATCACAAACTATCAAGAGCATCACTAGCTCTATCTACACCAACCCCTAAGACACTCTGAAACAACAGAACGCACTCTCACAATCTTACCGAATTTTAGAAAATCCAAATCAAATTTTGAAATAAAAGTTTTCAAGAACTACAAAGCTCATTATTTTTATCAAAATACAATTTTCAACAAGTAGTTTTCTAAATAAATTACGTCTTCCTGGCACGGCCAATACCTAAAGGTGTCGTCCTACAGTCAAGTTCTCATGTTGCTCTGATACCAACTTTTCTTGTCGCGCCCCGAGACTGGGACTACGACTACTCCTGTAGAGACCTAGCTCGCTGCAGCTAGTCCCATATATGCATAGCATACACATACCCTTGACGTCCCAGGAAAAGTCAAGCACAGGAGTATATCACATTGCAACAGAGTAACATACAAAATAGTTAAGCAGTGTGGCCTGCTGGCCTTGATATTACATAAGAAGATTACAATGCCTTCACGGCATTCATGGTTTAGCAAAATAACATCTACACAGCAGAAGATAGGTGACCCACCCACAAAAGAGAAGTGGACAGCAGAACAACACACATCAGGGAAATGACGAGACTGACGCTCCTCCTTCTGGATCCAATAAGTTCTCCACGCCTTCATCTTGATTGTTGATCGCTCCGTCTATTGATTTGTAGGTTGCAAGAGTGAGCACTTACGTACTCAGCAAGTCATAGCTAAGAGTAGATACATATAGTAGTGATGACATGAACCTAGACTAGTCAAGAATTATGGATGTTTATAAAATAATCTTTTTCTTTCATACCTCATCTCATGGCAGCACTTTTCATAATATAACATCATCAATCATGTTCACTAGATTATAGCACTACCGCGACACGTCGACACACGACAGCCCACGGCAACACTCCTTATCATGACAACACATGTCATTTGGGTAATCTTGATTTAAACATATTTTATTTAGAAAATAGTACTTGTGTCACACCCCGTGGATTTAATCCACCGCAGCAGACTCCTATAAACCCGGGAGCTCAGAGTATTCGAATACGTTTTTAACTCTGCAGAGAGGTACCAATTTACCCGCAAGATATTCCACTTTCAAACCTTTCCTATCATAACAAAATGATTGGACCTCTGACTCACTTCATACTGTGAGCGGCAAGGTGGAAATAACAAGAACTTTTGTTATGCATCACTTACAATTCACCCCTAACCCTGTGGCTCTCAGCGAAACACAGTTGTGGTAGGCTGTATCATAACATCCACCCCACCTCATTTTCCCATTACTGGGTCAAATATCAGATCACCTTCAGTGATAGTAGGAGTCAGCCTCCAAGTCAATCATCACAACACAACTCATGCAGGGGTTTCATGTACGATCCACATAAGTACTTGTTCAGGCCTGTCCCATACTAGGCTTGCGGTTAGCACGTTGTTCATGCCACTAGACGCACAACACAAGGTTCTAGTCCTTATATGCCAGTGACCAGACCATCCACAACCCTGCACCTTCAGTGCCTGCATTCCTTTGCAGTCTAGCACCTCCAGTGCTACAGCCATCCATACCATTTTCTGGTCACAGCTAAGGGTTTTATTTCATGAATATAAGTATATCAATACATATAATAGTTCATGGCTCAAAACTTGTTTATTTCACATTTCACAGATAACCAGTCTAGTACTGCCAATTCATAAATCAACCATTCTCAATCATTCACATGCAATATTGCCTATATTCAAGGTTATATTATAGCAACATTTAAAATATAGGTTCAAGATGACCAAGGATATGACTTGCCTTCCGCATCGTAAGAAACAGCAGTTGATGACGGGTCAACAGCGAAGTCCTCGATCTCAGCTTCTAGATCTTCTTGACGACAAACAAACAATACACACAAACATTACTTATATATTAAAATGATTTAGGATCTATATGCAGATATGCTTAACAAGGATAACTGAACGATACTGGAGATAATTGAGATTGTAAGCTGAACTGAGTTGAGATCTAGGGTTTCAAGGAATTGGCTAAGGATGGGTGTTAGATGCTCTTAGGATCTCAAGGTTACAATAAGAACATCAGTTTTGTGGCTGGTTTGATCAAAATAGCGAATGTCAACAGATTGACATTCGGATCAAGAATCTGACATAACTTCAAGGAAAACTAGAGAGCTTATCTCAAGTTATGACAATAGAAGAAAATGTAGATCATAACTCTACAAATTCAGTGGACAAAGTGGCTTTCAAAATGCACAAGCAGAAGTGGGTAAACAAGGCCAATGCCATTGGCTGGCATGCACTGGAATAGTGTCAAAAATTAGGGTTTAGCGGCAAATATAATTCAAGGGCTCAAATCAAGTTGTGATAGAAGAAGAAAATGTTGATCACAACCTCAGGAATCTAAGGGACAAAGTTATGCCCAAAATGCACATCTGGAAAGGAGTGAAAAGGGCTAATGCCACTGACTGACATAGTCTGGCATTGATCTTGACATGGCCAGAAACTAGGGCTTCGCATAACTTTTGATCTAGAGCTCCAAATGATGCACCACTTTGTATGGGAGGTAGGCAATGATAACAGGAACAAATCATTCAACAGGATTCAAAGCTGAAGATGGCTGGAAGGTGACGAATTTCAGTGATGAACTGAGGTGAACTAGTTGCACTGGAGCAGTTCTGGACAAGATTTTGGCATGGCTATAACTTGGATTCTGGGCAGTTTCAGAGATCGAGCTAGAAGACAAATATGTTCAGGAGGTTGAAGCACACCTGAATGACAAAGTGGATGAAGCTGAAACGGCCAGGAATAGGTTTTCCGGTGATCGACGCCGGAGAAGAAACACTGCCATTTGGGGGTTTTTGTTTTAGGCCGAATGAACTCGATTCCAAGCTTGGAGAGCATCTAGGAGGTATAGGGAAGCTTCTGGTACAATTAGATGGGCCGGAGGATGGCCGGAGAAGCCTGGCGACGATCGCCGGTTTCTGGAGAAGCTCAAAATTGGGGAAAGCTTCGATTGAAGCTCAATCGGGAGATCTTGATGCATAGGCTTGCTGGAAATGAGTCACTGATCATTTTCTTCCACAGGATCGAAAGCTAATTCGAGGTAATTTGGCCTGCATTGCCGGAACAGGGCATTCTTCAAGTTTCAGCAAATTCCGGTGATCGCCGGCGATAGGAGCCAAAGAAATCCAATTAAGTGATACAGCACGATGAGAGAGATGAGGGGAACTCACAGATGCTGTCAATTTGGCAAGAGATGATGTGGAATGAGCTGTCACCGTGAGCCTCCTCGATGGCTCGCCGGAGAAGACGACTGCAGCGGTGAAATTTGGAAATTGGTTAAGTTCTGGTGATGCGTGGAGGGAGCTGCTGAGCACAGGAGTGCTTATATAGGCTCGGCGAAGATGGCAAAGGGGAACAATGAAGAGATTGGTTGCTGTGACTTGACTGGTTGCGTGCAGGAGCATCAGCGGCGAAGACACAGCATTAATCGGTGATGCGACGGCGACAACGGCTCTGCAGTTGATCATCATGTCGGTTCATCGGGACATGGCAAGCTGGAGCAAGCGGTGGCGACAACATTGGCGCGGCAAGGCAACGTGGCAGTGAATTGCTGACAAATGGCTGCTGGTCGCGCGCAGGAGCACATGCTGTTCAACGGCGCTGCCACGGCGTTGCCACGGCACGGCTGAAGCAAGGACACGTGCGCACCGGCACGCACGGTCACAAGTGCGGCGAAGCCTCACCGGCGGCGAGCAAGCGCGGCGCAATTGCACAGCAACTCTGGTCGTGCACAGCAAACGGCCTGGTCGAATTTGGGCTTGATTGCAATTTCCAATTCTTGATTTGGACTGAACTGTAAATCTGGAGATTTGGAAGGTTTGATCTGATTTTGATTCTGCTGTTTTGGTATACTTAATTCCACAAATGATTTGGCACAGATTGAAGATAAAATTTGAGACATTTGGATGACTTTTGATATGAACTGAAAACAGAGTAGATTAGGGTAAAATAAGTCTGAAACTTATTGATCTCGAATTCTGGGATTTAGGGTTTGATTTTGAGATACTCATAAAAGAAGAATTTGTATTGAAAAGCATTTGGGAGGTGTTCCCTGAATCAGGTTTGAATTTGGAGATGATTTGCAACATTTTGCCTTTTCTGGCTTTTAGAAAATTTGGAAAAAGGACTGATCTGCGATACTCTTGGACTGATTTGCGAAAAAGGTTCAGATGGTGAAATCTGGCTGCCAACTTTTTGGATTAAGGTATTGGCATACCCTTGATCATAATCCAGGAATAATCTGGTCTGAACTTGGCTAAGATTTTGATTAAATCTGAATTTCTGAAACTTAGGGTAAAAGGTAATAACAGATATTCTGTTTTCGAAAACAGAAAGGAGTTGATAAATCTGGGAGTTAGAGATAGAATTGGATCTGGGTTCTGAAGGCTTTTAGGTTTAGGATAACTGATAGATCAAATCTGGCAGGTCAGATTTTGACTTGGGGTCACAGGATAGATTTTGGAGATTTTAGGGCTAGAACAAAATAAAGCTGAGGCTGATTTGGTTGATCTAGAAGAGACATATGCATGGATGATTTTTAAGAAAGAAACTTTTCACCCCAAAACTCAGGATGTTACAGATAGTTCCTGTAACACAGAGGGAAATTAGTTGTATTCCATGTAAAATTCAGGTATCATAAGAGATGTTCATTATACCTCTATATACTCCCGGAATGAACTATCCTTCGAGATGGCGGGAGGCCTAGTGAAGGGACTCGCCTCATCCTCGACAGGAGCAGCAGGTGGATGCGCCTGCTGGGCCTCAATCGCTGGTTCCGATGCCTGCAACTGGGTCTCCACGCCCGACTCGTCCCTAATGGCCCGGACGACTTCCTGGACCGAAGGGACAGAGCACTCTTCACCGGAGGCTTCAGCACCGGCGGAGACTTCAACCCTCCCCGGGGCATTTGGGGGGCTCGATGCTACATCTTTACGCCTACAAAGAAAAAAGAGGTCATCGATCACATTGATGGTCGCCGCAATCTGATTCAGAACAAACCGAGCAGGATTCTTACCTTAACTGAAATTCCATTAGCTTCTGGGATTTCGAAGGTGGCTCCCTGAGAGAAAAAGGACAGCCGCTGTCCATCCTGGTTTTTCTCTTCGTGAACAGGGCCTTTTCTCCTTATGTATATTTTCCTGTAAGCATATGCATAAGGAATGATGAAGACCTAAGTCGTAAGAATTCGTACCGGAGTAACCTGTTCGAGCGACAGGGATACGCCTGAAGGTCTGGATGACTCCTGGACTGTTGGAGCAGGCGCCTCATCCGCGACCCTGAGGTTTGTCGCGGAGTCTTGTTCTGTCACTTCCGTTCCTGTCCCCAGGAGTGGAGGATTCGCCTCCCTGGGACTCACAGGAGTCACGGGGGGAAGTTCTTCTCCCTGTATGAGTGTAGATCTGGTAAAGACATGTACAGATGAAATTGAGAAATCAAGATCATGAGGAAGTCTTACAGTGGTCGTCCCTTCAACCAGGGAGGGAGAAGTAACTGACCCTGAAGCCTCTAAGGCTTCGGGAGCAGGGATCTCGCCCGCAACCACGGGACTCCCAGTGGCCGCGGGGTTCGCTGCGGTTGCCTCTGTTTCGGCAGGACAAGGTAGTGTCTCGCTGGATTGAGAGTCTGATACTTTCCTCTTCCGGCGGACTAGGGGAATGTCATCCTCCTCCTCCTCCTCGCTCCTCTCGCCCTGTACGACGAAGAAGTGATTCCAGTTTGTACTTGGAGGAACAGGAGGTATGTGATATCTTACCACAGTTTTTCTTGCGGTAAGGGGAGTTCTGTGCAAAGACCCTTCCCCGAGGATCTTCTTGGATTTCTTGGGGACAGGATCTCTCGCCCTAGGCCTCGAAGTGACCTTCTTCACTTTGTTCACCGTCGATTTTCCCAGGAAACCGACGTTTTCGCTCGGGAACGTCGCCTCGGCGAATCTCCCCAAGAGCTATGACATTCCGGTGTTCTTATTAGAACTGGATGTACATAAGACTTATGAATGAGAACTGGATGAAAGGTGACATACCTTTCGGCGTTCCTGTTTGAGGTCGTCGCCGGCGTGAATTAAGCTTTGTGGGCGAGGCGATCCCTTGGGGCCCTCCACTTCGGCACTATAGGCCCTGAGGAGGTAATTTGTCCGCCTCTCGATCTCGAATGAAGGCAGGACTGTTCCCAGAAGACTAGTTAGAAGGCACAGAGTAGAGGTATAAGGTTTTGGTGTCGAAATCATGTACCATTGTTATAGTCCAGAGTGTTGTCCGCCATGGACTTTATCTCCCAAGCCGGATGAGCCCTTTCACGCAGGGGGCTCACCCGATTCTTCACGAAGTCACGTATAATGTCGCGAGCCGTTAGTCCTTGTTGGACCAAGTGAAGAATCACTTCAGCGTGCTTCATGTATTCAACATTCATCGCTGGGAGAGAATCCAACTCGCTCGGCTTCTCTGGCCATGAGTTCTCGAACCACAGCCCACTCTCGGATGGAGGGGTGTAGTAGAACCACTTTTGGTGCCACCCGTGCACAAAGTCTCGCAAGGGTGGGAAGGGTACTCTTTCTTCTCCCTTATCCGGGAGTATATACATCCGGCGGCGTTGGAGCTCTTCGACCATGCCGAGTAGTAAAAACGCTGGAAGAGATCCACGCTGGGATACACTCCGACGTAAGCTTCGCACAGATGCTGGAACACCGCCAAGATCAAGATCGCATTCGGGTGGAGATTTATCAATTCCAACCCGTAATGCTCTAGAATACACTTCAGGAATCGACTCTCGGGGAATCGGAACCCGCATCGCAGGTATTCTTCGAAGACCACTAGTTCACCCTCTCAGACGACTGGGGTTTCTTGGCCCTTCTCCGCGGGCAGCCAGTTGATTAGCAGCCGTGGGGGAAGGATCTCTTCCTTCTCCAATGCCGTGAGGCTCTCCTCGGTGTGGTGGACCGATCGGCTCCAGAACGCCATTTCTTGCGAAAGATTGCAAGGAAAGGTGGGGACTTTGAGGAAGACGAAGGCTGTGGAGAATGAGGGTTTCTGGCTGTGTGGCTTCTTCAAGAAGCTATCTACTCCTTTTATAGGCCCGAGGAGGTGCACTGCTGTGAGTAACGTTCCATTTAATATTCTATTCATTTCCCATAATAGATACCTTCTCTGGCAGACCCGTTAGACGTTCCTGGTATCAGATCCGAAACAAAAGGACTTCTTTGTTTCAGATTTGAGGATACAAAAACGTGAAGAGTTTTTACAAAGGTTTTCGGAGGACTTTTTTCCTTCATGTTTCTTGTAAACCTTCACGAATTGATCATGAATATATCTTATGACCCAGTTATTGGACGTATGGGTATTTTTTGATCAAGTTACTGCGTAATCAGAATTATGTCTCAGATTGAGCTTCGATTCTAATCGACGTAATGGTTTGATCGAGTTTCAGTTCTGATCGCAGTGATCTTTCAAATCGAACCTCGGTTCTAACCGCGGTTTCAAGTCTGATCGAAGTATCAGTGCTGGTCGCGGTACAACGTTAAAATGCGATTCTAGTCGTAAAACTGAAGTTTGCCTGTGCATGAGCGGTCGTAAAGACATTGCTTATGGCCATGTTTTCGCACAGAAGTTGTAAAGAATATTCACATGATATGAAGAAAAAGAAAGCTTTATTTCTGACATTCTTTACATACAAAAGGGATACCGGCGACCAGAGCGTCGACCTGATTCGAAAGTAGTTTACAAAGTTCTCCCAGGGACATATTGTCGTCCATAGGGTCTACATTGGCGACCCCCAGGGAACTAGCAACTAATCTAAGCCTATCTACATCATCCCTAACAAGATATGCACTATTGTCCCTAATCAAGTCGGAGAGTTCTCGCTGTTGCTGAGCGTGATCCCTCTCCCGGCGGAACTGGCGTGGCTCTTCACGGGATCTTTCAAAACATTCTGCCAGGTGCAGAATCGCCGAAGACATCTGTTCGGTCTTCTTCTCTAGAGCCTCTTTTTCCCCTTGGAGAGTCTGTCCAAAGGGGGGAGGCGGGATCTCAGCAGGCTGGTCGCTGGGGCCTCCAATCTCCTACATTTGCAAAAGTTAGTCACACTAACTATAACAACAAGCAAAAGGAGATAGGGATTATTACCTGTCCCTGTACGTGATAGGTTGATATAGGCATCCCAGAAAGTAGACCACCCGATAAAGTTCGAGGATCATCATATGGTGAAAGTATTGCCTTCCCACCATAAGATTGCTTCCCCAACCCAAGTTGAGGACCATCTGGTCGTGAGAGAGCAGCTTGCCTACCAGAAAATTGATCACCCGAACAAAAACGGGGAGTATTGGGATGAAATGGAGAAAGCTGAGAAGAACATCCCTCCAAAGGTGGAGATGAAAGTTCGACCTGCTGAGGTGCATGGATAGGAAGAACAAGAGGAACTGAAGGAAGGAAGAACGATGATGCGTCTTTCAGCTTTGTTCTGCTGGAGGATCCTTCGTCAACCTTGGGTTTCTTCCTTGAAGGAGACATATCTTCGGGCAGACTCTCAATCTCGATGATGTTATGGTCTGCCATTGGGAGGTGTATGAGAAGAAGAATGAAGATGGCTTCGAAGGAAACTTAGCCGAGAAAAGAAGTTGTAAGGCTTTGGAATCCGAAGGCTTCGGTATTTATAGCCGCCAGGGTGACGGTTCGCCTTCCGAACGCCTCGAGTTTTTAAAGCATTTACAATTTCACCTCGGGTTAAAAAATGTTTTCAACAACGCCATCATTACCCGTCACGTATTACCCAGAGCCCATCTCGGGGAACCAACTGCCACACTTAGTGCGCCACTAAGTGGGAGATTTGAAGCGTTGGGTTAAAAATCCGATGTATGTCTTAAAATTCGAAGTAAACACGTCCCTTCATTCTCTTTGAATTTGGGGGCTAGCTGACGAGGATTGACACCCGAGTCAGTTCAAATAAATGTGCGACTGGTTCAGGATAGGTTCGAGCCAGACAAGTGCCTGGTGGTGCGAACTCAAGTCATTCTGAGGAGCACAAGCCTGAGGTCGCAGGCTTTACGCGATCAAACCGTAGCTAGTGCGCGGTCAAGGGTTCGTATGCTATGCGCGAACAGAAGGCTGAAGATGTTGCGCGGTCAGCCAACATCGCGCAGTCAAAGCACTCTCGACCAGAGAACGTGGGATTAATCTGTCCCTGTAACAGGGATATCCGGAGTATCCCAAAGATTCTTCCACGTAGAGAAACAACCGTCAGAAAGTTAATACGGGAGGTTATCCACGAATAACACTTGTCAAACCTGCGTGGGAGTTAAGAGCGCTTGTCGAAACTGCATCCAAGCAACTGTTTGATGCCATTACGACTTGGCGCCCTTTCGACCAGTATAAAGGAGCAACCCGATGCATCAAACAGGAGGGGATCGAAGAATCGAGAGATCGAAACACTAAGCCATCCAGTGATCGATTGATCGAACCCGACCAGACAAAACCAATCCGAAGACAGTAGTCCAAGTTAGATAGTTTTCACAAAGCCCTTCAGGCTTTGACCTTTATAAACATATAGGGAAAATCTTCGCCTGGGAAGATCTTTTCCACAACTCTGTAAATCCTTTTACTATACATAGTGAAATCCCAACAGGACGTAGGGCTATTACTCCCACCATCGAGGGCCCGAACCTGTATAAATCTCTCTGTGCTCTAGTTCTCCATAATTTAACATACCTTCCCGGAGGGACACCCTGAAAGGTCTTACGAACTAAAAATTTTGCATAAGTTCGACTAAGGACCCCTAGTCCGAATCATCGACAGTCGCAGACTTACTGAGGGCAGACATTATCAATCCTAGGAGGGATTACTTAAGCCTCAGTGAGTCCTACAAATAAGTTGCTGCTCAAGTTGATTCAATGGTTGAGAGCATTCTTGAAACTACAAGGAGGCAAAAGGAAGCTTTGAAGTCCAACGTTGGGGCTGTTGCTTCCGCCATCCTTAGCAAGTTAAGGCATCACTACGGTCTGAATCTATGTCTGAACCCTATGGGTGAAGATGCTACTTTTGACATTGAGAGTCAGCTGGGTGCTATAATGGATGAGGTGAAACCTCTGGTTGATAAATTGCTTCGATATCTTGATCCTATTTGATGTAAAATCTGCGATGACATCTTGTAATAGTGACTTTATTGACATGGAAATGGAAATGGAAATGTTTACCTGGTTTAGCAATGATTTTGTACCTTGTAAATACATACAGTTAGTAAAGATTCCAATGATTGAAAAGGAAATGTATGGACGAGAAAATGCTAAGTGTTTAGCTTCTTGACTTAATGTTATGGTTATGTTTCCCTAGCCCCCTCCTGTGACCATGTCTACGCTGAATTTGGTATCATGGTCGCAGGATTGGAAACAACTTAAGGCACAGTTGATCGAGAACATAGAAATCCTTCTCTTATGCATGAATAAACGACTTAAAAAGAGAAGCGCAGACTTTATGCAATCATATGGTTGCGAAGATAAACATTCTAAGGCAAATGTACAAGCTTATTGCAAACTGACGGCCACTCAAATGATCTGTAATATGCTAGCAAGTCTCTATGCATTGAGAAACAATTTACAAAGAGATGTCTTGACTAGATGTGATCGGGACATTATGTGAAAGGATGTTTATTCCGACCAGCCCACAGGCGTGGCCTGAGAAGAAGAGTAGGGAAGTAAAGACAACATAAAGTGAAAAAATGCTTTATTGAATTTGAGAATGTATAATAAAAAATGGAAAAGTCTTACACGTAATATTTTCGTAGTTGGTCTATGTTCCATGTGTTAGAGAGAACTCTGCCATCTTCCATAGCTAATCGAGCTAATCCAGGTCACGGCATTGAGACCACAGTGTAGGGACCTTCCCGCTGAGGAGAGAAGTTGTTGCAACTAGACTGGGTTTGGATCTTTTGCAAAACCAAGTCTCCTACGTGAATGCTACGTGGTCGCACCCTTTTGCTGTGATATTTATGCAAAGCCTGCAAATACATTGTGGATCGAAACAATGCTTGATTACACTTTTCTTCTAGAAGAATAAGTTCATCTTCATGTATTTTACTTGGATTTGTGATATCAAAGTTATCCACGCGAGGATAGCCAAGTTGGATTTCAGTTGGCAGCATGGCTTTGGCACAAAAAACCAGTTGGAAAGGCGTGTCGCTTGCTGCTCTACTGGATGTGGTACGAAGTGCCCATAGAACGAAGTAGAGTTCCTCTACCCAAGCCCCCGAGCGTAACTTAAGGCGATCGAAAACACATTTCTTGACCCCTTGTATTAGTTTCCCATTGGCACGTTCAACCACCCCATTGCTTTGCGGATGAGCGACGGATGCAAAACAAATTTTGGTCCTGATATTGTCGCAATAATCTTGAAAAAGACAACTAACGAATTGGGAACTGTTATCTGTGATGAGACGAATTGGAACACCAAATTGTGTCACAATGTTCTTGTGAAGGAACTTCTTCGCCGCTACGGCGGTAATGGTTTGGGCTAGTTTAGCCTCGATCCATTTAGTGAACATATCAACGGCTACGAACAAGAACTTGTAACCATTGACGGCGTGGGGCATTGGCCCCAGAATATCTATTCCCCATACGGCGAATGGCCAAATCAAGGGAATAGTTTGTAGTGTATATGCTGGCTGATGATCTTGCCGAGCATGAAATTGACACTGCGGGCATGTCTTGACCAAGTGTCTGGCATCATTCAGTGCCATAGGCTAGTAATACCCTTGTCGAAAAGGCCTTTTCGACCAATGTTCCATAGGATGCATGTGCGCCCCACATTCCTCTGTGGATTTCTCTCAGAAGGTTTAGTCCTTCTTCGTGAGGGATGCAACGCATGAGTACGCCTTGTGTACTCTTTTTGTACAAGGTCCCTTCGACCAGTTTGTACATGCGTGCTTTTCTAACTAATCGATCAGCTTCGGTCTTGTCCTCGGGCAAGGTCCCATGCGCAAGATAAATCCTCAATGGTTGGATCCAATCTGCTTCATGCTCGAGGGTGGCGACGTTAGTCATCACCTCGGTCTTCTTGGTGATCGAGGGATGTTTTAAGTGCTCAATGAACACTCAAGCCGGAGCGGATGCACATGAGGACCCAAGTTTTGAAAACTGGTCTGCGAGTATATTGTCTCTTTGCGGAATGAATTGGACTTCGAAATTTCTGAAGTATTTTTCCAATTTTCTCACTTCGTCCAGGTAACGAGCCATTGTCTTGTCGGAGGTGTTGTACTCCTTGTTTACCTGGTTTAGAACTAGCTGTGAGTCTCCCCTCACCACTAGTCGATAGACTCCAAAGTATTTGGCTGCTTGAAGCCCGGCTAGAAGACCTTCATACTCTGCTGTGTTGTTGGTCACAACAAAGTGGAGTTGGATGACGTACTAGAGTTGGTCGCCCTGAGGCATAATTAAGACCACTCCAGCCCTCGAGTTTGAAAAACCACGAGAACCATCAAAGTACATCGTCCAAAGGTCGTTAGTTGACAAATATGTTGGCTCTTACAGAAGTGGTCCGGGATTAGTCCATTCGACCATGAAATCAACAAGAATATGAGATTTGATTGCTACTCGAGCAGTGAAATGGAGAACAAACGCTCTAAGTTCTACTGCTCATTTCACTACTCAAGCAGTTGCTTCCAAATTTCGGAGAATATCCCATAAGGGAAAGGACGATGGCATGGAAATCTTGTGCGCTTGAAAGTAATGTCACAGTGTCGTGGTATTACGGATACCTCGGCAGGTTTTGTGGATGATCCTAGCGAAGAAAATACGACGCGGGCTGACCGGGTGACCGGTCCTCCCCCATCGAGCAAACACAACAAGTGACACAGAGATTTATACAGGTTCGGACCTCAGTGGAGACCCTAGTCTTGTCGGCGTGCTCCCAACAAGAGTTGGCTAGGGGAGCTCTCTCGGGGGAGAGATGGCTTCGGAGCACACCAGTGAGATTGTCTATTCCAAGTAATAATGAAAGATCCTCCTTTACATGAGGTGTACAAGGGCTTATATAGCCCCAAAAGAAGCAAAAAGACTAAACTATCCCGCCTGCCATCGTTGGATCGAGGGGTAGCAACGTCCTTCTTCTGGCCACGGCCCTCGGATGCTTGACAGGTGTCCGCTGATTCCCGAGGCGCTTCTTGCGTGACCTTCACGTGACCCGGGACCGGAGACTCCTGTCTCTGCAAGGACGGCAACACCCAGGACATGCCACCGGGGGCCTTGTCCCCGGACAAACGGCGGAGCCCGGGACATGCCACCGGGGGGCCTTGTCCCCGGGGAAAAGGCGGCGCTCGAGACAAGCCACCGGGGGGCCTTGTCCTCGGGAAAATGGCGGCGCCCGGGACAAGCCACCAGGGGGCCTTGTCCTCGGGCAAATGGGGCCGTGTCTCTGGGCAAAAGGCGGCCCCCAGGACAACCCACCGGCGGGCCTTGTCCCCGGGCAAAAGGCGGCACCTGGGACAAGCCACCAGGGGGCCTTGTGCCCAGGCAAATGGCGGTGCCCGGGACAAGCCACCAGAGGGCCTTGTCCCCGGGCAAATTGAACAGCTTCTTACCTGGACTTAGTCTCATGGAGATTTCCCCCAACAGCAGCCCCCCATGCCCTCCGGGGATGGTTCATGTCACCGGGAAAATGTCCAGGATGAACCACCGGGGTCGTAACGCTTCGATTCCCGCATCGCGTGTTTATTAGCACGCCGTCGTTGATTAATGTCTTGTCTCGATGGGAGTGCGCCGTTAGGCCATAATGACCGCTCGCGGTTCGAACTGGTTATGTCTCGTTTCTCGCGCTCGTCCCTTCGTTACCCGCGTGCTTTTTGAATTGAACGGCGCAGATGCACCACGAAGGGCCACGTGGCACCAATCGGGGCCGCGTATGGCCCCTATAAATAGGGCCTCGGGGGCCCCGGAGAACTTCATTCCAAACTTCAAACCCTCAAATTCCCTTAGTGCCCTTAGCTCTCCCAGAAGCCTAGTCCCCGAAGCTTAGCCACCAGAAACTTCACCCCTTTTTCCTTAGCCTTAGCCACCGGAAGAACCAAATGGGACCCAAGGGCCGTGCTAAGGTCGCGGAGGTGCCCCCAGAGGAAGTCACCGCGGACTTCCTCTGGGCCTCCGAGTTCACATCCGAGGACTTGGAGTCCCTGGTGGACCGGGGGGTAGTTGCGGATGGGGACGTCTGGATCCCCGCGAAGAAGGACGAAGCCCCCCGCCCCAGGCCCGGGGAAGTGGTGGCCTTCGAGGCTTTCCTCGAGGCCGAGCTCTGGCTCCCGGTGCACCCGCTGCTCCGGGAGTTTTTGAAGCAGTACGGGGTGGCTTTGAACCACCTAACACCGAACGCTTTCGTTTGGATAGTGCTGTTCATATGGCTGTTTGAGACAGCCACCAGACGGGAGGCGACACTCCAGCTGTTCCAGTACTTCTACGAGCCGGCGGCGAGAAGCTCCCACTTGGTGAAGGGAGGACCGAAGTAGCTGTTTGGCTCGGTGATGGTCCAACTCTTGCCATCCTAGGTAGCGGAGTACCCAGTGGCAGCCTCCCAGGACCACTGGGGGGATTGGATCTTGAGGTGGTTCTACCTTCGGGTCCGGGACGACCAGGTGGTGACTGCCCGGAGCCTCCCTCATACAGCCGGTTTCGGCTCCCAAGCCTCCGGTGTGGACCGAGGAGGAGCTGAAGCTCCTCAGCAATGTCGTGGGCTCCCAGGGCGTCCGCTCCATGAGGGACGCCACCGAGGAGCTAATGCTGCTGAAGATTTCCCCCCTTGTGCACGGGAGGGGGGAATCAGGATGTGCCCAGCCCAATGGCCCCCACAAAAGCCGGTCACCCGACATAAGCTCCCGGTTATCTTGCTCGTTTTCTTTCATGAATTTTTCTAACTCCTTACCTCTTGTAGTCCGGCCGTATCCGGCCACCAGGGAGAAGGCGGAAAACCCCCTCGGGATGTATTACGCCAACGAGCACGAGCGGATCGTGCGCGTCATGGGGGAGGGCCCTCCCTGGAGCCTGGTGGCCGAGGGCTTCGGGCTGAGGCTACCGGCGAGAACGCCCCTCCCCACCCCTAGTTCCCACAAGAGGGGGAAGGAGGCCACCAGGGGCTCTGAGCCAAAGCAGGCCAAGGCTCAGAAAGCCCAGGACGCAGCCCCCGGGACAGGACGTATGCGGGCGCATCCCCGGCAGGAAGCAACGCCACCTCCCCCGGAAAGCCCTGAATAGGCTCGGGGGAAGGAGCTAGCCAATGACGGGGGGGGGGGGGGGCGTCCGATTCGGCGGTTTACACCCCCTCGCCACCTTCGGTGATAGCCCTCCTGGTGGCCCCGGCACTATCGGACCTGGAGAGGTTGGAGGTTCGATTCGCGGAGCTTCTCCTCCGTTCGTCGAATGGCCGATAGACGAGGGAGGAAGCCCCTCGGTCTACGAGGCTCCCCCGGCGACGAAGGTCCCAGGGGCCCCGTGGCCTGGAAAAGGGAAGCGGCTCCTGATCCCCCACCGGGGAGGGACCCCCTCTGGAAGCTCTTCGGCCACCTCTTTGGCAGCCAAATCCTCGGCGGCGAAAACGCCAGCCACTGCGACCCCGGTCCACATCACCCACGCGACTCTTGCACGGGGGCCCATCGTCGGTCGTGACGGGTCTGGTGCCGGGAGGGAGACCCCCTGCTGTCCGCAGGGGAGGTCGACCGGTACGCGAAGAGCCTACAGACCCGAAGGTCCAGGACTATGTCTCGCAAGGGACACTCCGCGAGCACTTCGGGGAGCTTCAATCCCTCCAGATCCAGGTACATTCTCGGACCGGTGGGAGGTTTCCTTCGGCGCTCCCAACTCAAATTTTTCGTATCTCTTGCGCTTGTAGGGGGCCGCCATCACCGGGGGGATTGAAGCGCACTTCAGCTGGGCGCTGCAAGACGCAAAGGGGAAGGCCGCCGCCTACTTGGAGGAGTGGGACGGCACCCTCTGGGAGTTGGCCCGGGTCTGGGCCCAGCTCCACGCCTTCGAGACCATCAACGACCGGCGTCCAGGAGCTCGAGGGCTCCAGCGTCCAGGCCGTGACGGACGCGGGCCGCTCCATGCACTCAACCCTTGAGGGGCTTGGAGTGAGCCTGGGCTCGGGGAGCAGCTCCGAGGCGGCCCCGGCAACTCTCACGGAGGCTGTGCGTTTTCTCAACGCACAAGTCTCCGTGATCCCGGAGGCCGTGGATGCCCGAGCATGGGGCCAGGCGATCCCTGTGGTGGCCGCCGTGGCTGAGGTCGTGGAGCACCTGGGGGTCGGTGCCCGAGCGATCGGGGGAAGAATCCCCCAAATCTTCCCGGAGTTCTTCAAGCCGTCACGGCGAGAAGTGGAGCAGCTCACCGGCGGCTTCTACAACCGGATCGTCCGAGTGCGATTCCCGGCGCCGGCGCCTCCGGGAGCAGATGCAGGTTTCCCGGGAGATTACTCTCGGGTGAAGGTCCCGGAGAAACCCTCCGGGGGTGAGGCCTTTGAGCTTCGGCGGGTGTAATCTGGGGGATGCCCAAGCCACGTTTATTTTGCTAAGTCTCTTCTCCGGGAGCGTTTCCCGGGAGCCGATCCGGTTACGGTGGCGTCCGGAGTGGCACCTGGACAACTTCGATAATCACCGCATTGAGCTATCCCCTCCGCGACCAGGGTCCCGGAGGGTTCCCCCGCTTCGAATACTTCCACCAGCGGGCTACGAATATTGGCCCGAAGACCTGCTCTGGGAGGTCCAACGTCACATACGTGGCTTGTACCGGGACCTGGCCCGGGAGATATCGGAAGGTCTCCGGGATTATTAGGCGTAGGAACTTTCCAGGTTACACTCCGGGTTGTATCGTATCTGATGTAATGATGCCCACCGGAGGGGGAAAATGTCCTCTGGTTAAATGATCCAATAAAGCTCAGTTTGCTTGTACTTTGGATTTCTTTGATAGAGCTAAGTTTTCCCGTGTATTTTGTCTTCTTAGATGGTCCGAAACGGGGTGATTCCCGGGTGCTCCTTATCCCCTCCCCCCCCCCCACAGTGGGCTGAAGGGCATCTCCGCGCGCTGTGTGGGTGACAAAGCTCCCGGGGTAAAGACCCATCATTTAAGTTTTCCCAAGGTTATAAAAAATTTCTGGGAATGATTTTTTCAGAAGCCCCGGCGGGATCCTCCGATCGCTATAAAAATAGGGAGCCAGGGATGGGGTCTCCGGAGAGAGATTGTCCGCGAAAATCCGTAAAATTCCCGTAGATAATTTTTCTAGGAGATAATCCTCTGGTCGCGGTGAAGACGGGGAGCCGGGAATGATGTCCCCAAGAAAAATATCTGAGAATTCCGAAGTTCCTAGAAATTCTCTCCGAGGTTAGAACCTTCCGGTCACCGTGAGAACGGGGAGCCCGGAATGTGATCTCCAAGAAAAAAATCCGAGAGGCCCAATATCTCTGGGAATTTTCCCGGGAGAGAACCCTCCGGTTACCGAGAAAACTGGGAGCCGAGAATGAAATCTTCGGGGAGGAACATCCTAGAAAGTCCAAGGAGAAATTCCTTGGGATAATTTTTCTGGGAGACAACCCTCCAGTCATCGTGAAAACGGGGAGCCGGGAATGAGATCTCCAAGAAAGAAAATCTAAGAATTCCGTCTCACTAAGGAGACAATCGACTCTCGGAGGAGGATGTGCCTGATGACGAGTCTGAGTGTTTGGGTAGGGGACTAGTCTCCCAAATTGACTCGTTACCATGGTCCTTGAGAACCGGGTTGCCTCTTACACCCTCAGTCCACGAGGGGTGATCGTAAGCAGCCCAAGTGGGACTCCCGTTGTAGGGACTTGTTGGGTCGTGATAGCCCACTTCCTCACGGGGAGGGCATCCTCGTTGAGAGGGCATCCTCACGGGGAGGGCATCGCCGTGAGAGACGGTAATGTAAAAACCTGTATTGAGACAGTTGGAAGAAAAAACCAGTTGTATTGATAATGAATCGAAGTACAATGCCTCCCCATGTGAAATCGCGATGGGGAAGGGAACGATGAGTACAATGTCCCCCCTCCCCCTCCGGCGTGATCGCTCAGGTGAAGGGGGCGAGTCCGTAGTCTAGACGTAGAACTTGCGAAGTAAACACACGTTCCACATGTGCTTCAACTCCTGCTCTTGAAGGTTGGAGAGCTTGTAAGCCCCCGCGCCCAGGACCGCCGAGATTCTGTAGGGTCCCTCCCACTTGGGCGAGAGTTTGCCCTGGGCTTGGGGGTTTGTGACGCATTTGAGGACAAGGTCCCTGAGTCGAAAAAGCCCTCTCGTTCACGTGCTGGTTGTATGCGCGCGCCATTTCGCGCTCGTAGATGGCGTGGCGGAGGAGCGCTCGGTCGCGTTCCTCCTCCACGAGGTCGACCTCCAGTCGTTGATTTGCCTCGTTGGCTTGGTACGCCGCGGTCGTAGCTCCGCCTAGGAGCTCGACCGGCAGCGACCAAAAGCCAATCTCCGGGGGGAGGACCGCCTCAGCCCCGTATACCAGGGAGAAGGGAGTTTGTCCCGTCGCCCTGCTCGGAGTCGTGCACATGGAGCAGAGGATGCTACGGAGCTCCTCCACCCACGCACCCCACTTGGAAGCGGTTCGCTCGAGCTGTCGGCGTAACCCTTGTAGGATTACGCCGTTGACCCTTTCAACGGCCCCGTAGCTCTGGGGGTGGGCCACTGAAGCAAAGTGGATGGTGAGCCCCAAGCCTTCACAGAATTCCCAAAAATACGCCGAGTCAAATTGGGTGCCGTTATTGACAGTGATCTCTCGGGGGACGCCAAAATGACACACAATACTTTTACAGAAAAATAGCTGTACTACCCGGGACGTGATGCTGGCCAAAGGTTCGGCCTCTACCCACTTAGTAAAGTAGTCGACCGCGACCACCGCATACTTGTAGTCCCCCGGCGCAGGGGGAAGGGGCCTAGGAGGTCCATCCCCCAGTGCGCGAAGGGCCAAGTGATGGGGATAGTCTAAAGTGCTACCGGGGGGTGGTTCGAACCCTTGGCCATCTTCTGGCAGGCCTCGCACGCGGAGACGAGGTCTCGCGTGTCACGAATCATCATGGGCCAATAAAAGCCCTGGCGAAGGGCCTTGGCTGGGATGACATGCGGGGCTAGATGAGACCCGCAACTTCCCGCGTGGATGTCTTCGAGAAGCCGGAGTCCTTCCAGCCGTGGGAGGCAACAAAGTAGGGCGGAAGCCCCCTGCTTGTAGAGCTACCCATCCAGCAGGAGGTATGCCCGAGCTTTGGCCCGAAGGGGCTTAGCCTCAGTCTCATTAGGAGGGTCCCCCTCCCCCTTGATGAAGGAGATAAGGGGGTCCATCCAAGACGAACTCCGAGTGATCTCGAAGACTTCCGGGACGCGGGGCTCATCGCCCGCGTCCGGGGGGGTCACCGAGGGCTTCGCAATAACCTCCAAGAAAGCCCCTTTGGGGAGTGGTTCCAAGGCGCTGGTTGCCCGGGCTAGGCCGTCAGCCCAATCGTTGTCCCTTCATGGGACGTGCCGGGCTTCTAGGCCATCAAAGTGCTTCTCCAACTTGTGCACTTCCTGCAAGTAGAGGCTCAAGTTCGCGTTATGGCACAAGTAGGACTTATCCATTTGGCAAACTACGAGTTGGGAGTCTCCTTTCACTAGGAGACATCGAATCCTCAGGGAGCGCGCACGGCGCAACCCGACGAGCAAAGCCTCGTATTCGGCGACATTGTTTGTGGCGGGGAACTCGAGCCGCGCTGCATACTCAAGCTCCCTCCCCTCGGGGCTTTGGAGGACTACTCCCGCACCAGCCCCGGCGAGACGCAGGGAACCATCGAACATGAGTGTCCAATGGTCGCTGCGTCGGGGCAGCGCGGGGAGGTCTTCGTGTCGTGGTATTAAGAATACCCCGGCAGGTTTTGAAGACGATCCTAGCGGAGATTACGCAGCGCGGGTTGACCGGGCGACCGGTCCTCCCCCGCCGGACAAACACAAGAAAAGACACGAGGATCTATACAGGTTCGGGTCCAAGTGGGGGCCCTAGTCCTATCGACGCGCTCCCGACCGGAGTCGGCTGGGGAGGCTCTCTCCGGGGGAGAGGCTTCCGGAGCACGTCTGTGAGATTAGCTATTCCAAATAATAATGAGCTGATCCTTTACAACAGAGGGGTACAAGGGCTATTTATAGCCCCAAAAAGAAGCAAAAAGGTCTAAACTACCCCGGAAGCCACCGTCGGATTGAAGGGTAGGACCGTCCTTCTCCCAGTCAAACGTCTTGGATGCTTGACAGGTGGTCGCTGATTCCCGAGGCGTCCCTCGCGTGACCTGCACGTGATAAACAAACAGGGGTTTTACCTTTTAGGAGGGCGATGACGTTCGGGACCCCTTCCGGAGAGCAGGGTCCCGGGGACCCAAAAGGCGGCGCCTGGGGCAGGCACCGGAGGCCACTGTCCCCGGGCTAATGGCGACGCCCGGGACATGCTCGAGGGGCACGGTCCCGGGGGCCAAATGGCGGCGCCCGGGTCATGCCCGGGGGGCACGGTCCCGGGGCCAAATGGCGGCGCCCGGGACATGCCCGGGGGGCACGGTCCCGGGGGCCAAATGGCGGCGCCCGGGACATGCCCGGGGGGCACGGTCCCGGGGGCCAAATGGCAGCGCCCGGGGCAGGCACCGGCGGCCACTGTCCCCGGGCCAATGGCGGCGCCCGGGGCAGGCACCGGCGGCCACTGTCCCCGGGCCAATGGCGGCGCCCGAGACATGCCCAGGGGGCACGGTCCCGGGGGCCAAATGGCGGCGCCCGGGGCAGGCCCAGGGGGCACGGTCCCGGGGGCCAAATGGCGGCTCCCGGGGCAGGCACCGGAGGCCACTGTCCCCGGGCAAATGGCGGCGCCCGGGACATGCCCGGGGGGCACGGTCCCGGGGGCCAAATGGCGGCGCCCGAAACATGCCCCGGAGGCACGGTCCCGGGGGCCAAATGGCGGCGCCCGGGGCAGGCACCGGAGGCCACTGTCCCCGGGCAATCATGAACTTACCTGGACTTGACCGCGTGGAGATTTCCCCCAACAGCAGCCCCCCATGCCCTCCGGGCACGAAGCTTGAGCCCCCGGAGGGAATGGTTACGGTACCGGGAAAATCTCCAGACGAAAACCCCGGACGAAAATCACCGGAGCCCCGGCGACGCTTCGGTTTCTGTGCCGGGCGCTTTATGGCCGCGCCGTTCTCGCAATAAATGCACGTGCGGTTCGAACCGGCGTCTCGATTCCCGCGCACTGTTTGAATTTCAGTGGTCCAGATTGCCCCGAGGGGGCCACGTGGCGCGCATCTAGATCACGGCCAGCCTCTATAAATAGGGCCTTAGGGGGCCCCGGAAGCTCATTCCAAATCTTCAACTCCGGCTTCAGCTCTCCCGGTAGCGCTCTTCCGGTAGCTTCTCCGGTAGCCTTTTCCGGTAGCGAGCGTCCGGGAGTTGTTGACTTAGCCACCTGAAAACTTAGCCACCCAAAAAAGAAAGAACTGACCTAATGGCGCCCAAAGGTCGAGCGAAGACCACGAAGGTGCCCCCGGAGGAAATCCCCGTGGATTTCCTCTGGGCCTCCGAGTTCTCGGCCTCGGACGCGGAGTCCCTGGTCAAGAAGGGCGTCGTTGAAGAGGGGGACATCCGGGTCCCCCTAAAGAAGGACGGAGCCCCCCGCCCCAGGCCCGGAGAGGTCGTGGCCTTCGAGGCCTTCCTCGAGGCGGGGCTCCGGCTCCCGGTGCATCCGATGCTCCGGGAGTTTCTCAAAGAGTACGGGGTGGCTCTCAACCACCTCACCCCGAACGCGCTCGTCCGTATGGGCCTTTTTATATGGCTCTACGAGACAGCGACCGGGCGGGAGCCCACCCTCCGCGCCTTCCGGTATTTCTATGAACCGGCGGCGCGGAGCTCCCACCTGGTGAAGGGAGGACCGAAGGCCCCCTTCGGCTCGGTGATGGTCCAAATGCTGCCCTCCCGGGTGGCGGACTACCCGGCGGCGGCCTCCCGAGACCACTGGGGGGACTGGCTCCGGAGGTGGTTCTACCTCTGGGTCCGGGACGAGGCGGTGGTCTACGCCCCAGAGCCTCCCACCTACAGCCGGTCATCCGCACCGAAGCCGCCGGTGTGGACGGACGAGGAGTTCGAGCTCCTCGGGAAGGTGGTGCTGACGAAGAAGGCCCGCTCGATGCGGGACGCCGCGGAGGAGCTGGCGCTCCTGCGGCTTTCCCCCTTCTCACGCGGGGGAAGGGAGATCGGCATGGGCCCGGAGCAGCGGCCTCCAGTCAAGCCGGTGACACGGCGTAAGTCCCCTGCATTTTTGTACTTGCAGTTTTTTATGAGAAATTGACTAACTTTTTACCTCTTGCAGTGCGCCCGTACCCGGCGGCGAGGGACAAGGCGGAGCACCTCCTGGGGAGGTACTTCACCGACGAACACGAGTGCATCATGCTTCCGGAGAGGAAGCCCCTTCCCACCCCCGGGTCTCATAAGCGGGGGAAGGATGCGGCCGGAGGCTCGGAGCCCAAAAGGCCCCGGGTCCAAAAGACCCCTGCCCCGACGACGACGCCGGTGAGGGCTCGGGACGCGGCTCCCGGAGCCGAACATGCCCGGGCGGCATCCCGGGCAGAGGCGACGCCTCTGCCCCCGGAGGCCCCCGTCGAGGCCCGGGGGAAGGAGGTTGTTACCGGCGGGGCGGGGTCCGATTCCGCGGACTACGCCCCGTCGCCAGTTCGAGTGATGCTTCTCTCGCCTCTCCCGGCGGCATTGGCGCCGGAGAGGCTAGAGGTGAGGTTTTCGGAGGCGGCGCCTCCGTGCCTCTGGCCGGTTGATGAGGAGGGGGGGAGCCCCTCTGTCTTCGAGGTCCCCCCGGAGCAGGAGGCTCCGAGGGCCCTCCGGCCTGGGGCGGGGAAAGGCCCGATGATCCCCCCCCGGGCGGAGGGCCTCGCCCAGTCCTCGTCTTCATCTTCGGAGGAAACTTCGTCGACAAAGACGCCGGCGACGCCGGCCGTGCTCCCGGATTCCGAGGTCCGGGGGCCCTGTCCCGGCCGCGACAGGAGGGCCGGGCAAGATACCTCCCTACTTCCCGCGGGGGAGGTGGCCCGCTACGCGGAGGGCCTGCACAACCGGAAGGTGCAGGCCTTCGTAGCAGGAGGAACGCTCCACGAGCGTTTTGAGGGGCTCGAGTCCCTCGGGGCCCAGGTAACCCGAGCTCCCAACACTTCGGCTTTTTTTTTTTTTTCTGCACGAGATTTTTCTAACTTTATGTATTTTGTAGGTAGCGACTGTTACCTAGGGCCTTGAGCAGCGGGTCACCCGGCTGCTCAAGGAGGCGGAGAGTCGGGCCGCGGCTTGCGTGGAGCAGCGGGAGGCGGCCCTCCAGGAGCGGGACGAAGCTCTTGATGAGCTGTCCCGGGCCCGGGCGCAGGTGCACCTTTCGGAGGGCGCCTACATCCGCCTCCGAGAGGTGGCTAAGGTGAGGGAGAAGGCGCTCCGGGAGCTCGAGAGCTCCAGCGTCCGGGCGCTGTCGGATGCGGGACGCTCCGTACGCTCGGCCTTGGAAAGCCTTGGCGTTAGCCTGGTCTCCGGGAGCGGCCCGGAGGTGCTCCCGGCGACCCTCGCGGAGGCTGTGCGTTTTTTTAACGCACAGGTCTCCGCCATCCCGGAGGCTGCGGACGTCCGGGCACGGGGCCGGGCGATCCCCGTCATCGCGGCCGCCGCGGGGCTCGTTGACTACCGTGGGGTCGGCGCCCGGGCGATCGGGGGGCGCATCCCCCGGAGCTTCCCGGAGGCCTTCGAGCCAACGCGCCGTGAGGTGGAGCTGCTGGCGGAGGGGTTCTACGACCGGATCATCCGGACGAGGTTCCCGACACCGGCGCCTCCGGCCGCGGATGCCCCTGCCCCGGCCGCGGAGGAAGCCCCCCGGGGGGAGGACCCCAATGCTAAAGTATGAGCCTCCCCCGGGTCTTTAGCTAGGACCCCTTTTTATTTTGTTAGACATTTTGATTCCGGTAGCTTCTTAGGAGAAGCCCCGGGCACTTGTACAAAAACATTTTGGAATGAAATATATTTGAAATTTTTCTAGGTCTGCAATGAAATGTTACCAGGGTACCCGGGGGGTTATTCCCGGGCAACGGTCCGGGAGAGGCTCTCCGGGGGACGCCCAAGCGGCTTTGGTTTTGCTGAGTCTTGTCTCCGGGGAGCGCGACGGGGGTACGAGTTTTGGCCCGAAGACGTACTTCGGGACTCTCAGCGTCGAGTCCGGGCGCTGTACCGGGACTTGGCCCGGGAGCTGAGGGAGCGCCTCCGGGAGCTTTAGGCGTAGGGGCCTTAGGCTCGTAGAAAATCCCCCGGGTTAGGACCCGGGTTGTATCATTTCCGAAACCCACCGGAGGGGGAAGATGTCCTCCGGGTTTCCCGATCAATAAAGCACGTTGTTGTTGTTTCCTTTTATTGCGCCTCTTTATTTTCTTCTTGGATGGTCTGGACGACTCATCTTAACAAGGACGAGCTAAGTTTCTTCGTGGGTGACCCGGGGGCCCCCTGTCCCCCCCCCCCCCCGCCCACAGCGGGTCGGAGGAGGCCTCCACGCGCTGTGGGGGTAACAGGGTCCCCGGGGGGAGCATAGCCTGTAGGAGAAATATTTTCTAAGAAAATTGTAAAAACAGGGTTTCCGAGGGAGGGACCTTCCGGGGTGCCCGGGGGCACCGGGAGAGGTTCATCCGGCCGCCGGGAGAGCGGGGAACCGGGAACAAGGCGCGGAAGGGGCTCATGAAAAGCCAATAAGACCTCCGGAGGGGAGCTTCCCGGGAGACTTCATCCGGTCGCCGTGAGCGGGGAACCGGGAATAATGTCTCCGGGGGAAAATATATGAGAAATCCATATCTTCGTAAAGCAATTGTCCGGTCGCCGTGAGAACGGGGAGCCGGGAATAAAGTCTCCGAAAGATAATCATCCGGTCGCCGTGAGAACAGGGGGCCGGGAATAAGGTCGACTCCCGGAGGAGGAAGATATGTCCAATCAAGCCGCAGGGGGCTGATCTTCCGGTCGCCGTGAGAACAGGGAGCCGGGAATAACGTCGACTCCCGGAGGAGGAAGATAGATCCAATCAAGCCGCAAGGGGCTGATCTTCCGGTCGCCGTGAGAACGGGGAGCCGGGAATAACGTCAACTCCCGGAGGAGGAAGATAAATCCAATCAAGCCGCAAGGGGCTGATCTTCCGGTCGCCGTGAGAACGGGGAGCCGGGAATAACGTTGACTCCCGGAGGAGGAAGATAAATCCAATCAAGCCGCAAGGGGCTGATCTTTCGATCGCCGTGAGAACGGGGAGCCGGGAATAACGTCGACTCCCGGAGGAGGAAGATAATCCAGAAAGCCATTAGACGTCCCGCTGAGGAGAGCATCTACTCCCGGAGGAGGAAGTGCCCGAAGACGAGACTTGAGTGTTTGGGCAGGGGACTAGTCTCCCAAAGTGACTCGTTACCACGGCCACTGGGGACCGGGTTGCCGCTTACACCCTCAGTCCACGAGGGCTGTTCGTAAGCCGCCCTTTAGGAGGGACTTGCTGGGGCAGGGCCCACTTCCTCACGGAGAGGGGATCCTCGCGGGGAGGGCTTCCTCACGGGGAGGGCATCCTCGCGGGGAGGGCGTCCTCGCGGGGAGGGCATCACCACTAGGGGCGGTAAACAAAAACAACCTGCAGTGAGACAGTTGAAGAACAAAGGCTATGCATTTATTAACAAAATATACAAAGCCCCCCCTGCGAAGCCGCGAAGGGGAAAAAGGGAAGCTACAGTGTCCCTCCTCCCCCTCCGGGGGAGGGGATAGGCCCGTAAGGCTAGACGTAGAACTTGCGAAGTAAACGCAAGTTCCAGGTGTGCTTCAGCTCCTGCTCTTGAAGGTTGGAGAGCTTGTAGGCCCCCGAGCCTAGGACAGCGGAGATCCTGTAGGGGCCCTCCCACTTGGGGGAGAGTTTTCCCTGGGCTTGGGGGTCCGTGACGCTCTTGAGGACAAGGTCCCCAAGACGAAAAGCTCTTTCGCGCACGCGCTAGTTGTATGCGCGCGACATTTCGCGCTCGTAGATGGCGTGGCGGAGGAGCGCTCGGTCGCGTTCCTCCTCCACGAGGTCGATTTCCAGCCGCCGGTTGTCTTCGTTGGCCCGGTAGGCTGCGGTCGTGGCTCCGTTCAGGAGCTCGACCCGCAGCGACCGGAAGCCGATCTCCGGGGGGAGGACTGCCTCCGCCCCGTAGACTAGGGAGAAGGGAGCACGCCCTGTGGCCCGGGACGGGGTCGTGCGCATCGAGCAGAGGATGCTAGGGAGCTCCTCTTCCCACGCGCCCCGCTTGGAAACGGTTTGTTCGAGTCTCCGGCGTAACCCCTGTAGTATTACGCCATTGACCCTCTCGACGGCCCCGTTGCTTTGAGGATGGGCCACTGAGGCGAAGTGGATGACGATCCCCAGGCCTTCGCAGAATTCCAGGAAATAAGCCGAGTCGAATTGGGTCCCGTTGTCCACGGTGATTTCCCGGGGGACACCAAAACGACAAACGACGTTTTTCCAGAAAAACCGCTGAACGGCCCTGGAGGTGATGCTAGCCAAGGGCTCCGCCTCAACCCACTTTGTAAAGTAGTCGACCGCGACTACCGCATACTTGTATCCTCCGGGCGCTGGGAGGAAGGGCCCTAAGAGGTCCATCCCCCAGCGCACGAAGGGCCAAGTGATGGGGATAGTCCGCAGCGCTACATGGGGGAGATTCGAGCCCTTGGCCATCTTCTGGCATGCTTCGCACGCGGAGACAAGGTCTTGCGCATCGCGCATGACCGTAGGCTAGTAGAAGCCCTGCCGAAGGGCCTTGGCGGCGATGGCACGTGGGGCTAGGTGAGAACCACAGCTCCCCGCGTGAATGTCTTCCAGGAGTTGAAGTCCCTCCGACCGGGGGAGGCAGCGCAGGAGGGCTGAAGCCCCCCGCTTGTAGAGCCTTCCCTCCAGCAGGAGATATGCCCGGGCTTTGGCCCGGAGGCGCTTAGCCTCGGTCTCGTGGGGAGGGTCCCCCTCTCCCTTGATGAATGAGATGAGGGGGTCCATCCAAGATGAAGGCCGGACGATCTCGGCGACCTCCGGGACCGGAGGCTCGGGGCCTGCATCCGGGGAGGCCACCGAGGGCTTCATGATGATTTGCAAGAAGGCCCCCCGGGGGAGCATTTCCCGGGCGCTTGCTGCCCGTGCCAAGGCATCGGCCCGGTCATTCTCCCTCCCCGGGATATGCCGGGCCTCAAGGCCGTCAAAGTGTTTCTCCATCTTCCGTACTTCCTGCAAGTAAAGACTTAAATTTGCGTCATGGCACAGGTAAGACTTGTCCATTTGGCAGACAACGAGCTGAGAGTCTCCCTTCACTAGTAGGCGCCGGATCCCCAGGGAGCGCGCGAGGCGCATCCCGAGGAGCAGAGCCTCGTATTCGGCGACGTTGTTGCTTGCGGGGAATTTGAGCCGCGCGGCGTACTCGAGCTCCTTCCCCTCGGGGCTCCGGAGGACTACCCCCGCGCCAGCCCCAGCGAGACATAGCGACCCATCAAACAGCAGGGTCCAATGGTCACTGCGTGGGGGCGGCACAGGGAGATCTTCGTCCCCGGACCCAGAGGCGGGAGTCCATTCTGCGACGAAGTCGGCGAGGACCTGCGACTTGATTGCGGAGCGGCCGGTAAGGGACAGGGAGAAGGGGGCGAGCTCGGCCCCCCACTTCCCAATCCGGCCAGTGGCTTCTTTATTCCGCAGTACCTCCTCCAGGGGAAGGGACGACGGGACGGTGATGGGGTGCCCCAGGAAGTAGTGCCGGAGCTTCCGGGACGCCATGAGGAGAGCGTAGCAAATCTTCTCCATCTCCGTGTACCGAGTCTTGGCCCCATGGAGGGCTTCACTGACGTAGTACACGGGGCGTTGCTGCCCCCCTTGCTCCTTCACCAAAACCGCGCTGACGGTGACGGGGGTCGCGCCGAGGTAGAGGAGCAAGGGCTCTTCCGGAGACGGACTCACGAGCATTGGAGGGCTCGAGAGGTACTTCTTGAGGTCGTTGAAGGCTTCCTGGGCCTCGGGGGTCCAGCGGAACCCCTTGAGCCCTCGGAGGATCTTGAAGAACTGGAGGCCCCGCTCCCCCGAACGGGAGACGAAGCGACTGAGCGCGGCCAGGCGGCCGGAGAGCCGCTGGACATCTTTGACGGAGCGCGGTGGGGGCATGTCTAGGAAGGCCCGGATCTTCTCGGGGTTTGCCTCAATGCCCCGCTGGGACACGAGGAAACCCAGGAGCTTCCCCCCGCGCACCCCGAAGGCGCACTTCTCCGGGTTGAGCTTGAGCCCGAACGCGCGGAGGTTGCAGAAGGTCTCTGCGAGGTCGTCGATGTGGGAGGCTGCACGGGGACTCTTGACGACCGCGTCGTCTACGTAAACTTCGACGTTGCGGCCGACTTGATCTTTGAAGACCAGCGTCATCAGGCGCTGGAATGTGGCTCCCGCATTCTTGAGCCCGAAGGGCATGTGGCGGTAGCAGAAGGTTCCGAAGGGAGTTATGAAACTCGTCTTTTCCTCGTCCCCCTCCGCCATCCGGACTTGATGGTATCCCGAGTAGGCGTCTAGGAAGCTCATCAGCTGGCACCCCGCGGTGGAGTCGACGAGCTGGTCGATCCGCGGGAGCGGGAAGTTGTCTTTGGGGCAGGCGCGGTTAAGGTCGGTGAAGTCCACGCACATGCGCCACTTGCCACTTGATTTCTTGACGAGGACGGGGTTTGCGAGCCACTCGGGGTGCAACACTTCCCGGATGAACCCCGCCTCTCGGAGCCGGGCTATCTCCGTCTTGATGGCTTCTTGACGTTCGAGGGAGAGCTTCCTCAACTTCTGCTTGATAGGGGGGTGACCGGGGGTTACCGCGAGCTTGTGTTCAATAACCTCCCGGGCGACGCCCCGCATGTCCGAAGGCTTCCACGTAAAAACATCGGAGTTTTCGCGCAGAAAGGCTGCGAGTTGCGCTGCATGGTCTTGGGGGAGCTCTGCCCCGATTTGGACAGTTTCATCCTCGCTGCCTGGGGACAGCGGGACCTTCCAGAGGCCCCCTTCCGGACGCGGCTTGAGAAGGGGCCTCCCATGGGACGGCGCAGCGATGCCTATGTCCGGGGGGGGAGCCTCCCCCCCGGGCGCCTTGATAAGGTTGACGCTTCCTATTGTTGCAGTAGCTCGCTCGTATAGAGCACGGGCCATGTCTTGATCCCCCCGGACGTTGATCACGCCATGCGGCCCGGGGATCTTCATGCACAGGTAGTTTTGGTGGGTGGCAGCCCCCAGCCGCTTGATCGTAGTCCTCCCCATAATCACATTGTAGGAGGAGGGGAGGGCCACTACGTCGAAGCGGACCAGCTCGGTCCGGTAGTTCTCCGGGGTGCCGAAGGTGATCGGGAGATCTACCTTGCCCACGGGGTGGATCGCCTTCCCCGGGACAAACCCTTGTAGAGGCCCTGCCGCTGGTTACAGGAGCTTTTCATCCACCTGCATTTCCTTGAAGGTTTTGAGGAACAGGACGTCGGCGGAGCTTCCGCCGTCCACGAGGATGCGGGCCAAGTGGCAGTTGTAGATTGTCGCGGAGACAATGAGCGCGTCGTCGTGGGGGAAGCGAACCCCTCGCGCGTCTTCCGCCGTAAAGGTGAGGGGCACGTCCGACCACTTGGGCGGCACGGACGCGTGTAGCACCCCCACTACCTTAACTTCTCGCGCGTACTCCTTGCGCTGGCGCTTGGAATCCCGCCCGGAGGCGGACCCCCCTACGATGACGTTGATGCGGCGCTGAGAAGTTTGAAAGGGGAGAGCATCTGAAGGCTCCCCCTCCTGCACCTGCTGCCCCCCCGCGGGAGCGGGAAGGGCCGGAACAGCTGGCCGAGGGGGCAAGGAGGCCGGAATCCCCCCCCCCCTGCCCGCGCTGGTCGAGGAACGCCGCGAAGTGCTGCAGCAGCTGGTGGCAATCTCGGGTGGCGTGGGTACTGGACCCGTGGAAGCTGCACCACGGTCCTTCCCGGCTTCTCCCCGTGGGGCCTTCGCGGCCGCGCGAAGACTGTTCTCCCCCATGGCCTCTCGGCTTGGGAAAGGGGCGGTTGCCCTTCTGGGGGTCGCGCGAGCCGCCTCCACCCTCGAGGACAAAAGTGTCCCGAGGCCGTGGTTCGCTACGGCCCCCCTGCCTGGGGCGCCTGGGGGGATCCCGGGCCCCCCGCTCGGCGGGGGAAGGAGCCCCCTGGGTCTTCTTCCAGATGTCGTCTTCCTCCGCGCGAGCGTACTTTTCGAGTACGTTGAAGAGCTCGTCGGCGGAGGAGGGGCAGCTTCGAGAGAGTCTTCGGTGGAGTTCCCCCGGGAGGATCCCACTTTTGCAGGCTTCGATCACTGTGGAGTCCGGGACGTGGGCCACTTTGCTTTTTACTTGGGCAAAGCGCCTGAAGAAGCTTCTGATGGTCTCCCCAGTTCTCTGGCGCAGTGTGTATAGCTGTGAAGAATCCAGGGGACGTACGTAATTTCCCTGAAAGTTGCGCAGAACTCCCGCTTCAGCTGCGAGAAAGACTTGATGGAGCCCGCCTTCAGATTGTAAAACCAGGAGCGGGCAATGCCGGTGAGGTAGAGGGGGAAGACGTTGCATTGGACGCTCTCGTCCCCCCCCGCCGCGGAGATGGCTGTGGAGTAGATTTGCACGAACTCGTAAGGGTCCACCTCGCCATTATAATGTTTGATGTGCGGGGGACGGTAGGGCCGCGGCCATCGGATGCTGCGGAGTCTTCGACACAGAGGTTGGTTCGCCCCCTGCACTTCCCGGGGGGAGCCCCAGTCACTGTCTTCTTTAACGGGGGACGCCCCCTCGTTATCCGAGTCAGGTAGCGGCCCAAGAGGGCCGCCAGAGTGGTGGTGACGACGCTTCTCTTCCGGGCCGGGACTGATTTCCCGGACGTCCGGGCTTCCCTCCGGGGAGGATGGTTCTTCGGCTGGTCTCTTCCCCCGACCGGTGCGAGAGCGAGGCTCCCTGCTACAACGACCGGGGGGAAGTTCTTCCTCGCGGCTGGGAGAATGCATTCGCTCGACCTCCCCCCGGGAGAAGCGGACCTGCTTCGCCGGGGGAGGGAGCTCCTGCACTGTAGCAGCCGGCCCGGAAGCTACCGGGGCCTGCTGGGGGGAGCCCCCTGCGATGGCCCCCGGGACCGGAAAGGGGGGAGCCCCTGCGCCATCCGGAACCGGGGAGGGGGCGCCCGGGGCGACGCTTGGATCCGAAGAGGGGGCCCCTGCGGCAACGACTGGGACCGGAAAGGGGGAAGCCCCTGGGACATCCGGAACCAGTGGGGGGTGAGCCTCCTCGGCGACGTCCGGGGTTGGGGAGCCAATGCGGGGGGAAATTCGCTGAGGCAGGGGAGCTGCTCTGTCGACCGGCCCCGGTGCGGTAAACGCAACGCGAGGGGCGGGACTGGCTCCCGGCGTAGGAATAACCCCCGGCATGAAATGACCCCCCAGCCCCGGAAGCGGGCCGGGGACGGGGTACCCCCCTGGTGCCACGAAGGGCCCGGGCATGAAAAAGCCTCCCGGCACCGGGACAGGCCCGGGTGCCGAGAAGTGTCCGGAAGTATATCCCGCGGGGGGAGGGAACCCCCCGGCGGGATCATACGGGGTAGACAGCCCCCCGGAGACCGGAGGGGCCGCCGGGTATCCCACAAACGGGGGCATGATCCTCAGATATGCATGCGACGAAAATGTGGGGGCCGGGGGCCGCGCCAACACACTGAGGAGCTCGTCCATAGAGCGCTGGGCGCGGAGCTGGCCCTCCACGAGAGCCTCCAGCAAGGCATCCCGGGGAGCCGGGGGAGCCGTTGGGGGGAAGCTCGTCCCGGCCGAGGTCCCCGCGGCCGCCGGGAGCGACCCGGAGGTGGAGGCACCTAGATTGAGAGGAAAGGTGGGAGGCGGTACCTGGGAATGGTCGCCTCCGGACGGAAGCGCCGGAACAGCAGTGTCCCGGACGGGCGGCGCCAGGTCACCGGGACCGGCGTCACCGGGAAGGGCGCGGGCCCTTGTTCTCGGAGGAGCCATGGCGATTCGTCACGGGTCCCCACGGACGGCGCCAACTGTCGTGGTATTAAGAATACCCCGGCAGGTTTTGAAGACGATTCTAGCGGAGATTACGCAGCGCGGGTTGACCGGGCGACCGGTCCTCCCCCGCCGGACAAACACAAGAAAAGACACGAGGATTTATACAGGTTCGGGTCCCAGTGGGGGCCCGAGTCCTGTCGACGTGCTCCCGACCGGAGTCGGCTGGGGAGGCTCTCTCCAGGGGAGAGGCTTCCGGAGCACGTCTGTGAGATTAGCTATTCCAAATAATAATGAGCTGATCCTTTACAACAGAGGGGTACAAGGGCTATTTATAGCCCCAAAAAGAAGCAAAAAGGTCTAAACTACCCCGGAAGCCACCGTCGGATTGAAGGGTAGGACCGTCCTTCTCCCAGTCAAACGTCTTGGATGCTTGACAGGTGGTCGCTGATTCCCGAGGCGTCCCTCGCGTGACCTGCACGTGATAAACAAACAGGGGTTTTACCTTTTAGGAGGGCGATGACGTTCGGGACCCCTTCCGGAGAGCAGGGTCCCGGGGACCCAAAAGGCGGCGCCCGGGGCAGGCACCGGAGGCCACTGTCCCCGGGCCAATGGCTGCGCCCGGGACATGCTCGAGGGGCACGATCCCGGGGGCCAAATGGCGGCGCCCGGGTCATGCCCGGGGGGCACGGTCCCGGGGGCCAAATGGCGGCGCCCGGGACATGCCCGGGGGGCACGGTCCCGGGGGCCAAATGGCGGCGCCCGGGACATGCCCGGGGGGCACGGTCCCGGGGGCCAAATGGCGGCGCCCGGGGTAGGCCCGGGGGGCACGGTCCCGGGGGCCAAATGGCGGTGCCTGGGGCAGGCACCGGAGGCCACTGTCCCCGGGCAAATGGCGGCGCCCGGGACATGCCCGGGGGGCACGGTCCCGGGGGCCAAATGGCGGCGCCCGGGCCACGCCCAGGGGGCACGGTCCCGGGGGCCAAATGGCGGCGCCCGGAACATGCCTCGGAGGCACGGTCCCGGGGGCCAAATGGCGGCGCCCGGGGCAGGCACCGGAGGCCACTGTGCCCGGGCAATCATGAACTTACCTGGACTTGACCGCGTGGAGATTTCCCCCAACACTTCGTCCTTGGGCCTGGAAGCAGGTGTCCACTTCACCACGAAGTCAGCGAGGACCTGTGAGTTGATGGTGGACCGCCCCATGAGGGCAAGAGAAAAGGGGGCGAGCTTGGCCCCCCACTTCCCAATCCGGCCTGTGGCTTCTTTGTTTCAAAGCACCTCCCCCAAGGGGAGGGATGACGGGACGGTGATGGGGTGCCCCAGGAAGTAATGACGAAGCTTCCGGGACACCATCAGGAGGGCGTAGCATATCTTCTCAATCGCCGTGTACCGAGTTTTAGCCCCTTGCAGGGCTTGACTCAGGTAGTATACTGGACGCTGTTGCCCGTCTTGCCCCTTTACTAATACCGCGCTTACAGCGACCGGGGTCATGGCAAGGTAGAGGAGCAAGGGCTCTTCCGGAGATGGACTCACGAGCATTGCGGGGCTCGTGAGGTACTTCTTCAAGTCGTCAAAAGCCTCCTGGGCCTCGGGGGTCCACCGGAACCCCTCGATCCCCCGGAGGATTTTGAAGAATTGGAGGCCGCGTTCCCCCGACTGCGAGACAAAACGACTCAGCGCGGCTAAGCGGCCGGTGAGTCGTTGAACGTCCTTAACCGAGTGCGGCGAGGACATGTCCAGGAACACCCGGATCTTCTCGGGGTTTGCCTCTATGCCCCGCTGGGACACAAGGAAGCCCAGGAGCTTCCCCCCGCGCACGCTGAAGGCGCATTTCTCCTGGTTGAGCTTCAACCCATACACGCAGAGGTTGTGGAAGGTCTTCGCCAAATCGTCGACGTGAGTAGTCACACGAGAACTTTTAACGACCGCGTCGTCGACGTAGACTTCGACGTTGCAACCGATTTAGTCCTTGAAGACCAGTGTCATGAGCCGCTGGAAGGTTGCTCCAGCATTCTTCAGCCTGAAGGGCATGTGGACATAGCAGAAGGTTCCGAGGGGAATTATGAAACTCATCTTTTCCTTGTCCCCTTCCTCCATCCGGACTTGGTGATAGCCCGAGTATGCGTCCAAGAAGCTCATCAACTCGCACCCCATGGTCGAGTCGACCAACTGGTCAATTCGCGGGAGCGGGAAGTTGTCCTTGGGGCAGGCGCGGTTATGGTCGGTGAAGTCCACGCACATCCGCCACTTGCCGTTCGACTTTTTCACGAGGACGGGGTTCGCAAGCCACTCGGGGTGCAAGACCTCCCGAATGAACCCCGCCTCTCGGAGTCAGGCAATCTCTACCTCGATCGCCTCTTGGCATTCAAGGGAGAGTTTCCTCAGCTTCTACTTGATCGGGGGGGGGGGGGGGGGGTGACATGGGGGTCACCGCGAGCTTGTGCTCGATGACATCCTGGGCGATGCCTCGCATGTCGGAGGGCTTCCACGCGAAAACATCTGATTTCTTGCGCAGGAAGGCCGCGAGTTGCTCCGCGTGCTCTTCATGGAGATCCGCCCCGATCCTAACGATTTTGTCCCCGTCGTTCGGGGACAGTGGGATCTTTCGGAGGCCCCCCTCTGGGCGTGATGTGGGACCCTCATTTGAGGAATCCGGTGGCAACCGCCCAGGTGGGTTGCACTCAGAGAAGGTACATTGCAGCTCACAATAACAAGATGCATTATATAAAAATGCGAGTAATTAAAAACGAGTGCTGATCACAACGACCAACATTACAATAACTTAGCGCCAAAATGACGCATTTAGATGTTGATACAAATTAAGGAGTTTTCGACACAAAGGTCGGCACAAAATAAAACAACAATAATAAACAAAAGGACTTCATCAGTCTTTTTCTTCTGCAGCAGCGGTGTTGCACGGGCCTTTTCCACATCTGAGTCCACCTTGGTGCATAACCCTCTAGCAAGCTGGGTCTTCAGTTTCTTCTTCTTGTTCCACACTGGGTTCAAGACCGTAAGATTCAGGGTCAACAAATCCTTGTTCTAAATTTGTTTGTAAAAGCAAGGGTGAGCACATTGTCCACATGGTGCTCAACAAGTCCCAAATAAGAATGCAAATATACGTAGATGAGGGGGAATTTCTCAAGGATGGCTCTTTGGCTTTTTGCATACATATAGAATAGATTTTCGCACTTAGTTGAAGAAAAGACCTCTATTTTCGAAAGTGGTGCTTTTAAAATCCTAAGCTAGGTTTTCAGAAAATGTTGTGTGTGGCGGTCTTTCATGAGTCACCACTTTATTCAGATTTTGTGAAAAACTTTCCAAAAGCTACTTGTGCTGCATCGACGTGAATAGAATCCACAACGCGCAGACTTCATAACCTGGGAGCTCAGAGTATCCGACACTTTTTAAACTTTGCAAAGGTGTACCACCTTAATCCACCGATCATTCGGCTTTCAAGTCGGTACCTCTCCATGCGACTTTCACGCATGTGACAAGGCCGAGATGACACAACAGTTTACAGTCCTAGCATTATCAATTTCCCTGCCCGGTAAATAGACAGTTAAGTCTCAAGTACCGTTGTGGGTCCTCCCCATTGCCTTACTTCCTAGCCTGGGTCTATGTTCTCGCAAGACACATAGCCTCTCTTGATTACAGTCGCGCACGACTTAATCTGGCATAGGGCGTCTTCCTTCTTTCCACCTTTTCCTCTCATAATTTTTCTGAACTCACATCACTCATGGCCTTCTGTGGCCCACCAGTTCTCGCAAGAAATTGGATCGACAACCATTGCAGTGAAAAGCTAATACTAAAGAAAGCTACTAAGTTGCACCCGTCCCATTCCGGGCAAGTGGTTGGTACGTTTTTCATGCCGCATAGAAGCACAACACAAGGTTCTAGTCCTTATGAATCTCTAGTGAGGAGTCTTTCACATTCCCAGTGCGCACACAGCACCATCCAATCAAACCATCCTCACTATCGATTCCAATCACATTTTCTTTCACAAAAAGGGTTTTGAATGTGCTTTTCTCATATGTGACCATTAAGCATTTAAGATATAATCTTGAGCATAGCATAGCCTAAGCATGATATTCTAGGGTGACAAGGGTGCATGGATATTCAATGTCAAAAGGGGCTTTGTAGTTATTTAGGTCATATCTAATCATTTCATTGAAACATAGCTCTTATTTGAATCTAAGGCATGCACATACTTGAAAACAGTTAACATACTTCATTTCAAAATATTAGACTAGACATGATCAAGGGTTTGAGACTTGCCTTGCAGTGATGGGTCTAGCTGCTCAGATGAATCCTCGAAGATCTCCTCTGTTCCTTCAACGTCTGGTTCCACGGCGGATACAAACAACACATACACACTATATAAGAATACAAGCACTAGAAAATAATACGTAAATACATCATGCATGCAGGGGTAAGGGTTTGGACAAGGTCACTTGACATTGATCGACGAGATGGGCTCAAAAGGACTTGAATGTCGAAGGGCTGACATTCGGCTCATGGCTTGACATATCCCTAAATTGGTTCTAGGTCTGTTTTCTGGAGATGTGACAGTAGAAAATATTGTAGAACATGGCACAAAAGATTCAGTGGATAAAGTGGCATTTCAATTGCTCAAATGTAACAGGTCTGAATCATCCAATGCCACTGGTGGACATGCACTGACATAGTGCTAGACATGGCCAGAAAATAGGGCATTGCATAACTTTTGACTCAGGACTCCAATTGGTGTAAAACTTTGTCTGGGGTTTAGGCCTTGATTACAGCTACAAAACTCTCAACAGGCTCAAGGGCAGAAAGTGGCCGGAAGGTGGCCAAATCCGGTGAGCAAACACGGTGGCCTGAACTACCGGACAGTAATCTTGGCATGATCATACCTTTTGATCTAGGCCGATTCAGGGTTCGAGCCAGTGGAGTAAATTGCTCAAGGGGTTGAGGCCTAGCTAGATGACAAGGTTTCATTGGCTGGTTTGGCCGAAAAATGAACTCCGGCGATCGGGGCCGAAGACGAAGGCACCTATTTGGGCGTTTTCGTTCCACGGCGTTTGAACTCAATTCCACTCTCGGGAAGCATCTAGGGGTCATCAAGAAGCTACTGGTGTACTCAATTTTGCCAGAGAATGGCTGGAGAAGCACGGCGGCGTTCTCCGGCGAACTGCCGAGGCTTGAACTTGGGGATTCGACGCTCGGGGCACAATTGGCGATTCCAAACTTGCAGGCTTGTTCCTCCTAGCTCACTGATCATTATTATCTACTGGCACGAGGATCAATTTGGCTTGAATCACTCGGCATTAGGGGAACAGGGGATTATGGCTTTTCCGGTGATTGCCGGCGTTGAGGCTCGCCGGGGGTCAATTAATGGCTATGACACATACAGGGGGATAAGGGGATCATACTGGTGGTGTCGGTTTGGAGGGGGAAGCTGCGGGCGAAGCGAGCGCCGTGAGCTTCAGAAGTAGCTCGCCGGGGAAGAAGGTCTTCGCGGCGGCGCTGAGGAACTGGGTTGTTCTCTGGTGGTGGAGGCTAAGGCATACAACTACGGGGTGGTGTGTGAAGAGATGCTGGGCAAGGGGGGCTTTATATAGCCGCGAGGTTGAGCTCTCGGGAGTTGCAGCAATCGCCGGGAAGATACTCCCGGGCGCTGGAGCGGTCAGCGAGGCACATCGGGACACGGCGGGGCTCTGCCAGAGACAGAGGATCGCGCGAAATCGGGGCTTCGTCAGGATGACGGGATAGCGAGCTTCGGCATGGCAACCAAGTGGTAGTAAAGTCCTGACAATGGCAGGCACGCGCGCGAACGGTGAAGCCACGGTCTCCGGTCATTGCCACGGTGGCGTTTCCTTGGCGCGACGCGAGCACGTGCGGTACACGCTGGTTTCAACTGTTGGTGGCGGCGAATCTGGCTGGCGGTGAAAGCTACGGTGGTTCACGGCGAACGGCAGCAGCAACCGCGGTCGAATGTCCAATGGTCGCAGTCGTGCACGCGGCCTCCTGGTCGTGGTCGAAGAAAAGAAGCCAGGGACTAAACCGTGAGGCAAAAGGACTGATTTGTGAGGGTTTGGACTGAAATGCGAAGGTTCTTCTCGGTGTTTTGGACTTGATTACAAATTTGGAAATCTAAGGGGCTGATTTGCATTCTGATTTTGCAGATGAGTGGTTCCAAAATACTTGGACTCATCCAACAAGAAAATGGTAAGATCCGACAAGATCTGAGGGTTTTGACAAAAATCGAAAACAGGGTAAGATAGGGTAATTAGGGTTTGACATTTTGCCGGGGCTGAAACTAGGGTTTCGGTTGAGATTCTTGAGTTCCTCCAGAAGGGAAAAACTTTTAGAAAAATGAAAGAAGGATAATCACTTGATCAGATTTGAATTTGGAGATGATCTGGGACTTTTAGCCTTTTTGGGCTTTTTGAAAATTCTGAAAGGACTAAACTGAAACACTTTTGGACTGAAATGTGAAAATGATCTGGGAGTTGAAATTTAGCTGCCAACTTTTTAGGTTAAGGTAGTGGCATACCTAAGATCAAGATAGGGTTGAGACATCAGGGATTCCAAAGAAGATATGCTGACTCGTAAGCAGAAAAGATAGCCAAAAACTAGGATGTTACACGTGTCTTGGGAAGGGGCCTCTCAGAAGGTATCACGGTGGCGTCTGACTCTGAGGGGGATGCCTCCCCCCCAGGGTTTTGATGAGGTTGACGCTCCCTATCATTGCGGCGGCGCATTCGTATAGAGCGCGGGCCAAATCATGGTTTCCCCGGGCAGTAATCACGCCATGAGGCCCGAGGATCTTCAGGCAGAGGTAGTTCTGGTGGATCGCGGCCCCCAAGCGGTTGATTGTGGTCCTCCCCATGATCGCGTTGTAGGCAGAGGGGAGGTCTACCACATCAAACCAGACCATCTCTGTCCGGTAGTTTTCAGGGGTGCCGAATGTCATGGGGAGATCCACCTTCCCTACGTGGTGGATGGCCTTTCCCAGGATGAACCCTTGCAAGGGCCCTGCTGCGGGTTGCAAGAGCTTCTCGTCTACCTGCATCTCCCTGAACGCCTTTAAGTAGAGGACGTCGGTGGAGCTCCCACCATCCACGAGGATGCGGGTCAGATGACAGTTGTAGATGGTGGCAGAGACGATGAGCGTGTCGTCAGGGGGCAAGTGAACCCCACGCGCGTCTTCTACCGTGAAGGTGAGGGGGATGTCGGAGCACTTAGGTGGCCAGGACCTATGCAGCACCCCCACCACCTTTACTTCGCGCGCGTACTCCTTGCGCTGACACTTAGAGTCCCGCCCAGAAGCGGACCCCCCTGTGATGATGTTGACACGCCTTTAGGAGGCTTGGAAGTGGAAAGTTTCTGATGGCTCCCCCTCCTGCGTTCGTCCCTGCTGTCCCCCCGCGGGAGTAGGAAGCTCCCTGGGGAGGATCCCGCTCTTGCACGCCTCAATGACTGTGGAGTCAGGGACGTGAGCCACTTTGCTCTTGACTTGAGCAAAGCGCTTGAAGAAGCTACGGATGGTCTCCCCCATCCTCTGCCGGACGGTATAAAGCTGCGCGGACTCCAGGGGACGCACATAGTTCCCCTGGAAGTTCGCGCAGAACTCGCGCTTGAGCTGCCTGAAGGACTTGATGGAGCCGGCCTTCAAGTTGTAGAACCACAAGCGGGTGATCCCGGTCAGGTAGAGGGGGAAGACATTGCATTGCACCATCTCGTCCCCCGCAACCGCCGAGATGGCTGTGGAATATACCTGCACAAATTCATAGGGGTCAGCCTCACCGTTGTACTGTTCGATGTGCGGCGGGCGATAAGGCCGCGGCCATTGAATGCTCCGTAGTCTGTCGCACAGCGGCTGGTTAGCCCCCTCCACTTCTCGGGGAGAGTCCCGGTTGCTGTCTCCTTTGACAGGGGACGCGCGCTCGTTGTCGGAGTCGGGAAGGGGCCCAAGTGGTCCACCGGCATAGCGGTAACGGCGCTTTTCTTCTGGGTTGGTGGAGCTGACTTCCAAGACTTGCGAGCGTTCCCCCGGAGAGGTTGGTTCTTCGTCGGGTCTCTTCCCCCGGCCGGAGCGGGAGCGAATCTCTCCGTGTCCGCGACCCGGGGGAAGTTCCTCCCCGGACTTAGTTTCACGGATTCGCTCAACCTCCTCCCGGGCGAAGCGAACTTGTTCCGCCGGAGGTGCCCTCGGGGCGGCCCCGGGGGAGGAGGGAGTTCGTGCGTTGTAGCTACCGGCCCGGGCACTACTGTGGCCGGTGAGGGGGAGACCCCTGTGGCGACGTCTGGAACCGAAAAGGGGGAAACCCCTGTATTATCCAGAACCGAAGAGCGGGTAACCCCCGTGGTGATGTCCGGAACAGGGGTGCCGTTGCAGGGGGAGGCTCGTTGCGATGTGGGAGCTACTCTATCAACCGCCCCTGGTGCGGTAAACGCAACCTGCGGGGCGGGACTGGCTCCCAACGCATGGAAAACCCCCGGCATGTAGTGGGCCCCTGGCTCCGGGAATGGGCCCAGAACAGGGTGTCCCCCCGGTACAGCGAAGGCCCCGGACATAAGGTAACCCCCCGGCATCGGGAAGGCTCCCGCCGCCGGGAAAGCTCCGAACGGATGGCCCGCTTGGGGAGGGTACCCTCCGGCGGGGTCGTACGGAGTGGCCGGGCTTCCGGGGACCAGAGGAGCCATCCGGTGACCCATAAATGGGGGCATAGTGTAACATCCCAGTTTTTGGCTATCTTTTCTGCTTGCGAGTTAGCATATCTTCTTTGGAATCCCTGATGTCTCAACCCTATCTTGATCTTAGGTATGCCACTACCTTAAACTAAAAAGTTGGCAGCTAAACTTCATCTCCCAGATCATTTCCACATTTCAGTCCAAAAGTGTTTCAGTTTAGTTCTTTTCAGAATTTTCAAAAAGCCCAAAAAGGCTAAAAGTCCCAGATCATCTCCTAATTCAAATCTAATCAAGTGATTATCTTTCTTTCATTTTTCTAAACATTTTTCCCTTCTGGAAGAACTCAAAAATCTCAACTGAAACCCTAGTTTCAGCCCCGGCAAAATGTCAAACCATAATTACCCTATTTTACCCTGTTTTTTATTTTTGTCGAAACCCTCAGATCTTGTCGGATCTTACCATTTTTCCTGCTGGATGAGTCCAAGTATTTTGGTAACACTCATCTGCAAAGTAAAATTCAAATCAGCCCTCTAGATCTTCAGATTTGCAAATAGGCCCAAGTTCCCGAACCAAAATCCTAGCAGTTTAGTCCAAACCTTCGCAAATCAGTCCAAAACCGTGCAAACAAGCCCCTGGCCCTTTCTTCGACCACGACCAGATCCGCGCGCACGACCACGACCTGAGGACATTCGACCGCAGCTGTTGCCGTTGCCGCGAACCACCGTAGCCTTCACCGCCGGCCAGATTCGACGCCGCCAACGGTCGAAACCAGCGTGTACCGCATGTGCTCGCGTCGCGCCAAGGAGCGCCACCGTGGCGATGACCGGAGACCGTGGCTTCACCGTTCGCGCGCGTGCCTGACATTGTCAGGACTTTACTGCCACATGGTTGCCATGCCGAAGCTCGCTATCCCGTCGTCCTGACGAAGTCCCGATTTCGCGCGATGCTTCGTCTCTGGCAGAGCTCCCGCCGTGTCCCGATGTGCCTCACTGACTGCTCCAGCGCCAGAGAGCATCTTCCCGACGATTGCTGCCGCTCCCGAGGACTCAACCCTGCGGCTATATAAAGCCCCCTCGCCCAGCATCTCTTCACACCACCCCGCAGGTGTATGCTTTAGCTTCTACCACCAGAGAGCAACCAAGCCCCTCAGCGCCGCCGTGAAGACCTTCTTCCCCGGCGAGCCACTTCTGAAGCTCACGGCGCGAGCTTCACCCGCAGCTTCTCACTCCAAACTGACACCACCAGTAAGCTCCCCTCATCCCCCGGTATGTGTCATAGCATTTAATTGATCCCCGACGAACCTCAACGCCGGCAATCACTGGAAAAGCCATAATCCCCTGTTCCCCTAATGCCGAGTGATTCAAGCCAAATTGATCCTCGTGCCAGTAGAGAATAGTGATCAGTAAGCTAGGAGGAGTAATACTGCAAGTTTAGAATCGTCAATTTTGCCCCGAGCGCCGAATCCCCAAGTTCGAGCCTCGACAGTTCACCGGAGAACGCCGCCGTGCTTCTCCAGCCATTCTCTGGCAAAATTGAGTACACCAGTAGCTTCGTGATGACCCCTAGATGCTTCCCGAGCGTGGAATTGAGTTCAAACGCCCTGGAACGAAAACGCCCAAATCGGTGCCTTCGTCTTCGGCCCCGATCGCCGGACTTCATTTTTCGGCCAAACCAGTCGATGAAACCTTGTCATCGAGCTAGGCCTCAACCCCCTGAGTAATTTACTCCACTGGCTTGAACCCTGAATCGGCCTAGATCAAAAGTTATGATCATGCCAAGATTACTGTCCAGTAGTTCAGGCCACCGTGTTTGCTCACCGGATTTGGCCACCCTCCGGCCACTTTCGGCCCTTTGAGCCTGTTGAGAGTTTGGTATCTGTTATCAAGGCCTAAACCCCAGACAAAGTTGTGCATCAATTGGTGCCCTAGGTCAAAAGTTATGCAATGCCCTAGTTTCTGGCTATGTCTACCACTATGTCAATGCATGTCCACCAGTGGCATTAGATGATTTAGACCTGTTACATTTGAGCAATTGAAATGCCACTTTGTCCACTAAGCCTTTTGAACCATGTTCTACAATATTCCTGTCGCGCCCCGAGACTGGGACAACGACTACTCCTGTAGAGACCTAGCTCGCTGCAGCTAGTCTCAACCACAACCCTTTGACTTCCCAGGATGAGTCAAACACAGGAGTATATTACATTGCAACAGAGTACTTACAAAATATTAAGCAGTGTGGCCTGCTGGCCTTAATATTACATAAAGAGGATTACAATGCCTGCAAGGCATTCAGGGTTTAACAAAATATTTAACTACACAGCAGAAGATAGGTGACCCTCCCACAAAAGAAGTTGACGGCAGAACAACACACTTCAGGGTTCTGGCGGAACTGATTCTCCTCCTTCTGGATCCACGTAGTACTCCGTGCCATCATCTTGATCAAGGTAGGCTCCATCTATTGAGTTGAATGTTGCAAGGGTGAGCACTTACGTACTCAGCAAGTCTTAGGTAAGAGTAGATACATATAGTAGTGATGATATGAACCTAGACTAGTCAAGAATTATGGATATTTGTAAAATAATCTTTTTCTTTCATACCTCATCTCATGGCAGCACTTTTTATAATATAACATCATCATTCATGTTCACTAGATTATAGCACTACTGTGACACGTCGACACACGACAGCCCACGGTAGCACTCCTTATCATGACAACACATGTCATTTGGGTAATCTTGATTTAAACATATTTTATTTAGAAAATAGTACTTGTGTCACACCCCGTGGATTTAATCCACCGCAGCAGACTCCTATAAAACCCGGGAGCTCGGAGTATTCGAATACATTTTTAACTCTGCAGAGAGGTACCAATTTACCCGCAAGATATTCCACTTTCAAACCTTTCCTATCATAACAAAATGATTGGACCCCTGACTCACTTCATACTGTGAGCGGCAAGGTGGAAATAACAAGAACTTTTGTTATGTATCACTTACAATTCACCCCCGACCCTGTGGCTCTCAGCGAGGCACAGTTGTGGCAGGTTGTATCCAAACCTCCACCCCATTGCTTATTCCCATTACTGGGTCAGCGTGCTTGATCACCTTCAGTGATATGTGTGGGAGCCGCGCTCCGTGTTTATCGTGCATCACTACACATCTCATGCAGGGGTTTCATGTGCGATCCACATAATTACTTGTTCAGGCCTGTCCCATACCAGGCTTACGGTTAGCACGTTGTTCATGCCACTAGACGCACAACACAAGGTTCTAGTCCTTATATGCCAATGACCAGACCATCCACAACCCTGCACCTTCAGTGCCTGCATTCCTTTGCAGTCTAGCACCTCCAGTGCTACAGCCATCCATACCATTTTTCTGGTCACGGCTAGGGGTTTTATTTCATGAATATAAGTATATAAATACATATAATAGTTCATGGCTCAAAACTTGTTTATTTCACATTTCACCGATAACCAGTCTAGTACTGCCAATTCATAAATCAACCATTCTCAATCTTTCACATGCAATATTGCCTATATTCAAGGTTATATTATAGCAACATTTAAAATATAGGTTCAAGATGACCAAGGATGTGACTTGCCTTCCGCGTCGTAAAATACAGCAGTCGACGTCGGATCCACAGTGAAGTCCTCAAACTCGGGCTCTTGATCTGCTCTCAAATCAAACAAACAACCAATAATCATAATCTTTTCAATACATTATTATACTATATGCAATGATGCAAAGATGAAGTCTTGATGATTCTGAAATGATTGGGTTAAGAGGCTGATTAGGGTTAAGTTAAGGAAACCAATGTTAAGATTAGTTGTCAAAGGTTTACAAGGTTCCAAATGTCTCAAAATATCAAAATGATGTCAAGGTTGCGACTGGTTCGCTCAAAAACAGCGAACGTCTTTAGATCGACATTCGGTTCAAAGCATCGACATAGGGTCGATGAATGATAGAGGGGTTATTTTAACTTGTGGTAGTAGAATAAAATGTAGATCACAACTCTACAAATTTAGTGGACAAAGTGATTTTCAAATTACACAACCAGAAGTGGGTAAACAAGGTCAATGCCACTGGCTGACAAGCTCTGGCATAGAGCTGACAATGTCAAAAACTAGGGCTTAGCATAACTTTTGATCTGGAGCTCCAAATGATGCACCACTTTGTCTGGGAGGTAGGCATTGATAACAGGAATAAATCATTCAATAGGATCTAGGGCTGAAAATGGCTGGAAAGCAAGAAATTTGATGATGAACAGAGATGAACTGGCTGCACTGGAGCAGTTCTGGACACAAACTTGGCATGGCTATAACTTCCAATCTAGGCCGATCTAGGTGTCGAGCTAGAAGACAAAAATACTCAGGAGGCTAAGGCACATCTAAATGACAAAGTTTCGAGGGCTGAAATGGCCGGGAACACTTTTCCGGTGAACTGTGCCGGAGAAGAACACTGCTATTTGGGGGTTTTTGCTACAGGCCGAGAGAACTTAATTCTTTGCTTGGAGAGCATCTAGGAGGTATAGGGAAGCTTCTGGTAACATCAAATTGACTGGAGGATCACCGGAGAAGCCTGGCGACGATCGCCGGTTTTCTGGTAGAGCTTGAATTTGGGAAAAGCTTCGAATGATGTTTAATTAGGGATTCTAAGCTTACAGGCTTGCTTGAAATAACCCACTGATCAATTTGCTTCACAGGCTCGAGGGTTAATTCAAATTGATTTGGCCTGCATTGCCGGAACAGGGCAATCTTCGATTTTCAGCCAATTCCGGTGATCGCCGGCGTTAGGGGTCATCGGGGAGCAATTAAATAGTACAGTACAATCAGGAGGATGAGAGGTACTCACTGTTAGCTTCAATTTGGCAGGAGATGCAGTGAAGTGAGCTGGCACCGTGAGCCTCCTCGACGGCTCGCCGGAGAAGAAAACGAAAACAGCAAATTCTGGAACTTGGCTGGTTTCTGGTGAAGTATGAGGGAATTGCTGAGCACAGTGGGGTTTAAATAGACCAGGCGAAGCTTGCAAGGAGGAGACAACGAAGTAATTGGCAGCCGGTGACTTGACTGGTTGCGTGCTGGAGCAACAGCGGCGAAGACACAGCGAAGAACGGTGATGCGACGGCGACAAGTCTTCAGCTGATCACAATGTCGCTTCATCGGGACCTGGCGAAGTTGTAGCAAGCGGTGGTGACAACACTGGCGCGGCAAAGCGACGTGGCGAGGAGTTGCTGACAAAAAGCCGTTGATCGCGCGCGGGAGCAGCGGCCTTGCCACGGCACTAGCTGGAGTGGGGACACGTGCGCACCGGCATGCATGGTCACGAGCGCGGGCGAAGCCTCACCGGCGATGAGCAATCACGGCGCACAAGCACGGCAGTTCCTGGTCGTGCGCACAGTAGCTAGCCTGGTCGAAATTGGGCTGATTTGCAATATTTGATTTTCACAATTGGACCAATCTGTAATTCTGGAGATTTGGAAGGTTAGAGTTGAATTTGATTTCACTAATCTGGTAGATTATATTCAACAGGTTAATTGGCAATGATAATTGATAAAATATGATACGTTTGAATAGTTTTTGATACAAACTGAAAATAGGGTAATTTAGGATAATTGAAATCTGAATTTCATTCGGTTTTGAATTCTGGTACTTAGGATGAGATTTTGGAATTTGAACAGAAGAGAAACTTGTGACAAATAGCATTTTGAGAAGATTTGCCGAAGAAATTCTGAATTTGGAGTTAATCTGGAGATTTTAGCCTTTTTGGATTTTCAAATAACAGATAAGGACTATTTTGCGATAATTCTTGGACTGATTTGTGAAAAGAGTCTAGATGGTGAAATATGGCTGTTAACTTTTTATATTAAGGTATTGACATACCCATGATCATATTCCAGGAATAATCTGGTCTGAACTTGGTCAAGATTCGGATTAAATCTGTATTTCTGAAACTTAGGGTATTTAAGTAATAGAAGGTATTTCTGTTTTCGAAAACAGAAGGAGCTGATAAATCTGAGAGTTAGGGATAGAATTGGATCTAGGTTCTGAAGGCTTTTAAGTTCAAAGAAACTGATAGATCATATCTGAACAATCTGATCTTCATTTGAGGTCACAGGATAGATTTTGGAGATTTCAGGGCTTGAGATAGAAACTGATCTGGCTATTACTACAGATACATGCATGCATGCTATTTATGAAAAAGGAAATTTTCACCCCTAACTCAGGGCGTTACAATTCCCTACTGTCACATCTCCAGAAAACAAACCTAGAACCAATTTAGGGCTATGTCAAGCCATGAGCCGAATGTCAGCCCTTCGACATTCAAGTCCTTTTGAGCCCATCTCTTCGATCAATATCAAGTGACCTTGTCCAAACCCTTTCCCTGCATGCATGATATATTTGCGTATTATTTTCTAGTACTTGTATGCTTATATAGTGTGTATGTGTTGTGTGTATCCGCCGTGGAACCAGACGTTGGAGGAACAGAAGAGATCTTCGAGGATTCATCTGAGCAGCTAGACCCATCACTGCAAGGCAAGTCTCAAACCCTTGATCATGTCTAGCCTAATATTTTGAAATGAAGTATGTTAACTGTTTTCAAGTATGTGCATGCCTTAGATTCAAATAAGTGCTATGTTTCAATTAAATGATTAGATATGACCTAAATAAATGTAAAGCCCCTTTTGACATTGAATATCCATGCACCCTTGTCACCCTAGAATATCATGCTTAGGCTATGCTATGCTCAAGATTATATGTTAAATGTTGAATGGTCACATATGAGAAAATCATATTCAAAACCCCTTTTTGTGAAAGAAAATGTGATTGGAATCGATAGTGAGGATGGTTTGATTGGATGGTGCTGTGTGCGCACTGGGAATGTGAAAGACTCCTCACTAGAGATTCATAAGGACTAGAACCTTGTGTTGTACTTCTATGCGGCATGAAAAATGTACCAACCACTTGCCCGGTTATGGGACGGGCGCAACTTAGTATCTTTCCTTAGTATTAGCTTTTCCCTGCAATGGTTGTCGATCCAGTTTCTTGCGAGAACTGATGGGCCGCAGAAGGCCATGAGTGATGTGAGTTCAGAAAAAATCATGAGAGGAAAAGGTGGAAAGAAGGAAGACGCCCTATGCCAGATTAAGTCGTGCGCGACTGTAATCAAGAGAGGCTATGTGTCTTGCGAGAACATAGACCCAGGCTAGGAAGTAAGGCAGTGGGGAGGACCCACAACGGTACTTGAGACTTAACTGTCTATTTATCGGGCAGGGAATAGTTAATGCTAGGACTGTAAACTGTTGTGTCATCTCGGCCTTGTCACATATGTAAGAGTCGCATGGAGAGGTACCGACTTGAAAGCCGAATGATCGGTGGATTAAGGTGGTACACCTTTGCAAAGTTTAAAAAGTATCGGATACTCTGAGCTCCCAGGTTATGGAGTCTGCGCGCTGTGGATTCTATTCATGTCGATGCAGTACAAGTAGCTTTTGGAAAGTTTTCACAAAAATCTGAATAAAGTGGTGACTCATGGAAGACCGCCACGCACAACATTTTCTTAGAATTTAGCTTAGGGTTTTAAAAGCACCGCTTTCGAAAGTAAAGATCTTTTCTTGAAAACCAAGTGCGAAAATCTATCCTATATACATATATAAAGCCAAAGAGCTATTCTTTGAGAAATTTCCCCCTCATCTATATGTACATGCATTCTTACTTGGGACTTGTTGAGCACCATGTGGACAATGTGCTCACCCTTGCTTTTACAAACAAATTTAGAAGAAGGATTCGTCGACCCTGAATCTTACGGTCTTGAACACAATGTGGAACAAGAAGAAGAAACTGAAGACCCAGCTTGTTAGAGGGTTATGCACCAAGGTGGAGTCCGATGTGGAGCAGGCCCGTACAACACCACTACTGCAGAAGAAGAAGACTGATGAAGTCCTTTTGTTTGTTATTGTTGTTTTATTTTGTGCCCACCTTTGTGTCGAAAACTCCTTAATTTGTATCAACATATAAATGCGTCATTTTGGCGCTAAGTTATTGTAATGTTGGTCCTTGTGATCAGCACTCGTTTTTAATTACTCGCATTTTTATATAATGCATCTTGTTGTTGTGAGCTGCAATGTACCTTTTCTGAGTGCAACCCACCTGGGCGGTTGCCACCAGATTCCTCAAATGAGTGTCCCACACATAGGCCCCAGAAATGGGTACGGCGGGTAAGTGGGGGCCGGTGGCCGCGGCAAGACACGGAGCAACTCCTCCATAGACCGCTGGGCGCGGAGCTGGTCCTCCACTAAGGCCATGAGCAAGGCGTCCCGGGGGGCCGGTGAAGCCGTCGGGAGGAGACTAGTCTCGGCCAAGGCGACCGCGGTCAACGGGACTGACCCGGAGGTCGAACCACTGAAATTGACATGGAAGGTGGGAGGCGATACCTGGGTTTGGCCGCCTCAGGGCGAAAGCGCCGGGACGGTCGTGTCCCGGACGGGCGGCGCAGGGTCACATGGAAGGGCGCGGGCCCTTGTTCTTGGCGGAGCCATGGCGTCTCGTCACGATTCCCCACGGACGGTATTACGGATACCTCGGCAGGTTTTGTGGATGGTCCTAGCGAAGAAAATATGACGCGGGCTGACCGGGTGACCGGTCCTCCCCTGTCGGGCAAACACAACAAGTGACACAGAGATTTATACAGGTTCGGGTCTCAGTGGAGAGCCTAGTCCTGTCGGCGTGCTCCCAACCGGAGTTGGCTTGGGGAGCTCTCTCGGGGGAGAGATGGCTCTGGAGCACACCAGTGAGATTGTCTATTCCAAGTAATAATGAAAGATCCTCCTTTACATGAGGTGTACAAGGGCTTATATAGCCCCAAAACAAGCAAAAAGACTAAACTATCCCTCCTGCCACCATTGGATCGAGGGGTAGCAACGTCCTTCTTCCGGCCAGGGCCCTCGAATGCTAGACAGGTGTACATTGATTCCTGAGGCGCTTCTCGCGTGACCTTCACATTACCCGGGACCAGAGACCCCTGTCTCTGGATGGACGGCAACACCCGGGACAAGCCACCGGGGGCCTTGTCCCCGGGCAAATGGCGACGCCCGGGACAAGCCACTGGGGGGCCTTGTCTCCGGGCAAAAGGCGGCGCCCGGGACAACCCACCGGGGGACCTTGTCCCCGGGCAATTGGCGGTGCCCGGGACAAGCCACCGGGGGGCCTTGTCCTCGGGCAAATTGAACAGCCTCTTACCTGGACTTAGTCTCGTGGAGATTTCCCCCAACACATAGTTTTTGGGAAGCCATTAAGAGGGCATAGAGTAGTTTTTGGACCTCAGGGTAACGCTCATTTAGTCTGTTTAGTACTTCGCTTACATAATACACTGGTCATTGCACTCGTTCCCATTCTGCGACTAGTACTGCATTGACCGCGCAAGGGGTTGCGGCTAAGTAAATGAGCAACAGTTATTCCATTTGTGGGGAAACTAACACTGGAGCACTCGATAAATATTCTTTGACCTCCTGTAAGGCTTTTTTAGATTCATCCGACCGCTGGAAACAATGTTCATATGTAGTACCTTAAAGAAGGGTAAACCACGTTCGCCTAACCGCGATATGAAATGACTCAATGCCGCCATTCGGCTAGTTAGGCTTTGAACATCCTTTGTTGTCTAAAGGGATCTCATTTGCTCAATGGCCCATATTTTATCGAGATTAACCTCAATGCCTCATGAACAAACAAGGAAAACCTAAAGGTTTACCAGAAGAAACTTCAAAAGAACACTTTTCAGGAATCAACTTGATTCCATGTGTATTCAAATTGCAGAAAGTCTCGGTGAGATCATTCACATGATTAGAGCTCTTTAATCTCTTTACAGCCAGATCAACTACGTAGGCTTCTAAATTATGCAATTGAGATAAAAAGAACTTCTGCATCAAGTGCTGGTACGTGGAACCAGCGTTCTTAATCCCAAATGGCATTCTAACGTAGTAGTAGGTGCCAAAGAGTGTGATGAAGGCAGTTTTCTCTTCATCTATTTCTGCCATGCTAATTTGAAGGTTGCCTGAGTAAGCATCCAGAAAACTCATTAGTTCACAACCCGCTGTTGAATCGACCAACTGATCGATGCGAGAAAGGGTAAAATCATCTTTCGGGCAGGCATTGTTAAGAGTAGTGCAATCGACGCACATGCACCACTTACCATTGGACTTAAGGACCATGACTGGGTTTGCGAGCCATTTGGGATGGTTAACCTCGTAGATAAAACCAGCTTCCTATAGTTTGGCTAACTACGAATGAATGACTTCTCTACTGTCAGGAGCAAAGCGTCTGAGCATTTGCTTTATTGGTTGTTGTCCAAGCTGAATTGCTAGCCTGTGCTCGATCACTTCCCTCGGGACTCCGGGCATATCGTATTGTTTCCACACAAACACATCTGCGTTAACTCAGAGGAAAGTAATGAGCGCGAGTTCCCATTTGTAATCCAATGCTGACCCAATCTAAACAGTCTTAGACGAGTCATCTAGGAACAAGGGAAGTTGCTTTAGTTTTTCGTCTGGTCACGGAGTTGCCTTGACCGCATTAGGCTCTTTGGTCGCCAACTTTACATCTCATAGGGGGAGTTGATCGACCAATTCCAAAGAAATGCGATCACAAGTGAGAGCCATATTTTGACTGCCTCTGACCATGATGATGCCTCTTGGTCCTGGTATTTTGACGCATTGATAAGCGTAGTGTGTCACCGCCATGAACTTGGTGAGTGAAAGCCTGCCAAAGATGGAGTTGTAAGCTGAATCAAAATTAATTACATTGAAAGTAATTAACTCTGTTCGAAAATTCTCAGGTCCCCTGAGTGCTACAAGTAACACTATTAGCCCGAAGGGCACCATCGAGGAACCAGGGATTTTTCCAAAGAATGGGTGAGCCACTGGTTTAATCTTTGAGTGAGGTATCTGCATGTCGTCAAGAGCTTTGACGAATAATAGGCCGAGTGAACTTCCTCCATCGACCAATAGTCGTCCCACTTTAGCATTGCTAATAATGGGGGAAATTACCAAAGAAAGCCATCGTGGTTGCGACCCTTTGGGGCAAGCTTCCCAGCTAAAGGTCAGGGAGGTCTCTGACCAACGGGGAAATTGAAGCTTGTAAGATCAAGGATGCCGACTAGAGGGGGGATGATTAGGAGGCTTTTAAATTTTCTTCCCCACTAAGCAATTTCAACAAGATAGTTGTTTAAGATAGATTATACAATGAGGCTTAAAACAATTTAATCAACTAGTTGCATTCAACCATATAAGTTATTCAACAAATCATGCAACAAAAGTAAATATAGCACTTGTGTTAAGATGAATGTAACGCAAATGATAAATACGCAATTGACACAATATTTTTACCGAGGTCTCGGAGACTAGCCCGGTCTCCCCTACTCCTCGTTGAAACGCTCACTTGGAGCCTCGCTTCTGTATCCACGAAGGATATCTCACTAGGGTTGCTCTTTCTCCACACCGGATAGGCGAGCACCACACCTTTCACAATCTTTTTCCATCCTCTCCGACAAACTTCAATTGGAGAGATCTTGGCTCTCCTCCGGCACCATCTAGGTAAAAGCGATCGCCAAGAGTAACAAGCCGGATGCGCTTTCACTTGAACCAACCATGTGCTAGAAGCTCAATGATGCAAATGAGATGCTCAACACTCTAGCACTAGCAATCTAATGGAGATGAAGTGCACTAAACACTCACACAATCTCCCTCAAGCTCTCTCTAAAATCTACTCAAGATTTGGGCTCAATTCTAGCCTCTAAATGCAATAACACATATGCAACTCAATTGTCTAGGTTTTCAGCTGAAGAATGAACTCTTTGAGGACCCACAAATGAAGTTGAAAACGAAGTATTTATAGCCTCAAAGAAATACTAGCCGGTTGCAACAAACTGAACCAGATTTGCACAGGCTGGACATTGTCCGGCCACTTCAGACAGTGTCTGGTCAATTCAACGAAAATAGCTGTTGCAATGTGTCAGTTACCGTTGGGCGATTTTCTTGTAAAGGCCGGACATTATCCGGCCACCTCACACAATGTTCGGCCATCATAGTACAGATGAACCGGACAGATGCATTTGTCTTTGGTTCATTTCAATGCTCAAAAAATTTGTACAGGCCGGACATTGTCCGGCCATATCGGACAATGTCCGGCCTTCTCGGACATATAGCCCCAGATGGATGCAACCGTCTTTGGTTTCATTTTGCGAAAGGCTGGAAAAATTTGTACAAGCCGGACAATGTCCGCCCAAGCCCGGACAATGTCCGGCCACTGCACACTGACAGTAAAATAAGCATAACTTTCGATCCAGAGATCTGATTGAGGTGATTTTTGTCTTGTTGGAAAGATAACTCAAAGATCTACAATTTTGTCAGCAGGAGCAAGACCTAAAAAGGTCTAGAAACTTCTAGAAAACTCATAAACTTTCCTGCTACCAAAATGACCAACACAAAAATCATCTCAAATGCAATTTAGGGTATTTGCACATACGGATTTGTTGTTTTCTCACGGATATCTCAGCTGACACTCAGCGACGACCATGACCAATGTGATTTTGGAAACTAAAACTACAGGTCGAATATCAGATCGCAAGCAAGTGGTCGAGAGAGTTTGGTCGAGCGTATGCAAGCGAGCCGAAGACTGATATGACCAGCTCAAACTCCTACGATCACGCCCAAACCCTAAACGGAAGGCCGCCAAACCAGCGACACGACCACGACCACGTATCAAGCACAGATACGATCAGAATGTGCAAATACAATCACGACGAGCTCTTTAAAAATAAAATAGTTCAAATAGCTGGCAATCACGACTAAGTGCAGTTTTCAAAACATTTACTCTAATGCACATGAACTACACTTAGACTCACTAGCAATGCAAGACACTAGTGCAAGATGATATGAATGCATCTGCACTTCCGCACTAGATAGATTCAAGCTACTAGTTTTCGACCCCTCTTAATAGTACGGTCAAACTAGTGAAAAGCAACCAATCAACCCAGTCTGTCTCCAAACACCGAGACCAGTAAAATCCTAAGAAACAATCCTAAATCTTGGATTTTACCTTAGGTAGAGTTCGACCTCGTGAAGCTCAACCGCTCGACGCTCGTCATCGCAAAACTCGATCTCGTTAAGCTTGACCACGCAAAGCTCGATAGCTCGATGCCTGTCTTCGCAAAGCTCATCCTCGCTAAACTTGACCTTGCTCGGGATGTCTCATATCATTTTCATCCTCTTCACGCCCTTGCTTGCTTTTACCCTGCAATCAAATTGAGACTAGAATACGTACGCTCAATGCACAACATTAGTCTCATATATAAGTTGTCATTAATCACCTCCAGAGAAACTACTCCACACAGGAGTTAGCTCAACGGTTTCTCTTTCAAATGACATGACAAACTATATTCAACGAGCAGCAAATGAGTATAAGATAAAATACAATCATATAGATCGTAGATGATAAACACAAACGCACATGATCTATACTACTCATATCATGATAACAATCAACCTAGATGACCAAAGTGATGAGCTCCCCCTCAACATGTGCATCGATATAAAATCCACAACTGGAGTCAGCAGTCTCAAGATTTAAGATATTACATTTTGATCGATCAATCAGCACAAGCTTGATGCAACCACCGAGCTCATCCTCTACATATGCATCAATATAAAACTCGCAACCGAGGAAACATCCAATTCAGGGTTTACTACTAATCAATTCAATTCACCTGTGCTAAATCAGGATTTATCTAAGTTGTCATTTGATCAACAAATCTGACATTCTCTAGATTAACTTTGATCATCATGGATTTATCCAAACCGTCATTAATCAGCAAAACCTGGATACTTAGATCTACCTAGATCCAACAAAGCTCTCCAAGGGGAGCTTCAACATTATAATCTCCCAGAAAATAGCTTTAAACTGACGCTTAGAATAATAATAAGATGAAGAATCACCAAAATAACGTTAATATGATTACTAGGTACCTGGTATGGCATTACCTCCTCTCCATCGGTGTCTTTGGTCCCTCGTGATTGCCCTTGTTCTGGTATAGTCAGCATAGGTGCAGTGCCTTGATAGAAATCTTCCATGCGCTTCAACCAAGTGCAACAATTCTTGAGGTCGTGTCCAGAAGCGTTGTGTAATGGACACCATTTTTTGTTTCCCTGCGGGTTAGTCTGTTTTGCCGTGCAGTCGCCAGTTTGACTACCGGAAGGAGGTTTATTAAATTTGAATGGAACTTTTTTACCTTTCTCCTGTGGTTGCTTGTCCAAAACTGTGACATCACAAAATCGGCCTGCTCCATTCTTCTTGGGCTTCTTGGATTTGTTACCTGTAGAGGATTCAGACTTGTTCAGATCATCTTTCTTTTCAGTTTTTAGTCCAGGTTGAGGAGGCAGGTTGCCTTTATCCACCATTCTATTCCATTCTATAGCCTCAGCTGCGTCGGAATATCGATCAGCCATGTCGAAAAGATCTGACACTGATCATGGGGGATGGATACTCAAATCCTGTGTGAACCTCTGGTATCGAACACCATGCTTAAAGGATCTAATAACCGAAGTATCAGAGATGTTAGGAATGGTATTCCTCACTCCTACTAATCTTTTGACAAACTGCCGAAGAGTCTCAGTCAAAGTTTGGTGCAAACAATGAAGATCATCTTCTTTGCCAGGCTTCTCATAGCAGTTTTGGAAGTTGTTGAGTATAGCATCACACAACATCTCCCACTTGTAGATCGATCCTTCTGGTTGGTTGAACAACCTGGTCCGTGCTGCATCCGTGAGGACTGTTGGCAAATAATCCATAACCCGTTCGTTTCCTCCGGCCGCTTGGATGGCAATAACATAGATATGGAGAAATTTGGTTGGATTTTGAGTCCCATCGAATCTCTCAATTGTACCAGGCTTAAACTTATCAAGCCAAATCACATTTTGTAGCCCAGGAGAAAAAGCTTTACAACCCACGTATGTACTGCGTGATCGTCGATCATCATGACTATCATCATAGTCGTGGAAGGAATCAGCTTGAGGAAGCGCATGACGTGGCCCCAAAAAATGAGTTCACTAGTACGCGATTGTGGTCGCAAGAAGTGCCAATTTGTCTGGTTTTGTCATGTCGGGTATGTGCGGGGTTACGTCTCTTGTGGCTTTGATAGGAACCGTCTTGTCCTTTGGTCGTTGAACGCGATGATGCTATTGGAGTAATGCTCAAGGCTGTTGCAATCTAGGCCTTCATGCCTAACCCTAATTTTGATGATTAATGAAAACAGAGTGTTTAGGACTAACTGTGCTATTGAGTTTATTTGATACAGAGTTGCGTTGGGAAGATATGCACAGAATACAAGATGAACCCGACATAAAATAAAAGCACAAGTCGCAAGGAGCAGGAACGAGACGCAAATTATGAAGATGCAAAAGACCTAAGGTATTATGAGTTTTTACCGATCTCGGCGTTTGAAGATGATCGGTTAGGGAAATTATTTTTTAGTTTTAACCATACTATAAAGAGGGGTGGAGAAAGTCCTCTCTTTATCTCCAACACAAACCAAGAAACCTAGGTCATTGCATTGCATCATTTTGAGTTGGATTTGATTTGAACTTAATTTGAAAATCTGGTATTTCAGTTCAGTTTTTGACAGTAGAAGCGTTTTTCTATTTTCTAGAAAGATCTAGGCAGATCTGGCTTTTGATTCTGTTGAAAAAAATGTAGCCCTTGAAATTATCTTTCAAATGAGCTATTAAACACCTCTTTTAAATTTCTGGATTTAAAGTTATCTCTGTTTTTATTCAAGCTGACTGTCAGTTTGCTGAACTGACTGTCAGTTTGAATGTCAGTTTGTTTAAACTGACAATTGTCCAGAGAGGGTGTATTTTGTGCCCAAAATTTTTGTACTAAACTGACTGTCAGTTGGGGTTTCGACCACAGTGCTTTTAACTGAGTTTCTTTTTGTTTCTGGTCGAGTTTGTGGTCGAACTGACTGTCAGTTTGCATAACTGACTGTCAGCTGCGGGTTTCAGCTTTCCATAAACGACCACGAACGGCTAGCAAAGTTTTATCCGTAAATTTTGTCGGCTGTTGTGCACTGAACTGAGTGTCAGTTAGGCAAACTGACTGTCAGTTTGGGTTGCTGATTTTCAGCCCTAGCTCCAACGGTTCATTAGATTCTTGAGGCTATAAAAAGGGGCTTTGGGCATGAATTTTATACAACAAGCAGTAGCATTTCTTATACACTCTTGAGCTTTAGTTTTCTACTTAAAATCTTGATCTTTTGATCAACTCGAGTGTCTTCCGATCCACCGAGAGTTTCAGTTCTTTTGCATTTGCATTCGCTTAGCTTCTCGGTGCCTGTTTGGAGGTCTAGAGAAGACCTCGCTGCCTGTTACTCTTGGTGAGCGCCCTCACCTAGACGGTTCGGAGGCATGGCCGTTGACCTCTCCAGAATGGAGATTGTCGGAGAGGCTCGGCAAGCTTGTACAAGGCATCGGTGCTCGCCTTTTCGGAGTGGACAAGGAGCAACCACTAGTGATAATATCCTTTGTGGATATTGAGGCAAAACTCAAGTGATTTGAGTGCTTCAACGAGGATTAGTGGAGACTGGGCGAGTCTCCGATACCTCGGTAAAAATCATGGTGTTTGTTCTCTATCTTCTCTCTTTAAATATATTAAATTTCTTTTGGTTCTTCTTGGTATAAAAAACTTGTTTTTATTTGAAGTTTTTAAAGCCTCCTATTCACCCCCCCTCTAGTCGGCATCCTTGATCCAACACGTGGTATCAGGGCTTGGTCTCTCGATTCATTAGGCTTTACCGCCTAGAGAGAGGATGTCGTCAAGTGGAGATTTTCTTCTTGGTCATACCGGTCATGCGCCTATCTTTGATGGGACAAACTATCCTTATTGGAAAGTGCGCATGTAGGTATTCCTAGAAGCTATGGGGCTTGATGTATGGGATATTGTTAAACTCGGTTTTACTCCTCCGGTTGATCCGGCAAGTCAGTCTGAGGACGATAGGAGAAAACTGCATTTAAACACCCGTGGGAAAAATGCACTCTTTGCCGGTTTATCCTTGAATGAGTTCAACCGTGTGAGCAATCTCACGACTGCTCATAAGGTTTGGACTACCCTCGAAGAAATTTACGAGGGCACAACAAAGGTTAAAGAGGCAAAGTTGCTAATGGTGAGGCAAAAATATGAGACATTCACCATGTCATCAACTGAGTCCGTAGATTCCATGTTTACTCGGTTGAATAACATTGTGAATGAACTCAAGGGTCTTGGTGTTGTTTTCACTGATATTGAAATTGTGAGAAAGATGCTTAGGGCTTTACCTTAAAGCTTCGACACTCTTGTGACGGTTCTCACAAACTCCGATTTATCGACCACAACACCGACCGATCTTTATGGGAACCTCATCATCCATGAGATGCACAAGAAGGAGAAGAAAGAAGCAGCTGAACCCTCAGAGACAAAGAAGAAAGCCTTGGCCTTCAAAGCCAATGCAAGGAACGATTCAAGCGATGGCTCCTCCGATGAAGACCTTGCACTCATGGTAAAGAACACTCAAAAACTTCTTCGCAGGTTGCATAAGAAGGGTGTCAACCTTGACACACGACCAAAGGGACCAAAGCAAAACAACTTCAAGGACATCATTTGCTATGGATGTCATGAGAAGGGACACATAGCATCAAGATGTCCAAACAAGAACAAGGCGTGGAACAAAAAGAAGAAGTTCTTCAAGAAGAAAAATGAAAAAATCAAAGAAGTTTGCTTTGGAGAGTGGATGTCAGGCGGAGAGAGCTCCGACTCCGACTCCGACAACAAAATAAGTTGCTCCAAGAAGATGGCCGGTTTAGCTCTCAGCAACATCAACACCTCAACTAGTTCATCCATTTGCCTTATGGCCAAAGGCGATGAAAAGGTACACTCTAATGATCCATCTTATGATGATTTAGTTGAAATGATAACCGAATTAAATGAAGTTTTTGGAAAAACTAAAAGGAAGTATAAGGCGCTTAAGGAAGAACATTCTTCCCTACGCGCTCAATACTCCGATCTTAAAGATTCTTATGAAAGCATGCTCATAAAAGATGTTACAAATACCTCATCTAAGGTAGATGCTTCAACTTCATGTAATTTGGATGATTCTCCCTCTAGTAGTCATCACATTCCATGTGTTTCTAATGATAACATATTAAATGAAAATAATGAACTTAAGGCTCAAGTAGAAAAGCTTGGAAAATGGTTAGAGAACTGTTATAAAGGTAAAATATCTCTTGATCTAACCTTATTAAACAAAAGTGTTCTTTTAGAAAAGAAGGATTAGGATATTTTCAAAAGAAAGGGAAGAAACCAAACACTAAAACTATATTTGTTAAAGCATGCAACACATTTTGTCATAAATGCCATGAAACTGGTCATTCGCATGAAACATGTCCCTTAATGACTCCTAATTATTTTGATACTTGCTACATGCTTCAAAAGTCGAGGAAAGGATATGCTATAGCAAAGTATGTTGGAGCACCCATGTTAAATAAAAAGAAGAAATCTATTTGGGTGCCCAAAGCTTTGATTGCTAACATTGAAGGACCCAAAAAGGTTTTGGTACCTAAAAGACTTAATTCTTTTTATGCAGGTGAACTACAAGACCGGTGGGAGGCATTGGGTGCTCGATAGCGGATGCTCCGAACACATGACCGGTAACAAGAAGCTGTTCACCTCAATAGAAGACAACTCAAGCGAGAACCAAAAGATTACCTTTGGCGACAATAGTCAAGGAAATGTGGTAGGCTTGGGTAAAATCGCAATCTTTAATGATCTTTCTATTTTGAATGTTTTGTTGGTCGAATCTCTGAACTTCAATTTGCTTTCCGTTGCACAAATTTGCGATTTTGGTTTTAGTTGCACATTTTTCCCAAAAGAAGTTTTGGTTGAAAGTTTAAAAGATAAAGCTTTGATCTTTAAAGGCTTTCGTTTTGGAAATCTTTATTTGGTTGATTTTCATTCAAAAGATGCATCTCTTTCAACATGTCTTGTCTCTCAAACCTCAAAAGGTTGGCTATGGCATAGACGACTTGCACATGTTGGTATGCATCAATTGAGAACACTTTTACAACGTGATTTGGTTGTTGGCTTAAAGGATGTGAATTTTGAAAAGGACAAACCTTGTAGCGCTTGTCAAGCTGGCAAGCAAGTCGCTACTTCACATCCAACTAAGCGCATTCTTTCTACTTGTAAACCTTTGGAACTCCTTCATATGGATTTATTTGGACCTTCCGAGTTCCAAAGTATCGGGGGTAGCAATTATGGTTTTGTGATTGTTGACGATTTCACTCGCTATACTTGGGTTTTCTTTATTTCTCAAAAATCTGAAACCCCCGATGTTTTCAAAAGTTTTGCAAAACGTGTTTGTACTGAATTCGAATTATCCATCAAGAAAATCCGTAGTGATCATGGTGGAGAGTTCGTTAATTCAACTCTATTTGATTTTTGTGACTCTCTTGGAATCAAACACGAGTTTTCCACAACCTACACTCCACAGCAAAATGGAGTTGTTGAAAGGAAAAATCGAACACTTATAGAAATGGCAAGGACTATGCTAAGTGAGTATGATACACCTGTTCGTGCGCGCGTGCCTACTGTTGTCAGAGCTTTTTTGCCACTTCGCCGCCATGCCGAAACCAGCAACCCCGTCGTTCTGCCCAAACCAGATTTGATGCGATTTTCTCCTCTAGCAGAGCCACTGCCGCGTCCCGACGCCATCTCGATCTTGCTCCGGCGCCAGTCAAGCATCTCCCGCTTGATTTGCTTCAACTTTCGAGCACCCCAGCAGCTGGCTATATAAACCCTCCCCCTCGCCCAGAGCTCTTCACACCACACCACTCCAGCAACCTCATAGCTTCAGCTCTCGTGTTCACCTTCTTCTTCCCCGACGAGCTACCTGAGGAGCTCTCGCCGCCAGCTCAAGCCACTGCCTCCCTCTCCAATCCAAGTTAACTAGTAAGTTCCCCTCACCTTCCTCTCTGTATCATAGTGCTTAATTGGACCCCGGCGAACCCTAGCGCCGGCGACCGCCGGATTTCCCCTTTTCCCCTGTTCCTCCAATGCTGAGTGATTTGAACCGAATTGGCCTTTGTGCTAGTAGAACTAAGTGATCAGTGAGCCAAGTAGAGTAAGCCTGTCAGATCAAAATCTTCAATTTTTCCCAGATCGAAGAACCCCCAATTCGGGATTTCATCAGTTCACCGGAGCTCATCGTTGAGCTTCACCGGTGATCCTCAAGCCAAATTGACCTTCCCAGTAGCCTTCTATTGTCCCGAGGATACTTCACAAGCTTGGAATTGAGCTCAAATGGCTTAAATCGAAAACGCCCAATTTCTATGTCTTCGTCTCCAGCTTAGTTCACCGGAGTTTTCTTTCTGGCCGATCTAGCCAATGCCACTTTGTCATTTAGCTAGGTCTCAGTCCCCTGAGCATTTCATTCCACTAGCCCGATCCCTGAATCTTCCCAGATCAAAAGTTATGCTCTTGCCAAGTTCCTGTCCACAGGCGTGCTTGTGCAGTGTCGCCACCGTAGTTCATTGCCATCGTTCATCGCCGTCCGGCCATCTTTTGCCCTGAAACTACCGCCAATGTGTTCCTGGCATCCACGCCTACCTCCTAGACATAGTTGGCGAAGAGTTTGAAGCCCAGAACCAGATTCACCCCTCTGCCCTAGTTTTTGACAGTGTCAGTGCAGTGTCAATGCATGTCAGTCACTGGCATTGGCCTTGTTTCACCCTTTCTATTTGAGCAATTGAAATGCCACTTTGTCCACTAAGCTCCTGGAGCCATGTTCTACAATATTCTCTACTGTCACATCTCCAGAAAACCTACCTAGAGCCAACTTAGGGCTATGTTTAACCGTGGACCGAATGTCAGCCTTTCGACATTCAAGTCCTTTCCAGCCCATCTCTTCAATCAACACCCAAATGACTTTGTCCAAACCTTTCCCCTGCATGCATGATATATTTACTTACTATCTTCTAGTGCAACTATTTCTGTATGCTTATATGGTGTGTATGTATTATTTGTATCCGCCGTGGAACCAGAGGTTGAAGGAGCGGAAGAGATCTTCGAAGAATCGTCTGAGCAACTAGACCCCTCACTGCAAGGCAAGTCTCAAACCCTTGACGATGTCTAGCCTATTATTTTAAGATAAAGTTTGTTAGTTGTTTTCAAGTATATGCATGCCTTATATTCAAATGAGAACTATATTCGAATAAAGTGGTACATATGACCTAAATAATTGTGAAGCCCCTTTTGTGATTGATCATTCATGCACCCTTGTCACCCTAGAATATCATGCTTAGGCTATGCTTATACTCAACATTATACGTTAAATGCTAAATGGTCACATGTGAGAAATGTATATTCAAAACCCTTTTTGTGAAAGAAAATGTGATTGGAATCGATAGTGAGGATGGTTTGATAGGTTGGTGCTGTGTGCGCACTGGGAATGTGAAAGACTACTCACTAAAGATTCATAAGGACGAGAACCTTGTGTTGTACTTCCATGCGGCATGAAAAACGTACCAACCACTTGCCCGGTATGGGACGGGCGCAACATAGTAGCTTTCTCAGTATTAGCTTTTCCCTGCAATGGTTGTTGGTCTGGTTTCTCGAGAGAAACTGGTGGGCCATAGAGGGCCATGAGTGATGTGACATCAGAAAAATGATGAGAGGATTAGGGGTAAGAAGGAAGACGCCCTACACCTGGATTAAGTCGTGCGCGACTGTAATCAAAAGAGGCTATGTGTCTTGTGAGACAATAGACCAAGGCTAGGAAGAATTGGCTGTGGGTAGTACCCACAACGGTAATAAGGACTGAAATGTCTATTTACCGGGCAGGGAATTGTTAATGCTAGGATTGTAAACTGTTGTGTGATCTCGGCCTTGTCACATGCGTAAAAGTCGCATGGAGAGATACCGACTTGAAGCCTGAGTGATTGGTGGATTAAGGTGGTACACCTTTGCAAAGTTATAAAAAGTATGGGATACTCTGAGCTCCCAGGTCATGGAGTCTACGCACGGTGGATTCTATCCACGTCGATGCAACACAAGTAACTTTTGGAAGGTTTTTCACAAAATTGAGTAAAGTGGGGACTCATGAAAGACCGCCACACATAACATCTCCTGAAAATCTAGCTTAGGGTTTTAAAAGTCTCGCTTTTGAAAGCAAAAACCTTTTCTTCAAAATCAAGAGTGAAAATCTACTCTATGATCCAAAGAACCATTCTTTGAAATTTCCCCCTCATCTATATATATATCTGCATTCTTAATTGGGACTTGTTGAGCACCATGTGGACAATGTGCTCACCCTTGCTTTTGCAAACAAAATTTAGAAGAAGGATTCATGGACCCTGAGTCCTACGGTCTTGAACCCAACATGGTAGAAGAAGAAACTGCTCCAGAAGACCCAGCTTGTTAGAGGGTCACTTACCAAGTAGAGTCTGATGTGGAGGAAGCCCATTCAATGCTGCTGCAGTTGAAGATGAAGACCGTTGAAGTTCTTTTGCCTATTGTTGTTGCTTTATTGTGTGCCGACCTTTGTGTCGAAGAAAACTCCTTAATTTTGTATCAACATTAAAGTGCGTCATTTTGGCGCTATGTTATTGTAATGTTGGTCCCTGTGATCAGCACTTGTTTTAATTTCTTGCATTTTTATATAATGCATCTTGTTGTTGTGAGCTACAATGTACCATTTCTGAGTGCAACCCAGCTGGGCAGTTGCCACCGGATTCCTCAAATGAGGGTCCCACATTGTGTCCTCATTCCGTTTGCGCTCTTATTCTTCCCTGGCACCCCGTTGCTCAGGGGTTTCCTCAAAAAGTGTGGCGACTTCCCTTGGGATAGAGTTCATAGACAGAGAAAGCATCTCATCTTTGTCTGAGTCTAACTCAAAATCAAAGAGAAACTTCAAATTGTCTGGGGAAAATTCTCCAGACAAATGTCGAGATCATCTTCTTCCATAGCTTCTGGGACAATAGCTTGCGGGACATGCTCGTCCTCGGTTGTGGTAATACTCACAGAGGGCAAGTGAATTGTTCGTTCAGGTTCTCGTCCAATAGACCTGACTGGAATTGAAGATGATGCTTCCCCAGGAAAGGTCTCGAGGGTAATATCGTCATCCTTGGCAGGGACGCTCTCCTCATTAATGGCATCTACGCGATCCTCAAGATCGAAATCATTCTCAAAATCGTGTAGTTAAGGGAAAGGATCCATGAATACAATGAACCTTGGTGAAAATGTTTCCAAGGCCCCATGGTGGGCGCCAGCTATCAACGATTGGAACCTTGGGGTTCTCCTGTCGAACTTATGCAAAATGAGATGGGTTATGAAGGGAGCCAATTAGACAAGTACCAAGGTATTCAAAGTATCTACGAATCAAAGACACGATAATTTATCCAGGTTCGGGTCCTCGTAGCTGAGTAATGACCCTACTTCCTGTGTATTTATTTATGTGGAAAAAGGAATACAGAGAGATCGTTACAATGTTCTAGCTAATCCTATCTGGCTATATCTAATCTTCTCTGTAGTTGATCATCCTCCCTTGATCCTTCCCTTGAAGGTCTTTTTATACTTGTTGAATAGATCGTCTGTTATCTATCTGAAGGCATGGCCCTCGATTGCTCACAACTGCTTCGAGCTGGTAGCTGCAGGTCATGGATACATGTTGGTTGCCATAGATCATGGTTACATGGTAGTTGGGTAGCTTTGACTTGGCGTCGTGGAAATGCCTCTCCATTCAAATCTACTTCGACGGTTACCTTGTCAGGGACTTATGATTATCTCGGGGATAATCATAAGGATCAAGCTACAGTTATAATAAAGGGAGATCGCATACCTCTACGACTATTGTAATGATATCAGGCTTTATATCTGCGAGAGGGTCTGGTCATAGGGAGATGCCTCTGCAACCATGGTTGTTGGGGGAAATCCCGTATCTCCAAGCGGTCTTCTCAGTGGGCTCTCGAATGCCCTGGGTCCTTTGTGCGGAGGAGGTCCCTGGCGGGTCCCGAGTTCCGCGGGGTCTGCAGAGCGCCTCGATCCTTCGTGCGGAGAAGGTCCCCGGGTCCCGTGGGGTCTCAAGAGCGCCTCGGTCGTTCGTGCGGAGAAGGCCCCCTGTGGTTCCCCCAGCCTCCGGGCCATGGGTCCCGTGGGGTCTACGGAGCGCCTTGGTCCTTTGTGCGGAGAAGGTCCCCGGCGGATCCCCGGGCCTCCGGGCCCTGAGTCATGCGGGGTCTCCGGAGCGCGTCGGTCCTTCATGCGGAGAAGGTCCCCTGTGAGTCCCTGGGCCCCTGGGCCCCGGATCCCGTGGCATTTCTGGAGCTCCTCGCTCCTTCGTGCGGAAAAGGTCGCCAGCGGGTGCCTGGGCCACCTGGCCCTGGTTCCCATGGGGTCTCAGGAGCGCCTTAGTCCTTTGTGCGGAGAAGGCCCCCGGCGGGTCCCCGGGCCTCCGGACCGCGGGTGCCACGGGGTCTCCCGAGCGCCTAGGTCCTTTGTGCACAGAAGGCCCCCAGTGGGTCCCTGGGCCTCCCGGCCTTGGGTCCCATGGGGTCTTTGGAGAGCCTCGGTCCGGGTCCCGCGGGGTCTCCCGAGCACCTCAATCCTTCTTGCGAAGAAGGTCCCAGGCAGTTCTTGGGCCTTGGGGCCCTGGGTCCCACGGGGTCTCCAGACCGCGTCGGTCCTTTGTGCGGAGAAGGTCCCGGTGAGTCCTTGGGCCTTTGGGCCCTGGGTCCCGCGGGTCTCCGGAGGGCCTCGGTCCTTCGTGCAGAGAAGGTCCTCGGCGGGAACCTGGACCTTCGGGACCTGGGTCCCGCGGGATCTCCGGAGCACCTCGGTCCTTCGTGCGGAGAAGGTCCCCGGTGGGTGCCGAGTACCGAGGTGCTTCCGGAGCGCTTCGATCCTTCATGTAGAGAAGGTCCCGGGTGGGTCCCCGCGCCTCCCGGCCCCGAGTCCCACGGGATCTCCTGAGCGGTTGGGTCCTTTGTGTGGAGATGGTGCCCGGACCTGTAGGACCCGGGTCCCATGGGGTCCCCTGAGCGTCCGGGTCCTTCGTGCGGAGAAGGCTCCCGTCGGGTCCTTGGGCATCCGGGCCCCAGGTCCCATGGGATCCCGGAGTGCCTGGATGCTTTAGAGGTTCCCAGCGGGTCCCCGGAGCTCCTGGGTCCGTCGTGTGGAGACGGTTCCCGACGGGTCCCTGGGCCTCCGGGCTCCGGCTCCTGTGGGATCCCCTGAGCCCCTACCGGGGAAAGTCCCGGAGGGCTACCGGGGAAAATCCCGGAGGCCTCCTGGGAAAAGCCATAGAGGTCTCTCATGCGGGGTCACGTACGAGTGACATAAAGAGTACCTCGGGAACTAGCGAGGACACTTGTCAAGCATCCAAGCCCTTCGGCCGGTGAAATGACGCAAATGCCCCTCGATCCAACGGCCATAGCTAGGGCTTTTTGGTCTTTTGAATGTTTTGGGCCCTATAAATAACCCCCTTGTATCTCATTTGTAGCCCCCTTGTATCTCATTTGTAACCAACTCAATTTCATTTTTCATACACACAAACAATAGGCTCCCTTCGAGACCTCTCTCCCCGAGAGAGCACCTCCCCAGCAGACTCGCGTTCGGAGGGTGTCGACAGGACTAGGGCCCCCCACTGGGACCCGAACCTATATAAAAATCACCATGTAAATCTCTATGCTTGCCAAACGGGTGGTGACCGGTCGCACGGTCAGCTCGCATCACTGTACGCGTGTTACGCATGTTCAAAGAAACCTGCCGGGGTATTCGTAATACCATGACAATGGTGTTTGCAGATACAGCACGAGATTATGGTTTTTTTTATAAGTGTTTAAGATACATAGCAATGTCATCATAATATCCAAGAAATAAATCTGACCGCTGGGCTATGTCTAGAACATCCTTGGATTACCCAGTATCGCTTTCTTAGGCCTTCTGTTACCATGGGAAGGTATTTGCGACCATGGAGTGTTATGCGCGACCATGGGAGCTTGAGCACAGCTAAAAATCCTCGTCAGTGATTTTGGAGAAGAAGGTGGTGACTACTGTTCACACCTGAAACGGTCGAGCGTGATGTGTAAAGTAATAATCCGCAAGTGAACAGTTGAACGTTGAGCACTTGAGGGTCGAATTCCACGAGGAACAAGCGTATTCATCTTTCTAGCTTAATGGATCAATGATTAAGTTTAAACGAGTTGTGGGTGTGTTTTTCTACAACTAAGCTATCAATCTAGGGTTTGCAAGCTAAATGAAAATCTAGGGTTCCTGGAGTTCCATAACCATCTGGCGTAATTCTATCCATGGTATGAGGATTATAAGTTAATTTCAATAGTCTTCCAAGACAGATTAAGCTTCTAGTTTGGGGCGCTAGGTCAACAGTCAGAGGATCGCTTCCACTGTCACATTTGGTGAGAGCCTCTCTCCTATTCAGGATCCCGTGTCAAGGCACAAAGGACTCAAGAACTCCCCTAAATTCTTGTTAAGACTCAACTGTTAGGTCTGTTGCCGAAACAAGGATTTAGGGTTTGGAGGAAGAAAACATAAGGAAATTACTCCAAAACTTGAAATAAAGACCGAGAGAGAATCACGCCTTCCAGATTAGGTCATCCCTAACCCTACAGGGGATCTACTCTCTAAAACCCATAATAATGTAGAAGAATAACAATTAAATAAAAACTCACTTGATTGCTTGGAAATTGAAGTTGAGGTCCTTGCCGGCTTATAAAAGCAATAAAAATAGAGAAGGGGACTCTACTAAACTAAAACTAAGCCCTAACAGCTTCTAAACCTAAGAAAAGTGATGATTAATTGAGCCAAAAGCATCTCTATTTATAGCACATGGATAAACGTGCCCAAAAACAACTCCTTGACATGTAGACAACAAAGTTTGGCTTCAAACGGTGCGAGAACGGATAAATCTGAGTCAAAACTGACCAGTTTTGATCAAATACGACTAAAACCGACCAAATCTGGCTAAAAGCAACCAATTTGACCAGGTCTGATGAACCCGCATCAAAACGGTCCAAATACGACTAGTCCTGGTCAAACCTGGCTCAAAACGACTAGTTTTGATCAAATATGATCAAAACCGACCAACAAAAAGCCGTGGAATCTGATTTGAACACGACCAGTACATGTGGCACAATCGTGGCCACACACGCATCATGATCAAAATCGAATCGAACACGATGGGACATGTGGTGCAATTACGGCCAGACATTTGTCGTAACCAAAATTGAGTTTTGACTACGTTGTATTCGACCAGGTTTGCTTTTCGAGTAGGAGCCTTTTTGCCCAAAAGCGTACGGATATGGACTTTTACCTGCCAATTCGATTTCGACCAGGAGTATCAATCGTGGAGTACTTGACCAAGTCTTTTTGCTAGTCCAGCTGGGTTTCTTGGCCGTGTGAGGCTCAAATATGGTGGAATTCTTCCCAAATTTGGTGGATTTGATCGCTGAAACATGATGAATACAACCGCGAAAGCAATTTGTGAAAATAATCAAATTTTATACATAAATATCGCATCATAAGAGTTTTAAGCATGATTTTGCACATTTTCAATACTAAACCTAGGGTAAAATGCTACGAAGTTAGCACTTATCAAATTACTATCAGAAATAGGATAAATAATACCTGCATCTAATAGTTTAGAAATTTCAGCTTTTACAATTTCCTTCAAGTTTGGATTTAGTCTTCGTTGATGCTCAACGGAGGTTTTAGTTTCATCAACTAGAGAGATTCTATGCATGCAAATTTTAGGGCTAATCCCTTTGATATCATCAATTGAATAACCAAGAGCATTGCGATGCATACGAAGTAAAGAAATCAATATTTCTAGTTGTGAATTGGTCAAGTTTGCATTAACAATGACAAGTTGCATCTCATCATCATCCAAGAACACATATTTCAGTGAGGAAGTAAGAGTTTTGAGTGTAGGTTTACTTACCTTTTCCTAACCTGTGACATCAGAATCCGAGATGTCCTCTTTGGATGGTTCTCTTGTTGGTTCGTCTTTGTTCTGTTCATTTTCTTCGCTATTGTCCATTTTTTTGTTTCCGACTCATATGTTCCTTCTCCAAAAGTGAGTCGAAGTGGCGACTCCTCTTCTTGGACTTCTAGATCATCCACGCTGCAAAATTTCTCTTCATACATAGGGCAGTCAACAAGTTTAGATATTTTAAACAAAATTTTCTCCTCTCCTATGCGAAAAGTAATTCATCCGTCACAAACATCAATGAGGGCACCTATTGTCCGAAGCATTGGTCATCCCAATATGATAGGTATAGCAACATCTTCATCCATATCATGAACAACAAAATCAACTGGAAGATAAAATTAACCAACCTGAAGAGGCACGTCTTCTAGAATTCCTTCCAGCTGCTTTACCGAATGATCGGCAAGTTGCAGAACCATGCGTGTAGGCTTGATCTCACCCATGCTCAAACATTGTGCGATGGTGAGAGGCATGGCACTAACGCTTGCGCCTAGGTCGCAAAGAGCCCGATTGATATGTACTGTACCTATGTTACAAGGGATGGAGAAGCTCCCTTGATCCCGCAACTTTACTGGCATCCGATTCTGAATTAGAGCACTACAATTTTCAGTTAAAGCAACGGTTTGAAATTCACTCAAATCCCTCTTTTTAGTAAGTATATCTTTCAAGAATTTTCCATAAGAAGGAATTTGAGTTACTAAATCAGTGAAAGGTACAGTAACATTAAGCTTTTTCAATATTTTCACAAAATTTTCAAATTTCTTATTGAGATTTCCCTTAATGTACCTTCATGGGAAAGGTGGAGTTGGATTATAAATACATGTTACCTGATTTTCTCTATCGATGATTGGGACTCTGGTCCTTAGTCGAACTTATGTAAGTTTAGATGATGAAATGTGAAGCCGATTCAAGATGAAACTCAAGTAAATTAGGGACTCTATGTCTAAGGAAGAAATGAATTTATACAAGTTCGGGCCCTCTAATGATGAGTAATAGCCCTACTCCTATTGATATTTCACTAGGAATATCAAGGTTTACAAGGGGAGAATAAGAGATGTTCTTAGATGAACTAAGAACAGTCTCCTATTCTTTGTTACACTGTGTATAACAACCTACTGTTTCTATCTCTTAGATCTTGTGTCTTGGATCTTTTGTCTGATGGTCAACCCCTTCCCTCCTTGGCAATCCCCCTTTTATAGCTCACCGCCGGTCGTCGATTACGGGATTGAACGATCGCCGGGAGCTAGACGTGCACTGACCATGATGTGCCATTATGCCTGGTTATGATTGTGCTTTTAACTCCTTGATGGTTACTAGAAGCTACAACGTCCCTGGGGAATAAAGAATTGAAGGTATCCAAGGCGGCGGTGGTGGTTGAACAGGCTTAACTACTGGGTATGGTCAAATGGATCTAACCATGTAGCTAATGGATGTTTTGACTCTTCAGTTGTCATGGTCGCGTATTAACTATGACCATGTATTGTCATTCTTTCACTCTCTACGACCTGAGCGACCACAGGAATATATCTCCATGACCAGGGTATTTGCAGGTATGTGAGACCCTGAACTTTGCGACCGTAGTATTGTGGGTGTCTCGAGACTACAGACCCCGCACAATACAGGCCGAGACCACAGAATAGGCCACATCCAGAATATCTGAAATTGTCCTATTAGCTCCCTCTTAAGTCCCTGAGACCACAGGGGGTACGTAAATGATTTAGATCTCATTCTATAAGCCTTGCGACTATAGAACGGCAAAGGTGACTAACTCGGGTTATAATCCTCGTCAGCTAGCCCCTGAATCTGAAATAGCAAGTCATATACTTTGTTGTTTCAGATTCAAAATCCTTTAATTATATAGGCAGTCCGACGTTTCACCTTCTCATATTGCAACTTAGGAGAAAAAATGCTTTGTTTTCCACCGTGTGCCGCTTCGTTTCCCAAGAAGAACTTTGGATGCGGTTGTCAGGCCATTATGAAGTATTTTGTTACAACTTGAGGTTAAACTTATAAGGTGTTTTGTAAGAACTCGACGCTGTGGATATGAACTGTCGCTTCTAAGTTCTATAAATACCTAGCTTTTGCGTTCTAAAGTATTCAAGCTTTCACTGATAAGTCTTAGAACCTCTTTTCATCTTCTAATTTTCTTCCTTCTTCTCTGTTCTTGTTCCAATGGCAAACCAAAACCCTAAATGACTCCTTGAGAGCGAAGAAGAAGAATTAAATCTAGAAGGAAATGTCGTGCAGTCATTCCAAAAGGCAATCCTCTTTTGAAGAATCTACATAAATCTTTCTTCTTGAGTAATGATTTCCAAAGTAATGCATTTTGGTTTTTTCAGGCACTCGAAGATCGATCAACTTCCAAAAAGCGAGTTGGTCATGATATAAGATCATCTAGTGGATCTTCATCGAAAAAATAACAAGGTCTGATGTGTTAGTTGCCACTGCATCTAAAACTGCAGTATCTTTTTTACCATATCCTTCTGACTTTTCACTTGCTTCTCCTCACTTGAGGTAAGTATTGATTATCTCTCTAACTAAGTTTAAATTGGAGTTGGATATGCAAGGGAGGTAATAACGCTCTAGCTCCAAGTTCTTCGGTGGCCCAATCAGCAGTTGTTTCCAAGGTAAGCATTTTTACCTTTTTAAACCTTTCTGTATGCGACCTAGTTTGATCCCATGATCATGTAGGAGAGGCTTTGTGGGTTCTCAGTGAACAACTCACTGAGATCCAGGTTCTTCTGAAGGAAAAGACTACTTTATACAAGATTCTTAAGGAAGAGAATGAGGAGCTTGAGGAGCGGTCTATCAGGAGAGGACTTGACCTCTACTCTACCTTCAGGATCGTTGTTCACCTAAAGGCAAATTGTGACAGGGCTCATGAGGCTACAAGGCTTGCTCGCTTGGAGAGGGACCTTGCTCGAGAGGAGAAAAACACCTCTGATGTAATCATCGCAGGTTGTGGTCTCACAATAAAAAATGTCCTCAAAAAACTAAGCACAGTTGCAGACTCACTTGGGGCGGATATTATTGATCCTAAGAAGGATGATTTATACCTCAAGGAGTCTTGTATTTTTCTTTTGGATCAGGCTGACTCGTTGGTCGCCAATATCCCTTTTTTCTGTAAGGATTGTAAAAAATGATAATAAAGTTATCAAAGTTCTTTGGATAAGTTTAATAATATGATCACATATAATCTGTAATCATTTATTATATCCAATTTTATCTCTGCCATCAGAAATGATCACAAGTAAGTATCTCTGCGAGGAAAAATGATTGTAGGTAAATGCCTTCTGCAACCATGGCATTCAAAGGTAACAAAAAGTATTTGAGACCGTGGTCTCTGCGACATCAAAAAATTGAAGCCAAGAAATCTTTATGGTTAATAATCCTATGGTTTGGGTATGATACAAGTAACTAATAGACGTCTAGCCCCCGAATCTGAAACGAAATGGCGTTTTGGACCTCAAAAAAGGTGCCTTTTTGTTTTGGATTTCAACAGGTCCCAAGGAGAAACTTTGGGTGCACCCGTCAGACCCATCATGGAAAGCATTAAATGCGAGGGTTTTGCGTAGTGGTTGAAAAGCAACTTATAGATCGAGAAGCTTCAAAAACCCTCTTCTTGGCAATCACCGCCTCTTCAAGAAGTCTCAAAAACCTTTTAAACCCCTTTTCCAAGTTCATCTTTTCCTTAGATTATAAGCAAATGGCGTCCTGGAACCGATCCATTCATTACGACGTGGAGAACTTGGATATTCTGGAGAAGGAAGAGATCCTGCCATCGAGGTCGTTGATCTCATGCCATCCCACTGGAAAAGAAGAAACTCCAGTCATTAAGGAGAATGAACTGGTGATCTTTGAAGATTTCTTACGTTGTGGATTTCGCCTTCCAGAAAGCGAATTCTTTCTTAGTGTCCTCAACCATTTTGGGTTGGAATTGGTAAATCTGCACCCTAACTCTGTGTTGAGTTTGGGTATTTTCCACCATTCGTGTGAGGCTTTTGTTGGAGTTCTACCCAGCATTTCTCTCTTTCGCCGATTTTATTTTTTGGTGTGGTCAAAGAGTTCAAATGCTGCCGGATGTGTCTACTTTCGCCTAAGAGAGAAAAAAGACTATCCAGTTGTCGCTCTTCGCGACTCTGTCCATGGACGAAATCAGTGATGGTTCCATTGCTTGGGTCCTGAGGAGATCCATCTTTGGTTCAGAAATCCTCAATCAGAGAAAAGCAACGAAAAGGACTCTACTCCTGAACTTGACGAGGACTTGCAGAGGCAGGCCCAGGTTATTCTCCATCTGGCACGTGAGGGCTTAACAGTGCGGGATGTGATCCAAGACTTTATAAAGAACCAGATCAGTCCATTGAAGAGAAGGGTGTATCCTACCTGGGAGGTGCGCTCTATGCAAGATGGAACCTTGGATTATAATCAAGGTAAAGGCCCCTTCTTGTAGATCAGTATATTGTCTTCAATCTGTTTCGAGCTTATTGTGTTTCCCAAACAAGTTTGCCTTCTTCTGAGGTCGAAAGGAGAACGGATGTGCTTTTGAATAATAATAAAAGAAAATCATTCTGATTGTAGCTGCTCATGGACCAATCAACTGGGATAAAGCGAACTGGTGATGATGTTGGGACTTCTGGGGGTCCTTCATCAAAGAAATTAAAAACAACTTCTAAAACACCAATCCCAACCAGGTCCAGGACAACCAAGATAGTGAAGGCTTCAACCCCTGTTAAAACCAAGTCAAAGATGACTTTAGGGGAGGCTTCATCCAAGGTCAAAAAGACTAGATCGAAGATTACATCGGTAAGGACTCCTTCCTCATGTTTTGCCTAGTACGAGTGGAAATTACTCGTACAGGGAGAAGGGAGCGAGGAGGAGATAAATGAAACTCCTCTGATTCTGCACAGAAAAAGATCTGTAGAACCTTTAAAGAGATCCTCCAAAATGATGTTATCTTCACTGTTGTCTCCTAGAAGTGAGGCATTGATTTCCCAAAGTCATCTAGGAATCAGTTTCAAGTAACAACCTATTATTTCTCTAACTAATTTTTGGAAATTAGTTAGGTATACAATCACAAAAATGAATGTGCAAGTCAAGCTCCACTCCCACACAATCTATTTCAATACCTGAGATTGAAATAACTGTGATTAAGGAGACGGCGACCACTATGGCAGATACTCTTGTCATAGAGAATGTTGCAACTAGATGTTGCTGCGACCGCTGAGGTCCCTGAAATCATCACTGATAAGGTTGTTCAAGATATTGAATCTTCAGTGCCTATCAATGATGAAGACACTGATGTCGTGGCTGCGACCATGACCATGGGAATGAACAAACAAAGTGGGTTTTCACTGCTCCCATGGTCACAGAAATCCTTCCTTCCCCTAATCAAGGAGAAAAGGATTTGGTTCAACCTGATGCTACTTCGTGTCCTCCTCTAGAAGCAAATCTTCAAATCACTGAGCAGGCACAAGATAATTCGGGATCTGAAACTTTTCTCAAAGATCTTGTTGAGGTAAGTAAAATCTTTACCCCATATCATTTATTACCTATCTGAGAAGTATATTCAGACATTTATTTTCTAGCAGAACTCTGCTCTCCACTCAACCTTGGTTAATTCACTGATTGAACAATTCAAGGTCACTCAAGCGAAGTGCAACCACTTAGAGTAGTAAGTATCTTGCTCTAATCTTAGTCCTCTACGAATTAGAATGATATTTCTTGTTGTCGTAGGGAAAACTCTGCTTTAACCCGTGAGATTGCTATAGAGAGCTCCGATAAGGAGACCACAGCGGTAGAAGCTCTGAGGGAAAACAGCAGAAAACTTGCTAAGGCCCTTTCACCCTTTGAGGAAAATAAACAATTATATGCTAATCTCCAAGGGGAAAAAGAGAAGTTACAAGCTGACTTAGATCGTAAGTTCATTCTAACACAATTTGTCATTGTGTTTATGAATTTTCATGAACTAATCAAATTATTTTTGCTTCTTTATCTGACCAGGTCAAAGAGAAATAAACTCTAAGTTGGCCGAAGAAAAAAATAACTTTCAAAAAAAATTTATCAGGCAAGGACACGACCTTGCCAAATTTCAAAAGATCATCGATATTCTCAAAATGGCTATGGAAAAAGCCAAAAATACTGTAAAGCTTTCTCGAGATGAAAAGAATGAGTTGGAGAAACTCATCAATAGCTACAGCATTATTGAAAAAGCCACTCTTGGAAAACTGTGAGAAGTCGCGGACTCACTCGAGGCAACAATTATTGAGCCTGAGAAGGATAACTTATCTCTTGAGGGGTCCTACAACCTGGTTGCGGCTCAAGTCGACTCTCTGATTGATAACACGGACATGAACACAGCGCCTCTCACTTCTTGCACTACTTTCGCTACCTCCACTACATTGTTGGAAGATCAAGGAGGACGATGAGTCGGCATGAATCCATGTGCTGAACCATTCAAACCGTCTACACCGGAGGGTCAGCGAGCCACATCCAGTATGGTGCAACCCCCGAGGCATCAAGTCAAGCCCAATTCGTCCATGAATCCGGTTCAGCCATCTAGCAGTAGTCCGACATCAAATGGATGTCCAGGCCACGCACGGAATCCGTTTAGGGAAAATGAGTACTTCACAGAGAAGCCCACGACGACCACTTTCCAATGGGCTTGGGCCTATGGACAAATTCCTTCTAGATCATTCGCAATCGACGAAACAAACCCTGGACAAAACCTATCGGGTGCTGTCCCACCTCTACTTTGGGCGCAAGTCCCGTGTATCCCTAGGATTACATGGGGATGGGTTCTCTGGCCAGTGGCCTACCTCTGGCTGCCATACTCCTGCTACATATGGCCACCACCCCCTATCTTTTTCTGTTAGGTTATTTGCTATGTTGTTGCCCCATTGTGTGAGAGACAAGTGTTCCGCGGAGTAGTGTCCCTGGACCAAGTTTGATGAAAGAAAACCTCAATTTGTTCATCTGAAATTCAGATTGCGTTCTTTCTCGTTCTTGCTCATTTTTTCTATTGATTGCAGGAATTAACCTTTGTGGTAAGGTCATCTGGGCGTGAGCACGGTTGATAACGAAAGGTGCGTGGGTGTAGCGATTGCAAGGACTCAATCCCCGCTGATTGGAAGCCTTGAAAGGCGAATGTCTCCGTTCCGCAAAGTAGAACGTATCGAAAGATCGGGCCGTTGTCGTATCAGTTGGTATCAGAGCCACAGTTGCCCGTTAGGTATCGCCACTTTTTCCCTTTGTTTTGTTTCTATTTTCCATCACCTAGAGTCCAAAAAATAAAGTTCACAAAAATATTTGTTTTTCCCCTTCCAAACCCATTTGTGCCTTCCGATCTGTTAATTTTGGTTTGTTAAATTGAGTTTGCGTCCGTTCTAACATTGTCTAGTTGCTGGTCATAGCTTTGATCCTTTAAAAAAACAAAAAAAATCCCACACCAACAACCATCCAACAACCCCAACAACACATCCAACAACCCAAACCCTAATTTCCAATCTCCGCCAGAAAAATCCCTTTTTTGCAGCCATCACCAAAAGTGCCATAACTTTTGAATCCTTGATCTTTTTTAGTGAAACAAAAACCAGTAGATTCATTCTTGGTTGATAACTAGGTCTTGGGAAAGATTCTCCAGGGCATAAGGCTCTGAGGTGACATCATCTTCTTCCATCGGAAGAGTATCATAATCCATGTCAATGTCGATGTAATCCTCGAGATCAAAATCGTTCTCAAAAACATGCAGACATTCCATGATAATCTATTAATACGATTACCTCAGGTGGTGAAGAAAAATGCTTTGATGGAGCCCCATGGTTGGCACCAGCTGTCGATGATTGGAACAAGCTTCGACGCCGAAGTTACGCAAGATCAAGAATTCACATGGGAAAGCACTCCTAACAAACACCCAGAGGAAGTATTGCAAAGATAGATGCACTAGAGGCACGGGAATTATACAGGATCGGGCCCTCAAGGTTGAGTAATAGCCCTACTCCTATTGTGGTTTCACTAAGAGTGTAAAGGATTACCGAGAAGAACAAGAGATGTTCTCGAATAAACTAAAAACTAATCTCCTGTTCTTCGAGATGTGTAGGGCTCCATTTCTGAATTGCTCTCCTTGATCTGTTCCTCGACTTCCTCCATTTATAGGTTGTGGAAGGTCGTCGTTTACAGCATTGAAGGGTCGCCGGGTGGAAGACGTGCTCCGATCATTGATGTACATTTATGAGTGGCTGCGCATTTATGGTTGCCTGGATATTTATCCTCTTGACGGTTACCATTCCAGCGAATTATGATATTTACAGGGAATGAAGAGTCACGGTATCCAACAGTGGTGGGTGAATGAGCATAACCATTGGGTGTGGTCGAATGAACATAACCATCTGGTCTGGTCGAATAAGCGTAACCATCTAACCGTTGGACCTTGAGACTGTGGTGAGTAGACGAGTTCTTGACCAGTCCTTTATTTAAAGAATGCCTCCAGTTTTTGGTTCACCGACAAGGTAAATAGTATTTGTTTGGTCGTGTATTGGCTACGACCGCATCTCTACGACCAGGGTGGTCGTAGGTAACACAATCCTTTCAACTATGGACTTTTTAGATGATAAGTGTCACTATTGTAAAGATTAGTGATCGTACTTACAGGATAAACATCTTTAAGGGTTGGATTAAGTCTAGAATATCTTAGACTTCCTCATTATCTCTTCCTGAGATGTCTTACGGTCATAGGAAGGAAGTTTCATTTGTCTTTCTTCTTGTAGTCTAGTTCGACCACCTAATGGCATATACAAGTCTCCGTCAGCTAGCCCCCGAATTTGAAACGAGGAGATTCTAGTACAGTATCCCTGTCGTTTCAAATTCTAGTACAGTACCCCGTTGTTTCACATTCTCCACTAATACTCTGTCGCTCTGCCTTCCTACACAACTCAAGAAGAAACTTTGAGTGCGTTTGTCAGGCTATCATGACAGGTATTGAAGAATTTTGAGGGTTTTTGGTGCTTCCCAAGAATAAACTTTGGGTATGGTTGCCACGTTGGCATTTGGGAAGATCTTGAGTGTGCCTTATTGCGTTCCTAAGCCAGAAACTCAATGCATCCCTTCATGTTTCGAGGCCAGGAATTTGAACCGTCTCTTTCAGAATTCTATAAATAGCCTACCCTTTGTTGTAGAGTCTTCAAGATTTCATAAATTTTTCTAAGTTTCAGACTCATCACCTTGTAGCTTCTCCTCTTCTCTGTTTTTGCTTCAATGGCATCCCGAATTTCAGAGCGACTCATTGAAGATGAAGGAGAGAGTTTAGAGGCTGAAGGCAATGTTCAGGCATTGGCAAACGAGAAAATTGGTGCTGATGATGTTGCACATGTGTCTCAAGAGGTAATTCTCTTTTGGTAATTTGTGCAAATCTTTTCCTTGAACAAAAATTTTCTAGGTGCTCTAGTTTTTACAGTTGCCCGAATCGAGGAAATGATCCGGTGATGATGTTGGAACTTCTGGTGAATTCTCACTGAAGAAGTTGATTAAGACCTCTTCCCTGGTTGCACAAAGTGATTATGATAGAAGGGAAGATGGTGCAAGCCAACAGCCATTAGCTGCAACTGTGGGTCAGGCTCATCCATGGCCAGTCAAACTGTTCCTCATTGCTTGAGGTAAACATCTGTCTTTTCTCTAACTAAATTGAGTCGTTTAATTAGGAATGAAATATCTGATCCCAAATTGTTTATGTAGGTCAAATTGGACCACCTCATCTCCTACTGCAGCATCTCTATCTGTGGTTGAGAAGGAGGTGAATGTGACACAAGGAGCAATGAATGTCCCAAATCCTTTTGTGCCCCAATCAACATCTGTCTCCAGGGTAAGGATTTTTACTTTGATTTTTTTCGTATATGACTAGGAATGATCTCATGGTCGTATAGGGAGACAAAGCTGGGAGAGTGATCAGTGAAGAGCTAGCTGAAAACCTGGCGTCCTTGAAAGAAAAGACTGCATTGTGCAGCTTCCTTCAAGGGGAGAAGGAGCGCCTCAAGGAGAAGTTTGTCAGACAAGGACACGAACTCGACAGTTTCCACTAGGTTGTTGTCCGCTACAAGGCAGCCAGCGAGAGGGCTCGAGAGATTGCAAAGCTTGCTGGAGAAGCCGGGAAGCTTGTTTGCGAAGAGGACGCCTTGGATACAATTATCAAAAGCTGCAGTCTGACTGATTGGAATACTCTCAAAAAACTAAGGGAGATTGCCAACTCTCTTGATGCTGATGTTGCTAAACACGCACAAGGTAATTTATCTCTTAAAGAGTCTTGCAATTTGGTTGCGGCTAAAGCTGACACGGTAGTCGCCAATATCCCAGAATTTGCTATAAGGTACAAGGAGAGACTGAAGACCGATGTCAGTGTCATAGTCTCTACTGTCCTCTGTAAGCTTAGGCATCACCATGGTCCGAACTTAGATCTGAATCCAGTGGTGGGAGATGCAAATTTTGATAGCGAGGATCAACTGGTCGCAATCAAGGCTGAGGTCGAACCTTTAGTTGTAAAATTGTTGTACGACCTCGGCCTTACCTGATGTGTTCCCTCTCATTGTAAATTTTGTAATTTTGACAATGGAAATGGAAATATTTTGCTCATTAGATCCTTTGTACCTTGCAAATACATATGATTAGCAGAAAGTAGATGGTAAACACTGAAGAGAAATGGTAATAAATTGCACAGTATTTTATGCTTTATAGCTTAATGCTATAGTTATATCCCCTAGCCCCCTCTTGCGATCATTGATACCGAAGTCATTGTATAGTGGTCGCAAGGAAGTTATCTTGTTGAAAAATACGAGGGCTTGCATGATCTCTTATACCGAAGTCATAGTATAGGAACATACTAGCAAGTCTCTAATGCATTAAGACACTACTTAGAAAGAGATGTCTTAACTAGATGTGATCATTATGTCATTGAGATAAACAACCTAATACTTAATGTACAAACATTTTGCTAACTGACAGCCACTCAGATGATCAAAAACATGTTAGTAAGTAACTTATGCGTGAAGAAATGGCTTACGAAGAGATGTCTTATCTAGATGTGACCATGAGATCAGCCAACGAATCCCTTTGAACACCGTAGTAAGTCATTTTATCACGACCAGCTCCTGGGTGTGACTCGAGAAGAAATGTAAGGCTGAAATTAGGAATGTAACCAAAACATATAGGGAAAAGGAAAATACTTTATTTTATATATATAATTATAATGGAAATGGAAAATTTTATATAAAGAAATTACGTAGTTGGTCAATGTTCCCTGTGTTCGATAGAATTCTTCTGTGTTCCATAGCTAGTAGAGCAAAACCTGGTCGTGGTATTGAAACTACAGTGTAAGGGCCTTCTCACTGAGGGGAGAATTTGTTGCGATTAGACTGGTTTTGGATTTTCCTTAAAACCAGGTCTCCCACGTGAAGGCTACGTGGTCGCACCCTTTTACTCTGATATTTACATAGAGCCTGTAAATATGCCGTTGAACGACTGAGTTCTCGATTAAGCCTTTCTCCGAGAAGAGCAATTTCATCTTCACGGGCTTCACCATAGACTAGTTGGAAAGGCATCTCACTTGTAGCTTTGTTGGTCGTAGTACATAACGCCCATAGAACAGAGTAGAGTTCGTCTTCCCTAGCCCCCAAGCGCAACTTAAGGCGGCCAAAACACGTTTCTTTATGCCTTGTATTATCTTCCTGTTGGTGCATTGGACTGCACCATTGCTCTGTGGATGAGCAATGGATGTGTCGCGCCCCGAAACTGGGACCACGACTACTCCTGTAGAGACCTAGCTCGCTGCAGCTAGTCCCATATATGCATAGCATACACATACCCTTGACTTCCCAGGATAAGTCAAGCACAGGAGTATATTCACATTGCAATAGAGTAACTTACAAAATAGTTAAGCAGTGTGGCCAGCTGGCCTTGATATTACATAAGAAGATTACAATGCCTTCGCGGCATACATGGTTTAGCAAAATAACAACTACACAACAGAAAATAGGTGACCCACCCACAATGAGAAGTGGACGGCAGAACAACACATCAGGGCAATGACGGGACTGACTCTTCTCCTTCTGGATCCACAAGGTTCTCCACGCCTTCATCTTGGTTATTGAACGCTCCACCTACTGATTTGTAGATTGCAAGGGTGAGCACTTATGTACTCAGCAAGTCATAGGTAAGAGTAGATACATATAGGAGTGATGATATGAACCTAGACTAGTCAAGAATTGTGGATGTTTATAAAATAATCTTTTTCTTTTATACCTCATCTCATGGCAGCACTTTTCATAATATAACATCATCATTCATGTTCACTAGATTATAGCACTACCGCGACACGTCGACACACGACAGCCCACGGCAGCACTCCTTATCATGACAACACATGTCATTTGGGTAATCTTGATTTAACACATTTTATTTAGAAAATAATACTTGTGTCACACCCCGTGGATTTAATCCACCGCAGTAGACTCCTATAAACCCGGGAGCTCGGAGTATTCGAATACGTTTTTAACTCTGCAGAGAGGTACCAATTTACCGGCAAGATATTCCACTTTCAAGCCTTTCCTATCATAACATAATGATTGGACCCCTGACTCACTTCATATTGTGAGTGGCAAGGTGGAAATAACAAGAACTTTTGTTATGTATCACTCACATTTCACCCCTGACCCTGTGGCTCTCCGCGAACCACAGTTGTGGCAGGTTGTATCCAAACCTCCACCCCTCTGCTTATTCCCATTACTGGGTCAGTGTGCGAGATCACCTTCAGTGATATGTGTGGGAGCCATCCTCCGTGCCAAACGTGCATCACTACACAACTCCAGCAGGGGTTTCATGTGCGATCCGCATAAGTACTTGTTCAGGCCTGTCCCATACCAGGCTTGCGGTTAGCACGTTGTTCATGCCATTAGACGCACAACACAAGGTTCTAGTCCTTATATGGCAGTGACCAGACCATCCACAACCCTGCACCTTCAGTGCCTGCATATCCTTTGCAGTCTAGCACCTCCAGTGTTATCTCCATCCATACCATTTTTCTGGTCACGGCTAGGGGTTTTATTTCATGAATATAAGTATATACATATATAATAGTTCATGGCTCAAAACTTGTTTATTTCACATTTCACAGATAACCAGTCTAGTACTACCAATTCATAAATCAAACATTCTCAATCTTTCACATGCAATATTATCTATATTCAAGGTTATGTTATAGCAACATTTAAAATATAGATTCAAGATGACCAAGGATATGACTTGCCTTCCGCGTCGTAAGAAACAGCAGTTGACGACGGGTCAACAGCGAAGTCCTCGAACTTAGTTTCTGGTTCTGCTCGGCGACAAATAAACACACAATAATTACTTATTATATTAAAATGATTTATGATTTATATGCAGATATGCTTAACAAGGAAGATTGAACGATACTGGAGATAATTGAGATTGCAAGCTGAACTGAGTCAAGATTCTAGGGTTTCAAGGAATTGGCTAAGGATGGGTGTTAGATGCTCTTAGGATCTCAAGGTTGCAATAAGAACATCAATTTTGTAGCTGGTTTGATCAAAAACAGCGAATGTTAGCAGATTGACATTTGGATCAAGGCTCTGGCACAGCTTCAAGGAAAGCTAGAGAGCTTATCTCAAATTATGACAGTAGAAGAAAGTGTAGATTATAACTCTACAAATTCAGTGGACAAAGTGGCCTTCAAGGTGCACAATCATAAGTGGGTAAACAAGGCCACTGCCATTGGCTGGCATGCACTGGGACAGTGTCAAAACTAGGGTTTAGCAGCAAATATAATTCAAGGGCTCAAATCAAGTTGTGATAGAAGAAGAAATTGTAGATCACAACCTCAGGAATCTAAGGGACAAAGTTATGCTCAAAATGAACGTCTGGAAGGGAGTGAAAAGGGCTAATGCCACTGACTGACATAGTCTGGCATTGAATTGACATGGCCAGAAACTAGGGCTTGGCATAACTTTTGATATAGGGCTCCAAATGATGCCCCATCTTGTCTGGAAGGTAGGCATTGATAACAGGAACAAATCACTCAATAGGATCTAGGGCAGGAAATGGCTGGAAAGTGATGAAATTCAGTGATGAACTCGATGAACTTCACTGCACAGGATATTAGTTCTGGACAAAATCTTGGCATGGCTATAACTCAAAATCTAGACAGTTTCAGAGATCAGGCCAGAAGACAAATATGCTCAGGAGATTGAAGCACATCTGTTGGACAAGGTGGTTGAAGCTGGATCGGCTGGGAATGGATTTCCGGTGAACGGTGCCGGAGAAGATGACATGGGATTTGGGGGTTTTTCAATACTGGAGGTTTGAACTCAATTCCAAGCTCAGGGAGTATGAGGGAAGCTTAGGGATGCTACTGGGATGGTTAATTTGGTCGGAGGATCATCGGAGAAGCCTGGCGACGATCGCCGGCGACGGGTGAAATTCAAAACTGGGAAAAACTTCGATTCGAGCTCAATCTGGAGATCTTGATGCACAGGCTTGCTTATTAGAGATCACTGATCATTTTACTTCACAGGCTCGAGGGCTAATTCGGGGTAATTTGGCCTACATTGCCGGAACAGGGCAATCGGGAATTCCGGCGATCACCGGCGATAGGATGCAAGATAATTCAATTAGGTGATACAGCACGATGAGGGAGATGAGGGGAACTCACTGATGTTGTCAATTTGGCAGGAGGTGCTGTGGAACGTGCTGGCACCGTGAAGCCTCCTCGACGGCTCACCGGAGAAGACGACGACAGTGAAGAGATTTGGAAATTTGGTTAAGCTCTGGTGAAGTGAAGATTGCACAAGGTGTTGATTGCTTAAATAGACCAGAGGGCGAAGCTTACAAGGATTAAACAGCAATGAATTGGCGTCAGTGACTTGCCGGGCGCAGATGGAACAACGGCGAGCGGTGACGCGATGGCGCACAGGCGGTGCAAAGCTGATTAAGCTGTCCGCTTCATCGGGACTCAACAATGTCGGGCGGTGCAAGGCGGTGGCAACACAAGCTGGCAATGCAAAGCAACGTGGCGCGGTGTTGCTGACAAAAGCTGCTGCTGGTCACACGCGGAAGCAATTGCTGTTCAACGGCGCTGCCACCGCGATGGCTAAGACACGAACGCGTGCGCAATAGCAAGAGCAAGCATGCATGAGCACAAATGCAAGCGGGGCTTGGCCGGCGGCGAGCGTGCACGACGCAAAGATCATGGCGAGCTCTGGTCGTGCACACAGTAGCTGCTGCTCTGGTCGAAATAGGGCCTGATTTGTAATATTTGATTTTTGATTTCAGGCTGAGTTGTAAATCTGATGATTTGGAAGGTTAAATCTGAAATTGATTGCATTAATCTGGTAGGCTTGATTCAACAGATGACTTGGCACAAATAGAAGATAAAATTTGAGACATTTGGATGATTTTGGATATGAACTGAAGACAGAGTAGATTAGGGTAAAATAAGTCTCAATCTTATTGATCTCGAATTCTGGGATTTAGGGTTTGATTTTAAGATACTCATAAAAGAAGAATTTGTGTTGAAAAGTGTTTTGGGAGGTGTTTTGCAACATTTTGCCTTTTCAGGCTTCTGGAAAAGGACTGATCTGCGATACTCTTGGACTGATTTGTGAAAAAGGTTTAAATGGTGAAATCTGACTACCAACTTTTTGGATTAAGGCATTGGCATACCCATGATCATGATCCAATAATAATCTGGTCTGAACTTGATCAAGATTTTGATTAAATCTGGATTTCTGAAACTTAGGGTATTTAGGTAATATAAGATATTTCTATTTTCGAAAACAGAAAGGAGTTGATAAATCTGGAAGTTAGAGATAAAATTGAGTCTGGGTTCTGAAGGCTTTTAGGTTTAGGATAACTGATAGATCATATCTGAACAATCTGATCTCGATTTGGGGTCACAGGAAAATTTGGAGATTTTAGGGCTAGAACAGAATAAAGCTGAGGCTGATTTGGTTGATCTAGGAGAGACATATGCATGCATGACTTTTAAGAAAGAAACTTTTCACCCCAAAACTCAGGATGTTACAGGATGCGAAATAGATTTTGGTACCAATGTCACCGTAATAGTCTGGGAAAGGACCACCAATGAATTGGGATCCGTTATCTGTGATGAGACGACTTGGAACACCAAATCGTGTCAAAATGTTCTTATGAAAGAACTTCTTCACTGCTGCGGCGGTAATGATTCATATTGGTTTTGCCTCGATCCATTTAGTGAATGTATCAATGGATACGAACAAAAACTTGTATCCATTGACAGCATGGGGCATTGAACCCAGACTATCCATTCATCATGTGGCGAACGGTTAGGTTAATCAACCCAGCATGAAATTGGTGAACCTACCAAGCATGAAATTGACACTATAGGCAAGTCTTTACCAATTGCATAACATCATTAAGTGCTATAGGCCAGCAATAACCCTGTCGAAAAGCTTTTCTGACCAGTGTTCTATAGGAAGCATGTGTGCCACACATGCCTCCGTGAATTTCTCTCAGAAGTGATTTTCCATCTTCTTGAGGTACACAGCGCATAAGGACTCCCTCAATGCCATTTTTGTAAAGGGTACTGTCGTGGTATTGTGAATACCCTGGTAGGTTTTGTGGAGGTTCTTAGCTAAGCAAAGACGACACGAGTTGACCGAGTGACCAGTCCTCTCCCGTCGGGCAAACATAGCAAGTGACACGATGATTTATATAGGTTCAGGTCTCAGTGGAGACCCTAGTCCTGTCGACGTGCTCCCAACAGAGGTTGGCTAGGGGAGTTCTCTCGTGGGGAGAGTGCTCCTAAGCACGCCAATTAGTTTTTTTGTATTGATACAAAATGAATTGTCCTCTTTGACAAAAGAGGATACAAGGGCTTATATAGGCCCAAAAGATGCAAAAAGACTAAGCTACCCTCGTTGCAGCCGTTGGATCAGAGGGCACTAGCGTCCTTCTCTCGGCCGAGGGGGCTGGATGCTCCACAAGTGTCCTCGCCGGTTCCTGAGGCGCTCCTCGCGTGATCCTAACGTGACCCCGCCCGGGATGGGGGACCGGGGCCTTTGTGCTGCTGTTGGGGGAAATCTCCGTGCAATCAATCCCTGTAAGGGACAAGGCCCCGGTGTACCGTCCCGGGCACCGCCTTTTGCACGGGGACAAGGGCCCCGGAGCCCCCGTCCCGGGTGCCGCCTTTTGCCTTTTTCACGAGGATAAGGGCCCCGGTGACCCCCGTCCTGAGCGCAGCCTTTTGCCTGGGGAGAAAGGCCATGTAGCGCCCGGGACAAGCGCCCCTGTGACCCCCGTCCCGGGCTATGCCTTTTGCCCGGGGACAAAGGCCCCGGGGCAAAAGGCGGCACCCGGGATGGGGGTCACCGGGGCCCTTGACCCTGGGCAAAAGGCTGCGCCCTGGACGAAGGCTCCGAGACTTTTGTCCCCAGGCAAAAGGCAGCGCCCAGGACAGGGGTCACCGGGGCCCTTGTCCCCGGGCAAAAGGCGGCGCCCGGGACAAAAGCTCCGGGGCCTTTGTCCCCGGGCAAAAGGTGGCTCCCAGGACGGTGCATCGGGGCCTTGTCCCTTATCGGGATTGATTGCATGGAGATTTCCCCCAACAGCAGCCACTCATGTCCTCCGGGGATGTTGATTAAGTCCCCGTAGGGGATGGTTCACCTTACCGAGAACATCTCCCCCGGAAGGTATTTTCGGGACCTTGCCGACGCCTCGATTCTTGCATTAGGCACTTGTGGTGGCACCGTCGATCATCATGTCGCCACTAGTCTCGGTTGTCCTGCATCATCGGCCATAATGGCCTCGCGCGGTTCGAACTGCTGATGCGTCGTTTCCCACGCACTTCCCTTTGATTTGCGTGCTGGATGGTGCTGATTTGTCACGAGGGTCCACGTGGCGCCCATCGGGCCCGCATTCGAGCGCTATAAATAGGGCTTCGAGGGGCCCAGAGAGGACACTTCGACCCTCGAGCCTCAAACACCACTGGTGCTCTAAGCTCTCCCGGTAGCTCTCCTTGGGAAGCCTAGTCTCCGGAAACATAAATTCCCCGAACTTAGCTCCCCGGTAGCTTAACCCACCGAACACCAAAATGGCTCCAAAAGGTCGCGCCAAGGCTGACGACGTACCTCCAGAGGAAGTCACCGCGGACTTCCTCCGGGCCTCCGAGTTCACATCGGGGGACTTGGAGTCCCTCGTGGACCGAGGGGTCGTCGCGGATGGGGACGTCCGGATCCAATCGAGGAAGGAGACCACTCCCACCCCCCGCTCAGAGAGGTCGTCATCTTCGAGGCGTTCCTCGAAGCTGGGCTACGGCTCCCAGTGCACCAGTTGCTCCGGCAGATTCTCCGGGAGTACGGGGTGGCACTCAACCACCTGACACCCAATGCCCTCGTCCGGATGGGGCTTTTTATTTGGCTGTGCGAGACGGCCACCGGGCGGGAGCCGACGCTCCGTTTCCTATGATACTTTTACGTGCCCATCGCGAGGAGCTCGCCTGTTGTCCGGGTGGCCCGAAGTCAACCTTCAGGTCCATAATGATGCAGCTATTGCCTTCCCGGGTGGAGGAGTACCCGGTGGCGGCCTCCCGGGACCACTGGGGGGATTGGCTCTGCAGGTGGTTCTACCTCCGGGTCCGGGACAATGGAGTGACCTACTCTCCGGAACCCTCCTCCTACAGCCGGTCGTCAGCCCCCAAGCCCCTGGTGTGGACCGAAGAGGAGCTGAAGCTCCTCAGAAAGATGGTGGGCGCCCGAGGCGTCCTGTCCATGAGGAACGCCACGGAGGAGTTGGCACTCCTCAAGCTCTCCCCCTTCTCGCACGAGAGGAGGGGATCGGAATGTGCCCGGCGCAGCAGCCCCCACAGAAGCCAACGACCCGACGTAAGTATCTGGTAACCCACTTCGATTCTTATCAATTCCGCTAACTCCTTTTATTTTTGTAGTCTGACCATACCCAGCTGCCTGGGAGAAGGCGGAGAACCTCCTCGGGAAGTATTACGCCGACGAGCATGAGCGCATCGTGCGAGTCATCGGGGAGGGTCCTCCCCGGAACTTGGTGGCTGAGGCCTTTGGGCTAAGGCTACCAGAGAGGACGCCTCTCCTGACCCCTGGCTCCCACAAGCAGGGGAAGGAGACCACCAGGGGCACCGAGCCAAAGCGTGCCAAGGTGCAGAAGGCTCCCAACCTGGTGGTAACATCGAACCCTATGCCTACGAGGGCCCGGGACGCAGCCCCCAGGCCTGGGCGCACACAAGCCCCCACTAGGAGTGGTAGGACGCCGGCCCCCTGGAAGAGTCCGGGGGGGCAGCAGGAACAAGAGAGTTCGTGTGCCTCCTTGAGGACTTCGGCGGGGCCGGGAGAAGGAGACGGTCGACGACTACGCCCCCTCACCTTCTCCGGCGATCGCACCTCCGGCGGCACCGGAACTACCAGAGCCAGAGCGCCCGTAGGTGCGTTTTCTGAAGGTTTCCTCCCCATGCATCGAATGGCCAGTGGACGAGGGGGGAGGCCCTCGGTCTATGAGATCCCCGTGGCTACGGAGGCCCCGGGGGCCCCACGGCCCGAAAAGGCGAAGGGGCTCCTCATCCCTGCCCAGGGTGGCACTCCCTCGGAGAGTTCATCCACCTCTTCTTCGGTGGAGAGGACCACGGCCGGTGCCACACCGGTCCACATCACCCCTGCGACCCTCGTAAGAGGGCCTGCCGGGGGGACGCGTCCGGAGCCGTCGGGACGGAGACCCCCCTGCTATCTGCAGGTGAGGTCTTCCGGTTCGTCGAGGGGCTCCAGACTCAGAAGGTGCGGGAGTACATCTCGCAACAGACGCTCCGCGACCGGTGCGGCGAGCTGCAGTCACTCCACATCCAGGTTCGTTCCTGGAACGTTCGGCCGCTTTCTTTCTAGGATTTCACTAACTCTTTTGGGCTTCGAATAAACTTCGCGTTTATAGGGGCCGGCCCTTGCCAGGGGCACAGAGGCACGCTTCGAGAAGGCACTAAAATAGGTGGAGGGGAAGGCCGCCACCTTTTCTGCGGAGTGGGACGAGGCGCTCCGGGAGTTGGCCCAAGTCCGGGCTCAACTCCACGCCTCAGAGAGTGCCAACGACTGGCTTCGGAGGGAGGCGAAGGCGAAGGAGGGCACCCTCCGGGAGCTCGAGGGCTCCAGCACCTGGGCGGTGGTGGAAACGGGTCGCTCCGTCCGTTCAGCCCTCGAGGGGTTTGGGCTGTGCCCCTGCCCGGGGGGCAGCTCCAGGGTGGTGTCGGTGACATTCGCAGAGGCCGGGCATTTTCTCAACGCACAAGTCTCCGTGATCCCAGAGGCCGCCGACGCTCGGGCCTAGGGCTGGGCGATCCCGGTGGTGGTCGCCGTTGTGGGACTCGTGGAACTTCGTGGGACCGGCGCCCAGGCGATCGGAGGCTGGATCCCCTGAGGCTTCCCCGAGTTCTTCAAGCCGCTGCGGCAGGAGGTGGAGCAGCTCACGCGGGGCTTCTACGACCGGATCGTGGTGCGGTTCCCAGCTTCGATGCCCCCGAGGGCGGACACCGCGGCTCCGGCGGAGACCTCCCTGGGGGAGGAGAACAATGACCAAGTATGATCCTCCCCTCGGGCCTTTAGGTAGGTCCTTTCTTGTTTTTGAATTTTTGCTCCCAGTAGCTTCTTAGACGAAGGCCCGGAGACTTGTACAAAAACTTTTGCTTTAATGAAATGAAACAGATTTCATGCCAAGTCTTGGATTGAATTTATCAGGCGCCCCGGGAGGTTGCTCCCGGGGGAGGGCTCCCCAAAGTTGAGCGCTTCAACTTTAGAGGTGCCCCAATGGTGCTAGGGGCCGCTCCAGAGATAGGGCCGCTGGGCTCCGGAGGGTATCACCTGTTGGATGCCCAAGTGGCTTTAGTTTTGCTAAGCCTCGTCTCCGGAGCGTGCGGCAGGGGTGTCTCCCAGGAGCCGATCCAGTTGCAGTGGCTCCCGAAGTGGCACCTTGACAACTTCGATAACCACCGCGCCGAGTTTTCTCCTCCGCGACCGGGGTCCTAGAGTGTTCCGCCGCTTTGGATACTCCCACCGGCGGGCTACGAGTATTGGCCCGAGCACTTGCTTCGAGAGGCCCAGTGGTGCATAAGAAGCTTGTACCGAGACCTCGCCCGGGAGCTACCGGAGGGCTTTTGGGATTATTGGGTATAGGAGCCTCCCCAGGGGGGGGCTGGAGGTTGTCCCCCATTATATTTCCCGCGGGGGTTTAACTCCCCGGGTTGTATCTTGCATTTACCCGAGGCTTTGATCCCCGAGACGTCTTGGCCCATCGGGCGGGGGGGTGGGGGGGTTGTCCCCCGGTTAGATGTACTGATACCCACCGTGGCGGGGGCGGGGGGAGATGTTCTCTGGTTAAATGTATCAATAAAGCTAAGTTTGTTTGTTCCTTAAACTTGTTTTTGAAATTTTTTGAGTCTAGAGGATAGTGTGGGAACGGGTCGTTATCCCCCCCCCCCGCCCCACCGCGGGTTGTAGCTTGGCTCCGCGCGTTGTTTGGAAGCAACGAAGGGGAAGTGCATAATCCAGTCTGCATCTACGTTAACATTGTTGAACCCTGGTGCTACAAATTCATTTATGTCAAAAGCATTTGCATCTGAAGTTGAAATGCATATAGAACAAGTACCATTAGAATACTCCATGATTATGCAACTCTAGGGGCTAGATTACCTGTTTACTCGATCTGCCCAAATGTAACCTTCAGTATAGAAGGGGTAGAATTTGCTGCAAATCTATTAGTTCTAGAACTGCAAGATCTAGACATTATATTGGGCATAGATTGGTTGTCCCAACATAAAGGCCTAGTAGACTGTGAAGAGAAAACCTTAAGTCCTGTCAGTAGCCAAGGGGAGAAAGTTTTAATTTTATGCAAAAATATCGTCAGCCACGGAACCGCTAGGATCTGTTCAACCATTGCAGAAGATATGCCTGGAACAAGTACCTACAGTACAGCTATACTCTAATATGTTTCCAGAAGAACTTCCGAGAGTACCACCCGAGAGAGAAATACAGTTTACCATTGAACTTAAACCAGGAACAACACCCATAGCGAAACGTCCCTACAGAATACCAGTTACTGATTTGGAAGAGCTCAAGAGTCAATTGGAAGATCTTGAAAGCGAAGGATTTATCAGACCCAGTGCTTCACCATGGGGAGCCTTAGTATTATTCGTAAGAAAGAAAGACAGAACTCTACGAATGTGTGTGGATTATCGAGTTTTGAATGAAGTCACCACAAAAAAAAATAAAAAAAAAGTATCCGTTGCCAAGAATTGATGACTTGTTTGATCAACTTTGAGGAGCCAAGGTATTCTCCGAGATAGACTTGAAGACTGGATACCATCACCTGAAGATCAAGAAGGAAGATATACCAAAGATTGCCTTCACCACAGATATGAACTGTATGAGTTTCTAGTAGTACCAATTGGCTTGATCAATGCCCCAGCAGCTTTCATTAATGTCAGGAACCACACATTTATGGATTTCCTTGACAAGTTTGTCATAGTATTCATAGATGATGTTCTGATATATTCCAAGAATACAGAAGAGTATGAGCAACTATGAGAGAGGCAGTTCTATGCCGAGTTTGATAAATGTGAGTTTTGGATGACAAAGATCGCATTCCTTGGACATGTGTTGACAGCAGAGGAAATTTCGGTGGATTCAGCTAAGATTAAGCCTATAAAGGAATGAAAACAACCCACCTCAATTCCAGAAAGTAGAAGTTTCTTGAGATTGGGAGGGTTATGCATGCAAAGAATAGTGGAATTGCATGGTATCCCTAAGAAGATCGTCTCAGATTGCGAAGCACAGTTTACATCCAAGTTTTGGGACGGACTACATGAGACCTTAGGGATTGAACTTAGTTGAAATTCAGCACTACGTATCATCCACAGACAGCAGGACAAATGGAGAGAGTCAACAAAAATTTGAAAGATCTCTTAAGAGCTTGTATACTAGATTATGGGACGTCATCGGACAAATGTTTACCATTTGCAGAATTTAAATATAATAACAATTATCAAGCTAGTATACAAATGGCACTATTTGAAGCTTTATATGGATAAAAATGCAGAACTCCATTGCATTGGAATGAGCCAGGAGAATGAAGAGTTATAGGACCAAAGATAGTAGAAGAGGTAGAATCTCATGTCAAACTCATCATAGAAAGGTTGGGAACAGTACAATCCAGACAAAAGAGTTATGTGAACAATTGACAGAGAGAACTATCATTTGAACCAGGAGATTTGGTTTACCTCAAGGTCACGCCATCAAAGGATTGCACGGATTCCAGGTGAAGGGAAAGTTATCCCCAATGTATATTGGACCATTTAAGATCATCGAGAGAAAAGGGGAAGTATTATATAAATTGGAATTATCTTTAGAATTAGCAGGAGTGCATGATGAACTCCATGTTTCTCAACTCCAGAAATGTTTAAAGGAACTCAATGACCAGATCAAAACTCAAGATGTATCACTGCAGAAGAATCTTACTTACCTTGAGCATCCAATCAGAATCTTAGCCACTGATGAACGTCAGCTCAAAAGGAAGAAGATTAAGCTGTGTAAGGTTCAGTGGAGAAATCATTCAGAATAAGAAGCCACTTGGGAGAAGGAAGAGGATCTTCAGCAAGCCTATCCTTATCTTTTCTTTTCTGAAGTAAATCTCAGGGCGAGATTTCTTTAAGGAGGGTAGATCTGTAACACCCTAAGTTTGGGGTGGAAATTCTTTTTCATAAATGAAAATTCTTTCTCTTAAAAAGTCATGCATGCATATGTCTCTTCAAGATTAGTAAAATCAGCCCAGACTTACTCTATCTTAAGCCCTGAAATTTCAAAATCTTCCTTGTGAACCCAACTCAAGATCTGACTTCCTAGATATGACCTACCATTTATCCTAAGAATAAAAGTCTTCGGAAGCCAGATTCAATTCCATCTCTAATTTCCAGATTTGTCAAATCTTTCTGTTCTTGAAAACAGAATTATTATAGTACCCTAAAATACCCTAAGTTTCAGAAATTAAGATTTAATCAAAATCTTGGCCAAGAAAAACCAAATTATATCAGGATTATGATTAGGGCTATGCCAATACTTTAATCTGAAAAGTTGGCAACCAGATTCCCCCATCTAGATCCATTTTGCAAATCAGACCAGATTGTATTGCAAGTTAGTCCTTTTCTGTTTTTCCAGAACCTGAAAAGGCTAAAAGCCACAAATCATCTCCAAATCTCAATCTGATTCAAGGAACACCTCCCAAATGCTATTCAATACAAATTCTCCTTCTGTCAGAACATCAAAATCCCAGTCCAAAACCCAGAATTTCAGATTTGACAAAACTCAGATTTGTAATACCCTAAAGTACCCTATTTTCATTTTATCCAAAATCAATTCAAATGATCTGAATTCTATTTTCTGCCCTTGCTAAAATGTTTGTCGAATAAAGTTATGCAAATATGTGAAATTAGTTCTGATTCAAACCCTCCAAATCACATAAATCACAAATCAATCCAAACCAAAAATCAGCAAATTGCATTTAAGTCCAACCTGCTTTTTCGATCAGGAGCAACTCCGTTCGACCTCACCGTTTTCGACCACGACCTACTGCACCGCGCCACTGCTTTCTTCGTCGCCAGTGGAGCTTCGCTTGTACTTGTGCCCGTGCTCGTTTATGCTTGCAAGTGCGAATGTGTCCGCGCCTCAGCCGTCGCCGTGGCAGCGCCAGCGACCAGCAACCGCGCATGCGCGCGACCAACAGTAACCACTCCCAGCAGCTGCAGTCCTTTTGTCAGAGGATTCGCACCACGTCGCCTTAGCGTGCCAGCCATTGTCGCCACCGCTTTGCACCGGCCAGTGTCAAGTCCCGATGCCCCAACCAAACACAATTGTAGAGCCGTTGTCGCCGTCGCGTCTTAGTCACCGTTGTTCTTCTGTGCCCAGCCAGTCTCGTCACCGGTGCAAATATTGTTGTTGTCCCCTCCTCGCAAGCTCCATCCCTACTCTATTTAAACATCCCACCGTCCTGTGTAATTCTCACTTCACCAAAAATCAACTAAGTCTCATATTCTTCGTTTTCGTCTTCTTTTCCGGTGAGCCGCCGAGGAGGAGCACGACACCACCCAAATCCACTACATCTTCCTCCAAATTAACACCACCAGTGAGTGTCTCCCCTCTCCCTTATCGAGCTGTAGCATTGAATTGACTTCCTTTGCATCACGTTGCCGACGATCGCCGGTATTTCCAGAACCCCTGTTCCGGCAATGCCGATTAAATTGGACCAAATTAGCCCTCAAACCTGTAGGCTAAAATGATCAGGGAGTTGTGTTTAGCAAGCCTGTAAGCTTAGAATCCAAAATCTAGCTCGAATCAAAGCTTTTCCCAGTTTTGAACTCCACCAGTAACCGGGTCATGTCGCCAGGCCACACCGGCGATCCTCCAGCCAAATTGACTGTACCAATAGCTATCCCATATCCCTCCCCCCATCTCCAAGTGAGTAATTAACTTCAAAACCTCTGTATCAAAAATGCCCAATTCTAGTGTTGCCTTCTCCGGCGCCGATCACCGGAAAGTTGTTCCCTGCCTTTGCAACCGATGCCACTTTGTCCAGTGTGTTTGCCTTAATATCTTGAGCACGTTTGTCTTCTAGCCCGACATCTAAATCTACTCTAATCAAAAGACATAGCTATGCCAAAGTTTGGTCCAGAAACTATTTTGTGCTATGTGGCCACTGTGCTTTCTCACCACCGTTCATCACCGTCCGGCCACCCCAACCCTTGAAGCCACCACCATTGTGTTCCTGTTACTCTTGCCTATCCCCTAGACATGGATGGTGCAGCAATTGAAGCTCAAAATTACATTTGATGCTAAGCCCTAATTTTTGACATTGCCAGCACTATGTCAGTGCATGTCAACCAGGGGCATTAGCCCTATTCACACTCGTCTGGCAGTGCATTTTGAAAATAACTTTGTCCAATGGATTTGTAGAGTTGTGATCTACATTTTATTCTACTACCACAACTCTTGACGAGCTCTCTAGAATCTGTTGAGCCTATGTCGATGCCTTGAACCAAATGTCGACCTAAAGACATTCATGATTTTTTATAAAACCAGCTACGAACTTGATGTCCATACATGTAACCAGAAACCCTAAGAGCCTCTAGCCACCATCCGCAGCCCTATTTCTGAAATTTCCAAGCTAACCCTAATCCAGCTCTTAAATCCACCAATACAAGTATCGCCGAAAGCATTTTCTCTTAAGAGCATGTTGCATATGGATTATTAATGTATTTAAATGGATTGTGATCCCTGTTTGCTTGTTGATCTCTGATTAGAGCAAGAGCCCGAGTTCGAAGACTTCATCAGACACCCGATATCGACTACTGTTTCTTACAACGCGGAAGGCAAGTCATATTCTTGAACATCTTGAACCTATATTTTAAGAGATGCTATAACATAACCTTGAATATAAAGTAGTATTGCATGTGATGAGAAAAGGATGATTGAGATATAAAATGGTAGTAACAGGCTGGAGGTCGAGCGAATGCATTCACCTGAGCGCGGGGAAGAACTTCCCCTCGGCCGTGGGCACGGGGAGCCTCACTCTCGTACCGGTAGGGGGAAGAGGCCCGCAGAAGACCCAGCCTCCCCGGGGGAGAGCCCGGACATCCGGGAACTCAGCCCCGGTCCAGAAGAGAAGCGTCGCCATCGGCACTCCGACGGACGTCTTGGACCGCTCCCTGACTCCGACAACGAGGGTCCCGTCAAAGAAGACAGCGACCGGGACTCTCCCCGGGAAGTGCAGGGGGCTAACCAGCCCCTGTGCCGAAGACTTCGCAGCATCCGGTGGCCGCGGCCCTACCGCCCTCCGCACATCGAGCACTATAACGGTGAGGCAGACCCTTACGAATTTGTGCAGGTTTACTCCACTGGCATCTCCGCGGCCGGGGGGGGACGAGATGGTACAATGCAACGTCTTCCCCCTCTACCTCACCGGCATCGCCTGCTCCTGGTTCTACAACCTGAAGGCCGGCTCCATCAAGTCTTTCACGCAGCTCAAGCGGGAGTTCTGCGCGAACTTCCAAGGGAACTATGTGCGCCCCCTGGACTCCTCGCAGCTGTACAGTGTCCGGCAGAGGACTGGGGAAACCATCAGAAGCTTCTTCAAGCGCTTTGCTCAGGTGAAGAGCAAAGTGGCCCACGTCCCCGACTCTACGGTCATCGAAGCCTACAAAAGCGGCATCCTCCCTGGGGAGCTCCACCGAAGGCTCTCCCGGAGCTGCCCCTCTTCCGCCACGAGCTCTTCAACGTACTCCAAAAGTACGCTCGGGCGGAGGAAGACGACATCTGGAAGAAGACCCAGGGGGCTCCCACCCTCGCTGACCGGGGGGCCAGGGATCCCCTCAAGTGTCCTAGGCAGGGGGGCGTAACGAGCCAGGGCCTCGGGACACCTTTGTCCTCGAGGGCGGAGGTGGCTCACGCGACCCCCCGAGGGGCAACCGCCCCTTCCCCAAGCTGAAAGGCCACGGGGGAGGACAATCTTCGCGCGGTCGGGAAGGCCCCGCGGGGAGAAGGCGGGAAGGACCGTGGTGCAGCTTCCACGGGTCCAGTACCCACGCTACCCGAGACTGCAGCCAGCTATTGCAGCACTTCGCGGCGTTCCTCGACCAGCGTGGGTAGGGGGGGACTCCGGCCTCCTTGCTCCCTCGGCCAGCTGTTCTGGCCCTTGCCCCTCCGGTGGGGGGTCAGCAGACACAGGAAGGAGAGCCTTCAGAAGCTCTCCCCTTTCAAACTTCTCAGCGCCACATCAACGTCATCGTGGGAGGGTCCGCCTCCGGGCGGGACTCTAAGCGCCAGCGTAAGGAGTCCCCGCCACCTAAGTGGTCGGACGTCCCCCTCACCTTCACGGCGGAAGATGCGCGAGGGGTTCGCTTTCCCCACGACGACGCGCTCATCGTCTCTGCAACAATCTACAACTGCCACCTGGCCCGCATCCTTGTGGACGGCGGGAGCTCCGCCGACGTCCTATTCTTGAAGGCCTTGAAAGAGATGCAGGTGGATGACAAGCTCCTGCAGCCCGCGGCAGGGCCCTTGCAAGGGTTCGTCCCGGGGAAGGCAATCCACCCCGGGGGCAAGGTAGACCTCCCTATGACATTCGGCACCCCGGAGAACTACCGGACCGAGTTAGTTCGCTTCGACGTAGTGGACCTCCCCTCCTCCTATAACGCGATTATGGGGAGGACCACAATCAACCGGCTGGGGGCTGCCACCCATCAAAACTACCTCTGCATGAAGATCCCCGGGCCGCATGGCGTGATCAATGTCCGAGGAGACCAAGACATGGCCCGTGCTCTATATGAGCGCGATGCGGCCACAATCGGAAGCGTCAACCTCATAAAGACGCCCGGGGGGGGAGGCTTCTCCCCTGGAACTAGACGTCGCTGCGCCACCGCCCGGGATGCCCCTCCTCAAGCCGCGTCCGGAAGGGGGCCTCCGGAAAGTCCTGCTGTCCCCGGGCGACGAAGACAAAACCGTCCGGATCGGGGTAAAAACTCTGATGTTTTTGCGTGGAAGCCTTCAGATATGCGGGGCGTCGCCCGGGAGGTCATTGAGCACAAGCTCGCAGTGGCCCCCGGTCACCCTCCGATCAAACAAAAGCAGTGGAAACTCTCCCTCGAGCGCCAAGAGGCAATCAAGGTGGAGATCACCCGGCTCCGAGAGGCGGGGTTCATTCGGGAGGTCCTGCACCCGGAGTGTCTCGCGAACCCCGTCCTCGTCAAGAAGTCAACCGGCAGGTGGTGGATGTGCGTGGACTTCACCGACCTTAACCGCGCCTGCCCCAAAGACCACTTCCCGCTCCCGCGGATTGACCAGCTCGTCGACTCCACTGCGGGGTGCGAGCTCATGAGCTTCCTAGATGCCTACTCGGGCTACCATCAAGTCCGGATGGCGGAAGGGGACGAGGAAAAGACGAGTTTCATAACTCCCCTCGGAACCTTCTGCTACGTCCATATGCCCTTGGGGCTCAAGAACGCGGGGGCGACCTTCCAGCGCCTCATGACGCTGGTCTTCAAAGATCAAGTCGGCCGCAATGTCGAAGTCTACGTGGACGACGCAGTCGTCAAGAGTCCCCGCTCAGCCTCCCACATCGGCAACCTGGCTGAAACCTTCCGCAACCTCCGCGCGTTCGGGCTCAAACTCAACCCGGAGAAGTGCGCCTTCGGGGTGAGCGGGGGGAAGCTCCTAGGTTTCCTCGTGTCTCAGCGGGGCATTAAGGTGAACCCCGAGAAGATCCGGGCATTCTTAGATATGCCCCTGCCGCGCTCCGTCAAGGATGTCCAGCGGCTCTCCGGCCGCCTAGCCGCTCTAAGCCGCTTCGTCTCTCGGTCGGGGGAGCGGGGCCTCCAGTTCTTCATGATCCTCCGAGGGCTCGAGGGGTTCCGCTGGACCCGAGGCCCAGGAAACCTTCAACGATCTCAAGAAGTACCTCACGAGCCCTCCAATGCTCGTGAGTTCGTCTCCAGAAGAGACCTTGCTCCTCTACCTCGCCGCGACCCCCGTCGCCGTCAGCGCGGTCTTGGTGAAGCAGCAAGGGGGGCAGCAGCGTCCCGTGTACTACGTGAGTGAGGCCCTCCAAGGGGCCAAAACTCGGTACACGGAAATGGAGAAGATCTGCTACGCCCTCCTGATGGCGTCCCGGAAGCTTCGCCATTACTTCCTGGGACATCCCATCACCATCCCGTCGTCCCTCCCCCTAGGGAAGGTACTGCGGAACAAAGAAGCCACCGGCCGGATTGGGAAGTGGGGGGCCGAGCTCGCCCCCTTCTCCCTGTCCCTTACCGGCCGCTCCGCCATCAAGTCGCAGGTCCTCGCTGACTTCATCGCAGAGTGGACTCCCGCCTCTGGGTCCGGGGACGAAGACCTCCCTGTGCCGCCCCGACGCAGTGATCATTGGACTCTCATGTTCGATGGGTCGCTGTGTCTCCCCGGGGCTGGTGCGGGAGTAGTCCTCCGGAGCCCCGAGGGGAAGGAACTCGAGTACGCCGCGCGGCTCGAGTTCCCCGCAGCCAACAATGTCGCCGAATACGAGGCTTTGCTCCTCGGGATGCGCCTTGCGCGCTCCCTGGGGATCCGGCGCCTCCTAGTCAAGGGAGATTCTCAGCTCGTAGTTTGCAAAATGGACAAGTCTTACCTGTGCCATGACGCAAACTTAAGTCTTTATTTGCAGGAGGTGAGAAAGATGGAGAGGCATTTCAATGGCCTCGAGGCCCGGCGTGTCCCGCGAAGGGACAATGACCGGGCCAACTCCTTGGCCTTGGCAACAAGTGCCCGGGAATCGCTCCCCAAGGGGGCTTTCTTGGAAATCATCATGAAGCCCTTGGTGGCCTCCCCGGACACGGGCTACGAGCCTCATGTCCCGGAGGTCGCCGAGATCACCCAGACTCCGTCTTGGATGGACCCCCTCATCTCCTTCATCAAGGGGGAGGGGGACCCTCCTAGTGAGACTGAGGCTAAACGCCTCCGGGCTAAAGCCCGGGCATATCTCCTGCTGGAGGGGAGGCTCTACAAGCGGGGGGCTTCCGCCCTCCTGCGCTGCCTCCCCCGGTCGGAAGGACTTCAACTTCTAGAAGACATCCACGCGGGGAGCTGTGGTTCTCACCTAGCCCCGCGTGCCATCGCGGCCAAGGCCCTCCGACAGGGCTTCTACTGGCCCACGGTCATGCGCGACGCGCGAGACCTTGTCTCCGCGTGCGAAGCATGCCAGAAGATGGCCAAGGGCTTGAACCTCCCCCTATAGCGCTGCAGACGATCCCCATCACTTGGCCCTTCGTGCGTTGGGGGATGGACCTCTTAGGGCCCTTCCCCCCAGCGCCCGGAGGATACAAGTATGCGGTAGTCGTGGTCGACTATTTTACAAAGTGGGTTGAGGCAGAGCCTTTGGCCCGCATCACGTCCCGGGCCGTCCAGCGTTTTTCTGGAAAAATATCGTATGTCATTTTGGTGTCCCCCGGGAGATCACCGTGGACAACGGGACCCAATTCATCTCGGCTTATTTCCGGGAATTCTGCGAAGGCCTGGGGCTCGTCGTCCACTTCGCCTCAGTGGCCCATCCCCGAAGCAGTGGGGCCGTCGAGAGGGTCAACGGTGTGATCCTACAGGGGTTGCGCTGGAGACTCGAACAAACTGCTTCTAAGCGGGGTGCATGGGCAGAGGAGCTTCCTAGCATCCTCTGCTCCATGCGCACGACTCCGTCCCGGACGACAGGACGTACTCCCTTCTCCCTGGTCTACGGGGCGGAGGCAGTCCTCCCCCCAGAGATTGGCTTCCGGTCGCTGCGGGTCGAGCTCCTGGAGGGAGCCACGCCTGTAGTGTACCAGGCCAACGAGGCCAACTGGCGCCTGGAGATCGACCTCGTGGAGGAGGAACGCGACCGAGCACTCCTCCGCCACGCCATCTACGAGCGCGAGATGGCGCGCGCGTACAACTAGCGCGTGCGTGAGAGAGCTTTCCGCCTTGGGGACCTTGTCCTCAAGCGCGTGACGGACCCCCAAGCCCAGGGTAAGCTCTCCCCCAAGTGGGACGGCCCCTACAAGATCTCTGCGGTCCTGGGCTCGGGGGCCTATAAGCTCTCCAACCTTCAAGAGCAGGAGCTGAAGCACACGTGGAACTTGCGTTTACTTCGCAAGTTCTATGTTTAGCCTTACGGGCCTGTTCCCTCCCCCGGAGCGATCACGCCGGAGGGGGAGGAGGGACACTGTATTTTCCTCCCCTTTCGCGACTTCGCGGGGGGAGGCACTGTACTTCTTTCCATTGGCAATACATAGGTCTTGCTCTTCAACTGTCTCATTGCAGGTTCTTCTCATTACCGCCCCTAGCGGCGATGCCCTCCCCGAGAGGATGCCCTCCCCGCAAGGACGCCCTCCCTGTGAGGATGCCCTCCCCGCGAGGAAGCCCTCCCCGTGAGGATGCCCTCCCCGCAAGGAAGTGGGCCCAGACCCAACAAGTCCCTCCTATAGGGCGGCTTACGATCAGCCCTCGTGGACTGAGGGTGTAAGCGGCAACCCGGTCCCCAGCAACCGAGGTAACGAGTCACTTTGGGAGACTAGTCCCCTGCCCAAACACTCAAGACCCGTCATCGGGCACTTCCTCCTCCGGGACTAAACGCTCTCCCCAGTGCGACGTCTAATGGATTTCCAGACGAGGCCTTATTCCCGGCTCCCCGTTCTCACGGCGACCAGACGATTGTCTCCCTAGAAGGTCTTTCCCTTGGAAACCTCGTTTTAAAATTTTCTAACTTAGAAAAATTCCTATGCTACAGGTCACTTCCACCCCGGGGGCCTTGCTACCCCCACAGCGCGCGGAGCTACCCTCCGGCCCGCTGTGGGCGGGGGGGGGGGGGATAAGGAACCCCCGGGTGTCGACCGTAACGCCCACGAGCAAACTTAGCTCATTCTTGTGAAAAGGAGTCGTCCATACCATCCAAGAAGAAAAAATAAAAAGACAACGAAAGAAGAAGCAAGCGAACAGCTTTATTGATTGTCAAACCCGGAGGACATCTTGCCCCTCCGGTGGGCTTCAGAAACGGTACAACCCGGGCTCTAACCCGGGAGATCCTCTACATCCTAAGGCTCCTACGCCTAATACTCCTGGAGGCTCTCCGCTAACTCCAGGGTCAAGTCCCGGTACAATGTGCGCACGCGGCGCCGAGCGTCCTGGAGCACACCTTCGGGCCAGAACTCATATCCCGCCGGTGCAAGTATCCGGAGAGGAGGTATCATCCGGAACCTCGGACGCAGAGGGGACAATTCAGCGCGATGATTGTCAAAATTGTCCAAGTGCCACTCCGGATGCCACCTTAACCGGATGGGCTCCCGGACGACATCCCCGCTGCGCTCCCCGGAGATGAGGCTTAGCAATATTAAAGCCGCTTGGGCGTCCCCCGGAGAGCCCCTCCTGGACCTTCGCCCGGGAGTAACCTCCCGGGAACCCTGGTAACATCGCATTCAATTCAAAGACTTAGAAAAATTTCTAACTCTATTGCATTCCAAAATATCTTTTTACAAGTGCCTGGGGCTTCCTCTAAGAAGCTACCGGTATCAAAACCCTAGGAAAACAAAAGGGGTCCTATCTAAAGACCCGGGGGGAGGCTCATACTCTTTCATTGGCGTCCTCCCCCCGGGGGGCTTCCTCCGAGGCCCAGGTAAGCCGCGGCCCGGTCCTCCGCGTCCTTAAGCAGCCGGCTGATCCGCTACTCAAGGCCCCAGGTAACAGCCGCCGCCTACAAACTCTAGATTTAGAAAAAACACTCAAGTGCAGGGCACGAAGGAAGACGTCACCAACTCGGGTTACCAGGGCATGGAGAGAGTGAAGCCCCCGAAAACGATCATGGAGTGTCCCCTCCGCAATGAAGGCCTGCACCTTCCGGGTTTGCAGGCCCTCCGTTTAGCGGGCGACCTCCCCCGCGGAAAGCAGGGTGGTCTCCCACCCGGCGCCGGTTCCGTCGCGGTCGGCGGATGGTCCCCGGACCTGGACGTTCGGCAGCGTAGTCGGCGTCTTCGTCGCCGAGGAGGTGGCCTCCGTGGAAGTGGCCGGCGAGCTCTCGGAAGAGCTCACTGCCCGGGGAGGGACCATCAACCCTTTCCCCATCCCGGGCGGGAAGGCCCCCGGGGCCTCTACTTCCGGAGGGACTTCGAAGACGGAGGGGCTCCCCCCTTCGTCCACGGGCCACTCCATTCGTGGAGGCGATTCCTCCGCGAAGCTCACCTCCAGCTTCTCCGGCTCCAAGGGGGCCGGGGGTGCTGGGAGGACCGCTATCGAAGCCGGCGACGGGGCGTAGTTCACCGAGTCGGAGGCCGCCCCAGCCGTGGCCGGTTCCTTCCCCCGAGAGTCAACGGGATCTTCGGGGGAGGGGGTGTTGCTTCCTTCCGGGTCGGGGCCCGGGCGTGCTCAGTCCCGGGGGTCTCGTCTCGGGGCTTCGCCGGTGTCACCGCCGGCGTCGTCGATGGGCCAGGGGTTTTTTGGACTCTGGCCTTCTTAGGCTCAGAGCCCCCGGCAACGTCCCTCGCCCGCTTGTGTGACCCAGGGGTGGGGAGTGGCTTCCTCTCCGGGAGCTTCAGTCCGTAGGCCTCGGCCACCAGGTTCCGGGGAGGGCCCTCTCCCACGAGGCGCACGACGCGCTCGTGCTCGTCGGTGAAGTACCTCCCCAGGAGGTTCTCCGCCTTCTCCCGTGCCGCCGGGTACGGCCGGACTGCAAGAGGTAAAGAGTTAGTCAAATTTTCAAAAATTTGTAAATGCAATAAAGCAGGTTACCGGGACTTACGTCGGGTCACCGGCTTGACCGGGGGCCGCTGCTTCGGGCCCATGCCGGTCCCCCTCCTCCCGCGCGCGAAGGGGGAGATCCTCAGGAGCATCACCTTGCCGAGGAGCTCGAGCTCCTCGTCTGTCCACACCGGAGGCTTCGGCATGGACGACCGGCTGTAAGAGGCGGGCTCCGGGGCGTACGTCACCTCGTCGTCCCGAACCCAGAGGTAGAACCACCTCCGGATCCAGTCGCCCCAATGGTCCCGGGAGGCTGCCGTCGGGTAGTCGGCCACCCGGGAGGGCAGCATCTGCACCATCACCGAGCCGAAGGGGGACTTGGGCGCCCCCTTCACCAGGTGGGAGCTCCGTGCCGCCGGCTCGTAGAAGTACCAGAAGACGCGTAGGGTGGGCTCCCTCCAGGTCACCGTCTCGAATAGCCAGATGAAGATCCCCATCCGAACTATGGCGTTCGGGGTGAGGTGGTTGAGCGCCACCCCGTACTCCTTCAGAAACTCCCGGAGCATGGGATGCACGGGGAGCCGGAGCCCCGCCTCCAGGAAGGCCTCGAAGGCCACGACCTCTCCGGGCCTGGGGCGGGGGGCTCCGTCTTTCTTCACGGGGACTCGGATGTCCCCGTCCTCGATGACGCCGCGTTCGACCATGGACTCGGCGTCCTCGGCCGTGAACTCGGACGCCCAGAGGAAGTCCGGAGCGACTTCCTCTGGGGGCACCTCGGTCGTCTTCGCTCAACCCTTCGGTGCCATCAGGTTTGTTCTTTTTTCGGTGGCTAACTTTTTAAGAAGCTACTTCTAAAGGTTCCAGACGCTTGCTACCGGGCACTAGCTACGGGGAAGAGCTACCGGGAGAAAGGTACCAGGGGAGCTAAAACTCGCGAGCCGTGGAGTTTGGAATGAAGTTCCCGGGCCCCCCAAGGTCCTATTTATATAGGCGAGCCGTGATCCAGATGGGCGCCACGTGGCACCCCGCGGATCAATTTGGACCGTTGAAGTTCAAACCGTGCGCGGGAAACGAAGGGACTGGCGCGTGAATCGAGGCGCCGGTTCGAACCGCGAGCGCATTTATGGCGAAGCGGCACGGCCGTAGGCACGGGGCACGGAAGCCGAGGCGTCACGGTTCCGGTGGCTTGGTCGGGAGATTTTCCCGGTGACATGAACCATGCCCACCGGGGACTCGAGCATCGTCCCCGGGGGGCATGGGGGGCTGCTGTTGGGGGAAATCTGATCCGGGGGGATCTCTAAGTCCTGATTGCATACGGATTCGCGACCAAGTCCTGATCGCATACGGCTTTGTGACCTTAACCGTGTTCGGAAAGGTTTCGCGACCATGGATTGGTTCGCGACCAGGAAAAGGAATTCGTTCCCTGTTCGGAATTGTAATCCTATATATATAACTAAGCTTATCTGTTTAGGATTAGTTAAGTTAGTTATATGAGTCTAATACGTTTAGGATTACTAAGTCTGATAAGTACTCATACGATTGGACTATAAATACCTTGTAATAGGTCTAGTTTAGATCATCGAAGAGTCATAGAACTTATTTGAGTTTTAGACACTTATAGTTCCTTCGACGTAGGCAAGTGTGCCTAACGTTCGACGTGTAAAGCCCTCTTTGAAATAAAGAGTTGTGCAATTACTTTGGGTTTCGGTATTTCTGAGTAAGATCCCGTTATTCCGCATATTAGAATCTGGGCGAGCCTAGTGCCAAAACCAAGACTAGGTCTCAAACGGATCAAGTTGGTATCGAGCGACTTTCCTATCCTGTGGATGGTGAAGACTCGCCAGGGTTACAAAACTTCTGGGGAAATTCCAGGTGATCAATTGACGATTCCTACATCCGCGTCTCCGACAATGTCTGACGATACCCCCGTTCAAGCTAACCTAGCCGAAAAAGTGGCTAAGCTCTCCACCGACATGGAAACCGTGCTTGCTTGGATTAAGCAGCAGGCCATGATTGTACCTCCTGAAGTAGGGAAGGTTATGGGTGAGAAGACTGGTGAAGACTTGCGCAGGGCAGACGAAGATGAAGACGAAGGCGACCACAAGACCGACGACCTCGCAAACACCTCCTTAGCTGTCGGATCTTTTAAAGTCGACGCTAAGATTGATATACCCATATATGATGGGGTGATCGATGCCGAGAAGCTGGATTCTTGGATTGACCAACTTGAGACCTACTTTGACACTCAAAAGGTCAAATTTGCACCTTTGAAGATGAAGGACCACGCCAAGACATGGTGGAAGGCCCTTGTCGCCAATGGTGAAGCTGACGACCTTGCGTGGGGTCAATTCAAACGACTTCTGCGACAAGAATTCTATCCGATGGGTTACCTTGAGGAGAGATGGGAGCGTTGGCACAGATTGTACCAACGGGGCCACCAGACCGTCCAAGACTATACGACAGAGTTTCGGCGACAAGCAATGGTCATTGGCATCTCACTATTCGACCCTCAGGTATTTCGGAAGCACACATCTGGACTTCAGAAATTGATCAGTACTGAGCTAAGTCTGTTCGGTGTCCAAGACATTGCGACCGCGAGCACAACTGCTATGGCGATCGAGAAGAAGAATAAATCCCGCAGCGACAAAAGCACGAAGGAAAATGCGACCTCGACAAAGAAAAAGCCGAGTCCGAAGAAGAACGCTTCAAAATCGGGCACGGGTGCCTTTTGCGAAAATTGTCAAGTCGCGGGGCATACCAAGGACAAATGTTACAAGCTTCATCCTGAACTTCGACCAAAGAAAAACGGACCAGGAAAAAGAACAGCCACAGCTACTGCGACTTCACCCGACGAAGAAGTTGTCCGAGTGAATTCGGTTAATGAGGCGGATACGACCTTGTGTCTAATGGCAATGCCGAAGGAGAAGGGTTCCGATCCACCGAACGACCATCACCCAACGGAGGACTTGTTCACCATCAACATCCAGGTGAAGCACGAAGTGGTCGCAGCGATATTCGATCCAGGAAGTCAGAAGAATCTGGTCTCCGCTGGACTGGTTCGGCGACTTGGTTTGAAGAAAAGCATACACCCGCGACCATATCCGCTGGGTTGGTTTACATCCGACGTGAACCAACAGATTACGAGTCAGTGTGTGTTGAAGTTTGCGATCTCTGCACGATATATCGATGAGGTGCAACGCGATGTTGTCCCTATCGATATCTGTCAGGTGATCTTTGGGAGTCCGTATCTGTATGATCGAGACGCTCACTTCCATCAGCGAGCGCAAGAGTACGACCTCACCAAAGACGGAGTTAAGTTCGTGATCAGTAGAGACATCCACATCAACACTTCGAACTTGATTACCGCAAATCAAGCCAAACGAATTGTTAATGCATGTCACAAGTATGTGCTTGTCATGATTCGACCCATTGATCAAGGTGAGGGTACTCGACCAGCATTGTCGCTGGCGTGCCGAGAGGATTCTGGTCGTTTGTCGAGACTGCTGGAGAAATACAGTGATCTGTTCGAGACTACCCAGGGTCGTCCGCCGAAACGTCCAGTCGAGCACAAAATTCAGCTTGTGTCCGATGCGACACTACCCAATCTGAGTATGTATTGCAACTCAGTATTGGAGAATGAAGAGATTAAGAGACAACTTGGTGAGTTGTTGAACAATGGTGTCATTCAACCGAGTAGTTCACCTTGTGGATCTCCTGTGGTGTTAGTACCAAATAAAGATGGGACTTGGCGTATATGCATCAACTATCGAGCACTGAACAAGATCACCATCAAGAACCGGTACCCCCTTCCTCGTATTGATGACCTGCTAGACCAATTGAAGCATGCTCTTGTCTTCTCCAAATTGGATCTTAAGTCAGGATATCATCAAGTCAGCATCCGAGAGGAGGATACATGGAAGACCGCGTTCAAAACACGGCAAGGTCTGTTCGAATGGCTGGTCATGCCGTTTGGTCTCTGCAACACCCTGGCAACTTTCATGCGTCTTATGAATGACGTATTGCGACCGTTCATCGACGACTTTGTGATCGTGTATCTCGACGACATATTGGTTTATAGTCATTCGTGGGATGAGCACCTCATTCATGTCGAAAAGGTGTTCGAACAACTTTGGCAACATCGACTTCGCCTCAACCGTAAGAAGTGCGAGTTCAGTAAGCAAACTCTACCTTACCTCGGATTCATAATCGGCAACGGTATGTTGCAAATCGACCCGGACAAGGTCAAAGTGATTCGCGAATGGCCGCGACCGCGAACAGTTATGGATGTGCGTAGTTTTGTGGGAGCATGCCAATACCTTCGGAAGTTCATCCGACACTTCTCGATTATGGCTTCTCCATTGCATGCATTAACCAGGATCGATCAGAAGTTCGAGTGGACAGGGAAACATGAGGACACGTTTCTCTTGCTGAAAAGGAAGATCAGCGAGGCGCCTGTGTTAGCTTTGCCGAATCTCCAGAAACCATTCGAGCTAGAAACCGATGCCTCAGGTTATGCGATGGGCGCAGTGCTCATGCCAGAAGGTCAACCAGTGGCATATCACTCCGAGTTATTCCAGGGAGCTCAGAAGAACTACCCGACTTATGATAAGGAGTTATGCGCATTGCATCAAGCCATGAAACATTGGCGGTGTTATCTCTTGGGGAAAGAGACAGTTGTCCACACCGACCATCAACCATTGCAATATTTCCAAACTCAGTCCAAGCTACAGCAAGCTCGGAACATGAAGTGGATGTCGTATCTGCAGCAGTTTAATCTGGTGATTAAGTACAAGAAGGGCGTACACAACAAATTGGTGGATATGTTGTCGTGACCACCAGTTACAACCCTCTGTTTATCAGCGTTCATGCAGATCGAGCCATCATGTCATGATGACTATGTCACTATGTACAGTGAAGACCCTGATTTTCAAACAGCACTGACTGAGGTCGAAACAGGGAACCCTACAGAGTTCGTTCGTCGAGAAGGACTCTTGTACAAGGGCAATTTACTTTGCATACCTCGTGGAGCACCTCGAACTCAATGGATGCGAGAAGCGCACACATCGAAGATAGCTGGTCACTTTGGGGTTACAAAGACGTTGCAAAATCTTCACCGACATGTGTTCTGGCCGCGTATGCAGCAAGATGTGGCTAGGTTTGTTCGAGGCTGTGGTCTCTGCAGCATCTCGAAACCGGCAAACCGAAAATTAGGTTTGTACACTCCTTTGCCAGTTCCATCACGACCATGGGAGAGCATATCCATGGATTTCTTGGGAGGATTGCCTAAGACCCGACTTGGCAACGACTATCTATTCATGGTCGTTGATCGGTTCTCCAAAATGATTGTTCTTATACCTTGTCGGAAGATTATCACGGGAGAAGAGGCAGCTCAGGTATTCTTTCAACACGTTTGGACACACTTCGGACTGCCGACTTCTATTGTGTCTGATCGCGATACCCGGTTCCTTAGTCACTTTTGGCGATCTCTCTGGACGATGATGGACACCAAGCTAAAGAGGAGTACTGCTTTTCATCCGCAAACTGATGGTCAAACCGAGGTGGTTAATCGCACAGTCGTTCATCTCTTGAGAGGATATAACTCAAAGCACCCGAAGACCTGGGATGAAAGCATACCGTACCTACAGTTTGCTTTTAATCGAGCAGTGCATGGTTCGACTGGAAAGTCGCCGTTTGAGGTCTGTTTAGGATTTCCACCACAGAGTCCATTCGATATGGAGTTTGTGATCCCTACCTCAGCACAGAACAGCAAGGAAGCATCTGATCAGGATCGAGCACAAAAGTTCCTGGAAGGTATTCAACGACTCCATTGTGAGGTTGAACAGAACTTGCTGAAAGCTCAACTCAAGTACAAGGCGCGACATGATCGGTACCGAGTTGATGCGCAATTTCAAGAAGGTGATATGGTATGGTTACATTTGAGTAAGGAGAGACTAAAAGGTGAAGGTAAGAAGCTCAAACCCATTCGTTATGGTCCTTTTCGGATTTTGCGGAAAGTGGGTAATAATGCTTGTCAGCTTGAGTTACCTCCATACATGGATATTTACTCGGTTGTCAATGTTGAACACCTCAAACTCTTTGAGCCTTTAATGTTGGATGATGAGCCAGATACCATAGTACCATCCGTTGAACACTTGGTCTATCAACAAGGCGAACCTTTACGTGACGATGTGATTCTGGAGAGGAAGGTGACTACCACCCGCAGTGGCACAAAGGAGACTTTTCGAATCGGTCGGAAAGATCAACGAGCACGTGCGGCAAAGTGGTACACAAAAGAAGATGGACAAGCCCAATTTCCACATCTCCAGTTTGATCGAGAGGTCGCAACGGGGGTTGGCTCCTTCTCAACAAGGGAGTCATGATCCGGGAGGATCTCTAAGTCCTGATCGCATATGGATTCGCGACAAAGTCCTGATCGCATACGGATTCGCGACCAAGTCCTGATCGCATACGGCTTTGCGACCTTAACCATGTTCGGAAAGGTTTCGCGACCATGGATTGGTTCATGACCTGGAAAAGGAATTCGTTCCCTGTTCGGAATTGTAATCCTATATATATAACTAAGCTTATCTGTTTAGGATTAGTTAAATTAGTTATATGAGTCTAATACGTTTAGGATTACTAGGTCTGATACGTACTCAAACGATTGGACTATAAATACCTTGTAATAGGTCTAGTTTAGATCATCGAAGAGTCATAGAACTTATTTGAGTTTTAGACACTTATAGTTCCTTCGATGTAGGCAAGTGTGTCTAACATTCGACGTGTAAAGCCCTCTTTGAAATAAAGAGTTGTGCAATTACTTTAGGTTTCGGTATTACCGAGTAAGATCCCGTTATTCCGCATATTAGAATCTGGGCGAGCCTAGTGCGAAAACCAAGACTAGGTCTCAAACGGATCAAAATCTCCGCGAGACTAGGCCCAGGTAAGTTGCGTCACATTCGCCCGAGGACGTGGCCTCCGGGGCCTCCCCAGGCGCCGCCATTTTGGCCCCCGGGACCTGGCCTCCGGCGCCGGTCCCGGGCGCCGCCATTTGCCCGGGGACGTGCCCTCCGGGGCCCCCCCGGGCAACGCCATTTTGGCCCCGGGGACTTGGCCTCCGGCGCCTGTCCCAGGCGGCGCCATTTGCTCGGGGACGTGGCCTCCGGGGCCTCCCCGAGCGCCGCCATTTTGGCCCCCGGGACCTGGCCTTCGGTGCCGTCCTAGGCGCCGCCATTTGGCTCCCGGGACCTGGCCTCCGGCGCCGTCTCGGGCGCCGCCATTTTGGCCCCCGGGACTTGGCCTCCGGTGCCGTCCCGGGCGCCGCCATTTGCCTGGGGACGTGGCCTCTGGGGCCTCCCCCGGCGCCGCCTTTTTTGCCCCGGGACTTGGCCTCCGGCGCCGTCCCGGGCGCCGCCATTTGCCGGGGGACCTGGCCTCCGGGGCCTCCCCAGGCGCCGCCTTTTGGCCCCCGGGACTTGGCCTCCGGCGCTGTCCCGGGCGCCAGCATTTGCCCGGGAGCGTGGCCTTCGGAGCCTCCCCGGGGGCCGCCTTGTGGCCCCGGGACTTGGCCTCCGGCGTCGTCCCGGGCGCCGCCATTTGCCCGGGGACGTGGCCTCCGGTGCCTCCCCAGCGCCGCCTTTTGGCCCCCGGGACTTGGCCTCCGGCGTCGTCCCGGGCGCCGGCATTTGCCCGGGGACGTGGCCTCCGGTGCCTCCCCAGGCGCCGCCATTTTGGCCCCCGGGACCTGGCCTCCGGCGCCGGTCCCGGACCTCGTCGCCCTTCTAAAGGTAAAGTCTCGAGCTGTTTATCACGTGCAGGTCACGCGAGGAGCGCCTCGGGAATCAGCGACCACCTGTCAAGCCTCCAGGATGTTTGACCGGGAGAAGGACGTTCCTGCCCCTCAATCCGACGGTGGCTTCTGGGGTAATTTAGGTTTTTTGCTTCTTTTTGGGGCTATAAATAGCCCTTGTACCCCTCAGTTGTAAGCAGGTGATTCATTGTTATTGGAATAGCTAAACTCACAGGTGAGCTTCGGAAGCCTCTCCCTCGGAGAGAGCCTCCCCAGCCGACTCTGGTCGGGAGCACACCGACAGGACTAGGGCCCCTACCGGGACCCGAACCTGTATAAATCCTCGTGTCATTTCTTGTGTTTGTCCGGCTGGGGAGGACCGGTCATCCGGTCAACCCGCGCCGCGTAATCTTCGCTAGGATTGTTCTCAAAACCTGCCGGAGTATACGCAATACCATGACAGAAACAGATGTGAAATCTACACGGACCACAGGAGTCTGAAATACATGTTCACCCAACAAGACTTGAACATGAGACAGCGAAGGTGGTTAGAATTGATTAAGGATTATGACCTTGGAATACATTACCACCCTGGAAAAGCAAATGTGGTAGCAAATGCCTTGAGCAGAAAATCCTACTGCAATCAAGCAAAGATCTTGGGAGTACCACCCCAATTGCTTAGGGATTTTTAAAAGTTGAGTCTAGAATTTGTTGAACAAGGAACCGTCGCTGCATTAACAGTAAATTGCGAGCTGAAGGATCAAATTCGAAAAGCTCAAGAAGTAGATCAGAGTATTCAGAAGTTGAAAGAGGATATGGAATGCGAAGATGCAATTGACCTTCGTGAGGACAAGGAAGGAATTTTGTTGTATCATAATCGAATCTGCGTTCCAGATGACAAAGAAATCAAGAACATGATACTGCAAGAAGCCCATTGTACTCCGTACTCTATCCACCCAGGCAGTACAAAGATGTACCAAGATCTAAAGGATCAATTTTGGTGGAAAGGAATGAAGAAGGAAATTGCTGAGTTTATAGCTTCTTGTGACACCTGTCAAAGAGTGAAAGCGGAACACCAGAAACCTGCAGGACCACTGCAACCCCTGCCAACCCCTGAGTGGAAATGGGACGAAATTGGAATGGATTTTGTAGTAGGTTTACCAAGAACTCAACAAGGATATGATTCTATATGGGTTATAGTCGATAGATTAACGAAAGTGGCTCATTTTCTACCTGTGAAGACTCAGTACACGACAAATAAGCTGGCAGAGCTATATCTTACCAGGATTGTCACTCTGCATGGAATATCAAAAACAATTGTCTCGAACAGAGGAGCACAATTTGTATCAAAGTTTTGGGGAGAGTTACAAAAATCCTTGGGAACGAGATTGAAGTTTAGTACCGCTTACCACCCGCAGACTGGAGGCCAAACAGAAAGAGTGAACCACATTCTAGAAGACATGTTGAGAGCGTGTGCTTTAGACTATGAGAATTCATGGGAACAATTTTTGCCATACGGAGAATTTACTTACAACAATAGTTATCAAGCGAGTCTACAAATGGCTCCTTATGAAGCACTTTATGGAAGGAAGTGCCGCACGCCGCTATATTGGACCGAAGTGGGTCAGAAACAATTTTTGGGACCACAATTAGTAGAGGATGCCACTGCTCATGTGAAGATCATACAAGAGAGGTTGAAAACGGCCCAATCCCGACAAAAGAGTTACGCCGACAGCAGAAGGAGAGAACTATCTTTCGAGATAGGCGATTATGTGTATCTCAAAGTGACACCCTACAAAGGAGTTCGACGATTTCAGATGAAGGGAAAGTTAAGCCGAAGATACGTGGGACCATACAAAATTTTGGAAAGGTGAGGCGAGGTAGCATACAAACTGGAGCTACCGCTTGAATTAGCAGGAGTCCATAATGTTTTTCACGTATCCCAACTAAGGAAATGTCTGAGAAAGCCAACAGAACAAGTGTCTCCTACAGAAAATGAGATTCAACCAGATCTGACATATCAGGAATACCCAGTCAAGATGTTAGAGGTCAGCGAAAGGGGATTGAAATCAAGAACCATAAGATTCTACAGAGTCCAATGGAATAACCACACCGAGGAGGAATCAACTTGGGAAAGAGAAGAAGAGTTATGTCAGAATTTCCCCTACCTGTTCTCGGACTGATCAGAATCTCGAGGACGAGATTATTCATGGCGTTTAATTGAACCCCGGTGAAACCTAGCGCCGGCGACCGCTGGATTTATCTTTTGCCCTGTTCCTCCAATGCCGAGCAATTCAAGCCAAATTGAACCTTGTGCTAGTAGAGTAAAGTGTCCAGTGGGCCAAGAGAGGTAAGCCAGCAAGGTTGAAACCTTCAATTTTTCCCCGAGCGACGAATCCCCAATTTGGATTTTTGGCAGTTCGCCGGAGATCGCCGCCAAGCTTCTCCAGTAATCCCCTGGCCAAATTAAACCCCCCAGTAGCTTCCTGTTTTCCCCAAGATGCTTCACAAGCTTGGAATTTACCTCAAATGCCTTAAAATGAAAACGCCCAATTCCTATGTCTTCGTCTTCGGCTCAGTTCACCAGAGTTCGCTTTCCGGCCAATCTAGTCGATGCCACCTTATCATTTAGCTAGGCCTCAACCTCGTGAGTAATTCTTTCCACCAGCCCAAACCCTAAATCTACCTAGATCAAAAGTTATTCCCTTGCCAAATTCTTGTCCAGAACCATGTCTGTGCCGTGTCACCACCGTAGTTCATCGCCGCCGTTCATCGCCGTCCGGCCATCTTTTGCCCTGAAACCACCGCCAATATGCTCCTGGCATCCACACCTACCTCCTAGACATAATTGGTGAAGAGTTTGAAGCCCAGAACCAGATTTAACCCTCTGCCCTAGTTTTTGACAGTGTCAGTGCAGTGTCAATGCATGTCAGTCACTGACATTGGCCCTGTTTAACCCTTTCTATTTGAGCAATTGAAATGCCACTTTGTCCACAAAGTTCCTGGAGCCATATCCTACAATATTCCCTACTGTCACATCTCCAGAAAACATACCTAGGACCAACTTAGGGCTATGTCTAACCGTAGACCGAATGTCAGTCTTTCGACATTCAAGTCCTTTTGAGCCCATCTCTTCAATCAACACCAAGTGACCTTGTCCAAACCTATTCCCCTGCGTGCATGATATAATTACTTATTATTTTCTAGTACAACTATTCTGTGTGCTTATATAGTGTGTCTGTATTATTTATATCCGCCGTGGAACCAGAAGTTGAAGGAGCGGAAGAGATCTTCGAAGAATCGTCTGAGCAGCTAGACCCATCACTGCAAGGCAAGTCTCAAATCCTTGATCATGTCTAGCCTAATATTTTGAAATGAAGTATCCTAGCTGTTTTAAGTATATGCATGCCTTATATTCAAATAAGAGTTATATTCAAATAAAGTGATTAGATATGACCTAACTAATTGTAAAGCCCCTTTTGTGATTGAATATCCATGCACCCTTGTCACCCTAGAATATCATGCTTAGGCTATGCTATGCTCAAGATTATATGCTAAATGTTAAATGGTCACATGTGAGAAAAGCATATTCAAAACCTCTTTTTGTGAAAGAAAATGTGATTGGAATCGATAGTGAGGATGGTTTGATTGGATGGTGCTGTGTGCGCACTGGGAATGTGAAAGACTCCTCACTAAAGATTCATAGGGACTAGAACCTTTTTGTCGTGGTATTGCGAATACCCCGGCAGGTTTTGTGAACGATCGTAGCGAAGAAAACGCGACACGGGCTGACCGGGTGACCGGTCCTCCCCCGCCGGACAAACACAAGAAAAGACACGAGGATTTATACAGGTTCGGGTCCCGGTGGGGGCCCTAGTCCTGTCGGCGTGCTCCCGACCAGAGTCGGCTGGGGAGGCTCTCTCGGGGGAGAGGCTTCCGGAGCACACCTGTGAATTTAGCTATTGCAATAACAATGAATCACTTGTCTTACAACAGAGGGGTACAAGGGCTATTTATAGCCCCAAAAAGAAGTGAAAAGACTAAACTACCCCGGACGCTACCGTCGGATTGCGGGGTAGCGACGTCCTTCTACCGGTCAGGCGCCTTGGATGCTTGACAGGTGGTCGCTGATTCCCGAGGCGCTCCTCGCGTGACCTGCACGTGATCAACAACTAGAGACTTTACCTTTAGAAGGGCGATGAGGCTCGGGGCATGCACCGGAGGCCAGGTCCCCGGGCGAAAGGCGGCTCCCGGGACCGGCGCCAGAGGCCAGGTCCCAGGGCAAATGGCGGTGCCCGGGACCGGCGCCGGAGGTCAGGTCCCGGGAGCCAAAAGTCGGCGCCCGGGGCAGGCACCGGAGGCCACGTCCCCGGGCAAATGGCGGCACACGGGACCGGCGCCGGAAGCCAGGTCCCGACAGCCAAAAGGAGGCGCCCGGGACCGGCCCCGGAGGCCAGGTCCCGGCAGCCAAAAGGCGGCGCCCGGGGCAGGCACCGGATGCCACGTCCCCAGGCAAATGGCGGCACCCGGGACCAGCGCCGGAGGCTAGGTCCCGGCAGCCAAAAGGCGGTGCCCGGGACCGGCCCAGGAGGCCAGGTCCCCGGAGCCAAAATGCGGTGCCCGGGACAGGCACCAGAGGCCACGTCCCTGGGCAAATGGCGGCGCCCGGGACCGGGGCCAGAGGCCAGGTCCCGGAAGCCATAAGGCGGCGCCCGGGGTAGGCACCAGAGGCCACGTCCCCGGGCAAATGGCGACGCTTGGGACCGGCGCCGGAGGCCACGTGCCCGGGCAAGCGTGACGCAACTTACCTGGACTTAGTCTCACCGAGATTTCCCCCAACAGCAGCCCCCCATGCCCCCCGGGGACGATGGTCGAGTCCCCGGTGGATATGGTAAAAGTCACCAGAGCGTGACTCTTCGGTTCCCGTGCCGCGCTTATGACCGCGCCGCTTCGCCATAAATGTGCTCGCGGTTCAAACCGGTGCCTCGGTTTGCGCACCAATCCCTTCGTTTCCTGCACACGGTTTGAACTTCAATGGCCCAGATTGCGCCGCGGAGTGCCACGTGGCACTCATCTAGATCACAGTTCACCCCTATAAAGAGGGCCTCTGGGGGCCCGAGAAGTTCATTACAAACTTCTCAACCCTAGCGCATTTAGCTCTCCCGGTAGCTCTCTCCTGATGGCACCGAAGGGTCGAGCGAAGACCACGGAGGTGCCCCCGGAGGAAATCACTCCGGATTTTCTCTGGGCATCGGAGTTCACGGTCGGGTACGTGGAGTCCCTGGTCGAGCACGGAGTCATCGAGGACGGGGACATCCGGGTCCTCGTGAAGAAGGACGGAGCCCCCCGCCCCAAGCCCGCAGAGATCGTGGCCTTCGAGGCCTTCCTGGAGGCGGGGCTCCGGCTCCCGGTGCATCCATTGCTCTGGGAGTTTTTAAAGGAGTATGGGGTGGCCCTAAACCACCTTCCGGTACTTCTACGAACCGGCGGCGAGGAGCTCCCACCTGGTGAAGGGGGGACCCAAGTCCCCCTTCGGCTCGGTGATGGTGAAGATGCTGTCGTCCCGGGTAGCTGATTACCCGGCGGCGGCCTCCCGGGACCACTGGGGCTACTGGGTCCAGAGGTGGTTCTACCTCCGGGTCCGGGACGATGAGGTGGTATACGCCACAGAGCCCCTCGCTTACAGCAGGTCGTTCGCGCCGAAGCCTCCGGTGTGGACGGACGAGGAGCTCGAGCTCCTCGGCAAGGTGATCATCTCCCGGGGTACCCACTCTATGCGGGACGCCGCCGAGGAGATGATGCTCCTGAGGATCTCCCCCTTCGCACGCGGGAGAAGGGGGATCGGCATGGGCCCAAAGCAGTGGCCCCCGGTCAAGCCGGTGACCCGACGTAAGTCCGTTACCTGCTTCATTGCATTTACAAATTTTTGGAAATTTGACTAACTCTTTACCTTTTGTAGTCCGGCCGTACCCGGCGGCGTGGGAGAAGGCGGAGAACATCCTGGGGTGGTACTTCGCCGACGAGCACGAGCGCATTGTGCGCCTCGTGGGGGAGGGCCCTCCCCGGAACTTGGTAGCTGAGGACTGCGGGCTAAAGCTACCGGAGAGGAAGCCCCTCCGCACCCCAGGGTCGCACAGACGGGGGAAGGACGCTGTCGGGGGCTCTGAGCCTAAGAAGGCCAGAGTTCAAAAAGCCCCCGTCCCGTCGACGACGCCGGCTTCGACACCGGCGAAGCCCCGGGACGAAACCCCCAGGACCAGGCGGGCCCGAGCGCCGGCCCGGAAAGAAGTAACACCCCCTCCCCCGAAGAGCCCCGTTGAGGCCCGGGGGAAGGAACCGGCCACGGTTGGGGTGGCGTCTGATTCGGCGGACTACGCCCCGTCGCCGCCTTCGGTAGCAGCCCTCCTAGCCCCCCCGGCCCCTTTGGAGCAGGAGAAACTAGAGGTGAGGTTCGCGGAGGCCTCGCCTCAGCGGATGGAGTGGCCAGTGGACGACGGGGGGAGCCCCTCAGTCTTCAAGGTCCCTCTGGAAGTAGAGGCCCTGGGGGCCTTCCCGACCGGGAAGGGGAAAGGGCAGATGGTCCCTCCTCGGGCGAGGACCTCTTCCGAGAGCTCCTCGGCCACTTCCACGGAGGCCACCTCCTCGGCGATGAAGCCGCCAACCACGCTGCCGGACGCCCAGGTCCGGGGACCCCTCACCGGCCACGACGGGACCGGTGTCGGGCGGGAGACCCACCTGCTCTCCGCGGGGGAGGTCGCCCGCTATACGGAGGGCCTGCAGACCCGGAAGGTGCAGGCCTTCGTTGCGGAGGGGACGCTCCATGAGCATTTTGGGGGACTTCAATCTCTCCAGGCCCAGGTAACCCGAGTCGGTGACGTCTTCCTTCGTGCCCTGCACTTGAATTTTTCTAACTCTAGAGTTTGTAGGCGGCAGCCATTACCTGGGGCCTTGAGCAGCGGATCAGTGGGCTGCTTAAGGATGCGGAGGACAGGGCAGCGACCTACCTGGGGCAGTACGACGAAGCCCTCCAGGAGCTGGCCCGAGTCCGGGCCCAGGTTCACATCTCCGAGGCCGTCAACGACAGCCTTCGGCAGGAGGCCAAGGCCAGGGAGGAGGCATTCCGGGAGCCCAAGGGCTCCAGCGTCCGGGCGGTGACGGACGCGGGCCGCTCCGTCCGCTCGGCCCTCGAGAACCTTGGCGTGAGCCTAGGCTCCAGGAGCAGCTCGGAGGTGCCCCCGGCGACCCTCGCGGAGGCTGTGCGTTTTCTCGACGCACAGGTCTCCGTCATCCCGGAAGCTGCCGTCGCCCGGGCGCGGGGCCGGGCGATCCCCGTAATTGCAGCCGCGGCGGGGCTTGTTGAGCACCCGGGGGTCGGTGCCCGGGCGATCGGGGGCCGCATCCCCCGGAGCTTCCCCTAGTTCTTCGAGCCCTCGCGCCGGGAGGTGGAGCAACTTGCCGGGGGCTTCTACGACCGGATTGTCCGGGTGAGGTTCCCGGCACCGGCGCCTTCGGCAGAGGACGCCCCGGCCCAGGCGGAAGCCCCCCGTGGGGAGGACACCAATGAAAAAGTATAAGCCTCCCCCCCGGTCTTAGATAGGACCCTTTTTGCTTTCTTAGGATTTTGTTCCCGGTAGCTTCTTAGAAGAAGCCCCGGACGCTTGCAAAAAGAAATTTTGAATGCAATACAATTAGAAATTTTTCTAAGTCTTGAGTTGAATGCAATGTTACCAGGGTTCCCAGGAGATTACTCCCGAGCGAAGGTCCGGGAGAGGCTCCCCGGGGGACACCCAAGCGGCTTTGATCTTGCTAAGCCACATCTCCGGGAAGCGCAGCGGGGACGCCGTCCGGGATCCGATCCGGTTAAGGTGGCATCCAGAGTGGCACTTGGACAATTTTGAGAATCATCGCGCCGAATTGTCCCCTCCGCGTCCGGGGTCCCGGATGATACCCCCTCTTCGGATACTTCCACCGGCGGGCTACGAGTATTGGACCAAGATGTGGTCCGGGAAGCTCAGCGCCGCGTGCGCGCATTGTACCGGGACCAGGCCCGGGAGCTAGCAGAGGGCCTCTGGGACTATTAGGCGTAGGAGCCTTAGAATGTAGAGAGCTTCCGGGTTTTGACCCGGGTTGTATCGTTTCCGATGCCCACCAGAGGGGGAAGATGTCCTCCGGGTTAGATGATCAATAAAGCTGTGTTTGCTTTCTTCTTTGAGAGTTTTCTTTTATTTTCTTCTTGGATGGTCTAGACGACTCCTTTTCATAAGAATGAGCTAAGTTTGCTCGTGGTCGGTGTGGTCGACACCCGGGGGTTTCTTATCCCCCCCGCCCACAGCGGGCCGGAGGGTAGCTCCGCGCGCTGTGGGGGTAACAAGGTCCCCGGGGTGAAGATGACCTGTAGCATGAGAATTTTTCTAAGTTAGAAAATTCTAAAATGAGGTTTCCAAGGGAAAGACCTTCCAGGAGACAATCATCCGGTCGCCGTGAGAACGGGGAGCCGGGAATAAGGCCTCGTGTGGAAGAAACATCCAAGAAAACCCGATGAGATTTCCGGAGGTGAGCTTCCTGGGAGACGATCGTCTGGTCGCCGTGAGAACGGGGAGCCGGGAATAGGGTCCCCGGGAAAGAAATGTCCAAGAAATCCGTAATTTCTCCGGGAGACAATCATCCAGTCTCCGTGAGAACGGGGAGCTGGGAATAGGGTCTCCGGGAGGCAATCATCCGGTCGCCGTGAGAACGGGGAGCCGGGAATAGGGCCAGAAATCTTGAGGAAGATTCCGGGGAAAATTCTTCCGGGAGACAATCGTCCGATCGCCGTGAGAACGGCGAGCCGGGAATAAAGTCTCCGGGGAAAAGATATCCAAGAAAGCCAGAGACGTCCCGCTGGGGAGAGCGTCAACTCCCGGAGGAGGAAGTGCCCGATGCACTAGTACAGAAAAGGTTTCTTCTATCGGTAAAAAAAACCCTTCTACTATCGGTTTTCGTACCGATAGAGATAGACACGATAGAACAAGACAGAACATTTTCTATCGGTAAATAACCGACAGAAAAAATTAACAATTCTATCGGCATATCGGGAGTGTACCGATAGAAAACCCGTCGTAGTCTGACGATTAACGGTGGGAAAAATACCCATATTCTAATGGTTAATTACATGATTACCGACAGGAAAATATTACTTTTCTATCGGCACCTTATGATAGTACCGATAGAAAACCCGTCGTCGTCTGACGTTTAGCGTTGGGAAAAATACCCATATTCTAACGGTTAATTATAAGTTTACTAACAGAAAAAAGTGTAGCACTCTGTCGGTTGGAAATGACATTATCGATAGAAAAAATCTTAGTACTCTCTCGGTAGTTCACCGGCAGGAAAAATCACACTCTTCTAACGGTTAATTATAGGTTTATCGATAGAAAAAACCACAGTAGTCTCTCGGTTGTGGATGAGTTCACCGGCAGGAAAAGTCACACTATTCTGATGGTTAATTTCAAGTTTACCGATAGAAAAATGGGTAGTAGTCTCTCGGTTGTGGATGAGTTTACCGATAGAAAATTTGTAGTGGTCTGTCGGCTATGAATGAATTTACCGATAGAACATTCACATATATAGTACGTTTACATTTACAATACAGTACATTCACATATACAGTACAGATGCAATACATTATAGATTGGATACACAATACAGTACAGATGCAAAGAAGGGTAAATTCACAGAACAGATTGACACATTAGACAGTTATTCACATTTATTCACATATATATGGACAAATACAAATTTCAATCCAATGTGGACATTTATTGACATATATATTTATTCACATGTATATAAACAGTCTATGCACAGAGTACACGAAAAAGAGAAAATTATCATGGCGGATGGTTGGGCGCAACTTCCTCCATGACATATGAGCCCAGATTTGTCGAAGATCTCTAATCTTTGCATTTTCATATGAGTCTTTCGACATGGCGATCTGCAAGTATGTGTGAATACTTAGTAACTAACTTCCTAATTTAGAACGTGACACCCAATTTTCAAATTTGAGTTAGCTATCGATGCTTACCTGGGGGAATTGGGCAAAGTTTGTCTGCACTAGGTCGTACATGTAGCGCAACACATAAAACCCGCATTCCCACAATTGCGGCTGCTGATGGCACTGAGATAATTGCATATGCGAAGAGATGTTAGCTATTGTTTCCATAAACTAATTAAGCATAAACAAAAAGTCTCGTGAGTACCTCATATTCTTTCCAAGCTAGTAGGGAGCCCTGCGGTGCGGCATGCCTCCCTCCAGCGGACGCATATTTATCAAAAGCCCTGCATTTTAGTTAGTATTGCCCGTTAATATATTATCATTAGCTAGTGAGGTGAAAATTTAAATCAAACAAATAAGTTACTTACGACTCCATATTTCCCTTGACCACATATTCGATCGATAATCTGTCACGCATCGAATCGAGGTAGTACACCTCGTTCCTCGGCGGACAGATCACGATGAGGATCCAGTGGCCCCTGCATTGTACGTAAAAGAGGACCGCTAGCTCAAAGTATATCTCAGGTGTAACATACAAGATCGAGTTAAATTAGTACGAAATGCACTAACCTTTGGTGGTACGGCATCAGAATAAACTCCCTATCCTGCTGCGCCATCAGCGCCTTGGATATGTATAGCTCAGTGTGCGCGGCGTCGTGCTCTAGCATCGTGAGGCTTATTTTCTCTGGGTCGAGGAAACCCACCTTGTCACACGCAGCCTCCGATGCTAGCCTGTACATGCACCTGCATGCAAAGGACGACATTAGTATTGCACAGAAAGTTACTACATTTCAAATGAACTACAACAATTCAGAGTTAGCAAACAGAGTTAGAAAGCAGCAATACATAGCATCAGCAAACTCACAGGACTCCAGTCCGTATGATGGACATATCGAGCTCCCACCAGTTGTAGAGGTTGAACAGATCCTCGTGTGCCACGGATATACTCCCGGGCTCACGGTGGAACTACCCAGGCCTGTAGGGAACTAAGAAGTTCAGATTGCGCCGAGCTCGGTGTAGGTACCACTCGTGGAGGTCTCTGGTTGATCGATCCAATTTGCGCAAAGCTGCCTCCGAGATGAGTGGGAACCCAATCTTGAACCTCTCCGGCTGTCCCTGTCGCCCTTTTCCCTTGCCTTTGCCCTTGCCTTTTGCCGGGGACTGAGCGCGTACCTTCGAAGGCAAGGGCGAGGTGATGGCAGCTTTCTTCCGAGGTGAAGGCGTGGATGCGCTGGGTGGGGTCGAGGTCGTCTTTGATGTGTCCAGGGTCGCACGAGATCGGGCCTCATGCCCCGAGCTGGGGGCGCAGTCCCCTGGTAGCCCAGCGGCAGGCCACTGCAATTAATGAGCACGTATGTTAGATTATGCAAGTTGAGTGTACTGAGTACGATGTAATCTAAAATGTGTAGGATTTACCGGTTGTATTACAAGACACTTCTTGGGCCACTGTACGTAGGAGCCCACTGCCTCAGCAAGTGTCTGCGGTTCCTCTGTTGGGACTGGCAACGGAGAATCGTTGTAGCCCGGCATGGCCATGTCCACCTGTACCTTTGCGAAACCCAACCGCAGAGGTACACAGTGGACCCGGACATCCGGCGCAGACGGATATACGAAGCCGTGTCCAACCACTTCCTGCCCGGCGCCTATGTGATTCTGTAGGATGCAGCCCTCCGGCCTCTGCAAATTTGTAACAATTAAAATAGGTTAGTGAGACAACTCTAACAGAATGGGAGTGGCATCAACTTAAGTGCACAGATGAAGGCTTGTAGTACCTCAAGTAGATCCACTGGATCCGTGAGTACCTTCGAAGCGCAACTGCTTATCCGACCCCGTGGGTATCGTCGTCCTGGGGATCCGCATCTGCACTTTTGGCCAGCAATACTTCTCTCAACCGTGCAAACTCTTCCCTCATTTGTGCGACCTCGGACTGCACCATAGACTGTACCTCAGCCCGTATCTCAGCCCGCATCTCCGCCCGTATCTCCTCCCGTAACTCAGCCCGTATCTTATCGGAGAGGTCAGCTTCCTTTTCCTTCCAGGAGCGGGCCTTCTTCCTCGGTGGAGCTGGATCTACGAAACCGGCCTTCCACGACACAATGGCTCCCACGGCCCGTGTCCGCCCGGGATGCTCCTTATTTCCTAGAGCCCGGGTGAGGATGTCGTTCTCCTTCTGCGGGGTAAACAATCCCTCTGCTGCCTCCTTCTCAAAAGAGATCTGTTACATTTAAAAGTACCTTGTGAGACAAATTGCCTTATATACACTTGTGCGCACACAGTTTACGAGGTTAGCCAACTTACCATTCGCCTCACAACGTCGGCGTCCCCAGGGGTTGCGAACTGCACAGACCCCGTGGACGACACGGACCCCCTCCCCCTCCACCATCGCTTGCACCTCTCATCCCGGATCTCGGAGAGCGGCAACTCAGGGGTGTCGATGACAGGATTTTGCTCGTCTTCCTTCGTCCACTGCTCCCCCTTCCCCGCATAGCCCCAGGATTTGAGCCGATGCGGGTGGTCGTTCCTCTTCTGGATCGCCCTATTCTTCTCGCTATGGGCCTTGAACTCCTCAGTCCCCTTCTGCTTGGTGAATTCCTCCCATACCTCCTCCGATATGAACGGGTACTTCTCGCAAGGAGATTTCCCCGCAGTGAGGAAGTTACTGACGAGCCAGCTCTTAACGGTTTTCCATGTTCCGTTCATGTCCTTCAAGCAGGCAGTCCTAGGTGTATCGTCGGGGATGTTCCACTTAGCCTGTTTCCGAAAAATGCATACAATTAATCACGAGTTAGTTAAACTTTAGTATAAGCCAAGAGAACGTGATTACGAAAGAGTTCAGCGATTTCAGTTAATTTAACCATCACTTCTGCCCACAACCTATCCCTCTCATCCGCCGTCACGTCCTTCCAGCTCTGGACGGTGATCTTCACCCTTTCTTTCGCCAACAGCCCAACGTAGGCCGCGTACCTCCCAGCATTCTTTCCAATCGGCCTCCCAAATTGGTTGAACTCACAAGAAAGATCCGTGCGTTTGCCCAAACGCCCCAACGTCGTCGCGCCTCGCCCCACCCTCTTGCGCTGGGATGTAACAGCTGCATCTTCAGTAGTTACGATGGCCCTAGTCGAACCACTAGTACCATCCGATGAAGACGACGACATGTCTTCCCCTACAAAACCTTCAACAAACCATATATATGGCAATTAATTCGCCTTGGAGTTCCATAACTCAACCCAGGATTGGAGACTAACTAGGGCGGCAAAAGGGAAAATAATACAAAAAGAAAGACATACATAAATTACTTCCTGAACTCTTCAGAAATATTTTCTATCGGTAAACACATGAGTTGCCGATAGACCATAACCTCCACAGAAGACAATTTTTCTATCGGCAAACCCGTGAGATACCGATAGAACATAACAATGTTATCTACATATGGAATTTTGTTGACAAGCCACCATTCACTGTCATCACATAACATTCTCGATGATTTGCTATACTAATATTCATGGGCCAGCATTATTATTTCACACGTAAATATGCACACAAGCATCTAAGTGCCACTGTGCATAATCTTTAGCCTAGCCTGTATGTGAGTCATCAGGACTTCACATCTATTAGGTTGGAAAAAGTCATGTATAGGCATTTGAAGCATATACATCGAAGACCCATCCACATTGCCATATATTCATACCAAGTGAGTAAAAATTCCCAACCAAACTAGTACATTGCATGGCTCATGTCCTTCTAGATCCAAATTAAGTTTTACTACTTGTGGAGAAATATTTTCTATCGGTAAACACATGAGCTGCCGATAGAATATGTGTAAGAACACCTCCAACATATAATGTGCATTACATGGCAGTTGGATACAATTGATCACACATACAGCAGTATAGATAAGTTAAAATCTCAAAACAGGTTCATTACAGCACTGGAAAATATTATGTAAACCCTAATTTAAATCAACATTGCGTGCGGAATGTACATAATCCAACACAATAGGGAACCCTAGTGTAATTGCAAAACTCGAAGAATTAGTACGTGCAAAACACTAGGATCAAATAAGGAAGATGCTGGAAATAGAACGACGAATTAGGGTATATACGGCGGCAATCAGTTCTGGTGATGGAGAGGCGGCGTAGAACGCAGCGGCGGCCGGCGAAGGACAAAAATAAGAACCGGTGGCAGTGGCGAACCAGTGTCCAGCCGGCAATCGTCGTGTGGCAGAGAGGAAGTGAGTGGTCACAGTGGAGGTTGTGGTTTTCTTCGCTCTCGAAGAGACGCAGTGCTCTAAGGTGGAACTGTTCGAGTGGAGGGAAACCCAAGGGCCGTGTACGAGTAATAAAGCAGTGGAGGAACTTTTCTATCGGTACAACAAATTGATACCGATAGAATTATGTACTTTTCTCTCGGCAAAACACAATAGTACCGATAGAAAAAGTAAATTTCCCGGAAAAATATTTGAAGTAGTGGATGCTTTTTTCTATCGGTATAAACAATAAAATCTCGTGAGACCAATTTTCCCCAGAAAAATTTTTTAATTAAGTGCTTGAGATTATAGTATTGTGTGCCTTTTTCTATCGGTAAAAACAACAAAATACCGTCAGAGTAATGAAAAGAAACACACAATTTAACATCAAACAGACCGTGGTTGAAAGCTGCAAAATGATAAAGAAAGAGGGAAGATAGCCGGAAAATTGAAAAATTGACATAAAAAGAAATTGTTCATTCATTGTTGTTTTATCACTTACAAAAAAAAATAAAACCCAAAATGCTAGGACAAAGGGTGGTCTTAGCCCTGGCTGCATGTAGAATAGAGTCAGTTAGACTTGCAGCCAGGACGCAGGACTCCTCTAGCGACAAGTTGTCCCTAGGATCAATTACTACCGTGTCGAGAAGGCCTGCGACCTCCCTCAGCTTCGCTATGGTATCCTTCATAGTCAAACCGTAGCCAGCGATGGTCATATCCGCGGCTTTCTTCTCCTCGCGAAGACGCCTCGTCCTCGCCCTAGCATTGTCACCAACCGTCTTCATGCGCTTAATGCGCCGGAAGAGATCGTCAAGGTCAAGCCGTAGCTGAGTGTGCTTGTCTGTAAGGAGCTTGTGCTCCTCCTGGAGGGCCCTCAGGTCGGCCTTCACTTTGGCAGTGTCTTCCACGGCTACCAATCCCTGTGCAAATCAACAGGTCAAGAATGAACTGAACATGGATTAACAATACAGGGGTAAACCGAGGAGATTTAGAGTTCTTACCGGGGAGGGCGTGGCTGACGATCCCATGGAGGTTGCCATTGTGAAAGAGAAGATGAGGAGTCGAACCGTTCGAGAATTAGAAAAACAACAAAATACCGCGACGCATGGCGAGGTACTTATAGAGTTTCCAAGGCGACGCATGGCGACACGGTTGAGAATTCAAAGCGGCAGAGTATTCTTCTATCGGTAAAAACAGGAAAAAACCGTCAGACAACAAATACCGTGTGTAGTGGTATTAAGAATACCCCGGCAGGTTTTGAAGACGATCCTAGCGGAGATTACACAGCGCGGGTTGACCGGGTGACCGGTCCTCCCCCGCCGGACAAACACAAGAATTGACACGTGGATTTATACAGGTTCGGGTCCCGGTGGGGGCCCTAGTCCTGTTGACGCGCTCCCGACCGGAGCCGGCTGGGGAGGCTCTCTCCGGGGGAGAGGCTTCCGGAGCACGTCTGTGAGTTTAGCTATTCCAAATAATAATGAGCTGATCCTTTACAACAGAGGGGTACAAGGGCTATTTATAGCCCCAAAAAGAAGCAAAAAGCCTAAACTACCCCGGAAGCCACCGTCGGATTGAAGGGTAGGACCGTCCTCCTCCCGGTCAAACGTCTTGGATGCTTGACAGGTGGTCGCTGATTCCCGAGGCGTCCCTCGCGTGACCTGGACTTGATAAACAAACAGGGATTTTACCTTTTAGGAGGGCGATGACGTCCGGGGCCCCTTCCGGAGAGCAGGGTCCCGGGAGCCTAATAAAGGCGGCGCCCAGGGCAGGCACCGGGGGCCACTGTCCCCGGGCGAATGGCGGCGCCCGGGACTCGCCCGGGGGGGCAAGGTCCCGGGAGCCAAAAGGCGGCGCCCGGGACATACCCCGGAGGCACGGTCCCGGGAGCCTAAAAGGCGGCGCCCGGGGCAGGCACCGGAGGCCACTGTCCCCGGGCAAATGGCGGCGCCCGGGACCCGCCCGGGGGGCACGGTCCCGGGGGCCAAATGGCGGCGCCCAGGGCAGGCACAGGAGGCCACTGTCCCCGGGCAAATGGTGGCGCCCGGGACCCGCCCGGGGGGCACGGTTCCTGGGGCCAAATGGCGGCGCCCGGGGCATACCCCGGAGGCACGGTCCCGGGGGCCAAAAGGCTGCGCCCGGGACATACCCCGGAGGCACGGTCCCGGGAGCCAAAAGGCGGCGCCCGGGACATACCCCGGAGGCACGGTCCCGGGAGCCTAAAAGGCGGCGCCCGGGGCAGGCACCGGAGGCCACTGTCCCCAGGCAAATGGCGGCGCCCGGGACCCGCCCGGGGGGCACGGTCCCGGGAGCCAAAAGGCGGCGCCCGGGACATGCCTCCCGGGACCACTGGGGGGACTGGCTCCGGAGGTGGTTCTACCTCCGGGTCCGGGACGAGGCGGTGGTCTACGCCCCGGAGCCTCCCACCTACAGCCGGTCATCCGCACCGTAACCGCCGGTGTGGACGGATGAGGAGTTCGAGCTCCTCGGGAAGGTGGTGCTGACGAAGAAGGCCCGCTCGATGCGGGACGCCGCGGAGGAGCTGGCGCTCCTGCGGCTTTCCCCCTTCTCACGCGGGGGAAGGGGGATCGGCATGGGCCCGGAGCAGCGGCCTCCGGTGAAGCCGGTGAAACGGCATAAGTACCCTGCACTTTCGCACTTATGATTTTTTATGAAAATTGACTAACTATTTACCTCTTGCAGTGCACCCGTATCCGGCGGCGAAGGACAAGGCGGAGCACCTCCTGGGGAGGTACTTTGCCGATGAACACGAGCGCATCGTGCGCCTCGTGGGGGAGGGGCCTCCCCGGAACCTGGTGGCCGAGGCCTACGGGCTCAGGCTTCCGGAGAGGAAGCCCGTTCCCACCCCCGGGTCTCATAAGTGGGGGAAGGATGCGGCCGGGGGCTCGGAGCCCAAAAGGCCCCGGGTGCAAAAGACCCCCGCCCCGACGATGACGCCGGCGACGACGCCGGTGAGGGCCCAGGATGCGGCTCCCGGAGCCGAACATGCCCGGGCGGCGCCCCGGGCAGAGGCGACGCCTCCGCCCCCGGAGGCCCCCGTCGAGGCCTGGGGGAAGGAGGTTGTTATCGGCGGGGCGGGGTCCGATTCCGCGGACTACGCCCCGTCGCCAGTTCGAGTGGCGCTCCTCTCGCCTCTCCGGGCGGCATTGGCGCCGGAGAGCCTGGAGGTGAGGTTCTCGGAGGCGGAGCCTCCGTGCCTCTGGCCGGTGGACGACGAGGGGGGGAGCCCCTCGGTCTACGTGGTCCCCCCGGAGCAGGAGGCCCCGAGGGCCCTTCGGCCTGGGGCGGGGAAAGGCCCGATGATCCCCCCCCGGGCGGAGAACCCCGCCCAATCTTCGTCTTCGTCTTCGGAGGAAACTTCATCGACGAAGACGCCGGTGACGCCGGCCGTGCTCCCAGATTCCGAGGTCCAGGGGCCCTCTCCCGGCCGCGACAGGAGGGCCGGGCAAGATACCTCCCTACTTCCCGCGGGGGAGGTGGCCCGCTACGCGGAGGGCCTGCACAATCGGAAGGTGCAGGCCTTCGTAGCAGGAGGAACGCTCCACGAGCGTTTTGAGGGGCTCGAGTCCCTCGGAGCCCAGGTAACCCGAGCTCTTAATACTTCAGCTTTTTTCCTGCACTTAAGATTTTTCTAACTCTTTATGTATTTTGTAGGTAGCGACTGTTACTTGGGGCCTTGAGCAGCGGGTCACCCGGCTGCTCAAGGAGGCGGAGAGCCGGGCCGCGGCTTGCGTGGAGCAGCGGGAGGCGGCCCTCCGGGAGCGGGACGAAGCTCTCGATGAGCTGTCCCGGGCCCGGGCCCAGGTGCACCTTTCGGAGGGCGCCTACTGCCGCCTCCGAGAGGAGGCCAAGGTGAGGGAGAAGGCACTCCGGGAGCTCGAGAGCTCCAGCGTCCGGGCGCTGTCGGACGCGGGCCGCTCCGTCCGCATGGCCTTGGGAAGCCTTGGCGTTAGCCTGGGCTCCGGGAGCGGCCCGGAGGTGCCCCCGGCGACCCTCGCGGAGGCTGTGCGTTTTCTTAACGCACAAGTCTCCGCCATCCCGGAGGCTGCGGACGTCCGGGCACGGGGCCGGGCGATCCCCGTCATCGCGGCCGCCGCGGGGCTCGTCGACTACCGGGGGGTCGGCGCCCGGGCGATCGGGGGCCGCATCCCCCGGAGCTTCCCGGAGGCCTTCGAGCCAACGCGCCGGGAGATGGAGCTGCTGGCGGGGGAGTTCTACGACCGGATCATCCGGACGAGGTTCCCGACACCGGCGCCTCCGGCCGCGGATACTCCTGCCCCGGCCTCGGAGGAGGCCCCCCGGGGGGAGGACCCCAAAGCTAAAGTATGAGCCTCCCCCCGGGTCTTTAGCTAGGACCCCTTTTTATTTTGTTAGACATTTTGATTCCGGTAGCTTCTTAGGAGAAGCCCCGGGCACTTGTACAAAAATCATTTTGCAATGGAATATATTTCAAATTTTCTAAGTCTTTGCGATGAAATGTTACCAGGGTTCCCGGGGGGTTACTCCCGGGCAACGGTCCGGGAGAGGCTCTCCGGGGGACGCCCAAGCGGCTTTGATTTTGTTAAGCCTTCTCTCCGGGAATCGCGGCGAGGATAGTGTCCGGGAGCCGATCCGGTTGAGGTGGCGAGCGGAGTGGCACTTGGACAATTTTGATAATCACCGTGCCGAATTGTCCCCTCCGCGACCGGGACTCCGGATGGTCCCTCCCCTCCGGATACTTCCACCGGCGGGTTACGAGTTCTGGCCTGAAGATGTCCTCCGGGACGCTCGGCGCCGCGTGCGGGCGTTGTACCGGGACTTGACCTGAGAGCTAACGGAGAGCCTCCGGGAGTATTAGGCGTAGGAGTCTTAGACTTGTGAAAAATCCCCCGGGTTCGGACCCGGGTTATATCTTTCCTGAAGCCCACCGGAGGGGGAAGGTGTCCTCCGGGTTTCCCAATGAATAAAGCTTTTCTTCTGTTGATTGCTTTGCATTTTTGTTGTCTTCTTATTTTTTCTTCTTGTATGGTCTGTGGGGCTCATCTTCAAAAGAGTGAGATATGTTTGTTCGTGGTGACCCGGGGGCCCCCTGTCCCCCCCCGCCCACAGCGGGCCGGAGGAGACCTCCGCGCGCTGTGGGGGTAACAGGGTCCCCGGGGGAACATCACCTGTAGGAGAAATATTTTTCTAAGTTAGAAAATTGTAAAAACGGGGTTTCCGAGGGAGTGACCTTCCGGGAGAGGTTCATCCGGCCGTCGTCAGAACGAGGAACCGGGAACAAGGCGCGGAAGGGGCTTGTGAAAAGCCGATAAGACCTCCGGAGGGGAGCTTCCCGGGAGGCTTCGTCCGTTCACCGGGGCTTCAGTCGCCGGGGGAAAATTATCCGAGAAATCAATATCTTCGTAAGGCAATCGTCCGGTCGCCGTGAGAACGGGGAGCCGGCAATAAGGTCTCCGAAAGATAATCATCCGGTCGCCGTGAGAACGGGGAGCCGGGAATAAGGTCTCCTGAGAAATCCCTCGGACGTCCCGCTGGGGAGAGCGTCCACTCCCGGAGGAGGGAGAAAATCCAGAAAGCCATTAGACGTCCCGCTGAGGAGAGCGTCTACTCCCGGAGGAGGAAGTGCCCGAAGACGGGTCTTGAGTGTTTGGGTAGGGGACTAGTCTCCCAAAGTGACTCGTTACCGCGGCCGCTGGGGACCGGGTTGCCGCTTACACCCTCAGTCCACGAGGGTTGTTCGTAAGCCGCCCTACAGGAGGGACTTGCTGGGTCAGGGCCCACTTCCTCACGGGGAGGGCATCCTCGCGGGGAGGGCTTCCTCCCGGGGAGGGCATCTTCACAGGGAAGGCATCCTCGCGGGGAGGGCATCGCCGCTAGGGGCGGTAAACAAGAACCTGCAGTGAGACAGTTGAAGAACAAAGGCTATGCATTGATTAACAAAATATACAAAGCCCCCCCCCCCCGCGAAGCCGCGAAGGGGGAAAAAAGGAAGCTACAGTGTCCCTCCTCCCCCTCCGGCGTGACCGCTCCGGGGGAGGGGACAGGCCCGTAAGGCTAGACGTAGAACTTGCGAAGTAAACGCAAGTTCCAGGTGTGCTTCAGCTCCTGCTCTTGAAGGTTGGAGAGCTTATAGGCCCCCGAGCCTAGGACAGCGGAGATCCTGTAGGGGACCTCCCACTTGGGGGAGAGCTTTCCCTGGGCTTGGGGGTCCGTGACGCGCTTGAGGACAAGGTCCCCAAGGAGAAAAGCCCTTTCGCGCACGCGCTGGTCGTATGCGCGCGACATCTCGCGCTCGTAGATGGCGTGGCGGAGGAGCGCTCGGTCGCGTTCCTCCTCCACGAGGTCGATTTCCGACCGCCGGTTGTCTTCGTTGGCCCGGTAGGCTGCGGTCGTGGCTCCGTTCAGGAGCTCGACCCGCAGTGACCGGAAGCCGATCTCCGGGGGGAGGACTGCCTCTGCCCCGTAGACCAGAGAGAAGGGAGCACGCCCTGTGGCCCGGGACGGGGTCATGCGAATGGAGCAGAGGACGCTAGGGAGCTCTTCTGCCCACGCGCCCCGCTTGGAAGCGGTTTGTTCGAGTCTCCGGCGCAGCCCCTGTAGGATCACGCCGTTGACCCTTTCGACGGCCCCGTTGCTCTGAGGATGGGCCACTGAAGCGAAGTGGATGACGATCCCCAGGCCTTCGCAGAATTCCCGGAAATAAGCCGAGTCGAATTGGGTCCCGTTGTCCACGGTGATTTCCCGGGGGACACCAAAACGACAAACGACGTTTTTCCACGAAAACCGCTGAACGGCCCGGGAGGTGATGCTAGCCAAGGGCTCCGCCTCGACCCACTTTGTAATGTAGTCGACCGCGACTACCGCATACTTGTATCCTCCGGGCGCTGGGGGGAAGGGCCCTAACAGGTCCATCCCCCAGCACACGAAGGGCCAAGTGATGCGGATAGTCCGCAGCGCTACAGGGGGGAGATTCGAGCCCTTGGCCATTTTCTGGCATGCTTCGCACGCGGAGACAAGGTCTCGCGCGTCGCGCATGACTGTAGGCCAGTAGAAGCCCTGCCGAAGGGCCTTGGCGGCGACGGCACGCGGGGCTAGGTGAGAACCACAGCTCCCCGCGTGAATGTCTTCCAGGAGTTGAAGTCCCTCCGACCGGGGGAGGCAGCGCAGGAGGGCCGAAGCCCCCCGCTTGTAGAGCCTTCCCTCCAGCAGGAGATATGCCCGGGCTTTGGCCCGGAGGCGCTTAGCCTCAGTCTCATTGGGAGGGTCCCCCTCTCCCTTGATGAAGGAGATGAGGGGGTCCATCCAAGATGAAGGCCTGACGATCTCGGCGACCTCCGGGACCGGAGGCTCGGGGCCTGCATCCGGGGATGCCACCGAGGGCTTCATGATGATTTCCAAGAAGGCCACCCTGGGGAGCGTTTCCCGGGCGCTTGCTGCCCGTGCCGAGGCATCGGCTCGGGCATTCTCCCTCCTCGGGATATGCCGGGCCTCAAGGCCGTCGAAGTGCTTCTCCATCTTCCGTACTTCCTGCAAGTAAAGACTTAGATTTGCGTCATGGCACAGGTAAGACTTGTCCATTTGGCAGACAACGAGCTGATAGTCTCCCTTCACTAGGAGGCCCCGGATCCCCAGGGAGCGCGCGAGGCGCATCCCAAGGAGAAGAGCCTCGTATTCGGCGACGTTGTTGGTTGCGGGGAACTCGAGCCGCGCGGCGTACTCGAGCTCCTTTCCCTCGGGGCTCCGGAGGACTACCCCCGCGCCAGCCCCGGCGAGACACAGCGACCCATCGAACAGCAGGGTCCAATGGTCACTGCGTCGGGGCGGCACAGGGAGATCTTCGTCCCCGGACCCAGAGGCGGGAGTCCATTCTGCGACGAAGTCGGCGAGGACCTGCGACTTGATTGCGGAGCGGCCGGTAAGGGACAGGGAGAAGGGGGCAAGCTCGGCCCCCCACTTCCCAATCCGGCCGGTGGCTTCTTTATTCCGCAGTACCTCCCCCAGGGGGAGGGACGACGGGACGGTGATGGGGTGCCCCAGGAAGTAGTGCCGGAGCTTCCGGGACGCCATGAGGAGAGCGTAGTAAATCTTCTCCATCTCCGTGTACCGAGTCTTGGCCCCTTGGAGGGCTTCACTGACGTAGTACACGGGACGTTGCTGCCCCCCTTGCTCCTTCACCAAAACCGCGCTGATGGCGACGGGGGTCGCGGCGAGGTAGAGGAGCAAGGGCTCTTCCGGAGACGGACTCACGAGCATTGGAGGGCTCGAGAGGTACTTCTTGAGGTCGTTGAAGGCTTCCTGGGCCTCGGGGATCCAGCGGAACCCCTCGAGCCCTCGGAGGATCTTGAAGAACTGGAGGCCCCGCTCCCCCGAACGGGAGACGAAGCGGCTGAGCGCGGCCAGGCGGCCGGAGAGCCGCTGGACATCTTTGACGGAGCGCGGTGGGGGCATGTGTAGGAAGGCCCGGATCTTCTCGGGGTTTGCCTCAATGCCCCGCTGGGACACGAGGAAACCCAGGAGCTTCCCCCCGCGCACCCCGAAGGCGCACTTCTCCGGGTTGAGCTTGAGCCCGAACGCGCGGAGGTTGCGGAAGGTCTCTGCGAGGTCGTCAATGTGGGAGGCTGCACAGGGACTCTTGATGACCGCGTTGTCTACGTAGACTTCGACGTTGCGGCCGACTTGATCTTTGAAGACCAGCGTCATCAGGCGCTGGAAGGTGGCTCCCGCATTCTTGAGCCCGAAGGGCACGTGGCGGTAGCAGAAAGTTTCGAGGGGAGTTATGAAACTCGTCTTTTCCTCGTCCCCCTCCGCCATCCGGACTTGGTGGTATCCCGAGTAGGCGTCTAGGAAGCTCATCAGCTCGCACCCCACGGTGGAGTCAACGAGCTGGTCGATCCGCGGGAGCGGGAAGTTGTCTTTGGGGCAGGCGCGGTTAAGGTCGGTGAAGTCCACGCACATGCGCCACTTGCCACTTGATTTCTTGACGAGGACGGGGTTTGCCAGCCACTCAGGGTGCAAGGCTTCCCGGATGAACCCCGCCTCTTGGAGCCGAGCTATCTCCATCTTGATGGCTTCTTGACGTTCGAGGGAGAGCTTTCTCAACTTCTGCTTGACAGGGGGGTGACCGGGGGTTACCGTGAGCTTGTGTTCAATAACTTCCCGGGCGACACCCCGCATGTCCGAAGGCTTCCACGCAAAAACATCGGAGTTTTCGCGCAGAAAGGCTGCAAGTTGCGCTGCATGGTCTTGGGGGAGCTCTGCCCCGATTTGGACAGTTTTGTCCTCGCTGCCTGGGGACAGCGGGACCTTCCGGAGGCCCCCTTCCGGACGCGGCTTGAGAAGGGGCCTCCCAGGGGACGGCGCAGCGATGCCTACGTCCGGGGGGGAGCCTCCCCCCCGGGCGCCTTGATCAGGTTGACGCTTCCTATTGTGGCAGCAGCTCGCTCGTATAGAGCACGGGCCATGTCTTGGTCCCCCCGGACGTTGATCACGCCATGCGGCCCGGGGATCTTCATGCACAGGTAGTTTTGGTGGGTGGCAGCCCCCAGCCGATTGATCGTAGTCCTCCCCATAATCACATTGTAGGAGGAGGGGAGGTCCACTACGTTGAAGCGGACTAGCTCGGTCCGGTAGTTCTCCGGGGTGCCGAAGGTGATCGGGAGATCTACCTTGCCCACGGGGTGGATCGCCTTCCCCGGGACAAACCCTTGCAGAGGCCCTGCCGCTGGTTGCAAGAGCTTCTCATCCACCTGCATTTCCTTGAAGGTTTTGAGGAACAGGACGTCGGCGGAGCTTCCGCCGTCCACGAGGATGCGGGCCAAGTGGCAGTTGTAGATTGTCGCGGAGACAATGAGTGCGTCGTCGTGGGGGAAGCGAACCCCTCGCGCGTCTTCCGCCGTAAAGGTGAGGGGGACGTCCGACCACTTGGGCGGCACGGACGCGTGTAGCACCCCCACTACCTTAACTTCTCGCGCGTACTCCTTGCGCTGGCGCTTGGAGTCCCGCCCGGAGGCGGACCCCCCTACGATGACGTTGATGCGGCGCTGAGAAGTTTGAAAGGGGAGAGCGTCTGAAGGCTCCCCCTCCTGCACCTGCTGCCCCCCCGCGGGAGCGGGAAGGGCCGGAACAGCTGGCCAAGGGGCCAAGGAGGCCGTAGTCCCCCCCCCTGCCCGCGCTGGTCGAGGAACGCCGCGAAGTGCTGCAGCAGCTGGTGGCAATCTCGGGTGGCGTGGGTACTGGACCCGTGGAAGCTGCACCACGGTCCTTCCCGGCTTCTCCCCGCGGGGCCTTCGCGGCCGCGCGAAGACTGTCCTCCCCCATGGCCTCTCGGCTTGGGAAAGAGGCGGTTGCCCTTCGGAGGGGTCGCGCGAGCCGCCTCCGCCCTCGAGGACAAAAGTGTCCCGAGGCCGTGGTTCGCTACGGCCCCCCTGCCTGGGGCGCCTGGGGGGATCCCGGGCCCCCCGCTCGGCGGGGGCAGGAGCCCCCTGATTCTTCTTCCAGATGTCGTCTTCCTCCGCGCGGGCGTACTTTTCGAGTACGTTGAAGAGCTCATCGGCGGAGGAGGGGCAGCTTCGAGAGAGTCTTCGGTGGAGTTCCCCCGGGAGGATCCCGCTTTTGCAGGCTTCGATCACTGTGGAGTCCGGGACGTGGGCCACTTTGCTTTTTACTTGGGCAAAGCGCTTGAAGAAGCTTCTGATGGTCTCCCCGGTTCTCTGGCGCACTGTGTATAGCTGTGAAGAATCCAGGGGACGTACGTAATTTCCCTGAAAGTTGGCGCAAAACTCCCGCTTCAGCTGCGAGAAAGACTTGATGGAGCCCGCCTTCAGATTGTAAAACCAGGAGCGGGCAATGCCGATGAGGTAGAGGGGGAAGACGTTGCATTGGACGCTCTCGTCCCCCCCCGCCGCGGAGATCGCTGTGGAGTAGATCTGCACGAACTCGTAAGGGTCCGCCTCGCCATTATAATGATCGATGTGCGGGGGACGGTAGGGCCGCGGCCATCGGATGCTGCGGAGTCTTCGACACAGAGGCTGGTTCGCCCCCTGCACTTCCCGGGGGGAGCCCCAGTCACTGTCTTCTTTAACGGGGGACGCCCCCTCGTTATCCGAGTCAGGTAGCGGCCCAAGAGGGCCGCCAGAGTGGTGGTGACGACGCTTCTCTTCCAGGCCAGGACTGATTTCCCAGACGTCCGGGCTTCCCTCCGGGGAGGATGGTTCTTCGGCTGGTCTCTTTCCCCGACCGGTGCGAGAGCGAGGCTCCCTGCGACAACGACCGGGGGGAAGCTCTTCCCCGCGGCTGGGAGAATGCATTCGCTCGACCTCCCCCCGGGAGAAGCGGACCTGCTTCACCCGGGGAGGGAGCTCCTGCACTGTAGCAGCCGGCCCGGAAGCTACCGGGGCCTGCTGGGGGGAGCCCCCTGCGACGGCCCCCGGGACCGGAAAGGGGGGAGCCCCTGCACCATCCGGAACCAGGGAGGGGGCGCCCGGGGCGGCGCTTGGATCCGAAGAGGGGGCCCCTGCGGCAACGACTGGGACCGGAAATGGGGAAGCCCCTGTGACATCCGGAACCAGTGGGGGGTGAGCCCCCTCGGCAACGTCCGGGGTTGGGGAGCCAATGCGGGGGGAAATTCGCTGAGGCACGGGAGCTGCTCTGTCGACCGGCCCCGGTGCGGTAAACGCAACGCGAGGGGCGGGACTGGCTCCCGGCGTAGGAATAACCCCCGGCATGAAATGACACCCCAGCCCCGGAAGCGGGCCGGGGACGGGGTACCCCCCGGGTGCCACGAAGGGCCCGGGAATGAAATAGCCTCCCGGCACCGGGACAGGCCCGGGTGCCAAGAAGTGTCCGGAAGTATATCCCGCGGGGGGAGGGAACCCCCCGGCGGGATCATACGGGGTAGACAGCCCCCCGGAGACCGGAGGGGCCGCCGGGTATCCCATAAACGGGGGCATGATCCCCGGATATGTGTGCGACGAAAATGTGGGGGCCGGGGGCCGCGCCAACACACTGAGGAGCTCGTCCATAGAGCGCTGGGCGCGGAGCTGGCCCTCCACGAGAGCCTCCAGCAGGGCATCCCGGGGAGCCGGGGGAGCCGTCGGGGGGAAACTCGTCCCGGCCGAGGTCCCCGCGGCTGCCGGGAGCGACCCGGAGGTGGAGGCACCTATGTTGAGAGGAAAGGTAGGAGGCGGTACCTGGGAATGGTCGCCTCCGGACGGAAGCGCCGGAACAGCAGCGTCCCGGACGGGTGGCGCCAGGTCACCGGGACCGGCGTCACCGGGGAGGGCGTGGGCCCTTGTTCTCGGAGGAGCCATGGCGATTTGTCACGGATCCCCACGGACGGCGCCAACTGTCGTGGTATTAAGAATACCCCGGCAGGTTTTGAAGTTGATCCTAGCGGAGATTACGCAGCGCGGGTTGACCGGGTGACCGGTCCTCCCCCGCCGGACAAACACAAGAATTGACACGTGCATTTATACAGGTTCGGGTCCCGGTGGGGGCCCTAGTCCTGTTGACGCGCTCCCGACCGGAGCCGGCTGGGGAGGCTCTCTCCGGGGGAGAGGCTTCCGGAGCACGTCTGTGAGTTTAGCTATTCCAAATAATAATGAGCTGATCCTTTACAACAGAGGGGTACAAGGGCTATTTATAGCCCCAAAAAGAAGCAAAAAGCCTAAACTCCCCCGGAAGCCACCGTCGGATTGAAGGGTAGGACCGTCCTCCTCCCGGTCAAACGTCTTGGATGCTTGACAGGTGGTCGCTGATTCCCGAGGCGTCCCTCGCGTGACCTGGACTTGATAAACAAACAAGGATTTTACCTTTTAGGAGGGCGATGACGTCCGGGACCCCTTCCGGAGAGCAGGGTCCCGGGAGCCTAATAAAGGCGGCGCCCGGGGCAGGCACCGGGGGCCACTGTCCCCGGGCGAATGGCGGCGCCCGGGACTCGGCCGGGGGGGCAAGGTCCCGGGAGCCAAAAGGCGGCGCCCGGGACATACCCCGGAGGCACGGTCCCGGGAGCCTAAAAGGCGGCGGCGCCCGGGACCCGCCCGGGGGGCACGGTCCCGGGGGCCAAATGGCGGCGCCCGGGGCATACCCCGGAGGCACGGTCCCGGGGGCCAAAAGGCGGCGCCCGGGACATACCCCGGAGGCACGGTCCCGGGAGCCTAAAAGGCGGCGCCCGGGGCAGGCACCGGAGGCCACTGTCCCCGGGCAAATGGCGGCGCCCGGGACCCGCCCGGGGGGCACGGTCCCGGGAGCCAAAAGGCGGCGCCCGGGACATGCCCCGGAGGCACGGTCCCGGGCGCCTAAAAGGCGGCGCCCGGGGCAGGCACCGGAGGCCACTGTCCCCGGGCAATCATGAACTTACCTGGACTTGACCGCGTGGAGATTTCCCCCAACACCGTGAGACTAACGAATTTATTCTAACGGTAAAATAGAACAATACCGATAGAAAACATTTTGAAGTGCCTGAGAGAAGTGCCTGAGACACATGAAAGTAGCGGATGTCCTTTTCTATCGGTATAAATAACAAAATACCGTCAGAAAAAAGGGATTTTTGCAGAACTTAATTTGAAGAAGCAAGAGGCTGCGATGAGATTTTTGCAAGTACTATTTGAAGGGAAGAATTTAGTATTTACAGGATAAAGGTACTGTACATGTTAGAACTCACGTTGTGGAGTAAAATTGATATGTATTAATGCTGTGAGCTAGCTTATCATTAAGTTCTAAAGAAAAATGTACTACCTGATGTATTAATGATAAGTTCCTCACCTTGCTGCAGAACTTGTGGGCTGTTTGCTTGGCATTTATCCCTGAAATAGAAATTAATCATCAATGGTTCTCAACCCATAATCCTTCTTCGTGGTCATCTCGCAGATAAGCTGTTTCGTCGATATCTTCAGTACGGATAGATTGAATGTCCTCTAAAAATGGAGGTATTTCATCGAATTGGTTATGCTCCTCTTCGTCGACAACATCTTCGACCCCAACAATACGTCTCTTGCTGTGGAGGAAAACATGCAAGTTTGGATTGGCCGGGTCAACGATGTAGAATACCTGTGTGGCTTGCTTTGCAAGTATGAATGGATCGTCTTGGTGTCCGACTCTACCAAGATCGACGAGAGTAAACCCGTAACTGTCAACTTGAACACCTCAAGGGATTTCGACCCATTGGCATCAAAACAGGGGAATCTTAAGTAATCCGTAATCGAGCTCCCATATTTCGTCAATAGCACCGTAATATGAGTTCAGCGCCCTTACTGACCTGGCATCCTCGGAAATAGCAAACAGTGTCACTCCGCTACATTGCGTGCTACTCTTGGCGTCTTGAGCTCTTGTGTAAAATGAATACCAATTGATGTCGTACCCCTGCCAAGTCCCTACAGTCAATCTTGGGCCTCTAGCCAACCATGTCACAGTTTCACTTACGGAGCCCTCGGCAGCTCGCGTGACTCTTTCTTGGATCCACTCAGCAAATTTCCTGTTATGTTCTCTGCTGACCCAAACGTCTGACTTCGAAGGATTCTGTGACCGTAACATTACCTTGTGCTCGTGTATGTATGGCTCGACCTCCGTCATGTGTTGTAAGACCCAAAAATGTGATTTTGCGTACACATCACGAGAGGAGATGATAGCTTTGAATCCAATCGTTCCGATTCCCTGAAGCCTACCCTCGTGTCGGGACCTAGGAACGCCAATTGGGTCAACCCCGGCCATATAATCTGTGCAAAATTCAATCACCTCCTCGGCGGCATAACCTTCCATGATACTCCCCTCGGGTCGACGACGAGTCCTTACGTATCCCTTCAATACACCCATAAATCTCTCAAATGGATACATGTAGCGCAGGCACACGGGTCCACAAAACTTAATTTCTCTGATAAGGTGAACAATCAGATGGACCATAACATCAAAAAAGGATGGAGGGAAATACATCTCGAGCTGACAAAGAGTTGTAACCACGTCGCGTTGCAAAGCGTCCAGTCCATCGGGATCAATTACCTACGAGGACACAGTTGCGCCAAATATTCATATCAGAAAAATCTTCTAATTAAGCTCCACAAATGGAGGTAATGAACTTATAGTACGAGTGCACGTACTTACCTTGCAAGATATTGCGTTGAAGAAATAACATAGGTTTGTGATTGTCTCTTTGACTTTAACTGGGAGAATGCCTCTGATAGCAATGGGAAGTATCTGTGACATCAAGACATGACAGTCGTGGGACTTCATTCCAACCAGTCTTAGGTCCTTCATAGACACAAGTTTTTTCAAGTTCGCGGAGTACCCACATGGAACTTTAACACCATGAAGGCACCGACAGAGTTATGTTTTTTCGCTCTTGGACAACGTATAGCAGGCCGGGGGAAGGTATGTACGCTTTCCATTCTCTAAAGGTGCAAGCTCAGTCCTTATCCCCATTTCCACCATGTCACGACGAGCTTTCACACCATCCTTTGTCTTTCCCGGAATGTTCAACAACAAACCAATCAAACTGTCACAGACATTTTTCTCTACATGCATGACGTCAATGCAATGTCGAACTTGTAAGTGCTCCCAGTACGGTAGATCCCAGAGAATCGATCTCTTCTTCCAAACATTTTTTTCTCTTGGTTTAGAATGCTTACCGAACTCAACTTTGATGTCGTTCACGAGCGAGTAAATCTCCTTACCGGTCAGAAAGACTGGAGCTGATCCCTTCTCAGGCTTCCCGTTAAATGATTTCCTCTTCTTACGGTACGTGTGATGCACCGGAAGAAACCTGCGGTGACCCATGTACACTGTTTTCTGGCAGTTTCGCAGCCACATGCTCTCAGTTTCATCTAGGAAAATAGGGCAAGCCTTGGCTCCTTTCATACTATACCCCGACAAATTGCCGTAGGCCGGAAAATCATTTATGGTGCAAAATATCAGGACCCGCAAGATGAAATTCTCTTTCTTGTATGCATCCCACACCTGCACACCCTCGCTCCACAATTTCTGTAAGTCCTCGATTAAAGGAGCTAGAAACACATCAATATCATTTCCGGGTTGTCTGGGTCCTGAGATTAGTAACGCCATCATGATGTACTTGTGCTTCATGCATAACCAAGGAGGAAGATTGTAGATGCATAAAAGAACAGGCCAAGTGCTGTGCCGGCTGCTCATATTACCATGTGGGTTCATACCATCTGTACTCAGCCCGAACCTTACATTCCTAAGTTCGCTGCCGAACTCAGCAAATGTTCTGTTGATGTTTCTCCATTGAATAGAATCAGCTGGGTGTCTCAGTTTTCTGTATTGTTTCTGGGCTTCAGCATGCCAACGCAAGTGCTTCGCAACTTTCGGATTTGCAAACAGCCGCTTCAATCTAGGTATCACAGGCAAGTGCCACACAGTTTTTGCCGGGGGTCCTTTCCTTACCTCGTGACGTTCACTGTCAATCCGGTCCCTACGCGTATACCTCGATGCACCGCATCTTGGACAAACATGCAAACTGGAGTACTCGTTACGGTACAACACACAATCATTTGGGCATGCGTGTATTCTTTCGATTTCCATTCCCAACGGACACAACAGTTTTTTGGCTTGGTAAGTAGATCTTGGCAACTCATTTCCCTCTGGAAGCATGTCCGCTAGAAGATCTAATAGTGCCGTGAAACTCTTATCACTCCAACCGTTTCCTGCCTTCAAGTTATAAAATCTCAGCACAAAAGACAGTTTTGTAAATGTTGCACATCCAGGGAACAGAGGCTTCTCAGAGTCAGCAATCAGTTTCTCAAATTCACAGAAGTCATTTTCGTTGTAATCTTCCTCTACATCACGTAACATCTCATCTGGATTGTCATCATCATCATCTACGTGCACATCGGAATGAACATTACCAAAATTGGGATGATCATTGATATTATTGCAATCCACATCCGAGTCGTGCTGATTGGTAGTAGTGGTGCTTGTTTCCTCAAGATCTTCGCCATGCCATATCCAACGGGTGTATCGCGCGTTAAAACCACGACGAATCAAATGACTCTTAATTTGATCAGAGTTACTAAACCTCTTCAGGTTCATACAATCTGTACAAGGACAGAGCATATTTTTCTCTCCCTTCCTCTCCTTTTGTTGCTCAGCAAATTTAATAAACTCATTCACACCATCCAAATATTCAAGAGTAGTACGTTTTATTCCATACATCCAATATTTCCTGTCCATCTACAATTAACAAAATTTAACGAGTAAGCCATGCATGAAACCTGCCCGATTAAGTTATGTATATGTACATGTACCGCCTCTTACAACAGATACATGTGTTGAACCCTAGCCTGACGAAATTAACACTAATTAACCTAGCTAACTACACAATACAAGCTAGTTAGCTCCTAAAACATGACGCATTTCCAGCTACCAAGCTCCCAAGCTCCCAAGCTTAGAGCTACAAACTTGAAACTACACAATACAGCTAGCTTGCAAGTAGAGAGGAAGGGAGATCTAGAGGGAGAGAGAGATAAGTGTCGACGATTAAGCGTACCTTAAAGAGAGAGGCGCAATCAACTTCCCTCCAGCCTGCGCTGATCACCCCAGTAGTGTAGCTGGAACTTTCGTCAAAAACAGAGGGACACAGAGTGCAACAGAACAAATTAAAGAGCAGCACAGCAATGCACGAGTGGGGTTTTCCTTATAATGGACATTTTTCTAATGGTAAATACATGAAATAATCGTCAGACTAACTTAGGTAATTTGCCGCTCACATATTCTATCGGTAAAAACACACACATACCGTTAGAGAATGTGCATTACCGAGCAAGTACAGGACTTCTTCTTTCGGTAAATATGTGTATTGACCGTTAGATCATGCATGACACAGCACGCACATGAGTTTTTCTATCGGTAGATATGTGTACGAACCATTAGAAGATTCATGACACATGAGCAAGAGTTTTTCTGTCGGTAAATATGTGTATTTACCGTTAGAATATGCACATGCCATTTCTCACATTCAAGGAATCATATCAATGTAACATCAAACAGATCTTACATCAAACAGATCTTACATCAAACGGATCTTAACTAGAAGATAAAGCAATATATTTCAAGAAATGCTAATTTGTGGATTAACTAGGAGACACAAAAATACTTTTCTTAGGTACTTGGGACTTAATCTTGCCAAAGAAATTACACATGCCAGTTCACAAATTCAGGTACAAACATACACATGCCAGTTCACAAATTCAAGTGCATGTCTAAAACAGCAGTACAAATACACACCTACCTACCAATACAATTAAATACACAAATACTCCCTGCACATTCAAGTTCATGTCCCAATTAGCAATACATGATACACAAATATACAACAATATACAAATACAACAATTCACACATTCGATGTATATTAGAAAAGCCACATCTGAAATTAACAACAGATCACGACGAGGACCCAGTGGCCCATACATTTTAAATAAAAGAGAACCTTTGCAGGTTGCCACAATGCAACTACCGACTACAAGTTAGACCTGATACATCACAAATCCATTCATCCAAAACAGCAAATGTCTGAACCACATTGGACTTAACCATAGGAGTTCAGTTCGAAGACGCCCGAGGAGCTGGAACTGCCGTCAACATACATTTGTACGTATTGGTGATTTCCTCGGACTCAAACTCGATCAACTCAACTCAACTCAACTCAACTCCATTAACAAAAAAAACCTACCTTCCAAGATGTTGTTCTGTGTAGTGATGGTGTAGAATGGCTGTGCAAATAACAACAATTCTTCTTCTCCAAGCAGTTAAGCATCTGGCCACAAGCTGGTGCATGCAAAAAAAATGTAAGATGCTTTCTATAGGTCCTGATTTGAGAAACACGCCGGGCTTAAGCATCTTCTCGACCGAGCCAACCAAGATCTCGCCCTTCACATCCTTCCAGCTCTCGACGATGATCTTCACCATTTCTTTCGCCAACAAGCCAATGTAGGCAGCGTACTGCGATGAAGAACCGTGAAATACGTTGCCCCTCATGAGCATCATCCAAGGACCTGAACAGATCATAATCATATTGAAAAGAAGACACACCAAAATGAAGGATACAAAAAAAGCAGAATTATTGCCATAATCAGATTAGAATAATCTAACAATATTGCAGAAATTTTACGTACCTTCCTTGGGATGCCGACGTCTAGAGGGCGTCGATGGAGGTGCAGAGGTGCAGCGGTCCCCTGTAGAGGTGCGCCGGCCGTCCATGGAGCTTACGGGTTAGGACTACGAGCCCCAGATGAACTGTGAGAATGAAAGAGACATACCCGTGTATTTATACAAATATATATTTTCTATCGGTACGAAAACAGAATACCGTTAGTACTAAAAACATCTGTAGAAGGCGAATGGTTCTATTGGCACAATAAATATTACCGATAGGAATTTTTGTACATACTCTATCGGTGTGTACGTACATTGCTGATAGAATATTACTAGTTGTAGAAGGCCAACAGTTCTAAGATATTTTTGCAATATTCTACCGGTATAAACATTCATTACCGATAGAATAAAACTATTTGAAGATGAACAGTTCTAAGCAATTTTCTATATATTCTAACGGTAAAAGAATCCATTACCGATAGAATAAAAATATTTGTAGAAGGCTAATGATTCTATCGGCGCACTACATATTGCCGATAGGAATTTTTAATATAATCTGTCGGTATATTCATATAGTACCGATAGAATAAGTCCAGTTGTAGAAGTCGACCAGTCCTATCGGCGCACAACATTCTCCCGTCAGTACTTATGCATCTCTTCTAACGACAAATATGTTCATCACCGCTAGAGTAAATCATACTATTTATTCTATCGGTAAGTTTCTTATAAACCGATAGGAAAAATACACCCGTCGCCCTTTTATGACCGCGAGGAACATTTTCTATTGGTTTTCAACTAAATCGCTAATAACCGATAGAAGATAGTGGTTAGTAGACTGCATTTTTGTACTAGTGATGATGGGTCTGAGTGTTTGGGTAGGGGACTAGTCTCCCAAAGTGACTCGTTACCACGGCCGCTGGGGACCGGGTTGCCGCTTACACCCTCAGTCCACGAGGGCTGATCGTAAGCCGCCCTACAGGAGGGACTTGCTGGGTCTGGGCCCACTTCCTCACGGAGAGGGCATACTCGCGGGGAGGGCATCCTCGCGGGGAGGGCATCGCTGTTAAGGGCGGTAATGAGAAGGACCTGCAATGAGACAGTAGAAGAGCAAGATCTATGTATTGATAACGGAATGAAATACAGTGTCTCCCCCTGCGAAGCCGCGAAGGGGGAGGGAAAAGTAAATACAATGTCCCTCCTCCCCCTCCGGCGTGATCGCTCTGGGGGAGGGGACAGGCCCGTTAGGCTAAACGTAGAACTTGCGAAGCAAACGCAAGTTCCACGTGTGCTTCAGCTCCTGCTCTTGAAGGTTGGAGAGCTTGTAAGCCCCCGAGCCCAGGACCGCGGAGATCCTGTAGGGGCCCTCCCACATGGGGGTGAGCTTACCCTGGGCTTGGGGGTCTGTAACGCCCTTGAGGACAAGGTCCCCAAGGCGGAAGGATCACTCGCGCTCGTAGATGCTATGGCAGAGGAGCGCTCGGTCACGTTCCTCCTCCGCGAGGTCGATCTCCAGTCGCTGGTTGGCCTCATTGGCCTGGTACGCTGCGGTCGTAGCTCCGTCTAGGAGCTCGACCCGCAGCAACTGGAAGCCAATCTCCGGGGGGAGGACTGCCTCCGCCCCGTAGACTAGGGAGAAGGGAGTACGTCCCGTTGCCCGGCTCGGGGTCGTGCGCATGGAACAGTGGATGCTAGGGAGCTCCTCTGCCCATGCACCCCGCTTAGAAGCGGCTTGCTCGAGTCTCCGGCGCAATCCCTGTAGGATCACGCCGTTGACCCTCTCGACGGCCCCATTGCTTCGGGGATGGGCCACTGAGGCAAAGTGGATGACGAGCGCCAGGCCCTCGCAGAATTCCCGGAAATAAGCCGAGTCGAATTGGACACCAAAACGACAAACGACGGTGATTTCCCGGGGGACACCAAAACGACAAATGACGTTTTTCCAGAAAAACCGCTGGACGGCCCGGGATGTGTTGCTGGCCAATGGTTCCGCCTCTACCCACTTTGTAAAGTAGTCCACCGTGACCACCGCATATTTGTATCCTCCGGGCGCTGGGGGGAAGGGCCCTAAGAGGTCCACCCCCCAGCGCACGAAGGGCCAAGTGATGGGGATGGTCCGCAGCGCTACAGGGGGGAGGTTCGAACCCTTAGCCATCTTCTGGCAGGCTTCGCACGCGGAGACAAGGTCTCGCGGGTCGCACATGACCGTGGGCCAATAGACACCCTGCCGGAGAGCCTTGGCCGCGATAGCACTCGGGGCTAGGTGAGAGCCACAGCTCCCCGCATGGATGTCTTCGAGAAGTTGGAGTCCCTCCGGCCGGGGGAGGCAGTGCAGGACGGCGGAAGCACCCCGCTTGTAGAGCCTCCCCTCCAGCAGGAGATATGCCCGGGCTTTGGCCCGGAGGCGCTTAGCCTCGGTTTCGTTGGGAAGGTCCCCCTCCCCCTTGATGAAGGAGATGAGGGGGTCCATCCATGACGGAGCTCGGGTGATCTCGACGACCTCCGGGGCGCGAGGCTCGTGCCCGTGTCCAGGGAGGCCACCGAGGGCTTCGTGATGATTTCCAAGAAGGCCCCCTTGGGGAGCGATTCTCGGGCCCTTGCTGCCCGGGCCAAGGCATAGGCCCAGTCATTGTCCCTTCGCGGGACATGCCGGGCCTCGAGGCCGTCGAAGTGCCTCTCCATCTTTCGTACTTCCTGCAAATAAACACTCAAGTTTGCGTCATGGCACAGGTAAGACTTGTCCATTTGGCAAATTACGAGCTGAGAATTTCCCTTCACTAGGAGGCGCCGGATCCCCAGGGAACGCGCAAGGCGCATCCCGAGGAGCAAAGCCTCGTACTCGGCGACGTTGTTGGTTGCGGGGAACTCGAGCCGCGAGGCATACTCGAGTTCCTTCCCCTCGGGGCTCCAGAGAACTACTCCCGCACCAGCCCCGGTGAGACACAACGACCCGTCGAACATGAGCGTCCAATGGTCACTGCGTCGGGGCGGCACGGGGAGGTCTTCGTCCCCGGACCCAGAGGCAAGAGTCCACTCCGCCACAAAGTCGGCGAGGACCTGTGACTTGATGGCAGAGTGGCCTGTGAGGGACAGGGAGAAGGGGGCGAGCTCGGCCCCCCACTTCCCAATCCGGTCGGTGGCTTCTTTGTTCCGCAGCACCTCCCCCAGGGGGAGGGACAACGGGACGGTGATGGGGTGTCCCAGGAAGTAGTGGCGAAGCTTCTGAGACGCCATCAGGAGGGCGTAGCAGAGCTTCTCCATCTCCGTGTATCGGGTTTTGGCCCCTTGGAGGGACTCACTCACGTAGTACATGGGACGCTGCTGCCCCCCTTGCTCCTTCACCAACACCACGCTGACGGCGACCGGGGTCGCGGCAAGGTAGAGGAGCAAGGGCTCTTCTGGAGACGGACTCACGAGCATTGGAGGGCTCGTGAGGTACTTCTTGAGGTCATCGAAGGCCTCCTGGGCCTCGGGGATCCAGCTGAACCCCTCGAGCCCTCGGAGGATCTTGAAGAACTAGAGGCCTCGCTCCCCCGACCGTGAGACGAAGTGGCTCAGCGTGGCTAAGCGGCCGGAGAGCCGCTGGACGTCCTTAACGGAGCGCCGCGGTGGCATGTCGAGGAACGCCCGGATCTTTTCGGGATTTGCCTCTATGCCCCGCTGGGACACGAGGAAACCCAGGAGCTTCCCCCCGCGCATGCCGAAGGCGCACTTCTCCGGGTTGACCTTCAGCCCATATGCGCGGAGGTTGCAGAAGGTCTCCGCTAGGTCGTTGACGTGGGAGGCTGCGCGCGGACTTTTGATGACCGCGTCATCTACGTAGACTTCGACATTGCGGCCGACTTGATCTTTGAAGACCAGCGTCATGAGGTGCTGGCAGGTCGCTCCCGCGTTCTTGAGCCCGAAGGGCATGTGGACGTAGCAGAAGGTTCCGAGGGGAGTTATGAAACTCGTCTTTTCCTCGTCCCCTTCCGCCATCCGGACTTGATGGTGGCCCGAGTAGGCGTCTAGGAAGCTCATCAGCTCGCACCCCGCAGTGGAGTCGACGAGCTGGTCAATCCGCGGGAGCGGGAAGTTGTCTTTGGGGTAGGCGCGGTTAAGGTCGGTGAAGTCCACGCACATCCGCCACCTGCCATTTGATTTCTTGATGAGGACGGGGTTCGCGAGCCACTCGGGGTGCAAGACCTCCCGAATGAACCCTGCCTCTCGGATTCGGGCGATCTCCCCCTTGATTGCCTCTTGGCGCTCGAGGGAGAGCTTTCTCAGCTTCTGTTTGACGGGAGGGTGACGGGGGGCTACCGCGAGCTTGTGCTCGATAACCTCCCGGGCGACGCCCCGCATGTTCGAAGGCTTCCACGCAAAAACATCGGAGTTTTCGCGCAAAAAAGCTGCAAGTTGCACTGCATGGTCCTCGGAGAGCTCTACCCCGATCCGGACGGTTTTGTCCCCGTCGCCCGGGGATAGCAGGACCTTCCGGAGGCCCCCTTCCGGACGCGGCTTGAGGAGGGGCCTCCCGGGAGGCGGTGCAGCGACGTCTGATTCCGGGGGAGAGGCCTCCCCTCCGGGCGCCTTAATGATGTTGACGCTTCCGATTGTGGCGGCAGTGCGCTCGTATAAAGCACGGGCCATGTCTTGGTCTCCCCAGACGTTGATCACGCCATGCGGCCCGGGGATCTTCATGCAGAGGTAGTTTTGATGGGTGGCAGCCCCCAGCCGGTTGATCGTGGTCCTCCCCATGATCGCGTTGTAGGATGAGGGGAGGTCCACTACGTCGAAGCGGACCAGCTCGGTTCGGTAGTTCTCCGGGGTGCCGAATGTCATAAGGAGATCCACCTTGCCCATGGGGTGAATCGCCTTCCCCGGGACGAACCCTTGCAGGGGCCCTGCCGCAGGCTGTAGGAGCATCTCTTTGAAGGCCTTCAGGAATAGGACGTTGGTGGAGCTCCCGCCGTCCACGAGGATGCGGGCCAGGTGGCAGTTGTAGATGGTCGTGGAGATGATGAGCGCGTCGTCGTGGGGGAAGCAAACCCCTCGCGCGTCTTCCGCAGTGAAGGTGAAGGGGACGTCCGACCACTTGGGTGGCGGGGAACCTTGACTTCGCGCGCGTACTACTTACGTTGGCGCTTAGAGTCCCGCCCGGAGGCGGACCCTCCCACGATGACGTTGATACGGCGCTGGGAAGTTTGAAAGGGGAGAGCTTCTGGAGGCTCCCCCTCCTGCGGCTGCTCCTGTGAACCCCCCGCAGGAGCGGGAAGGGCCGGAATAGCTGGCCGAGGGGGCAAGGAGGCCGGAGTCCCCTCCTGCCCGCGTTGGTGGAGGAACACCGCGAAGTGTTGCAGCAGCTGGTGGCAGTTTCGGGTAGCGTGGGTACTGGACCCGTGGAAGCTGCACCACGGTCCTTCCCAACTTCTCCCCGCGGGGCCTTCCCGGCCTCGCGAAGACTGTCCTCCCCCATGGCCTTTCGGCTTGGGGAAGGGGCGGTTGCCCCTCGGGGGGTCACGCGGGCCGCTTCCGCCCTCGAGGACAAAGGTGTCCCGAGGCCGTGGCTCGCTACGCCCCCCCTGCCTGGGGCGTTTGAGGGGATCCCTGGGCCCCCGGTCGACGGGGGTGGGAGCCCCCTGGGTCTTCTTCCAGATGTCGTCTTCCTCCGCCCGAGTGTACTTTTCAAGTACGTTGAAGAGCTCATCGGCGGAGGAGCGGTAGCTCCGGGAGAGCCTTCGGTGGAGCTCCCCCGGGAGGATCCCGCTTTTACATGCTTCGATGACCGTAGAGTCAGGGACGTGGGCCACTTTGCTCTTCACTTGAGCAAAGCGCCTGAAGAAGCTTCTAATGGTTTCCCCAGTCCTCTGCCGGACGGTGTACAATTGCGAGGAGTCCAGGGGACACACGTAGTTCCCCTGGAAGTTCGCGCAGAACTCCCGCTGGAGCTGCATGAAAGACATGATGGAGCCGGCCTTCAGATTGTAGAACCAGGAGCAGGCTATGCCGGTGAGGTAGAGGGGGAAGACGTTGCATTGCACGGACTCGTCCCCCCCGGCCGCAGAGATGGCTGTGGAGTATACCTGCACAAATTCGTAAGGATCGGCCTCACCGTTATAGTGTTCGATGTGCGGCGGGCGATAGGGCCGCGGCCACCGAATGCTTCGAAGTCTTCGGCATAGGGGCTGATTAGCCCCCTGCACTTCCCGGGGAGAGTCCCGGTCGCTGTCCTCTTTGACGGGGGACACGTCCTCGTTGTCGGAGTCGGGAAGCGGCCCAAGAGGTCCGCCGGTGTGGCGGTGGCAACGTTTTTCTTTTGGACCAGGGCTGAGTTCCCGGACGTCCGGGCTCTCCCCCGGAGAGGTAGGCTCCTCGATGGGTCTCTTCCCTCGACCGGTGCGAGAGCGAGGCTCCCCGCGCCCACGGACCGAGGGAAGTTCTTCCCCGCACTTGGTCGTATGCATTGTCTCGACCTCCTGGTCCGACGGGGGCACCCTCGTGGGCGGCCCCCTCGTGGGCGGCCCCTAGGGGGGAGGGAGCTCATGCACTGTAGCTACCGGCCCGGAAGCTACCGGGGCCGGCTGGGGGGAGCCCCCTGCGAAGTCCCCCGGAACCGGAAAGGGGGAAGCCCCTGTATTATCCGGAACCGGGGAGGGGGCGCCCACGGTGACGTTCGGAAGAGTAGAGGGAGCCCCCGTGGCGACGACCGGAACCGGAAAGGGGGGAGCCCCTGTGACATCCGGAACCGGCAAGGGGGGAGCCCCCGCGACGACGTCCGGAACAGGGGAGCCGATGCGGGGGGAGGTCCGCTGAGGCACGGGAGCTGCTCTGTCGACCGCCCCCGATGCAGTAAACGCGACGCGTGGGGCGGGACTGGCTCCCGACGTAGGGAAAACCCTCGACATGTAATGGGCCCCCGGCCCCGGGAATGGGCCCGGAACGAGGTATTCCCCCGGCGCCGCAAAGGGCCCGGGCATGAAGTAGCCCCCCGGCACCGAGAAGGACCCTGGTGCCATAGCCCCCGGGTATGGGTGCGGTGCATATGTGGGGGCCGGTGGCCGAGTCAACACGCTGAGCAGCTCATCCATAGAGCGCTGGGTGCGGAGCTGGCTCTCCACTAAGGCCTCGAGCAGGGCCTGCCGAGGAGCCGGGGGAGCCGTCGGGGGGAGACTAGTCCCGGTCGAGGTTCCCGCGGTCACTGGGAGCGACCCAGAGGTTGAAGCACCTAAGTTAAGAGAGAAGGTGGGAGGCGGTACCTGGGTCTGGCCGCCTTCGGGCGGAAGCGCCAAAACTGTGGTGTCCCAGACGGGCGGCGCCGGGTCTCCGAGACCGGCGTCACCGGGAAGGGTGCGAGCCCTTGTTCTCGGGGGAGCCATGGCGCCTTGTCACGAGTCCCCACGGACGGCACCAACTGTGGTGGTATTGCGAATACCCCGACAGGTTTTGTGAACGATCCTAGTGAAGAAAACGCGACGCAGGTTGACCGGGTGACCGGTCCTCCCCCGCCGGACAAACACAAGAAAACACACGAGGATTTATACAGGTTCGGGTCCCGGTGGGGGCTCTAGTCCTGTCGGCGTGGTCCCGACCAGAGTCGGCTTGGGAGGCTCTCTCGGGGGAGAGGCTTCCGGAGCACACCCGTGAGTTTAGCTATTCCAATAACAATGAATCACTTGTCTTACAACAGAGGGGTACAAGAGCTATTTATAGCCCCAAAAATAAGCGAAAAGACTAAACTACCCCGGACGCTACCGTCGGATTGCGGGGTAGCGACGTCCTTGTACCGGTCAGGGGCCTTGGATGCTTGACAGGTGGTCGCTGATTCCCGAGGCGCTCCTCGCGTGACCTGCACGTGATCAACAACCAGAGACTTTACTTTTAGAAGGTCGATGAGGCCCGGGGCATGCACCGGAGGCCAGGTCCCTGGGCCAAAGGCGGCTCCTGGGACCGGCAACGGAGGCCACGTCCCAGGACAAATGGTGGCACCCGGGACCGGCACCGAAGGCCAGGTCCCGGAAGCCAAAAGGCGGCCCCCGGGACCGGCGCCGGAGGCCGGGTCCCGGGAGCCAAAAGGCGGTGCCCGGGACCGGCCCCGGAGGCCAGGTCCCGGGAGCCAAAAGGCGGCGCCCGGGGCAGGCACCGGTGGCCACGTCCCCGGGCAAATGGCGGCACCCGGGACCGGCGCCAGAGGCCAGGTCCCGATAGCCAAAAGGCGGCGCCCGGGGCAAGCACCGGAGGCCACGTCCCCGGGCAAATGGCGGCGCCCAGGACCGGCCCCGGTGGCCAGGTCCCGGGAGCCAAAAGGCGGCACCCGGGGCAGGCACCGGAGGCCACGTACCCAAGCAAATGGCGGCGCCCGGGACCAGCGCCGGAGGCCAGGTCCCGGAAGCCAAAAGGCGGCGCCCGAGGCAGGCACCGGAGGCCACGTCCCCGGGCAAATGGCGGCGCCCGGGACCGGCGCCGGAGGCCACGTCCCCGGGCGAGCGTGACGCAACTTACCTGGACTTAGTGTCGCCAAGATTTCCCCCAACACTTTTGTTGTACTTCCATGCGGCATGAAAAACGTACCAACCACTTGCCCAGAATGGGACGGGTGCAACATAGTAGCTTTCTCAGTATTAGCTTTTCCCTTGAATTGTTGTCGGTCTGGTTTCTTGCGAGAAATTGGTGGGCCAGTGAGGGCCGTGAGTGATGTGAGTTCAGAAAAATTATGAGAGGAAAAGGTGGAAAGAAGGAAGATGCCCAACGCCTGATTATGTCGTGCGCGGCTGTAATCAAAAGAGGCTATGTGTCTTGCGAGAACATACACCAAGGCTAGAAAGTAAGGCAGTGGGGAGGACCCACAACGGTAATGAGGACTGGAATGTCTATTTACCGGTCAGGGAATTGTTAATGCTAGGATTGTAAACTGTTGTGTGATCTCGGCCTTGTCACATGCGTAAAAGTCGCATGGAGAGGTACCGACTTGAAAGCTGAGTGATCGGTGGATTAAGGTGGTACACCTTTGCAAAGTTATAAAAAGTATCGGATACTCTAAGCTCCCAGGTCATGGAGTCTGCGCGTGGTGGATTCTATCCACGTCGATGCAGCACAAGTAGCTTTTGGAAGATTTTTCACAAAATTTGAGTAAAGTGGTGACTCATGAAAGACCGCCACACATAACATTTTCTGAAAACCTAGCTTAGGGTTTTAAAACCCTCGCTTTGGAAAACAAAAACCTTTCCTTCAAAACTAAGTGTGAAAATCTATTCTATAATCCAAAGAGCCATTCTTTGAGAATTTCCCCCTCATCTATATGTATCTACATTCTTATTTGGGACTTTTTGAGCACCATGTGGACAATGTGCTCACCCTTGCTTTTACAAACAAAATTTAGAAGAAGGATTCATTGACCCTGAGTCCTACGGTCTTGAACCCAACATGGAACAAGAATAAGAAACTGCTCCAGAAGACCCAGCCTGTTAGAGGGTCACGTACCAAGTGGAGTCCGATGTGGAGAAGGCCCGTGCAACACCGCTGCTGAAGAAGATGAAGACGGATGAAGTCCTTTTGCTTACTGTCGTTGTTTTATTTTGTGCCGACCTTTGTGTCGAAGAAAACTCCTTAATTTTGTATCAATATTAAAGTGCGTCATTTTGGCGCTATGTTATTGTAATGTTGATCCATGTGATCAGCACTTTTTTTAATTACTTGCATTTTTATATAATGCATCTTGTTGTTTGAGCTGCAATGTACCATTTCTGAGTGCAACCCACCTGGGCGGTTGCCACCGGATTTCTCAAACGAGGGTCCCACATACTCACCCTTGCAACCGACCATCCAGTAGATGGAGCGTTCTGTGATCAAGATGAAGGCGTGGAGAATTTCTTGGATCCAGAAGGAGGAGAGCCAGTTCCGCCAGAGCCCTGATGTGTGTTGTTCTACCATCAACTTCTCGCTGTGGGAGGGTCACCTATCTTCTGCTGTGTAGTTATTATTTTACTAGACCATGTATGCCGCGAAGGCATTGTAATCTCCTTATGTTGTATTAAGGCCAGCAGGCCACACTGCTTAATTATTTTGTAAGTTACTCTACTGTGATGTAAATATACTCCTGTGCTTGACTTATCCTGGGGAGTCAATGGTATGTATGTATGTATGGGACCAGCTGCAGCGAGCTGGGTCTCCACGGGAGTAGTCGTAGTCCCCAAGTCGGGGCATGACAAATTTATGGTATCAGAGCAACATGAGAACTTGACTGTAGGACGACACCTTTAGGAATTGGCTGTGCTAGGAAGACGTAATTTGTCTAGAAATTATTTCTTTGAAAACTCTATTTTGGTAAAAAAAAATGAGCTTTGTAACTCCTAAAAACTCTTATTTCACAGTCTTATTTGGTTTTTCTAAAAATTCGGTAAGGTAGCGAGAGCACAATTTGTTTTCTCAGAGTGTCCTAGGGGTTTAGCTGGGGATAGTGTAGATAGAGCTGGTGATGCTCTTGGTAGCTTTGTGATTCGTTGTTGCTTTGGCAATGGTTAACTTGTGTATTGTGGCTAGTAGCCTAAGTATTTTATGCATTAATGTAGTTTGCATTAATTTCTGCACTACTGTCTTAGTGGGCCTTAGTTAGATCTGTCTAGATTTTCTGCAGAGCCATCATGGTCGACACAAGGAGAAGATCTCGAAGTGGCAGAGAAGACAGAGGACAAACTCCGCAAGAGGAAGATCCTATAGCAAGAGGACCTTTGTTTCAACAAGGATCCCAGAGTTCTAATCCTTCCCAGAATGAGCAACCCAGTTTGCAAGAAATTCTTTTGTTAATGGAGAAGAACCAACTGGAAGCCCAGTTAGCCCATACCCAGTTTCTAGCTCAGATAGTTGAGAGATTGCCTACTGGAACCACAGAAGAAACTACTATAGGTGCTAGGCTGATAGACTTTCAAAAGACTAGGCCACCAACCTTTTCCAATACAACTGACCCCATGGTTGCGGAAGATTGGCTAAGGGACGAGGAAAGAAAGATAGCACGCTTCGCAAAGGGACCTCAGCATTACTTGCAGTACCACATCGCCTCCCGGGAGTTTACAGGATTCCAAACATTTGTGGACAGAGCATTGAAGGTAGAAAAGAAGAAGAATATAAGGGAAGGGAGCCAAAAGCAAAGGGTGCTCCAACAAGTGTGGCCACAACTAAACTCAACCAGAAGGAGAGCCCCTACCGCCTCCAGATTTCGACCATCATTCCAGACTCCCAGACCAATAACAATGTTGTGCCCCAACTGCAAAGGAAACCACCTTCAGAAGAATTGTCGTCATTCCTGTGTTCAGTGCTATCATTGTAAACAATACAGACATCATCGAGACTGCTGCCCATGGATTCAACTCCCAAAGTTTATAGCTAGATCTCAACCAGGGACACAGCTGATAGCACCCAGAGCCTCGACATCACCACAGCAGAACCTCATGGGAAATATATCAGGAAGAGGAGCCATGACTACCAGAGGCAGAAGACGAGGAAGAGCAACGATGGCAGCCCGAGGAGGAAGATTGAACTACACTTCCATCCAAGAAGCAGGCAGCGCCACCAACATTCTACTAGGTAGATTTCTAATCCAATCTGCATCTGCGTTAACATTATTTAACCCTGGTGCTACAAATTCATTTATGTCAAAAGCATTTGCATCTGAAGTTGAAATGCATATAGAACAAGTACCATTAGAATACTCCATGATTATGCAAGTCCAGGGGCTAGATTACCTGTTTACTCGATCTGCCCAAATGTAACCTTCAGTATGGAAGGGGCAGAATTCGTGGCAAATCTATTAGTTCTAGAACTACAAGATCTAGACATTATATTGGGCATAGATTGGTTGTCCCAGCATAAAGGCCTAGTAGATTGTGAAGAGAAAACCTTAAATCTTGTCAGTAGCCAAGGGGAGAAATTTTTAATTCTATGCAAAAAAATCGTCAGCCAAGGAACCACTAGGATCTGTTCAAGCACTGCAGAACATATGCTTGGAACAAGTACCTATAGTACAGCTATACTCTAATATGTTTCCAGAAGAACTTCTGGGTACACCACCCAACAGAGAAATAGAGTTTACCATTGAACTTAAACCAGGAACAGCACCCATAGCGAAACGTCCCTACAGGATGCTAGTTACTGATTTGGAAGAGCTCAAGAGTCAATTGGAAGATCTTGAAAGCGAAGGATTTATCAGACCCAGTGACCGGATAGAAACTCAAGATGTATCACTGCCGAAGAATCTTACTTACCTTGAGCATCCAATTAGAATCTTAGCCACTGATGAACGTCAACTCAAAAGGAAGAAGATTAAGCTGTGTAAGGTTCAGTGGAGAAATCATTCAAAATAAGAATCCACTTGGGAGAAGGAAGAGGATCTTCAGCAAGCCTGTCCTTATCTTTTCATGCCTTAAGTAAATCTCGGGGTGAGGTTTCTTTAAGGAGGGTAGATATATAACACCTTGAGTTTGGGGTGAAAATTCTTTTTCTTAAATGAAAATTCTTTTTCTTAAAAAGTCAGGCAAGCATATGCCTCTTCAAGATTAGCAAAATCAGCCCATACTTACTCTATCTTAAGCCCTAAAATTTCAAAATCTACCCTTTGAACGCAACTCAAGATCTGACTTTCTAGATATGACCTACTATTTATCCTGAGAATAAAAGTCTTCAGAACCCAGATTCAATTCCATCTTTAATTTCCAGATTTGTCAAATCTTTCTGTTCTCGAAAATAGAATTATTATAGTACCCTAAAATACCCTAAGTTTTAGAAATTAAGACCTAATCAAAATCTTGGCCAAGACAGACCAAATTATATTAGGATTATGATCAGGAGTATGCCAATACCTTAATTCAAAAAGTTGGCAACCAAATTCCCCCATCTAGATACTTTTTACAAATCAGACCAGATTGTATTGCATGTTAGTCCTTTTTTGTTTTCCCAGAACCTGAAAAGGCTAAAAGCCACAAATCATCTCCAAATCTCAATCTAATTTAGGGAACACCTCCCAAATGCTATTCAATACAAATTCTCCTTCTGTCAGAACATCAAAATCCCACTCCAAACCCCAGAATTTCAGATTCGACAAAACTCAGATTTGTAATACCCTAAAGTACCCTATTTTCATTTTATCCAAAATCAATTCAAATGATCTGAATTTTATCTTCTGCCCTTGCTAAAATGTTTGTGGAATAAAGTTATGCAAATCTGTGAAATCAGTTCTGACTCAAACCCTCCAAATCACAGAAATCACAAATCAGTCCAAACCAAAAATCAACAAATTGCATTTAAGTCCAGCCTGCTGTTTCGATCAGGAGCAACTCCATTCGACCTCGCCGTTTTTGGCCACGACTTACTGCACTACGCCACTGCGTTCTTCGTCGCCGGTGGAGCTTCGCCTGTACTTGTGCCCGTGCTCGTTTATGCTTGCAAGTGCACATGTGTCTGCGCCTCAGCCGTCGCCGTGGCAGCGCCAGCGACCAGCAACCGCGCGTGCGCGCGACCAGCAGTAACCACGCCCAGCAGCAGTAGCCCTTTTGTCGCCACCACTTTGCACTGGCCAGCGTCAAGTCCCGGTGCCCCGACCAAACACAATTGCAGAGCCGTTGTCGCCGTCGCGTCTTAGTCACCGTTGTTCTTCTGTGCCCAACCAGTCTCGTCGCCGGCGGAAATATTGTTGCTGTCCCCTCCTCGCAAGCTCCATCCTTGCTCTATTTAACCACCCCACCGTCCTGTGTAATTCTCACTTCACTAGTAATCAACTAAGTCTCATCTTATTCGTTTTCGTCTTCTTCTCCAGTGAGCCACCGAGGAGGAGCATGACACCAGCCAAATCCACTGCATCTTCCTCCAAATTAACACCACCAGCGAGTATCTCCCCTCTCCCTTATCGAGCTGTAGCATTGAATTGACTTCCTTTGCATCATGTTGCCGGCGATCGCTGGGATTTCCATAACCCTGTTATGGCAATGCCGAGTAAATTAGACCAAATTAGCCCTCAAACCAGTAGACTAAAATGATCAGGGAGTTGAGTTTAGGAAGCCTGTAAGATCAGAATCCAAAATCTAGCTTGAATAAAAGCTTTTCCCAGTTTTGAACTCCACCAGTAACGGGCTCACATCGCCAGGCTACACCGGCGATCCTCTAGCCAAATTGACTGTACCAATAGATTTCCTATATCCCTCCCCCACTCTCCAAGTGAGGAATTAACTTCAAACCCTTTGTATGAAATATGCCCAATTCCAGTGTTGTCTTCTTCGGCGCCGATCACCGGAAAGTTGTTCCCGGCCATTGCAGCTGATGCCACTTTGTGTAGTGTGTTGGCCTTAATCTCTTGAGCAGTTTTCTCTTCTAGACCAACATTTGAATCTACTCAGATCAAAAGATATAGCTATGCCAAAGTTTGGTCCAGAAACGGTTTTATGCTGTGTGGCCACCGTGCTTTCTAACCACTGTTCATCATCGTCCGACGATCCCAACCCTTGAAACCACCCCCATTGTGTTCGTGTTACTCTTGCCTATCTACTAGACATTGTTGGTGCAGCAATTGAAACTCTGAATTACATTTTATGCTATGCACAAGTTTTTGACATTGCCAGCACTATGTCAGTGCATGTCAGCCAGGGGCATTAGCCCTGTTCACCCTCTTTTGGCTGTGCATTTTGAAAATATCTTTGTCCATTGGATTTGTAGAGTTGTGATCTACATTTTATTCCACTGCCACAACTTGAGCTGAGCTCTCTAGAATCTGTTGAGCCTATGTTGATGCCTTGAACTGAATGTCGACCTAAAGACATTCATCGTTTTTGAGAAAACCAGCTGCGGACTTGATGTCCATACATGTAACCTGAAACCCTAAGAGCCTCTAGCCACCATCCGCAATGCAATTTCTGAAATTTTCAAGCTAACCCTAATCCAGCTCTTAAATCCACCAATTCAAGTATCGCCGAAAGCATTTTCTCTTAAGAGCACATTGCACATAGATTATTAATGTATTTAAATGGACTGTGATCCCTGTTTGCTTCTTGATCTCCCATTAGAGCAAGAGCCTGAGTTCAAAAACTTCTTCAGAGACCCGACATCGACTGCTGTTTCTTAAGACACAGAAGGCAAGTCATATTCTTGAACATCTTGAACCTATATTTTAAGAGTTGCTATAACATAACCTTGAATATAAAGTAGTATTGCATGTGATGAGAAAAGGATGATTGAGATATAAAATGGTAGTACCAGGCTGGATGCCTGCGAAATGTGAAGTAATTAATTAGGGTGCCATGAACTAATATATATGTATATATTTCATATTCATAAAATAAAACCCCTAACCATGACCAGGATTTTGGTATGGAATATGGTAGACTGGATGTGCATGTGGTTTGTGGTATGATCTGGTCACTGGCATCCAAGGAATAGAACCTTGTGTTGTGCGTCTAGTGGCATGAACAACGTACTGACCACAAGCCTGGTATGGGACTGGCCTGAACAAGTAGTATGTGGATCACACATGAAACCCCTATATGACACATACACGATTTACACGGAGTGCGGCTCCAGCACATTGCACGCTGACCCTGAGTGGGAAGATGCCAATTTAGTAGGGGTTGTGTAACCCCATCACAACTGTGGTTTCTGAGTAGAACCGCAGGGTCTGGGGTGAATTGTGTGTGAAACATGGCAAAAGTTCTTGTTATCTCCACCTTGCCACTCGCATATGGTTGTGAGGAAGGGTCTAATCATATTGATAGGATTCGCATGAAAGTGGAATATCTTGTGTGTAAATTGGTACCTCTCTGTAGAGTTAAAAACGTATTCGAATACTACGAGCTCCCGGGTTTATAGGAGTCTGCTGCTGTGGATTAAATCCATGGGGTGTGGCGCAAGTATATTTTCTAAATAAAATTTAATAAGTCAAGATTACCCAAATGACATGTGTTGTCATGATAAGGGGTGCTGCCGTGGGCTGTCGTGTGTCGACGTGTCGCAATAGTGCTATAAATAGTGGTACATGAATAGCGATGCTATGTTATGAAAGTACTGCCATAAGATGAGTTGAGATATAAAAGAAAAGACTATTTTACAACCATCCACACTTCTTTATTAGCATAGGTTCATATCATTCCTACTATATGAATCTACTCTTACCTATGACTTGCTGACTACATAAGTACTCATGCTTGCAACCTACAATCCAGTTGATGGAGCGTTCCGTGATCTAGATGAAGGTGTGGAGAATTTCTTGGATCCAGAAGGAGGAGAGCCAGTTCCGCCAGAGCCCTGATGTGTGTTGTTCTGCCGTCAACTTCTCGCTGTGGGAGGGTCACCTATCTTCTGTGATGTAAATATACTCCTATGCTTGACTTATCCTGGGAAGTCAATGGTATGCATGTATGGAACCAGCTGCAGTGAGCTGGGTCTCCACGGGAGTAGTCGTAGTCCCTAGGTCGGGGCGCGACAAATCCCGTCTCGCTGGGGAGACAAGTTGCTCCCGGAGGAGGGTAGGCCGGATGACGGATCTAAGTGTTTGAGGGGGGACTAGTCTCTCAAATTGACTCGTTACCACAGTCCTTGAGGACTGGGTTACCGCTTACCCCCTCAGTCCATGAGGGGTGATTGTAAGCCGCCCTATGGGAGCGGGGCTCCCGCCGCTGGGACTTTTAGGCTGCGATAGCCTACATCCTCACGGAGAGGGCATCCTCAATAGGAAGGCATCATCTTAAGAGACGGTAAGGCAAGAACCTTGAATGAACTCGAGTCTGAGAAAAACCCATTTGTATTGATGGAACTTGAAATACAACGCCTCCCCCCGCGAAGCCGCTGCGGGGGAGGCAAAGTGAATACAACGTCCCTCCGTGTAACCACTGGGGGGGACACAGCGCCTCCCCCAGTGAGGTCACGATGGGAGAGGGAGTAGGCCCGGAGGCTAGACATTGAACTTGCGAAGCAAGTCTACGTTCCATGTATGCTTCATCTCTTGATCTTGGAGGTTGGAGAGCTTGTAAGGCCCCGAGCCCAGGATTGCAGAGACCCAATACGGGCCTTACCACTTGGGGGAGACCTTGCCCTGGGCTTGGGGGTCGGCCACGCGCTTGAGGACAAGGTCTCCAAGGCGGAAAGCTCTCGCGCGGACGCGCCAATTGTATGCGCGCGCCATTTCGCGCTCGTAGATGGCGTGGCGGAGAAGCGCTCGGTCGCGTTCTTCTTCGATGAGGTCGACTTCTAGACGCTGATTGGCTTCGTTGGCTTGGTACGCTGCGGTCATAGCTCCATCTAGGCGCTCGACCCATAGCAACTGGAAACCAATCTCCGAGGGGAGAACCGCTTCAGCCCCATACACTAGTGAGAAAGGCGTGGGCCCCGTTGCTTGGCTCGGTGTCGTGTGCATAGAACAGAGGATGCTTGGAAGCTCCTCCGCCCACGTGCTCCGCCTGGAAGCGGCTTGCTTGAGTCTTCGGCGTAACCCCTGCAGGATCACGCCATTGACCCTCTCAACAGCTCCGCCTAGAAGTGGAGGGTAGCTGTAACATCCCAAATTTTGCTATCTTTTCTGCTTGATAGTCAGCATATCTTCTTTGGAATCCTAGATGTGTCAACCCTACTTTGATCTCTTATCTCAAAATCATGATCTTAGGTGTGCCACTACCTTAACCTAAAAAGCTGGCTACTAAACTTCACCTTTCAGATCATTTTCACTTTTCAGTCCAAAAGTATTTCAGATTAGTCCTTTTCTGAATTATCAAAAGCCCCAAAAGGCTAAAAGTCTCATATCACCTCCAAATTCTGATCTGATCCAATGATTACCTTTCCTTCACTTTTCTAAACATTTTTCCCTTCTAGAAGAACTCAAAAATCTCAACCGAAACCCTAGTTTCAGCCCCGCCAAAAATTGCAAACCCTAATTACCATGATTACCCTGTTTTCGATTTTTGTCAAAACCATCAGATCTTCTCAGATTTTGCCATTTTTCCTGCTAGATGAGTTCAAGTACTTTGGTAGCACTCATCTGCAAAGTCAGATTTCAAATCAGCCCTCTGGATTCCCAAAATTGCAAACAGGTCCTAAACCCCAAAGTATCTCCTCACAAATCAGTCCAAAGCTTCACGGATTAGTCCCCGGCCCTTTTTCGACTTCGACCAGAGCTGAGCCCCGCGTGCATGACCACGACCAGAGGTCGCCTTGACCGCAGCAGCTGCTGTTCGCCGTGAGCCAGCACCGCAAGCTTCACCGCCGGCCAGATTTGCCTTCACCAACGGCCATATCCTACTTGTCAGCACGTGTTCACGTCGCGCCAAAGAGCTCCACCGTGGCGACGACCGGAGACCGCCAGCAACGCCATTCGCTCGCGCGTGCCTGCTACTATCAGAACTTTTGCACCACTTCGCCGCCATGCCGAGGCTTGCCATCCCGTCAATCTGCCAAAACCGGATATCGCACGATTTTTCTCCTCTTGCAGAGCTACCGCCGTGTCCCAACGCCACCTCGATACTGCTCCAGCGCCAGTCAAGCATCCCTGCCCGATTCACTGCAACTTCCGAGGACCTAGCCCCCTGGCTATATAAAGCCCCCTCGCCCAGAGCTTCCCACTCCACACCACACCTCACCAGCCAGCTTCGTAGCTTAGCTCTAGTGCTTGCCATCGTCTTCCCCGACAAGCTACCGGAGGAGCTCTTGCCGCCAGCCCAAGCCCCAGCTTCTCTCTTCAATCCGAGTTCATCGGTGAGTTCCCCTCACCTTCCTCCCTATTTCATGGCGTTTAATTGAACCCCGGTGAAACCTAGCGCCGGCGATCGCCGAATTTACCTTTTGCCCTGTTCCTCCAATGCTGAGCGATTCAAGCCAAATTGAACCTCATGCCAGTAGAGTAAAGTGTCCAGTGAGCCAAGAGAGGTAAGCCCGCAAGATTCGAATCTTCAATTTTGCCCCGAGCGAAGAACCCCCAATTTGGGATTTTGTCAGTTCACCGGAGATCGCCGCCGAGCTTCTCTAGTGATTCCCTAGCCAAATTGAATCCCCCAGTAGCTTCCTGTTGTCCCCAGGATGCTTCACAAGCATGGAATTGAGCTTAAATGCCTGAAAATGAAAACGCCCAATTCTGTGTCTTCGTCTTCGGCTCAGTTCACCGGAGTTTGCTTCCCGGCCGATCTAGCTGATGCCACCTTGTCTCTAGTTAGGCCTCAACCCACTGAGTATTTTATTCCACTAGCCCCAACCCTGAATTGGCCCAGATCAAAAGTTATTCCCTTGCCAAATTCCTGTCCAAAACCATGTCTGTGCCATGTCTCCACCGTAGTTCATCGCCGCCGTTCATCGCTGTCCAGCCATCTTTTGCCCTGAAACAACCGCCAATATGTTCCTGGCATCCACGCCTATCTCCTAGACATAGTTGGCGAAGAGTTTGAAGCCCATAACCAAATTTAACCCTCTGCCCTAGTTTTTGACAATGTCAGTGAAGTGTCAATGTATGTCAGTCACTGACATTCACCCTTTTTAACCCTTTCTATTTGAGCAATTGAAATTCCACTTTGTCCACTAAGCTCCTGGAACCATGTACTACAATATTCCCTACTGTCACATCTCCAGAAAACATACCTAGGACCAACTTAGGGTTATGACCAGCCACGAACTGAATGTCAGCCTTTCGACATTGAAGTCCTTTTGAGCCCATCTCCTCAATCAACACCAAGTGACCTTGTCCAAACCTTTTCCCCCGCATGCATGACATATTTACACATTATTTTCTAGTACAACTACTTCTGTATGATTATATAGTGTGTATGTATTATTTGTATCCGCCGTGGAACCAGAAGTTGAAGGAGCGGAAGAGATCCTCGAAGAATCGTCTGAGCAGCTAGACCCATCACTGCAAGGCAAGTCTCAAACCCTTGATCATGTCTAGCCTAATATTTTGAAATGAAGTATGTTAGCTCTTTTCAAGTATATGCATGCCTTATATTCAAATAAGAGTTATATTCAAATAAAGTGATTAGATATGACCCAAATAATTGTAAAGCACCTTTTGTGATTGAATATCCATGCACTCTTGTCACCCTAGAATATCATGCTTAGGCTATGCTATGCTCAAGATTATACGTTAAATGTTAAATGGTCACATGTGAGAAAAGCATATTCAAAACCCCTTTTTGTGAAAGAAAATGTGATTGGAATCGATAGTGAGGATGGTTTGAATGGATGGTGCTATGTGCGCACTGGGAATGTGAAAGACTCCTCACTAAAGATTCATAATGACTAGAACCTTGTGTTGTACTTCCATGCGGCATGAAAACGTACCAACCACCTGCCCAGTATGGGACGGGCGCAACATAGTAGTTTCTTAGTATTAGCTTTTCCCTGCAATGGTTGTCGGTTTGGTTTCTTGCGAGAAACTAGTGGGCCAGTGAGGGCCATGAGTGATGTGAGTTCAGAAAAATTATAAAAGGAAAAGGTGGAAAGAAGGAAGACGCCCTATGCTTGATTAAGTCGTGCGCGGCTGTAATCAAAAGAGGCTATGTGTCTTGCGAGAACATAGACCAAGGCTAGGAAGTAAGGCAATGGGGAGGACCCACAACGGTAATGAGGACTGGAATGTCTATTTACCGAGCAGGGAATTGTTAATGCTAGGATTGTAAACTGTTGTGTGATCTCGGCCTTATCACATGCGTAAAAGTCGCATGGAGAGGTACCGACTTGAAAGCTGAGTGATCGGTGGATTAAGGTGGCACACCTTTGCAAAGTTATAAAAATTATCAGATACTCTGAGCTCCCAGGTTATGGAGTCTGCACGCGGTGGATTCTATCCACGTCAATGCAGCATAAGTAGTTTTTGGAAAGTTTTCACAAAATCTGAGTAAAGTGGTGACTCATGAAAGACCGCCACACATAACATTTTCTGAAAATCTAGCTTAGGGTTTTAAAAGTCTTGCTTTTGAAAACAAAGAACTCTTCTTCAAAATTGAGTGTGAAAATCTATTCTATAAGCCAAAGAGCCATTCTTTAAGAATTTCCCCCTCATCTATATATACCTGCATTCTTATTTGGGACTTGTTGAGCACCATGTGGACAATGTGCTCACCCTTGCTTTTGCAAACAAAATTTAGAAGAAGGATTCATTGACCCTAAGTCCTACAGTCTTGAACCCAACATGGAACAAGAAGAAGAAACTGCTTCAGAAGATCCAGCTGTTAGAGGATCACGTACCAAGTGGAGTCTGATGTGGAGAAGGCCCGCGCAACACCGCTGCTGTTGAAGAAGGAGTCAGATGAAGTCCTTTTGTTTATTGTCGTTGTTTTATTTTGTGCCGACCCTTGTGTCGAAGAAAACTCCTTAATTTTATATCAACATTAAAGTGCATCATTTTGGCGCTATGTTATTGTAATGTTGGTCCATGTGATCAGCACTTGTTTTAATTACTCGCATTTTTATGTAATGCATCTTATTGTTGTGAGCTGCCATGAACCATTTCTGAGTGCAACCCACCTGGGCGGTTGCCACCGGATTCCTCAAATGAGGGTCCCACAGTAGCCCCCAAGCCATCGTAAAATTCCCAGAAAAATGCCGAGTCAAATTGGGTCCCATTATCGACAGTAATCTCCCAGGGGACCCCAAAAAGACACACGATATTCTTCCAGAAAAACTGTTGTACTGCTCGGGAGGTGATGCTGGCCAAGGGTTTAGCCTCCACCCATTTGGAGAAATAATCGACCGCGACCACTGCATACTTGTAGCCTCCGGGTGCTGGGGGAAAGGACCTAGGACGTCCATCCCCCAGCGCGCGAACGGCCAAGTGATGGGGATGGTTTGCAGCGCTGTGGAGGGCAAATTGGAACCCTTGGCTATCTTCTGGCAGGACTCGCATGCGGAGATGAGGTCTCACGCGTCGCGGACCACTGTGGGCCAATAGAAGCCCTGGCGAAGGACCTTTGCCGTGACGGCGCGTGGAGCCAGGTGAGACCCACATCTCCCCGAGTGGATATCCTCGAGGAGTTGAAGCCCTTCCTCCCGTGGAAGTCAGCGGAGTAGGGCGGAAGCCCCCCGCTTGTAGAGCTTCCCTTCTAGCAGAAGGTATGCCTGTGCTTTGGCACGAAGCAGCTTCGTCTCGGTCTCGCTGCGACGGTCCACTTCCCCCCTTATGAAGGAGATGAGAGGATCCATCCAGGACGCCACTCGGGCCATTTCGAAGACCCCTGGGACATAGGACTCATGGTCCGTGTCCGGGGGGGTCACTGAGGGCTTCGCGATTATCTCCGGGAAGGCACCTCCGGGAAGTGGTTCCCGAGCACTGGCTGCCTGAGCTAGGGTGTCAGCCTGGTCGTTGTCCCTTCGAGGGATGTGCCGGGACTCCAAGCCCTCGAAGTATTTCTCCATCTTGCGCACCTCCCCCAAGTACAGGCTCAGGTTCGCATCATGGCACAAGTAAGACTTGTCCATTTGGCAGACCACGAGCTGGGAATCTCCTTTGACAAGGAGGCGACGGATCCCCAGGGAGCCCGCGAGGTGTAGTCCCAAGAGAAAGGCCCCATATTCGGCGACGTTGTTCGTGGCGGGGAACTCGAGCCTCACTGTGTACTCCAGCGCCCTTCCTTCGGGGCTCCGGAGGACTACTCCCGCGTCAGCCCCAGTGAGGCACAAGGAGCCATCGAACATGAGCGTCTAATGGTCATTGCGCTGGGGCGGCTCGCAGAGAGTCTCCCCCTCCGTCCCGGGAGCGAGGGTCCATTCCACCACGAAGTCAGCGAGGACTTGTGATTTAATGGAGGAATGCCCTGTGAGGGAGAGGGAGAAGGGAGCGAGCTCGGCCCCCCACTTCCCGATTCACCCAGTTGTCTCCTTGTTCTGTAGCACCTCCCCCAAAGGGAGAGACGATGGGACCGTGATCGGGTGTCCTAAGAAGTAGTGGCGGAGCTTCCGGGATGCCATGAGGAGGGCGTAGCAGATCTTCTCCATCTCCGTGTACCGAGTCTTAGCCCCTTGAAGGGCTTCACTCACGTAGAACATGGGCTGCTGCTACCCATCCTGCTCCTTTACCAATACTGCGCTCACAGCGACTAGGGTCACGGCGAGGTAAAGGAGTAGGGGTTCTCCCAGAGATGGGCTCACGAGCATTGGAGAACTCGTGAGATACCTCTTCAAGTCGTCAAAGGCCTCCTAGGCCTCGGGAGTACATCGAAACCCCTCGAGGCCCCGGAGGAGCTTGAAAAACTGAAGGCCACGTTCTCCCGACCGCGAGACAAAGCGGCTCAGCGCGGCCAACGAGCCGGTGCGTCGCTGCACATCCTAGATGGAAAACCGGTTGGGGCATGTCTAGGAAGGCCCAAATTTTTTTGGGGTTGGCCTCTATGCTTCATTGGGACACAAGGAAGCCGAGCAGCTTCCCCCCTCGTACGCCGAAGGCACACTTATCCAACTTGAGCTTTAACCCATACTCATGATGGCTGCGGAAAGTATCCGCTAGGTCGTCGATGTGAACGGTCGCACGGGAGCTTTTGACAACCGCGTCGTCGATGTAGACTTCGACGTTGCGGCCGATTTGGTCTTTAAAGACCAGTGACATGAGTCGCTGGAAGGTTTCTCCAGTGTTCTTCCGCCCGAAGGGCATGTGGACGTAGCAGAAGGTCCCGAGGGGAGTTATAAAACTCGTCTTTTCCTCGTCCTCTTCTGCCATTCAAACTTGGTGATAGCCCGAGTATGCACCCAAGAAGCACATCAGCTCGCACCCCGCGGTCGAGTCGACCAGTTGGTCGATCCACGGGAGGGGGAAGTTGTCTTTTGGGCAAGCGCGGTTGAGGTCGCTGAAGTCTACGAACATCCGCAATGCTATTCGACTTTTTCACGAGGACAGGGTTTGCCAGCCACTCGGGGTGCAAGACCTCCCGAATGAACCCTGCCTCTTGTTGCTTGGTAATCTCGACCTTGATGGCCTCTTTCCATTCAAGGGAGAGCTTTCTCAACTTCTATTTGATGGGGAGGTGACCGCGGGTCACAACGAGCTTATGCTCGATGGCTCCCGGGCAACGCCCTGCATGTTGGCGGGCTTCCACGCAAATACATCGGAGTTCTTGCATAGGAAGGCTGTGAGTTGCTCCACGCGCTCCTCGGAGAGGTCTGCTCTGATCTTGATGGTCCTGTCCTCGTCATCCGGTGACAGCGAGACCTTCTGAAGGTCCCCTTCCAGACGCGGCTTGGGGGGAGATCTCCTTGGGGGAACGGCCACTGCGTCTGGCTCAGGGGAAGAGGTCTCTCCCCCCGGGGCCTTGATCATGTTGACGCTCCCGATCATCGCGGTGGAGCGCTCGTACACAGCGTGGGCCACGTCCTGGCCACCTCGTGCGGTGATCATGCCGTGAGGCCCAGGGATCTTCCCACAGAGATATCTCTGGTGGATCATAGCCCCTAAGCGATTGATGGTGGTCCTCCCCATGATTGCGTTGTATGAAGAGGGGAGGTCCACTACGTCAAACCGGACCATCTCCGTCTAGTAGTTGTCTGGGGTACCGAAGGAAATGGGGAGATCCACCTTGCCCACCTGGTAGATGGTCTTCCCTGGGACGAAGCCCTGCAAAGGCCCGACTGCGAGCTGCAGCAAACTTCTGGTTGACCTACATTTCCCTGAATGCCTTCAGGTACAGGACGTCGGCGGAACTCCCGCCGTCGATGAGTATATGCGCCAGCTAGCAATTGTAGACAGTGGCAGAGACGATGAGCGCGTCATCATGGGGGAAGCGAACCCCATGTGTCTTCCGCTGTAAAAGTGAGGGGAGGTCCGACCATTTTGGTGGCTGAGACGTGTGTAGCACCCCCACAACCTTTACCTCACTCACTCCTTGCGCTAGCGCTTGGAGTCCCGCCCTGAGGCAGACCCCTCCGTGATGACATTGACGGGCCTTTGGGAGGTTTGAAAGGGGAGCTCTTCTGTTGAGCCCCCTTACAGCGCTTGTCCTTGCTGCTCCCCCGAGGGGGCAGGAAGAGCCGGCTTTGCCGGCTTGGGGGGGCAAGGAGGCAAGACTCCCTCCCCCCTGCCCACGCTGATCGAGGAATGCGGTGAAGTGTTGGAGAAGCTGGTGGCATTCCTGGGTAGCGTGGGTATTGGACTTGTGGAAAGTGCACCACAGGCCCTCCTTGCCTCCCCCCGCGGGGCCTTCACGGCTGCTGGACGACTGTCCCCCCCCCACGGCCTTTCGGCTTGGGGAAGGGACAGTTGCCCTTGGGGGCATCGCGCAAACCGCCTCCGCCCTCGAGGAGAAAGGTGTCCCGAGGCCGTGGCTTGCTGCGGTTGCCCCTCTTGGGGCGCTTGAGGCGATCCCTGGCCTCCCGATCAACGGGGGTGGGAGCCCCCCAGTTCTTCTTCCAAAGGTCGTCCTCCTCTGCCCGAGTGTATTTTTCGAGCACAGTGAAGAGCTCGTCGGCAGAGGAGGGGTAGCTCCAGGAGAGTCTCCGACGGAGCTCCCTGGGGAGGATCTCTCTCTTGCACGCCTCGATGACTATGGAGTCAGGGACGTGAGCCACTTTGCTCTTGACCTGAGCAAAGCACTTGACAAAGCTACGGATAGTCTCCCCCATCCTCTGTCGGACGGTGTAGAGCTACGATGAGTCCAGGGGACACACGTAGTTCCCCTGGAAGTTTGCACAGAATTCGCGCTTAAGTTGCGCGAAAGACTTGATGGAGCCGGCCTTCAGGTTGTAGAACCATGAGCTGGCAATGCCAGTAAGGTAGAGGGGGAAGACGTTGCACTGCATTGTCTCATGCTCCCCAGCTGCTGAAATGGCCGTGGAGTACACCTGCACAAACTCGTAAGGATCAGCCTCACCATTGTAGTGCTCAATGTGTGGCGGGCAGTAAGGTCGTGGCCACCGATTGCACCGAAGTCGGCGGCACAGCGGTTGGTTGGCCCCCTCCACCTCCCGAGGAAGTCCCGGTCACTGTCCCCTTTGACGGGGGACGCGTGTTCGTTGTCAGAGTCGGGGAGGGGTCCAAGAGGTCCGCCGGCGCGGTGGCAGCATCTCTTTTCCTCCGGGTTAGTCGAACTTACCTCATGGACGTCTGGGCACCCCCTGGAAGCGGCGGTTCCTTCCTCAGCTGGTCTCTTCCCTTTGTAGGGTTGGGAGTGTGGCTCACCACGTGCACAAGCCGGGGCGGGGGGGGGGGGGGGGGGGAGGGAGCTTGTGTGCGGCAAATACCGGCTCAGAGGGTGCTACTGGGACGCAGGCGGAATCCGCTGCCGGGCAGGCCCCCATAGTGACGTTCGAAACTAGAGAGGGGGGCTCTCACAGGGAAGGTCCTGCGGCGGCGTGGGAGCCGTCCGGCGGGCCGCATCCGGCGTGACAGACGCGACCGGCTAGGCGAAACCGGCTCCCCGCCTCGGGAAGATCCCCAGTGTGGGATGAGCCCCCGGTATAGGAAAAGCTCCGGGGATAAGGTAAGCCCCTGGCATCGAGAAGGCTCTTGGCATTGGGAAGGCTCTGGAGGATGGGCCCGCCGGACGACCGTAACCCCCGGTGGGATCGTAGGTCCCGGGAGTGGCCGTGCCTCTGAGGATCGGAGGGGCCACCGGGTGTCCCATAAAAGGGGGCATTGGCCCCATGAACAGGAACTATAGCGGATAGATGGGGGCCGGCAGTCGCACCGAAACGCAGAGTAGCTCATCCATGGAGCGCTAGGCACGGAGTTGGCCCTCCACAAGAGCTTCGAGTAGGTTGTCCCGGGAAGCTGGGGGACGGCTAGTCCCCCCGGGGCGCCCGTTGTCACCAGGCTAGACCTGGAGGCCCGTCCACCGGAAACGTCCAGAAGGGTTAGAGGTGGTACCTGGGTTTGGCCATGTCCGGCTGGAAGTGCTGGGGCGGCCGTGTCTCGAGGGGGTGCTACCGAGTCACTGGGACTAGCGTCACCGAGTAGGGCACGAGCCCTCATTCTTGGAGGAGCCATGGCGATTTGTCACGATGTCCTTGTAACATCCCAAATTTTGCTACCTCTTTAGCTTGCCAGTCAGCATATCTTCATTGGTTTCTCGGATGTCTCAACCCCATTTTTGATCTCTTATCTCAGAATCATGATCTTGGGTATGCCACTACCTTAATTTAAAAATTTGGCAGCTAAACTCCACCTTTCAGACCATTTTCGCATTTTATTTCAAAAGTATTTCAGATTAATCCTTTTCTGATTTTCTCAGAAGCCTGAAAAGGCTAAAAGCCACAAATCAGCTCCAAACCTTGATCTAATTTAGGGAATGTCTCCCAATCGCTATTCTGAACAGAATCCTCTTCAGGCAAAATCTCAAAATCTCATCCTAAACTTCAGTTTTCAGCCTCGCCAAAAATCAGACCCTAATTACCCTAATCTTCTTGTTTTCATCTTGCTCAAAACCTGATCAAAGACAATAAATTATGTCGTTTATCCTTGTATACCTACTTGTTGAATTTAGTAAACCCTTTTGGCAAAATCAGTTTCAGCCGAAACCAAGTATATCTCTAGATTTACATTTCAGTCCATGAAACAAGTTCTGAAAATTACAGATCGGCCCAAGACCTCTTTTTCAGCCCCTCCCTTCAACCAGCTACTGCTGTTTCGACCAGGTCGTTCGACCACGACCAGACTAGCAACCGTTTCGACCGCGACCGATGCCGCTCGCCGTGATTCGCCACCGCGATTTTCACCTCCGGCTAGCATCCGTCTCCACCTATGGTCGTGTTCGACGTGTCCGCGCGTGGTGCTCACATCGCGCCAAAACCCTCCACTGTGGCGACGACCGATGACCGCCAGCAGCGCCGTTCGTTTTGTGCACGCGCGTGCCTGCTGCTGTCAGAAACTTTTTGCCACTTCGCCGCCGTGCCGAAGCCAGCCACTTCGCCGCCATGCCGAAGCCAGCCACCCCGTCGCTCTGCTCCAGCCAGATTTGACGTGATCTTCTCCTCTGGCAGAGTCGCTGCCGCGTCCCAATGCCGTGCACGCCGTCTCGATCCCCCCTCCAGTGATAGTCACGCGTATCCCATTTCGATCCGCTTCAACTCTCAAGAGCCCCAGCCACTGCCTATTTGAGCCCTCCCCCTCGCCCAGAGTTTCTTCATACCACTCGAGCAGCCACAAAGTCTCAGCACTCGCGTTTCTTCTTTGTCCCCGACGAGCTATTTCTGGAGCTCATGGCGCCAGCTTCACGCGTTGCTTCCCTCTTCAATCCAAACTTACCAGTAAGCTTCCCTTATCACCCTCTCTGTATCATAGCACTTAATTGGACCACGGCAAACCCTAGCGCCGGCGATCACCGAAAATGCCTAAAACCCCTATTCCTCCAATGCCAATTGATTTAGCCCGAATTGGCCTTCGTGCTAGTAGGATAAATTGATTAGCACATCACCCTTAGCAAGCCTGTTAGCCTGGATTTCAAATTGCAGCAATCCTTGTAGCTTTCCCCTTTTTGTGCTCCACCAGTGATTGGCACTAGTACAGAAATACAGTCTACTAACCCCTATCTTCTATCGGTTATTAGCGATACAGTAGAAAACCGATAGAAAATGTGCCTCGCGGTCATAAAAGCCCGACGGATGTATTTTCCCTATCGGTTTATAAGAAACTTACCGATAGAATAAATAGTATGATTTACTCTAGCGGTGATGAACATATTTGCCGTTAGAAGAGATGCATAAGTACTGACGGAAGAATGTTGTGCGCCGATAGGACTGGTCGACTTCAACAACTAGACTTATTCTATCGGTACTGTATGAATATACTGACAGAGTATATTAAAAATTCCTATCGGCAATATTTAGTGCGCCGATAGAATCGTTGGCCTTCTACAAATATTTTTATTCTATCGGTAATGGATTCTTTTACCGTTAGAATATATAGAAAATTGCTTAGCACTGTTCGTCTTCAAATAGTTTGATTCTATCGGTAATGAATGTTTATACCGGTAGAATATTGCAAAAAATATCTTAGAACTATTGGCCTTCTACAGCTAGTAATATTCTATCGGCAATGTACGTACACACCGATAGAGTATGTACAAAAATTCCTATCGGTAATATTTATTGTGCCGATAGAACCATTCGCCTTCTACAGATGTTTTTATTACTAACGGTATTCTGTTTTCGTACCGATAGAAAATATATATTTGTATAAATACACGGGTATGTCTCTTTCATTCTCACAGTTCATCTGGGGCTCGTAGTCCTAACCCGTAAGCTCCATGGACGGCCGGCGCACCTCTACAGGGGACCGCTGCACCTCCGCACCTCCATCGACGCCCTCTAGACGTTGGCATCCCAAGGAAGGTACGTAAAATTTCTGCAATATTGTTAGATTATTCCAATCCGATTATGGCAATAATTCTGCTTTTTTTGTATCCTTCATTTTGATGTGCCTTCTTTTCAATATGATTATGATCTGTTCAGGTCCTTGGATGATGCTCGTGAGGGGCAACGTATTTCACGGTTCTTCATCGCAGTACACTGCCTACATTGGCTTGTTGGTGAAAGAAATGGTGAAGATCACCGTCGAGAGCTGGAAGGACGTGAAGGGCGAGATCTTGGTTGGCTCGGTCGAGAAGATGCTTAAGCCCGGCGTGTTTCTCAAATCAAGACCTATAGAAAGCATCTTACATTTTTTTGCATGCACCAGCTTGTGGCCAGATGCTTACCTGCTTGGAGAAGAAGAATTGTTGTTATTTGCACAGCCATTCAACACCATCACTACACAGAACAACATCTTGGAAGGTAGGTTCTTTTTGTTAATGGAGTTGAGTTGAGTTGAGTTGAGTTGATCGAGTTTGAGTCCGAGGAAATCACCAATACATACAAATCTATGTCGACGGCAGTTCCAGCTTCTCGGGCGTCTTCGAACTGAACTCCTATGGTTAAGTCCAATGTGGTTCAGACATTTGCTGTTTTGGATGAATGGATTTGTGATGTATCAGGTCTAACTTGTAGTCGGTAGTTGCATTGTGGCAACCTGCAAAGCTTCCCTTTTATGTAAAATGCATGTATGGGCCACTGGGTCCTCGTCGTGATCTGTTGTTAATTTCAGACGTGGCTTTTCTAATATACATCGAATGTGTGAATTGTTGTATTTGTATATTGTTGTATATTTGTGTATCATGTATTGCTAATTGGGACATGAACTTGAATGTGCAGGGAGTATTTGTGTATTTAATTGTATTGGTTGGTAGGTGTGTATTTGTACTGCTGTTTCAGACATGCACTTGAATTTGTGAACTGGCATGTGTATGTTTGTACCTGAATTTGTATTGGTGAACTGGCATGTGTATGTTTGTACCTGAATTTGTATTGGTGAACTGGCATGTGTATGTTTGTACCTGAATTTGTGAACTGGCATGTGTAATTTCTTTGGCAAGATGAAGTCCCAAGTACCTAAGAAAAGTATTTTTGTATCTCCTAGTTAATCCAAAAATTAGCATTTCTTGAAATATATTGCTTTATCTTCTAGTTAAGATCCGTTTGATGTAAGATCTGTTTGATGTTACATTGATATGATTCCTTGAATGTGAGAAATGGCATGTGCATGTTTGTCCCAGTTTGGTACCAGTACCTCCTCTAACGGTAAGTACACATATTTACCGATAGGAAAACACATATATTTGCTCAGTCATGCATATTCTAACGGTAAATACACATATTTACCGATAGAAAAACTCTTGCTCGTGTGTCATGCATCATCTAACGGTTCGTACACATATCTATCGATAGAAAAACTCATGTGCGTGCTGTGTCATGCATGATCTTTCGGTCAATACACATATTTACCGAAAGAAGAAGTCCTGTACTTGCTCGGTAATGCACATTCTCTATCGGTATGTGTGTGTTTTTACCGATAGAATATGTGAGCGGCAAATTACCTAAGTTAGTCTAACGGTTATTTCATGTATTTATCGTTAGAAAAATGTCCATTATAAGGAAAACCCCACTCGACCATTGCTGAGCTGCTCTTTAATTTGTTCTGTTGCACTCTGTGTCCCTCTGTTTGTGACGAAAGTTCCAGCTACACTGCTAGGGTGATTAGCGCAGGCTGGAGGGAAGTTGATTGCGCCCCACTCTTTAAGGTACGCTTAATCGTTGACACTTATCTCTCTCTCCCTCTAGATCTCCCTCCCTCTCTACTTGCAAGCTAGCTGTATTGTGTAGTTCCAAGTTTGTAGCTCTAAGCTTGGGAGCTTGGTAGCTGGAAATGCGTCATGTTTTAGGAGCTAACTAGCTTGTATTGTGTAGTTAGCTAGGTTAATTAGTGTTAATTTCGTCAGGCTAGGGTTCAACACATGTATCTATTGTAAGAGGCTGTACATGTACATATACATAACTTAATCGGGCAGGTTTCATGCATGGCTTACTCGTTAAATTTTGTTCATTGTAGATGGACAGGAAATATTGGATGTATGGAATAAAACGTACTACTCTTGAATATTTGGATGGTGTGAATGAGTTTATTAAATTTGCTGAGCAACAAAAGGAGAGGAAGGGAGAGAAAAATATGCTCTGTCCTTGTACAGATTGTATGAACTTGAAGAGGTTTAGCAACTCTGATCAAATTAAGAGTCATTGATTCGTCGTGGTTTTAACGCGCGATACACCCGTTGGATTTGGCATGGCGAAGATCTTGAGGAAACAAGCACCACTACTACCAATCAGCACGACTCGGATGTGGATTGCAATAATATCGATGATCATCCCAATTTTGGTAATGTTCATTCCGATGTGCACGTAGATGATGATGATGACAATCTAGATGAGATGTTACGTGATGTAGAGGAAGATTACAACGAAAATGACTTCTGTGAATTTGAGAAACTGATTGCTGACTCTGAGAAGCCTCTGTTCCCTAGATGTGCAACATTTACAAAACTGTCTTCTGTGCTGAGATTATATAACTTGAAGGCAGGAAACGGTTGGAGTGATAAGAGTTTCACGGCACTATTAGATCTTCTAGCGGACATGCTTCCAGAGGGAAATGAGTTGCCAAGATCTACTTACCAAGCCAAAAAACTGTTGTGTCCGTTGGGAATGGAAATCGAAAGAATACACGCATGCCCAAATGATTGTGTGTTGTACCGTAACGAGTACTCCAGTTTGCATGTTTGTCCAAGATGCGGCGCATCGAGGTATACGCGTAGGGACCGGATTGACAGTGAACGTCACGAGGTAAGGAAAGGGCCCCCGGCAAAAACTGTGTGGTACTTGCCTGTGATACCTAGATTGAAGCGGCTGTTTGCAAATCCGAAAGTCGCGAAGCACTTGCGTTGGCATGCTGAAGCCCGGAAACAAGACGGAAAACTGAGACACCCAGCTGATTCTATTCAATAGAGAAACATCAACAGAACATTTGCTGAGTTCGGCGGCGAACTTAGGAATGTAAGGTTCGGGCTGAGTACAGATGGTATGAACCCACATGGTAATATGAGCAGCCGGCACAGCACTTGGCCGGTTCTTTTATGCATCTACAATCTTCCTCCTTGGTTATGCATGAAGCGCAAGTACATCATGATGGCGTTACTAATCTCAGGACCCAGACAACCCGGAAATGATATTGACGTGTTTTTAGCGCCTTTAATCGAGGACTTACAGAAATTGTGGAGCGAGGGTGTGCAGGTGTGGGATGCATACAAGAAAGAGAATTTCATCTTGCGGGCCCTGATATTTTGCACCTTAAATGATTTTTCGGCCTACGGCAATTTGTCGAGGTATAGTATGAAAGAAGCCAAGGCTTGCCCTATTTTCCTAGATGAAATTGAGAGCATGTGGCTGCGAAACTGCCGGAAAATAGTGTACATGGGTCACCGCAGGTTTCTTCCGGTGTATCACACGTACCGTAAGAAGAGGAAATCATTTAACGGGAAGCCTGAGAAGGGATCAGCTCCAGTGTTTCTGACCGGTAAGGAGATTTACTCGCGCGTGAACGACATCAAAGTTGAGTTCGGTAAGCGTTCTAAACCTCGAGAGAAAAATGTTTGGAAGAAGAGATCGATTCTCTGGGATCTACAGTACTGGGAGCACTTACAAGTTCGACATTGCATTGACGTCATGCATGTAGAGAAAAATGTCTGTGACAGTTTGATTGGTTTGTTGTTGAACATTTCGGGAAAGACAAAGGATGGTGTGAAAGCTCGTCGTGACATGGTGGAAATGGGGATAAGGACTGAGCTTGCACCTTTAGAGAATGGAAAGCGTACATACCTCCCCCCGGCCTGCTATACGTTGTCCAAGAGCGAAAAAACAGAACTCTGTCGGTGCCTGCACGGTGTTAAAGTTCCATGTGGGTACTCCGCGAACTTGAAAAAACTTGTGTCTATGAAGGACCTAAGACTGGTTGGCATGAAGTCCCACGACTGTCATGTCTTGATGTCACAGATGCTTCCCATTGCTATCAGAGGCATTCTCCCAGTAAAAGTCAGAGAGACAATCACAAACCTATGTTATTTCTTCAACGCAATATCTTACAAGGTAAGTACGTGCACTCGTACTATAAGTTCATTACCTCCATTTGTGGAGCTTAATTAGAAGATTTTTCTGATATGAATATTTGGCGCAACTGTGTCCTCGTAGGTAATTGATCCCGATGGACTGGACGCTTTGCAACGTGACGTGGTTACAACTCTTTGTCAGCTCGAGATGTATTTCCCTCCATCCTTTTTTCATGTTATGGTCCATCTGATTGTTCACCTTATCAGAGAAATTAAGTTTTGTGGACCCGTGTGCCTGCGCTACATGTATCCATTTGAGAGATTTATGGGTGTATTGAAGGGATACGTAAGGACTCGTCGTCGACCCGAGGGGAGTATCATGGAAGGTTATGCCGCCGAGGAGGTGATTGAATTTTGCACAGATTATATGGCCGGGGTTGACCCAATTGGCGTTCCTAGGTCCCGACACGAGGGTAGGATTCAGGGAATCGGAACGATTGGATTCAAATCTATCGTCCCCGCTCGTGATGTGTACGCAAAATCACATTTTTGGGTCTTACAACACATGACGGAGGTTGAGCCATACATACACGAGCACAAGGTAATGTTACGGTCACAGAATCCTTCAAAGTCAGATGTTTGGGTCAGCAGAGAACATAACAGGAAATTTGCTGAGTGGATCCAAGAAAGAGTCACGCGAGCTGCCGAGGGCTCCGTAAGTGAAACTGTGACATGGTTGGCTAGAGGCCCAAGATTCACTGTAGGGACTTGGCAGGGGTACGACATCAATGGGTATTCATTTTACACAAGAGCTCAAGACGCCAAGAGTAGCACGCAATGTAGCGGAGTGACACTGTTTGCTATTTCTGAGGATGCCAGGTCAGTAAGGGCGCTGAACTCATATTACGGTGTTATTGACGAAATATGGGAGCTCGATTACGGATTACTTAAGATTCCCCTGTTTCGATGCCAATGGGTCGAAATCCCTCGAGGTGTTCAAGTTGACAGTTACGGGTTTACTCTCGTCGATCTTGGTAGAGTCGGACACCAAGACGATCCATTCATACTTGCAAAGCAAGCCACACAGGTATTCTACATCGTTGACCCGGCCAATCCAAACTTGCATGTTGTCCTCCACAGCAAGAGACGTATTGTTGGGGTCGAAGATGTTGTCGACGAAGAGGAGTATAACCAATTCGATGAAATACCTCCATTTTTAGAGGACATTCAATCTATCCGTACTGAAGATATCGACGAAACAACGTATCTGCGAGATGACCACGAAGAAGGATTATGGGTTGAGAACCATTGATGATTAATTTCTATTTCAGGGATAAATGCCAAGCAAACAGCCCACAAGTTCTGCAGCAAGGTGGTGAACTTATCATTAATACATCAGGCAGTACATTTTTCTTTAGAACTTAATGATAAGCTAGTTCACTGCATTAATACATCTCAATTTTACTCAACAGCATGAGTTCTAACATGTACAGTACCTTTATCCTGTAAATACTTAATTCTTCCCTTCAAATAGCACTTGCAAAAATCTCATCGCAGCCTCTTGCTTCTTCAAATTAAGTTCTGCAAAAATCCCTTTTTTCTGACAGTATTTTGTTATTTATACCGATAGAAAAGGACATCCGCTACTTTCATGTCTCAGGCACTTCTCTCAGGCACTTCAAAATGTTTTCTATCGGTATTGTTCTATTTTATCGTTAGAACAAATTCGTTAGTCTCACGGTATTTGTTGTCTGACGGTTTTTTCCTGTTTTTACCGATAGAAGAATACTCTACCGCTTTGAATTCTCAACCGTGTCGCCATGCGTCGCCTTGGAAACTCTATAAGTACCTCGCCATGCGTCGCGGTATTTGTTGTTTTTCTAATTCTCGAACGGTTCGACTCCTCATCTTCTCTTTCACAATGGCAACCTCCATGGGATCGTCAGCCACACCCTCCCCGGTAAGAACTCTAAATCTCCTCGGTTTCCCCCTGTATTGTTAATCCATGTTCAGTTCATTCTTGACCTGTTGATTTGCACAGGGAATGGTAGCCGTGGAAGACACTACCAAAGTGAAGGCCGACCTGAGGGCCCTCCAGGAGGAGCACAAGCTCCTTACAGACAAGCACACTCAGCTACGTCTTGACCTTGACGATCTCTTCCAGCGCATTAAGCGCATGAAGACGGATGGTGACAATGCTAGGGCGAGGACGAGGCGTCTTCGCGAGGAGAAGAAAGCCGCGGATATGACCATCGCTGGCTGCGGTTTAACTATGAAGGATACCATAGCAAAGCTGAGGGAGGTCGCAGGCCTTCTCGATGCGGTAGTAGTTGATCCTAGGGACAACTTGTCGCTAGAGGAGTCCTGCGTCCTGGCTGCAAGTCTAACTGACTCTATTCTACATGCAGCCAGGACTAAGACCACCCCTTGACCTAGCATTTTGGGTTTTATTTTTTTTTGTAAGTGATAAAACAACAATGAATGAACAATTTCTTTTTATGTCAATTTTCCAATTTTCCAGCTATCTTCCCTCTTTCTTTATCATCCTGCAGCTTTCAACCACGGTCTGTTTGATGTTAAATTGTGTGTACCTTTTCATTACTCTGACGGTATTTTGTTGTTTTTACCGATAGAAAAAGGGCACCCAATACTATAATCTCAAGCACTTAATCAAAAAAATTTTCTGGGGAAAATTGGTCTCACGGGATTTTATTGTTTATACCGATAGAAAAAGGCAGTTTTTCATTGCTCTGACGGTATTTTGTTGTTTTTACCGATAGAAAAAGAGCACCCAATACTATAATCTCAAGCACTTTAAAAAAATTTTCTGGGGAAAATTGGTCTCACGGGATTTTATTGTTTATACCGATAGAAAAAGGCATCAACTACTTCAAATATTTTTCCGGGAAAATTACGTTTTCTATCGGTACTATTTTGTTGTACCGATAGAAACTGACATAATTCTATCGGTATCATTTTGTTGTACCGATAGAAAAGTTCCTCCACTACTTTATTACTCGTACACGGCCCTTTAGTTTCCCTCCACTCGAACAGTTCCACCTTAGAGCACTGCGTCTCTTCGAGGGCGAAGAAAACCACAACCTCCGCCGTGACCACTCACTTCCTCTCTCCCACACGACGATCGTCGGCTGGACACTAGTTCGCCACTGCCATCGGTTCTTATTTTCGTCCTTCGCCGGCCGCGTTGCGTTCTACACCGCCTCTCCGTCACCAGAACTGATTGCCGCCGTAAATACCCTAATTCGTCGTTCTATTTCCAGCATCTTCTTTATTTGATCCTAGTGTTTTGCACGTACTAATTCTTCGAGTTTTGCAATTACACTAGGGTTCCCTATTGTGTTGGCTTATGTACATTCCGCAGGCAATGTTGATTTAAATTAGGGTTTACATAATATGTTCCAGTGCTGTAATGAACCTGTTTTGAGATTTTAACTTATCTATACTGCTGTATGTGTGATCAATTGTATCCAACTGCCATGTAATGCAGATTATATGTTGGAGGTGTTCTTACACATATTCTATCGGCAGCTCATGTGTTTACCGATAGAAAATATTTCTGCACAAGTAGTAAAACTTAATTTGGATCTGGAAGGACATGAGCCATGCAATGTACTAGTTTGGTTGGGAATTTTTACTCACTTCGTATGAATATATGGCAATGTGGATGGGTCTTCGATGTATATGTTTCAAATGCCTATACATGACTTTTCCCAACCTAATAGATGTGAAGTCCTGATGACTCACATACAGGCTAGGCTAAAGATTATGCACAGTGGCACTTAGATGCTTGTGTGCATATTTACGTGTGAAATAATAATGCTGGCCCATGAATATTAGTATAGCAAATCATCGAGAATGTTATGTGATGACAGTGAATGCTGGCTTGTCAGCAAAATTCCATATGTAGAGAACATTGTTATGTTCTATCGGTATCTCACGGGTTTGCCGATAGAAAATTTGTCTTCTGTGGAGGTTATGGTCTATCAGCAGCTCATGTGTTTACCGATAGAAAATATTTCTGAAGAGTTCAGGAAGTAATTTTGCATGTCTTTCTTTTTGTATTATTTTCCCTTTTGCCGCCCTAGTTAGTCTCCAGTCCTGGGCTGAGTTATAGAACTCCAAGGCGAATTAATTGCCATATATATGGTTTGTTGAAGGTTTTGTAGGGGAAGACATGTCGTCGTCTTCATCGGATGGTACTAGTGGTTCGACTAGGGCCAACCCCATTGTAACTACTGAAGATGCAGCTGTTACATCCCAGCGCAAGAGGGTGGGGCGAGGCGCGACGACGTTGGGGCATTTGGCCAAACGCACGGATCTTTCTTGTGAGTTCAACCAATTTGGGAGGCCGATTGGAAAGAATGCTGGGAGGTACGCGGCCTACGTTGGGCTGTTGGCGAAAGAAAGGGTGAAGATCACCGTCCAGAGCTGGAAGGACGTGACGGCGGACGAGAGGGATAGGTTGTGGGCGGAAGTGAAGGTTAAATGAACTGAAATCGCTGAACTCTTTCGTAATCACATTCTCTTGGTTTATACTAAAGTTTAACAAACTCGTGATTAATTGTATGCATTTTTTGGAAACAGGCTAAGTGGAACATCCCCGACGATACACCTAGGACTGCCTGCTTGAAGGACATGAACGGAACATGGAAAACCTTTAAGAGCTGGCTCATCAGTAACTTCCTCGCTGTGGGGAAATCTCCTTGCGAGAAGTACCCCTTCATATCGGAGGAGGTATGGGAGGAATTCACCAAGCAGAAGGGGACTGAGGAGTTCAAGGCCCTTAGCGAGAAGAATAGGGCGATCCAGAAGAGGAACGACCACCCGCATCGGCTCGGATCCCGGGGCTATGCGGGGAAGGAGGAGCAGTGGAAGAAGGAAGACGAGCAAAATCCTGTCATCGACACCCCTGAGTTGCCGCTCTCCGAGATCCAGGATGAGAGGTGCAAGCGATGGTGGTGGGGGAGGGGGTCCGTGTCGTCCACGGGGTCTATGCAGTTCGCAACCCCTGGGGACGCCGACGTTGTGAGGCGAATGGTGAGTTGGCTAACCTCGTAAACTGTGTGCGCACAAGTGTATATAAGGCAATTTGTCTCACAAGGTACCTTTAAATGTAACAGATCTCTTTTGAGAAGGAGGTAGCGGAGGGATTGTTTACCCCGCAGAGGGAGAACGACATCCTCACCCGGGCTCTAGGAAATAAGGAGCATCCCGGGCGGACACGGGCCATGGGAGCCATTGTGTCGTGGAAGGCCGGTTTCGTAGATCCGGCTCCATGGAGGAAGAAGGCCCGCTCTTGGAAGGAAAAGGAAGCTGACCTCTCCGATAAGATACGGGCTGAGGTACAGGAGGAGATACGGGCGGAGATGCAGGCTGAGATATGGGCTGAGGTACAGTCTGAGGTGCAGTCCGAGGTCGCACAAATGAGGGAAGAGTTTGCACGGTTGAGAGAAGCATTGCTGGCCAAGAGTGCAGATGCGGATCCCCAGGACGACGGTACCCCGCGGGGTCGGATAAGCAGTTGCGCTTCGAAGGTACTCGCGGATCCAGTGGATCTACTTGAGGTATTGCAAGCCTTCATCTGTGCACTTAAGTTGATGCCACTCCCATTCTGTTAGAGTTGTTTCGCTAACCTATTTTAATTGTTACAAATTTGCAGGGGCCAGAGGGCTGCATCCTACAGAATCACGTAGGCGCCGGGCAGGAAGTGGTTGGACACGGCTTCGTATATCCGTCTGGGCCGGATGTCCGGGTCCACTGTGTACCTCTGCAGTTGGGTTTCGCAAAGGTACAGGTGGACATGGCCATGCTGGGCTACAACGATTCTCCGTTGCCAGTCCCAACAGAGGAACTGCAGACACTTGCTGAGGCAATGGGCTCCTACGTACAGTGGCCCAAGAAGTGTCTTGTAATACAACCGATAAATCCTACACATTTTAGATTACATCCTACTCAGTACACTCAACTTGCATAATCTAACATACGTGCTCATTAATTGAAGTGGCCTGCCGCTGGGCTACCAGGGGACTGCGCCCCCAGCTCGGGGCATGAGGCCCGATCTCGTGCGACCCTGGACACATCAAAGATGGCCTCCACCCCACCCAGCGCATCCACGCCTTCACCTCGGAAGAAAGCTGCCATCACCTCGCCCTTGCCTTCGAATGTACGCGCTCAGTCCCCGGCAAAAGGCAAGGGCAAAGGCAAGGGAAAAGGGCGACAGGGACAGCCGGAGAGGTTCACGAACGGGTTCCCACTCATGTCAGAGGCAGCTTTGCGCAAATTGGATCGATCAACCAGAGACCTCCACGCGTGGTACCTACACCGAGCTCGGCGCAATCTAAACTTCTTAGTTCCCTACAGGCCTGGGCAGTTCCACCGTGAGCCCGGGAGTATATCCGTGGCACACGAGGATCTGTTCGACCTCTACAACTGGCGGGAGCTCGATATGTCCATCATACGGACTGGAGTCCTGTGAGTTTGCCGATGCTATGTATTGCTGTTTTCTAACTCTGTTTGCTAACTCTGCATTGTTGTAGTTTATTTGAAATGTAGTAACTTTCTGTGCAATACTAATGTCGTCCTTTGCATGCAGGTGCACGTACAGGCTAGCATCGGAGGCTGCGTGTGACAAGGTGGGTTTCCTCGACCCAGAGAAAATAAGCCTCACGATGCTAGAGCACGACGCCGCGCACGCTGAGCAGTACATATCCAAGGCGCTGATGGCGCAGCAGGACTGGGAGTTCATTTTGGTGCCGTACCACCAAAGGTTAGTGCATTTCATACTAATTTAACTTGATCTTGTATGTTACACCTGAGATATACTTTGAGCACGCGGTCCTCTTTTACGTACAATACAGGGGCCACTGGATCCTCATCGTGATCTGTCCGCCGAGGAACGAGGTGTACTACCTCGATTCGATGCGTGACAAATTATCGATGGAATATGTGGTCAAGGGGAATATGGAGGCGTAAGTAACTTATATGTTTGATTTAAATTTTCACCTCACTAGCTAATGATAATACATTAACGGGCAATACTAACTGAAATGCAGGGCTTTTGATAAATATGCGTCCGTTGGAGGGAGGCATTCCGCACCGCAGGGCTCCCTACTAGCTTGGAAAGAATATGAGGTACTCACGAGACTTTTTTTTTATGTTTAATTAGTTTATGGAAACAATAGCTAACATGTCTTCGCATATACAATTATCTCAGTGCCATCAGCAGCCGCAATTGTGGGAATGCGGGTTTTATGTGTTGCGCTACATGTATGACCTAGTGCAGACAAACTTTGCCCAATTCCCCCAGGTAAGCATCGATAGCTAACTCAAATATGAAAATTGGGTGTCACGTTCTAAATTAGGAAGTTAGTTACTAAGTATTCACACATGCTTGTAGATCGCCATATCGAAAGACTCATACGAAAATGCAAAGATTAGAGATCTTCGACAAATCTGGGCTCAATATGTCATGGAGGAAGTTGTGCCCAACCATCCGCCATGATAATTTTCTCTTTTTCGTGTACTCTGTGCATAGACTGTTTATATACATGTGAATAAATATAGATGTCAATAAATGTCCACATTGGATTGCAATTTGTATTTGTCCATATATATGTGAATAAATGTGAATAACTGTCTAATGTGTCAATCTGTTCTGTGAATTTACCCTTCTTTGCATCTGTACTGTATTGTGTATCCAATCTATAATGTATTGCATCTGTACTGTAGATGTGAATGTACTGTATTGTGAATGTAAATAACGTATTGTATATGTGAATGTTCTATCGGTAAATTCATTCACAGCCGACAGATTACTACAAATTTTCTATCGGTAAACTCATCCACAACCGAGAGACTACTACCCATTTTTCTATCGGTAAACTTGAAATTAACCGTCAGAATAGAGTGACTTTTCCTGCCGGTGAACTCATCCACAACTGAGAGACTACTGTGGTTTTTTCTATCGGTAAACTTGAAATTAACCGTCAGAATAGTGTGATTTTTCCTGCCGGTGAACTCATACACAACCGAGAGAGTACTAAGATTTTTTCTATCGATAATGTCATTTCCAACCGAGAGAGTGCTACACTTTTTTCTGTCGGTAAACTTATAATTAACCGTTAGAATATGGGTATTTTTCCCAACACTAAACGTCAGACGACGACGGGTTTTCTATCGGTACAATCATAAGGTGCCGATAGAATAGTAATATTTTTCTGTTGGTAATCATGTAATTAACCGTTAGAATAGTGGTACTTTTCCCACCGTTAATCGTCAGACTACGACGGGTTTTCTATCGGTACACTCCTAATATGCCGATAGAATAGTTAATTTCTTCTGTCGGTTATTTACCGATAGAAAATGTTCTGTCTTGTTCTATCGTGTCTATCTCTATCGGTACGAAAACCGATAGTAGAAGGGTTTTTTTACCGATAGAAGAAAGCTTTTCTATACTAGTGCGGGCTCACATCGCCAGGCCACGCCGGCGACCCTCCTGTCAAATTCGCCGTGTCTATAACTTACACTTGTCCCCCTCTCACTCTCTTAGCAAGGAATCAAGTTCAATCGCGCTGTAGCCGAAACCCCCAAATCTAGAGCCTTCTTCTCCAGCGCCGGCCACCAGATTTTATTCCCTGTAGCTCCAGCCAATGCCACCTTGTCACTTAGCTAGGTCTCAGCCCCCTGAGCATTTTGTTCCACTAGCCCGATCGCTAAATCTACCCAGATCGTGGGATATGCCTTTGCCAAGCTTCTGTCTAGAGCTGTGCCTGTGCCGTGTCGCCGCTGTAGTTCATCACCACCGTTCGTCGTCATCCGGTCACCTCAGCCCCTGAAACCACCGCCATTGTGTCCCTGGCATCCACGCCTACCTCCTAGACATAGTTGGCAAAGTGTTTGAAGCCCAGAACCAGATTTACCACTCTGCCCTAGTTTTTGACAGTGTTAGTGCAGTGTCAGTGCTTGTCAGCCACTGGCATTAACCTTGTTTGACCCCTTCTGTTTGAGCAATTGAAATACCACTTTGTCCACTAAGTTCCTGGAGCCATGTTCTATAATTTTCTCTACTGTCACATCTCCAGAAAACCCACCTAGAGCCAACCTAAGGCTATGCCTAGCCGTGAACCGAATGTCGACCCTTCGTCGTTCGACCTCTTTGAACCTATCCCTTCGAGCAGCGCTCGAGTAACCTTGTCCAAAGCATCTCCCCTGCATGCATGTTATATTTTACTTATTATTTCCTATAGAAGATATTTTCTGTATGTTTCTGTGGTCCGATGTTTTGATTTGCCTCGTTGTTGTGTGCGGGATTAGAGAAAGGAGCAGAAGAGTCAACAGAAGACTTCGAAGAATCGTCTGAGCAACTAGACCCCTCACTGCAAGGCAAGTCTCAACCCTTGATCATGTCTCGCCTAATATTTTGAAATGAAGTATGTTAGTTGTTTTCAAGTATATGCATGCCTTACATTCAAGTGAGAATTATCTTCAAGTAAAGTGGTTAGATATGACCTAAAAAATTGTGAAGCCCCTTTTGTGATTGAATATCCATGCACCCTGGTCACCCTAGGGATATCATGCTTAGGCTATGCTTATGCTCAAGATTATATGTTAAATGCTAAATGGTCACATGTGTGGAAAGCATGTTCAAAACCCATTTGTGAAAGAAAATGTGATTGGAATCGATAGTGAGGATGGTTTGGTTGGTTGGTGCTGTGTGCACATTGGGAATGTGAAAGACTCCTCACTAAAGATTCATAAGGACAAGAACCTTGTGTTGTACTTCTATGCCGCATGAAAAATGTACCAACCACTTGTCCGGTATGGGACGGGCGCAACATAGTAGGAAAACGTACCAATGGTTATCGGTCCGGTTTCTCAAGAGGAAACTAGTGGGCTACAAAGGGCCATGAGTAACGTGATATCAGAAAAATAAAGGGAGGATAAGGTGTAAGAAGGAAGATGCCCTACACCTGAATTTTGAGTTGTGCGCGACTGGATCCACAGTCCATGTGTCTTGTGGGACAATAGACCAAGGCTAGGAAGAATTAGCTGTGGGGAGTACCCACAACAGTAAAGAGGACTGGAATGTCTATTTACCGGGCAGGGAATTGTTAATGCTAGGACTGTAATCTGTTGTGTGATCTTGGCCTTGTCACATGCGTAAAAGTCGCATGGAGAGGTACCGACTTGAAAGCTGAGTGATTGGTGGATTAAGGTTGTGCACCTTTGTAAAGTTCTAAAAATTATCAGATACTCTGAGCTCCCAGGCCATGGAGTCTGTGCACGGTGGAATCTATCCACGTCGATGCAGCACAAGTAGCTTTTGGGAAAGTTGTTGATAATATTGATTAAAGTGGTGACTCATGGAAGACCGCCACGCTTAACATCTTTTGAAAATCTATTTTAGGATTTTAAAAACCTCGCTTTTGAAAACAAAAACCTTTTCTTCAAAATTAAGAGCGAAAAACCTATTCTATGAGCCAAAGAGCCATCCTTTGGAAATTTCCCCCTCATCTATATACCTGCATTCTTATTTGAGACTTGTTGAGCACTATGTGGACAATGTGCTTCCCCTTGCTTTTGCAAACAAAAAATTAGAGGAAGGATTCACTGATCCCAAGTCCTACGGTCTTGAACCCAATGTAGAAGAAGAAGAAACCACTCTAGAAGATCCAGCCTACTAGAGGGTCACTTACCAAGTTGAGTCCGATGTGGAGGAAACCCACGCAACAACGCTGCAGTTGAAGATGAAGATCGTTGAAGTCCTTTTGCTTGTTGTTGTTGTTTTATTCAGTGCCGACCTTTGTGTTGAAGAAAACTCCTTAATTTTGTATCAACATTAAATTGCGTCATTTTGGTGCTATGTTATTATAATGTTGGTCCTTGTGATCAGCACTTGTTTTATTTACTTGCATTGTTATATAATGCATCTTGTTGTTGTGAGCTTGCAATGTGCAATTTCTGAGTGCAACCCACCTGGGCAGTTGCCACCGGATTCCTCAAACGAGGGTCCCACAGTCCCCACGGACAGCACCAACTGTCGTGGTATTGCGAATACCCCGGCAAGTTTTGTGGAGGTTCCTAGCTAAGCAAAGATGACGCGAGCTGACCGAGTGACCGGTCCTCTCCCGTCGGGCAAACACAGCAAGTGACACGAGGATTTATACAGGTTCAAGTCTCAGTGGAGACTCTAGTCCTGTCGATGTGCTCCCAACAGAGGTTGTCTAGGGGAGTTCTCTCGTGGGGAGAGTGCTCCTAAGCACGCCTTGTCGTTTTTGTGTATTGATACAGAATGAATTGTCCTCTTTCACAACAGAGGGATACAACGGTTTATATTGTCCCAAAAGATGCAAAAAGACTAAGCTACCCCGGTTGCAACCGTTGGATCAGAGGGCACTAGCGTCCTTCTCCCGGCCGAGGGGGCTAGATGCTCGACAAGTGTCCTAGTCGGTTCCCGAGGCGCTCCTAGCGTGACCCCGCCCGGGATGGGGGATCGGGGCCTTTGTCCCCAGGCTAATGGCGGCGCCCAGGATGGGGGTCATCGGGGCCGTTGTCCCTGCGCCAAAGGTGGCACCTAGAACGAAGGCTCCGGGGACTTTGTCCCTGGGGAAAAGGCGGCACCCGGGACGGGGGTCAACGGGGCCTTTGTCCCCGGGAAAAAGGCGGTGCCCGGGACGAAGGCTCCGGTGCCGTTGTCCCTGGGCAAAAGGCGGCACCCAGGACGGGGGTCACCGGGGCCTTTGTCCCCGGGCAAAAGGTGGCACCCTGGACGAAGGCTCCAAAGTCTTTGTCCCTGGGTAAAAGGCGGTGCCCGGGACCGGGGTCACCGGGGCCTCTATCCCCGGGCAAAAGGCGGCGCCTGGGACGAGGCTCACCGGGGCCCTTGTCCCCAGGCAAGAGGCGGCGCCCGGAAAGGCTCACCGAGGCCTTGTCCCTTACCGAGATTGATTGTATGGAGATTTCCCCCAGTAGGTACCTTCGACTAGTCTGTACATTCACGCTTTCCTAACTAACCGATCATTGTCAGTTTCATCCTTTGGCAATGTCTCATGTGCAAGAGGTTCTCAACGGGTGTATCCTATTTTCTTCTTGCTCGAGAGTGAGGATGTTAGTCATCATCTCTAGTGGCTCTGCGATGGTCGCGATTGAGGGCTTTTTTAAGTGCTCGATGAACACTCCTGTTGGGGTGGATGATTGTGAGGAACCAATCTTTGACAATTGGTCTGCGAGAAATTTCTATTTTTCTAATTTTTCTCACATCGTATACGTAATGAGCCATTGTCTAGCTGGAGGTGCTATATTCCTTGTTTACCTAGTTTACGACTAGCTGTGAGTCGGCCCTCACCACTAGTCGACAGACTCCGAGGGATTTGCCTGCTCAGAGCCCAGCTAAAAGACCTTCATACTCTGCTGCATTATTTGTTGCAACAAAGTGTAATTGTACGACATACTAGAACTGGTTGCCCTGGGCATAATTAAGACCGCTCCAGCCCCCAAGTTTTAAAACTGCGAGAACCATCAAAATACAATGTCCAGTGGTTGGTATTCTCCAAATCTGCAAATCCCTGTTCCTGTGGTTTGAGATTAGTCCATTCGATGACGAAATCTGCAAGGATTTGAGATTTGATTGCTACTCGTGCGGTGAAATACAGATCGAACACTCCAAGTTCTACCACCCACTTCGCAACTCGACCTGTCTCTTCGAAGTTACAGAGTATGTTCCCTAAGGGGAAGGATGAGGGCACAGTAATCTTGTGCGCTTGAAAGTAATGTCGTAATTTTCTTGAAGCCACTAAGAGGGCATAAAGTAACTTTTGGATCTCAGGGTAATGCTCCTTTGGTCAATTTAGTACTTCGCTTACATAATAGACCAGTCATTCCACACTGATCCCACCCGAAACGATCGAGCGTGATGTGTACTAATAACCACAAGTGAACGGTTGAACGTTGAGCACTGGATGGTCAAATTCCATGACGAACAAGCGTAATCATCTTTCTAGCTTAATGGATCACTGATTAAGTCTAAATGAGTTTTGGGGGTTGTTTTTCTACAACTAAGTCTATCAATCTAGGGTTTGCAAGCTGGAATGAAAATTTAGGGTTTTGGGAATTCTATAACCATCCGGCGTAATTCTATCCAAGGCTCAAGGATTGTAAGTTAGTTTCAATTGTTTTCCAAGACAAATTACTCGAAAACTTGAAATAAAGACCGAGGAAGAATCACCATCAGGATTAGGTCATCCCTAACACTAGAGGGGATCTACTCGCTAAAAGCCATAATAATGCAGAAATAACAAAAAGAATTAAACAAAAACTCACTTGATTCCATGGAAATTGAAGTTACCATCCTTTCCGGCTTACAAAAGCAATAAAAATAGAGAAGGGGGCTCTTCTAAACTAAAACTAAACTAAAACTAGCTAAAAACTACCACTAGTACTGAAAAGTTTTCTTCTATCGGTAAAAAACACCCTTCTACTATTAGTTTTTGTACCGTTAGAGATAGACACGATAGAACAAGACAGATCATTTTCTATCAGTAAATAACCGATAGAAGAACTTCACTATTCTAACGGCATTTTCCGCGACAACCGGTAGAAAACCCGTTCTAGTCTGACGGTTGTGAAAGAGTTTACCGATAGAAGAAGTATAGTACTCTCTCGGTTGTGAATGAGTTTACCGGCAGGAAAAGTTACACTCTACTAACGGTTAATTACTAGTGTACCGATAGAAAAAACCATAGTACTCTATCGGTTGTGAAAGAGTTTACCAATAGAAAAAACTATAGTACTCTCTCGGTTGTGTATGAGTTTATCGGCAGGAAAAGTTACACTCTCCTAACAGTTAATTACTAGTGTACCGATAGAAAAAACCATAGTACTCTATCGGTTGTGAAAGAGTTTACCGATAGAAAAAACTATAGTACTCTCTCGGTTGTGTATGAGTTTATCGGCAGGAAAAGTTATACTCTCCTAACAGTTAATTACTAGTGTACCGATAGAAAAAACCTTAGTACTCTCTCGGTTGTGAAAGAGTTTACCGATAGAAAAAACTATAGTACTCTCTCGGTTGTGTATGAGTTTATCGACAGGAAAAGTTACACTCTCCTAACGGTTAATTACTAGTGTACCGATAGAAAAAACCTTAGTACTCTCTCGATTGTGTATAAGTTTACCGGCAGGAAAAGTCGCACTCTTCTAATATTAATTACGAGTTTACCGATAGAAAAAACCTTAGTACTCTCTCGGTTGTGGATGAATTTACCGATAGAAAAAATGATAGTACTCTCTCAGTTGTGAATGAATTTACCGATAGAAATATAGTATAGATGCAATACAATACATTCACATATACAGTACATTCTTGACATTCACAATATAGTACATTCACATATACAGTACAGATGCAATACAGTATAGATTGGATACACAATACAGTACAGATGCAAAGAAGGGTAAATTCACATATACATTGAACAGATTGAAACATTAGACAGTTATTCACATTTATTCACATATATATGGAAAAATACAAATTGCAATCCAATATGGACATTTATTCACATATATATTTATTCACATATATATAAACAGTCTATGCACAGAGTACACGAAAAAGAGAAAATTGCCATGGCGGTTAGTTGGGCGCAAATTCCTCCATAACATACTGAGCCCAGATTTATCAAAGATTTCTAATCTTTGCATTTTCGTATTGGTCTTTCAACATGGTGATCTGCAAGCATGTGTGAATACTGAGTAACTAACTTCCTAATTTTGAACGTGACACCCAATTTTCAAATTTGAGTTAGCTATCGATGCTTACCTGGGGGAATTGGGCGAAGTTTGTCTGCACTAGGTCGTACATGTAGCGCCGCACATAAAACCCACATTCCCACAATTGCGGCTGCTGATGGCACTGAGATAATTGCATATGTGAAGACATGTTAGCTATTGTTTCCATAAACTAATTAAGCATAAACAAAAACTCTCGTGAGTACCTCATATTCTTTCCAAGCTAGTAGGAAGCCCTGCGGTGCAGCATGCCTCCCTCCAGCAGACACATATTTATCAAAAGCCTTGCATTTCAGTTAGCATTTCCGGTTAATGTATTATCATTAGCTAGTGAGGTCAAAATTCGTTCGATATATGTTACACCTCCATATTCCCCTTGACCACATATTCGTTCGATAATCTGTCATGCATCGAATCGAGGTAGTACACCTCGTTCCTCGGCGGATAGATCACGATGAGGATCTTGTGGCCCCTACATTGTACGTAAAAGAGGACCGCTAGCTCAAAGTATATCTCAGGTGTAACATACAAGATTGAGTTAAATTAGTACGAAATGCACTAACCTTTGGTAGTATGGCGCCATAATAAACTCCCTGTCCTGCTGCGCCATCAGCGCCTTGGATATGTACTACTCAGTGTGCGCAACGTCGTGCTCTAGCATCGTGAGTCTTATTTTCTCTGGGTCGAGGAAACACACCTTGTCACACGCAGCCTCCGATGCTAGCCTGTACATGCAACTGCATGCAAAGGACGACATTAGTATTGCACAGAAAGTTACTACATTTCAAATGAACTACAACAATGCAGAGTTAGCAAATAGAGTTAGAAAACAGCAATACATAGCATCAGCAAACTCACAGGACTCCAGTCCGTATGATGGACATATCGAGCTCCCGCCAGTTGTAGAGGTCGAACAGATCCTCGTGTGCCACGGATATACTCCCGAGCTCACGGTGGAACTGCCTAGGCCTATAGGGAACTAAGAAGTTCAGATTGCACCGAGCTCGGTGTAGGTACCACTCGTGGAGGTCTCTGGTTGATCAATCCAATTTGTGCAAAGCTGCCTCCGACACGAGTGGGAACCCGTTCTTGAACCTCTCCAGCTGTCCCTTCCACCCTTTGCCCTTGCCTTTGCCTTGCCTTTTGCCGGGGACTGAGCACGTACCTTCGAAGGCAAGGGCGAGGTAATGGCGGCTTTCTTCCGAGGTGAAGGCATGGATGCGCTAGCTGGGGTCGAGGCCGTCTTTGCTGTGTTCAGGTTCGCACAAGATCCGGCCTCATGCCCCGAGCTGGGGGCGCAGTCCCCTGGTAGCCCGCCGGCAGGCCACTTCAATTAATGAGCTCATATGTTAGATTTTGCAAGTTGAGTGTACTGAGTAGGATGTAATCTAAAATATGTAGGATTTACCTGTTGTATTAGAACACACTTCTTGGGCCAGTGTACGTAGGAGCCCACTGCCGCAGCAAGTGTCTGCATTTCCTCTGTTGGGACTGGCAATGGAGAATCGTTGTAGCCCGGCATGCCCATGTCCACCTGTACCTTTGCGAACCCAACCGCAGAGGTACGCAGTGGATCTGGACATCCGCCCCAGACGGATATACAAAGCCGTGTGCAACCACTTCCTGCCCGTTGCCTAGGTGAGTCAGTAGGATGCAGCTCTCTGGCTTTTGTAAATTTGTAACAATTAAAACAGGTTAGCGAAACAACTCTAACATAATGGGAGTGGCATCAACTTAAGTGCACAGATGAACGCTTGCAATACCTCAAGTAGATCCACTGGATCCGCGAGGACCTTCGAAGAGCAACTGCTTATCTGACCCCACGGGGTACCGTCGTCCTGGGGATCCGCATCTGCACTCTTGGCCAGTAATGCTTCTCTCAACTGTGCAAACTCTTCCCTCATTTGTGTGATCTCAGACTGTAGCTCAGCTCGTATCTCAACCCGTACCTCAGCCCGTATCTTATCGGAGAGCTACGCTTCCTTGTCCTTCCAGGAGCGGGCCTTCTTCCTCAGTGGAGCCGGATCTATGAAACCGGCCTTCCACGACACAATGGCTCCCACGGTCCGTGTCCGCCCGGGATGCTCCTTGTTTCCTAGAGCCCGAGTGAGGATGTTGTTCTCCCTCTGTGGGGTAAACAATCCCTCTATTGCCTCCTTCTCAAAAGAGATCTGTTACATTTAAAGGTACCTTGTGAGACAAACACATATATACACTTGTGCGCACACAGTTTACGAGGTTAGCCAACTTACCAATCACCTCACAACGTCGGCATCCCCAGGGCTTGCAAACTGCACAGACCCCGTGGATGACACGGACCCTCTCCCCCTCCACCATCGCTTGCACCTCTCATCCCAGATCTCGGAGAGTGGCAACTCAGGGGAATCGATGACAGAATTTTGCTCGTCTTCCTTCTTCCACTGCGCCTCCTTCCCCGCATAGCCCCATGATCCGAGCCGATGCGGGTGGTCGTTCCTCTTCTGGATCGCCTTATTCTTCTCGCTAAGGGCCTTGAACTCCTCGGTCCCCTTCTGCTTGGTGAATTCCTCCCATACCTCCTCCGATATGAAGGGGTACTTCTCGCAAGGAGATTTCCCCGCAGCGAGGAAGTTACTGATGAGCCAGCTCTTAAAGGTTTTCCATGTTCCATTCATGTCCTTCAAGCAGGTTGTCCTAGATTTATCGTCGGGGATGTTCCACTTAGCCTGTTTTCAAACAATGCATACAATTAATCATGAGTTAGTTAAACTTTAGTATAAGTCAAGAGAACGTGATTACGAAAGAGTTCAGCGATTTCAGTTAATTTAACCTTCACTTCCGGCCACAACCTATCCCTCTCGTCCGCCGTCACGTCCTTCCAACTTTGGACGGTGATCTTCACCCTTTCTTGCGCCGACAGCACAACGTAGGCCGCGTACTTCCCAGCATTCTTTCTGATCGGCCTCCCAAATTGGTTGAACTCACAAGAAAGATCCGTGCGTTTGGCCAAACGGCCCAACATCGTCGCGCCTCCCCCACCCTCTTGCGCGGGGATGAACCAACTGCATCCTCAGTTACGTTGGGGTTGGCCCTAGTAGAACCACTAGTACCATCCGATGAAGATGACGACATGTCTTTCCCTACAGAACCATCAACAAACCATCAAAAATTTAATGGAAACACAAACCAAATCATTTTACAAACCAAAAGGATCTATTTTAAATATTTTTTCTATTGGTAAACACAGAAACTACCAATAGAAGATAAGATTCTATTTCTGATCATTTTCATCTACACATTTTCATATAGGAAGCAGGCAACATATGGCAATTAATTCTTCTTGGAGTTCCATAACTCAGTTCAAGATTGGAGACTAATTAGGGCTGCAAAAGGGATGTCCGAAGAAAATAATATTAAAAGACATGCAAAAATTAATTGCTGAAGTGTTCAGCAATGTTTTCTATCGGTAAACACATGAGCTGCCGATAGAACATAACAATGTTTTCTATCGGTAAACACATGAGATACCGATAGAACATAACAATGTTCTCTATGTATATGGTGTCCTGGTATTAAGAATACCCCGGCAGGTTTCGAAGACGATCCTAGCGGAGATTACGCAGCGCGGGTTGACCGGGTGACCGGTCCTCCCCCGCCGGACAAACACAAGAAATGACATGAGGATTTATACAGGTTCGGGTCCCGGTGGGGGCCCTAGTCCTGTCGACGCGCTCCCGACCGGAGTCGGCTGGGGAGGCTCTCTCCGGGGGAGAGGCTTCCGGAGCACGTCTGTGAGTTTAGCTATTCCAAATAATAATGAGCTGATCCTTTACAACAGAGGGGTACAAGGGCTATTTATAGCCCCAAAAAGAAGCAAAAAGCCTAAACTACCCCGGAAGCCACCGTCGGATTGAAGGGTAGGACCGTCCTTCTCCCGGTCAAACATCTAGGATGCTTGACAGGTGGTCGCTGATTCCCGAGGCGTCCCTCGCGTGACCTGCACGTGATAAACAAACAGGGATTTTACCTTTTAGGAGGGCGATGACGTCTGGGACCCCTTCCGGAGAGCAGGGTCCCGGGAGCCTAAAAGGCGGCGCCCGGGGCAGACACCGGGGGCCACTGTCCCCGGGCGAATGGTGGCGCCCGGGACTCGCCCGGGTGGGCAAGGTCCCGGGAGCCAAAAGGCGGCGCCCGGGACATACCCCGGAGGCACGGTCCCGGGAGCCTAAAAGGCGGCGCCCGGGGCAGGCACCGGAGGCCACTGTCCCCGGGCCAATGGCGGCGCCTGGGACCCGCCCTGGGGGCACGGTCCCGGGGGCCAAATGGCGGCGCCCGGGGCAGGCACCGGAGGCCACTGTCCCCGGGCAAAAGGCGGCGCCCGGGACCCGCCCGGGGGGCACGGTCCCGGGGGCCAAATGGCGGCGCCCGGGGCGGGCACCGGCGGCCACTGTCCCCGGGCAAATGGCGGCGCCCGGGACCCGCCCGGGGGGCACGGTCCCGGGGGCCAAATGGCGGCGCCCGGGGCAGGCACCGGAGGCCACTGTCCCCGGGCAAATGGCGGCGCCCGGGACCCGCCCGGGGGGCACGGTCCCGGGGGCCAAATGGCGGCGCCCGGGGCGGGCACCGGCGGGCACTGTCCCCGGGCAAATGGCGGCTCCCGGGACCCGCCCGGGGGGCACGGTCCCGGGGGCCAAATGGCGGCGCCCGGGGCAGGCACCGGAGGCCACTGTCCCCGGGCAAATGGCGGCGCCCGGGACATACCCTGGAGGCACGGTCCCGGGAGCCTAAAAGGCGGCGCCCGGGGCAGGCACCGGAGTCCACTGTCCCCGGGCCGTTGGCGGCGCCCGGGACCTGCCCGGGTGGCACGGTCCCGGGGGCCAAATGGAGGCGCCCGTGGCAGGCACCGGAGGCCACTGTCCCCGGGCAAATGGCGGCGCCCGGGACCCGCCCGGGGGGCGCGGTCCCGGGGGCCAAATGGCAGCGCCCGGGGCAGGCACCGGCGGCCACTGTCCCCGGGCAAATGGCGGCGCCTGGGACACGCCCGGGGGGCACGGTTTCGGGGGCCAAATGGCGGCGCCCGGAACATACCCCGGAGGCACGGTCCCGGGAGACTAAAAGGCGGCGCCCGGGGCAGGCACCGGAGGCCACTGTCCCCGGGCGAATGGCGGCGCCCGAGACTCGCCCGGGGGGGACAAGGTCCCGAGAGCCAAAAGGCGGCGCCCGGGACATACCCCGGAGGCACGGTCCCGGGAGCCTAAAAGGCGGCGCCCGGGGCAGGCACCGGAGGCACTGTCCCCGGGCCAATGGCGGCGCCCGGGACCCGCCCGGGGGGCACAGTCCCGGGGGCCAAATGGCGGCACCCGGGGCAGGCACCGGAGGCCACTGTCCTCGGGCAAATGGCGGCGCCCGGGACCCCCCGGGGGGCACGGTCCCGGGGGCCAAATGGTGGCGCCCGGGGCAGGCACCGGCGGCCACTGTCCCCGGGGAAATGGCGGCGCCTGGGACCCGCGCGGGGGCCACGGTCCCGGGGGCCAAATGGCGGCGCCCGGAACATACCCCGGAGGCACGGTCCCGGGAGCCTAAAAGGCGGCGCCCGGGGCAGGCACCGGAGGCCACTGTCCCCGGGCAATCATGAACTTACCTGGACTTGACCGCGTGGAGATTTCCCCCAACAGCAGCCCCCCATGCCCTCCGGGGATGAAGCTTGAGCCCTCGTAGGGAATGGTTACGGTACCGGGAAAATCTCCGGGCGAAACCTCCGGACGAAAATCACCGGACCCCCGGCGACACTTCGGTTTCTGTGCCGGGCGCTTTATGGCCGCGCCGTTTTCGCAATAAATGCACGCGCGGTTCGAACCGGAGCCTCGATTTACGCGCCTGTCCCTTCGTTTCCCGCGCACGGTTTGAATTTCAGTGGTCCAGATTGCTCCGAGGGGGCCACGTGGCGCGCATCTAGATCACGGCCAGCCTCTATAAATAGGGCCTTAGGGGGCCCCGGTAGCTCATTCCAAATTTTCCAACTCCAGCTTCAGCTCTCCCGGTAGCGCTCTCCCGGTAGCATTTCCGGTAGCTTCCTCCGGTAGCGAGCGTCCGGGAGCTTTAGTCAACCTCCTGAAAAGTTAGCCACAGAAAAAAGAAAGAACTGACCTAATGGCGCCCAAAGGTCGAGCGAAGACCACGGAGGTGCCCCCGAAGGAAATCCCCGTGGATTTCCTCTGGCCCTCCGAGTTCTCGGTCTCGGACGCGGAGTCCCTGGTCGAGAAGGGCGTCGTCGGAGAAGGGGACATCCGGGTCCCCCTGAAGAAGGACGGAGCCCCCCGCCCCAGGCCCGGAGAGGTCGTGGCCTTCGAGGCCTTCCTCGAGGCGGGGCTCCGGCTCCCGGTGCATCCGATGCTCCGGGAGTTTCTCAAAGAGTACGGGGTGGCTCTCAACCACCTCACCCCCAACGCGCTCGTCCGTATGGGCCTTTTTATATGGCTCTACGAGACAGCGACCGGGCGGGAGCCCACCCTCCGCGCCTTCCGGTACTTCTATGAACCGGCAGCGCGGAGCTCCCACCTGGTGAAGGGAGGACCGATGTCCCCCTTCGGCTCGGTGATGGTCCAAATGCTGCCCTCCCGGGTGGCGGTCTACCTGGCGGCGGCCTCCCGGGACCACTGGGGGGAGTGGCTCTGTAACACCCTGGTTTTGGGGATGAAAAGTTTTTGCATAAAATCCTGCATGCATGTATCCCTATAGCAGTAGCTAGATCAGCTAAACCCTAATCTCTCCCAAACCCTAAAAATCTCCAAATCTGTTCTCTAGATCCAAGATCAAGATCAGATCATCCAGATTTAACCTACCAGTTATTCTGAAGATAAAAGTCTTCAGGAGCCAGATTGAATTCTAACCCTAACTCCCAGTATCTAAGTCTCTTTCTGTTTTCGAAAACAAGAAATTCAGATTTACCCTAAGTACCCCAGATTCCAGATAACTGAGTTATCATGGTTTAACCCTATCCAGACTCATGTATCTTTTGGAATATGTTCCTAGGTATACCCTCAACTTACTCCAAAAAGTTGGGAACCAGATTGTTTCATCTAAACACTTTTCGCAATTTAGTCCAAATTTTACTGCGAATAAGTCCTTTTCTGTTTACCTGGAAGCCTGAAAAGGCTAAAATTCACAAATCAACTCCAACCTCAGAATTTCTTCAGGGAACACCTCCCAAATGCTATTTGATACAGATTTCCCTTCTGTCCAGACTTCAAAATCTCACCCTAATTACCAGAATTCGAGATCGACAAAATCCAGATCTATTTTACCCTAATTTTACCCTATTTTCGAAAATAGGTGAAATCCCTCAAACCTTATCAAATTTTCTCCAAATTTGAGTTAAATGAGTATTAATAGAAATATTATACTCATCCATGAAATCAATTTCCAGATTAAACCTCTCTAAGACTAGAATTACAAATCAGTCCAGATTTCAACTAAAACTCTTACACTTATGCCCCTGATCGACCAGAGCTTGCCGTTCACGACTGGATCAGCTGATTTCGACTTCGACCAGAAGCCGTCTTCGACCAGCGCCTGGGACTTCGACCACGGCCAGGATCCAGCGCACAAGACTGTTGCTTCGACCTCAAGCACGCGCCGTTGTTTCAAGCTTCGATCACCTCACCTCGCCAGCTGCTACAGTAGCCACGTGGTCGCCATCTTCGCCAACTGAACAGCGCCGCGTGTGTGCTCGCCTTTTGCCACTGTGGATCTTCCCCGGCGCGACTCACAGCCAGCTGGTTTCTCTCGTTTGCACGCCACCGGCAACGGCTACAGCAGGAAAGCATAGCCACGTGGAGAACTCGCCGCGGCCAGCCATCAGTTCACCTTCCCATCACCTGTAAAGCCTTCACGGCCGCTGAACCAAGTCGTTTCGCCGCCTGTCTTCGTCGTGAAGTCGCATCCCGTCTTTTCCTTGCCGGCTACAACTCCCCGAGCACTTCTAGCCGTTGCAACACCTCCGAATCCTCTATAAGTAGTCCCTGGTCTCAGTGAAACACCACACACCCACCAGAAACACCTCAGTTCTCAAACTCGCCGTCTCCTTCTTCTTCTCTGGTGAGCAGCAAAGGGAGCTTCGGTGCCAAGCTTCTCCACTGCTTCCTTCTTCGATCCAACACCCCCAGTGAGCTTCCCTCATCTCCCTCATGCTTCTCGAGCTTGGAATTTAGTCTAAATACCCTCAGTCGCCGGCAATTTCAGTTTTACTCCAGTAGCTCCGGCGAGCAATTAACTTTATTCCAGAACGAATTGATCTTCGAGCCAGTAGTGAAATATGCTTAGAATAGCTCACTTAAGACCCCTGAGCTACTGGTTTGAACAAATTTTTTGTAAATCAAAAACCCCCAATTTCCAGCCATGAACATGAACTTGTACTTGCTGATTTAACTTCTCTGTTGAGCAATCTGTTAATCTAACTTCACCAATGCATTTCTAGTACCCTGAGGACCATACTCAAGCAAGGAATTGAGTTCAATCACTTTAAATCAGAAATGCCCAAAACAGATTTGAGTTCATCTTTTCTCCAGCCAGTATCTTCCAAATCCAGCCAATCCAGCCCTAGCCACTTTGCCATTTAGATGTTTTGGACCATTCTGAGCAACTTTGTCTTCTATCACGACTTCAAATTCGGCCTAGATTGTGAGATATAGCTATGCCCTAGTTACTGCACTGTTTAAGTTGCATGTGCTCCAGGCCAGTCAACTTCCTTGCCAGTTTTCATCACTTTCCGGCCATCTCCTGCCCTAGATCCTGTTGAGACATTTGTTCCTGTTACAAATGTCTAACTACCAGACAAAGTGTTGCATCATTTGGAGCCGTAGATCAAAAGATATGGCAAACCCTAATTTCTGGCCATGTCAACTCTATGTCAAACTATGCCAGCCAGTGGCATTAGCCCTGTTCACACACCTCTGGTCATGCAAACCAAAAATTACCTTGTCAAACAGTTGCTTCACTACCTTGTGCATCATATGCTTGAATAACAACCCATTTTGGCTACTAGAAACTGTTCAAACCATGTCAATGCCATTCTTGGGCATTGTCAGCCTATGTCAGCCAATGGCATTGGGCCATTTTGACCCCATCTGGGTATGCAAACTGAACATAACTTTGTCCCTTAGACTCCTGATGTTGTGATCTACATTTTATTCTACTGTCACAACTTGAGTTGAGCCCTCTATCATCCATCGACCCTATGTCGATGCCTTGAACCGAATGTCGACCTAAAGGCGTTCGCTGTTTTTGAGCGAACCAGCAGCAGCCTTGATATCATTCTGATATTTTGGAACATTTGGAACCTTGTAAACCCTTGACAACTAATCTTAACCTTGGTTTCCATAGTTTAACCCTAATCGCTTCCAAATCTTGTATCGCCTAAGTGTTTCTCCTTGCATTATCGCATATAGTGGAATAGTAAGAGTAGGATTGATTGTAATGCCTGTTTGCTTGTTTGATCCTTGTTCAGAGCAAGAATCCGAGTTCGAAGACTTCGTCGCAGACCCGACATCAACTGCTGTTTCTTACGACGCGGAAGGCAAGTCATACTTTGATCATATTGAAACCCATATTTTATGAATTGCTATGCTATTCCATGAGTAGATATCTCATTAATATTGCATGTGTCGAGATCAATGATATTATGGCAGTGATAGATTGAATACTTGAGGAATGCGAACTTGATAAGATAGTAAGCCACGAACTAATAAAAGTATAAACATGTACATTTATATTCATGAAATAGAACCCCTAGCCGTGACCAGTATTTTGGTATGGAATGGTGGTAGCACTGGAGGTGCTTGGCTGCACCGGATGTGCAGGCACTGAAGGTGCATGGTTTGTGGTATGATCTGGTCACTGGCATGTAAGGACTAGAACCTTGTGTTATGCGTCTAGTGGCATGAAAAACGTACCAACCACTTACCTGGTATGGGACAGGCGCAACCTAGTAGCTTTCTTAGTATTATCAGTTCCCTGCATGGCTTGTCGATCCGGTTTCTCGAGTGGAAACTGGTGGGACGCAGTTCGTCCATGAGTGGTGTGAGATCAGAAAAATTATGAGAGGATAAGGTGTAAAGAAGGAAGACGCCCTACGCCAGATTAAGTCGTGCGCGACTGTAATCAAAAGAGGTTATGTGTCCTGCGGGAACATAGACCCAGGCTAGGAAGAAAGGCAGTGGGGAGGACCCACAACGGTACTTGGGACGGTATTGTCCATTTACCGGGCAGGGATACTGTTAATACTAGACTGCAAAAACGTTGTGTGATCTCGGCCTTGTCACATGCGTATAAGTCGCATGGAGTTGGCCCGACTTGGAAGTCGAGTGAAAAAGTGGATTTAAAAAGAGGTACATCTCTGCAGAGTTTAAAAATGTATTCGAATACTTCGTGCTCCCGAGTTTTAGGAGTATGCCGCGGTGGATTAAATCCACGGGGTGTGACACAAGTATTGTTTTTAGACTAAAATTTGTTAGCTCAAGATTACCCAAGTGGCATGTGTTGTCACGATAAGGGGCGTTGCCGTGGGCTGTCATGTGTTGACGTGTCGCGGTAATACCATAATATAGAGATCATATGATAACTAAGAGGCATGTGGATTTGCCTTAAGCATAAGATAATTAAGAGGCATGTGGTTTATGCCCTAAGTTTATGAAATACTGCTATGAGTATAAGATTGAAAGGCTTGAATAAAAGTAATGTGATATGAGGAGATATCGCCCTGGATATGGGGTATATGTATCACCATCAATATGATTTATTTACTGCCATGAGTATGATTGGAAGTTGAATAAGAAATGAGAAAGAAATGTATTTTGAGAAAAACCCTTCACTCTTTCCCCAATAGCATAGGTTCATGTCATTTATACTATATGTATCTCTACCTTCCCTATGATTTGCTGAGTACGTAAGTGCTCACCCTTGCAACTTATCAACAATAGATGAAGTGCTTCATGACCAAGACGAAGGCTTGGAAGATTTCGTGGATCCAGAAGGAAGAGAGCCAGTTCTGCCAGGGCCTTGATATGTGTTGTTCTGCTGTCAACTTCTTACGACTGTGGGGGTTTCGCCTAGCTTCCGCCGAGTAGTTGTCTTTTGTTCTAATTAGACCATTTGTGCCGTGAAGGCATTGTATTACTCTTGTTGTATCCGGCCAGCAGGCCATACTGTTTATCAATGATATTTTGTAAGTTACTCTACTGCAATGAACTCCTGTGCTTGACTTATCCTGGGAAGTCAGTGGTATGTATGTATGAGGCCAGCTGCAGCGAGCTAGGTCTCCACGGGAGTAGTCGTGGTACCCTGTGCGGGGCGCGACAGGCTCCGGAGGTGGTTCTACCTCCGAGTTCGGGACGAGGAGGTGGTCTATGCCCCGGAGCCTCCCACCTACAGCCGGTCATCCGCACCGAAGCCACCGGTGTGGACGGACGAGGAGTTCGAGCTCCTCGGGAAGGTGGTGCTGACGAAGAAGGCCCGGTCGATGCGGGACGCCGCGGAGGAGCTGGCGCTCCTGCGGCTTCCCCCTTCTCACGCGGGGGTAGGGGGATCGGCATGGGCCTGGAGCAGCGGCCCCCGGTCAAGCCGGTGACGCGGCGTAAGTACCCTGCACTTTCGCACATGATTTTTTATGAAAATTGACTAACTCTTTACCTCTTGCAGTGCGCCCGTATCCGGCGGCGAAGGACAAGGCGGAGCACCTCCTGGGGAGGTACTTTGCCGACGAACACGAGCGCATCGTGCGCCTCGTGGGGGAGGGGCCTCCCCAGAACCTGGTGGCCGAGGCCTACGGGCTTAGGCTTCCGGAGAGGAAGCCCCTTCCCACCCCCGGGTCTCATAAGCGGGGGAAGGATGCGGCCGGGGGCTCGGAGCCCAAAAGGCCCCGGGTCCAAAAGACCCCCGCCGCGACGACGACGCCGGCCACGACGCCGGTGAGGGCCCGGGACGCGGCTCCCGGAGCCGAACATGCCCGGGTGGCGCCCCGGGCAGAGGCGACGCCTCCGCCCCCGGAGGCCCCCGTCGAGGCCCGGGGGAAGGAGGTTGTTATCGGCGGGGCGGCGTCTGATTCCGCGGACTACGCCCCGTTGCCAGTTCGAGTGGCGCTCCTCTCGCCTCTCCCGGCGGCATTGGCGCCGGAGAGGCTGGAGGTGAGGTTCTCGGAGGCGGAGCCTCCGTGCCTCTGGCCGGTGGACGACGAGGGGGGGAGCCCCTCGGTCTACGTGGTCCCCCCGGAGCAGGTGGCCCCGAGGGCCCTTCGGCCTGGGGCGGGGAAAGGCCCGATGATCCCCCCCCGGGCGGAGAACCCCGCCCGATCTTCGTCTTCGTCTTCGGAGGAAACTTCGTCGACGAAGACGCCGGCGACGCCGGCCGTGCTCCCGGATTCTGAGGTCCGGGGGCCCTCTCCCGGCCGCGACGGGAGGGCCGGGCAAGATACCTCCCTACTTCCCGCGGGGGAGGTGGCCCTCCGGGAGAGCCGGGCCGCGGCTTGCGTGGAGCAGCGGGAGGCGGCCCTCCGGGAGCGGGACGAAGCTCTCGATGAGCTGTCCCGGGCCCGGGCCCAGGTGCACCTTTCGGAGGGCGCCTACTGCCGCCTCCGAGAGGAGGCCAAGGTGAGGGAGAAGGCGCTCCGGGTGCTCGAGAGCTCCAGCATCCGGGCACTGTCGGACGCGGGCCGCTCCGTCCGCTCGGCCTTGCAAAGCCTTGGCGTTAGCCTGGGCTCCGGGAGCGGCCCGGAGGTTCCCCCGGCGACCCTCGCGGAGGCTGTGCGTTTTCTTAACGCACAAGTCTCCGCCATCCCGGAGGCTGCGGACGTCCGGGCGCGGGGCCGGGTGATCCCCGTCATCGGGGCCGCCGCGGGGCATGTTGACTACCGGGGGGTCGGCGCCCGGGCGATCGGGGGGCGCATCCCCCGGAGCTTCCCGGAGGCCTTCGAGCCAACGCGTCGGGAGATGGAGTTGCTGGCAGAGGGATTCTACGACCGGATCATCCGGAGGAGGTTCCCGACACCGGCGCCTCCGGCCGCGGATGCCCCTGCCCCGGACTCGGAGGAAGCTCCCCGGGGGGAGGACCCCAATGCTAAAGTATGAGCCTCCCCCCGGGTCTTTAGCTAGGACCCCTTTTTATTTTTGTTAGACATTTTGATTCCGGTAGCTTCTTAGGAGAAGCCCCGGGCACTTGTACAAAAACATTTTGCAATGAAATATATTTGAAATTTTTCTAAGTCTGCAATGAAATGTTACCAGGGTACCCGGGGGGTTATTCCCGGGCAACGGTCCAGGAGAGGCTCTCCGGGGGACGCCCAAGCGGCTTTGATTTTGCTGAGCCTTGTCTCCGGGGAGCGCGACGGGGGTACTGCCCGGGAGCCTATCCGGTTGAGGTGGCGCCCGCAGTGGCACTTGGATAATTTTGACAACAGCCGTGCTGAATTAACTCCCCCGCGCCCGAAGGCCCAGATGATACCTCCTCTCCGGATACTTCCGCCGGCTGGGTACGAGTTTTGGCCCGAAGACGTACTTTGGGACTCTCAGCGTCGCGTCCGGGCGCTGTACCAGGACTTGGCCCGGGAGCTGAGGGAGCGCCTCCGGGAGCTTTAGGCGTAGGGGCCTTAGGCTCGTAGAAAATCCCCCGGGTTAGGACCCGGGTTGTATCATTTCCGAAACCCACCGGAGGGGGAAGATGTCCTCCGGATCTCTCAATAAATAAAGCTGCCTTTCTTTTGTTGCTTGCTTTGTCTTTTCTTCTTGGCTGGTCTGTGGGGCTCATCTTCAAAAGAATGAGCTATGTTTGCTCGTGGGTGACCCGGGGGCCCCCTGTCCCCCCCGCCCACAGCGGGCCGGAGGAGACCTCCGTGCGCTGTGGGGGTAACAGGGTCCCCGGGGGGAACATAACCTGTTGGGGGAAATCTCCACGCGGTCAAGTCCAGGTAAGTTCATGATTGCCCGGGGACAGTGGCCTCCGGTGCCTGCCCCGGGCGCCGCCTTTTAGGCTCCCGGGACCGTGCCTCCGGGGTATGTTCCGGGCGCCGCCATTTGGCCCCCGGGACCGTGCCACCCGGGCGGGTCCCAGGCGCCGCCATTTGCCCGGGGACAGCGGCCGCAGGTGCCTGCCCCGGGCGCCGCCATTTGGCCCCCGGGACCGTGCCCCCCGGACGGGTCCCGGGCGCCCCCATTTGCCCGGGGACAGTGGCCTCCGGTGCCTGCCCCGGGCGCCGCCATTTGGCCCCCGGGACCGTGCCCCCCGGGCGGATCCCGGCGCCGCCATTGGCCCGGGGACAGTGGCCTCCGGTGCCTGCCCCGGGCGCCGCCTTTTAGGCTCCCGGGACCGTGCCTCCGGGGTATGTCCCGGGCGCAGCCTTTTGGCTCCCGGGACCTTGCCCCCCCGGGCGAGTCCCGGGCGCCGCCATTCGCCCAGGGACAGTGGCCTCCGGTGCCTGCCCCGGGCGCCGTCTTTTAGGCTCCCGGGACCGTGCCTCCGGGGTATGTTCCGGGCGCCGCCATTTGGCCCCCGGACCGTGCCCCCCGGGCGGGTCCCAGGCGCCGCCATTTGCCCGGGGACAGTGGCCGCCGGTGCCTGCCCCGGGCGCCGCCATTTGGCCCCCTGGACCGTGCCCCCCGGGCGGGTCCCGGGCTCCGCCATTTGCCCGGGGACAGTGGCCTCCGGTGCCTGCCTCGGGCGCCGCCATTTGGCCCCCGGGACCGTGGCCCCCGGGCGGGTCCCGGGCGCCGCCATTGGCCCGGGGACAGTGGCCTCCGATGCCTGCCCCGGGCGCCGCCTTTTAGGCTCCCGGGACCGTGCCTCCGGGGTATGTCCCGGGCGCCGCCTTTTGGCTCCCGGGACCTTGCCCCCCCGGGCGAGTCTCGGGCGCCGCCATTTGCCCGGGGACAGTGGCATCCGGTGCCTGCCCCGGGCGCCGCCATTTGGCCCCCGGGACCGTGCCCCCCGGGCCGGTCCCGGGCGCCGCCATTTGCCCGGGGACAGTGGCCGCCAGTGCCCGCCCCGGGCGCCGCCATTTGGCCCCCGGGACCGTGCCCCCAGGGCGGGTCCCGGGCGCCGCCATTTGACCGGGGACAGTGTCCTCCGGTGCCTGCCCCGGGCGCCGCCATTTGGCCCCCGGGACCGTGCCCCCCGGGCGGGTCCCGGGCGCGGCCATTTGCCCGGGGACAGTGGCCGCCGGTGCCCGCCCCGGGCGCCGCCATTTGGCCCCCGGGACCGTGCCCCCCGGGCGGGTCCCGGGCGCCGCCATTTGCCCGGGGACAGTGGCCTCCGGTGCCTGCCCCGGGTGCCGCCATTTGGCCCCGGGGACCGTGCCCCCCGGGCGGGTCCCGGGCGCCACCATTGGCCCGGGGACAGTGGCCTCCGGTGCTTGCCCCGGGCGCCGCCTTTTAGGCTCCCGGGACCGTGCCTCCGGGGTATGTCCCGGGCGCCGCCTTTTGGCTCCCGGGACCTTGCCCCCCCGGGCGAGTCCCGGGCGCCGCCATTCGCACGGGGACAGTGGCCCCCGGTGTCTGCCCCGGGCGCCGCCTTTTAGGCTCCCGGGACCCTGCTCTCCGGAAGGGGTCCCGGACGTCATCGCCCTCCTAAAAGGTAAAATCCCTGTTTGTTTATCACGTGCAGGTCACGCGAGGGACGCCTCGGGAATCAGCGACCACCTGTCAAGCATCCTAGATGTTTGACCGGGAGAAGGACGGTCCTACCCTTCAATCCGACGGTGGCTTCCGGGGTAGTTTAGGCTTTTTGCTTCTTTTTGGGGCTATAAATAGCCCTTGTACCCCTCTGTTGTAAAGGATCAGCTCATTATTATTTGGAATAGCTAAACTCACAGACGTGCTCCGGAAGCCTCTCCCCCGGAGAGAGCCTCCCCAACCGACTCCGGTCGGGAGCGCGTCGACAGGACTAGGGCCCCCACCGGGACCCGAACCTGTATAAATCCTCGTGTCATTTCTTGTGTTTGTCCGGCGGGGGAGGACCGGTCGCCCGGTCAACCCGCGCTGCGTAATCTCCGCTAGGATCGTCTTCGAAACCTGCCGGGGTATTCTTAATACCACGACATAACCTGTAGGAGAAATATTTTTCTAAGTTAGAAAATTGTAAAAATGGGGTTTCCGAGGGAGGGACCTTCCGGGAGAGGTTCATCCGGCCGTCGTCAGAACGGGGAACCGGGAACAAGGCGCGGAAGGGGCTTGTGAAAAGCCGATAAGACCTCCGGAGGGGAGCTTCCCGGGAGGCTTCGTCCGGTCTCCGTGAGAACGGGGAACCGGGAATAATGTCCGGGGGAAAATATATTCGAGAAATCCATATCTTCGTAAGGCAATCGTCCGATCGCCATGAGAACGGGGAGCCGGGAATAAGGTCTCCGAAAGATAATCATCCGGTCGCCGTGAGAACGGGGAGCCGGGAATAAGGTCTCCGAAAGATAATCATCCGGTCGCCGTGAGAACGGGGAGCCGGGAATAAGGTCTTCGGGAGATAATCATCCGGTCGCCGTGAGAACGGGAAGCCGGGAATAAGGTCTTCGGGAGATAATCATCCGGTCGCCGTGAGAACGGGGAGCCGGGAATAAGGTCTCCGGAGAAATCCCTCGGACGTCCCGCTGGGGAGAGCGTCCACTCCCGGAGGAGGGAGAAAATCCAGAAAGCCATTAGACGTCCCGCTGAGGAGAGCGTCTACTCCCTGAGGAGGAAGTGCCTGAAGACGGGTCTTGAGTGTTTGGGTAGGGGACTAGTCTCCCAAAGTGACTCGTTACCGCGGCCGCTGGGGACCGGGTTGCCGCTTACACCCTCAGTCCACGAGGGCTGTTCGTAAGCCGCCCTACAGGAGGGACTTGCTGGGTCAGGGCCCACTTCCTCACGGGGAGGGCATCCTCGCGGGGAGGGCTTCCTCTCGGGGAGGGCATCTTCACAGGGAAGGCATCCTCGCGGGGAGGGCGTCACCGCTAGGGGCGGTAAACAAGAACCTGCAGTGAGACAGTTGAAGAACAAAGGCTATGCATTGATTAACAAAATATACAAAGCCCCCACCCCCGCGAAGTCGCGAAGGGGGAAAAAGGAAGCTACAGTGTCCCTCCTCCCCCTCTGGCGTGACCGCTCCGGGGGAGGGGACAGGCCCGTAAGGCTAGACGTAGAACTTGCGAAGTAAACGCAAGTTCCAGGTGTGCTTCAGCTCCTGCTCTTGAAGGTTGGAGAGCTTGTAGGCCCCCGAGCCTAGGACAGCGGAGATCCTGTAGGGGCCCTCCCACTAGGGGGAGAGCTTTCCCTGGGCTTGGGGGTCCGTGACGCGCTTGAGGACAAGGTCCCCAAGGTGAAAAGCTCTTTCGCGCACGCGCTGGTCGTATGCGCGCGACATCTCGCGCTCGTAGATGGCGTGGCGGAGGAGCGCTCGGTCGCGTTCCTCCTCCACGAGGTCGATTTTCGACCGCCGGTTGTCCTCGTTGGCCCGGTAGGCTGTGGTCGTGGCTCCGTTCAGGAGCTCGACCCGCAGTGACCGGAAGCCGATCTCCAGGGGGAGGACTGCCTCCGCCCCATAGACCAGAGAGAAGGGAGCACGCCCAGTGGCCCGGGACGGGGTCATGCGCATGGAGCAGAGGACGCTAGGGAGCTCTTCTGCCCATGCGCCCCGCTTGGAAGCGGTTTGTTCGAGTCTCCGACGCAGCCCCTGTAGGATCACGCCGTTGACCCTCTCGACGGCCCCGTTGCTCTGAGGATGGGCCACTGAAGCGAAGTGGATGACGATCCCCAGGCCTTCGCAGAATTCCCAGAAATAAGCCGAGTCGAATTGGGTCCCGTTGTCCACGGTGATTTCCCGGGGGACACCAAAACGACAAACGACGTTTTTCCAGAAAAACCGCTGAACGGCCCGGGAGGTGATGCTAGCCAAGGGCTCCGCCTCGACCAACTTTGTAAAGTACTCGACCGCGACTACCGCATACTTGTATCCTCCGGGCGCTGGGGGGAAGGGCCCTAAGAGGTCCATCCCCCAGCGCACGAAGGGCCAAGTGATGGGGATAGTCCGCAGCGCTACAGGGGGGAGATTCGAGCCCTTGGCCATTTTCTGGCATGCTTCGCACGCGGAGACAAGGTCTCGCGCGTCGCGCATGACTGTAGGCCAGTAGAAGCCCTGCCGAAGGGCCTTGGCGGCGATGGCACGCGGGGCTAGGTGAGAACCACAGCTCCCCGCGTGGATGTCTTCCAGGAGTTGAAGTCCCTCCGACCGGGGGAGGCGGCGCTGGAGGGCCGAAGCCCCCGCTTGTAGAGCCTTTCCTCCAGCAGGAGATATGCCCGGGCTTTGGCCCGGAGGCGCTTAGCCTCGGTCTCATCGGGGGGGTCCCCCTCCCCCTTGATGAAGGAGATGAGGGGATCCATCCATGATGATGGCCGGACGATCTCGGTGACCTCCGGGACCGGAGGCTCGTGGCCTGCGTCCGGGGAGGCCACCGAGGGCGTCGTGATTGTTTCCAAGAAGGCCCCCTTGGGGAGCGTTTCTCGGGCGCTTGCCGCCCGGGCCAGGGCATCCGCCCGGTCATTCTCCTTTCGAGGGATATGCCGGGCCTCGAGGCCGTCAAAGTGCCTCTCCATCTTCCGTACTTCCTGCAAGTAAAGACTTAGATTTGCGTCATGGCACAGGTAAGACTTGTTCATTTGGCAGACAACAAGCTGAGAGTCTCCCTTCACTAGGAGGCGTTGGATCCCTAGGGAGCGCGCAAGGCGCATCCCGAGGAGCAGAGCCTCGTATTCGGCGACGTTGTTGGTTGCGGGGAACTCGAGCCGAGCGGCGTACTCGAGCTCCTTCCCCTCGGGGCTTCGGAGGACTACCCCTGCGCCAGCCCCGGTGAGACACAGCGACCCGTCGAACAGCAGGGTCCAATGGTCACTGCGTCGGGGCGGCACAGGGAGATCTTCGTCCCCGGACCCAGAGGCGGGAGTCCATTCTGCGACGAAGTCGGCGAGGACCTGCGACTTGATCGCGGAGCGGCCGGTAAGGGACAGGGAGAAGGGGGCAAGCTCGGCCTCCCACTTCCCAATCCGACCGGTGGCTTCTTTATTCCGCAGCACCTCCCCCAGGGGGAGGGACGACGGGACGGTGATGGGGTGCCCCAGGAAGTAGTGCCGGAGCTTCCGGGACGCCATGAGGAGGGCGTAGCAAATCTTCTCCATCTCCGTGTACCGAGTCTTGGCCCCTTGGAGGGCCTCACTCACGTAGTACACGGGACGTTACTGCCCCCCTTGCTCCTTCACCAAAACCGAGCTGACGGCGACGGGGGTCGCGGCGAGGTAGAGGAGCAAGGGCTCTTCCGGAGACGGACTCACGAGCATTGGAGGGCTCGAGAGGTACTTCTTGAGGTCGTTGAAGGCTTCCTGGGCCTCGGGGGTCCAGCAGAACCCCTCGAGCCCTCGAAGGATCTTGAAGAACTGGAGGCCCTGCTCCCCCGAATGGGAGACGAAGCGGCTGAGCGCGGCCAGGCGGCCGGAGAGCCGCTGGACATCTTTGACGGAGCGCGGTGGGGGCATGTCTAGGAAGGCCCGGATCTTCTCGGGGTTTGCCTCAATGCCCCGCTGGGACACGAGGAAACCCAGGACCTTCCCCCCGCGCACCCCGAAGGCGCACTTCTCCGGGTTGAGCTTGAGCCCCAACGCGCGGAGGTTGCGGAAGGTCTCTGCGAGGTCGTCGATGTGGGAGGCTGCACGGGGACTCTTGACGACTGCATCGTCTACGTAGACTTCGACGTTGCGGCCGACTTGATCTTTGAAGACCAGCGTCATCAGGCGCTGGAAGGTGGCTCCCGCATTCTTGAGCCCGAATGGCATGTGGCGGTAGCAGAAGGTTCCGAGAGGAGTTATAAAACTCGTCTTTTCCGCGTCCCCCTCCGCCATCCGGACTTGATGGTATCCCGAGTAGGCGTCTAGGAAGCTCATCAGCTCGCACCCCGCGGTGGAGTCAACGAGCTGGTCAATCCGCGGGAGCGGGAAGTTGTCTTTGGGGCAGGCGCGGTTAAGGTCGGTGAAGTCCACGCACATGCGCCACTTGCCACTTGGTTTCTTGACGAGGACGGGGTTTGCGAGCCACTCAGGGTGCAAGACCTCCCGGATGAACCCCGCCTCTTGGAGCCGAGCTATCTCCGTCTTGATGGCTTCTTGACGTTCGAGGGAGAGCTTTCTCAACTTCTGCTTGACAGGGGGGTGACCGGGGGTTACCGCGAGCTTGTGCTCAATAACCTCCCGGGCGACACCCCGCATGTCCGAAGGCTTCCACGCAAAAACATCGGAGTTTTCGCGCAGAAAGGCTGCGAGTTGCGCTGCATGGTCTTGGGGGAGCTCTGCCCCGATTTGGACAGTTTTGTCCTCGCTGCCTGGGGACAGCGGGACCTTCCGGAGGCCCCCTTCCGGACGTGGCTTGAGAAGGGGCCTCCCAGGGGACGGCGCAGCGATGCCTACGTCCGGGGGGGGAGCCTCCCCCCGGGCGCCTTGATCAGGTTGACGCTTCCTATTGTGGCAGCAGCTCGCTCGTATAGAGCACGGGCCATGTCTTGGTCCCCCCGGACGTTGATCACGCCATGCTGCCCGGGGATCTTCATGCACAGGTAGTTTTGGTGGGTGGCAGCCCCCAGCCGATTGATCGTAGTCCTCCCCACAATCACATTGTAGGAGGAGGGGAGGTCCACTACGTCGAAGCGGACTAGCTCGGTCCGGTAGTTCTCCGGGGTGCCGAAGGTGATCGGGAGATCTACCTTGCCCACGGGGTGGATCGCCTTCCCCGGGACAAACCCTTGCAGAGGCCCTGCCGCTGGTTGCAGGAGCTTCTCATCCACCTGTATTTCCTTGAAGGTTTTGAGGAACAGGACGTCGGCGGAGCTTCCGCCGTACACGAGGATGCGGGCCAAGTGGCAGTTGTAGATTGTCGCGGAGACAATGAGCGCGTCGTCGCGGGGGAAGCGAACCCCTCGCGCGTCTTCCGCCGTAAAGGTGAGGGGGACGTCCGACCACTTGGGCGGCACGGACGCGTGTAGCACCCCCACTACCTTAACTTCTCGCGCGTACTCCTTGCGCTGGCGCTTGGAGTCCCGCCCGGAGGCGGACCCCCCTACGATGACGTTGATGCGGCGCTGAGAAGTTTGAAAGGGGAGAGCGTCTGAAGGCTCCCCCTCCTGCACCTACTGCCCCCCCGCGGGAGCGGGAAGGGCCGGAACAGCTGGCCGAGGGGGCAAGGAGGCTGGAGTCCCCCCCCTGCCCGCGCTGGTCGAGGAACGCCGCGAAGTGCTGCAGCAGCTGGTGGCAATCTCGGGTGGCGTGGGTACTGGACCCGTGGAAGCTGCACCACGGTCATTCCCGGCTTCTCCCCGCGGGGCCTTCGCGGCCGCGCGAAGACTGTCCTCCCCCATGGCCTCTCGGCTTGGGAATGGGGCGGTTGCCCTTCGGGGGGTCGCGCGAGCCGCCTCCGCCCTTGAGGACAAAAGTGTCCCGAGGCCGTGGTTCGCTACGGCCCCCCTGCCTGGGGCGCCTGGGGGGATCCCGGGCCCCCCGCTCGGCGGGGGCAGGAGCCCCCTGGGTCTTCTTCCAGATGTCGTCTTCCTCCGCACGGGCGTACTTTTCGAGTACGTTGAAGAGCTCGTCGGCGGAGGAGGGGCAGCTTCGAGAGAGTCTTCGGTGGAGTTCCCCCGGGTGGATCCCGCTTTTGCAGGCTTCGATCACTATGGAGTCCGGGATGTGGGGCACTTTGCTTTTTACTTGGGCAAAGCGCTTGAAAAAGCTTCTGATGGTCTCCCCCGTTCTCTGGCGCACTGTGTATAGCTGTGAAGAATCCAGGGGACGTACATAATTTCCCTGAAAGTTGGCGCAGAACTCCCGCTTCAGCTGCGAGAAAGACTTGATGGAGCCCGCCTTCAGATTGTAAAACCAGGAGCGGGCAATGCCGGTGAGGTAGAGGGGGAAGACGTTGCATTGGACGCTCTCGTCCCCCCCCGCCGCGGAGATCGCTGTGGAGTAGATCTGCACGAACTCGTAAGGGTCCGCCTCGCCATTATAATGTTCGATGTGCGGAGTCTTCGACACAGAGGCTGGTTCGCCCCCTGCACTTCCCGGGGGGAGCCCCAGTCACTATCTTCTTTAACGGGGGACGCCCCCTCGTTATCCGAGTCAGGTAGCGGCCCAAGAGGGCCACCAGAGTGGTGGTGACGACGCTTCTCTTCCAGGCCAGGACTGATTTCCCGGACGTCCGGGCTTCCCTCCGGGGAGGATGGTTCTTCGGCTGGTCTCTTCCCCCGACCGGTGCGAGAGCGAGGCTCCCTGCGACAACGACCGGGGGGAAGCTCTTCCCCGCGGCTGGGAGAATGCATTCGCTCGACCTCCCCCCGGAGAAGCAGACCTGCTTCGCCGGGGGAGGGAGCTCCTGCACTGTAGCAGCCGGCCCGGAAGCTACCGGGGCCTGCTAGGGGGAGCCCCCTGCGACGGCCCCCGGGACAGGAAAGGGGGGAGCCCCTGCACCATCCGGAACCAGGGAGGGGGCGCCTGGGGCGGCGCTTGGATCCGAAGAGGGGGCCCCTGCGGCAACGACTGGGACCGGAAAGGGGGAAGCCCCTGTGACATCCGGAACCAGTGGGGGGTGAGCCCCCTCGGCGACGTCCGAGGTTGGGGAGCCAATGCGGGGGGAAATTCGCCGAGGCACGGGAGCTGCTCTGTCGACCGGCCCCGGTGCGGTAAACGCAACGCGAGGGGCGGGACTGGCTCCCGGCGTAGGAATAACCCCCGGCATGAAATGACCCCCCAGCCCCGGAAGCGGGCCGGGGACGGGGTACCCCCCTGGTGCCACGAAGGGCCAGGGCATGAAATAGCCTCCCGGCACCGGGACAGGCCCGGGTGCCGAGAAGTGTCCGGAAGTATATCCCGCGGGGGGAGGGAACCCCCCGGCGGGATCATACGGGGTAGACAGCCCCCCGGAGACCGGAGGGGCCGCCGGGTATCCCATAAACGGGGGCATGATCCCCGGATATGTGTGCGACGAAAATGTGGGGGCCGGGGGCCGCGCCAACACACTGAGGAGCTCGTCCATAGAGCGCTGGGCGCGGAGCTGGCCCTCCACGAGAGCTTCGAGCAGGGCGTCCCGGGGAGCCGGGGGAGCCGTCGGGGGGACGCTTGTCCCGGCCGAGGTCCCCGCGGTCACCGGGAACGACCTGGAGGTGGAAGCACCTACGTTATGAGGAAAGGAGGGAGGCGGTACCTGGGCCAGGTCGCCTCCGGGAGGGACCGCTGGGGCAGCAGTGTCCCGGGCGGACGGCGCCGGGTCTCCGAGACCCGGGTCACCGGGAAGGGTGCAAGCCCTTGTTCTCGGGGGAGCCATGGCGTCTTCTCACGAGTCCCCACGGACGGCGCCAACTGTCGTGGTATTAAGAATACCCCGGCAGGTTTCGAAGACGATCCTAGCGGAGATTACGCAGCGCGGGTTGACCGGGCGACCGGTCCTCCCCCGCCGGACAAACACAAGAAATGACACGAGGATTTATACAGGTTCGGGTCCCGGTGGGGGCCCTAGTCCTGTCGACGCGCTCCCGACCGGAGTCGGCTGGGGAGGCTCTCTCCGGGGGAGAGGATTCCGGAGCACGTCTGTGAGTTTAGCTATTCCAAATAATAATGAGCTGATCCTTTACAACAGAGGGGTACAAGGGCTATTTATAGCCCCAAAAAGAAGCAAAAAGCCTAAACTACCCCGGAAGCCACCGTCGGATTGAAGGGTAGGACCGTCCTTCTCCCGGTCAAACGTCTTGGATGCTTGACAGGTGGTCGCTGATTCCCGAGGTGTCCCTCGCGTGACCTGCACGTGATAAACAAACAGGGATTTTACCTTTTAGGAGGGCGATGACGTCCGGGACCCCTTCCGGAGAGCAGGGTCCCGGGAGCCTAAAAGGCGGCGCCCGGGGCAGACACCGGGGGCCACTGTCCCCGGGCGAATGGCGGCGCCCGGGACTCGCCCGGGGGGGGCAAGGTCCCGAGAGCCAAAAGGCGGCGCCCGGGACATACCCCGGAGGCACGGTCCCGGGAGCCTAAAAGGGGGCGCCCAGGGCAGGCACCGGAGGCCACTGTCCCCGGGCCAATGGCGGCGCCTGGGACCCGCCCTGGGGGCACGGTCCCGGGGGCCAAATGGCGGCGCCCGGGGCGGGCACCGGCGGCCACTGTCCCCGGGCAAATGGCGGCGCCCGGGACCCTCCCGGGGGGCACGGTCCCGGGGGCCAAATGGCGGCGCCCGGGGCGGGCACCGGCGGCCACTGTCCCCGGGCAATTGGCGGCGCCCGGGACCCGCCCGGGGGGCACGGTCCCGGGGGCCAAATGGCGGCGCCCGGGGCAGGCACCGGAGGCCACTGTCCCCGGGCAAATGGCGGCTCCCGGGACATACCCCGGAGGCACGGTCCCGGGAGCCTAAAAGGCGGCGCCCGGGGCAGGCACCGGAGGCCACTGTCCCCGGGCCAGTGGTGGCGCCCGGGACCCGCCCGGGGGGCACGGTCCCGGGGGCCAAATGGCGGCGCCCGGGGCAGGCACCGGTGGGCACTGTCCCCGGGCAAATGGCGGCGCCCGGGTCCCGCCCGGGGGGTACGGTCCCGGGGGCCAAATGGCGGCGCCCGGGGCAGGCACCGGCGGCCACTGTCCCCGGGCAAATGGCGGCGCCTGGGACCCGCCCGGGGGGCACAGTCCCGGGGGTCAAATGGCGGCGCCCGGAACATACCCCGGAGGCACGGTTCCGGGAGCCTAAAAGGCGGCGCCCGGGGCAGGCACCGGAGGCCACTGTCCCCGGGCGAATGGCGGCGCCCGGGACTCGCCCGGGGGGGCAAGGTCCCGGGAGCCAAAAGGCGGCGCCCGGGACATACCCCGGAGGCACGGTCCTGGGAGCCTAAAAGGCGGCGCCCGAGGCAGGCACCGGAGGCCACTGTCCCCGGGCCAATGGCGGCTCCCGGGACCAGCCCGGGGGGCACGGTCCCAGGGGCCAAATGGCGGCGCCCGGGGCAGGCACCGGAGGCCACTGTCCCCGGGCAAATGGCGGCGCCCGGGACCCGCCCGGGGGGCACGGTCCCGGGGGCCAAATGGCGGCGCCCGGGGTAGGCACCGGCGGCCACTGTCCCCGGGCAAATGGCGGCGCCTGGGACCCACTCGGGGGGCACGGTCCCGGGGGCCAAATGGCGGCGCCCGGAACATACCCCGGAGGCACGGTCCCGGGAGCCTAAAAGGCGGCGCCCGGGGCAGGCACCGGAGGCCACTGTCCCCAGGCAATCATGAACTTACCTGGACTTGACCGCGTGGAGATTTCCCCCAACATATGGAATATTGTTGATAAGCCGCCATTCACTGGCATCACATAATCTTGGTTTAAGTCAACATTCTCCATGATTTGCTATACTAATATTCATGGGCCAACATTATTATGTCACACATAAATATGCACACAAGCATCTAAGTGCCACTGTGCATAATCTGACAAACCTACTGCTAATGGAATATAAAGATATTGATGTAGCACAGAAAGTAGGTCACCACCAAAAAAGTAATAACATGATTGATAGCACCCTCTCTTAGTTATCTTTAGCATTACCTGTCAAATCATCAGGACTTCACATCTATTAGGTTGGGAAAAGTCATGTATAAGCATTTTAAACATATACATTGAAGACCCATCCACATTTCCATATATTCATACCAAGTGAGTAAAAAATCCCAACCAAACTTGTACATTGCATGGCTCAGGCCCTTCTAGATCCAAAGTTTTAATACTTATTCAGAAATCTTTTCTATCGGTAAACACATTAGCTGTCGATAGAACATAACAATTTTTTCTATCGGCAAATATAGGAGATACCGATAGAATATGTGTAAGAACACCTCCAACATATAAAGTGCATTACATGGCAGTTGGATACAATTGATCACACATACAGCAGTATAGATAAGTTAATATCTCGACATAGGTTCATTATAGCACTGGAACATATTATGTCAACCCTAATTTAAATCAACATTGCCTGCGGAATTTACATAACCCAACACAATAGGGAACCCTAGATTAATTTCAAAACTTGAAGAATTAGTACGTACAAAACACTAAGATCAAATAAGGAAGATGCTGGTAAAAGAACGATGAATTAGGGTATTTTACGGCGATCAGTTTTGGTGATGGAGAGGCGATGTAGAACACAGCGGCGGCCGGCGAAGGACGAAAATATTAACCGGTGGCTGGCGAAGGACAAAAATATGAACCGGTGGCAATGGCGAACCAGTCTCCAGCCGGCGATCGTCATGTGGGAGTGAGGAAGTGAGTGGTCACTGCGGAGGTTGTGGTTTTCTTCGCTGTCTAAGAGACGCAGTGCTATAAGTTGGAACGGTTCGACTGGAGGGAAACTCAAGGGCCATGTGTAATATAGTAGTGGATGCCCTTTTCTATCGGTAAAAACAACAAAATACCATCAGACCAATGGATTTATTCTAACGGTACAACAAAATAATACCAATAGAACAAGTAAATTTTTTCCAGTATAATATTTGAAGTAGTGGATGCCCTTTTCTATCGGTGAAAACAATAAAATACCATCAAACCAATGTTTTTATTCTAACAGTACAACAAAATAATACCGATAGAAAAAGTAAATTTTTTGCAGAGTTAATATTTGAAGTGGGCAGGGCATTGGAAAATGATGTTTCAGGGAATGAGATTTTTTAAGAGCTTAATTTTTGAAGAAGCAAGAGGCTGCAATGAGAAAATGATGTTTCAGGGAATGGGATTTTTGAAGAGCTTAATTTTTGAAGAAGCAAAAGGCTGCAATGAGATTTTGGCAAGAAAATTTGAAGGGAAGAATTAAGTTCTTACAGGATAAAGATACTGTACATGTTAGAACTCATGCTATGGAGTAAAATTGAGATATATACTGTACATATTAGAACTTATGCTGTGGAGTAAAATTGAGATATATTAATGCTGTGAACTAGTTTATCATTAAGTTCTAAAGAAAAATGTATTGCCTGATGTATTAATGATAAGTACCTCACCTTGATGCACAACTTGTGGGCTGTTTGCTTGGCATTTTTCCCTGAAATAGAAAATAATCATCTATGGTTCTCAACCCATAATCCTTCTTCGTGATCATCTCGCAGATACGTTGTTTCGTCGATATCTTCAGTAGGGATAGATTGAATTTCCTCTAAAAACGGAGATATTTCGTCGAATTGGTTATACTCCTCTTCGTTGACAACGTCTTCGACCCCAACAATACGTCTCTTGCTGTGGAGGACAATGTACAAGTTTGGATTGGCCGGGTCAACGATGTAGAATACCTATGTGGCTTGCTTTGCAAGTATGAATGGATCATCTTGGTGTCCGACTCTATCAAGATCGACGAGAGTAAACCCGTAACTGTCAACTTTAACACCTCGAGGGATTTTGACCCATTAGCATCGAAACAAGGAAATCTTAAATAATCCGTAATCGAGCTCCCATATTTCGTCAATAGCACCATAATATGAGTTCAGCGCCCTTACTAACTTGTCATCCTCGGAAATAGCAAACAGTGTGACTCCGCTACATTGCGTGCTACTCTTGGCGTCTTGAGCTCTTGTGTAAAATGAATACCCATTGATGTCGTACCCCGCCAAGTCCCTACAGTGAATCTTGGGCCTCTAGCCAACCATGTCACAGTTTCACTTCTGGAGCCCTCGGCAGCTCGCGTGACTCTTTCTTGGATCCACCCATCAAATTTCCTATTATGTTCTCTGGTGATCCAAATCTCTGACTTCGAAGGATTCTGTGACTGTAACATTATCTTGTGCTCGTGTATGTATGGCTCAACCTCCGTCATGTGTTGTAAGACCCAAAAATGTGATTTTACATACACATCACGGGCGGGGATGATAGCTTTGAATCCAATCGTTCCAATGCCCTGAAGCCTACCCTCGTGTCGGGACCTAGGAATGCCAATTGGGTCAACCCTGACCATATAATCTGTGCAAAATTCAATCACCTCCTCGGTGGCATAACCTTCCATGATACTCCCCTCGGGTCGACGACGAGTCCTTATGTATCCCTTCAATACACCCATAAATCTCTCAAATGGATACATGTAGCGCAGGCACACGGGTCGACAAAACTTAATTTCTCTGATAAGGTGAACAATCAGATGGACCATAACATCAAAAAAGGATGGAGGGACATACATCTCGAGCTGACAAAGAGTTGTAACCATCTCGCGTTGCAAAGCGTCCAGTCCATCCATATCAATTACCTACGAGGACACAATTACGCCAAATATTTATATCAGAAAATCTTCTAATTAAGCTCCACAAATGGATCTAATTAACTTATAGTACGAGTGCACGTACTTACCTTGCAAGATATTGCATTGAAGAAATAACATAGGTTTGTGATTGTCTCTCTGACTTTAACTGGGAAAATGCCTCTGATAGCAATGGGAAGCATTTGTGACATCAACACATGACAGTCGTGGGACTTCGTGCCAACCAGTTTTAGGTCCTTCATGGACACAAGTTTTTTCAAGTTCGCGGAATACCCACATCGAACTTTAGCGTCGTGCAAGCACCGACAGAGTCCTGTTTTTTCACTTTTGGACAACACATAGCAGGCCGGGGGGAGGTATGTACGCTTTCCCTTCTCCAAAGGTGTAAGCTCAGTCCTTATCCCCATTTCCACCATGTCACAATGAGCTTTCACACCATCCTTTGTCTTTCCTGGAATGTTCAACGACAAACCAATCAAACTGTCACAGATATTTTTCTCTATATGCATGACGTCAATGCAATGTCGAACTTGTAAGTGCTCCCAGTATGGTAGATCCCAAAGAATCGATCTCTTCTTCCAAACATTTTTTTCGAGGTTTAGAATACTTACCGAACTCAGCTTTGATGTCCTTCACGCGCGAGTAAATCTCCTTACCGGTCAGAAACACTAGATCTGATCCCTTCTCAGGCTTCCCGTTAAATGATTTCCTCTTCTTACGGTACGTGTGATGCACCAGAAGAAACCTGCAGTGACCCATGTACACTGTTTTCCGGCAGTTTCTCAACCACATGCTCTCAGTTTCATCTAGGCAAATAGGGCAAGCCTTGGCTCCTTTCGTACTATACCCCGACAAATTGTCGTAGGCTGAAAATTCATTTATGGTGCAAAATATCAGGGCCCGCAAGATGAAATTCTCTTTCTTGTATGCATCCCACACCTGCACCCCCTCGCTCCACAATTTCTGTAAGTCCTCGATTAAAGGCGCTAGAAACACGTCAATATCATTTCTGGGTTGTCTGGATCCTGAGATTAGTAACGCTATCATGATGTACTTGCGCTTCATGCATAACCAAGGAGGAAGATTGTAGATGCATAAAAGAACCGACCAAGTGCTATGCCGACTGCTCATATTACCATGTGGGTTCATACCATCTGTACTCAGCCCGAACCTTATATTCCTAACTTCGCCGCCGAACTCAGCAAATGTTCTGTTGATGTTTCTCCATTGAATAGAATCAACTGGGTGTCTCAGTTTTTCGTCTTGTTTCCGGGCTTCAGCATGCCAACGCAAGTGCTTCGCGACTTTCGGATTTGCAAACAGCCGCTTCAATCTGGGTATCACAGGCAAGTACCACACAGTTTTCACCGGAGGTCCTTTCTTTACCTCGTGACGTTCACTGTCAATCCGGTCCGTACGCGTATACCTCGATGCGCCGCATCTTGGACAAACATGCAAACTGGAGCACTCGTTATGGTACAACACACAATCATTTGGGCATGCGTGTATTCTTTCGATTTCCATTCCCAACAGACACAACAGTTTTTTGGCTTGGTAAGTAGATCTTGGCAACTCATTTCCCTCTGGAAGCATGTCCGCTAGAAGATCTAATAGTACCGTGAAACTCTTATCGCTCCAACCGTTGGTTGCCTTCAAGTTATACAATCTCAGCACAGAAGACAGTTTTGTAAATTTTGTACATCCAGGGAACAGAGGCTTCTCAGAGTCAGCAATCAGTTTCTCAAATTCACAGAAGTCATTTTCGTTGTAATCTTCCTCTACATCACGTAACATCTCATCTAGATTGTCATCATCATCATCTACGTGCACATCGGAATGAACATTATCAAAATTCGGATGATCATCGATATTATTGCAATCCACATCCGAGTCCTGCTGATTGGTAGTAGTGGTGCTTTGTAATGACCACGAAACTGGTAGACTAATCAGAGGCCACGTGGCTGGCTAGCAGAGAAGCCACGATATTGGCAATGCTGAGACCTAAGTCTACGCGTTGGATTTAGTTTTGTTTTAGAAAAATTTGCTGTCAGACCTGTGCAATATCCGTCAGGGGTTTCTTGCAGCCACCCCTCAGCCTGAGCGAGTGCCGCTGCTCGCCCCTGTATGTGCTTGTCATCATCCAGCATTTTAGGGTCGGGTCTATCTTTCGGGTCTATCGTTTTCATATTGGGTCATTTCCCGGGACGATATCGAGCCCCAGAGGGCATAGAATAAAATAGAAGAGAGAAAATAAGAATAAATAGATAATAAATAAGAAAAGAAAAGAGTTTTCTTTTAGAAAATCTAGCACCAGGTCCAAAGACCCAAGTTGTCTCAATTTTGCACAAAGCCCCTCTAGATTTCTCAAATTTGCAAATCAGCCCAATGGACACCCAGCTTAACTACGGCACTGCCATCTATTCAACAGAACAGTGCAAATAGCCACCTCAGCCCAGAGAAGGTCGGTTACATGTTATACACCAGACGAAGTAACTGCACCGTACAATATAACCTCATACACAGTAGCATCACAGCATACAGTTTCACATACACAGCAGCACAATTCACACACAGACATTAGAGGCTAAAGTAAACCAACAAGAATCAGGGTGAATCAGCCATAGGAGCAATAGCAAGAACAAAGGAATACCAGCCACAGGAACCAGAAGAAATCCAGAGCCAGCATCAAGGTTAAAACTGAACCTAACTTCAGATTTCAGCATGTTTTAGACTTCAGACTTTAGCATATTTTAGTCACTGAATTATCATAATTTGTTTAGTTCTGAGCTGTTTAACTAGAGTGAAGTGTAAGCCATAGTAGTTGCACAAGGACCATCCCAAATACCCCCTGGAACTTGTAGATTATTGCTGCCACATGATCTGCACACATCCAGCATCATCACATAGCTACACAATATAAAACATAGAATCACCATCATCACAATCACATATGCATAGGCACAATCACAGCATCACAGAACCAAGCCAAACAGAGCACACCAGCATACAGAACAAGACCAAGAGGCCTAAATCAAAAACCCTAAGACCTCGGCGCATAATCTAAGTATAGAAGAAACTCATCTGGGGCGCCGACGTCGAGGACCGGGTAACCGGCGGGTCGGCAGCGGTGCATCCGCACACGCGCGACAAGCCACCGCGCGGCCACGCCGCTAGGGCGCGGCCAAGCGCGGCCGCGAGCCGCGGGAGAGGAGGCGCAGCGGCGCGGCCCGGGCTACGGCCGGCCACGACGCCAACGCCGACGAGGAACCCGAACGGCGGCAGGGCAAATCGGGAGCCAGGGTTAGGGTTTTAGCCGTAGGCTCGTAGGGCGCGAGGAGATAGAAGGAAAAGGGGTAGTGCGTGAAGTAAAGACGGAGAGCGAGGGTCCCGGGAGGAGCTGCGGCGGGTACGGCACCGGAGCCAGAGCCGATGGCGGCAACGCCCGCAGGGTTTAGGCGCACGGCTGTGTGTGTGGGGTGTAGTGTGTGTGAGTGTGTGTTTTGTGTGTGTGTGCGCGTGCGTTGTGCGTGCATATGCACGGGTGGGCCGAGCCGAGTGCAGGTGGGCCGAGCTGAGGGCGTGCGTGGGTTGGGCCAATGGGCCCAACCAAACATTCATATTTCTTTTTATTTTCATTTCTTTTCCAATTTTGATTTCTAATTTAAATACTAATTTCAATACAATTGAATACTGCTTTATATCTGAATAAAATCTGTTTAATGCAGAAATTTCACTAACTCTATATTTCTAATTAATTAGTATTTATAACCCCTTAAAATATATAAGTATATATCTACCCCTAAAGTAATAAAAGCTTAGTTAAATAAAACATGTGTGTATATATATATATACACACACAAATATATTTTCACTCTTTTAACAAATCCAAGTATTTCCATTTCGTTTATACGACCTACTATTCAGGCAAAATATTTACCAAACTATGTATTATCTTTACTTCAAAATAACTCATCAATCTGATTTCCATATTAAATAGTCTTTACGCTAAATTAATATCTTGACTCAAATTATTTTAGATTCATATTTCAATAAATGTAAAATTACAATTTACTTTTATTTCAATAATTTATGAACAAATGCAAATAGTATTATTTGATTTGGGAATTACTCAACTCGAAGTTTTTATTCCATGATGCAGTTCAAATATATTTCTTATAACTAAAATTTCTTAACTTCAGAGTGTCGATTGGTCGTGTTCGACCACGGGTCCGGGGAATGAACGCATAGATGCATTCATTCTTGCATTTTATGTCCTGTTATAGCAATATTCTAAGTATGTGTATATATATATATAATTATATTGTCAGGAACTGACGGTAGAGAGGGACATCGGGGTAAATTGCCGAACTCCGATTTCAATCCCATCTACACAGGCAAGTTCCTTCTTGATCATGTTGAAATTGTTCGAACTAATTACTTATGTTGTAGTTTCATATCTAGTCGAAATGTACCACTTCCACGAAAAGAATATTTTACAAAGATTGGCTAGAAAGGCTTATGGAGATCATATGTATATGATATAACCTACATGGGATATTGAGCATGATAGAGGAAGTCTCAGGATATGGAATCGCGACAGAAGGACTTCCTTATCTATGCTATGGATGGAAATTAATTAAGGACTGTAACAAGCTGACTCTTTCATCTAGCGCCGTAACACCCGTATTAACCACAGACCTGGTATGGGACTGGCCTAGCCAAATATATTATCTGGAAACTAAGGTCATCTCCACGGGAACGTATTATATATGTGTAAGTGCCACGGGTCGCTCAGAATAACCTAGGGGGCGTCACGGATCGCTCAAAATAATCCAGATGGGTTCCGCGGGTCACCCAATAAGTACCCAAGACGCTATATGCTCAACTGGTGGAGTGGAGATGCTTAGTGGATGGATTTGAAAAAGACTTTGCTCTCTTGACAGTGTCACGCATTATAAGAAATGCGGAGTACTGTTGACAAACACCGACACGGAAGTCAAGAGATTCTGTGGGTAAAGTGGTACACCTCTGCAGAGTAAAATGTGGATATTCACTCCTTGTTCTCAGGTCGAGAACTACGTCGCAGTAGGAAAGGAGGCCTACAGGTGGCCTCAGCCCTGTGGTGTAAAGTGCTAAGTAGAATTTTTCTAAACGACCAAATGGAGATTGTTTACAACAAATGTTTTAAAGTAAAACTTATACTCCTTGACTTATTATATGCTTAAACATATTATCCTTGAATCTAGTTAACCTAGATCATCCTGCATTATGATTGATGCTTGCTGAGTACTTTTGTACTCACCCTTGCTATGAAAATCCTTGTTAGACTTAGAATTTTCAGCTGAGGAAGAATCTGTTGAAGAAGGCAACGGAGGAGCAGAGCTCACCCAAGGCCCCGAGGATCCAGAGATGGACATCTACAGCTACGACCACACTTACTTTGGATCTGGAGACGAAGACTTATGAAAGCTACTACAGGACTAGTCCTTTTGCTAGTAAGATGTATAGTTTTTGGTAAAAACTGATGTTTTGTAGCATGGGTTGTTTTTAATAACAAACCTTTTATGTTATAATATGTTTAACCTGAAATCCATGCTTTTGTTTCGCTACTCTGAATTGGACATTGTTCGGGAAAACATACTTTTGTCGGGCAATGTTCATAGACCAGGCATGCTACCACGTGGGTGGGATGCCAGGTCGCCACATGCTTGTTTCCTCAAGATCTTCGCCATGCCATATCCAACAAGTGTATCGCGCGTTAAAACCACGACGAATCAAATGACTCTTAATTTGATCAGAGTTGCTAAACCTCTTCAATTTCATACAATCTGTACAAGGACAAAGCATATCTTTCTCTCCCTTCCTCTCCTTTTGTTGCTCAGCAAATTTAATAAACTCATTCACACCATCCAAATATTCAAGAGTAGTACGTTTTATTCCATACATCCAATATTTCCTATCCATCTACAATTAACAAAATTTAACGAGTCAGCCATGCATGAAACTTGCCCAATTAAGTTATGTATATGTACATGTACAGCCTCTTACAACTGATGTGTTAAACCCTAGCCTGATGAAATTAACACTAATTAACCTAGCTAACTACACAATACAAGCTAGTGAGCTCCTAAAACATGAGGCATTTTCAGCTAGCTAGCTCCTAAGCTTGGAGCTACAAGCTTGGAACTACACAATACAGCTAGCTTGCAAGTAGAGAGGGAGGGAGATCTAGAGGGGGAGAGAGAGAAGTGATGACAATTAAGCTTACCTTAAAGAGGGGTGCAATCAACTTCCTTCCAGCTTGCCCTGATCACCCTAGCAGTGTAGCTGCGAGCGTGGAACTTTCATCACAAACAGAGGGACACAGAGTGCAACCGAATAAAACAACAGCTCAGCAATGGTCGAGTGGGGTTTTACTTTTACTGGACCTATTTCTAACGTTAAATACATAAAATGCCCGTTAGACTAATTGCTGGAAATTTTGTACTCAAATCTTTGATCGGTACAAACACACATATATCGTTAGAATAGGTACTGGTGCATTGCTAAAAGGGTACAGTTGTTGTTCTATCGGTAAATATGTGTATTTACCGTTAGAAGAGGTACTGTTACATGGCTGAAACAAAACCAAACTGGGTAATGCATGTCACAAACATCTGGGTATTGTATGACACAGTAAATACATGTGTTTTTCTATCGATAAATATGTGTATTTACCGTTAGAAGATGTACAGGTACATGGTTGAAACAAAACCAAACTGGGTAATGCATGACACTGCAATGTGGGTAATGTATGACACAGCAAATACATGTGTTGTTCTATCGGTAAATATGTGTATTTACCATTAGAAGAGGTACTGGTGCATGGCTGAAACAAAATCAAACTGGGTAATGCCTGACACAACAAATACATGTGTTGTTCTATCGGTAAATATGTGTATTTACAATTAGAAGATGTACTGGTACATGGCTGAAACAAAACCAAAATGGGTAATGCATGACACAACAATGTGGGTAATGCATGACACAGCAAATACATGTGTTGTTCTGTCGGTAAATATGTGTATTTACCATTAGAAGATGTACTAGTACATGGCTGAAACAAAACCAAACTTGGTAATGCATGAAACAACAATCTGGGTAATGCATGACACAACAAATACATGTGTTGTTCTGTCGGTAAATATGTGTATTTACTGTTAGAAGAGGTACTGGTACATGGCTGAAATAAAACCAAACTGGGTAATGCATGACATTGCAATGTGGGTAATGTATGACACATCAAATACATGTGTTGTTCTATCGGTAAATATGAGTATTTACCGTTAGAAGAGGTACTGGTGCATGGCTGAAACAAATCCAAACTGGGTAATGCATGAAACAGCAATCTGAGTAATGCATGACACAGCAAATACATTTGTTGTTCTATCGGTAAATGTGTGTATTTACCATTAGAAGAGGTACTGGTACATGGCTGAAACAAAACAAAACTGGGTAATGCATGACATTACAATGTGGGTAATGTATGACACAGCAAATACATGTGTTGTTCAATCGGTAAATATGTGTATTTACCGTTAGAATATGTACTAGTACATGGCTGAAACAAAACCAAACTGGGTAATGCATGACACAGCAAATACATGTGTTTTTCTGTCGGTAAATATGTGTATTTACCATTAGAATACGTACTGGTACATGGCTGAAAGAAAACCAAACTGGGAAATGCATGACACACATGACACTAGTTCTCACATCCAAAGAATCATATCTAAGCACAATGTAACATCAAACAGATCTTAACTAGAAGATAAAGAAATATTTCAAGAGATGCTAATTTGTAGATCAACTAGGAGACACAAAAATACTTTTCTTAGGTACTTGGTACTTCATCTTTCCAAAGAAATTAAAAATCTCTACTTACATGAGATCTTGGTTTGCCGCCATTCCTTTAAGAAAATGCAAGAGGAAACATAAAAAATGAGTACTATTTAAACTCATTCTAGTTAATGGCTGAAAACAAAAGCAGGCTGATTCATGTATGACACAACAATTTAGGTATAAACATACACATGCCAGTTCACAAATTCAAGTGCATGTCTGAAACAGCAGTACAAATACACACCTACCTACCAATACAATTAAATACACAAATACTCCCATGTACACATTCAAGTTCATATCCCATATAGCAATACATGATACACAAATATACAACAATATACAAATACAACAATTCACACATTCGATGTATATTACAAAAGTCACGTTTGAAATTAACAACATATCATCACGAGGACCTAGTGGCCCATACATTTTACATAAAAGAGAACCTTTGCAAGTTGCGACATTGCAACTACCGACTACAAGTTAGACCTGATACATCACAAATCCATTCATCCAAAACAGCAAATGTCTGAACCACATTGGACTTAACCATAGGAGTTCAGTTCAAAAAGATGCCCGAGGAGCTGAAACTGCCATCGAGTTACATTTGTATTGGTGATTTCGTCAGACTCAGACTCGATCAACTCAACTCAACTCAACTCAACTCCATTAACAAAAAGAACCTACCTTGCAAGATGTTGTTATGTGTAATGATGGTGTAGAATGGCTGTGCAAATGACAACAATTCTTCTTTTCCAAGCAGGTAAGCATCTGGCCACAAGCTGGTGCATGCAAAAAAATGGCTGAAACACCGATACAAATGTAAGATGCTTTCTATAGGTCCTGATTTGAGAAACACGCTGGGCATAAGGATCTTCTCGACCGAGCCAACCAAGATCTCACCCTTCACGTCCTTTCAGCTCTCGACGGTAATCTTCACCATTTCTTTCTAGCTCTCGACACTGATCTTCACCGTTTCTTTCCAGCTCTTGATGGTGATCTTCACCGTTTCTTTCGCCAACAAGCCAACGTAGGCAGCGTACTGCGATGAAGAACCGTGAAATACGTTGCCCCTCATGAGCATCATCCAAGGACCAGCACAGATCATAAATAGGCATTCTAGAGCAAATTAAGATTGTTTGATGTTTCCTACATGACTCCCTATCTGAGAAAGACTACCAACTGAAGGTTAGGTTGTGCTTCATCATAGTAACATCAACTTGCAACTGGAGATCAAGATATTACATTTCTACTCTATTTCATCAGAAGAAATTACCTTGCTAATATACATATATTAATTATTTATGAACTTTTTACATGCACTTGATCATTGAGCAAGCTAGGTGGCATTTGACTATATTATTGGCATTGAACAACCTACAGAGAAAATCAAGATATTTGTAAATATCTTGACATTAATGAACTTTCAATTTCATGATCTTTCAATTTCAACTTCAATTTCAATTTCAATTTCAATTTCATGATCTTTCAATTACAAATATCTTTCAATTTCAATTTCAATTTCATGATCTTTCAATTTCATTTTCAATTTCATGATCTTTAAATTTCAATTATTACTAAGTCCAAGTTGTCATTGAGCAACCTACTGATCGATGAAGATATTACATTTATACTCTTATTGGCATTTCACTATGTTAGATAGCGTTTGTATTGCAAATATATCCTGATAATTTTCTTCATTTGATAGGATTAGCAAGCAATTGAATATTATCTGTCCCACAGTGATATTATGTAGTTGTTTTAATAAAAAACAGGAACAAGACACCGTACATAATCATATTGAAAAGAAGACACATCAAAATGAAGGATACAAAAATTACGGAATAATTGCCATAATCAGATTAGAATAATCTAACAATATTGCCGAAATTTTACGTACCTTGCTTGCCATGCCAAAATTGAGTGGGCATCGACGGAGGTGCGGAGGTGCAGCGGTCGCCGGTAGAGGTGCACTGGCTGTCCATGGAGCTTACGGGTTAGGGCTACGAGCACCCGATGAACTGTACGAATGAAAGAGACACACCCGAGTATTTATAGTACTAGATAAGTTCTATTGGTATACAACCTCATACCGTTAGTAATTTGAGATCTCTTCTAATCGTATAAACATACATTACCGATAGAATAAAACTATTTGTAGAAGGAGAACAGTTCTATTGGCACACTACATCCTACCGATAAGAATTTTTGTACATATTCTGTCGATATAGACATACATTACCGATATAATAAGACTAGTTGTAGAAGGCGAACAGTTCTAAGATATTTGTGCTATATTCTAACATTATAAACATACATTACCAATAGAATAGAACTATTTGAAGATGAACAGTTCTAAGCAATTTTTGATATCTTCTAACGGTACAAACATCCATTACCGGTAGAATAAAAATATTTGTAGAAGGCGAACGGTTCTATCGGCACACTACATCCTGATGATAGGAATTTTTGTACATATTTTGTCGGTATAAACATATTGTACTGATAGAATAAAACTATTTGTACAATGAGAACAGTTCTATCGGCACACTACATCTTACCAATAGAAATTTTTGTACATATTCTGTCGGTATAGACATACATTACTGATATAATAAGACTAGTTATAGAATTCGACCAGTCCTATCGGCGCACAACATTCTCCCGTCAGTACTTATGCATCTCTTCTAACGGTAAATATGTTCATCACCGCTAGAGTAAATCATTCTACTTCTTCTAACGGTAAGTTTCTTACAAACCGATAGGAAAAATACATCCCATATGCCTTTTATGACCGCGAGGCACCTTTTCTAACGATTTTCTACTAAATCGCTAATAACCGATAGAAGATAGGGGTTAGTAGACTGCATTTCTGTAGTAGTGTACATCTAAGCCTAAAGAAAGCATGTCTAATTGAGCCAAAAGCTTCTCTATTTACAGTACACAGGAAAACATGTCCAAAAATAACTCCTTGACGTGCAGGTGATGAAGTTTAGCTTCAAATGGTGTGATAACAAATAAATCTGAGGCAAAACCAACCAGATTCGACTAGTTTTGACCCAACACGACTAAAACTGACCAAATATGGATAAAACCAACCAAAGCCGAGCAGTTTGAGTCAAAATCGAATCAAAACGGCCACAAACGACCAGTTTGGATCAAACCCGCTTCATATCGTCCCATCAATGACCAAGCCTAGTCAAACCTGCCTCACAACAATCGGTTTGGATTAAAACCGATCAAAACCGAGCCGTGGACTCCAATTCGAACATGACTGGGACACGTGGTTCAATCACAACCACACACACATCGTAGCTGAAATCAAATCTAACACGACCGGACATGTGGTGCAATTACGGCCAGACACGTGTCACGACCGAAACCGTGCGGGAATCTCCTTCGGCTGTGTTGTATTCGACCGGGTCTCTTTTTTGAGCAGGAGTCTTTTTCGAGTACAAGTCATTTTTCACCCGCATTTCGTACACTTGACTTCGACCAGGGCTTTTTGCTTCTCCAATTTTGTTTCTTGGTCTTTGGAGGCTCAAATGTGGTCAAAATTGTCTCAAATTTGGAGGGTTTGATCCCTAAAACATAATGAACATAACTGTGAAAGAAATTTATGAAAATAATCAAATTTTACACATAAAATGTCACATCAAAGGAGTTTTAAGCATGATTTTGCATGTTTTCAATACTGAACCTAGGCCAAAAGTGCTACCAAGTTAGCACTTATCAAATTCCCCCAACCTAGCATTTTTCTTGTCCTCAAAGCAAACAATGTGAATGATTTTCCAAAAATTGAGATGCCTTGGTTTATTTGATTTTCAATAAACAGTCTTCCGAAGATTCACAACACATCTATACATATGAGGTGATTGATCTTAGCAATTTAAACTTTCAAAATGCATACATTAAGATTATAAAATTTCAACCTTAGATTTAACAATCTTCTTTCACATAGGATTTAGAATAAACCATGCAAATAAAACACCCATTATGCTTTGATTTATACAAATTTGCTAGATTGCCCTTTTCTAAAGAAAAATTAAAACATTTATTCTCTTTTTTGTTGTTGTTGTTTTTCTTTTTTTTTTATTTTTCTTCTTCAACTTTTTTGTGCTCTTGGCTAGAATGTTTTTACTGGCTCATTCCATTGCAACGAGAGGAGACACAGCTGAAGACGCTTACTTAAGTGCACTTACAGAAAGTCAGCTTTGTCGGTTTCCCAAGCGCTTGTAAGCAACCTCAATTCTCCGTATACCTTCCCTTCACCAACTGGTCGACGATTCACCACCGCCTCCCCCAGTGGGTCGCATATACGTTACACGAAATTAGACAAAGCTGCAGCTTAAGCGACCATTTTATTGAAAATATTTTTGTGTCTACAAGTTAAGTAAATCTTCCCTTCCCCAGCTAGTTGACGATTCACCACCGCCTTTTCCCAAGGGGTTGATTATACTTTACTCTTACACATTTTTTTATTTTAATGAGAAGCACAATTTGCAATCTAGGCATAAAAAGTAACATAAGAGAGTTAATTCCAGAAAATGGATTTATTAGAAATCTTCAATTTGGAAGAAGTGAAGTACAATTTAATAGATAAGTTCAAGCTTTAGTGGCCAATTTAAGATAAAATTGAACATAAGCAATGGGAATTTTTAAGAAAGCTAAGTTCAATGGATCATATGCAAAGATTTGACAGAATAATCATCTAATTGATTAAAGATCATCTTCAAAATCAGGCATTCCAAGTGATAAATCTCTTTTTATTTTTCAGTTTTTGATCAAATGTGGTGGAATGATGATTTTCTCAAGACTAAACATATGGTGAAGTGAACATCCCCCAAGCTAAATCAAACTAAGCAAACAATTAAGTGAACACCCCCAACCTAAATCAGACATTGTCCCCAATGTATGGATAGAGATACAGATTATCGTTTGTGGTCGAGGTTCAGGTTGGTAGATGTTGTGGAGGATGATGTAGTGAAAAAGGATGCTGCGGTCCACGTAGCTCGAATGGTGCAATCCAAGACATAGAAAGTGAAAACCTGAAAAGAAAAACAAAAATAAACAAAGAAGAAAAGGAAAATAAAAAGAAAAACTTGTGTACTTTGGAGATCACTCGTCGGAAGCCGGTGGAGGAGAATGGTAGAACTGTGGCAATGTATAGGATGGATATGTAGGTGGATGAAAGAGTTGTGGGGGAAAGTCAGTGGGTGTGGAGAATGTCCTCGTAGTGGGTACGTGCGCCTGGAAATGTGGCATCCGAAAAAATGCGGCTTGCATGTACATGATAGTTGTAGATGCTGTTGGCGCGGCCTTGGAATAGGTTCATCCTGGAATCCATCACAATCATGTATTCTGCAAATTCGGACCTAAAGTCAGAGAGATTAGTGCGCAAGGACTCTATGGAAATGCAGAGCAACAATAACATTCACTGCTGGTTGGTTAGACTCAGCAGCATATGAGGAGTTAGAATCAAATGAGCTAGATGGGAGCATTCTCCAATTCTAATCATTAGATAAGCAAGTCCGACAAATATTGGGCAAAAGGATAGAGGGAATGCCATTAATAATCCAACGAAAAGAATTCTCTTCCCTCCTACAAAACCCCATTGAAAACAATGCATTCAAATCTAAGGTGGTGCGGGCACAGATTCTTGATAATCGTGATCATCAAACACTAAGGCTTTTGCTATGTGAGTGATTAGGCCACCTAAGACAATGGATGAGGTTTTGCGTGAATCTTTCCCAATACTTTCAAGGTGACGAGCAAAGTAGGCTGTAGATGATATATGAATTTTACCTAACATAGCCCACAGAAATTCAACCTCGGTATCTAAAACTTTATCCTGATTATTATCATGGCCCAAAATTGTCCTAGCCATGAGACGCTGTAAATAGCGAAAGGTTGTATTACAAATTTTGGCAGCCTTTGATTTACTAGGTCAAAAAAGATGTTGCCCTTCCTCTTTATATCACTCCAAATTTTACCGGGTGTGCAAATAATAGAAGCATGAAAAGTTCCCTCGGGTTTTAATCCTAACAGATATGCAAATTCATCTATTGAAAAATTCTAATCCATATTTTCACATCTAAATCTAACACCTTCAGTTTCATCGGGCAGAACACGTATAGTGTTTTGTTCGAAGGAGGCTAGAATCTCTCATACGGCTTCATGAAAAGTCGAAACCAGAACTCCTATAAGTGTGTCCCAACCCACATTACTAAACAGGTGTTTAACATCATCTCCAATTCCTAGATATCTAGTGGCATGAACATCTATAAATCAAGTAGGCCACAAAGGTCTGTTCTTTAAATGTATAAATCTAGCAAGATGATCAGGGTTTGTGAAGTAAATGTGCGGAAAATCTAGATCGGAGAAAGTTTGAGGAGACATACCGTGTTTGCACTTCGTTACATTCTTGATATTGTGTCGAGGAGTCCTCATTGCCATAGAAATCCTCGGATCCGGGGGTGGCGTGGCGCAAGAAGCCGGAATCCGCGGTCAGATCGAAGTTTGAATGGTTGGATTTGGATTTGTGGAGCTATGTATGTGGAAGTTTTTGAGGAAAACTTAGGCTAAAACAATGGTGGATGCTGTTTGAAGAGGATGGGAGGCTGTAAATAAGGTGCTAGGTAGGTGTTGTAGAGGTTTGGGGTGAGAAAAGTACAAAAAAAAGGCAAGAAGGACACTTTCGGTCGAAAAAGGAAAGGAAACCGAGCTTGGCACGACCAGGGCATGGGGCGTGCTCCGGGTCATGTTCAGCTCAGGTTTGACCTGCATCGACCAGGTGGTCACACCGACGGAGGCACTACCACGGGCACGGGCTGTGCTTTGATTAGTTCCACCCACTTCGACCAGTCGGTCGCACCGACAGGGCCGCGTTCACGAGGACTGGGCGTGTCTGGTTTGGGTTTTGAAAAGATGGCACTACTACAGAAATGCAATCCACTAACCCATATCTTCTAACGGTTATAAACAATCTGGGAAAAATCCGATAGAGTAAGACTACAACAGTGGAGAAGAGACTTTGTACTATCAGTTATATTCTGGTGTACCGTTAGTGAAATGCAAACAATTTTTACTATCGGTCATTACTGTACCAACCGATATAATAGATGAACTAGTACTATCGGTTTGTCTTTCGTAACTGATAGTGAAATTACAGATTTTTTACTATCGGTTCATACTATATAAACCGATATAATAGAGTAAATTTTACTATCGGTTTGTCTTTGGTAACTGATAGTCAAATTACAGAATTTTTACTATCGATTAGTACTGTACCAATCGATATAATAGAGGAAATTTTACTATCGGTTATATAAAACAAACCGATAGTAAAATGACGTCATATAAATGAATGGTTATGACAGTGGGGACCTTAATAGAGAGAAAAGTTTACTATCGGTTGTGGTTTTGAACCGATAGTAAAATTGCACAACTTATCTCGACCCCTACTCTGCATCCTCGATTCATTTCTACCGTACGTGCATTCACTCTCCAAGCTAGAGTGATCTGGAGAAGCTAGCTGAGAGGTTGATAATTCGATCCCGCTCGGTATTGTCATCTTGTCATCACCTCTCTCTCTCTCTCTTGATCACTCTTTCACACTCTCCCTCTCTCTCTACTTGCAATTCATTAAACTAGATACATGTAGCTCCAAACTAGCTAGAAGTCTAGGTTGGCTAGCTAGCTATAGCTTGCTGAAGTTAAGCTAGGAATGATTTATGGCTGAAGTTAACCATCTATCTAGCTGGCTCTTTCAATTAATGCATCAAGTTAATTAGGGTTTCATATATATATCCATTTAATGTAATTAAGTAGTTGTACACACATATGGCCTAGCTAATTGATAATGTTTCATGCATGCATGCCCTGAGTCATTAATTATTTATTTCAATTTGTCAATTTTGTGAAATAATTGTAGATGGACTGAGAATATTGGATGTATGGAATAAAACGTACTACTGTTGAGTATTTGGAGGGTGTGAATGGGTTTATTAAATTTGCTGAGCAAGAAAAGGCGAAGAAGGGAGAGAAAGATATGCATTGTCCTTGTATAGATTGTATGAACTTAAAGAGGTTCGGCAACTCTGATCAGATTAGGAGTCATTTGATTCGTCGTGGTTTTAATGCACGCTATACCCGTTGGATATGGCCTGGTGAAGATCTTGAGGAAACGAGCACCGCTACCACTCAGCAGCACCCAGAAGTGGATTGCAGTAATGATGATCATCAGAACATTGATAATGTTCATTCGGATGTGCATGTAGATGATGACAATTTAGATGAAATGTTACGTGATGTAGAGGAAGATTAAAGTGAAAACGATTTTGCTAAAATTGAGAACTTAATTGTTGATTCTGAGAAGCCTTTGTTCCCCGGATGTGCAAAATTTACAAAGTTGTCTTCTATGTTGAGATTATATAACTTGAAGGCAAGCAATGGTTGGAGCGATAAGAGTTTCACGGCGCTATTAGATCTGTTAGCGGACATGCTTCCAGAGCGAAATGAGTTGCCAAGATCGGTTTACCAGGCCAAAAACTGTGTCCGTTGGGAATGGAAATCAAAAGAATACATGCATGCCCAAATGATTGTGTTCTGTACCGTAACGAGTACGAGGATTTGCATGTTTGTCCAAGATGTGGCGCATCGCAGTATAAGCATTGGGACAGAATTTATCACAATGGATGTGGTGAGGTAAAGAAAGGGCCTCTGGCCAAAACTGTGTGGTATTTGCCTGTAATTCCTAGATTGAAACAGCTGTTTGCAAATCCGAAAGATGTGAAGTATCTACGTTGGCATGGTGAAGGTCGGAAACAAGACGGAAAACTAAGACATCCAGCTGATTCTATTCAATGGAGAAACATTAACAGACCATTTAGTGAGTTTGGCAACGAAGTGAGGAATATAAAGTTTGGGCTGAGTACGGATGGTATGAATCAACACGGAAATATGAGCAGTCGGCATGGCACTTGGCCAGTTCTTTTATGCATCTACAATCTTCCTCCTTGGTTATGTATGAAGCGTAAGTACATCATGATGTCATTACTAATTTCAGGACCCAGACAACCCGGGAATGGTATTGACGTGGTCCTATCACCGTTAGTCGAGGACTTACAGAAATTGTGGAGCGAAGGCGTGCGGGTGTGCGATGCACATAAGTGAGAGAATTTTATGTTGCGGGTCATGATATTTTGCACCATAAATGATTTCCCGGCCTATGAAAATTTGTCGGGGTATAGTACGAAAGGAGGCAAGGCTTGTCCTATTTGCCTGGATGAAACTGAAAGCATGTGGTTATCGAACTGCAGAAAAACAGTGTACATGGTCACCGCAGATTCCTTCCGATGCATGACGCTTACCGTAAGAAGAGGAAGTCATTCAATGGGAAGCCTGAGAAAGGAGTAGCCCCAGTGTTTGTGACTGGTAAGGAGCTTTACTTGCGCGTGAAGGACATCAAAGTTGAGTTCGGTAAATGTTCTAAACCTCCAGGAAAAAATGTTTGGAAGAAGAGATCGATTCTTTGGGATCTGCCATATTGGGAGCACTTACAAGTTCGACATTGCATTGATGTCATGCACGTAGAGAAAAATATTTGTGACAGTTTGACTAGTTTGTTGTTAAACATTCCAGGAAAGACGAAAGATGGCATCAACGTTCACCGTGACATGCTCGACATGGGCATAAGGACTGAGCTTGCATCGTTGGAGAAGGGAAAGCGGACATACCTCCCCCCGGCCTGCTATACTTTGTCAAAAAGAGAAAAAACAGAACTCTGTCAGTGCCTACATGGTGTCAAAGTTCCATGCGGGTATTCTGCGAACTTGAAAAAACTTGTGTCCATGAAAGACTTGAAACTGGTTGGTATGAAGTCCCATGATTGTCATGTACTGATGTCACAAATGCTTCCCATTGCTATCAGAGCATTCTCCCAATCAAAGTCAGAGAGACAATTACAAAGCTATGTTATTTCTTCAACACAATATCTGGCAAGGTAAGCATGTACTCCTAGCAAGTTAATTAGCTCCATTCGTGGAATTTGTTAGATTTTTTGGATCTGAATAATTGTTGCAACTGTGTCCTTGCAGGTAATTGATCTGGATGGACTGGATGATTTGCAACGCGATGTGACTACAACTCTTTGTCAGCTGGAGATGTATTTCCCTCCATCTTTTTTTGATGTTATGGTCCATCTAATTGTTCACCTTGTCAGAGAAATTAGGGTTTGTGGACCCGTATTCCTCTGCTACATGTATCTATTTGAGAGATTTATGGGTATCTTGAAGGGATATGTAAGGAATCGACATCGGCTTGAGGGCAGTATCATTGAAGGTTATGCCGCCGAGGAGGTGATTGAATTTTGCACCAACTATATGGCCGGGGTTGACCCAATTGGAGTTCCTATGTCCCGGCATGAGGGCAGGCTTCAGGGCATTGGAACGATTGGATTTAAAGCAGTCGTCCCCTCTAGTGATCTGTATGCAAAAGCCCATTTTTGGGTCTTAAAGCACATGATGGGAGTAGAGCCATACATACACGAGCACAAGGAAATGTTACGGAAACAGAATCCTTCGAAGCCAGAGATTTGGGTCACCAAAGAACGTAACAGAAAGTTTGCTGGGTGGATCGAAAATAGAGTCCTGCAAGCTTCTGAGGGCAACGTAGATGAAATTGTTACATGGTTGGCCAGACGGCCTAGATTTACTGTAGGGACTTGGAAGGGGTATGACATCAACGGCTATTAATTTTACACAAGAACTCAAGATGGGAAGAGTACTATGCAATGTAGTGGAGTGACACTACTTACTATTTCAGAGGATGCCAGAGCAGTAAGGGCACTCAACTCATATTATGGTGTTATGGAGCAAATATGGGAGCTCGATTACATATTACTTAATATTCCTTTATTTCGATGCCAATGGGTCGAAATCCCTCGAGGTGTTAAAGTCAACAATTATGGGTTTACTCTCGTCGATCTCAGTAGAGTTGAACTCCAAGATGATCCATTTATACTTGCTGAGCAATCCACATAGGTGTTCTACATCATTGACCCGACCAATCCAAAGTTGCACATTGTCCTTCACAGTAAGAGACGTATTGTTGGGGTCGAAGACGTTGTGGATGAAGAAGAGTATGATCAGTTTGACGAACTACCTCCATTTTTAGATGGAATTCTTCAATCTGTCCCTACCGAAGATATTGACGAAACAAGTTACCTGCGAGACGACCACGAAGAAGGATTATGGGTGGACAACCATTCTTGACTAATTTGCAATATGTAAGTGACGTATATTACTTGGATCTTTAATCAAAGAATTCTTCAAATCATTTTTCAAAAATTCTTTGGGCAAACATATGTGATGCATTGAGAATCATTTATGCAAATTTTCATTTCAATTGGAGTTGATTTGAGCAATAATTGATTCTTTTCACAAATCAATATGAAAACTGCAAAGTTCAGATTCCTTGTGGTTTTTGGCTGGTTTGTCATTTTGATATCTCCATCTTGATTGGCTATTCAAAGAAAGTTTCTATATGCATGATTCCTTATGTTCCATGATTGGTCTTTACTGTTAATTTCTTTCAAAATTATTGGAAGTCATTTGCATGAGGTTTCAGGTGTCTTTATAAGTGCAAAATGATGTACTAAAACCCATCTGTAATTGTTCTCAGGAAAACCCTTTAGGGTCACTAACATTGTATTTTACTATCGGTTTCAATTTCCAAACTGATATGAATTTAAGGTCTAATATCGGTTTCTTGTTCCCAACCGATAGTAATACATATTGTGTTATGAGACCCTGTTCTACAATTTGGTTTGATCTTGTACAGTGGATTAATTTACTATCGGTTAATAACCATAAAACTGATAGTGAAATACAATAGCAATACTCCAAACCCTAACTGCCATTGTCTTTCCTATTGGTTTTATGATCACATTTCCAAATAGGTGTGTACTCACGCGCGGAAAACCCTAGCCTCCCCGACGTTCCCTTTTTCACTCCTGCACCACCATTGCCGCTAGAATTTGGGTTCTCCACCGCATCGCGCCATCGTAGGCCACTCCATCGCGCCATCGTAGGCCACTCCATGAACGACTGTAAGTGTTCTTGACCAAACCGCAGTATATTGATCTTGCTGCTCACGTCAATTTCTTAAATTTATATTGAATAGTTCATATGTGGTTCAATGTATAACAAATATAAAACTAGATGAAAAGTGCATGAATTACAAACTAGATAGATATGAGAATTACAGACTTGATGAAAATCACTAAGAATATTTCGTTACATAGTCGTCTACTATCGGTTTCTTATTTCGAACCGATAGTAAAAGACCCTAATCTGAATTTTCTGTTAATTATTTCCCATTTTCTAATTTTCATCTGAAATTTTGGTTCATTTAAATTTTCATCACAAAGCCATGATTCTTTATGTTCTTGCAGAGAGACTAGTATAGTTTGCACTGCTAATCTTATCTATTATCCAATTTTGTGTAAAAAGTAGTGGCGCTTTCTTTTTTTTCTAAGGTACTCTGTAGCATTCTGGGAGTTTTTGTTGTATGAACTTTAACCCAGTATACCCCTTTTTCTTTCAATGAAAATATTGAACTCAAATTAGAACCAGACAGTCTTTAGGAAAGAGTAATTGAAATGAAATCAGTTTCTTAAATTGATATTCTTTTGCAATATATTGATTTGGGATGGTCCAACTGGTCATATCAAATAACAAAATTATCATAATTGGTAAACTCTGGCTTATGATAAAAACATTACAAATAAACATTGGAGTTATAGACTTTATAGATTTGATAATTACAAACTTGATGAACATCACTAAGAATATTACCTGAATACAAACTTGAATACTATCGGTTTTAATTGTCAAACCGATAGGAAATACAGTATCTTATATCGGTTTGTTATTTTCAACCGATAGTACATTTGAAAAGTCTGAATTTTGCAAAACCATGAGAAGTCTGAATTTTGCAGATTTCATATTTGATTTGTGAAAAGAATCAACTATTGCTCAAATCAAATACATTTGAAATGAAAATTTACAGAAATGATTTTCATTGCATGAAATATATTTTTCTGAAAAAATTTTCCAAATAGGATTATACAATCAAGAGTTATGGTCAAATGATCTTTATGTTAAGCAAGAAGGTTGAAGTTCGACAACCTTTTGCAAATTGAGTTCAAATTTGATTTTCATGAGATTTTTGACCTGAAAGAGCTTGAATCAGTTATTCATATCATTTTGAGTCGAAGGTCACATGTAAAGACCATAGAAACAGCCGAAGCTCATGTTTTGCATGTATAAGATATTTCGAGTCAAAGCAAGTTTTCTAGTGAGATTCAAACACCCAAAATCTATTCAAATTGAAACTATTTTGAGAAAGTTTTCCATTCCGAACTTCTTCGGGGTAATAATATCTAGGACTTTTGTAAAACAAGTTTTGGCACAATTCAAATAGATTTTGATAGCACTCGAAACTGATTTGGTTAAAAAATAAGATAGTCGAAAGCCTCTAAAAACCTTTTAAATACATTTTGGAGACCATGTTGATAGGAATTGATGATTTTTGGCCTTTTGAACGAAAATTTGACATTTTAACAAAAAGAGGTGGTTCATCATTGCCATTCCATTTTAGTTATGAACTTTGTCATGTACCTTTCTTCATATCAATTGACGGTCTATTCATGGAATTTTTGGTAAAGCCATGTCGGCATCTTCCTTGGCAGATAGTAGTGATTCGGCAAGGGGCAACGTAGCTGATGCTGCCTGGTCCCAGCGCAAGAGGAAGGCGCGAGGCACGACGACGTTGTGCCGTTTGGCCAAACGCGCGGATCTTTCATGTGAGTTCAACCAGTTCGGGAGACCGATCGGGATGAACGCCGGCCATTACGCTGCCTATGTTGGTTTGTTGGCGAAGGAAAGGGTGAAAATCACCGTCCAGAGCTGGAAGGACGTTAAGGCCTACGAGAGGGATAGGTTGTGGGCGGAAGTGAAGGTGAAATTAATCAAAATCACTGAACTCTTGAGTAATCACATTCCCTTGGTTTATCCCAGAGATTATGTAAGTCCTGCTTATATGCACCATTTGAAACAGGCCAAGTGGAACATCCCCGACGATGGTCCCAAAATAGCTTTCTTGAAGGACATGAACAACACGTGGAAAATCTTCAAGAGCGTCCTCGTCAGTACCTTCCTCGCTAAAGGCAAATCTCCATGCGAGAAGTACCCCTTCATAACGGAGGAGGTATGGGAGCAATTCACCCAACAGAAGGGGACTCCTGAGTTCAAGGTATGTATGGTCCCTTTGCTTGGTTACACCGTTGTATGGAGTAACCAGCGGTGCATTAATTTTCTTGTTTCTGGTACGAAGGCCCTTAGCGAGAAGAACAAGGCAATCCAGAGGAGGAACGACCACTTGCACCGGCTCAGCTCTAGCGGCTATGCGGGGAAGGAGGAGCAGTGGAAGAAGCCTGAAGATGAGGCGTCGAATTTCATTGACTCCCCTGACCTACTTGACGAGGATTGATACCCGAGCTAATTCAAATAAATGCATGACTGGTTCTAGATAGATTCAAGCCAGATGAGTGTCTATTAATGCGAACTCAAGTTACTCCGAGAAGCACAATCATGTGGTCGCAGGCTTTACGCGATCAGACCGTAGCTAGTGCGCGGTCAGGAGTTCGTATGCCATACGCGAATAGAAGACTGCAGATAGTGCACGGACAGGTAATAACAAACAACGCGCGGTCAGAACACCTTCGACCAGGGGACGCGGGATTGTTCTGTCCCTACAACAGGGATATCCCGATTATCCCAAAGATCCTTCCATGCATGGAGACAACCGTCAGGAGGTTAATACATCCGGTTATCCATGAATATCACGTGTTAAACTTGTGTGGAGGTTAAAGGCAGTTGCCAAAACTATATCCAAGCAACTATTCGATGCCGTTATGACTTGGCACCCTTTTGACCAGTGTAAAGGGTTAACCTAATGCATCAAACAGGGCATGGGATAAGTTGATGATCAGATCATCGAATCAAGCAATCAAACGCCCAAAGAATCAGAAGATAGTAGCCTAAGTTAGATAGCTTTCACAAGCCTTCCAGGCATTGTCTTGTACAAACATATAGGAAAAATCTTCGCCTGTGAAGATCTTTTCCATAACTTTGTAACTCTTTTTTACTATACATAGTGAAATCCCAACAGGACGTAGGGCTATTACTCCCACCATCGAGGGCCCGAACCTGTATAAACTTCTATGTGTTCTAGTTATCTTTCATTCATCATACCTTCCCGGAGGGACACCCTGAAAGGTCTCACAACCTACAAATTCTGCATAAGTTCGACTAAGGACCCCGAGTCCGAATGCCTTCTCCTAGCGAACCTGTCCCAATGGAGGAAACCGAAGGCGAGGACGTCCCAGAGGTCGAATCATCCCTCCAGATCATGTCTATCGACCAGGAGGCAACTAACGCAAGGTCAGAACCCACTGAGGTTCTTAATGCGTTAGAAGACGAATCCGGTCCGTCGTACGACCCTACTGAGGGGAAGGATGATGTCGACCAGGAAATCAGTCCGGGGAGGTTTGATCCTAATAACCTCCATCGTCTCTTTGATTTCGAGTCTGATTCGGAACAAACCGAGATGTTTTCTCCCTCGGCGACCTCTCTCCCTAGACAATTCGCTGCCTTATCGGAAGAAACTCCTGATCAACGGGCTGCTAAGGAAGAATAGGAACGCAAACAAAAGGAGGATCAAGATCTCGAGCAACAAGACAACGAACTACGCAGAATTGCCCTAGAGGCCCTTCAAGATGTACAGGCTCGTTACGATGCTGCTCTGAGTTCTTCCCGACGATCGCGTGGTCGCAAACGCGACCAGACACCCTCTTTGCCTTCGGAGCGTCTCCCGGTGGACGAGGAAACGGTGACACCTGGTGCCCCTAGGAGAAGTATGCATGGCCGGCTCAGATCTATCGTGGAGGTCATGCGTAATTTTCCTCCTACGGTCACGGATGCGCAGATACCGGCCTTTACCAGAATCCTGGCGGAGAGGTTAGACGAGGTCGCATCTGACGCGACCCCTATGGCATTTAAACATGCCATTCGATATCGGAGATTCACCGAAGACTTGCTCATCCATCCTCCCCGATCAGTAGCCGATCTTTTTGATATGGCTGATCGATACTCCGACGCAGCCGAGGCTGTCGAATGGAACTGGATGGTCGATAAAGGTAACCTACCGCCTCAACCAGGTCTCAAGAACGCTAGGAAGGAAGATTCAAGCAAGAAGTCGGAATCTTCATGCGAGGGGAAATCGAAGAAGTCGAAAAGGAATCGCTCTGGACAGTACCGGGAGGTCGCAGTCACAGAGAAGCCTCCTTCGACCAAAGGTAACTAGCCTTCATTTAAAAATAAAATTTCTTCTAGTGGTCGTAGTGCCGACCAGCCAGAGAAGTCAACTAACCCACAGGAAGGCAAGAAATGGTGTCCACTCCACAACTCAGCAGGCCACGACCTCAAGAACTGTAGGAGTTGGTTGAAGCAGTTAGATGACTTCTACCAGGGGGTTGGACTGATGCCGACCTTACCAACTAAGGAACAAGCGTGTGGGTTCAGAGACGCCGATGGGGACGAAGAGATGTCTTACCAGGTACCTCATAATCGTGTTAATGTTATTTTCGGAGGTTCCTCCTCTTTTGTTTTCAAAAGGCAATTTAAGGCCTTTTATCGATAGGTTAACCAAACAGAGACATCCCTTGGTGAACCTCAGTACCCCCGTTGGTCGAATACACCTTTGACGTATGATCACTCTGATTGTCCTACGGGGCTTACTCGACCATTGAGGCTTCCTCTGGTCATTACCCCAATCATCAGTAATGCGAGAGTCGAAAGGGTCCTAATCGACGGAGGAAGCTCCTTGGATATCCTATTGGTCAAGGCGCTCGACGAGATGCAGATTCCTCGTTTGAAGATCAAGCCCATAATCCACCCGTTTTATGGGATAATTCCTGGTCCCTCCATGATGCCGTTGGGACAGGTGGTCCTCCCAGTCACGCTGGGAGAACCGGATAACTTCCAAACAGAATTGGTTACTTTTGATGTAATTGATTGTGATTCGGCTTACAATGCAATCTTTGGCAGCCCAACTCTTCCTAAGTTCATGATGGCAACGCACTATGCTTACCAGTGCGGCAAGTTGCCTGGCCCCACACATGGTACTAACGTGTGGCCAGCTATCTTTGGAGATGGTGGACCAACTTCCCCTCCGGGACGCTCAGGTCGCCACAGTCGCCGTTGACGCGATCAAGGCTGCTCCTTGACCAGATGAGAAACTCAAACTAGTTCATTTGTACCCGGATGATCCATCCAAGACAATTCGGGTCGGATCAGGCCTGGATGACAAATAGGAACTCGAGCTCATTACTTTCCTCCGGGCCAACGCAGATGTGTTTGCGTGGAAACCATCCGACATGCCCGGTCTCCCAAGGGAGGTAATCGAGCACAGGTTAGCGATTCGACCTACGCAGCGACCAATAAAGCAAAAGCTCAGGTGTTTTGCTGTTTATCGACAGGAAGCCATCCGAGAGGAGTAGGACAAACTCCTAAAGGCCAGGTTTATCCGCGAGATCGATCACCCGGAATGGCTTGCAAATCCGGTCATGGTCTGCAAGTCAAATGGTAAGTGGCGCATGTGCGTCGACTACACCAGCCTCAACAGTGTCTGTCCAAATGACGACTTTCCCCTTCCCCGCATCGACCAGCTGGTCGACAAAACCGCGGGCTGCGAACTGATGAGTTTCCAGGACGCTTATTCAGGATTGACGAGGATTGATACCCGAGCCAGTTCAAATAAATACACAGCTGGTTCAGGGCAGACTCAAACCACACAAGCGCCTGGTGATGCGAACTCAAGTCATTCCGAGAAGCACAGGCATGAGGTCGCAGGCTTTACACGATCAGACTGTAGCTAATGCACGGTTAGGAGTTCGTGTGCCATACACGAACAGAAGACCACAGATGGTGTGCGGTCAGCAAACAGCGCGCGGTCAGAACATCTTCGACCAGGGAACGCGGGATTGATCTACCCTTATAACAGGGATATTCCGTATATCCCGAATATTCTTCCACGTAGGAGGACAGTCGTCAGGAGGTTAATACATGCGGTTATCTATAAATAACACGTGTTAAACCTGCGTGGGAGTTGGGAGCGGTTGCCAAAACTGCACCCAAGCAACTGCTTGATGCCGTTACAACTTGGCGCCCTTTCGACCAGTATAATGGAATGGCCCAATGCATCAAACAGGGACATCGGATCGAACGATCGAACAACCAGAAGACAGTAGTCTAAGTTAGATAGCTCTCATAAGCCTTCTAGGCTTTGTCTTGTACAAACATATAGGAAAAATCTTCGTCTGTGAAGATCTTTTCCATAACTCTGTAAATCCTTTTACTATACATAGTGAAATCCCAACAGGACGTAGTGCTATTACTCCCACCATCGAGGGCCCGAACCTGTATAAACATCTCTGTGCTCTAGTTATCAATAATTCATCATACCTTCTCGGAGAGACACCCTTAAAGGTCTCACAACCTACAAATTCTGCATAAGATTGGGTAAGGACCCCAAGTCCGAATCGTTGACAAGGATATCATCAAATTAGCATGGCAGAAGAAGATGAAGAGAAGACTGCCTTCATCACCCCGTTTGGCACCTACTACTACATCAGAATGTCGTTCGGTCTCAAGAACGCAGGTTCCACGTACCAGCGCATGATGCAAAAGACCTTTCTTTCCCAGATAGGGCGTAATCTCGAAGCATATGTAGATGACTTGGTTGTAAAAAGCACTAAAAGATTGTCTCATTTAGACGATCTCGCTGAAACCTTCTGTAATTTGAATCGCTTTGGAATAAAATTAAACCCGGAGAAATGTTCTTTCGGGGTTTCTTCAGGAAAACTTCTTGGTTTCCTTGTTTGTTCCAGAGGCATTGAAGTCAATCATGAAAAAATCAAGGCTATCGAACAGATGAGGTCTCCCTCGACCATGAAGGATGTTCAGCGCCTGGCAAGTTGCATGGCGGCCTTAAGTCGGTTCATATCGCGACTAGGCGAGACGGGACTACCTTTTTTCAAAGCCCTGCAAAAACATCACAATTTTGCATGGTCCGAGGAGGCCAAAAAAGCGTTTCAGGAGGTGAAGGCATATTTATCTAGTCCACCAGTCTTGGTGTCTCCCGACAAAGGAGAACCATTACTTCTCTATTTGGCAGCTACGCCGCACGCGGTCAGCGCTGTCCTGATCGCGGATAGAGAAGGAATACACAGACCCGTCTACTATGTGAGCGAGGTACTTCACGGCCCAAAGGAGCGATACCCTGAGGTCCAGAAGATACTTCACGCACTACTGATGGCTTCTCGTAAGCTTCAATATTACTTTCAAGCACATAAGATCACAGTACCCTCATCTTTTCCATTGGGGGATATTGTCCGCAATCTAGAGAAATCTGGTCAGATCGCCAAATGGGCTGTCGAGTTCGGTGCCTTCGATATCCATTTCACGCCCCGCACTGCGGTTAAGTCTCAGGTCTTGGCCGACTTTGTGGTCGAATGGACCAATCCTGAGCCATCCGTGCGGGTACCCGAGGAATTGGAATGCCCCGATTACTGGACAATGTACTTCGATGGCTCTCGTAGTTTTCAACACTCGGGGGCTGGAGTGATCTTAGTTACGCCTCAGGGCGAACAAGTTATGTTTGTCTTTCAACTACACTTTGTTGCGACCAATAACGCAGCAGAGTATGAAGGTCTTCTTGCAGGGCTCCGGGCAGTAAAATTCCTCAGAGTCCGTCGATTAGTGGTGAGGGGAGACTCACAGCTAGTTGTAAACCAGGTAAACAAGGAGTACAGTACCTCTGATGAGACAATGGCTCATTACCTGGGGGAAGTGAGGAGGTTGGAAAAACACTTCAGTCATTTCGAAGTCCAATACATCCCGCGAAAGGACAACATTCTCGCAGACCAATTATCCAAAATTGGGTCCTCACGCACATCCGCTTCGGCAGGAGTGTTCGTCGAACACTTGGAAAATCCTTCGATTATGACTTCGGTCGAGGATGATCCAGTAACAGTCTGCGTTACCAACCTCGGACAGGAACAGGATTGGGCTCATCCATTGAGAGTCTATCTTGAACATGGGACCTTGCCCGAGGACGAAACCGAAAGTGATCGGTTGATTCGAAAAGCTCGTTTATACAAACTCATAGAAGGAGTTTTGTATAGAAAGGGTACTCAGGGAGTATTCATGCGCTGCGTATCTCAGGAGGAAGGTAAATCCCTCTTGAGAGAAATTCATGACGGTGTATGCGGTGCACACGCGTCATATCGTACACTGGTCGGAAAAGCTTGTCGACAAGGATTCTACGGGCCTTGGGCACTCGATGATGCCAAGAATATCGTCAAGATGTGTTCTTAGTATCAGTTTCATGCAAGACAGGTTCCCCAGCCTGCCTATGCGTTGCAGACCATTCCCCTTACATGGCCTTTCGTGGTCTGGGGAATGGATATTGTCTGTCCTATGCCACAGGCGGTCAATGGATACAAGTTCTTGTTCGTAGCTATTGACACATTTACGAAGTGGACTGAGGCCGAACTAGTACGCAATATTACCGCTACTGCAGCACAAAAGTTCTTCCATAAGAACATTGTTGCTCGATTTGGTGTTCTGAATCATCTCATTACGGATAACGGTTCTCAATTCACTAGTGGTCTTTTTCTGGATTACTACGATCAGATTGGAACCAAGGTGTGCTTTGCTTCTGTGGCTCATCCATAGAGCAATGGTGTCGTGGAACGTGGCAACTGGCAGATATTGCAAGGCATCAAGAAACGTGCATTCGACCGCCTTAAGACTCGCTCGGGGACTTGGGCAGACGACCTCTACACCGTTCTTTGGGCACTACGAACTACTTCTAGTCGAGCCACCGATGAGACGCCTTTCCATCTGGTTTATGGGGCTGAGGCCGTGTTACCTATGGAAATTAGTATTGGATCTATTCGGACAGATCAATTCGAATGAGTTGATCAGGGCGAACAGTGATCGCAAGATCTCATCCTCCTAGAAGAAAAGCGTGATCGTACTCTGATCAAGTCCGCGGTATATTTGCAAGCTTTGCGCAAATACCATAACAAAAGGGTGCGACCACGTAGTCTTCACGTGGGCGATCTGGTTTTACGTAAAATATAAGACCAATCTAGTCGCAACAAGTTCTCCCCGCATCGTGAGGTTTTTGAAAACTTTTGAAATTTCCTTTGAAAACTACCCGAAACTAGCTCATTTCGGGTAAAATGAAAAGCTTGTTATTTTATTTTGAAAAATCTCCCCAAAAGCGGCACTAGTCGTGCTCGTGCCCGTGCTCGCCTTAGTTTGTTTTGGAAAATTGTTTTCATTGAAAAATTGCACCGAACGCGACACTGGTCGAAACACAGGTCGTGCTCGAATCAGGTAAAAATAAAACCTTGAGGTTTTGAAAAATTATCAGACCAAAGCTACCATTGGTCATAAATCTGGTTGTGGTCGTCTCGGTTGAGGTGAAAAATCGATTTTTGAAAATTTTAACCAAAAAAAACCCCAAAACTGGTCATGCAAGTGGTCGTGGTTGCCTCGGGCAATGTGTAAACTTTTTATTTTTTGTTTTTTCAGAAAGTGTCAACCCTAGTGTATGAAAAACAAGTTTTGGTTGGTCAAACGGCATCGGAATTGTGTGATTTTCACACCACTGTGTTCATAAAAGAGAGAATTACATGTTAGTGTACCGGGTTGCCTCCCGACTAATGGTTTAATGTCCCACTAGACGGAACGTCCTCGGCCGTTCAAAAATATAGGGAATCAAAAGAATCGACCGAGTTCAGCGTACTTACTTGGTCTCCTACATTGTAAATCTTGATACGGTGCATGTTTACCTTGAAAGTGGTGCCATTTTGTGCTCAAAACTCTACAGCACCATACGGAAAGACCTTTTGTATCGCGTATGGCCCAATCCATCACGATGTCAATTTCCCTAGGAACAATTTCAACTGAGAATTGAATAATAGAATCAAGTCACGTGGTTTAAACTCATGGTTGAGGATCACTTTGTCCTACTACTTCTTCGTGTTGTCTTTATAGATCAAGGAACTTTCGTAGGAGTTGTTCCGAAGTTCTTCTAGCTCATGCAATTAAAGTATTTGCCATCGCCTCGCTTTACCAAAATCCCAGTTGAGTTCTTTTGACGCCCATAACACCCTGTGTGATAGTTCAACAGGCAAATGGCAGTTTTTACCAAATACAAGTTTGTACGGAGTCATACCTAGCGGAGTATTGAATGTAGTGCGATATGCACAAAGGACATCTGGAAGTTTGAGCACCTAATCCGTACGAGACGGTACCACCACCTTTTGCAAGATCGACTTGATTTCCCTATTTGAGACTTCAACCTATCCACTTGTTTGAGGGTGATATGCAAGAGCAACTTTATGAAGTACCTCATATTTCAATAGCAATTTCAGAAATTGGTAATTAATAAAATGCGCACCACCATCACTAATTACTGCTCATGGTATACCAAATTAGGGAAAGATGACAATTTTGAAAAGCTTTATCACATTTTTTATTCATTTGTTGGTGTAGCAACAGCCTCTACCCATTTAGAAACATAATCAACCGCAACCAAGATGTAGGAGTTACCCATAGAAGACGGAAAAGGTCGCATATAATCTACCCCACATACATCAAAGAGCTCAATTCTAAGAATGTTTGTTAAGGGCATTTCATGTCTTTTACTCAAATTTCTGGAATGTTGGCAAGGGTCGCATTTTTCCACAAAGTCATTAGCATCTTTAAATAAAGAAGGCCAAAACAAACCTGATTGCAATACCTTAGCTGTTGTTTTTGAAGCTCCGACGTGTCCACCACATGGAGATGAATGATAGTGTTCAAGAACGCTTTGGATCTCGTGGTCAAGCGCGCATCTTTGAAATATGTTTTCAACTCCTTTTTTGAAAAGATTCGGATCATCCCATTAGTAGCGTCGATGTCGTGGAGGAAGTGCTTTCATTGTCTACTTGTCAACCATGGAGGAAGTTCATCGTTAAATAAATAATTTGAAATATCAACATACCATGGTTCTTGTTGAATCAAGTAAAGGTGCTCATCCGGTAACGCGTCAATGATGTGAACGTCGGTGGTGTCGGTTAAGAGTCGCGAGAGATGATCAGCGACGACGTTCTCAGCATCCTTTTTATCTTTGATCTCCAAATCAAATTCCTACAGTAGTAGGATCCATCGTGCAAGTCGTGGCTTGGTTTTTGTCTTGGTCAAAAAATACTTAAGAGCAGCATGATCAGTATGCACAATAACTTTTGAACCAATTAAATATGGATGAAATTTGTCTAGGGCATATACTACAGCAAGCAATGCTTTTTCAGTCGTAGTGTAATTACTTTGAGCATCATCCAGAGTTTTGCTTACATAGTATATAGCATGTAAAATCTTGTTTGTTCTTTGCCCTAGAATAGCGCTAATTGCATAATTACTAGCATCACACATCAATTCAAAAGGTTCATTCCAATTTGGAGGTTGTATGATAGGAGCACTAGTTAATGCATGTTTCAGTCGATTAAAGGCATCAAGACATTTATCATCAAAATAAAAAGGCACAGCTTTACCAAGCAAATGAGTGAGAGGTTCAGCAGTTTTGGAAAAATCCTTTATGAAACGGCGGTAGAAACCTGCATGTCCCAAGAAACTACGTATACCCTTCACATTCGTTGGTGGTAGAAGACTTGCTATGACATTGATTTTTTCCTTGTGGACTTCAATCCCTTGTTCAGAAATTACGTAGCCAAATACCACGCCTTCTTGAACCATGAATTGGCATTTTTCCCATGGGGACAACAACTACTCCTGTGGGGACCCAGCTCGCTGCATCTAATCCCATACATGCATACCATTGACTTCTCAGGATAAGTTAAGCACAGGAGTATATTTACATTACAGCAAAGTAACTTACAGAATATTTAAGCAGTGTGTGCTACTGGCCTTAATACAACATAAAGAGATTACAATGCCTTCGCGGCATACATGGTCTAGCAAAATAACAACTACATAGCAGAAGATAGGTAAACCCCCACAACAAGAAGTTGACGGCAGAACAACACACATCAGGGCTCTGACGGAACTGACTCTCCTCCTTCTGGATCCATGAAGTTCTCCACGCCTTGATCTTGATTGTTGAATGCTCCATCTATTGGATTTCAGGTTGCAAGGGTGAGTACTTATGTACTCAGCAAGTCATAGGTAAGAGTAGATATAGTAGTGATGATATGAACCTATGCTAGTAAATAAGTGTGGGTAGTTGTAAAATAATCTTTCTTTTATAACTCAACTCATGGTAGTACATTTCATAGCATAGCATTGCTATTCATGTTCACTATTTATAGCACTACCGCAACACGTTGATACACGACAGCCCACGGTAGTGCTATAATCTTGACAACACATGTCATTTGCATAATCTTGACTTATCAAATATTATTTAGAAAACATATTTGTGCCACACCCCGTGGATTTAATCCACCGCAGCAGACTCCTATAAACCTGGGAGCTCGGAGTATTCGAATACGTTTTTAACTCTGCAGAGAGGAACCAATTTACCCGCAAGATATTCCACTTTCATGTCCATCCTATCAAGATGATTAGACCCTTCCTCATTGCACAATGTGAGTGGCAAGGTGGAGATAAAAAAAATTTTTGTTATGTTTCACTCACAATTCACCCCTGACCTTGTGGTATTCACGCAAACCACAGTTGTGGCCGGTTCTCCCCCCCACCCCATACTGCATCTTCCCATTACTAGGTCAGTGTGCATCATCACATTCAGTGATATGTGTAGGAGCCGCACTCCGTGCTAATCGTGCATCACATTCCATCTCATGCAGGGGTTTCGTGTGCGATCCGCATACTTGTTTAGGCCTGTCCCATACCAGGCTTGTGGTTAACACATTTTTCATGCCACTAGACGCACAACACAAGGTTCTAGTCTTTATATGCCAGTGACCAGACCATCCATAGCCACGCACATCCAATGCTCGCACATCTAGTGCCACCACCATTCCATACCAAATTCTGGTCATGGCTAGGGGTTTTATTTCATGAATATACATAAATACACATATAATAGTTCATGGCTCATTACTTGATTATTTCACATTTCACAGGCATCCAGCCTAATACTGCCATTTCATATCATAACTCAATCATTCTTTCACATGCAAATACTACTTATATTCAAGGTTATATTATAGCAACTTTGAAATATAGGTTCAATATGCTCAAGAATATGACTTGCCTTTCGCGTCGTGAAAATCAACAGTTGATGTCGGGTCGGTAGCGAAGTCCTCGAACTTAGCTTCTGGCTCTGCTAAGTGACAAACAAACACACAATGATTACTGACATAACTACATTAAAATGTTTTACGGTCTACATGCAGATATGCTTAACAAAATAACTGGACAACGCTGAGGTTAATCGAGATTACAAGCTGAACTGAGTCGAGACTTTAGGGTTTCAAGAAATATGGGCTAAGATTGAGTACTGGAGATGATTAGTGGTTCAAGGCATCAATATTGACATTGAGTTCGCGGTTGGTTTGCTCAAAAATAGCGAATTTCAGCCGATTGACATTCGGTTCAAGGCTTTGACAAAGGCTCAACAAATTCTAGAGGGCTTATCTCAAGTTGTGACAGTAGAAGAAAATGTAGATCATAGCTCTACAAATTCAGTGGACAAGGTGGTTTCTAAATTGCACAACCAGAAGTGGGTAAATAAGGCCAATGCCACAGGCTGGCATGCATTGGCGTAGGGTTGACAATGTCAAAAACTAGGGCATAGATGCAAATTTGGTTCAAAGCTTCAATTGCTTCGCCAACTATGTCAATTAGGTAGGCGAGGTTACAAGGATGTTGCTAGGGAAGTTAATTTGGAAATAATGGCCGGACGACGGCAAACGGCTAGGTCGAAGTCGTCGGCTTCCAGGAACAAGGGCGAGCTATGGTGACAACGAGCTAGGGTGGATGAATCAAGAAATTGATTGAGGGTTTATGATCCTGGAGTGGTGTTGAAGGTGCTAGAGGAAGGAATTTGGCTGAGGTTGTGATTCGAGGCTTGCCGGCGTTGACACCAGACTCGAAGAAGATGGTAAAAGAGGCACCGATGTTCTAGAGCAATGCTGATCAATCTGGCTCTCCCACACCATCTACAAATTACAAAGAGCGAGTTGGTGCAGTCAATTTGGTCAAAGACGAGGTGGAACGGGCCGGCGTGTGAGGCGTTTACGGTGGCGCGCGAAGAACAAAAAAACACAAGATACAACTCAAATTCAAATTCTAGATGAATAGGTTTTCTAAGATTAACCTACTGAGCATTTTGTTCTACTACAAAGAAGGTTAATTTGGACTGGAGTTGATTCAATTGCTGGAATAGGGCAATTATGAATTACGGTGATCACCGGCGTTGGGGTCCACCGGAGCTCGATTGGATGCTACAAAACGTTGAGGTGAACAAGAGGAACTTACTGGTCAATTTAGTTTGGTTGTTGATGCAACGAATTGCTCTGGTATCGTGCTCCTCCTCGGCGGCTCGCCGGAGAAGAAGACGATAACACAGAAGTTTGAGACCTAGCTAAATTCTGGTGAAGTAGAGATTACACAAGGCAATGGAGTGCTTAAATAGGCTAGGGACGGAGTTGGCAAGGAGGGAACAGCAATGGAAATTGCTCTGGTGACGAGACTGGCCGGGCGCAGAAGAAACAGTGGCGACAAGTGACGCGACGGTGACAACGGCTCTGCCACTGCTCAAATGGTCGGTTCATTGGAATTTGGCACTGGCTAGTGCAAGGTGAGGGCAACAATGCTGGCACAGCGTGATGACATGGCGTGCAGTTGTAGACAAAAGTAGCTGCTGCTGCTGAAGGTCGCGCGCGGGAGCGGTTGTTGGTCATCGGTGCTACCACGACGACAGCAGAGGCGCGGACACGTGCGCACATGCAAGCATAAACGAGGACAGGCACAAGCACAAGCGAAGCTTGGCTAGTGGAGTGCAAGCACGGTGCAATGACCACGGCGAGGCTCTGGTCGAATGTTAGCTGGAAGCTCTGGTCAAATTGGGCTGTGTTGCAATTACAGGAATTTGGGTTTTGGACTGATTGGTGAATTCATAGATTTGGATGATTAGGATTGAATTTGATTTTACTGATTTGGCATACTTAATTCAACAGATAATTTGGCAAAGAAACAAGATAAGATTTGGAACATTTGAGTGGTTTTCGAACAAAATTGATAATAGGGTAAATTAGGGTATTTGAAATCTGAATTTTGTCGAAACTGAAATTCTGGAATTTAGGATTTGATTTTGAGATACTCATAGAAGAAGATATTGTGTTGAATAGTATTTGGGAGGTGTTCCATGAATCAGATTTGGATTTGGAGTTGATTTGCAATATTTAGCCTTTTTAGGCTTCTGGAAAATCTGGAAAAGCATTGATCTGCGATACTTCTTGGACTGATTTATGAAAAGGGTCTAGATGATGGAATCTGGTTGCCAACTTTTTGGATTAAGGTATTGGCATACCCATAATCATAATCCAATTTAGTCTGGATTAGGTCAAGATTTGATTAAATCAGAGTTCAGAGTATTTAGGGTAATTAGAATATTATATAATTTCTGTTTTCGAAAATAGAAAGGAGTTGATAATTCTGAGAGTTAGAGATGAAAATGAATCTGGCTTCTGTAGACTTTTATACTTAGGATAAATAGTAGCTCAAATTTGGAAAGTCAGATCTTGATTTGGGTTCACACGGAAGATTTTGAAATTTTGGGGCTTAGGATAAAATAAATCTGACTAATTTTGCTGATCTTGGAGAGACATATGCATGCATGACTTTTTATGAAAAAGAATTTTCACCCCAAACCCAGGGTGTTACATAAACATCATTTTATCTTTATCATCGGGATGAATTGGGATTTGAAAGAATCTCGAATACCCGTCAAGATAACAAAAATATGTATGGTTGGCTAGTCTTTCCAACATTTGATCAATGAAAGGTAATGGAAAGTGATCCTTCTTAGTGGTGCTATTTAATTTACGATAATCAATGCACATGCGCCATCCAGTAACAAGTCTAGTAGGATCAACTCATTGTTAGCATTCTTAACCACAGTCATACCTCCTTTCTTAGGAACCACATGAACAGGACTAACCCAATTACTATCAGAGATGGAATAAATGATAACCCCATCTAATAGTTTAATTTTCAGCTTTTACAATTTCCTTCAAATTTGGGTTTAGTCTTCGTTGACACTCAACTGAGATTTTAGTTTCATCAACTAGAGAGATCCTATGCATGAAAATTTCTGGGCTAATCCCTTTGATATCATCAATTGAATAACCTAGAGCATTGCGATGCACACAAAGTAAAGAAATCAATTTTTCTAGTTGTGAATCGATCAAGTTCATGTTAACAATGATAGGTTGCATCTCATCATCATCAAAAATACATATTTCAACGAGGAAGGAAGAGTTTTGAGGGTAGATTTACTTACCTTTTCCTTACCTGTGATGTTGGAATCCGAGATGTCCTCTTTGGATGTTTCTTTTGTTGCTTCATCTCTGTTTTGTTCATCTTCGTCGCTGCTGTCCGATTTTTCGTTGTCAAATATTTCATCTGTTCCTTCTTCAAAAGTGAGTTGAAGTGGCGACTCCTTCTAGGACTTCTTCTATATCATCCACACTGCAAAGTTTTTCCTTATACATAGGGTAGTTAATAAGGTTAGACATTTTAAATAAAATTTTCTCCTCCCCTATACGAAAAGTAATTCTTCCCTTATGAACATCAATGAGGGCACCTACTGTCAGGAGCATTGGTCGGCCCAATATAATGGGTATAGCAACATCTACATCCATATCAAGAACAACAAAATCAACTGGAAGATAAAATTTACTGACTTCAAGAGGCAAGTTGCACAACCATGCGTGTAGGCTTGATCTCACCCATGCTCAAATGTTGTGCGATGGTTAAGGGCATCACACTAACACTTGCGCCTAGGTCACAAAGAGCTCAATTTATGTGTACCATACCTATGTTGCAAGGGATAGCGAAGCTCCCTTGATCCCGCATCTTTACCAGCATCCTGTTTTGAATCAGAGCACTACAACTTTTCGCTAAAGCAACGGTTTGAAATTCACTCAAATCCCACTTTTTAGTAAGTATATCTTTCAAGAATTTTCCATAAGTCAGTGAAAGGCACAGTCACATTAAGCTTTTTCAAGATTTAAACAAACTTTTCAAATTCCTTATCGAGTTTCTCTTTTATGTACTTTCCCGGAAAAGGTAGAGTTGGATTATTGTTAAATATAGTAGCCTATTAGGATTCTTAGCCTATTAGGATTCGTAGCCTATTAGAATTCATATTAGTTTTTTCTATTAGGATTCTTATTAATCCTTTGTTAAGGGTTATAAAAGAAGAACAATTGTATCTATTTTTACAAGCAAGCAATAAAGCTCTAAAATCACTTGGTATCAGAGCCATCGCCGCTCAAGTGCCACCACCGTGTTTACTTACCTGACTTCATCGGTCGATCGCCGCCGCGCCTCTGCACCCCCGCGGCACCCACGCTCAGCCGCCTGTGCCCGGCGACGGTGGCTAACGCTCTACACCCGTGCGCCACGACCACCGCCGAGTCCGTGTCCGCACGTCGCCTGCAGAGCCAACGCCCCACTGAGCCCGCCCGCCAATTTTTTTTACTCAGTGATTTTGAGGACTCCAAGTCAAGATCTTCGATGGCAGATCTGGATCTTATGTATACCAAATCTTCTGTGGTGTAAAAAAAAGAGAGAGAGAGAAGGGGTTTGTGAGTGCATGAGCTCAATTTCTTTTTGGGACCTGTTGAGATGACAACCACGGTTCCAACCATGAAGGAGTTTATGGTGAAGATGATGGAGATGATGATAATGAGGACGAATGACATATCATCATCGGACAAAGCTGTGATGGCAGTGCCATATTCACAGATGGTGAAAAAGATAGACCTCATGCCAAATGATGTGAAGCTCGAGGGAACCAAAAACTATTTGAGTTGGTCTAGGAGGGTGATTATGATTTTAGAGGCAAAGGGGCTTGCTAACTGTGTGCAGGAGAAATCTGTCGAGCCCCTTAAAGATAGTTCAGAATGGCAGAATTGGAAAACCACTAATTCTCTGGTGAAAGCGTGGTTGCTTAACTCAATGAACCCTTCTATTGTTGGGATGGTGGAAGCCACTCCGACCGCAGCCGGGATGTGGGCTATACTAGCTAGATTATATTCTGGAGCTGGCAATGCCATGATGATGGCTGAGGTGCATGGGAAGCTTCGAGGGATGACTCAGGGGGAGCGGACTGTATCCTAGTACTACAATGAACTCCAGTGACTGTGGACAGATTTGGACCACTATGATCTCTTAGACATTCGTCATGCTGAACATCTGATTATGTTCAAAAAGTGGGTGGATCACAGGAGAGTACTTGACTTTCTGCAAGTCTTGGATGTTGAGTTTGAGCTTAGAAGAGCTGCCGTTTGCCACCAGCCGCTTTTGCCCACCATGGAGGAGGCATTTGCTGCTATAGTGATGGAGGAGACACGGTTATGGGTCATGACATCAGGTACCCTACCAACTCCTACTAGATCTACGTTGACTGTCGCAGATCACCGCGAGTGCTTTACTTGCGGGAAGATTGGCCACATTAGCTGGAATTACCCACAATCACGCATTTGGGCGTGGCAGGGGTGGTGGAGGACGTGGTAGAGGCCGAGGTAGAGAACGTGTTGGTAGGCGCCAAGGTCCTAAAGTCAATCTTGTCGTGTCTGATGAGGGATCAGTTGCACATGACAAAGAGGAGCTTTCTGAATTGGAGGAGCTACGATAGTTCAAAGCAAAGGTTGAGAGTTCCACCAGCAAGTCCATGGCCACCTAGGAGATCCCTATGACCACTACATTTGGTACTTTTGCCAATTATGCCCATGCGGGCACAGGTATTGAGGCACATGCTTTTGCATCGTTGCATACTTCTCCTTTAGATTGGATAGTTGATACAGGTGCATCTAGACATGTCACTGGCACTTCTAGTGAGTTTGCATCATATTCTCCATATTCTTCCATGCATCGTGAAACTGTTCAAACTGCTGATGGGGCTGCACAACCCATCAAGGGAATTGGCACAGTTCAGTGTACACCTACCATTACACTTTCCTCTATTTTGCATGTTCCATCCTTCCCGGTCAATCTTCTTTATGTGAGTGCTTTGGTGAATCAAATTGATTGTGGTGTTTATATTAACCAAGATGTATGTCATATTCAGGAGAAGAGGTTCTTGGGGATTGGGACTAGGCGTGATGGATTGTGGTATTTGGATCGAGAGACTGTGGATGCTGTGAGTGCTGCTTTGACTACTGCTGAAGGGGGAGAAGAGGCTGAACTGATGCTTTATCACTATCGTTTGGGTCATCTATCATTTGACCGACTGAGGAGTATGTATCCGGATGTTATGAGTCGAGTGCCCATGAAGAAACTCATGTGTGATGCTTGTGAGTTCGCAAGCACACACGATCATCTTATGGTAGTATTAGGCTTCGTAGTATTGAACCATTTGTACTTATTCACTCAGATGTTTGGACCTCTCTGGTTATATCTATTCATGGTTTTAAGTACTTTGTTACTTTCATTGACTGTTATTCCCGTATGACTTGGCTCTATATGATGAAGAATAGGAATGAAGTTTTGCGTTGCTTTCAAGATTTCTGTGCTCTTGTGCAAAGACAATTCAATACTAATGTTCGTTTGTTAGAATTGACAATGGAACTGAATATGTCAACAAGGAGTTTGCAAATTTTCTTTCAGCTCAAGGGATCTTGCATCAGACAACCTGCCTGGATACATCGGCACAGAATGGTGTGGCCCAGCGAAAAAACAAACATCTTTTGGGGACTGCCCGCTCACTCATGTATGGGATGAGTGTGCCAAAAATCCTGAGGAGTGAGGCCGTTATGACAGCGGCTTACTTAATTAAGCGCATGCCCTCAAGAGTGTTAGGCATGAAAACTCCCTGTGAGCTGCTTATGGGAATGAATACATTTGTTGTCCCTCCGAAGGTGTTCGGATGTGTGTGCTTTGTTCGGGATTATCGACCCTCTACAGGAAAGCTAGACCCTTAGGCTTTGAAGTGTATATTCGTGGGATATTCTTCTCAACAGAAGTGCTACATGTATTGGAGTCCTCAGGCCAAACAGATGTTTGTGAGTATGGATGTCACTTTTCGGGAGTTTGAGCCCTTCTATGGTGAGAAAACTGAATTGACGCCTTTATTTGGTGATATCTATTCTCGCCTGCCTAGTGCTGATAGAGAGGGGGAGAATGATGAAGTGAGTAGTAGTGACCATGGAGTGAGTAGTGGTGACCATGGTGGAGGTGGCGATATTGTTGTGGGTATAATTCCATGTCCTGTTGTAGATGAGGGGGTGTGTGCCAATGGAGGTGGAGATACTGGAGTTCTGAAGATGAAACGTTTTCGTGGCACTGGAGTTCAGGGAGACCAGCAGCAGCCCTAGTCTCCTGTGGTTGAGATTGACGACCAGTCATCCACGCAAGTAATTGTCCCTGACCCCTCCTCAGCTGTGTCATATTTGACCTCATCTCCCTCTGAAATAGGTGGCAATGTATCTCTTGATCTTCCTATTGCTCATCGTAGAGAGCCCCAAGTCAATGCCGGTAAGCCTCTGGCTAGGTATGGTTTGGAGATGATCTTTCTCATGTTGTCTCATATTCTTTTTTTTCTCCTGCATATAAGTCTTTCATTGCATTATTACAATCTGTGCCCATACCAAAAGATTGGAAAGTGGCAATGCAAGATCCTTTGTGGCTTCGTGCTATGCAGGAGGAACTTCAGGCATTGAGGAAAAATGAGACTTGGGAACTAGTCTCTCTTCCAGGCGGGAAGAAAGCTATTGGATGCAAATGGGTGTATACCATAAAGCAAAATGCAGTAGGCAAGATTGAGAGATATAAGGCGAGATTAGTGGCAAAGGGATATAGTCAAACGTATGGGATTGACTATGATGAGACTTTTGCACCAGTAGCAAAAATGAGTACGGTGAAAACTTTAATTTCGTGTGCAGTAAACTTCAACTGGCCCCTACATCAGCTTGATGTGAAGAATGCCTTTTTCCATGGTGATTTACGGGAAGAGGTATATATGGAGGTCCCACCAAGTTTTGGTGATAGTGGAAAGGTGTGCAAGCGGAACAAGTCCTTGTATGGCTTAAAACAATCTCCAAGGGCATGGTTTGATAGATTTAGACGTGCAGTATGTAGTATGGGTTACAAGTAGTGTAATGGGGATCATACTGTCTTTTTTAGGCACTCTGGAGCATTCATTACAATACTTGCTGTTTATGTCGACGATATTGTCATCACAGGTGATGATGCTGAGGAGATTGTCCGTCTGAAGAACAAGTTAGGTTAAGAATTTGAGGTGAAGGATTTGGGTCATCTCAAATATTTTCTTGGCATAGAGATTGCACGGTCTAAAAAGGGTATAGTTCTCTCGCAAAGGAAATATACTCTAGATTTGCTGAATGAAATTGGAATGTTAGGATGTCGTGTTGTCTCTACACCCATTGAGCAGAACCATAAGTTAAGTGATCAAGGTGGAAACCCAACTAACAAGGAGAGTTATTAAAGACTTGTTGGGTGTCTTATTTATCTTTGTCACACCAGACCCGATATTGCTTATGCGGTGAGTGTGGTAAGTAGATATATGCATGACCCAAGAGTGGAGCACATGGAAGCAGTATTGTCGTGGTATCACGGATACCCCGGCAGGTTTTGTGGAAGATCCTAGCGAAGAAAATACTACGCGGGCTGACCAGGTGACCGGTCCTCCCCCGTCGGGCAAACACCGCAAGTGACACGAGGATTTATACAAGTTCGGGCCTCAGTGGAGGCCCTAGTCTTGTCGGCATACTCCCAACCGGAGTTGGCTAGGGGAACTCTCTCAGGGGAGAGATGGCTCCGGAGCACACCTGTGAGATTGTCTATTCCAAGCAATAATGAATAATTGTCTCTTACATGAGGTGTACAAGGGCTTATATAGCCCCAAAAGTAGCTAAAAGAACAAACTATCCCGCCTACCACCGTCGAATCGAGGGGTACCGACGTCCTTCTTCCGGTCAGGGACCTTGGATGCTTGACAGGTGTCCGCTGATTCCCGAGGCGCTTCTCTCGTGACCATCACGTGACCTGGGAACGGAGACCTCTGCTTTCGGATGGACGGCAACGTCCGGGACAAGCCACCGGGGGGGGCCTTGTCCCCGGACAAAAGGCGGCGCCCAGGACAACCACCGGGGGCCTTGTCCCCAGGCAAATGGCCGCACCTGGGATAAGCCACCGGGGGGCGTTGTCCCCGGGCAAATGGTGGCGCCTGGGACAAACCACCGGGGGCTTTGTGCCCGGGCAAATGGTGGCGCCCGGGACAACCACTGGGGGACCTTGTCCCCGGGCAAATGGTGGCGCCCGGGACAAGCCACCGGGGACCTTGTCCTCGGGCAAATGGCGGCGCCGGGACAAGCCACCGGGGGCCTTGTCCCCGGGAAAAAGGCGGCGCCCGGGACAAGCCACCGGGGGCCTTGTCCCCGGGCAAATGGCGGTGCACGGGACAAGTCACCGGGGGGCCATGTCCCCGGGCAAAAGGAGGTGCTCGGGACAAGCCACGGGGGCCTTGTCCCCGGGAAAACGGTGGCACCCAGGACAGGCAACCGGGGGGCTTGTCCCCGGTCAAATCGAACAACCTCTTACCTGGACTTAGTCTCGTGGAGATTTCCCCCAACAGCAGCCCCCCATGCCCTCCGGGGACGATGCTCGAGTCCCCAGAGGGGATGGTCCATGTTACCGGGAAAATCTCCTGGACAAGCCACTGGAGCCGTGATGCTTCGATTCCCGTGCCATGCATTTATTACCGTGCCGTTGTTCATTAAGGTCTTGCCTCCATGGGAGCGCGTCGTTCGGCCATAATGGCCGCTCACGGTTCCAACCGGCGATGCCTCGTTCCATGCGCCCGTCCCTTCGTTTCCCGCGTGTTGTTTGAATTGAACGACGGGGATGCACCACGAAGGGCCACGTGGCACCCATCGGGGCCGCGTTCGGCCCCTATAAATAGGGCCTCGGGGGACCCGGAGAACTCATTCCAAACTTCAAACCCTCAATTTCCCTTAGCGCCCTTTGCTCTCCCGGTAGTCCTCTTCTGAAAGCTCTCTCCCGAAAGCTTAGCCTCCAGAACTCTTAAGTCCCCCCCTTTTTCCTAGAGCCTTAGCCACCGGGAAAAATTAGATGGGACACAAGGGCCGTGCTAAGGCCACGGAGGTGCCCCCGGAGGAAGTCCCCGCGGACTTCCTCTGGGCCTCCGAGTTTACATCCGGGGACCTGGAGTCCCTGGTGGACCGGGGAGTTACTGCGGACGGGGACGTCCGGATCCCCGTGAAGAAGGACGGAGCCCCCCACCCCAGGCCCGGGGAAGTGGTGGCCTTCGAGGCTTTCCTTGAGGCTGGGCTCCGGCTCCCAGAGCACCCGCTGCTCCGGGAGTTTTTGAAGGAGTACGGGGTGGCTTTGAACCACCTGACGCCGAACGCATTCGTTCGAATAGGGCTGTTCATATGGCTGTTTGAGACATCCACCGGACGAGAGGCGACACTCCGGCTGTTCTGGTACTTCTATGAGCCGGCGGCGAGAAGCTCCCACCTGGTGAAGGGAGGACCGAAGTCGCTGTTTGGCTCGGTGATGGTCCAACTCCTGCCATCCAGGGTAGAGGAGTACCCGGTGGCAGCCTCCCGGGACCACTAGGGGGATTGGATCCAGAGGTGGTTCTACCTCCGGGTCCGGCACAACGAGGTGGTGTACCACCTGGAGCCTCCCTCCTACAGCCGGTCGTTCGCCCCAAGCCGCCGGTGTGGACCGAGGAGGAGCTGAAGCTCCTCAGCAAGGTCGTGGGCTCCCGGGTCGTCCGCTCCATGAGGGACGCCGCCGAGGAGCTAATGCTGCTGAAGATTTGCCCCCTCGCGCACAGGAGGAGGGGACTCAGGATGTGCCCGGCCCAGCGGCCCCGCAGAAGCCGGTGACCCGACGTAAGCTCCCGGTTACCATGCTTGTTTCCTTTTCGCCTAATTTTCTAACTCTTACCTTTTGCAGTCCGGCCGTGCCCGGCCGCCCAGGAGAAGGCGAAAAACCTCCTCGGGACCTGGTGGCTGAGGCCTTCGGGCTAAGGCTCCCGGCGAGAAAGCCCCTCCCCACCCCCGGTTCCCACAAAAGGGGGAAGGAGGCCACTGGGGGCCTGAGCCAAAGAGGGCCAAGGCTAAGAAAGCCCCCGGCCCATCGACAACTCCGGGCTCCATGCCCGTGAAGGCCCGGGATGCAACCCCCGAGACAGGGCGTGTGCGGGTGCCCCCCCCCGGAAGGAAGCGACGCCACCTCCCCCGGAGAACCCCGGGGAGGCTCGGGGGAAGGAACCAGCCAATGACGGGGGGCCGTCCGATTCGGCGGATTACGCCCCGTCGCCACCTTCAGCGATAGCTCTCCCGGCGGCCCCAGCGCTACCAGAGCTGGAGAGGCTAGAGGTTCGAATGGCCGGTAGACGAGGGGGGAGCCCCTCGGTCTACGAGGCCCCCCGGCGACGGAGGTCCCGGGGGCCCCGCGGCCTGGAAAAGGGAAAGGACTCCTGATCCCCCACGGGGAGGGACACCCTCCGAAAGCCCCTCGGCCACCTCTTCGGCAGCCACTTCCTCGGCGGCGAAGACGCCAGCCACGGCCACACCGGTCCACATCACCCCCGCGACTCTTGCACGGGGGGCCATCGTCTGTCATGACGGGTCAGGCGCTGGGAGGGAGACCCCCCAGCTGTCTGCAGGGGAGGTCGACCGGTACGCGGAGAGCCTGCAGTCCCAGAAGGTCCAGGACTATGTCTCGCAAGGGACACTCCGCGAGCGCTTCGGGGACCTTCAATCCCTCCAGATCCATGTACTTTCTCGAACTGGTGGGAGGTTTCCTTCGGTGCTCCGAACTCGAATTTTTCCTAACTCTTGCGCTTGTAGGGGGCCGCCATCACCTGGGGGATTCAAGCGCGCTTCAGCCGGGCACTGCAAGATGTGGAGGGGAAGGCCACCGCCTACTTGGAGGAGCAGGACGGTGCCCTTTGGGAGTTGGCCCGGGTTCGGGCCCAGCTCCACGCCTCTGAGACCGTCAACGACCGGCTTCGGAGGGAGGCCAAGGCGAAGGAGGATGCCCTCCGGGAGCTCGAGTGCTCCAGCGTCCGAGCCATGACGGACGCGGGCTGCTCCGTGCGCTCAGCCCTCGAGGGGCTTGGAGTGAGCCTGGGATCAGGGAGCAGCTCTGAGGCGGCCTCGACGACGCTCACGGAGGCTGTGCGTAATCTCAACGCACAAGTCTTCGTGATTCCAGAGGCTGCCGACTCTCGGGCTCGGGGCCGGGCAATCCCGGTCGTCGTTGCTGCTGCCGGGCTCGTGGAGCACCGGGGAGTTGGCACCCAGGCAATTGGGGGCCGGATCCCCCGGAGCTTCCCGGAGTTCTTCGAGCCATCATGGTGAGAAGTGGAGCAGCTCGCCGGCGGCTTCTACGACCAGATAATCCGGGTGCGATTCCTGGCACCAGCGCCTCCGGGAGCGGACGCTCCGGCTCTGGTGGGAGCCCCCCGGGGGGAGGACGCCAATGACCAAGTATGAGCCTCCCCCCGGGTCTAGGTAGGACCCTTTTTTTTATGTCTTTTGCTCCCGGTATCTTCTTAGAGGAAGCCCCGGACACTTGTACAAAAAATATTCTATGCAATACAAATTGAATTTTTGCTAAGTCTTTGAATGAAATGTACCAGGTTTCCCGGGAGGTTACTCCTAGGCGAAGGTCCCAGAGAAACTCCCCGGGGGTGAGGCCTTTGAGCCCCGGCGGGTGTAACCCAGGGGATGCCTAGGACACTTTTATTTGGTAAGTCTCTTCTGCAGGGGCATTTCCAGGTAGCTGATCCAGTTGCGGTGGGAGTGGCACCTGGACAACTTCGATAATCACCGCGCTGAGCTATCCCCTCCGTGACTGGGGTCTCAGAGGGTTCCCCCGCTTCGAATACTTCCACCGGCGGGCTATGAGTATTGGCCCGAAGACCTGCTCCGAGAGGCCCAGCATCACATACGCGGCTTGTACCAGGACCTAGCCCGAGAGATATCTGAAGGTCTCCGGGATTATTAGACGTAGGAACTTTCCGGGTTACACCCCGGGTTGTATCATGTTTGATGTAATGATGCCCACCGGAGGGGGAAGATGTCCTCTGGTTAAATGTTTCAATAATAAAGCTAAGTTTGCTTGTGTACCTGGATATCTTTGATAGATTTCTTTGATAAGAGCTAAGTTTGCTCGTGTTTATCTTAGATGGTCTGGAACGGGGTGATTCCCGGGTGCTCCTTATCCCCCCACTCCACAGCGGGCCAGAGGGTAGCTCCGCGCACTGTGGGGGTGACAAAGCTCCTGAGGTAAAGACCCATTGCTTAAGAAAATCCGTAAAATTCCCGGGGGTAAATTTTCAGGGAGATAACCCTCCGGTCGCCGTGAAGACGGGGAGCCAAGAACGATGTCTCCGAGAAAAATCTCCAAGAATTCTGAGATTCCAAGAAATTCTCTCCGGGGTAAAACCTTCCAGTCACCGTGAGAACGGGGAACCGGGTTGTAACACCCTGAGTTTAGGGGTGACAATTTCTTTCTTAAAAAGTCATGCATGCATATGTCTCTTCTAGATTAGCCAAATCATCCCCATCTTTATTCTATTCTAAGCCCAAAATCTTAAAATCTATCCTGTAGACCCAAATCAAGATCTGACTTTTCAGATTTGATCTATTATCTATCTTGAGTATAAAAGCCTTCAGAACCTAGATTCAATTCTATCTCTAACTTCCAGATTTATCAACTCATTTCTGTTTTCGAAAACAAAAATATCTTATATTACCCAAATACCCTAAGTTTCAGAAATTCAGATTTAATCAAAATCTTGGCCAAGTTCAGACCAATTATTCTTGGATTATGATCAAGGGTATGCCAATACCTTAATCCAAAAAGTTGGCAGTCAGATTTCATCATCTAAACCCTTTTTGCAAATCAGTCCAAGAGCATCGCAGATCAATCCGTTTCCAGATTTTCTAGAAGTCTGGAAAGGCAAAATATTACAAATCATCTCCAAATTCAAATCTGATTCAGGGAACACCTCCCAAATGCCATTCAAGACAAAATCTTCTTATATGTGTATCTCAAAATCAAATCCTAAATCCCAGAATTCGAGATCCACAAAATTCAGATCTATTTTACCCTAATCTACTCTATTTTCAGTTTATATCAAAAACCATTCAAATGTTTCAAATTTTATCTTCTATCTGTGCCAAATTATCTGTTGAATCAAGTTTGCCAGATCAGTGCAATCAATTTCGGTATAAATCTTCTAAATCTCCAGAATTACAGATCAGTCCAAAGCCAATCAAAAATCATCACAATCAGGCCCCTAATTCGACCACGGGCTGCTGTTCACGACCAGAAGCCGCGCTTGTTGATTTCGCCGTTTTCGATCGCAATCAGCTGCACCGCGCCACTGCGTTCTTCGTCGCCGGTGAAGCTTCGCCTGTACTTGTGGCCGTGCATGTTTGTGTTTGCGTGTCCTCGCCACAGCCATCGCCGTGGCAGCGCCAACGACCAGCAATCGCCCCCGTGCGCGACCAGCAGCAGCAACAGCAGCCTTTTGTCAGCAACTCCATGCCACGTTGCCTTGCTTTGCTAGCCATTGTGCAACCGCTTTGTACCGCCCAACATCGTTGAGTCCCGATGAAGCGACAATTTGATCAGCTATTGCATCGCCTGTGCGCCATCGCATCACCGTTCACCGTTGTCGCACCTGCGCCCAGCCAGTCAAGTCACCAGCGCCAATTTCCTTGATTGTTTCTTCTTTGCAAGCTTCGCCCTGGTCTATTTAAGTAGCCAACACCCTGTGTAGTTCTCTACTTCACCAGAATTTAGCCAATTCCAAATCTCATCCACCTTCGTCATCGTCTCCAGTGAGTCCAGCACGGAGGCTCACGGTGCCAGCACATTCCACTGAACCTCTTGCCAAATTGAAGCCACCAGTGAGTTCCCCTTATCCATCTCTCTGTGTGATATCATTTAATTGCTCACCGGTGACCTCTAACGCCAGCGATCACCGGAATTCCTGATTTGCCCTGTTTCGGCATTGCAGCCCGATTCAATCCAAATTAGCTTTCGATTCTATAGAACAAAATGATCAGTTAGCTATTTTAAGCAAGCCTGTGCGTCCAGATTTCCAAATTGAACTCGACTCAAAGTTTTCCCCAAATTTGAATTTCACCAGAAACCGGCGATCGTCGCCAGGCTTTTCCGATGATCCTCCAGCCAAATTGACGTCGCCAGTAGCTTACTTGTACCCCTCTTTCACTCCCTGAGCTTGGAATTGAGTTCAATCGAACTGTATAGAAAACCCCCAATTACAGTGCCATCTTCTCCGGCGCCGGCCACCGAAAATCTATTCCTGGCCGATTTAGCTTCAGCCACCTTGTCCACCAAATGTGCCTTGAACTCCTGAGCATTTTTGTCTTCTAGCCCGATCTCTGAAACCGTCCAGATTGCAAGATATAGCTATGCCAAAGACTTTGTCCAGTGGCTTCACTGTACCGTGTCACCACCACACTTCTTCACTGATTTTCATCATCATCCAGCCATCTTCAGCCCTGGAACCTACGGAATCATTTGTTCCTATTATCAAGGCCTACCTCCCAGACAAAGTGATGCATCAATTGGAGCCCTAGATCAAAAGTTATGGCAAGCCCTAGTTTCTGTCCATGTCAGTTCAATGCCAGGCTATGCCAGTCAGTGGCATTAGCCCTTTTCACTTCCTTCCAGATGTGCATTTTGAGCATAACTTTGTCCCTTAGACTCCTGAGGTTGTGACCTATAATTTCTTCTTCTATCACAACTTGATTTGAGCCCTTGAACTACATTTTATGCTAAGCCCTAATTTTTGACACTGTCAGCACTATGTCAGTGCATGCCAGTCAGTGGCATTGGCTTTGTTTACCCACTTCTGGTTGTGCAATTTGAGAGCCACTTTGTCCACTGAATTTGTAGAGTTGTGATCTACACTTTCTTCTACTGTCCCAACTTGAGATAAGCTCTCTAGCTTTCCTTGAAGCTATGTCAGAGCCTTGATCCGAATGTCAATCTGCTGACATTCGCTGTTTTTGATCAAACCAGCCACAAAATTGATGTTCTTATTATAGCCTTGAGATCCTAAGATCATCTAACACCCATCCTTAGCCAATTCCTTGAAACCCTAGAATCTCGACTCAGTTCAGCTTGCAATCCCAATTATCTCCAGTATCGCTCAGTTATTCTGTTAAGCATATCTGCATATAGATCATAAATCATTTTAACATAGTTAGTAATTATTGTATGCTTGTTTGTCACCGAGCAGATCTAGAAACTAAGTTCTAGGACTTCACTGCTGATCCGACATCAACTGCTGTATTTTACGACGCGGAAGGCAAGTCATATCCTTGGTCATCTTGAACCTATATTTTAAGAGTTGCTATAACATAACCTTGAATATAGATAATATTGCATGTGAAAGATTAAGAATGGTTGAATTATGTATTGGCAGTACTAGACTGGTTATCTGTGAAATGTGAAATAAACAAGTTTTGAGCCATGAACTAATATATATTTATGTATATACTTATATTCATGAAATAAAATCCCTAGCCGTGACCAGAAACTTGGTATGGATGGCGGTAGCACTAGAGGTGCTAAACTGCGAAGGATAGCAGGCACTGAAGGTGCAGGGTTGTGGATGGTCTGGTCACTAGCATATAAGGACTAGAACCTTGTGTTGTGCATCTAGTGGCATGAAACACGTGCTAACCGCAAGCCTGGTATGGGACAGGCTTGAACAAGTACTTATGTGGATCGCACATGAAACCCCTGCATGAGATGGAAAACAATACACTAATTACATGGGGTTCGGCTCCTCCACATAATATAATCATGCACGCTGACCCAGTAATGGGAAGATGTTTGGGGGTGGGGGTATGTCCCGCCACAACTGCGGTTTGTGTGAAGAAAACTGCAGGGTCAGGGGTAAATTGTAAGTGAAACATAACAAAAGTTCTTGTTATCTCCACCTTGCGACTCACAATATGAAGTGAGCCAGGGGTCCAATCATTTTGATAGGAAGGGCTTGAAAGTGGAATATCTTGCGGGTAAATTGGTACCTCTCTACAGAGTTAAAAACATATTCGAATACTCCGAGCTCCCGGGTTTATAGGAGTTTACTGCGGTGGATTAAATCCACGGGGTGTGACACAAGTATGTTTTCTAAATAATATTTGTTAAATCAAGATTACCCAAATGACGTGTTGTCATGATAAGGAGTGCTGTCGTGGGCTGTCGTGTGTCGACGTGTCGCGGTAGTGCTATAATCTAGTGAACATGAATAATGATGCTATATTATGAAAGGTGCTGCCATAAGATGAGATGAGATGAGGTATGAAAGAAAAAGGTTATTTTATAAACATCCATAATTCTTGACTAGTCTAACTTCATATCATCACTACTATATGTCTCTACTCTTACCTATGACTTGCTGAGTACGTAAGTGCTCACCCTTGCAACCTACAAATCAGTAGATGGAGCGTTCAATAATCAAGATGAAGGCATGGAGAACTTTGTGGATCTAGAAGGAGGAGTGTCAGTTCTGTCAGTGCCCTGATGTGTGTTGTTCTGCCGTCCACTTCTCATTGTGGGAGGGTCACCTATCTTCTGCTGTGTAGTTGTTTTTTTGCTAAACCTTGAATGCCATGATGGCATTGTAATCTTCTTATGTATTATCAAGGCCAGCATGCCACACCGCTTAAATATTTTGTAAGTTACTCTGTTGCAATGTAATATACTCCTGTACTTGACTTATCCTTGGAAGTCAAGGATATGTATATATGGGACTAGCTGCAGCGAGTTAGGTCTCTACAGGAGTAGTCGTAGTCCCAGTTTCGGGGCGCGACACGGGTGAGTCTTTTGGGAGGCCCAATGCCTCCAGGAATTTTCCAGAGAGAGAAACCTCCGGTCACCGTAAAAACGGAGAGCCGGGAATCAGATCTCCGGGAGAAAAACATCCAAGAAAATCCAAGGCGAAATTCCCGGGGTAATTTTTCCATGAGACAACCCTCCAGTCACCGTGGAAATGGGGAGCCGGGAACGAGATCTCCAAGAAAGAATATCTGAGAATTCCGTCTCACTCAGGAGACAATCGACTCCCGGAGGAGGATGCGCCCGATGACGGGTCTGAGTGTTTGGGTAGGAGACTAGTCTCCCAAATTGACTCGTTATCGTGGTCCTTGAGGACCGCGTTGCTGGTTACACCCTCAATCCACGAGAGGTGATCGTAAGCCGCCCTACGGGAGTGGGACTCCCATTGTAGGGACTTGTTGGGTCGTGATAGCCCACTTCCTCATGGGGAGGGCATCCTCGTTGAGAGGGCATCCTCGTGGGGAGGGCATCGCCGTGAGAGACGGTAATGTAAAAACCTGTATTGAGATAGAGCTGAAGAAAAAACTAGTTGTATTGATAACGAACCGAAGTACAACGCCTCCCCCACAAAATCGCGACAGGGGAGGGAACGGTGAATACAATGTGCCCCCTCCCCCTCCGGCGTAATCGCTTCGGGGGGGGGGGGACGAGTCCGTAGGCTAGACGTAGAACTTGCGAAGTAAACGCACGTTCCACGTGTGCTTCAGCTCCTGCTCTTGAAGGTTATCATTTTTCGGTGCAGGATTTGCCAATTGCCCGATATGAGTCTCGAGCATGTGGACGTGAGTTGATATGGAGTCTATCTTTTGGCTCATGCATGTGTTCTCTTTCTCTTGGTTTGCTAGAAAGTTCTCTAGCATGCGCTCCATGTTCGACTGCCCGGGTTATCATTGATTTGGCGGTCAATAAGGTTGCTGATTTTGTGTTTGGAATGGCAGCTTTTGAGTTTGATATTGGGGGTTTTGTTGTTGTAGTTGCTGCTGTCCAATACTTTGTTGTTGGCGTTGAGGTTGCTGATTTTGTCCTGACCATGCAAAATTATGATTGTTGCACCATCCAGAGTTATACGAGTTAGGAAAAATGTTACCTTGCCGTTGTTACATACCCTGAAAAGTGTTTGCTTGCTCCATGTGGCGTCCCCCTGTGGGTAAGGGCCACCTTGGGGTTTACCATTACTCCCGTGGGGACCCAGCTCGCTGTAGCTAGTCCAATACATACATACCATTGACTTCTCAGGATAAGTCAAGCACGGGAGTATATTTACACTATAGCAGAGTAACTTACAAAATATTTTGAGTAGTATGGCCTGCTGACCTTAGTACAACATAAAGAGATTACAATGCCTTTACGGCATACATGGTCTAGCTAAAGCAAAATAACAACTACACGGCGGAAAATAGGTGAACCCCCACAGCAAGATGTTGACGGCAGAACAACACACATCAGGGTTCTTGCGGAACTGGCTCTCCTTCTGGATCCATGAAGTTCTCCATGCCATCCTCTTGATCATTGAACACTCCATCTATTGGATTGTAGGTTGCAAGGGTGTGTACGTATGTACTCAGCAAGTCATAGGTCAGAGTATATACATATAATAGTGATGATATGAACCTATAATAGTAGGGAAAGAGGGAAAGGTTTCTAAATACTTTTCTCTTCACAACACTTGCTTATGGCAGCACTTTTCATATCATAGAATCGATATTCATGTCCCACTATTTATAGTACTACCGCGACATGTCGACACATGACAGCCTACGGTAGCACCCCTTATCATGACAACACATATCGTTTGGGTAATCTTGACTTATCAAATTTTATTTAGAAAACATATTTGTGCCACACCCTTTGGATTTAATCTATCGCAGCAGACTCCTATAAACCCGGGAACTTGGAGTATTCGAATACGTTTTTAACTTTGCAAAGGGGTACCAATTTACCCACAAGATACTCCACTTTAATGCCCATCCTATCAATATGATTAGACCCTTCATCACTGCATAATGTGAGTGGCAAGCTGGAATAATAACTTTTGTTATGTTTCACTCACAATTCACCCCTGACCCTGTGGTCGGACAAACCACAGTTGTAGCAGGCTATACCCCCGCCCCGACTGCATCTCCCCATTACTGGGTCAACGTGCATCCTCACATCCAGTGATATGTGTAGAAGCCACACTCCGTGCCAATCGTGCACAACTTTCCATCTCATGCTAGGGTTTCATGTGCGATCCGCATACTTACTTGTTCAGGCCTATCCCATACCAGGTGATGAGGTCATCACTTCTTCGCATACACGCACCAACCATAATCCTCCGCTTGTTACACAAGGACCAATAATGCGCAGCAAAGCCCGATTGTTGCATTGCTAGGTGAACTCGTTCCTAATTTTATATATATATGGTTTTGAAAATGGTTTACTACCTAATAGTGATAATATTGTGCTTAGGAACTATGGAGAAGACTAGCAAGGACGCAAGGACCAGCAAGGAGTCCAAGTCGAGTTGGAGTCCGGGATGGATTTGAGTTGGAGTCCGGTTCGGCCATCCAGGAGAAGCCAAACTTCTAATGACCATTACTCCCTCATACGAAGTCCGATTAGGACATTCTTATAGTCCAAGGAGAAGCCCACGACGAGCTCTTTCCAATGGATCTACCAAACATCCAAATACCTTATAGATCACCGGAAATTGATAAAACAAATTTTGACCAGATTCTGATTGGGCCTAGTCGGTGCTGCATCACCTTTTTGATTGGGTCAAGGCCCATGTATTAAGTTAGAGACCGAGTAGGGAAAGAGTCCATGTCGGTTTCAGGTTTCCTTACCTGGCAACTGACCTCTTTTACCTCGTCTATATAATCTACCCGAACCATTAGGGTTCTGCGGGTTTTGTTTAGTCATAGTCTTTCCTTTGTGAAGCTATTGAGATATTCTTCTTGGTCGGCTAGATCAACATCAATATCTGTATTCGGAACCCCAACTCTTTTTCATGATTCAATCTATATTTGCAATTTCAGATAACTTGTTTATCTTGTTCTTGCTTGTTCTTCGATTGCTTGTAGGAATAGATCTTCGTGATCAGGTCGATCGTGCTTCCAGTTCAGTCGATAACAATTCGAAGTTGGTTCAGCGATTGCCAGGGCGTATCAGTTGTGTACGGTTGGTAGCTGGATCGTGAGAGTCGTCTTCACAAATCGGTAGTTGTTGTTCTCATCAAAAGATCGGACCGCCCGCGTCACATCATTTGGTATCAGAGCACGATTGATCGGTAAGAATATCCTACCTTTTTTTCTTGAGTGCTGTCTTATACCGAAAAGTCCACAAAAAAAATTATTAGGGTTAGATCACCCTTGTCCAAACCAATTTGTGCCTGCAATATTTTTTTTGTTTTTGCTTGGTTGAATCTTTGCTGCATCATCGTGTCGAGTTGCTGTTTTTAGCGTGTAAACTTTAGAGTTTCGAGTTGAGATCACGCCTTCGCTTCGCCACTACAACACCTGGCCACCTGCTGCTGCATCCATCTACCTTGCATCTGTGTGTGCCAGTAAAGAAAGGGGAATCCAATTCCTAGTGGTTTCGGATTGGTAAAAGGAAGGTAGTCAATCTCATATCTGTCTCGAAAAACCGGTCACCGTTTTCTTGTTGGTTTCAAAAAAAAAAAAGGTTGTCGACTCGGAAAAAAAATATATATATAAAAAAAGAAAAGAATCAAAATAAAAAAAATCCGAGAAGGATTAAATTTTGCAATTGTGACCGAAGTATTGAGAGAGAGATATTGTGCAATTTTCCACTTTTAATTACCGATTTACCCCTGCAATTTTCCACTTTTTTGACCATTGTGCCATATCGTCGCCATAGTCTCCCTACAACCATTCGTGAACTTTGCTAACTTGCTGCTGCCGATGTCAAAAAAAAATCTGAGCTTTTTACCTAGGCTAAACCAAACTAGAGACGCAAGTGAGGGCACAAAGGTGAAAAGCTTAGATTTTTTTTTTAGACGTCGGCAGCAGCAAGTTAGCAAAGTTCACGAATGGCTCTGGGGAGGCCATGGCGACGATATGGCACAATGGTCGAAAAAGTGGAAAATTGCAAGGGTAAATCGGTAATTAAAAGTGGAAAATTGCACAATATCTCTCTCTCAACACTTCGGTCACAATTGCAAAATTTGATCCTTCTCGGATTTTTAATTTTGATTCTTTTGTTTTTTTTATATATATTTTTTTCCGAGTCAACAACCTTTTTTTTTTTTGAAACCGACAAGAAAACGGTGACCGGTTTTCCGAGATAGATAGGAGATTGACTACCTTTCTTTTACCAATCCGAAACCACTAGGATCGGATTACCCTTTCTTTACTGGCACACACAGATGCAAGGTAGATCGATGCAGTGGCAGGTGCCCAGGTGTTGTAGCGGCGAAGCGAAGGCGTGATCTCAACTCGAAACTCTAAAGGTTACACGCTAAAACCAGCAACTCGACACGACAATGCAGCAACGATTGAACCAAGCAAAAACCAAAAAGATATTGCAAGCGCAAATTGGTTTGGACAAGGATGATCTAACGCTAATAATTTTTTTTTTGTGAACTTTTCAGTATAAGACAACACTCAAGAAAAAAAGGTAGGATATTCTCACCGATCAACCATGCTCTGATACCAAATGATGTGACGCGGGCGGTCTGATCTTTCGATGTGTACAACAACTATCGATTTGTGAAGACGACTCTCACGATCCGGCTACCAACCGTACATGACTGATACGCCCTGGCAATCGCTGAACCAACTTCGGATTGTTATCGACCGAACTAGAAGCACGATCAACCTGATCATGAAGATCTATTCCTGCAAGCAATCGAAGAACAAGCAAGAACAAGATAAACAAGCAATCTAAAATTGCAAATATAGATTGAATCACGAAAAAGAGTTGGGGTTCCAAATACAGATATTGATGTTGATCTAGCCGACCAAGAAGAATATCTCAATAGCTTCACAAAGAAAAGACTATGACTTAACAAAACCCGCAGAACCCTAATAGTTTGGCCAGATTATGTAGAAGAGGTAAAAGAGGTCGGTGGCTAGGTAAGGAAACCTAAAACTGACATGGACTCTTTCCCTACTCGGACTCTAACTCAATACATGGGCCTTGACCCAACCAAAAAGGTAACGCAGAACCGACTAGGCCCAATCCGAATCTGGTCGAAATTTGTTTTGTCAATTTCTGGCGATCCAGAAGGCATTTGTACATGGGACTAGATCCATTGGAAAGATCACATCGTGGGCTTCTTCGTGGACTATAAGAACGTCCCAATCGGACTTCGTATGAGGGAGTTATGGTCATATGAAGACAGGCTGCTCCTGGATGGCCGAACCGGACTCCAACTCGAATCCATCCCGGACTCCAACTCGACTTGGGCTCCTTGCTGGTCCTTGCGTCCTTGCTTGTCCTCTCCATGGTTCCTAAGCACAATACTATCACTATTAGGTAGTAAACCATTCTCAAAACCATATATATATAAACTTAGGAACGAGTTCACCTGGCAATGCAACAATCGGGCTTTGCTGCGCGTTATTGGTCCTTGTGTAACAAGCGGAAGATTATGGTTGGTGCGTGTATCCGAAGAAGTGATGTCCTCATCACCAGGCATGCGGTTAGTATGTTTTTAATGCCACTAGACACACAACACAAGGTTCTAGTCCTTATATGCCAGTGACCAGACCATCCACGGCTACGCACATCCAGTGCTCACACATTCAGTGCCACCACCATTCCGTACCAAATTCTGGTCACGGATAGGGTTTTATTTCATGAATGTATATAAATACATATATATTAGGTTATGGCTCATTAATTGATCATTTGACATTTCACATCTCAATAGGCATCCAGCCTAGTACTGCCAATGTAACATCCCAGTTTTTGCTATCTTTTCTGCTTGCTAGTCAGCACATCTTCTTTGGAATCCCAGATGTCTCAACCCTATTTTGATCTCTTATCTCAGAGTCATGATCACAGGTATGCCACTACCTTAACTTAAAAAGCTGGCAGCTAAACTTCATCTCCCAGATCATTTTCACTTTTTAGTCCAAAAGTATTTCAGTTTAGTCCTTTTCAGAATTTTCAAAAAGCCCAAAAAAGCTAAAAGTCTCAGATCATCTCCAAATTCAAATCTGATCCAATGATTATCTTTCTTTTACTTTTTTGAACATTTTTCCCTTCTAGAAGAACTCAAAAATCTCAACCAAAACCCTACTTTCAGCTCTGACAAAAATGTGAAACCCGAATTACCCTATTTTACCCTGTTTTGATTTTTGTCAAAACAACCAGATCTTATCGGATTTTGCCATTTTCATGCTAGATGAGTCCAAGTATTTTGGTAACACTCATCTGCAAAGTCAGATTGTAAATCAGCCCTCTAGATCTCCAGATTTGCAAATAGGCCCAAATTCCCGAACCAATTCCTTGCAGATTAGTCCAAACCTTCGCAAATATGCCCAAAGCATCACAAACTAGTCCCTGGCCCCTTTTCTTCGACTTCGACCAGAGCCCGCGTGCACGACCACGACCTGAGGACGTTCGACCGCAGCTGTTGCCGTTTGTCGTGAACCACCGTAGCTTTCACCGCCGGCCAGTTGTGCCTCCACCAACGGCCACATCCTACCTGTCCGCACGTGCTCACGTCGCGCCAAGGAACGCCACCTTGGCGATGACTAGAGACCGCCAGCTTCACCGTTCGCGCGCGCGTGCCTGCTACTGTCAGAATCTTTGCGCCACTTTGCTGCCATGCCGAGGCTCGCCATCCCATCGTTCTGTCGAATCCAGATATCGTGCGATACCTTCGTCTCTGGCAGAGCTCCCGCCGTGTCCCAACACGCCTCGTTGACTACTCCGGCACCAAAGAGCATCTCCGCTCGATTTGCTGCCACTCCCGAGGACTCAACCCCACGTCTATATAAAGCCCCCCTCGCCCTGTGCTTCACTCCACACCACACTTCACCAGCAACCCGAAACTTAGCTCTAGAGCTTGCCATTGCCATCTTCGTCTTCTTCCCTAACGAGCCACTTCTGGAGCTCACGATGCCGGCCTCAACCGCAGCATCTCTCTCCAATGCAAAGCTACCAGTTAGTTCCTCTCACCTTCCTGTCCATTTCATAGCTTTTAATTGAACCCCAGCGAGACCTAGCGCCGGCGATCGCCGAGATTGTCTTTTTGCCATGTTCCCCCAATGCCGAGTGATTCAAGTCAAATTGATCCTCGTGCCAGTAGAGAAAGATGATCAGTAAGCTAGGAGAAGTGAGCCTGCAACATTAGAATCCCCAATTTTGGCCCGAGCAAAGAATCCCCAATTTCGGATTCTGTCAGTTCGCCGGAGAACGCTGCCGAGCTTCTCCAGTGACCCCCCAGCAAAATTGAGCACCCCAATAGCTTCCTGTTATCCCCTAGATGCTTCACAAGTGTGGAATTGAGTTCAAATGCCGTGGATCGAAAACGCCCAAATCAGTGCCTTCGTCTTCGGCTCCGATCACCAGAGTTTGTTTTCCGGCCGAACCAGCTGATGCAACCTAGTCATTTAGCTAGGCCTCAACCCCCTGAGTATTTTACTCCACTAGCTCGAACCCTGAATCGGCCTGGATCAAAAGTTTTGGTCATGCCAAGTTTTGTCCAGAACCCAGTCTGTGCCGTGTCGCCACCGTGTTTCATCGATGCCGTTCATCGCCGTCCGGCCACTTTCTGCCCTTGAGCCTGTTGAGTAATTTGTTCCTGTTATCAAGGCCTAACTCCCAGACAAAGTTGTGCATCAATTGGAGCCCTGGGTCAAAAGTTATGCCATGCCCTATTTTCTGGCCATGTCCAGCACTATGTCAGTGCATGTCCACCAGTGGCATTGAATGATTTAGACCTGTTACACTTGAGCAATTGAAATTCCACTTTGTCCACTAAGCCTTTGAAGCCATGTTCTACAATATTCCCTACTGTCACATCTCCAGAAAACAGACCTATAACCAACTTAGGGTTATGTCTAGCCATGAACTGAATGTCAGCCCTTCGACATTCAAGTCCTTTTGAGCCCATCTCTTCAATCAACACCAAGTGACCTTGTCCAAACCTTTTCCCTGCATACATGATATATTTATTTATTATTGTCTAGTACTTGTGTGCTTATATAGTGTGTATGTGTTGTTTGTGTCCGCCGTGGAACCAGAAGTTGAAGGAGAGGAAAAGATCTTCTAGGAATCATCTGAGCAGCTAGACCCATCACTGCAAGGCAAGTCTCAAACCCTTGATCATGTCTAGCCTAATATTTTGAAATGAAGTATGTTAGCTGTTTTCAAGTATATCCATGCCTTATATTCAAATAAGAATTATATTCAATTAAGTGATTAGATATGAGCTAAATAACTGTAAAGCCCCTTTTGACATTGAATATCCATGCACCCTTGTCACCCTAGAATATCATGCTTAGGCTATGCTATGCTCAAGATTATATGTTAAATGTTAAATGGTCACGTATGAGAAAAGCATATTCAAAACCCCTTTTTGTGAAAGAAAATGTGATTGGAATCGATAGTGAGGATGGTTTGATTGGATGGTGCTGTGTGCACACTGAGAATGTGAAAGACTCCTCACTAAAGATTCATAAGGATTAGAACCTTGTGTTGTACTTCCATGCGGCATGAAAAACGTACCAACCACTTGCTCGGAATGGGACGGGCGCAACTTAGTAGCTTTCTCAATATTAGCTTTTCCCTGCAATGGTTGTCGGTCTGGTTTCTTGTGAGGAACTGGTGGGCCAGTAAGGGCAGTGAGTGATGTTAGTTCAGAAAAATTATGAGAGGAAAAGGTGGAAAGAAGGAAGACGCCCTATGCTAGATTAAGTCGTGCACGGCTGTAATCAAGAGAGCCTATGTGTCTTGCGAGAACATAGACCCAGGCTAGGAAGTAAGGCAGTGGGGAGGACCCACAACGGTACTTGAGACTTAACTGTCTATTTACTGGGCAGGGAATTGGTAATGCTAGGACTGTAAACTGTTCTATCATCTTGGTCTTGTCACATGCGTAAAAGTCGTATGGAGAGGTACCGATTTGAAAGCTGAATGATCGGTGGATTAAGGTGGTACACCTTTGCAAAGTATAAAATGTATTGGATACTCTAAGCTCCCAGGTTATAGAGTCTACGTGCGGTGGATTCTATCCACGTCGATGCAGCACAAGTAGCTTTTGGAAAGTTTTTCACAAAATCTGAGTAAAGTGGTGACTCATGAATGACCGCCACACATAACATTTTCTAAAAATCTAGCTTAGGGTTTCAAAAGCCCCGCTTTCGAAAATAAAGATCTTTTCTTCAAAACTGAGTGTGAAAATCTATTCTATATATATATATAAAGCAAAGAGCCATTCTTTGAGAATTTCCCCCTCATCTATATATACCTGTATTCTTATTTGGGACTTGTTGAGCACCATGTGGACAATGTGCTCACCCTTGCTTTCACAAACAAAATTTAGAAGAAGGATTCATTGACCCTGAGTCCTACGGACTTGAACTCAATGTGGAACAAGAAGAAGAAACTGAAGACCCAGCTTGTTAGAGGGTTACGTACCAAGTGGAGTCCGATGTGGAGAAGGCTCGTGCAACACCGCTGCAGTTGAAGATCAAGACTGATGAAGTCCTTTTACTTATTATTGTTGTTTCATTTTGTGCCGACCTTTGTGTCGAAAACTCCTTAATTTTGTATCAACATTTAAGTGTGTCATTTTGGCGCTAAGGTATTGTAATGTTGGTCCCTGTGATCAACACTTGTTTTTAATTACTCGCCTTTTTATATAATGCATCTTGTTGTTTTGAGGTGCAATGTACCATTTCTGAGTGCAATCCACCTGGGCGGTTGCCACCGGATTCCTCAAATGAGGGTCCCATAGCCAATTCACACCTCAGCCATTCATTCACATGCAATACTACTTATATTCAAGGTTATATTATAGCAACTCGTAAAAGATAGGTTCAAGATGTCCAAGATTATGACTTGCCTTCCGCGTCGTAAAAATCAGCAATTGGTGTCTGGTCGGCAGTGAAGTCCTCGAATTCTACCTTTGGATCTACTCAGCAATAAATCAAACACAAAATGATGACTAATTATATTAAAATATTTTATGATCTCCATGCAGATATTCTTTAAAAGAATAACTGAACGATGCCGAAGTTGATTGAGACTACAGGCTGAGCAGAGTCGAAACCCTAGAGTTTCAAAGAATATGGCTAAGATTGAGTACTAGAGGTTATCAATGTTTCAAGACATAAGATTTGACACTCGGTTCATGACTTGTTTGCTCAAATACAGCGAATGTCTGCAGGTCAACATTCAGTTCACAGCCTGACATGGCTTTGGTTGGCCTTAGAGAGCTTTTCTCAAGATATGGCAGTTGAAGAAAATGTAGAACATGATTCTGCAAACTTGGTAGACAAAGTAGATTTCAATTTGCACATACAAAAGTAGTCAAACTGAGCTAATGCCACTGGCTGACATGGTGTTGACACAGGCTGGCATGAACTGAAACTAGGGCATAGCTGCTAGAGTACTTTAGGACTTTGATTGCTTCGCCAATTATGTCTAGAAGGTAGGTGAAAACAACAAGAACACAATGGAGGTGGTTTCGATTATTGGAGTGGATGGACGACGACGAATGGCGGTGAAGAAACACGGTGGTGACAAAGCAAGGTACAGCTACTGGACAAGATCTTGGCATAGGGACAACTCGTGATTTTGCATAGAATTGAAAGGCAATGCAGTGGAGTGATATGCTCAGGAGGCTAAGGCAAATCTACAGGACAAAGTGGTGATGATGGGAGTGGCCGGCGGCAATCAGACGGCTCGCAGGTGGCACGGCAGCAAGGGGTAAAATACCCAAATCGTGTTTTCGAGCTGCGACTCTGGAGATTGAAGTGCCTGAGGCTAACTAGAGCTGTTAGCCACAATCTGGTACACTGGACTAGGTTGGAGGCTGGTCGACGGTGAGCGACGGCGAGCTGTGCTGGAGAAGAAAACTGCCTCAACGGCAATAGGGCGATTGGATGATTTAATCTCAAAATCAAGAGCACGGTTAGGTTCCCAGGTTGGTCCAGTTGGTGAGGTTAAGGGGAATCGGATAGGGGCGGTGTCGGCGAGGAGTTCGACGACACGGCCGGAGAAGAAGAAGAATTGGGCTTTTTTATTATAGAGCTTTGGAGTTCAATTCCTTGCAATGGGAGCAAGAGAGAAGAAAAGGAAAGCTACTGGAGTTGCCAATTTGGGCGGAGAAGAGACGGTGCGGGCCGGTGACGTGAGTTGGTCGTCAGTGATGCAAGAATAGGGATGCTCCAATTCGAGCTTCAATTGTAATCTAATTGAACGGGCTTACTAAGGATACTCCACTGACCATTTTATTCTACTAACAAGAAAGCTAATTTGGATGGGAACGTGATCAATTTCTGGAATAGGATAATTTAGAATCTCAGCAATCACTGGGGTTGAGGTCAACCGGAGTTCAATTAGAAGCTACAGCAAGATGAGGTGAGAAAGAGACACTCATTGGTTGAAGCAATTTGAAGTTTGGTGATGTGTATTGCTCTGGCGTCGTTCTCCTCCTCAGCGGCTCACCAGAGAAGAAGAAGAAATAGAGAAGACGACGACTTAGTGGCTAACTGAGCTCGGAGAACAATGGTGAAGATAAAGCTGGTCATGGGAGAGCTTAAATAGGCATAGGATGGATTTAGAGAGGCTAGAGACTGTGGAGCTCGTGTCGGTGAAGCGTCTGGTCGAAGCAACGACAGCAATGACTAGATGGCGATAGCAGCTCTGCAACTACGTCAGGCGATCGGTGGCAAAGGTGTTGGAACTTGGTGCTGGCCAGTGCAGAGGCAAAGGTGACGAAGCTGGCCCGGAAACGACACTTGCATGTGTGTAGATTTAAACTTTCCCGCTGGTGCGCGCGCTACTGTTGCATTGGTTGTTGGTGCTACCACAACGATGGCCTTGGCGCGGACACGTGCGAGCATCCAGGCATAATCACACACGGGCACAAGCGAGGGCGGAGCTTGGCCGGCGGTGAAGAAATCACGGCGAGGCTCGAAGCAACAGCGTGCCGGTTGAGGATAATTGTAATCTGGACTGAAACGCAAATACTGAAAAGTACTTGGACTGAAATGCAAATTCTGTGAATTTGATAGTAGGGCTGATTTGGATTTTGCTAAAATAACTTGATCGATTTAACAAATAGTTTGGCAGAGACATAAGACCAAATTTAGGGTTTTTAGTAGAATTTGAACTGAAACGAAAGCAGGGTAATTAGGGTACTTGTAATCGGAGTTTTGTCGAAATTGGATATTTGAGACCTCGGATGAGATTTTGAAACTCTCATAGAAGAAGATTTTGTATTGAGTAGTGTATGGGAGGTATTCCTGAATCAGATTTGGATTTGGAGTTGATCTACAACATTTAGCCTTTTTAGGCTTTTGGAAAATCTAAAAAGGACTAATCTGTGATACTTTATGGATTGATTTGCGAAAATGGTCTGATTGGTGGAATCTGACTGCCAACTTTTTGGATTAAGGTATTGACACACCCTTGATCATAGTCCAAGAATAATTTGGTCTGGAATAGGTCAATATTTGATTAAATCGGAGTTTAGGGTATTTAGGGTAATTAGGATATTTAATTAAATTCTGTTTTCGAAAATAGAAAGGGCTGACAAATCTGGGAGTTAGAGATTGAATTGGATCTGGCTTCTGAAGGCTTTTATTCTCAGGATAAATACTAGGTCATATCCGGAAAGTCAGATCTTGATTTGGGTTCACAAGGAAGATTTTGAGATTTTTTGGGCTTAGGATAGAATAAATCTGGGCTGATTTTAATGATCTTAAAGAGACATATGCATGCATGACTTTTTATGAAAAAGATTTTTCACCCCAAAGCCAGGGTGTTACACTCCATGGATGGGTTAGATTCGCATTCATGGCTATAGTGGCCTTGTATGCCGCACAGTTCACATATAGGTCTAATTGCATTAATGGATGAAGTAGCATTTGATCCAAGAATAGTGAGTTATTGATAAGTCTTAATTTGGTAGAATATTTACCCTAGGTTTAGTATTGAAAATGTACAAAAATGATGCTTAAAATTCCTTTGACACGTCATTTTATGTGACTTTTTGAAACATTTTTACAATCCGTTTTCACGAGTGTATTCGCTATGTTTCAGGGAACAAACATGCCAAACTTGGAGTAATTTCGACATCGTTTGGATAGGAAACGAAGTGGAGAAAGAAGATGCTGAAAATCTGAAAAAAAAAACAGCAATCCGACCCGACCCGAAACACGAATTCCGAATCCAAAACAGACCCGTTAGCGGTTTAAAGTCCGAATCTGAGACAATTTCCTTCCTAAATAAGTCTTGAGTTGTATTTGATTAATTCTAAGACTTATGTGCTATAAATAGAGAAGCTTTTGGCTCAATTAGACATATTTTTTTACATACTATCCATTAGGTTTAGTTTAGTTTAGTTTTAATTTAATAGAGCCCCATTCTCTATTTTATTGCTTTTGAAAGCCAGGAATGACGGCAACTTCAATTCTCAAGAAATCAAGTAAGTTTTTATTTATTTCTTATTTTTATTTCTGCATTATTATGGCTTTTTGCGAGTATATCCCTTCTAGGGTTAGGGATGACCAAATCCGGAAGGCGTGATTCCTCCTTGGTTTTGATCTCAAGTTTTGGAGTTATTTTCTAATGTTTTCTTCCTCTAAACCCTAGATTCTCGTTTTGGCAATAGACGTAACAGTTGAGCCTTACCTAGAATTTCGGAGAGTTCTTGAGTCTTTAGCGCTTTGACACGGATCCTAAACAAGAGAGAGGCTCTCGCCAAACGTGACAGTGGAAGCGATCCTCTGACTATTGACCTAGCGCCCCGAACTAGAAACTTAATTTGTCTTGGAAAACAATGGAAATTAACTCACAATCCTCGGACCTTGGATAGAATTACGCCGGATGGTTATGGAATTCTCGAAGCCCTGGTTTTAATTCCTACTTTATAAATCCAGATTTCATACCTGCAATTTACTGCTTTAAAAACCTAGATTGATAGCTTTAGTAGTAGAATTAGTTATAGAAAAACAACCCACAACTCGTTTAGACTTAATCAGTGATCCATTAAGCTAGAAAGACAAATACGCTTGTTCCTCGTGGAATTCCACCCTCAAATGCTCAACGTTCAACCATCCACTTGTGGTATTCCAAAATCACACCGTTTTAGGTGCGATCTTTTATCGATTAAAAGTGCTACATGTTCAGCAAATTGCAACATTACACTTACATCCATGCTATTGGTTGGAGCTTGTTGAGCAACTCGTTTGTTTCCCCATTGTGTGTAGTTCTGAGTTATACCTTCGATGATGTCTATGCTTCGTCTACGGCCATCCGTGCATTGTAGTTCAAACCGCTATAAAACGTTTGAACTACAAGACACTTCTCTAGCCGGTGATGCTGACATTTGATCAACAAGTCCTTCTACCATTCCTAAGCGTCGTAAATTGATTCACCTACCTGCTGAGAAAAAGATGCAATTTGGTTGCGAATTTGAACAGTTTTAGCAGGAGGGAAAAACTTACCAAGGAAAGCTCGTGAGAGTTCGTCCCGAGTAGTCATTGACACAGGAGGAAGAGTGTATAGCCATGCCCTCGCCTTCTTGCGAAGTGAGAAAGGAAAGAGCCTCAAACGAAGTGCATCCTGTGTTACTCCACTAATCTTGAAAGTATCACAATACTCAAGAAACATATGTAAATGTAGTGATGGATCTTCAGTGGGAAGACCGCTAAATTGGTTTTGTTGAACCAAATTCAAAAGCACATGTTTTATCTCAAAATTATTTGATTCAATCGGTGGTCTCAAAATACCTTATTGCAATCCCATGTTGAGCGGGGTTGCATAATCCTTGGGTCTCTTTTGGTCCTCCATTGTTGGTTGTACCTTGATGTCCTCAAAAGTTTGCTAGTTTTCTCCAATCTTACCTGTCTTGCCTCGTACTAAAGTTGGTGCACGGTTTTGACAGGTGTGTCCGAGCTATCCAGCTTTGCACTACTTCCCTGAAAGGTTAGTGGTGCAAAAAAAAGAAGAAAAAGAAAAATAGAAGCAAGATTGAGAAGTGAGACTGAGTTATATCAGTGAAAATTAATTTAAAAAGATGAATTACCGCTGTTCCCCGGCAACGACACCAAAAACTTGATCCCACTCGAAACGGTTGAGCGCGATGTGTAGTAATAACCGCAAGTGAACGATTGAACATTGAGCACTTGAGGGTCGAATTCTGCGAGGAACAAGCGTATTCGTCTTTCTAGCTAAATGGGTTATACGAGTTTTGGGGGTTGTTTTTCTACAACTAAGTCTATCAATCTAGGGTTTGCAAGCTGGAATGAAATCTAGGGCTTCAAAAATTCCATAACCATCCGTCGTAATTCTATCCAAGGCATGAGGATTGTAAGTTAGATTCAAATATTTTTCAACACAAATTAAGTTTCCAGTTCAGGGCACTGGGTCAACAGTCAGAGGATCGCTTCCACTATCACGTTTGGTGAGAGTCTCTATCCTGTTCAGGATCCCGCGTCAAAACGCTAAGGACTCAAAAACTCTCCTAAATTCTTGCTAAGGCTCAACTGTTACGTCTATTGCCGAAATGAGAATTTAGGGTTTCACTAGTACAGAAATGCAGTCTACTAACCCCTATCTTCTATCGGTTATTAGCGAAACAGCACAAAACCGATAGAAAATGTGCCTCGCGGTCATAAAAGCCCGACGGATGTATTTTCCCTATCGGTTTCTAAGAAACTTACCGATAGAATAAATAGTATGATTTACTCTAGCGGTGATGAACATATTTGCCGTTAGAAGAGATGCATAAGTACTGATGGAAGAATGTTGTGCGCTGATAGGACTGGTCGACTTCAACAACTAGACTTATTCTATCGCTACTGTATGAATATACCGACAGAGTATATTAAAAATTCCTATCGGCAATATGTAGTTCGCCGATAGAATAGTTGACCTTCTACAAATATTTTTATTCTATCGGTAATGGATTTTTTTACCGTTAGAATATATAGAAAATTGCTTAGAACTGTTCGTCTTCTAAAAGTTTTATTCTATCGGTAATGAATGTTTATACCGGTAGAATATTGCACAAAATATCTTAGAACTGTTGGCCTTCTACAACTAGTAATATTCTATCGGTAATGTATGTACACACCGATAGAGTATGTACAAAAATTCCTATCGGTAATATTTATTGTGCCGATAGAACCATTCGTCTTCTACAGATGTTTTTATTACTAACGGTATTCTGTTTTCTTACCGATAGAAAATATATAATTGTATAAATACACAGGTATGTCTCTTTCATTCTCACAGTTCATCTGGGGCTCGTAGTCCTAACCCGTAAGCTCCATGGTCGGCCGGCGCACCTCTACAGGGGACCGCTGCACCTCCGCACCTCCATCGACGCCCTCTAGACGTCGGCATCCCAAGGAAGGTACGTAAAATTTCTGCAATATTGTTAGATTATTCTAATCCGATTATGGCAATAATTCTGCTTTTTTTGTATCCTTCATTTTGATGTGTCTTCTTTTCAATATGATTATGATCTGTTCAGGTCCTTGGATGATGCTCGTGAGGGGCAACGTATTTCACGGTTCTTCATCGCAGTACGCTGCCTATGTTGGCTTGTTGGCGAAAGAAATGGTGAAGATCACCGTCGAGAGCTGGAAGGACGTGAAGGGCGAGATCTTGGTTGGCTCGGTCGAGAAGATTCTTAAGCCCGGCGTGTTTCTCAAATCAGGACCTATAGAAAGCATCTTACATGTTTTTGCATACACCAGCTTGTGGCCAGATGCTTACCTGCTTGGAGAAGAAGAATTGTTGTTATTTGCACAGCCATTCTACACCATCACTACACAGAACAACATCTTGGAAGGTAGGTTCTTTTTGTTAATGGAGTTGAGTTGAGTTGAGTTGAGTTGATCGAGTTTGAGTCCGAGGAAATCACCAATACGTACAAATGTATGTCGACGGCAGTTCCAGCTCCTCGGGCGTCTTCGAACTGAACTCCTATGGTTAAGTCCAATGTGGTTCAGACATTTGCTGTTTTGGATGAATGGATTTGTGATGTATCAGGTGTAACTTGTAGTCGGTAGTTGCATTGTGGCAATCTGCAAATGTTCCCTTTTATGTAAAATGCATGTATGGGCCACTGGGTCCTCGTCGTGATCTGTTGTTAATTTCAGACGTGGCTTTTGTAATATACATCGAATGTGTGAATTGTTGTATTTGTATATTGTTGTATATTTGTGTATCATGTATTGCTAATTGGGACATGAACTTGAATGTGCAGGGAGCATTTGTGTATTTAATTGTATTGGTAGGTAGGTGTGTATTTGTACTGCTGTTTCAAACATGCACTTCAATTTGTGAACTGGCATGTGTATGTTTGTACCTGAATTTGTATTGGTGAACTGGCATGTGTATGTTTGTACCTGAATTTGTGAACTGGCATCTGTAATTTCTATGGCAAGATGAAGTCCCAACTACCTACGAAAAGTATTTTTGTGTCTCCTAGTTAATCCACAAATTAGCATTTCTTGAAATATATTGCTTTATCTTCTAGTTAAGATCCGTTTGATGTAAGATCTGTTTGATGTTACATTGATATGATTCCTTGAATGTGAGAAATGGCATGTGCATGTTTCTCCCAGTTTGGTAACAGTACCTCCTCTAACGGTAAGTACACATATTTACCAATAGGAAAACACATATATTTGTTCAGTCATGCATATTCTAACGGTAAATACACATATTTACCGATAGGAAGCACATATATTTGTTCAATCATGCATATTCTAACGGTAAATGCACATATTTACCGATAGAAAAATACATATATTTGCTCAGTCATGCATATTCTAACGGTAAATACACATATTTACCGATAGGAAGCACATATATTTGTTTAGTCATGCATATTATAACGGTAAATGCACATATTTACCGATAGAAAAATACATATATTTGCTCAGTCATGCATAGTCTAACGGTAAGTACACATATTTACCGATAGGAAGCACATATATTTGTTCAGTCATGCATATTCTAACGGTAAGTACACATATTTACCGATAGAAAAATACATATATTTGCTCAGTCATGCATAGTCTAACGGTAAATGCACATATTTACCGATACAAAAACTAATGCTCGACTGTCATGCATCATCTAACGGTAAGTACACTTATATACCGATAGAAAAACTCATGTCCGTGCTGTGTCATGCATGATCTAACGGTAAGTACACATATTTACCGATAGGAAAACACATATATTTGCTCAGTAATGTATATTCTCTAACGGTATGTGTGTGTTTTTACCGATAGAATATGTGAGCGGCAAATTACCTAAGTTAGTCTGACGGTTATTTCATGTATTTACCGTTAGAAAAATGTCCATTATAAGGAAAACCCCACTCGACCATTGCTGAGCTGCTCTTTAATTTGTTCTGTTGCACTCTGTGTCCCACTGTTTGTGATGAAAGTTCCACGCTCTCAGCTACACTGCTAGGGTGATCAGCGCAGGCTGGAGGGAAGTTGATTGCGCCCCTCTCTTTAAGGTATGCTTAATCGTCGACACTTATCTCTCTCTCCCTCTAGATCTCCCTTCCTCTCTACTTGCAAGCTAGCTGTATTGTGTAGTTCCAAGTTTGTAGCTCTAAGCTTGGGAGCTTGGTAGCTGGAAATGCGTCATGTTTTAGGAGCTAACTAGCTTGTATTGTGTAGTTAGCTAGGTTAATTAGTGTTAATTTCGTCAGGCTAGGGTTCAACACATGTATCTGTTGTAAGAGGCTGTACATGTACATATACATAACTTAATCGGGCAGGTTTCATGCATGGCTTACTCGTTAAATTTTGTTAATTGTAGATGGACAGGAAATATTGGATGTATGGAATAAAACGTACTACTCTTGAATATTTGGATGGTGTGAATGAGTTTATTAAATTTGCTGAGCAACAAAAGGAGAGGAAGGGAGAGAAAAATATGCTCTGTCCTTGTACAGATTGTATGAACTTGAAGAGGTTTAGCAACTCTGATCAAATTAAGAGTCATTTGATTCGTCGTGGTTTTAACGCGCGATACACCCGTTGGATATGGCATGGCGAAGATCTTGAGGAAAGAAGCACCACTACTACCAATCAGCACGACTCAGATGTGGATTGCAATAATATCGATGATCATCCTAATTTTGGTAATGTTCATTCCGATGTGCACGTAGATGATGATGATGACAATCTAGATGAGATGTTACGTGATGTAGAGGAAGATTACAACGAAAATGACTTCTGTGAATTTGAGAAACTGATTGCTGACTCTGAGAAGCCTCTGTTCCCTGGATGTGCAACATTTACAAAACTGTCTTCTGTGCTGAGATTATATAACTTGAAGGCAGGAAACGGTTGGAGTGATAAGAGTTTCACGGCACTATTAGATATTCTAGCGGACATGCTTCCAGAGGGAAATGAGTTGCCAAGATCTACTTACCAAGCCAAAAAACTGTTGTGTCCGTTGGGAATGGAAATCGAAAGAATACACGCATGCCCAAATGATTGTGTGTTGTACCGTAACGAGTACTCCAGTTTGCATGTTTGTCCAAGATGCGGCGCATCGAGGTATACGCGTAGGGACCGGATTGACAGTGAACGTCACAAGGTAAGGAAAGGGCCCCCGGCAAAAACTGTGTGGTACTTGCCTGTGATACCTAGATTGAAGCGGCTGTTTGCAAATCCGAAAGTCGCGAAGCACTTGCGTTGGCATGCTGAAGCCCGGAAACAAGACGGAAAACTGAGACACCCAGCTGATTCTATTCAATGGAGAAACATCAACAGAACATTTGCTGAGTTCGGCGGCGAACTTAGGAATGTAAGGTTCGGGCTGAGTACAGATGGTATGAACCCACATGGTAATATGAGCAGCCGGCACAGCACTTGGCCGGTTCTTTTATGCATCTACAATCTTCCTCCTTGGTTATGCATGAAGCGCAAGTACATCATGATGGCGTTACTAATCTCAGGACCCAGACAACCCGGAAATGATATTGACGTGTTTCTAGTGCCTTTAATCGAGGACTTACAGAAATTGTGGAGCGAGGGTGTGCAGGTGTGGGATGCATACAAGAAAGAGAATTTCATCTTGCGGGCCCTGATATTTTGCACCATAAATGATTTTCCTGCCTACGGCAATTTGTCGGGGTATAGTACGAAAGGAGCCAAGGCTTGCCCTATTTGCCTAGATGAAACTGAGAGCATGTGGCTGCGAAACTGCCGGAAAACAGTGTACATGGGTCACCGCAGGTTTCTTCCGGTGCAACACACGTACCGTAAGAAGAGGAAATCATTTAACGGGAAGCCTGAGAAGGGATCAGCTCCAGTGTTTCTGACCGGTAAGGAGATTTACTCACGCGTGAACGACATCAAAGTTGAGTTCGGTAAGCATTCTAAACCTCGAGAAAAAAATGTTTGGAAGAAGAGATCGATTCTCTGGGATCTACCGTACTGGGAGCACTTACAAGTTCGACATTGCATTGACGTTATGCATGTAGAGAAAAATGTCTGTGACAGTTTGATTGGTTTGTTGTTGAACATTCCGGGAAAGACAAAGGATGGTGTGAAAGCTCGTCGTGACATGGTGGAAATGGGGATAAGGACTGAGCTTGCACCTTTAGAGAATGGAAAGCGTACATACCTCCCCCCGGCCTGCTACACGTTGTCCAAGAGCGAAAAAACAGAACTCTGTCGGTGCCTGCACGGTGTTAAAGTTCCATGTGGGTACTCCGCGAACTTGAAAAAACTTGTGTCTATGAAGGACCTAAGACTGGTTGGCATGAAGTCCCACGACTGTCATGTCTTGATGTCACAGATGCTTCCCATTGCTATCAGAGGCATTCTCCCAGTTAAAGTCAGAGAGACAATCACAAACCTATGTTATTTCTTCAACGCAATATCTTGCAAGGTAAGTACGTGCACTCGTACTATAAGTTCACTACCTCCATTTGTGGAGCTTAATAAGAAGATTTTTCTGATATGAATATTTGGCGCAACTGTGTCCTCGTAGGTAATTGATCTCAATGGACTGGACGCTTTGTAACGCGACGTGGTTACAACTCTTTGTCAGCTCGAGATGTATTTCCCTCCATCCTTTTTTGATGTTATGGTCCATCTGATTGTTCACCTTATCAGAGAAATTAAGTTTTGTGGACCTGTGTGCCTGCGCTACATGTATCCATTTGAGAGATTTATGGGTGTATTGAAGAGATACGTAAGGACTCGTCGTCGACCCGAGGGGAGTATCATGGAAGGTTATGCCGCTGAGGAGGTGATTGAATTTTGCACAGATTATATGGCCGGGGTTGACCCAATTGGTGTTCTTAGGTCCCAACACGAGGGTAGGCTTGAGGGAATTGGAACGATTGGATTCAAAGCTATCGTCCCCGCTCGTGATGTGTACGCAAAATCACATTTTTGGGTCTTACAACACATGATGGAGGTCGAGCCATACATACACGAGCACAAGGTAATGTTACGGTCACAGAATCCTTCGAAGTCAGACGTTTGGGTAAGCAGAGAACATAACAGGAAATTTGCTGAGTGGATCCAAGAAAGAGTCACGCAAGCTGCCGAGGGCTCCGTAAGTGAAACTGTGACATGGTTGGATAGAGGCCCAAGATTCACTGTAGGGACTTGGCAGGGGTACGACATCAATGGGTATTCATTTTACACAAGAGCTCAAGACGCCAAGAGTAGCACGCAATGCAGCGGAGTGACACTGTTTGCTATTTCCGAGGATGCCAGGTCAGTAAGGGCGCTGAACTCATATTACGGTGTTATTGACGAAAGATGGGAGCTCGATTACGGATTACTTAAGATTCCCCTGTTTCGATGCCAATGGGTCGAAATCCCTCGAGGTGTTCAAGTTGACAGTTACGGGTTTACTCTCGTCGATCTTGGTAGAGTCGGACACCAAGACGATCCATTCATACTTGCAAAGCAAGCCACACAGGTATTCTACATCGTTGACCCGGCCAATCCAAACTTGCATGTTGTCCTCCACAGCAAGAGACGTATTGTTGGGGTCGAAGATGTTGTCGACGAAGAGGAGTATAACCAATTCGATGAAATACCTCCATTTTTAGAGGACATTCAATCTATCCGTACTGAAGATATCGACGAAACAACGTATCTGCGAGATGACCACGAAGAAGGATTATGGGTTGAGAACCATTGATGATTAATTTCTATTTCAGGGATAAATGCCAAGCAAACAGCCCACAAGTTTTGCAGTAAGGTGAGGAACTTATCATTAATACATCAGGCAGTACATTTTTCTTTAGAATTTAATGATAAGCTAGTTCACAGCATTAATACATCTCAATTTTACTCCACAGCATGAGTTCTAACATGTACAGTACCTTTATCCTGTAAATATTTAATTCTTCCCTTCAAATAGCACTTGCAAAAATCTCATCATAGCCTCTTCAAATTAAGTTCAGCAAAAATCCCTTTTTTCTGACGGTATTTTGTTATTTATACCGATAGAGAAGGACATCTTCTCTCAGGCACTTCATAACGTTTTCTATCGGTATTGTTCTATTTTACCGTTAGGATAAATTCGTTTGTCTCACGGTATTTGTTGTCTGACGGTTTTTTCCTGTTTGTACCGATAGAAGAAGACTCTGCCGCTTTGAATTCTCAAACGTGTCGCCATGCGTCGCCTTGGAAACTCTATAAGTACGTCGCCATGCGTCGCGGTATTTTGTTGTTTTTCTAATTCTCGAACGGTTCGACTCCTCATCTTCTCTTTCACAATGGCAACCTCCATGGGATCGTCATCCACGGCCTCCCCGGTAAGAACTCTAAATCTCCTCGGTTTACCCCTGTATTGTTAATCCATGTTCAGTTCATTCTTGACCTGTTGATTTGCACAGGGAATGGTAGTCGTGGAAGACACTGCCAAAGTGAAGGCTGACCTGAGGGCCCTCCAGGAGGAGCACAAGCTCCTTACAGACAAGCACACTCAGCTACGGCTTGACCTTGACGATCTCTTCCAGCGCATTAAGCGCATGAAGACGGATGGTGACAATGCTAGGGCGAGGACGAGGCGTCTTCGCGAGGAGAAGAAAGCCGCGGATATGACCATCGCTGGCTGCGGTTTGACTATGAAGGATACCATAGCGAAGCTGAGGGAGGTCGCAGGCCTTCTTGACGCGGTAGTAGTTGATCCTAGGGACAACTTGTCGCTAGAGGAGTCCTGCGTCCTGGCTGCAAGTCTAACTGACTCTATTCTACATGCAGCCAGGGCTAAGACCACACCTTGACCTAGCATTTTGGGTTTTATTTTTTTTTGTAAGTGATAAAACAACAATGAATGAACAATTTCTTTTTATGTCAATTTTCCAATTTTCCGGCTATCTTCCCTCTTTCTTTAACATTCTGCAGCTTTCAACCACGGTCTGTTTGATGTTAAATTGTGTACCTTTTCATTACTCTGACGGTATTTTGATGTTTTTACCGATAGAAAAAGGGCCCACAAATCTCAAGCACTTAATCAAAAAAATTTTCTGGGGAAAATTGGGCTCACGGGATTTTTTTGTTTATACCGATAGAAAAGGGCACCTTTTCATTACTCTCACGGTATTTTGTTGTTTTTACCGATAGAAAAATGGCACCCAATCTCAAGCACTTTAAAAAAATTTTCTGTGGAAAATTGGTCTCACGGGATTTTATTGTTTATACCGATAGAAAAATGCATCCACTAATTCAAATATTTTTCCGGGAAATTTACTTTTTCTATCGGTATTATTTTGTTGTTTCGATAGAAAATTACATAAGTCTATCGGTATCATTTTGTTATACCGATAGAAAAGTTCCTCCGCTACTTTATTACTCGTACACAGCCCTTTAGTTTCCCTCCACTCGAACAGTTCCACCTTAGAGCACTGCGTCTCTTCGAGAGCGAAGAAAACCCCAACCTCCGCCGTGAGCACTCACTTCCTCTCTCCCACACGACGATCGCCGGCTGGACACTGGTTCGTCACTGCCACCGGTTCTTATTTTCGTCCTTCGCCCGCCGCTGCTGCGTTCTACACCGCCTCTCCATCACCAGAACTGATCGCCGCCGTAAATACCCTAATTCGTCGTTCTATTTCCAGCATCTTCTTTATTTGATCCTAGTGTTTTGCACGTACTAATTCTTCGAGTTTTGCAATTACACTAGGGTTCCCTATTGTGTTGGCTTATGTACATTCCGCAGGCAATGTTGATTTTAATTAGGGTTTACATAATATGTTCCAGTGCTGTAATGAACCTGTTTTGAGATTTTAACTTCTCTATACTGCTGTATGTGTGATCAATTGTATCCAACTGCCATGTAATGCAGATTATATGTTGGAGGTGTTCTTACACATATTCTATCGGCAGCTCATGTGTTTACCGATAGAAAATTTTTCTGCACAAGTAGTAAAACTTAATTTGGATCTGGAAGGACATGAGCCATGCAATGTACTAGTTTGGTTGGGAATTTTTACTCACTTCGTATGAATATATGGCAATGTGGATGGGTCTTCGATGTATATGTTTCAAATGCCTATATACATGACTTTTCCCAACCTAATAGCTGTGAAGTCCTGATGACTCACATACAGGCTAGGCTAAAGATTATGCACAGTGGCACTTAGATGCTTGTATGCATATTTACGTGTGAAATAATAATGCTGGCCCATGAATATTAGTGTAGCAAATCATCGAGAATGTTATGTGATGACAGTGAATGGTGGCTTGTCAACAAAATTCCATATGTAGAGAACATTGTTATGTTCTATCAGTATCTCACGTGTTTGCCGATAGAAAAATTGTCTTGTGTGGAGGTAATTGTTATGGTCTATCGGCAGCTCATGTGTTTACCGATAGAAAATATTTCTGAAGAGTTCAGTAAGTAATTTATGCATGTCTTTCTTTTTGTATTATTTTCCCTTTTGCCGCCCTAGTTAATCTCCAGTCCTGGGCTGAGTTATGGAACTCGAAGGCGAATTAATTGCCATATATATGGTTTGTTGAAGGTTTTGTAGGGGAAGACATGTCGTCGTCTTCATCGGATGATACTAGTGGTTCGACTAGGGCCAACCCCATCGTAACTACTGAAGATGCAGCTGTTACATCCCAGCGCAAGAGGGTGGGGCGAGGCGCGACGACGTTGGGGCGTTTGGCCAAACGCACTGATCTTTCTTGTGAGTTCAACCAATTTGGGAGGCCGATTGGAAAGAATGCTGGGAGATACGCGGCCTACGTTGGGCTGTTGGCGAAAGAAAGGGTGAAGATCACCGTCCAGAGCTGGAAGGACGTGACGGCGGACGAGAGGGATAGGTTGTGGGCGGAAGTGAAGGTTAAATGAACTGAAATCGCTGAACTCTTTCGTAATCACGTTCTCTTGGCTTATACTAAAGTTTAACTAACTCGTGATTAATTGTATGCATTTTTCCGAAACAGGCTAAGTGGAACATCCCCGACGATACACCTAGGACTGCCTGCTTGAAGGACATGAACGGAACATGGAAAACCTTTAAGAGCTGGCTCGTCAGTAACTTCCTAGCTGCGGGGAAATCTCCTTGCGAGAAGTACCCCTTCATATCGGAGGAAGTATGGGAGGAATTCACCAAGCAGAAGGGGACTGAGGAGTTCAAGGCCCTTAGCGAGAAGAATAGGGCGATCCAGAAGAGGAACGACCACCCGCATCGGCTCGGATCCCGGGGCTATGCGGGGAAGGAGGAACAGTGGAAGAAGGAAGACGAACAAAATCCTGTCATCGACACCCCTGAGTTGCCGCTCTCCGAGATCCGGGATGAGAGGTGCAAGCGATGGTGGAGGGGGAGGGGGTCCGTGTCGTCCACGGGGTCTGTGCAGTTCGCAACCCCTGGGGACGCCGACGTTGTGAGGCGAATGGTAAGTTGGCTAACCTCGTAAACTGTGTGCGCACAAGTGTATATAAGGCAATTTGTCTCACAAGGTACCTTCAAATGTAACAGATCTCTTTTGAGAAGGAGGCAGCGGAGGGATTGTTTACCCCGCAGAGGGAGAACGACATCCTCACCCGGGCTCTAGGAAATAAGGAGCATCCCGGGCGGACACGGGCTGTGGGAGCCACTGTGTCGTGGAAGGCCGGTTTCGTAGATCCGGCTCCACCGAGGAAGAAGGCCCGCACCTGGAAGGAAAAGGAAGCTAACCTCTCCGATAAGATACGGGCTGAGGTACGGGAGGAGATACGGGCGGAGATGCGGGCTGAGATACGGGCTGAGGTACAGTCTGAGGTGCAGACCGAGGTCGCACAAATGAGGGAAGAGTTTGCACGGTTGAGACAAGCATTGCTGGCCAAGAGTGCAGATGCGGATCCCCAGGACGACGGTACCCCGCGGGGTCGGATAAGCAGTTGCGCTTCGAAGGTACTCGCAGATCCAGTGGATCTACTTGAGGTACTGCAAGCCTTCATCTGTGCACTTAAGTTGATGCAAGCCTTCATCTGTGCACTTAATTGTTACAAATTTGCAGGGGCCGGAGGGCTGCATCCTACAGAATCACGTAGGCGCCGGGCAGGAAGTGGTTGGACACGGCTTCGTATATCCGTCTGGGCCTGATGTCCGGGTCCACTGTGTACCTCTGCGGTTGGGTTTCGCAAAGGTACAGGTGGACATGGCCATGCCGGGCTACAACGATTCTCCGTTGCCAGTCCCAACAGAGGAACTGCAGACACTTGCTGAGGCAGTGGGCTCCTACGTACAATGGCCCAAGAAGTGTCTTGTAATACAACCGGTAAATCCTACACATTTTAGATTACATCCTACTCAGTACACTCAACTTGCATAATCTAACATACGTGCTCATTAATTGAAGTGGCCTGCCGGGGGGCTACCAGGGGACTGCGCCCCCAGCTCGGGGCATGAGGGCCGATCTCGTGCGAACCTGGACACATCAAAGACGGCCTCGACCCCACCCAACGCATCCACGCCTCCACCTCGGAAGAAAGCCGCCATCACCTCGCCCTTGCCTTCGAAGGTACGCGCTCAGTCCCCGGCAAAAGGCAAGGGCAGCAAAGGCAAGGGCAAAGGGCGACAGGGACTGCCGCGGACGTTCACGAACGCGCTCCCACTCCTGTCGGAGGCATCTTTGCGGAAATTGGATCGATCAACCAGAGACCTCCACGACTGGTACCTACATCGAGCTCGGCGCAGCCTGAACTTCTTAGTTCCCTACAGGCCTGGGCAGTTCCACCGTGAGCCCGGGACTATATCCGTGGCACACGAGGATCTGTTCGACCTCTACAACTGGCGGGAGCTCGATATGTGCATCATACGGACTGGAGTCCTGTGAGTTTGCTGATGCTATGTATTGCTGTTTTCTAACTCTGTTTGCTAACTCTGCATTAATGTTGCAGTTCATTTGAATACTGAGTAACTTTCTGTGAAATTAATATTAATCTCGTCCTTCGCATGCAGGTGCATGTACAGGCTAGCATCGGAGGCTGCGTGTGACAAGGTGGGTTTCCTCGACCCAGAGAAAATAAGCCTCACGATGCTAGAGCAGGACGCCGCGCACGCTGAGCAGTACATATCCAGCGCGCTGATGGCGCAGCAGGACAGGGACTTCATTCTGGTGCCGTACCCCCAAAGGTTAGTGCATTTCGTACTAATTTAACTCAATCTTGTATGTTACACCTGAGATGTACTTTGAGCTAGCGGTCCTCTTTTATGTACAATGCAGGGGCCACTGGATCCTCATCGTGATCTGTCCGCCGAGGAACAAGGTGTACTACCTCGATTCGATGCGTGACAGATTATCGATGGAATATGTGCTCAAGGGGAATATGGAGGCGTAAGTAACTTATATGTTTGATTTATATTTTGACCTCACTAGCTAATGATAATACATTAACTGGCAATACTAACTGAAATGCAGGGCTTTTGATAAATATGTGTCCGCTGGAGGGAGGCATGCCGCACCGCAGGGCTCCGTACTAGCTTGGAAAGAATATGAGGTACTCACGAGACTTTTTGTTTATGCTTAATTAGTTTATGGAAACAATATATAGCTAACATGTCTTCGCATATGCAATTATCTCAGTGCCATCAGCAGCCGCAATCGTGGGAATGCGGGTTTTATGTGCTGCGCTACATGTACGACCTAGTGCGGACAAACTTTTCCCGATTCCCCCAGGTAAGCATCGATAGCTAACTCAAATTTCAAAAATGGGTGTCACGTTCTAAATTAGGATCGAAGTTAGTTACTCAGTATGCACACATGCTTGCAGATCGCCATGTCGAAAGACCAATATGAAAATGCAAAGATTATATATCTTCGACAAATCTGGGCACAATATGTCATGGAGGAAGTAGCGCCCAACCATCCAGCATGACAATTTTCTCCTTTTTGTGTACTCTGCATAGACTGTTCATATACATGTGAATAAATATATATATGTGAATAAATGTCCACATTGGATTGCAATCTGTATTTGTCCATACATATGTGAATAAATGTGAATAACTGCCTAATGTGTCAATTTGTTCTGTGAATTTACCTTGCATCTGTACTGTATTGTGTATCCAATCTATACTGTATTGCATCTGTACTGTATATGTGAATATACTGTATTGTGAATGCAAATAAAGTACTGTATATGTGAATGCTCTATCAGTAAATTCATCAACAACCGAGAGACTACTGTACTTTTTTCTATCGGTAAAATCAAAATTAACCGTTAGAACAGTGTGACCTTTCCTGCCGGTGAACTCATACATATCCGATAAAGTACTAAGCTTTTTTCTGTCGGTAATATTGTAAGTAACCGTTAGAATAGTGGTACTTTTCCAACCACTGACGACGAGTTTTCTATCCGTACACTCGTAATATGCCGATAAAATAGTATGATTTTTTCTGTCGGTAATCTTGTAGTTAACCGTTAGAATAGTGGTACTTTTCAATCCGCTAGCGATGAGTTTTCTATCGGTAAACTTGTAAGATGCCGATAGAATAGTATGATTTTTCCTATCGGTAAACTTATAATTAGCCGTTAGAATAGTGGTACTTTTCCAACCGCTGACGACGAGTTTTCTATCAGTACACTCCAAATATACCGATAGAATATTATGCTTTTTTCTGTCGGTAAACTTGTAATTAACCGTTAGAATAGTGGTACTTTTCCAACCGCTAACGACGAGTTTTCTATCGGTACACTCCTAATATGCCGATAGAATATTATGATTTTTTCTGTCGGTAATCTTGTAATTAACCGTTAGAATAATGGTACTTCCCTGCCGCTGGACGTAAGACTACGACGGGTTTTCTATCGGTATATTCATAATATGCCGATAGAATAGTGAACTTCTTCTGTCGGTTATTTACCGATAGAAAATGTCCAGTCTTGTTCTATCGTGTCTATCTCTATCGGTACAAAAACCGATAGTAGAAGGGTGTTTTTTACCGATAGAAGACTGCATTTCTATACTAGTGTTTGAAGGAAGAAAACATCATGAAATTACTCCAAAACTTGAAATAAAGACCGAGAAAGAATCACACCATCAGGTTTAGGTCATCCCTGACCCTAAAGGGGATCTACTCGCTAAAAGCCATAATAATGCAGAAATAACAATAAGAACTAAATAAAAACTCACTTGATTGCTTGGAAATTCAAGTTCTCGTCCTTGCCGGCTTACAAAAGCAATAAAAATAGAGAAGGAGGCTCTTCTAAACTAAAACTAAACTGAAAAGTAGCTAAAAACTACTACTAATCCTAAAGAAAGCATGTATAATTGAGCTAAAAGCTTCACTATTTATAGTACACAGGAAAATGTGACCAAAAATAACTCCTTGACATGCAGGAGACGAATTTTGGCTTCAAACAGTGCGAGAATGGATAAATCTGAGTCAAAACCAACCAGATTCAATAGTTCTGACCCAATACGACTAAAACCAACCAATCTGGCTAAAACCAACCAAACCCGACTAGTTTGAGTCAAAACCGGATCAAAATGGCCACAAACGACCCGTTTGGATCAAACTTGCTTCAAATCGGCCCATCTACAACCAATCCTGGTCAAACCCGCCTCACAACGATCAGTTTGGATTAAAACCGATCAAACCCTAGCCGAGGTGTCCAATTCGAACATGACCGAGACACGAGGAGCAATGACAGCCACACACACGTCGTAGCCAAAACCAAAGCGAACATGACTGCGTTGTATTCGACCGGATCTCTTTGTCGAGCAGGAGTCTCTTTCGAGTACAAGTCATTTTTCGCCCTCGTTTCGTACGGTTTTGGATTTTTACCCTCCAATTTGACTTCGACCAGAGCTTTTTGCTTCTCCAGTTTGGTTTCCTGGTCGTTGGAGGCTCAAATGTGGTCAAAATTGCATCAAACTTGAAGGGTTTGATCGCTGAAACATGCATAAAAGTCACATGGAGCTGATCCGACTTGAAAGCCGAGTGAAGAAGTGGATTTAAAAAGAGGTACACTTTTGCATAGTGTAAAAGAAGTATCAGATACTCTGTACTCCCAGGTCATGGAGTATGTTCGCGGTGGATTTATCCATGTGGTTCAGCACAAGTAATATTTGGAATGTTTTCATAATGTGGGTTGATAAAAGTGATGACTCATGGAAGACAATCACACATAATGATTTCTAAAGTATAACTTAAGATTTCAAAGTATTTCTTTTGAATCTAAAAGCTTTTCTCTATAACTTTAGAGTGAAAATCTATTCTATTCTTACAAATAAAACTAAGACCTCATTCCTTGAGAACCCCTCATCTATATACCTGCATTCTTGTAATGAGACTTGCTGAGCATCGTGTAAAAACATGCTCACCCTTGCCTTTGCACACAAATTCAGAAGAAAGGATCCGTGGATCCCGATTCCTTTGGCCTTGAGCACCAAGAAGAGGAAGGAACCTTACCAGACGATTCGAGCTTCTAGGAGGGTCATGCGCCAAGTTGAGTCCGATGTGGTGAAGGCCTGAGCCGAACTGCTGCAAAAGGAAGTGAAGACCTTTGTGGTTGCTTTTTGTGTTGTTTTCTATGTTCGGTAGCTTGATACCGATTCTTGATTTTAAAAAACTCACTACTTTTGTATCAACTTTGATTAGTGCCACCCTTGGCATTATGATATTGCAATATTGGTCCTTGTGACCTTGTACTTGTTTTAACTATCTACTTTAATGTTTAAAGTAAATTCTGTTGTTGTGAGCTTGCGATGTACCTTTCTGAGTGCAACCCACCTGAGCGGTTGCCACCAGATTCCTCAAATGAGGGTCCCACCAAAGATGGTATCAGAGCAAAGGCTTGATTGTAGGTCGTGACCCTTCTATAGACATTGGCATCCCTAGAACAAAAAAATCGCTAGAGTATTGGCTAAAATCTAATTACGAAAAATCTAATTTGTCTAAACAAAATATATTATGTAGTTATCCTTTTTGATCATTTGAAAAAGTTTTAAACATTATTTTAACTTTTAGGTGTTTTTGCGTTATGTCTCCTTAGACAGATTTCATGCCTCAGTGGTAGTCTACGAGATTGCAGAACGTGGCGTTGGACCTGATGGACGCGGATGAAGATCAGGAGGAGGACTCAGAAGAGGTAGAGCCTTGTGGTTCTTCCAATACCGACGTGTGATCCCAAACTTTCCCCGGTTTAACCTTTTGTGCCTAACCACAACAGACGTTAGATCTTTTGTGTAGTAGTTGCTTGTCATGTTGTGTGTCGGTTGTTAAATATTCCTGTAAGCCGTAGAGGCAAAACTATGAATTTTATGAAAAGTTAATTTATGAAAAACATCTTGCACTTTCCAATCCTTGTCTCATGGATTGATCTCAGCCTTCTACTTGTACCCTATCTGTGTCTCCCTCTGAATCAGCAATCATTTCTTTGACCTCCTGCCAGAGCAGAATGGTTTGCACTCGAGGAAGATCTTAGAGAAGAGAGCCCGAAGAGGACACCAGTAACATGAGGGCTACATCTGGAAACAAAAACTATACCAACCAATGTCAGCCAGGATCATCATCTGCTATACCACAAGTAGGAAATATCAGTAATGTACTGATTTGGGTAGAGCAAAATAGACAGCAGGCAATGTTGGTGCAGAACCAGATCTTAGGGCACCCTATTCTAGTCCAATCCCCCTGGAGCTAGAATGCCAGTCAAATCCATCTGTAGAAATAATGCCTTTTCTATCGGCAACCTAGAATTCCTGGCAAATTTGCTAGTTCTAAATCTTCAAGGGTTAGAATTTATACTTGGAATGGACTAGCTAGTGAAGCACAAAGGCCAGATAGATTGTGAGAAGAAGACCGTCGCACTAACCAACGCCGAAGGAGAATAAGTCACATTCTATGCAGAAAGATCTCCAATGAGCAACCGTATGGAAAGCCTGAACAGTGTTGTAGAGATCAAATTCGAGGATGTCCCAGTAGTCAACGAGTACCCGGAAATTTTTCCTGAAGAATTCCCTGGAATGCCACCAGACCGGGATATAGAGTTTTCCATTGAGCTGAAACCTGGATTAGCCCCATACGCAAGGAAACTTGCACATATGACGAGCCAAGAACAGGAAGAGCTAAGAAAGCAAGTGGAAGAATTGGAAGAAAAAGGATTCATCAGAACAAGTTCTTCACCTTGGGGAGCCCCAGTGCTCTTCGCCAAGAAGAAAGATGGCAGTCTACGACTTTGTATTAACTACAGGAAGTTGAATGATATGACGATAAAAAACAAGTACCCTCTGCCAAGGATCGACGACCTCTTTCATCAATTCAGAGGAGCAAAAATATTTTCAAGGATCAACTTGAGATCCGGTTATCATCAACTGAAGAATTGAGAAGAGGATATCCCAAAGACTGCATTCATGACAAGATATGGATTATATGAGTTTACAGTGATGTCATCAGGACTAACGAATGCACCGGCAATGTTCATGAACCTCATGAATAAAGTCCTCATGGAATATCTAGACAAGTTCATTATTGTGTTTGTAGATGATATCCTCATTTTCTCCAAGAACGAAGAAAAGCATATTCAGCACCTCAGATTAGTGCTACGGAGGTTAGCAGACCATCAGTTGTATGCCAAGTTTGATAAGTGTGCCTTTTGGTTAAAAGAGATTTCCTTCCTAGGCCACATCATTTCGGGCGAAGGAATATTCATGGACCCGTCAAAGATCCAAGCTGTAATGGAATGGAAACAACAGGAAACAGTGACGAAAGTGAGAAGTTTCTGAGAGCAGCTAGCTACTACAAACGATTTGTTGAAGGATTCTCCAAGATCACTAAACCACTTTCCCAATTGCTCAAGAAGAACGTCACTTTTAATTGGACTAAAGAATGTGAGAGGAGCTTTCAAGTGTTGAAGAAGTGTTGACAACCGCACCTGTCCTTATACTACCAGACAACAAGAAAAGCTTTGAAGTTTATTGTGATGCATAAAAACAAGAACTAGATTGTGTCCTGATGCAAGAAAGGAGAGTCGTGGCATATGCTTCTAGATAGTAACGACCACACGAAAAGAATTATCCTACCCATGATTTGGAGTTAGCCGCCATTGTACATGCACTGAAGATTTGGCGATAGTACCACTTAGGAAACAAATGTGAAATATATACTGATCACAAGAGCTTCAAGTACATCTTGATGCAACAAGACTTGAACATGAGGCAACGAAGGTGGTTGGAACTAATCAAGGATTATAACCTTGGAATACATTACCACCCTGGGAAAGCAAATGTGGTAGCAGATGCTTTGAGCAGAAAGTCCTACTGTAGCCAAGTAAAGGATTTGGGATTACCACCCCAACTGCTCAAGGATTTTCAGAAGCTAAGATTGGAATTGGTTGAACAAGGAACTGTTGCTGCCTTGAGGATGGAATGTGAACTGAAAGATCATATAAAAAAAGCTCAAGTGATGGACCTAAACATTCAAACGTTGAAAGAACTCTCCGGTCGCCGTGAAAACAGGGAGCCGGGAATGAGGTTTCCGAGGAAGAATATCCAAGAGAATCTGTCCCAGGAATAATTTTTTCGGGAGAAAACCCTCCGGTCGCCGTGAAAACGGGGAGCCGGGAACGAGATCTCCGAGAAAGAATATCCAAGAATTTCGTCTTGATAAGGCGAAAATCGACTCCCGGAGGAGGATGCGCCCGATGATGGGTCTGAGTGTTTGAGGAGGGGACTAGTCTCTCAAATTGACTCGTTACCGCGGTCCTTGAGGACCGGGTTGCCGCTTACAACCTCAGTCCACGAGGGGTGATCGTAAGCTACCCTACGGGAGCGGGAATCCCGTTGTAGGGACTTGTTGGGTCGTGATAGCCCACTTCCTCACGGGGAGGGCATCCTCACTAAGAGGGAATCGCCGTGAGAGATGGTAATGTAAGGACCTGCAGTGAGGCAGAGCTGAGGAAAAACCAGTTGCATTAATATGGAATTATGATACAACGCCTCCCCCCGCAAGATCGCGATCGGGGAAGGAATGGTGAGTACAATGTCCCCCTCCCCTCCGGCGTAACCGCTCCGGGGGAGGTGACGAGCCTGTAGGCTAGATGTAGAACTTGCGAAGCAAGCGTACGTTCCATGTGTGCTTCAGCTTCTGCTCTTGAAGGTTGGAGAGCTTGTAAGCCCCCGAGCCCAGGACTGTCGAGATCCTGTTGGGGCCCTCCTACTTGGGGGAGAGCTTGCCCTGGGCTTGGGGGTCCGTGACGCGCTTGAGGACGAGGTCCCCGAGGTGGAAAGCCCTCTCGCGGACGCGCTAGTTGTATGCATGCGCCATTTCGCGCTCGTACATGGCGTGGCGGAGGAGCACTTGGTCGAGTTCCTCTTCCACGAGATCGACCTCCAGTCGCTGATTTGCTTCGTTAGCTTGGTACGTTGCGATCGTAGCTCCGTCTAGGAGCCCGACCCGCAATGACCGGAAGCAAATCTCCGGGGGAAGGACCACCTCGGCCCCATATACAAGGGAGAAGGGGGTGCATCCCATCGCCCGGCTTGGGGTCGTTTGCATGGAACAAAGGATGCTCAGGAGCTCCACCGCCCACGCACCCCGTTTGGAGGCAGCTTGTTCGAGCCGTTGGCGTAACCCTGTAGGATCACGCCGTTGACCCTTTCGATGGCCCCGTTGCTCTGGGGGTGAGCTACCGAGGCGAAGTGGATGGTGAGACCCAAGCCTTCGCAGAATTCACTAGTACAGAAATGCAGTCTACTAACCCCTATCTTCTATCGATTATTAGAGAAACAGCACAAAACCGATAGAAAATGTGCCTCGCGGTCAAAAAAGCCCGACGGATGTATTTTCCCTATCGGTTTCTAAGAAACTTACCGATAGAATAAATAGTATGATTTACTCTAGCGGTGATGAACATATTTGCCGTTAGAAGAGATGCATAAGTACAGACGGAAGAATGTTGTGCGCCGATAGGACTGGTCGACTTCAACAACTAGACTTATTCTATCTCTACTGTATGAATATACCGACAGAATATATTAAAAGTTCCTATCGGCAATATGTAGTTCGCCGATAGAATAGTTGACCTTCTACAAATATTTTTATTCTATCGGTAATGGATTCTTTTACCGTTAGAATATATAGAAAATTGCTTAGAACTGTTCGTCTTCTAATAGTTTTATTCTATCGGTAATGCATGTTTATACCGGTAGAATATTGCACAAAATATCTTAGAACTGTTGGCCTTCTACACTAGTAATATTCTATCGGTAGTGTACGTACAGACCGATAGAGTATGTACAAAAATTCCTATCGGTAATATTTATTGTGCCGATAGAACCATTCGGCTTCTACAGATGTTTTTATTACTAACGGTATTCTGTTTTCTTACCGATAGAAAATATATAATTGTATAAATACACGGGTATGTCTCTTTCATTCTCACAGTTCATCTGGGCTCGTAGTCCTAACCCGTAAGCTCCATGGACGGCCGGCGCACCTCTACAGGGGACCGCTGCACCTCCGCACCTCCATCGACGCCCTCTAGACGTCGGCATCCCAAGGAAGGTACGTAAAATTTCTGCAATATTGTTAGATTATTCTAATCCGATTATGGCAATAATTCTGCTTTTTTTGTATCCTTCATTTTGATGTGTCTTCTTTTCAATATGATTATGATATGTTCAGGTCCTTGGATGATGCTCATGAGGGGCAACGTATTTCACGGTTCTTCATCGCAGTACGCTGCCTACGTTGGCTTGTTGGCGAAAGAAATGGTGAAGATCACCGTCGAGAGCTGGAAGGACGTGAAGGGCGAGATCTTGGTTGGCTCGGTCGAGAAGATGCTTAAGCCCGGCGTGTTTCTCAAATCAGGACCTATAGAAAGCATCTTACATGTTTTTGCATGCACCAGCTTGTGGCCAGATGCTTACCTGCTTGGAGAAGAAGAATTGTTGTTATTTGCACAGCCATTCTACACCATCACTACACAGAACAACATCTTGGAAGGTAGGTTCTTTTTGTTAATGGAGTTGAGTTGAGTTGAGTTGAGTTGATCGAGTTTGAGTCCGAGGAAATCACCATTACGTACAAATGTATGTCGACGGCAGTTCCAGCTCCTCGGGCGTCTTCGAACTGAACTCCTATGGTTAAGTCCAATGTGGTTCAGACATTTGCTGTTTTGGATGAATGGATTTGTGATGTATCAGGTCTAACTTGTAGTCGGTAGTTGCATTGTGGCAACCTGCAAAGGTTCCCTTTTATGTAAAATGCATGTATGGGCCACTGGGTCCTCGTCGTGATCTGTTGTTAATTTCAGACGTGGCTTTTGTAATATACATCGAATGTGTGAATTGTTGTATTTGTATATTGTTGTATATTTGTGTATCATGTATTGCTAATTGGGACATGAACTTGAATGTGCAGGGAGCATTTGTGTATTTAATTGTATTGGTAGGTAGGTGTGTATTTGTACTGCTGTTTCAGACATGCACTTCAATTTGTGAACTGGCATGTGTATGTTTGTACCTGAATTTGTATTGGTGAACTGGCATGTGTATGTTTGTACCTGAATTTGTGAACTGGCATCTGTAATTTCTTTGGCAAGATGAAGTCCCAACTACCTACGAAAAGTATTTTTGTGTCTCCTAGTTAATCCACAAATTAGCATTTCTTGAAATATATTGCTTTATCTTCTAGTTAAGATCCGTTTGATGTAAGATCTGTTTGATGTTACATTGATATGATTCCTTGAATGTGAGAAATGGCATGTGCATGTTTGTCCCAGTTTGGTAACAGTACCTCCTCTAACGGTAAGTACACATATTTACCGATAGGAAAACATATATATTTGTTCAGTCATGCATATTCTAACGGTAAATACACATATTTACCGATAGGAAGCACATATATTTGTTCAGTCACGCATATTCTAACGGAAATGCACATATTTACCGATAGAAAAATACATATATTTGTTCAGTCATGCATATTCTAACGATAAATACACATATTTACCGATAGGAAACACATATATTTGTTTAGTCATGCATATTCTAACGGTAAATGCACATATTTACCGATAGAAAAATACATATATTTGTTCAGTCATGCATATTCTAACGGTAAATACACATATTTACCGATAGGAAGCACATATATTTGTTTAGTCATGCATATTCTAACGGTAAATGCACATATTTACCGATAGAAAAATACATATATTTGCTCAGTAATGTATATTCTCTAACAGTATGTGTGTGTTTTTACCGATAGAATATGTGAGCGGCAAATTAGCTAAGTTAGTCTGACGGTTATTTCATGTATTTACCGTTAGAAAAATGTCCATTATAAGGAAAACCCCACTCGACCATTGCTGAGCTGCTCTTTAATTTGTTCTGTTGCACTCTGTGTCCCTCTGTTTGTGACGAAAGTTCCAGCTACACTGCTAGGGTGATCAGCGCAGGCTGGAGGGAAGTTGATTGCGCCCCTCTCTTTAAGGTATGCTTAATCGTCGACACCTATCTCTCTCTCCCTCTAGATCTCCCTTCCTCTCTACTTGCAAGCTAGCTGTATTGTGTAGTTCCAAGTTTGTAGCTCTAAGCTTGGGAGCTTGGTAGCTGGAAATGCGTCATGTTTTAGGAGCTAACTAGCTTGTATTGTGTAGTTAGCTAGGTTAATTAGTGTTAATTTCGTCAGGCTAGGGTTCAACACATGTATCTGTTGTAAGAGGCTGTACATGTACATATACATAACTTAATCGGGCAGGTTTCATGCATGGCTTACTCGTTAAATTTTGTTAATTGTAGATGGACAGGAAATATTGGATGTATGGAATAAAACGTACTACTCTTGAATATTTGGATGGTGTGAATGAGTTTATTAAATTTGCTGAGCAACAAAAGGAGAGGAAGGGAGAGAAAAATATGCTCTGTCCTTGTACAGATTGTATGAACTTGAAGAGGTTTAGCAACTCTGATCAAATTCAGAGTCATTTGATTCGTCGTGGTTTTAACGCGCAATACACCCGTTGGATATGGCATGGCGAAGATCTTGAGGAAACAAGCACCACTACTACCAATCAGCACGACTCGGATGTGGATTGCAATAATATCGATGATCATCCCAATTTTGGTAATGTTAATTCCGATGTGCACGTAGATGATGATGATGACAATCTAGATGAGATGTTACGTGATGTAGAGGAAGATTACAACGAAAATGACTTCTGTGAATTTGAGAAACTGATTGCTGACTCTGAGAAGCCTCTGTTCCCTGGATGTGCAACATTTACAAAACTGTCTTCTGTGCTGAGATTATATAACTTGAAGGCAGGAAACGGTTGGAGTGATAAGAGTTTCACGGCACTATTAGATCTTCTAGCGGACATGCTTCCAGAGGGAAATGAGTTGCCAAGATCTACTTACCAAGCCAAAAAACTGTTGTGTCCGTTGGGAATGGAAATCAAAAGAATACACGCATGCCCAAATGATTGCGTGTTGTACCGTAACGAGTACTCCAGTTTGCATGTTTGTCCAAGATGCGGCGCATCGAGGTATACGCGTAGGGACCGGATTGACAGTGAACGTCACGAGGTAAGGAAAGGGCCCCCGGCAAAAACTGTGTGGTACTTGCCTGTGATACCTAGATTGAAGCGGCTGTTTGCAAATCCGAAAGTCGCGAAGCACTTGCGTTGGCATGCTGAAGCCCGGAAACAAGACGGAAAACTGAGACACCCAGCTGATTCTATTCAATGGAGAAACATCAACAGAACATTTGCTGAGTTCGGCGGCGAACTTAGGAATGTAAGGTTCGGGCTGAGTACAGATGGTATGAACCCACATGGTAATATGAGCAGCCGGCACAGCACTTGGCCGGTTCTTTTATGCATCTACAATCTTCCTCCTTGGTTATGCATGAAGCGCAAGTACATCATGATGGCGTTACTAATCTCAGGACCCAGACAACCCGGAAATGATATTGACGTGTTTCTAGCACCTTTAATCGAGGACTTACAGAAATTGTGGAGCGAGGGTGTGCAGGTGTGCGATGCATACAAGAAAGAGAATTTCATCTTGCGGGCCCTGATATTTTGCACCATAAATGATTTTCCTGCCTACGGCAATTTGTCGGGGTATAGTACGAAAGGAGCCAAGGCTTTCCCTATTTGCCTAGATGAAACTGAGAGCATCTGGCTGCGAAACTGCCGGAAAACAGTGTACATGGGTCACCGCAGGCTTCTTCCGGTGCATCACACGTACCGTAAGAAGAGGAAATCATTTAACGGGAAGCCTGAGAAGGGATCAGCTCCAGTGTTTCTGACCGGTAAGGAGATTTACTCACGCGTGAACGACATCAAAGTTGAGTTTGGTAAGCATTCTAAACCTCGAGAAAAAAATGTTTGGAAGAAGAGATCGATTCTCTGGGATCTACCGTACTGGGAGCACTTACAAGTTCGACATTGCATTGACGTCATGCATGTAGAGAAAAATGTCTGTGACAGTTTGATTGGTTTGTTGTTGAACATTCCGGGAAAGACAAAGGATGGTGTGAAAGCTCGTCGTGACATGGTGGAAATGGGGATAAGGACTGAGCTTGCACCTTTAGAGAATGGAAAGCGTACATACCTCCCCCCGGCCTGCTACACGTTGTCCAAGAGCGAAAAAACAGAACTCTGTCGGTGCCTGCACGGTGTTAAAGTTCCATGTGGGTACTCCGCGAACTTGAAAAAACTTGTGTCTATGAAGGACCTAAGACTGGTTGGCATGAAGTCCCACGACTGTCATGTCTTGATGTCACAGATGCTTCCCATTGCTATCAGAGGCATTCTCCCAGTTAAAGTCAGAGAGACAATCACAAACCTATGTTATTTCTTCAACGCAATATCTTGCAAGGTAAGTACGTTCACTCGTACTATAAGTTCACTACCTCCATTTGTGGAGCTTAATTAGAAGATTTTTCTGATATGAATATTTGGCGCAACTGTGTCCTCGTAGGTAATTGATCCCGATGGACTGGACGCTTTGCAACGCGACGTGGTTACAACTCTTTGTCAGCTCGAGATGTATTTCCCTCCATCCTTTTTTGATGTTATGGTCCATCTGATTGTTCACCTTATCAGAGAAATTAAGTTTTGTGGACCTGTGTGCCTGCGCTACGTGTATCCATTTGAGAGATTTATGGGTGTATTGAAGGGATACGTAAGGACTCGTCGTCGACCCGAGGGGAGTATCATGGAAGGTTATGCCGCCGAGGAGGTGATTGAATTTTGCACAGATTATATGGCCGAGGTTGACCCAATTGGTGTTCCTAGGTCCCGACACGAGGGTAGGCTTGAGGGAATTGGAACGATTGGATTCAAAGCTATCGTCCCCGCTCGTGATGTGTACGCAAAATCACATTTTTGGTCTTACAACACATGACGGAGGTCGAGCCATACATACACGAGCACAAGGTAATGTTACGGTCACAGAATCCTTCGAAGTCAGACGTTTGGGTAAGCAGAGAACATAACAGGAAATTTGCTGAGTGGATCCAAGAAAGAGTCACGCGAGCTGCCGAGGGCTCCGTAAGTGAAACTGTGACATGGTTGGCTAGAGGCCCAAGATTCACTGTAGGGACTTGGCAGGGGTACGACATCAATGGGTATTCATTTTACACAAGAGCTCAAGACGCCAAGAATAGCACGCAATGTAGCGGAGTGACACTGTTTGCTATTTCCGAGGATGCCAGGTCAGTAAGGGCGCTGAACTCATATTACGGTGTTATTGACGAAATATGGGAGCTCGATTACGGATTACTTAAGATTCCCCTGTTTCGATGCCAATGGGTCGAAATCCCTCGAGGTGTTCAAGTTGACAGTTACGGGTTTACTCTCGTCGATCTTGGTAGAGTCGGACACCAAGACGATCCATTCATACTTGCAAAGCAAGCCACACAGGTATTCTACATCGTTGACCCGGCCAATCCAAACTTGCATGTTGTCCTCCACAGCAAGAGACGTATTGTTGGGGTCGAAGATGTTGTCGACGAAGAGGAGTATAACCAATTCGATGAAATACCTCCATTTTTAGAGGACATTCAATCTATCCATACTGAAGATATCGATGAAACAACGTATCTGCGAGATGACCACGAAGAAGGATTATGGGTTGAGAACCATTGATGATTAATTTCTATTTCAGGGATAAATGCCAAGCAAACAGCCCACAAGTTCTGCAGCAAGGTGAGGAACTTATCATTAATACATCAGGCAGTACATTTTTCTTTAGAATTTAATGATAAGCTAGTTCACAGCATTAATACATCTCAATTTTACTCCACAGCATGAGTTCTAACATGTACAGTACCTTTATCCTGTAAATATTTAATTCTTCCCTCCAAATAGCACTTGCAAAAATCTCATCGCAGCCTCTTCAAATTAAGTTCAGCAAAAATCCCTGACGGTATTTTGTTATTTATACCGATAGAGAAGGACATCTTCTCTCAGGCACTTCAAAACGTTTTCTATCGGTATTGTTCTATTTTACCGTTAGAATAAATTCATTTGTCTCACGGTATTTGTTGTCTGACGGTTTTTTCCTGTTTTTACCGATAGAAGAATACTCTGCCGCTTCGAATTCTCAACCGTGTCGCCATGCGTCGCCTTGGAAACTCTATAAGTACCTCGCCATGCGTCGCGGTATTTTGTTGTTTTTCTAATTCTCGAACGGTTGGACTCCTCATCTTCTCTTTCACAATGGCAACCTCCATGGGATCGTCATCCACGGCCTCCCCGGTAAGAACTCTAAATCTCCTCGGTTTACCCCTGTATTGTTAATCCATGTTCAGTTCATTCTTGACCTGTTGATTTGCACAGGGAATGGTAGCCGTGGAAGACACTGCCAAAGTGAAGGCTGACCTGAGGGCCCTCCAGGAGGAGCACAAGCTCCTTACAGACAAGCACACTCAGCTACGGTTTGACCTTGACGATCTCTTCCAGCGCATTAAGCGCATGAAGACGGATGGTGACAATGCTAGGGCGAGGACGAGGCGTCTTCGCGAGGAGAAGAAAGCCGCGGATATGACCATCGCTGGCTGCGGTTTGACTATGAAGGATACCATAGCAAAGCTGAGGGAGGTCGCAGGCCTTCTTGACGCGGTAGTAGTTGATCCTAGGGACAACTTGTCGCTAGAGGAGTCCTGCGTCCTGGCTGCAAGTCTAACTGACTCTATTCTACATGCAGCCAGGGCTAAGACCACCCCTTGACCTAGCATTTTGGGTTTTATTTTTTTTTGTAAGTGATAAAACAACAATGAATGAACAATTTCTTTTTATGTCAATTTTCCAATTTTCCGGCTATCTTCCCTCTTTCTTTAACATTCTGCAGCTTTCAACCACGGTCTGTTTGATGTTAAATTGTGTACCTTTTCATTACTCTGATGGTATTTTGCTGTTTTTACCGATAGAAAAAGGGCACACAAATCTCAAGCACTTAATCAAAAAAATTTTCTGGGGAAAATTGGGCTCACGGGATTTTTTTGTTTATACCGATAGAAAAGGGCACCTTTTCATTACTCTCACGGTATTTTGTTGTTTTTACCGATAGAAAAATGGCACCCAATCTCAAGCACTTTAAAAAAATTTTCTGTGGAAAATTGGTCTCACGGGATTTTATTGTTTATACCGATAAAAAAATGCAATCACTAATTCGAATATTTTTCCGGGAAATTTACTTTTTCTATCGGTATTATTTTGTTGTTTCGATAGAAAATTACATAAGTCTATCGGTATCATTTTTTTATACCGATAGAAAAGTTCCTCCGCTACTTTATTACTCGTACACGGCCCTTTAGTTTCCCTCCACTCGAACAGTTCCACCTTAGAGCACTGCGTCTCTTCGAGAGCGAAGAAAACCCCAACCTCCGCCGTGAGCACTCACTTCCTCTCTCCCACACGACGATCGCCGGCTGGACACTGGTTCGTCACTGCCACCGGTTCTTATTTTCGTCCTTCGCCCGCCGCCTCTGCATCACCAGAACTGATCGCCGCCGTAAATACCCTAATTCGTCGTTCTATTTCCAGCATCTTCTTTATTTGATCCTAGTGTTTTGCACGTACTAATTCTTGGAGTTTTGCAATTACACTAGGGTTCCCTATTGTGTTGGCTTATATACATTCCGCAGGCAATGTTGATTTTAATTAGGGTTTACATAATATGTTCCAGTGCTGTAATGAACCTGTTTTGAGATTTTAACTTCTCTATACTGCTGTATGTGTGATCAATTGTATCCAACTGCCATGTAATGCAGATTATATGTTGGAGGTGTTCTTACACATATTCTATCGGCAGCTCATGTGTTTACCGATAGAAAATTTTCTGCACAAGTAGTAAAACTTAATTTGGATCTGGAAGGACATGAGCCATGCAATGTACTAGTTTGGTTGGGAATTTTTACTCACTTCGTATGAATATATGGCAATGTGGATGGGTCTTCGATGTATATGTTTCAAATGCCTATATACATGACTTTTCCCAACCTAATAGCTGTGAAGTCCTGATGACTCACATACAGGCTAGGCTAAAGATTATGCACAGTAGCACTTAGATGCTTGTGTGCATATTTACGTGTGAAATAATAATGCTGGCCCATGAATATTAGTGTAGCAAATCATCGAGAATGTTATGTGATGACAGTGAATGGTGGCTTGTCAACAAAATTCCATATGTAGAGAACATTGTTATGTTCTATCGGTATCTCACATGTTTGCCGATAGAAAAATTGTCTTGTGTGGAGGTAATTGTTATGGTCTATCGGCAGCTCATGTGTTTACCGATAGAAAATATTTCTGAAGAGTTCAGTAAGTAATTTATGCATGTCTTTCTTTTTGTATTATTTTCCCTTTTGCCGCCCTAGTTAGTCTCCAGTCCTGGGCTGAGTTATGGAAGTCCAAGGCGAATTAATTGCCATATATATGGTTTGTTGAAGGTTTTGTAGGGGAAGACATGTCGTCGTCTTCATCGGATGGTACTAGTGGTTCGACTAGGGCCAACCCCATCGTAACTACTGAAGATGGGGCTGTTACATCCCAGCGCAAGAGGGTGGGGCGAGGCGCGACGACGTTGGGGCGTTTGGCCAAACGCACTGATCTTTCTTGTGAGTTCAACCAATTTGGGAGGCCGATTGGAAAGAATGCTGGGAGATACGCGGCCTACGTTGGGCTGTTGGCGAAAGAAAGGGTGAAGATCACCGTCCAGAGCTGGAAGGACGTGACGGCGGACGAGAGGGATAGGTTGTGGGCGGAAGTGAAGGTTAAATGAACTGAAATCGCTGAACTCTTTCGTAATCACGTTCTCTTGGCTTATACTAAAGTTTAACTAACTCGTGATTAATTGTATGCATTTTTCTGAAACAGGCTAAGTGGAACATCCCCGACGATACACCTAGGACTGCCTGCTTGAAGGACATGAACGGAACATGGAAAACCTTTAAGAGCTGGCTCGTCAGTAACTTCCTAGCTGCGGGGAAATCTCCTTGCGAGAAGTACCCCTTCATATCGGAGGAGGTATGGGAGGAATTCACCAAGCAGAAGGGGACTGAGGAGTTCAAGGCCCTTAGCGAGAAGAATAGGGCGATCCAGAAGAGGAACGACCACCCGCATCGGCTCAGATCCCGGGGCTATGCGGGGAAGGAGGACAGTGGAAGAAGGAAGACGAACAAAATCCTGTCATCGACACCCCTGAGTTGCCGCTCTCCGAGATCAGGGATGAGAGGTGCAAGCGATGGTGGAGGGGGAGGGGGTCCGTGTCGTCCACGGGGTCTGTGCAGTTCGCAACCCCTGGGGACGCCGACGTTGTGAGGCGAATGGTAAGTTGGCTAACCTCGTAAACTGTGTGCGCACAAGTGTATATAAGGCAATTTGTCTCACAAGGTACCTTCAAATGTAACAGATCTCTTTTGAGAAGGAGGCAGCGGAGGGATTGTTTACCCCGCAGAGGGAGAACGACATCCTCACCCGAGCTCTAGGAAATAAGGAGCATCCCGGGCGGACACGGGCCGTGGGAGCCATTGTGTCGTGGAAGGCCGGTTTCGTAGATCCGGCTCCACCGAGGAAGAAGGCCCACACCTGGAAGGAAAAGGAAGCTGACCTCTCCGATAAGATACGGGCTGAGGTACGGGAGGAGATACGGGCGGAGATGCGGGCTGAGATACGGGCTGAGGTACAATCTGAGGTGCAGACCGAGGTCGCACAAATGAGGGAAGAGTTTGCACGGTTGAGAGAAACATTGCTGGCCAAGACTGCAGATGCGGATCCCCAGGACGATGGTACCCCGCGGGGTCGGATAAGCAGTTGCGCTTCGAAGGTACTCGCGGATCCAGTGGATCTACTTGAGGTACTGCAAGCCTTCATCTGTGCACTTAAGTTGATGCCACTCCCATTCTGTTAGAGTTGTTTCGCTAACCTATTTTAATTGTTACAAATTTGCAGGGGCCGGAGGGCTGCATCCTACAGAATCACGTAGGCGCCGGGCAGGAAGTGGTTGCACACGGCTTCGTATATCCGTCTGGGCCGGATGTCCGGGTCCACTGTGTACCTCTGCGGTTGGGTTTCGCAAAGGTACAGGTGGACATGGCCATGCCGGGCTACAACGATTCTCCGTTGCCAGTCCCAACAGAGGAACTGCAGACACTTGCTGAGGCAGTGGGCTCCTACGTACAGTGGCCCAAGAAGTGTCTTGTAATACAACCGGTAAATCCTACACATGTTAGATTACATCCTACTCAGTACACTCAACTTGCATAATCTAACATACGTGCTCATTAATTGAAGTGGCCTGCCGCGGGGCTACCAGGGGACTGCGCCCCCAGCTCGGGGCATGAGGGCCGATCTCGTGCGAACCTGGACACATCAAAGACGGCCTCGACCCCACCCAGCGCATCCACGCCTCCACCTCGGAAGAAAGCCGCCATCACCTCGCCCTTGCCTTCGAAGGTACGCGCTCAGTCCCCGGCAAAAGGCAAGGGCGGCAAAGGCAAGGGCAAAGGGCGACAGGGACTGCCACGGACGTTCACGAACGCGCTCCCACTCCTATCGGAGGCATCTTTGCGGAAATTGGATCGATCAACCAGAGACCTCCACGACTGGTACCTACATCGAGCTCGGCGCAGCCTGAACTTCTTAGTTCCCTACAGGCCTGGGCAATTCCACCGTGAGCCCGGGACTATATCCGTGGCACACGAGGATCTGTTCGACCTCTACAACTGGCGGGAGCTCGATATGTCCATCATACGGACTGGAGTCCTGTGAGTTTGCTGATGCTATGTATTGCTGTTTTCTAACTCTGTTTGCTAACTCTGCATTAATGTTGCAGTTCATTTGAATACTGAGTAACTTTCTGTGAAATTAATATTAATCTCGTCCTTCGCATGCAGGTGCATGTACAGGCTAGCATCGGAGGCTGCGTGTGACAAGGTGGGTTTCCTCGACCCAGAGAAAATAAGCCTCACGATGCTAGAGCAGGACGCCGCGCACGCTGAGCAGTACATATCCAGCGCGCTGATGGCGCAGCAGGACAGGGACTTCATTCTGGTGCCGTACCACCAAAGGTTAGTGCATTTCGTACTAATTTAACTCAATCTTGTATGTTACACCTAAGATGTACTTTGAGCTAGCGGTCCTCTTTTACGTACAATGCAGGGGCCACTGGATCCTCATCGTGATCTGTCCGCCGAGGAACGAGGTGTACTACCTCGATTCGATGCGTGACAGATTATCGATGGAATATGTGCTCAAGGGGAATATGGAGGCGTAAGTAACTTATATGTTTGATTTATATTTTGACCTCACTAGCTAATGATAATACATTAACTGGCAATACTAACTGAAATGCAGGGCTTTTGATAAATATGTGTCCGCTGGAGGGAGGCATGCCGCACCGCAGGACTCCGTACTAGCTTGGAAAGAATATGAGGTACTCACGAGACTTTTTGTTTATGCTTAATTAGTTTATGGAAACAATATATAGCTAACATGTATTCGCATATGCAATTATCTCAGTGCCATCAGCAGCCGCAATCGTGGGAATGCGGGTTTTATGTGCTGCGCTACATGTACGACCTAGTGCAGACAAACTTTTCCCAATTCCCCCAGGTAAGCATCGATAGCTAACTCAAATTTCAAAAATGGGTGTCACGTTCTAAATTAGGATCGAAGTTAGTTACTCAGTATGCACACATGCTTGCAGATCGCCATGTCGAAAGACCAATATGAAAATGCAAAGATTATATATCTTCGACAAATCTGGGCACAATATGTCATGGAGGAAGTAGCGCCCAACCATCCAGTATGACAATTTTCTCCTTTTTGTGTACTCTGCATAGACTGTTCATATACATGTGAATAAATATATATATGTGAATAAATGTCCACATTGGATTGCAATCTGTATTTGTCCATACATATGTGAATAAATGTGAATAACTGCCTAATGTGTCAATTTGTTCTGTGAATTTACCTTGCATCTGTACTGTATTGTGTATCCAATCTATACTGTATTGCATCTGTACTGTATATGTGAATGTACTGTATTGTGAATGCAAATAAAGTACTGTATATGTGAATGCTCTATCGGTAAATTCATCAACAACCGAGAGACTACTGTCCTTTTTTCTATCGGTACAATCAAAATTAACCGTTAGAAGAGTTTGACCTTTCCTGCCGGTGAACTCATACATATCCGATAGAGTACTAAGCTTTTTTCTGTCGGTAATCTTGTAGTTAACCGTTAGAATAGTGGTACTTTCCAATCGCTATTGACGTGTTTTCTATCGGTAAACTTGTAATATGCCGATAGAATAGTATGAGTTTTCCTATCGGTAAACTTATAATTAGCCGTTAGAATAGTGGTACTTTCCAGCCGCTGACGACGAGTTTTCTATCGGTACACTCCTAATATGCCGATAGAGTACTAAGCTTTTTTCTGTCGGTAATATTGTAGTTAACCGTTAGAATAGTGGTACTTTTCAATCCGCTAGCGACGAGTTTTCTATCGGTACACTCCTAATATGCCGATAGAGTACTAAGCTTTTTTCTGTCGGTAATCTTGTAGTTAACCGTTAGAATAGTGGTACTTTTCCAACTGCTGGACGTAAGAATACGACGGGTTTTCTATCGGTAGATTCATAATATGCCGATAGAATAGTGAACTTCTTCTGTCGGTTATTTACCGATAGAAAATGTTCAGTCTTGTTCTATCGTGTCTATCTCTATCGGTACAAAAACCGATAGTAGAAGGGTTTTTTTTACCGATAGAAGACTGCATTTCTGTACTAGTGATTCCCAAAAACATACTGAGTCGAATTGGGTTCCGTTATCAACAGTGATCTATCGGGGGACCCCGAAACGACATATGATATTTTTTCAGAAAAACCGCTGTACCGCTCGGGACGTGATGCTGGCCAGAGGTTCGGCCTCTACCCACTTTGTAAAGTAGTCGACCGCGACCACCGCATACTTGTAGCCCTCGGGCGCTGGGGGGAAGGGACCAAGGAGGTCCATCCCCCAGCGCTTGAAGGGACAAGTGATGGGGATAGTCTGCAGCGCTACAGGGGGGAGGTTCGAACCCTTGTCCATCTTCTGGCAGGCGTCGCACACGAAGACAAGGTCTCGCTCGTTGTGAATCACTGTGGGCCAATAGAAACCCTGGCGAAGGGCCTTGGCCGCAATGGCACGCGGGGCCAAATGAGACCCGCAGTTCCCTGAGTGAATGTCCTCGAGAAGCTGGAGCCCTTCCGGTCGTGGAAGGCAACGGAGCAAGGCGGAAGCCCCCTGCTTGTAAAGCTTCCCCTCCAGCAGGAGGTATGCCCGAGCCATGGCCCGGAGGCACTTGGCCTCGGTCTCGTTGGGAGGGTCTTCCTCCCCCTTGATGAAGGAGATGAGGGGATCCATCCAGGATGAAGTCCGGGTGATTTCGGCGACTTCCGGGATGCAGGGCTCATCATCTGCGTCCGGGGAGGTCACCGAGGGCTTCGCGATGATCTCCAAGAAAGCCCCTCTGGGGAGTGGTTCCCTGGCGCTGGCTGCCCGAGCTAGGGCATGTGCCCGGTCGTTGTCCCTCCGCGGGATGTACCGGGCCTCTAGGCCATCGATGTGCTTCTCCATCTTGCGCACTTCCAGCAAGTAGAGTGACGAGGATTGACACCCGGGTCACTTCTAATAAAACTCTTGGTTCAAGACAGGTTCGAACCTAACATGTATTTGGTTCAATGCGAACTCAAGCTATTTTTGAGGGGCATCACCATGAGGTCGCAGGCTTTACGCGATCAGGTCGCGGGTTTCGTGCGATCAGGCCGACAACTTTGTGCGGTCAGAAGTTCGTATGCTATACGCGGACTGGACTGAATATCTGGGATGTTGCGCGGTCAGCCCATATTCCGCGGTCAGAACATTCTCGATCAAGGTGCTTGGAGTTTGTTCGGTTATCTTTATACTAGGATATTCCAAGCATCCCGAAGATTTCTCCACGTTGAAGGCCAACCGTCAGAGGTTATTATATGCAGTTATCCATGATTAACACGTGTTAATAACCTCCGTGGAAGTTAACAGCGGTTCTTCAACAACCGCATCCAACCGTTTGATGCAGTTTTCTTCATATGGCACCCTTTCGACCAATATAAAAAGGGGGCAAAGTACATCAAACGGGGGAGCCCAAGAGATTTTTGGAAGAACTAGATCCAAAAGATAATCAAGATACAAGATATCTTGATCACTCAAATAGCCAAGTCTACGGCTTAGATTAGAGAATACTTACAAGTTTCCCATAGCTTCCTTTTGTACACTGATATAGGGAAAACTTTCACCTGTGAGGTTTTCTCCCTGTTAGTTTGTAAAGCTTTATTTCATATAGTGAAATCCTAACAGGACGTAGGGCTTTTACTCCCACCATCGAGGGCCCGAACCTGTATAAATTTCTCTGTGCTCTTGTTCACCATTGTTCAGCATACCTTCCCGGAGGGTCATCTTGAAAGGTCTCACAATTACAAATTTCGCATAAGTTCGGCTGAGGACCCCGAGTCCGAATCGTCGACAGCTGGCGCCCACCGTGGGGCCTTTCTCAAGGCGTCCTAATTGAAATTCGGAGGTTCGCCGAAACATGGCTGGAGCATATGATTCCGAGAACGATTTCGATCTCGAGGATTATGCCCATATACCAATGCCTTCTCCAAGCGATCCTGTTCCGATGGAAGAGGTCGAAGGCCAGAATCTTCCACAGGTTGAATCGTCTCTCCAAGTCATATCAATCGACCAGGAGGTAACTGGCACAAGGTCAGAACCCACAGAGGTTCTTAATGTGCTAGGTGATGAATCCGGCCCGTCATACGACCCCGCTGAGGGAAAATATGATGGTGACCTGGAAATTAGCCCAGGAAGGTTCGACCCTGATAACCTCCATCGTCTCTTTGATTTCGAGTCCGACTCAGAACAAACCGAGATGTTTTCCCCATCGGCGACCTCTCTCCCTAGGCAGCTTGCTGCGCTGTCAAAAGAGATTCCCGATCAACAGGCTGCCAGGGAAGAACAAGATCGCAAACAGAAGGAGGATCAAGATCTCGAGCAACAGAAGAACGAACTACGCAGAACTGCCCTAGAGGCTCTTCAAGATGCGCAGGCTCGTTACGATGCTGCCCCGAGTTCTTCTCGACGGTCGCGTGGTCATAGACGTGACCAGACTCCTTCTTTACCACCGGAGCATTTCCCAGTGGACGAAGAAACGATAACACCTGGTGCCCCTAGGAGAAGTACCCATGGTCGACTGCGATCTATCACGGAAGTCATGCGCAATTTTCCTCCTACGGTCACGGATGAGCAGAGACCGGCCTTTTTCAGGATCCTGGCGGAAAGACTAGACGAGGTCGCATCCGAGGCGACCCCAACAGCCTCTTCCCGCTCAGTAACACATTCCCGTGAACGGGGTGATCCTCATTCTGGCTCTGGCCGGCGGAGTTACCCGCCGCCTGTACCGTCCCGACAGGACAAATGCCGGCGAATGCAGGACTCTCATAGTAGGGATCGAGTTCCTGTTCACTCTCGTTCGGGACCACGAGTAACCTCGCCATTACGTGAGGTTGCTCGAAACCCAACCGAAAGTCATAGGACGGTTCACGGTCCTTACATTGGTTGCAAAGCTTTCTCGCCTGGCCTACGAGCAGTCGTTTGGCCCGATAAGTTTCGACCAGGGGCCATTGAGAGGTTTGATGGAACTCAGAACCCATCCGAGTGCCTTCAGATCTATATTACTGTCATCCAAGCAGCAGGAGGCGATGATAAGGTCATGGCCAACTACCTGCCAACAGTCCTTGCAGGACCCGCTAGAACCTGGTTGTTTAATCAGCCTGAGGGTTCCATTTACAGTTGGGAAATGCTATGCGATGCCATTCTCAGCAATTTCCAAAATTGTTACCAAAAGCCGGGTAAGGAGGACGACCTGCATAGGCTGCGACAAACTTTGACCGAAACACTTCGGCAGTTTGTCAAGAGGTTTGTCGGGGTGAGGAATACCATCCTGAACATATCTGATGGCTCCGTAATCAGGGAATTTAAGCATGTCGTTCGATACCGGAGATTCACTGAAGACTTGCTTATCCACCCTCCTCGATCAGTGGCTGATCTGTTCGATATGGCTGATCGATATTCCGATGTAGCCGAGGCAGTCGAATGGAACCGAATGGTCGACAAAGGGGACCTACCGCCCCAACCAGGCTTCAAGGACGCCAGGAAAGAAGATTCAAGCAAAAAGCCGGAGTCTTCACCGGGTGGGAAGTCGAAGAAGTCGAAGAGGAACCGCTCTGGACAGTACCGTGAGGTCGCAGTCGCAGAGAAACCACCTTCGACCAAAGGTAATAAGTCTTCATTTAAAAGTAAAACTGCCTCTGGTGGTCGGGATTTCGACCAGCCAGAAAAATCGACTAATCCGCAGGAGGGCAAGAAGTGGTGTCCACTCCACAACTCCGCAGGCCACGACCTCAAAAACTGCAGGAGTTGGTTGAAACAACTGGATGATTTCTACCAAGGAACTGGGCCAATGCCAACCTTACCGCCTAAAGAGCAGGCGTGCGGGATTAGAGACGTCGACGGAGACGAAGAAATGGCTTACCAGGTACCTCAAAATCATGTTAATGTCATTTTCGGAGGTTCTTCCTCTTTCGTTTCCAAAAGGCAGTTTAAAACCTTTTGCCGAGAGGTTAACCATACGGAGACATCCCTTGGCGAACCTCAATACCCCCGTTGGTCAGATATGCCTTTGACGTTCGATCGCACTGACTGTCCTGTGGGGCTAATCCGACCATTGAGGCTACCTCTGGTCATTACCCCAATCATCAGTAACGCGAGAGTCGAAAGGGTCCTGATTGACGGGGGAAGTTCCCTTGATCTTTTATTGGTCAAGACACTCGACGAGATGCAAATTCCTCGTTCGAAGATCAAGCCCATAATCCATCCGTTTTATGGGATAATCCCAGGCCCCTCCATGATGCCATTGGGACAAGTGGTCCTCCCGGTCACTCTGGGAGAACCAGACAACTTCCGAACAGAATTGGTTACTTTCGATGTAATCGATTGTGATTCAGCCTATAATGCAATCTTTGGCAGGACGACTCTTGCTAAGTTCATGATGGCAACGCACTATGCTTATCAGTGCGGGAAGTTGCCCGGCCCCAAAGGTGTCATTTCTATCCGAGGTAGTCGCAACGTGGCGCTCACGTGCGACCGGCTATCTTTGGAGATGGTCGATCAACTTCCCCTCCGGGACGCTCAGGTCGCCACCGTTGCCACCGATGCGATAAAGGCTGCTCCTCGACCAGATGAGAAACTCAAACAAGTTCCTTTGTACCCAGATGACCCATCCAAGACAATTCGGGTTGGGTCAGCCCTGGACGACAAATAGGAACTCGACCTCGTTGCTTTCCTCCGGGCTAACGCAGACGTGTTTGCTTGGAAATCGTCCGACATGCCCGGTGTCCCAAGGGAAGTAATTGAGCACAGGTTAGCAATTCGACCTGGACAACGACCAATAAAGCAAAAGCTCAGGCGTTTTGCCACCGACCGACAGGAAGCCATCCGAGAAGAGTTAGACAAACTCTTACAAGCCGGGTTTATCCGCGAAGTGGATCACCCGGACTGGCTCGCCAATCCGGTCATGGTCCACAAGTCAAATGGCAAGTGGCGCATGTGTGTCGACTACACTAGCCTCAACTCTGCCTGTCCGAAGGATGACTTTCCCCTTCCCCACATCGATCAGCTGGTCGACTCCACTGCGGGTTGCGAACTGATGAGTTTTCTGGATGCCTACTCAGGATATCATCAAATTAGCATGGCAGAAGACGATGAAGAGAAAACTGCCTTCATCACCCCGTTTGGCACATACTGCTACGTCAGAATGCCGTTCGGTCTCAAGAACGCAGGTTCCACGTACCAGCGCTTGATGCAAAAGACCTTTCTTTCCCAGATAGGGCGTAATCTTGAAGCATATGTAGACGATTTGGTTGTCAAAAGTGCCAAGAGATTGTCTCATTTGGACGATCTCGCTGAAACCTTCTGTAATTTGAATCGCTTTGGAATAAAATTAAACCCGGAGAAATGCTCTTTCGGGGTTTCTTCAGGAAAACTCCTTGGTTTCCTTGTGTGTTCCAGGGGCATTGAAGTTAATCTTGAGAAAATCAGGGCTATTGAACAAATGAGGTCGCCCTCGACCATGAAGGATGTTCAACGCCTGGCTGGTCGCATGGTGGCTTTAAGTCGCTTTATATCACGATTAGGCGAAAGGGGATTGCCTTTCTTCAAAGCCTTGCGGAAGCATCATAACTTTACATGGTCGGATGAGGCCGAAAAAGCATTCCAGGAGGTAAAAACATATCTATCCAGTCCGCCAGTATTGGTGTCTCCCGACAAAGGAGAACCGTTGCTTCTTTACCTGGCGGCCACACCACATGCGGTTAGCGCCGTTCTGATCGCGGATAGAGGAGGAATACATAGACCCGTCTACTATGTGAGCGAAGTACTTCATGGTCCTAAAGAGCGCTACCCTGAGGTCCAGAAGATACTTTACGCGCTACTGATGGCTTCCCGTAAGCTACGACATTACTTTCAAGCACACAAGATCACAGTACCCTCCTCTTTTCCTTTAGGGGATATTGTTCGAAATCCAGAAATGTCTGGTCGAATCGCCAAATGGGCGGTCGAACTCGGTGCCTTCGAGATCCATTTCACCCCTCGCACGGCGGTTAAGTCTCAGGTTTTGGCCGACTTTGTGGTCGAATGGACCAACCCTGAGCCACCCGTGCAGTTGGCAGAGGAACTGGAGTGCCCCGATTATTGGACAATGTACTTTGATGGCTCCCGTAGTTTTCAACACTCGGGGGCTGGAATAGTCTTAGTTACGCCCCAGGGCGAACAGCTTAAGTATGTCATTCAACTACACTTTATTGCAACCAACAATGCAGCAGAGTATGAAGGTCTTCTTGTAGGGCTCCGGGCAGCAAAATCCCTCGGAGTCCGTCGATTAGTGGTGAGGGGAGACTCACAACTGGTCATAAACCAGGTAAACAAGGAGTACAGCACCTCCGATGAGACAATGGCTCATTACCTGGGGGAAGTGAGGAGATTGGAAAAACACTTCAGTCATTTCGAAGTCCAATACATCCCGCGAAAGGACAACATTCTCGCAGACCAATTATCCAAAATTAGGTCCTCACGCTCATCCGCTCCGGCAGGAGTGTTCATTGAACACTTGGACCATCCTTCGATCATGACTTCGGTCGAGGATGATCCTGTAATAGCCTTCATTACCAACCTCGGTCAGGAACAAGATTGGGCTCATCCATTGAGAGTCTATCTTGAACATGGGACCCTACCCGAGGACGAAACCGAAAGTGATCGGTTGATTCGAAAAGCGCGTTTGTACAAACTCGTAGATGGGATTTTGTACAGAAAGGGTACTCAAGGAGTATTCATGCGTTGTATACCTCAGGAGGAAGGAAAGTCCCTCTTGAAAGAAATACATGACGGTGTATGCGGTGCGCACTCGTCATATCGTACACTGGTCGGAAAGGCTTTTCGAAAAGGATTCTACTGGCCTTCGGCACTTGATGATGCCAAACATATGGTCAAGAAGTGTCCCCAGTGTCAGTTCCATGCAAGGCAAGTTCATCAACCTGCCTATGCGTTGCAAACCATTCCTCTTGCATGGCCATTCGCGGTCTGGGGAATGGACATCGTCGGTCCTATGCCACAAGCGGTCAATGGGTACAAGTTTCTGTTCGTAGCCATTGACACATTTACAAAGTGGATTGAGGCCGAACCGGAATGAAATATTACTGCATCAGCCGCACAAAAGTTCTTCCATAAGAACATTGTGGCACGATTTGGTGTTCCAAACCGTCTCATCACTGACAATGGATCTCAGTTCGCCAGCGGTCTTTTTCTGGACTACTGCGATCAGGTTGGGACCAAGGTGTGCTTTGCTTCTGTGGCCCATCCACAAAGCAATGGTGCCGTAGAACGAGCCAATGGGCAAATACTGCAAGGCATTAAAAAGCGCGTTTTTGATCGCCTTAGGACCCGCTCGGGGGCTTGGGCAGATGAGCTCTATACCATTCTGTGGGCATTACGAACTACTTCTAGTCGCGCCACCGGTGAGACGCCCTTCCATTTGGTCTATGGGGCCGAGGCGGTATTGCCTATGGAAGTAAGCATTGGCTCTATTCGGACAGATCAGTTCGAACAGATTAATCAGTCTGAAAAACGGACACAAGATCTCATCCTCTTAGAAGAACGGCGTGATCGCACCCTGGTTAAGTCCGCGGCATACATGCAAGCTTTACGCAGGTATCACAGTAAAAAGGTGCGACCACGTGATCTCAACGTGGGCGACTTGGTTTTATGAAAAATTCAAGACCAGTCTAATCGCAACAAATTCTCCCCAAAATGGGAAGGTCCTTATACTGTTGTCTCAGTGCTGCGGACAGGATCGGCGCGGTTAGCTATGGAGGATGGTCGGATTTTGTCCAATACTTGGAACATCGATCAACTTCGCAAGTTTTATGTGTAAGTATTCCAATCACTTTTTTCCTGTTCAATTAGCATCTTTTGCCAAAACAAAAAATGTTTTGCTTTCATACAATGAGTTTTTCTCTTTAAGCCCGTATCATATGCATTCGACCTGGGGGTTGACCGCCGACGGTCAGATCATTACAACAATCTAATCGGATTCGCTGGTCGATCTTATGATCACTTACAGATAAGTCACTCCTAAATAAGCCGTTTCTCAACGCATACGGGGTTATCTGGTAAGTCCTTGGTCATCCGAGTGGCTACTAGTTCGCAATAAGATTAGACGTTACATTCATCCTGGTCGTTGGTTTAATATGCATACCCCTGGTCGTTACGCTTATGTTTTCTCCTCTGCTTATAACACTAAGGCTTTAGTGTTCATAAGCAGAGGCGGGGGCTAGGGGGGATGTGCTCATAGTATGGAATTCATATTATGAAAATGCGCAATATATATTTTTCCTGTCAAAAATGATTTTTTACATACATTGCATTATACACAATTTTCTAAATACAAAAATAAGGATCATTCGATCCCCAGCTCAGTCAGGAGTCTATCTACTAGAGGCTTGACTTCCTCTATGACTGCATCGAGCAGCTCTTCACTCTCGACCTCAACCGGACCCACCAGTGCGCTCAGATCTGCATCTGGGCCATGGTGAAGTCGAACCCGGCTGAGTACGGCTACTGCGGCTGATCGAACCCTAGTTCTGATCACCTCTTCACGTCGCCGTGAATCTCTAGGGAGATACTCGAGCAGTGAATCCGCCTGGGCAGTGAGTAGCGATGTCCAGTCACTTATGCTGAGGTTGTCTTTCTTCGGTTCTGCCACATCGGTCTTCAAGAGATCAGCCACGGCCTTCAGTTTTTCGAAGATCCGGAGGCTCAGCTCTTTGATTACCCGATCGGTGTGGCGAATCGAGGATTCAAGAATCTCCTTGTCTTGACCGAGCTGCGTAATTCGACCTGCTTGCGCTGTACAGAGAAAGGAGGTTATTTGCATATCATGGATTCAAGTCTTCTTAATCAGGAATTGGCTTACCAGCATTCTCTGATCGAAGTTTGTTAAGTTCAGTTTCTTGTTTCTTGAACATTGAAACTGAACTGGCCACCTCTTTCTTCAAAAATGTAACCTCTCTGTAGCAAAATCAAGGCAGTCACAACCAAAATGCACCCATACTAACTAAAGGGTAATGATACTCACCTGCGCAAGCTGTCGCGTTCTTTTTGAATGGCTTCTGTACTGGCCATCACAACATGCGAATGGCTTATTAGCCAAGATAATCCCTGTGATGCCAAAGAAGAAGATCAAAGGTGTCCTAAGTACAATTCAGGCACGAGAATAGAGGTTTTTTATACCTTCATAAATTTTTGTAAGACAGCGTCATTCAATTCAGCGAGAATCCTCGCTAGAGCCGCTGATGCGCTAACTACAGGGACAGTTGGTGGGAGTGCCGGCTGGGCGCCACTCCCAGTAGTCATCGGTGGTGACTGGGTCCCTACATTTATTCTTTCCCCTGCGGTCTGGACGACTTCCTGGACCACAGGGGTGGAGCGTTCTTCGTTGGAAGCTCCTGCACCAGCTGCGGCTTCAACCCCTCCGGAGGTGGTTGAAGAGCTGGGCGCCGTCTTTCTTTGCCTAACATGAAAGACAATTTGAGCAGTTTTTATTGAAGATTATTGCCAAGTTTAAGGTTCTTACCTTATTTGAAATCCCATTCACTCCTGGGATTTCTGAGAAGGTTCCCCTTGGGAAGAAGAACCATCATCGGTTCTTGCCTTCCTCATGGCAAACAAGGTAGCTCCCCCCTGGGTATGTTCAACTATGAGCATATTTCTAAAGAACAGATAGAGACAAAAAGCAAAGTCTTTACCTGGGCTACCGTACTGGCTGGTGGGGCTACATCCGAAGGCCTTGGCAACTCCTGGGTCGCTGGAGCCACCACAATCGGCCTTTGCTCAATTACCTCCTCCTCCGTCTGTAGAGGAGGAGGGTTTTCCCCCCTGGGACTCACAGTAGTCACAGGGAGAAGCTTTTCTCCCTGTATGAACATTGATTTGTCAAACATACAGAAGGAATCATATAAAGAATGTGTCGTGGTATTGCGAATACCCCGACAGGTTTTGAGAGTGATCCTAGCGAAGATTACGCGGCGCGGGTTGACCGGATGACCGGTCCTCCCCCGCCGGACAAGCACAAAGAATGACACACGGGTTTATACAGGTTCGGGTCCCGGTGGGGGCCCTAGTCCTGTCGACGCGCTCCCGACCGGAGTTGGCTGGGGAGGCTCTCTCCGGGGGAGAGGCTTCCGGTGCACGTCTGTGAGTTTAGCTATTCCAAAATATGAATCGATCCCTTACAACAGAGGGGTACAAGGGCTATTTATAGCCCCAAAAAGCAGCAAAAAACCTAAACTACCCCGGAAGCCACCGTCGGATTGAAGGGCAGGACCGTCCTTCTCCCGGTCAAACGCCTTGGATGCTTGACAGGTGGTCGCTAGTTCCCGAGGTACTCCTCGCGTGACCTGCACGTGATAAACAGTTCAATACTTTACCTTTAGGAGGGTGATGAGGCCCGGGACGGCGCCGGAGGCCACGTCCCGGGAGCCAAAAGGCGGCGCCTCGGGAGGCCCCGGAGGCCATGTCCCCGGGCGAGTGGCAGCGCCCGGGAGGGCACCGGAGGCCATGTTCCGGGAGCCAAATGGCGGCGCCCGGGAGGGCACCGGAGGCCGCGTCCCGGCAGCCAAAAGGCGGGGCCCGGGGAGGCCCCGGAGGCCACGTCCCCGGGCAAATGGCAGCGCCCGGGAGGGCACCGGAAGCCACGTTCCGGGAGCCAAAAGGCGGCGCCCGGGGAGGCCCCGGAGGCCACGTCCCCGGGCGAGTGGCGGCGCCCGGGAGGGCACCGGAGGCCACGTCCCGGGAGCCAAAAGGCGGCGCCCGGGGAGGCCCCGGAGGCCATGTCCCCGGGCGAGTGGCGGCGCCCGGGAGGGCACCGGAGGCCACGTTCCGGGAGCCAAATGGCGGCGCCCGGGAGGGCACCGGAGGCCGCGTCCCGGGAGCCAAATGGCGGCGCCCGGGAGGGCACCGGAGGCCGCGTCCCGGGAGCCAAAAGGCGGCGCCCGGGGAGGCCCCGGGGGCCACGTCCCCGGGCGAGTGGCGGCGCCCGGGAGGGCACCGGAGGCCACGTTCCGGGAGCCAAAAGGCGGCGCCCGGGGAGGCCCCGGAGGCCACGTCCCCGGGTAATCGTGACACATCTTACCTGGACTTAGTCTCGCGGAGATTTCCCCCGACAGAATGACAGAAAGGAATCCTTACCATGGTCGTCCTTTCGACCAGAGGGACAGAGACAACCGGTCCTGAAGTCTCGGGGGCTTCAGGAATTGGAGGGTCACCCGCGACCACAAGATTTTCGGTGGTCGCAGGATCTGCCACGACCACTTCTTCGGTAGTAGTGGTCTCTGCGGGGCAGCTTGAGGCATCGCCGGATGGGAGATCCACGATCTTCCTCCTCCGAAGGATCAGAGGAACGTCATCCTCTTCCTCCTCGCTCCCCTCTCCCTGTACGACGAAGAAGTGATCCCAACCTGTGCTTGGTAAAACAGAAGGGATGCGATATCTTACCGCCGTCTTTCTTGTGGTAGAAGGAACGCTCCGTGAGGACCCTTCCCCAGGATTTAGCCTGACCTTCTTGGAGGCAGGACTCTTTGTCCTGGGTCTTTGGGAGACCTTCTTCACGTTTTTTACCGTCGGCTTCCCATGAGAACCTACGTTCTCACTCGGGAAAGTCGTCTCAGCAAACCTTCCTAGGAGCTGATTCACATTTTCAATGAAAATGTTTAACGCAGGACATGCATAAGATCTTAAAAAATGGAGGCCAAATAGAGAATGTACCTTTCGACGCTCCTGTTTAAGGTCGTCGCCGGCGTGAATCAGACTCTGGGGACGAGGTGATCCCTTAGGGCCCTCTACATCGGAGTTGTAGGCCCTAAGGAGGGAGTTGGTGCGCCTTTCAATCTCGGATGAAGGCAGGACTGTTCCCAAAATCAAGTCAGAATTTGTACGATTCAAAAAGGAGAAATTTCAGCGCCAAAGAAATAAATACCTTGACTGTAGTCCAGGGTGCTATCAGCCATGGACCTAATCTCCCACGCCGGATGAGCCCTTTCATGCAGAGGACTCACCCGATTCTTCACGAAATCTCGAATGATATCTCGAGCTGTCAATCCTTGATTGACCAAGTGAAGAATCACCTCGGCATGGTTCGAAAGTTCCGAGTTCATCGCCGGGGGAATGTCTAACTCGCTCGACTTCTCCGGTCGCGAGTTTTCAAACCATAAACTGCTTTCGGATGGTGGAGAGCAGTAAAACAACCTTTGGTGCCACCCATGCACAGAATCTCGCAGGGGTGGGGAGGGATACTCCTTTTTGTCCCTCAGCCGGAAGTAGATGCATCGGGCAGCGTTGGTGCTCTTCGACCACGCCGAAAAGTAGAATCGTCGGAAACGATCCACGCTGGGATATATTCCGACAAAGGCTTCACAAAGATGCTGGAATACTGCAAGGATCAGCATCGCGTTGGGGTGGAGGTTGATCAGTTCCCACCCATAATGCTCAAGGACATCCTTGAGGAACCGACTCTCGGGGAATCGGAACCCGCAACGCAGGTACTCCTCAAAAACCACCAACTCGCCTTCTTGGACAGTTGGGGTTTCTTGGTCCTTCTCCGCAGGCTGCCAGTTAATAAGCAGCCGCGGAGAAAGGATCTCCTCCTTCTCTAACGCCATTAGGCTCTCCTCAGAATGGTGGATGGATCTGCTCCAGGACGCCATCTTTGGTGTAGAATCAAAGGGAAAGCTGGCGATTTGGGGAAGATGAAGGATGAAGAAAATGAGGGTTTTGAGGGGCATCACCATGAGGTCGCAGGCTTTACGCGATCAGGTCGCGGGTTTCGTGCGATCAGGCCGACAACTTTGTGCGGTCAGAAGTTCGTATGCTATACGCGGACTGGACTGAATATCTGGGATGTTGCGCGGTCAGCCCATATTCCGCGGTCAGAACATTCTCGATCAAGGTGCTTGGAGTTTGTTCGGTTATCTTTATACCAGGATATTCCAAGCATCCCGAAAATTCCTCCACGTTGAAGGCCAACCGTCAGAGGTTATTATAAGCAGTTATCCATGATTAACACGTGCTAATAACCTCCGTGGAAGTTAACAGCGGTTCTTCAACAACCGCATCCAACCGTTTGATGCAGTTTTCTTCATATGGCACCCTTTCGACCAATATAAAAAGGGGGCAAAGTACATCAAACGTGGGAGCCCAAGAGATTTTTGGAAGAACTAGATCCAAAAGATAATCAAGATACAAGATATCTTGATCACTCAAATAGCCAAGTCTACGGCTTAGATTAGAGAATACTTACAAGTTTCCCATAGCTTCCTTTTGTACACTGATATAGGGAAAACTTTCACTTGTGAGGTTTTCTCCCTGTTAGTTTGTAAAGCTTTATTTCATATAGTGAAATCCTAACAGGACGTAGGGCTTTTACTCCCACCATCGAGGGCCCGAACCTGTATAAATTTCTCTGTGCTCTTGTTCACCATTGTTCAGCATACCTTCCCGGAGGGTCATCTTGAAAGGTCTCACAATTACAAATTTCGCATAAGTTCGGCTGAGGACCCCGAGTCCGAATCGTCGACATAGAGGCTCAAGTTCGCGTCATGGCACCAGTAGGACTTGTCCATTTGGCAAACTACGAGCTGGGAGTCTCCTTTCACTAGGAGGCGTCGAATGCCCAGGGAGCGCGCGAGGCGCAACCCAAGGAGCAAGGCCTCGTATTCAGCGACGTTGTTCGTTGCAAGGAACTCGAGCCGCACCGCGTACTCCGGTTCCCTCCCCTCGTGGCTCCGGAGGACTACTCCCGCGCCGGCCCCGGTGAGACACAGGGAGCCATCGAACATGAGTGTCCAATGGTCACTGCGTCGGGGCGGTGTGGGGAGGTCTTCGATCCCGGGTTTGCAAGTTGGCGAGGACTTGTGACTTGATGGCGGAGTGCCCCGTGAGGGAAAGGGAAAAGGGGGCAAGCTCGGCCCCCCACTTTCCTATCAGGCCGGTGGCTTCCTTGTTCTGAAGCACCTCCCCCAAAGGGAGGGTCAACGGGACAGTTATCGGGTGCCCCAGGAAGTAATGCAAAGCTTCTGGGACGCCATTAGAAGGGCGTAGCAGATCTTCTCCATCTTCGTATACCGAGCTTTGGCCCCTTGGAGGGCTTCACTCACGTAGTACACGGGACACTGTTGCTCTTCTTGCTCCTTTACCAATACCGCACTCACGGCGACCGGGGTCGCGGCGAGGTAAAGGAGCAGAGGCTCTTCCGGGGATGGGCTCACGAGCATTGGGGGCTTGTGATATACTTCTTCAAATCATCGCAGGCCCCCTGGGCCTCGGGGGTCCACCGGAACCCTTTGAGCCCCCGGAGGATTTTGAAGTATTGGGGGCCTCGTTCCCCCGACCGCGAAACGAAACGACTCAGTGCGGCCAAGCGGCTGGTGAGCCGTTGAACGACTTTGACCAAGCACGGCGGGGGCATATCCAGGAGTGCCCGGATCTTTTCGGGGTTGGCCTCTATGCCCCGCTGGGACACGAGGAAGCCCAAGAGCTTCCCCCCACGCATGCCGAAGGCTCATTTTTCTGGGTTGAGCTTCAACCCGTACGCGCAGAGGTTGCGGAAGGTCTCCGCTAAGTCGTCGATGTGAGCAGTCACGTGGGGACTTTTGACAACCGCGTTGTCGACGTAGACTTCGACGTTACGATCGATCTGGTCCTTGAGTCCCAGCGTCATGAGTCGCTGGAAGGTTGCTCCAACGTTCTTTAGCCCGAAGGGCATGTGAACGTAGTAGAAGGTCCCGAGGGGAGTTATGAAACTTGTCTTTTCCTCGTCCCCTTCTGCCATCCGGACCTGGTGATAGCCCGAATACGCGTCCAGGAAGCTCATCAACTCGCACCCCGCGGTCGTGTCGACCAGCTGGTCAATTCGCGGGAGCAGGAAGTTGTCGTTGGGTCAAGCACGGTTGAGGTCGGTGAAGTCCACGCACATTCGCCACTTGCCGTTTGACTTATTCACGAGGACGGGGTTTCTGAGCCACTCGGGGTGCAAGACCTCTCGAATGAACCCCGCCTCTCAGAGCTTGGCGATCTCGACCTTGATCACCTCCTGGCGTTCAAGGGAGAGTTTCCTCAGCTTCTGCTTGACCGGGGGGTGGCCGGCGGTCACCACGAGCTTTTGCTCGATGACGTCCCGGGCGACGCCTCGCATGTCGGAAGGCTTCCAGGCAAAAACGTCAGAGTTTTTGTGTAGAAAGCCGCGAGTTGCTCCGCGTGCTCCTCATGGAGATCCGCCCCAATCCTGACGGTCTTGTCCCCGTCGTTTGGGGACAGAGGGATCTTTCGGAGGTCCCCTTCCGGACGCGGCTTGGGGAGGGACCTCCCGGAAGGCATCGTGGCGGCATCTGACTGCAGGGGAGAGGCCTCCCCCCAGGGTCTTCATGATATTGACTCTCCCGATCATTGCGGCAGCACGCTCGTATAAAGCACAGGCCACGTCTTGGTCTCCCCGGGCGGTGATCACGCCTTGAGGCCCGGGGATCTTCACACAGAGGTTGCTCTGGTGGATTGCGGCCCCCAAGCAGTTGATTGTAGTCCTCCCCATAATTGCGTTGTATGAAGAGGGGAGGTCCACCACATCGAACCGAACCATCTCTGTCTGGTAGTTTTCCGGGGTGCCGAAGGTCATGGGGAGATCCACCTTCCCCACGGGGTGGATCGTCTTCCCCGGGATGAATCCTTGCAAGGGCTGTGCTGCGGGCTGCAGTAGCTTCTCGCCCACCTGCATCTCCCAAAACTCCTCTAGGTAGAGGACGTCGGCGGAGCACCCGCCATGCACGAGGATGCGGGCCAGATGGCAGTTGTAGACAGTAGCGGAGACGATAAGCGCGTCATCATGGGGAAGCGAACCCCACGCGCGTCTTCTGCCGTAAAAGTGAGGGGGACGTCCGACCACTTGGGTGGCCGGGACGTATGCAGCACCCCCACCACCTTTATTTCATGCGCGTATTCCTTGCGCTGACGCTTAGAGTCCTGCCCGGAGGCGGACTCTCCCATGATGACGTTGACACGCCTCTGGGAGGTTTGGAAGGGGAGAGTCTCTGACGGCTCCCCCTGCCGCGCATGTCCCTGCTGTCCCCCCGCGGAGGAAGGAACGGCTGGTAAGGTCGGCTGGGGGGCAAGGAGACAGGAGTCCCCCCTGCCCATGTTGTTCGAGGAATGCGGCAAAGTGTTGGAGCAGTTGATGGCATTCTCAAGTGGCATGGGTATTGGACTTGTGGAAGGTGCACCACAAACCTTCCCTGACTCCTGTCGCGGGGCCTTCACAGCCGCGGGATGATTGCCCCCCCACCCCCCCAGCCACGACCTTTCGGCTTGGGGAAGGGACGGTTGCCCTTGGAGGTGTCGCGCGAGCCGCCTCCGCCCTCGAGGACAAAAGTGTCCCAAGGACGTGGCTCGTTATGATTTCCCCCCTGGGGCACCCTGGCCCTCCGGTCAACGGGGGCGGGGGCCCGTGGTTCTTCTTCCAGAGGTCATCCTCCTCCGCCCGAGCGTACTTCTCGAGCACGTTGAAGAGCTCGTCGGTGGAGGAGCGGCAGCTTCAGGAGAGTCTCCAGTGGAGTTCCCCCGGGAGGATCCCGCTTTTACACGCATCAATGACTGTGGAGTCAGGGACGTGAGCTACATTTCTCTTGACCTGAGCAAAGCGCTTAAAGAAGCTGCAGATGGTCTCCCCTGTCCACAATCGGACAGTGTACAGCTGCGAGGAATCCATGGGACGTACATAGTTCCCCTGGAAGTTTGCGCAGAACTCGCGTTTGAGTTGTGCGAAGGACTTGATGGAGCTGGCCTTCAGGTCGTAGAACCACGAGCGGGCGATCCCGATCAGGTAGAGGGGGAAGATGTTGCACTGAACTGTCTCATCCCCCCCAGCCGCCGAGATGGCTGTGGAATACACCTGCACAAATTCATAAGGGTCGGCCTCACCATTGTAGTGTTTGATGTGCGGCGGGCGGTAAGGCCGTGGCCATCGAGTTCACCGGAGTTTGCGGCACAGTAGCTGGTTAGCCCCTTCCACTTCTTGGGGGGAGTCCTGGTCGCTGTCCCCTTTGACAGGGGATGCCCGCTCGATGTCGGAGTTAGGGAGGGGCCCAAGAGGTCTGCTGGCATGGCGGAAGCACTGCTTTTCCTCTGGGTTGGTGGAGCTGATCTCCAACACGTCCGGGCACTCCCCAGGAGCGGTTGGTTTTTCGGCGGGTCTCTTCCCCCAGCCAGAGCAGGAGCGGGGCTCTTCGCGCCCACGACCAGGGGGATGCTCCTCCCCAGACTCGGTGGTACGCATTCGCTCGACCTCCTCCCGAGTGAAACGGATTTCATCCACCGGGGGAGTCCTCTGGGGCGGCCCTGGGGGAGGAGGGAGCTCATGCGCGTCGACTGCGGGTGTAGGAGGCGCGACCGGGGCATCAGTAGGATACATTACCGGGTGGTCCCCAGGAGTACCGCCCGGAACCAGAGAGCGAGGACCTGACCGGGGATGGTTCGGCGGCGGTGCGGGAGTCGCCCGACGGGCCACCTCCAGGACGACGGGCATAACTGGCTGGGAGAGGCCGGCGTCCGGTCCTGGGAATGCCCCGGGCGCGGAGTGAACCATTCGCACGGGGAAGACCCCGGGGACAGGGTAAGTCCCCGGCCCTGGGAACGGTCCCAAGGTCGGGAAGGCTCCGGACGACGGGCCCACCGAAGCGTAGCCCCCGCTGGAGCCACAAGCCCCGGGGGTGGCCTGACCTCCGAGGGTTGGAGGGGCCACCGGATGCCCAATAAATGGGGGCATTGTTCCCATGAACGGGAACTGTGGGTAGATGGGAGCTGGCAGCGGCGCCAGAGTGCGGAGGAGCTCGTCCATCGAGCGATGGGCGCGGAGCTGACCCTCCACCAGAGACTCAAGCATAGCCTCCCGGGAAGCCAGCAGGGCCATCGGGGGGAAGCCAGTCGCCCCGGGAGCATCCAAGGTCGCCGGGTTGGACCTAGAGCCCTGTCCACTGGAAATTACTGGAAGAACTAGAGGCGGTACCTGGGTTTGGCCGTGTCCGGACGTCGGTGCTGGGACGGCCGCTCTTCGGAGGGCTGGCGCCAGGTCACTGGGACCGGCGTCACCGGGGAGGGTGCGAGCCGTCTTTCTTGGGGTAGTCATGGCGATTCATCACGAGTCCCCACGGACGGCACCAACTGTCGTGGTATTGCGAATACCCCGGCAGGTTTTGTTGAAGTCCCTAGCGAAGAAACGACGACACGAGCTGACCACATTACTAGTCCTCTCCTGTCGGGCAACCATAGCAAATGACACGAGGATTTATACAGGTTTGGGCCTCTATGGAGGCCCTAGTCCTGTCGACGTGCTCCCAAGCGGAGTTGGCTAGGGGAGCTCTCTCTCGAGGGAGAGATGGCTTCAAAGCACGCCTGTTTGTCTATTAGAGTAAAAGTGAATTGTCTTCTTCACATGAGGGGTTACAAGGGCTTATATAGGCCCAAAATATGCAAAAAGGACTAAACTACCCCGCTCGCCACCGTTGGATCGAGGGGCACCAGCGTCCTTCCTCCGGTCAGGAGTCTTGGATGCTTGACAGGTGTCCGCCATTTCCCGAGGCACCTATCGCGTGATCCTCATGTGACCTGGGAGAAGCCGGGGGCCTTGTCCCCGGGCAAATGGCGGCGCCCGGGACAAGCCACCGGGGGGCCTTGTCCCCGGGCAAAAGGCGGCGCCCGAGACAAGCCACCGGGGGGCCTTGTCCCCGGGCAAATGGCGGCGCCCGGGACAAGCCACCAGGGGGCCTTGTCCCCGGGCAAATTGGACGGCCTCTTACCTGGACTTAATCCCGCGGAGATTTCCCCCAACACTACTATCAGCCGAGGAAGATGCCGACATGACTTTACCTAAAATTCGATGAGCAGACCATCAATTGATATGAAGAAAGGTACATGACGAAGTTCATAAATAAAATGGAATGGCAATGATGAACTACCTCTTTTTGTTAAAATGTCAAGTTTTCATTCAAAAGGACAAAAATCATCAATTCCTATCAACATGGTCTTCAAAATGTATTTAAAAGATTTTTAGAGGCTTTCGACTATCTTGTTTTTTAACCAAATCAGTTTTGAGTGCTAATCAAAATCTATTTGAATTGTGCCAAAACTTGTTTTACAAAAGTCCTAGATATTATTACCCCGAAGAAGTTCGAAATTGAAAACTTTCTCAAAAGAGTTTCAATTTGAATAGATTTTGGGTGTTTGAATCTCATCGAAAAACTTGCTTTGACTCGAAATATCTTATACATGCAAAACATTAGCTTCGGCTGTTTCTATGGTCTTTACTCGTGACCTTCGGCTCAAAATGATATGAATAACTGATTCAAACTCTTTCATGTCAAAAGTCTCATGAAAATCAAATTTGAACTCAATTTGCAAAAGGTTGTCGAGCTTCAACCTTCTTGCTTAACATAAAGATCATTTGACCATAACTCTTGATTGTAAAATCCTATTTGGAAAATGTTTTCAGAAAAATATATTTCATGCAATGAAAATCATTTCTGTAAATTTTCATTTCAAATGTATTTGATTTGAGCAATAGTTGATTCTTTTCACAAATCAAATATGAAATCTGCAAAATTCAGACTTCTCATGGTTTTGCAAAATTCAGACTTTTCAAATGTACTATCGGTTGAAAATAAGAAACCAATATAAGATACTGTATTTCCTATCGGTTTGACAATTAAAACCGATAGTATTCAAGTTTGTATTCAGGTAATATTCTTACTGATGTTCATCAAGTTTGTAATTCTCATATCTATAAAGTCTATAACTCCAATGTTTATTTGTAATGTTTTTATCATAAGCCAGAATTTACCAATCATAATAATTTTGTTATTTGATATGACCAGTTGGACCATCCCAAATCAATATAATGCAAAAGAATATCAATTTGAGAAACTGATTTCATTTCAATTTCTCTTTTCTAAAGACTGCCTGGTTCTAATTCGAGTTCAATATTTTCATTGAAAGAAAAAGGGGTATATTAGGTTAAAGTTCATACAACAAAAACTCCCAGCATGCTATAGATTACCTAAGAAAAAAAAGAAAGCGCCACTACTTTATACACAAAATTGGATAATAGATAAGATTAGCAGTGCAAACTATGCTAGTCTTTTTGCAGGAACATAAAAAATCATGGCTTTGTTATGAAAATTTAAATGAACCAAAATTTCAGATGAAAATTAGAAAATGGGAAATAATTAACAGAAAATTCAGATTAGGGTCTTTTACTATCGGTTCGAAATAAGAAACCGATAGTGGACGACTATGTAACGAAATATTCTTAGTGATTTTCATCAAGTCTGTAATTCTCATATCTATCAAGTTTGTAATTCATGCACTTTTCGTCCAGTTTTATATTTGTTATACATTGAAGCACATATGAACTATTCAATATAAATTTAAGAAATTGACGTGAGCGGCAAGATCAATATACTGCAGTTTGCTCAAGAACACTTACAGTCGTTCGTGGAGTGGCCTACGATGGCACGATGCAGTGGCCGGAGGCGGTGGAGAACCCAAATGCGAGCGGCAATGGTGGTGCAGGAGCGAAAAAGGGAACGTCGGGGAGGCTAGGGTTTTCCGTGCGCGACTACACACCTATTTGGAAATCTGATCAGTTGGACTGGAGGGAAAATCGTGTGGGTTTAACCTAATATAGGAATCTTTACTATCGGTTAATAATCATAAAACCGATAGTAAATACAATGGCAGTTAGGGTTTGGAGTATTGCCATTGTATTTCACTATCGATTTTATGATTATTACCCAATAGTAAATTAATCCATTGTACAAGATCAAACCAAATTGTAGAACAGGGTCTCATAACACAATATGTATACTATCGGTTGGGAACAAGAAACCGATATTAGACCTTAAATTCATATCGGTTTGAAAATTGAAACCGATAGTAAAATACAATGTTAGTGACCCTAAAAGGTTTTCCTGAGAACAATTATAGATGGGTTTCAGTACATCATTTTGCACTTGTAAAGACACCTGAAACCCCATGAAAATGACTTTCAATAATTTTGAAATAAATTAACAGTAAAGACCAATCATGGAACATAAGGAATCATGCATATAGAAACTTTCTTCAAATAGCCAATCAAGATGGAGATATCCAAATGACAAACCAGCCAAAAACCACGAGGAATCTGAACTTTGAAGTTTCCATATTGATTTGTGAAAGGAATCAATTATTTCTCAAATCAACTCCAATTGAAATGAAAATTTGCAGAAATGATTCTCAATGCGTCACGTATGTTTTCCCAAAGAATTTTTGAAAAATGATTTGAAGAATTCTTCGATTAAAGATCCAAGTTAGGGTTTGGAGTATTGCCATTGTATTTCACTATCGGTTTTATGATTATTAACCGATACTAAATTAATCCCCTGTACAAGATCAAAACAAATTGTAGAACAGAGTCTCATAACACAATATATATTACTATCAGTTGGGAACAAGAAACCGATATTAGACCTTAAATTCATATCGGTTTGAAAATTGAAACCGATAGTAAAATACAATGTTAGTGACCCTAAAGGGTTTTTCCTGAGAACAATTACAGATGGGTTTCAGTACATCATTTTGCACTTATAAAGACACCTGAAACCCCATGCAAATGACTTCCAATAATTTTGAAATAAATTAACAGTAAAGACCAATCATGGAACATAAGGAATCATCCATATAGAAACTTTCTTCGAATAGCCAATCAAGATGGAGATATCAAAATGACAAACCAGCCAAAAACCACGAGGAATCTGAACTTTGCAGTTTTCATAGTGATTTGTGAAAAGAATCCATTATTGCTCAAATCAACTCCAATTGAAATGAAAATTTGCAAAAATGATTCTCAATGCATCATGTATGTTTTCCCAAAGAATTTTTGAAAAATGATTTGAAGAATTCTTCGATTAAAGATCCAAGTAATATTCATCACTTACATATTACAAATTAGTCAAGAATGGTTGTCCACCCGTAATCCTTCTTCGTGGTCATCTCGCAGGTAACTTGTTTCGTCAATATCTTCAGTAGGGACAGATTGAAGAATTCCATCTAAAAATTTAGGTAGTTCGTCAAACTGATCATACTCTTCTTCATCCACAACGTCCTTGACCCCAACAATACGTCTCTTACTGTGAAGGACAACGTGCAACTTTGGATTGGCCGAGTCAACGATGTAGAACACCTGTGTGGGTTGCTCAGCAAGTATAAATGGATCATCTTGGTGTTCGACTCTACTGAGATCAACGAGAGTAAACCCATAATTGTCGACTTTAACACCTCAAGGGATTTCGACCTATTGGCACCGAAATAAAGGAATCTTAAGTAATACGTAATCAAGCTCCCATATTTCCTCAATAACACCGTAATATGAGTTGAGTTCCCTTACTGCTCTGGCATCCTCTGAAATAGCAAGTAGTGTCACTCCACTATATTGCATAGTACTCTTCTCATCCTGAGTTCTTGTGTAAAATGAATAGCCATTGATGTCATACCCCTGCCAAGTCTCTACAGTAAATCTGGGCCCTCTGGCCAACCATGTAACAACTTCATATACGTTGCCCTCAGAAGCTTGTAGGACTCTATTTTCGATCCACCCAGCAAACTTCCTGTTATGTTCTCTGGTGACCCAAATCTCTGGCTTTGAAGGATTCTGTTTCCGTAACATTTCCTTGTGCTCGTGTATGTATGGCTCCACCCCCATCATGTGCTGTAAGACCCAAAAATGGGCTTTTGCATACAGATCACTAGAGGGGACGACTGCTTTAAATCCAATCGTTCCAATGCCCTGAAGCCTGCCCTCATGCCTGGACGTAGGAATGCCAATTGGGTCAACCCCGGGCATATAGTTGGTGAAAAATTCAATCACCTCCTCGGTGGCATAACCTTCAATGATACTGCCCTCAGGGCGATGTCGATTCCTTACATATCCCTTCAAGATACCCATAAATCTCTCAAATGGATACATGTAGCACAGGAACACGGGTCCACAAAACTTAATTTCTCTGACAAGGTGAACAATTAGATGGACCAAAACATCAAAAAAAGATGGAGGGAAATACATCTCCAGCTGACAAAGAGTTTAGTCACATCACGTTGCAAATCATCCAGTCCATCCAGATCAATTACTTGCAAGGACACAGTTGCAGCAAATATTCAGATCCAAAAAATCTGACAAGTTCCACGAATGGAGCTAATTAACTTGCTAGGAGTACACGCTTACCTTGCCAGATATTGTGTTGAAGAAATAACATAGCTTTGTAATTGTCTCTCTGACTTTGACTGGGAGAATGCCTTTGATAGCAATAGGAAGCACTTGTGACATCAATACATGACAATCATGAGAATGCAGGTATATAGATGAGGGGTTCTCAAGGAATGAGGTCTTGGCTCTATATGTAGGAATAGAATAGATTTTCACTCCAAAGATATTAAGAAAAGCTTTTAGTTTCAAAAGCAATACTTTGAAAACTTAAGTTATACTTTTAGAAATCATTATGTGTGATGGTCTTCCATGAGGCATCACTTTTATCAACCCACTTTATGAAAACATTCCAAATATTACTTGTGCTGAACCACATGGATAAATCCACCGCGAACATACTCCATGACCTAGGAGTACAGAGTATCTGATACTTTTCTTATACTTTGCAAAGGTGTACCTTTTTAAATCCACTTCTTCACTCGGCTTTCAAGTCGGATCAACTCCATGCGACTTTTACGCATGTGACAAGGCCGAGCTCACACAACGCTTTCGCAGTCTAGTATTAACAGTATCCCTGCCCGGTAAATAGACAATTAAGTCTCAAGTACCGTTGTGGGTCCTCCCCACTGCCTTACTTCCCAGCCTTGGTCTGTGTCCTCGCAAGACATATGACCTTATGATTACAGCCGCGCACGACTTAATCAGGCGTAGGCGACTTCCTTCTTTCCACCTTTTCCTCTCATAATTTTCTGATCTCACACCACTCATGGACGAACTGCGCCCCACCAGTTTCCATGCGAGAAACCGGACCAACAAACCATGCAGGGAACTGATAATACCAAAAAGCTACTAAGTTGTGCCTGTCACATACCAGGCAAGTGGTTGGTACGATTTTCATGCCGCATAGAAGTACAACACAAGGTTCTTGTCCTTATGAATCTTTAGTGAGGAGTCTTCCACATTCCCAATACGCACACAGCACCAACCAACCAAACCATCCTCACTATCGATTCCAATCACATTTTCTTTCACAAATGGGCTTTGAACATGGTTTCCACACATGTGACCATTTAGCATTTAACATATAATCTTGAGCATAAGCATAGCCTAAGCATGATATCCTAGGGTGACAAGGGTGCATGGATATTCAATCACAAAAGGGCTTCACGATTATTTGGGTCATATCTAACCACTTTATTTGAATATAACTCCTCATTTGAATGTAAGGCATGCATATACTTGAAAACAACGAACATACCTCATTTCAAAATAATAGGTGAGGCATGATCAAGGTATTGAGACTTGCCTTGCAGTGAGGGGTCTAGTTGCTCAGATGATTCTTCGAAGATCTCTTCCACTCCTTCAACCTCTTGTTCCACGGCGGACACAAATAATACACACATACACTATATAAGCATACAGAAGATAGTCTTTATGGCAAATGATATGTAAAATATATCATGCATGCAGGGGAGATGCTTGGGGCAAGGTTACTCAAGCGCTGCTCGAAGAGATAGGTTCAAAGAGGTCGAACGTCGAAGGGTCGACATTCGGTCCACGGCTATACATTGCCTTAAGTTGGTTTTAGGTAGGCTTTCTGGAGAAGTGTCAGTAGAGAAAGTTGTAGAGCACAACTCCAAGAATCTAGTGGACAAAGTGGTATTTCAATTGCTCAACCAGAAGGGGTCAAACAAGGCTAATGCCAGTGACTGACATGCTCTGACACTGGATTGACAATGTCAAAAACTAGGGCAAAGCATTAGATTTGATTCTGGACTTCGGACACTTCACCAACTGTGTCTAGGAGGTAGGCGAAGATGCCAGGAACACAATGCAAGTGGTTTCAAGGCAAAAGATGGCCGGACGGTGATGAACAACGGCGATGAACTGCGTTGGCGACACGGCACAGACACAGTTCTGGACAAAAATTTAGCAAGGCCATATCTCACGATCTGGGCATATTCCGATGTCGAGCTAGTGGAAGGAAATGCTCAGGGGGCTGAGAACTATCTAAAGGACAAGGTGGACGGGGCTAGATCGGCCAGGAAGAAAACTCCGGTGAACTGTGCTGGAGACGAAGACACAGAAATTGGGCGTTTTTGATTTAAAGTATCTGAGCTCGATTCCAAGCTTCGGCACGATAAGAGAGGTAAGGGAAACTCACTAGTAAGTTTGCACTGAAGAGGGAAGCAACGGGTGAAGCTGGCGCCGTGAGCTCTAGAAATAGCTCGCCGGGGAAAAAGATGAACGTGGTGGAGGTGGCTGAGACTTGGCCGGTTTGGGTGTGGAGGCAAGCAGTGAATCAGAGGGGTTTAAATAGGCATTGGGCTGGGGCTCTCGAGAGTTGAAGCGGATCGAACAGGATATGCGTGATTGGTGCCAGTGGCAGGATCGAGATGGCGTGCACGGTGTTGGGACGCGGCAGCGACTCTGCCAGAGGAGAGGATTGCGGCACAGGGCGACAAGGTGGCTGGCTTTGGCATGGCGCGAAGTGGCTAAAAGACTCTAATAGTAGCAGGCACGCATGCGCACAGAACGAACAGCGCTGCTGGCGCTGCAGCAGCGGCTCCACGGTGGCGGCACGGGTGCGCACATGTGGTGGCTTCGTGGCGGTGGCAGTGGCAGCGTGGGAGCTCCACCGGCGACGAGTTCTGCGGCAAGGCAAAGTGGCGGGGCACAGTCCAACGGGCCTGGTCGTGCTCGAAAATGGGACAGGAGCCTGGTTGCAAGATTTGGACTGATTTGCGAAGGTTTTGGAGTGATCTACAAGGATTTAGTTCGGGAACTTGGACCTGTTTGTAAATTTGGGGATCAGGAGGGCTGATCTGAGCTCTGATTTTGCAGATGAGTGTCACTAAATCACTTGGACTCATCTAGCAAGAAAAATCAAAAACATAGTAATTAGGGTTTTGAAAACTTTGGTGAGGCTGAAACTAGGGTTTCCGGTTGATATTTTGGAATTCTTCCAAAAGGGAAAATTGTTTAGAAAAGTAAAGGGGAGATATTCACTGAATCAGATCAGAATTTGGAGGTGGTCTGAGACTTTTAGTCTTTTTGGGCTTCTGACAAATCTGAAAAGAACTGATCTGCGATACTTTTGGATTGATTTGCGAAAAATGTCTGAACGAAAGATTTTGACTGACAACTTTTTGGGGTAAGATACTGGCACAACTAGGATCTCATCCTAAAATAGAGAGAGACGAGGCAAGCCAGGATTTGGGAAAAATAGGGGCATAACAGTATGTACGCTTTGCCTTCTCCAACGGTGCAAGCTCAATCCTTATGCCCATGTCGAGCATGTCACGGCGAACGTTGATGCCATCTTTCATCTTTCCTGGAATGTTCAACAACAAACCAATCAAACTGCCACAAACATTTTTCTCCATGTGCATGGCATCAATGCAATGTTGAACTTGTAAGTGCTCCCAATATGGCAGATCCCAAAGAATCGATCTCTTCTTCCAAACATTTTTTCCTGGAGGTTTAGAACATTTACCGAACTCAACTTTGATGTCCTTCACGCGCAAGTAAAGCTCCTTACCAGTCACAAACACTGGGGCTTATCCTTTTTCAGGCTTCCCATTAAATGACTTCCTCTTCTTACGGTAGGCGTGATGCATCGGAGGAATCTGCGGTGACCCATGCACACTGTTTTTCTGTAGTTCGGTAACCACATGCTTTCATTTTCATCCAAGCAAATAGGACAAGCCTTGCCTCCTTTCGTACTATACCCCGACAAATTTCCATAAGCCGGGAAATCATTTATGGTGCAAAATATCATGGCCCGCAACATGAAATTCTCTCGCTTATGTGCACCCCACACCCGCACCCCTTCGCTCCACAATTTATGTAAGTCCTCGACTAACGGTGATAGAAACACGTCAATATCATTCCCGGGTTGTCTGGGTCCTGAAATTAGTAACGACATCATGATGTACTTACGCTTCATACATAACCAAGGAGGAAGATTGTAGATGCATAAAAGAACCGGCCAAGTGCTATGCCGACTGCTCATATTTCCGTGTGCATTCATACCATCCGTACTCAGTCCAAACCTTATATTCCTCACTTCGTTGCCAAACTCACCGAATGTTCTGTTAATGTTTCTCCATTGAATAGAATCAGCTGGATGTCTTAGTTTTTCGTCTTGTTTCTGATCTTCACCATGCCAACGCAAGTACTTCGCATCTTTCGGATTTGTAAACAGCCATTTCAATCTAGGAATCACAGGCAAATACCACACAGTTTTGGCCGGAGGCCCTTTCTTTACCTCATCACATCCATTGTGATCAATTATGTCCCCATGCTTATACTGCGATGCACCGCATCTTGGACAAACATGCAAATCCTCGTACTCGTTATGGTACAGAACACAATCATTTGGGCATGCATGTATTCTTTCGATTTCCATTCCCAACGGACACAATAGGTTTTTGGCCTGGTAAACCGATCTTGGCAACTCATTTTCCTTTGGAAGCATGTCCGCTAACAGATTTAATAGCGCCGTGAAACTCTTATCGCTCCAACCGTTGCTTGCCTTCAAGTTATATAATCTCAACACAGAAGACAACTTTGTAAATTTTGCACATCCGGGGAACAAAGGCTTCTCAGAATCAACAATTAACTTCTCAAATTTAGCAAAATCATTTTCGCTGTAATCTTCTTCTACATCACGTAACACTTCATCTAAATTGTCATCATCTACATGCACATCCGAATGAACATTATCAATGTTCTAATGATCATCATTACTGCAATCCACTTCCGGGTGCTGCTGAGTGGTAGCGGTGCTCGTTTCCTCAAGATCTTCACCATGCCATATCCAACGGGTATAGCGTGAGTTAAAACCACGACGAATCAAATGACTCCTAATCTGATCAGAGTTGCTGAACCTCTTTAAGTTCATACAATCTATACAAAGACAATGCATATCTTTATCTCCCTTCTTCTCCTTTTCTTACTCAGCAAATTTAATAAACCCATTCACACCCTCCAAATACTCAACAGTAGTACGTTTTATTCTATACATCCAATATTCTCGGTCCATCTACAATTATTTCACAAAATTGGCAAATTGAAATAAATAATTAATGACTCAGGGCATGTATGCATGAAACATCATCAATTAGCTCGGCCATATGTGTGTACAGCTAATTAATTACATTAAATGGATATATATGAAACCCTAATTAACTTGATGCATTAATTGGAAGAGCTAGCGAGCTAGCTGGTTAACTTCAGCCATAAATCATTCCTAGCTTAAGTTCAGCAAGCTATAGCTTGCTAGCCAACCTAGCCTTCTAGCTAGTTTGGAGCAACATGTATCTAGTTTAATGAATTGGAAGTAGAGATAGAGGGAGAGTGTGAAAGAGTGATCGAGAGAGAGAGAGAGGTGATGACAAGATGACAATACCGTGGGGGATCGAATTATCAACCTCTCAGCTAGCTTCTCTAGATCACTCTAGCTTGGAGCGTGGATGCACGTACGGTAGAAATGAATCGAGGATGCAGAGCAGGGGTCGAAATAAGTTATGCAATTTTACTATCGGTTCAAAACCACAACCGATAGTAAACTTTTCTCCCTATTAAGGTCCCCACTGTCATAACCATTAGTTTATATGACATCATTTTACTATCGGTTTGTTTTATATAACAGATAGTAAAATTTCCTCTATTATATCGGTTGGTACAGTAGTAACCGATAGTTAAAATTCCGTAATTTCACTATCAGTTACCAAAGACAAATCCGATAGTAAAATTTACTCTATTATATCGGTTTGTACAGTATGAACCGATAGTAAAAAATCCGTAATTTCACTATCAGTTACGAAAGACAAACCGATAGTACTATTTCATCTATTATATCGGTTGATACAGTAATGACCGATAGTAAAAATTGTTTGCATTTCACTAACGGTACACCAGAATATAACCGATAGTACAAAGCCTCTTCTCCACCATTGTAGTCGTACTCTATCGGATTTTTCCCAGATTGCTTATAACCGTCAGAAGATATGGGTTAGTGGATTGCATTTCTGTAGTAGTGTGCCATGCTAATTTGTTGGTACGTTGAGTAAAGCATCTAGGAAGCTGATCAGTTCACGACCCGCTGTGGAATCTACCAACTAATCGATGCGGGGAAAGGGAAAATCATCCTTCGGGTAGGCACTGTTTAGACTGGTGTAATCAACGCACATGCGCCACTTACCATTAGCTTTCAGGACCATGATCAGATTTGCGAGCCATTCTGGATGGTTAACCTCGTGAATGAAGCCAACTTCTTATCGATTAGGAGCAAAGTGTCTGAGGTTTTGCTTGCTTGGTCACTATCCAGGCCAAATTGCTAGCCTGTGCTCTATCACTTCCCTTGGGACTCCGGGCATGTCGGATGGTTTCCATGCAAACACATCTGCATTAGCTCAGAGGAAAGTAATGAGCTCAAGTTCCTATTTGCCATCCAGTCCCGACTTGATCCAAACAGTTCTGGATTGGTCGTCTAGGAATAAAGAACCTGTCTGAGTTTTTCATTTGGTCATGGACTTACCTTGAACACTTCTAGGTCATTGGTCGTAGCCTTGTCATCCCGAAGGGGAAACTAATTGACCAATTCCAGGCATATGCAATCACAAGTTAGGGCGGTGCTTTGACTGCCTCTAACAGTGATCACACCTTTTGGTCCTAGTACTTTCACGCATTGATTAGCATAATGCGTTGCTGCCATGTACTTTGGAAGAGAAGGTCGACCAAGTATTGCATTATATGCCGAATCAAAATAGATCACATCAAAAGTGATCAATTGATCCGTTTGAGACCTAGCCTTGATTTTCGCACTAGGCTCGCCCAGATTCTAATATGCGGAATAACGGGATCTTATACCAAACCCAAAGTAATCGCACAACTCTTTATTTCAAAAAGGGCTTACACGTCGAACGTTAGGCACACTTGTCTACGTCGAAGGAACTATAAGTGTCTAAAACTCAAATAAGTTCTATGACTCTTCGATTGTATTCGATGATCTAAACTAGACCTATTACAATGTATTTATAGTCCAATCGTATGAGTACGTATCAGACTTAGTAACCTAAACGTATTAGACTCATATAACTAACTAACTAATCCTAAACAGATAAGCTTAGTTATACATATTCGGATCGGATTACAATTCCGAACAGGGAACGAATTCCTTTTCCTGGTCGCGGACCAATCCATGGTCGCGAAACCTTTCCGAACACGGTTAAGGTCGTGAAGCCATATGCGATCAGGACTTGGTCGCGAATCCGTATGCGATCAGGACTTGGTCGCGAATTCTTATGCGATCAGGACTTGAAGATCCTCCCGGATCATGAGTCCCTTGTTGAGAAGGGGCCAACCCCTGTTGCGACCTCTCGATCAAACTGGAGATGTGGAAATTGGGCTTGTCCATGTTCTTTGGTGTACCACTTTGCCGCACGTGCTCGTTGATCTTTCCGACCGATTCAAAAAGTCTCCTTGGTGCCACTGCGGTGGTAGTCACCTTCTTCTCCAGAATCGCATCTTCACGTAGAGGTTCATCTCGTTGATAGACCAAGTCTTCAACAGATGGTACTATGGTACCTGGCTCATCATCCAGCATTGAAGGCTCAAAGAGTTTGAATCCTTCCCAAGGTCGCAAACCTTTCCGTGGTGATCGACTATATACCTCTGCGAATAGCGCGTTGTTTTCTTCCGACAAGCTTGCTAAACAACCACCACTTTCCATACTCGATGCAGTACAATCCTCTTGGCTAATTGGACGCATCACGCTCACCACACACTTTGAGCATGCATTGATAATCCGTTTCTCCTGATTTGCTATCAACAAGTTCTTGGTGTCGACGTGGTCATTTTTGCTGATGATAAATTTCGTCCCATCCTTTGTGAGGTCGTATTCTTGAGCTCTTCGGTGGTAATGGGCATCACGATCGTACAAAAACGGACTTCCAAAAATCACTTGGCAAATATCGATGGGGACGACATCGCATTGAACCTCGTCGATGTAATGAGCAGATACTGCAAACTTTAGAGTACACTGACTCTTGATTTGCTGATTCACGTCGGAAGTGAACGATCCCAGAGGATATGGTCGAGGATGATGAGTCGTCTGCAAACCAAGTCGTCGAACCAGCTCGGAGGAGACCAAATTCTTTTGGCTTCCGGGGTCGAAGATGGCTGCGACCACCTCGTGCTTCACCTGTATGTTAACAGTGAACAATTCCTCTGTCGGGTTGTGGTCAATTGATGAACCCGAACCTTTCTCCTTCGGCATTGCCATTAGAGACAAGGTCGTGTCCGCCTTTTCAACCGAATCCAACTGGATAATTTCTTCTGCGAGCGGAATAGAAGTAACCATAGCTGTTCGTGTGCTTGGTTCATCCCTCCTTTTTCTTTCTGGTCGCAGTTCAGGATGAAGTTTATAACACTTCTCTTTTGTGTGCCCAGCAACATGACAATGCTCACAAGTGTTACCCATATCGTGAGTACCCTCTCCGGAGCTCGTCGTGCTTGAAATCTCCCTCAAGTTCTTGTCGTTGCGGGTCTTATTCTTCTTCTCAATCGCCAAAGCAGTCATGCTCGCGGTCGAGATGTCTTGAGCTCTGAATAGACTTAGCTCAGTACTGATCGATTTCTGAAGTCCAGATGTGTACTTCCGAAATACCTGAGGATCGGACAATGAGATGCCGATGACCATTGCTTGTCGCCGGAACTCTGTTGTACAGTCTGGTCGCGCCGTTGGTACAATCTGTGCCAACGCTCCCATCTCTCCTGAAGGTAACCCATCGGATAGAATTCTTGTCACAGAAGTCGTTTGAATTGACCCCACGCAAGGTCGTCAGCTTCACCACTGGCGACAAGGGCCTTCCACCATGTCTTGGCGTCGTCCTTCATCTTCAAAGGTGCAAACTTCACCTTTTGAGCGCTACTGAACCCTTTCAGGTCAAAGTAGGTCTCAAGTTGATCGATCCAAGAATCCATCTTCTCGGCATCGATCACCCCATCATATATGGGTATATCAATCTTAGCGTCGACCTTAAAAGATCCGACAGCTAAGGAGGTGTTGGCGAGGTCGTCGGTCTTGTGGTCGCCTTCGTCTTCATCTTCGTCTGCCCTGCGCAAGTCTTCACCAGTCTTCTCACCTATAACATTCCCTACTTCAGGAGGTACAATCATGGCCTGCTGCGTAATCCAAACAAGCACGGTTTCCATGTCGGTGGAGAGCTTAGCCACTTGTTCGGCTAGGTTTGCTTGAACGGAGGTATCGTCAGACATTGTCGAAGACGCGGCTGTAGGAACCGTCAACTGATCGCTTGGAGTTTCGCCGGAAGTTTTGTAACCCTGGCGAGTCTTCACCATCCACAGGATAGGAAAGTTGCTCTGATACCAACTTGATCCGTTTGAGACCTAGCCTTGATTTTCGCACTAGGCTCGCCCAGATTCTAATATGCGGAATAACGGGATCTTATACCAAACCCAAAGTAATCGCACAACTCTTTATTTCAAAGAGGGCTTACACGTCGAACGTTAGGGACACTTGTCTACGTCGAAGGAACTATAAGTGTCTAAAACTCAAATAAGTTCTATGACTCTTCGATTGTATTCGATGATCTAAACTAGACCTATTACAAGGTATTTATAGTCCAATCGTATGAGTACGTATTAGACTTAGTAACCTAAACGTATTAGACTCATATAACTAACTAACTAATCCTAAACAGATAAGCTTAGTTATACATATTCGGATCGGATTACAATTCCGAACAGGGAACGAATTCCTTTTCCTGGTCGCGGACCAATCCATGGTCGCGAAACCTTTCCGAACACGGTTAAGGTCGCGAAGCCATATGCGATCAGGACTTGGTCACGAATCCGTATGCGATCAGGACTTGGTCGCGAATTCTTATCCTTGAACGAGGCATTTGCATCTTTTCAAGGGCTTTTACTAGGAGCAGGTCGAGAGAACTTCCTCCATCGACCAGAACTCGTGCCACTTTTGCATTGCTAATCATGGGTGATATTATCGAAGGAAGTCGCTGTGGTAGCGCAAGTCCTTAGGGGTAGTCGTCTCGGCTGAAGGTTGAGGAAATCTCCAACCAACGGGGGAATTGAGGTTCTCCTGTGAAACCTCAACATTATTCACCTCTTGGCAAATAGACTTACATGGATGCTTAGAGAAATAAGATGTAGAACCACCAAAAATAACATTAAAATGATTATTTGGTACCTGGTATGGCATGTCTTCATCTCCATCTACATCTTTGCTCTCATTGGGTTGCCATTTTTCTAGTAATGTTGGCATTGGGGTTTTACCTTGGTAAAATTCCTCTAGGCGCTTCAACCATGTGTGGCAATTTTGGAGGTTGTGCCTTCAAGCTTGATGCAGCGAACACCACTTCCTGTTTCCTTGTGAGCTATTTTGTTTTCCTGCATGGTCTCTAGAGCGTCCACCAAAAGAATTGGTTAGTTTTAAATGGAATTTTATTATCTTTGTTTTGTTGTCACTTTTCCAGGTTGACGACCTCTCGGAGTTGATTAATTCCACCTTTTTTTGATTTCTTATTCTTTCCACTCGTAGCTTGCCCAGACTTCTTGCTAAAGCTATCCTTTTTGTCTATGCTAAGACCAAGTTGTGGGGGTAAATCACCCTTTTCCACCATTCTATTTCATTCCACAGCTTCGGCTGGGTCAGAATATCGATCAGCCATGTTGAAGAGCTCTAAAATTGATCGTGGTGGATGGATGTTCAAATCCTCTGTAAATCTTCGGTATTGAATGCCGTTCTTGAAAGCTCTGATAACCTGTAACGCCCTGAGTTAGGGGTGAAAATTTCCTTTTTCATAAATAGCATGCATGCATGTATCTGTAGTAATAGCCAGATCAGTTTCTATCTCAAGCCCTGAAATCTCCAAAATCTATCCTGTGACCTCAAATGAAGATCAGATTGTTCAGATATGATCTATCAGTTACTTTGAACTTAAAAGCCTTCAGAACCTAGATCCAATTCTATCTCTAACTCCCAGAATTATCAACTCCTTCTGTTTTCGAAAACAGAATTACCTTATATTACCCAAATACCCTAAGTTTCAGAATCCAGATTTAATCCGAATCTTGACCAAGTTCAGACCAGATTATTTCTGGAATATGATCATGGGTATGTCAATACCTTAATCTAAAAAGTTGACAGCCATATTTCACCATCTAGACTCTTTTCACAAATCAGTCCAAGAATTATCGCAAAATAGTCCTTATCTGTTATTTGAAAATCCAAAAAGGCTAAAATCTCCAGATTAACTCCAAATTCAGAATTTCTTTGGCAAATCTTCTCAAAATGCTATTTGTCACAAGTTTCTCTTCTGTTCAAATTCCAAAATCTCATCCTAAGTACCAGAATTCAAAACCAAATGAAATTCAGATTTCAATTACCCTAAATTACCCTATTTTCAGTTTGTATCAAAAACTATTCAAACGTATCATATTTTATCAATTATCATTGCCAATTAACCTGTTGAATATAATCTACAAGATTAGTGAAATCAAATTCAACTCTAACCTTCCCAAATCTCCAGAATTACAGATTGGTCCAATTGTGAAAATCAAATATTGCAAATCAGCCCAATTTCGACCAGGCTAGCTATTGTGCGCACGACCAGGAACTGCCGTGCTTGTGCGCCGTGGTTGCTCATCGCCGGTGAGGCTTCGCCCGCGCTCGTGACCATGCATGCCGGTGCGCACGTGTCCCCACTCCAGCTAGTGCCGTGGCAAGGCCGCTGCTACGTCGACGACCAGTGCTGCTCCCGCGCGCGATCAACGGCTTTTTGTCAGCAACTCCTCGCCACGTCGCTTTGCTGCGCCAGTGTTGTCGCCACCGCTTGCTACAACTTTGCCAGGTCCCGATGAGACGACACTGTGATCAACTGCAAGCCTGTCGCCGTCGCATCACCGATCTTCGCTGTGTCTTCGCCGCTGTTGCTCCAGCACACAACCAGTCAAGTCACCGGCTGCCAATTACTTCGTTGTCTCCTTCTTGCTTGCTTCGCCTGGCCTATTTATACACCACTGTCCCCCAGCAACTTCTTGTTTCACTGGAAATCAGCTAAGTCTCAAAATTCTCCTGTCCTGGTCTTCTTCTCCGGCGAGTCCAGATTGAGGCCTCACGGTGCCAGCACGCCCTGCTGCACTCCTCACCGACTTAACAGCACCAGAAGGTATATCTCATCTCCCTCATCGTGCTGTACCATTTAATTGAGCTATATTGCATCCAGTCGCCGGTGATCGCCGGAATTGGCTGAAAATCGAAGATTGCCCTGTTCCGGCAATGCAGGCCAAATCAATTCGAATTAGCCCTCGAACCTGTGAAGCAAATTGATCAGTGGGTTATTTCAAGCAAGCCTGTAAGCTTAGAATCCCTAATTAAACATCATTCGAAGCTTTTCCCAAATTCAAGCTCTACCAGAAAACCGGCGATCGTCGCCAGGCTTCTCCGGTGATCCTCCAGTCAATTTGATGTTACCAGAAGCTTCCCTATACCTCCTAGATGCTCTCCAAGCAAAGAATTAAGTTCTCTCGGCCTGTAGCAAAAACCCCCAAATAGCAGTGTTCTTCTCCGGCACAGTTCACCGAAAAAGTGTTCCCGGCCATTTCAGCCCTCGAAACTTTGTCATTTAGATGTGCCTTAGCCTCCTGAGTATTTTTGTCTTCTAGCTCGACACCTAGATCGGCCTAGATTGGAAGTTATAGCCATGCCAAGTTTGTGTCCAGAACTGCTCCAGTGCAGCCAGTTCATCTCTGTTCATCATCAAATTTCTTGCTTTCCAGCCATTTTCAGCCCTAGATCCTATTGAATGATTTATTCCTGTTATCAATGCCTACCTCCCAGACAAAGTGGTGCATCATTTGGAGCTCCAGATCAAAAGTTATGCTAAGCCCTAGTTTTTGACATTGTCAGCTCTATGCCAGAGCTTGTCAGCCAGTGGCATTGACATTGTTTACCCACTTCTGGTTGTGCAATTTGAAATCCACTTTGTCCACTGAATTTGTAGAGTTGTGATCTACATTTTATTCTACTACCACAAATTGAGATGACCCCTCTATCATTCATCGACCCTATGTCGATGCTTTGAACCGAATGTCGACCTAAAGACGTTCGCTGTTTTTGAGCGAACCAGTCGCAACCTTGATATCATTCTGATATTTTGAGACATTTGGAACCTTGTAAACCTTTGACAGCTAATCTTAACATTGGTTTCCTTAACTTAACCCTAATCAACCTCTTAACCCAATCATTTCAGAATCATCAAGACTTCATCTTTGCATCATTGCATATAGTATAATAATGTATTGAAAAGATTATGATTATTGGTTGTTTGTTTGATTGGAGAGCAGATCAAGAGCCCGAGTTCGAGGACTTCATTGCGGATCCGACGTCAACTGCTGTATCTTACGACGCGGAAGGCAAGTCACATCCTTGGTCATCTTGAACCTATATTTTAAATGTTGCTATAATATAACCTTGAATATAGGCAATGTTGCATGTGAAAGATTGAGAATGGTTGATTTATAAATTGGCAGTACTAGACTGGTTATCGGTGAAATGTGAAATAAACAAGTTTTGAGCCATGAACTATTATATGTATTTATATACTTATATTCATGAAATAAAACCCCTAGCTGTGACCAGAAAAATGGTATGGATGGCTGTAGCACTGGAGGTGCTAGACTGCAAAGGAATGCAGGCACTGAAGGTGCAGGGTTGTGGATGGTCTGGTCACTGGCATATAAGGACTAGAACCTTGTGTTGTGCGTCTAGTGGCATGAACAACGTGCTAACCGCAAGCCTGGTATGGGACAGGCCTGAACAAGTAATTATGTGGATCGCACATGAAACCCCTGCATGAGATGTGTAGTGATGCACGATAAACACGGAGCGCGGCTCCCACACATATCACTGAAGGTGATCAAGCACGCTGACCCAGTAATGGGAATAAGCAATGGGGTGGAGGTTTGGATACAACCTGCCACAACTGTGCCTCGCTGAGAGCCACAGGGTCGGGGGTGAATTGTGAGTAAAACATAACAAAAGTTCTTGTTATTTCCACCTTGCCGCTCACAGTATGAAGTGAGTCAGGGGTCCAATCATTTTGTTATGATAGGAAAGGTTTGAAAGTGGAATATCTTGCGGGTAAATTGGTACCTCTCTGCAGAGTTAAAAACGTATTCGAATACTCCGAGCTCCCGGGTTTTATAGGAGTCTGCTGCGGTGGATTAAATCCACGGGGTGTGACACAAGTACTATTTTCTAAATAAAATATGTTTAAATCAAGATTACCCAAATGACATGTGTTGTCATGATAAGGAGTGCTACCGTGGGCTGTCGTGTGTCGACGTGTCGCAGTAGTGCTATAATCTAGTGAACATGAATGTTGATGTTATATTATAAAAAGTGCTGCCATGAGATGAGGTATGAAAGAAAAAGGATTATTTTACAAATATCCATAATTCTTGACTAGTCTAGGTTCATATCATCACTACTATATGTATCTACTCTTACCTATGACTTGCTGAGTACGTAAGTGCTCACCCTTGCAACATTCAACTCAATAGATGGAGCCTACCTTGATCAAGATGATGGCACGGAGTACTACGTGGATCCAGAAGGAGGAGAATCAGTTCCGCCAGAACCCTGAAGTGTGTTGTTCTGCCGTCAACTTCTTTTGTGGGAGGGTCACATATCTTCTGCTGTGTAGTTAAATATTTTGTTAAACCCTGAATGCCTTGCAGGCATTGTAATCCTCTTTATGTAATATTAAGGCCAGCAGGCCACACTGCTTAATATTTTGTAAGTACTCTGTTGCAATGTAATATACTCCTGTGTTTGACTCATCCTGGGAAGTCAAAGGGTTGTGGTTGAGACTAGCTGCAGCGAGCTAGGTCTCTACAGGAGTAGTCGTTGTCCCAGTCTCGGGGCGCGACATAACCGAACTATCAGAGATGTTGGCAATAGTATTTCTTACTCCCACAAATCTCTTAATGAATTGCCGGAGATGAGAATGAAGAAGGAAAGAAAAAAGCTAGAAGAGTTCAAGACTTAGTAAAATTTTTGAAAGCTTGAGAACTCTGGTACATTGAGGAAGGCTATTTATAAAGCTTTGAAGGGACGTTTCGAGTTCCCAGCCTCGAAACACAAAGAGACGCTTCGAATTCTCAACTTCAAGTTTCAGAAGGACATATTAACTTTTCCACTCTAGGTGCAACAAAAGTTTTTTGAAAATTCTTCAAATATTTGTCATAATAGGATCACAAACCACATCCGAAGTTTTTCTTGGGATATGTAGCAATACACCACAGAATGTGTTTTCTCCAAAGTTATTGCATAAAAAATGTATAAATTAACTATATGAATTCGAAATGACAAAATGATTATTTGTCATTTCAAATTCGAGGGCTACCTGACGGAGATTATTAGCCGAGTTAGTCACTCGTATTGTTTTATAGTCGCAAAGGTGGTGGAATGAAACGTGAGTTATTTTATACTCTTTCATGGTTGCAGAGACAATGGAAAAAGACTACTGTCTCATATACCCACAAGTACTGTGGTCGTGAAGACTTCTTCCCACGACCATAGAGGTCGTGGAGACAAGAGAAAAAACAATATGTGGTCATAGTCAGTACGCAACCATGGTTGTTGGAGACTCATATTAATCCTAGCTAGCGGTTGGCTCTCCCAAACACGATCTCAGGATAATAAAATTTTCTAAGAAACGTGACAATCGTCAAAGAAGGTAAGGATGAATATGCAGTTATACTATAGCTGCATATCTTAACCACACATCACAACTACTAGAAGTTGCTGACAACTGCCAAACCTTTCTTCATTGGCACCCTTTCGATAAGTATAAAAGGGAAAGGAGAAGATTGGAGAGGGGGATCCAGAGGAGATAATAAATTCTTAGATAAAGATAATAGGAGATTGTTAGGCCTGATAACAATCTCTCTTTGTAATTCACCACACCGATAGTGAAAGTACAATATGAAGTAGGGTTATTACTCAATCCTTTGAGGGCCCGAACCTGTATAAATTTCGTGTCATTAGATTCATAGATATCGTGATTTACTTGGTATACGTCTGAAATCGCCTCCATAATAAACAATACAAATTTGCATAAGTTCAACTAGGAACCCTAGTTCCAATCATTGACAGTCACCTTGAGGTGTAATTAAGACCACTCCAGCCCCTGAGTTTGAGAAACTTTTAGAGTCATCAAAATACATCGTCCAGTGGTCAGTATTTTCTAAATCCTCTGGTTCTTGCATATGTGGTTCGGGATTAGTCCATTTGACCACAAAATCAGCAAGAATTTGGGATTTAGTTGCTACTCGAGCAGTGAAATGGAGATCAAATACTCCGACTTCTACTGCCCACTTCGCAACTCAACCAGTTACTTCCTAATTTTGGAGAATATCCCTTAAGGGAAAGGATGAGGGCACGAAAATCTTGTGTGCTTGAAAGTAATGTCATAGCTTTCTGGAAGACATTAAGAGAGCGTAAAGTGACTTTTGGACCTCAGGGTAACACTCGTTTGGTCTATTAAGTACTTTACTTACGTAATAAACTGGTCATTGCACACCTTCCCTCTCTGCGACCAGAACAACACTGACCACATGAGGGATAGCAGCCATATAAATGAATAATGGCTCTCCCATGATTGGGAAAACTAACACTGGAGCACTTGTTAAATATGCTTTAACTTCCTGAAAGGCTTTTTCAGTTTCGTCCGACAAGTGAAAACCATTGTGCTTACATGGAACCTTAAGAAAAGGTAATCCACGTTCGGCTAACCATGAGATGAAACGACTCAAATCCGCCATTCGACCAGTTAGGCTCTGTACCTCCTTCATGGTCGAAGGAGATTCGCATTTTCCCAATGGCACAGATTTTCTTGAGATTAACCTCAATGCCTCTTGAACAAACAAGAAAAACCAAAATTTTACCCGAAGAAACTCCAAAAGAGCATTTTTCAGGATTCAACTTGATTCCATTTTTAGTCAATTTATAGAAAGTCTCAGTGAGATCATTTATATGAATAGAGCTTTTTAAAGTCTTTACAACCAGATCATCAACATAAGTTTCTAGATTATGCCCTAGTTGGGAAAGAAAGGTCTTCTGCATCGATAGCTGGTACGTGGAACCAGCATTCTTGAGCCCAAATGGCATTAGCAGTAGGTGCCAAATGGTGTGATGAAGGCAATTTTCTCTTCATCTACTTTTGCTATGCTAATTTGATGATACCCTGACTAGGCATCTAGGAAGCTTATCAGTTCGCAACCCATTATAGAATCGACCAACTGATCGATGCCGGTAAGGGGAAATCATCCTTTGGGTAGGCATTGTTAAGACTGGTGTAATCAACGCACCTGCGCCACTTACCATTAGATTTCAGGACTATGACTGGGTTCGTGGGCCATTCTGGATGGTCCACTTCGAGAATGAAACCAGCTTCCTGGAGTTTATCAAACTCCGAATGGATGGCCTCTTGACAATCAGGAGCAAAGCATCTGAGCTTCTGCTTTATTGGTCACTGTCTAGGCCAAATTGCTTTCCTGTGCTCGATTACTTCCCTTGGGACTCTAGGCATGTCGGATGGTTTCGACGCAAACACATCTGCGTTAGCTCGGAGGAAAGTAACAAGCGCAAGTACATATTTGTCGTCCAATCCCGACCCAATCTGAATGGTTCCGGATGGGTCATTTGGGAATAATGGAACCTGCTTTAGCTTTTCATCTAGTCACGAAGTTACCTTGACCGCATCTGATTCCTTGCTCGAAGCCTTCACATCTCGGAGGGCACTACTATAGAATACATTATCACAGTCGGTTCAAAACAGTCATCACAGATGGTTCTGAACAATCACTAATATTCGAGTACTATCACTGATGGTTATGAACCATCTGTTATAACTTACTATCACATGTAGTTTTGACCTCAAAACCTTCTGTGATAGTCTCCTTATCATAGACAGTTACAAGCTCAGAACCATCTGGGATAGTGTCATTATCGGAGATGTTATAAGCTCTGAGCCGTCAGTGGTAGTATGAGTATCACAGACGGCTTTGAGGTCAAAACCATCTGGGATAGTGTCATTAGCGGAGACGGTTATAAGCTCATAATCATCAGTGGTAGTATGAGTATCACAGATGATTTTGAGGTCAAAACTATCTGCGATAGTGTCATTATCGGAGACGGTTACAAGCTCAAAACCATCTGTGATAGTATGAGTATCACAGATGGTTTTGAGGTCAAAACCATCTGGGATAGAGTCCTTATCAGAGACGATTATAATATTAGAACCACCTGTGATACTCATAGTATCAAAGATGGTTCTGGGATTATAACCATCCGTGGCTGTATGAGTATCACAGACAGTGTTGACCTTATAAGGCTGGCCGCAATGCACGACCTTATAAGCCTTACCGCGTGCACGCGTACACACGGGATGACATGTGGGTCCTCATTTTAGTCGGGCCCGTCTGTAAGTGGCCGTTGGAGCTCGCAACGGTCCGATTTTTTTTTTGCGGTTTTTAATTGACCCAACGGTCGTTTTGTGGATGGTCCCACATGTCAGTGCAGTACTTTCGGCCGTTGAGTTTTAGCCGTTGGAAATTTAACCGTTATGCATTATTTAATTATTTTTTCATTAAAAAATTCCCAGAAAATCCTAGAAAATTCAGAAAAATTCTAAAAAATTTCCAAAAATTCACAGATGGCTGTCTATAAATAGAGGGTTCATATGCTTACTTCACCACACCCATTTCACAGATCTTACTTCATTTTACACATACTTTTCACACACTTTATGCACTAAAATTAGTGTTAAGCTTCGATATGTACAGTAATCCTCCTAAGGGTTTTGTAAACTGGCTTAGCTCTCCTAGTTCAGCTGGAGAAAATCCGGAACTACCAGGTAATTCAAATCCTCCACCATATCCACCCGCTAATCTTCATTTACCACACCCATCTTATCCGTCCGGGTATCCTCTCTACCCCCCCCACCCGCAATATGCACATGCTCCTCCATATCCGCATCCTGCCGCATATGCTCCGCCACACTCATTTCCACAAGGTCATCCATATACACTGTACGGGCTGAACTATCATTTTGTCGGTGCCCCAGCTTCGTATGGTCATCCCTTGCCACCGGCAGGCCTCGGGCCAAATCTCAAATCCCCATCCCCCCCAGACGTGGGTATGCCACAATCTACGCCGGAGCTCGGAGCGGACGACGACGATGATCTGGTCTCCCTGGTCCGGCCGGGTGCAGGCGGTTGCTTTGGCAACAGGCCGATGATGTTCAACTTGTGAGTATTCCGTTTTGACATTCAAATATTGTGGAAGGAATTATTTTGACATTTTGTTGGATTTTATTTGAATGTTACATGACACCGTTTATAATTCGGTTGCGCAGATAAGTGCGTGGTTGAACAACTCACTGGACCCAGTCGACGGGAACAGCAAAAAGTTCGACACGTACTGGGCGAGTGTGGCTGCTGTGTACAACGCGAGCAGCCCACGAAATCGTAGAAGGGAGGTCAAGCATTGTAAAGACCACTGGCTCCGAACTAACAAAAAAGTTGTCTAGTTTAATGGTTGTTGGTGCAGGCTAAAGGAAGTGTACGCTAGTGGTCGTTTAGACGACCAACTAATGGCACAAGCGCGCGAGCTATACAGGAGCGAGATGGGGCAAGCATTCACTCTGGACCACTGGTGGACGAATGTTCAGGGCCAACCTAAATGGAACCTAACATATGTCGACACTGGCAAAAGAGCACGGCTGAGAGAGGATGGTGCACACACATCGTCCTCGTCCAATCCAGATGAGCTGCTCGTGGAGGAGATGCGCCCTGAAGGTTGCAACACCGCCAAGGAGAAGCACAAGGAGAAAGGAAAACAGAAATCTCCCTTGGGCAACACGTCCGTGCAAGAAGACCTACAAGCCTTCGTCAAGGCTAATACTGAGTGCGTCGAGGCAACAGATCGTGCGACCTCCACTCTGAGCAAACACGACTAGCTCAACCAGAAGCTGGTCCTTGCAAGGTCTTTCACAAAACTGGTCACCACGGACAAATCCAACTTCACCGACGAGGAAATGAAGGATCATGTGGAAGAGTTGAAGTTTGTAAAAAATTTGATCCGGGAGGCCAACCTAGGCAAGGCTGAGTAGTGTAGCATTTTATGTTTGATGTGTCGTTGTACACATATGTATCCTTATTTTCTGCAATTGAAATATGTTTGGAAAATATCGGTTGGACTCATGTTTGAAAAATAGCGATTTGATTCATGTGTTTGAAAACTAGCCGTTTGACTCATGTGTTTAAAAACTAGCCGTTTGACTCATCTGTTTTGAAAGTAGCCATTCGACTCATGTGTTCGAAAAATAGCCGTTGCACTCATCTTTTTGGAAAATAGCCGTTGCACTCATTTTTTTGGAAAATAGTCATTGGAGTTTGAAAAATAGCCGTTGGGATATTCGACCTGGCCTATATAAACCGAATCGGCGGTGCACATATTTCTAATCCCCACCAATACTCCTCACTGCCAAATCCCTCTCATTCCGAAATCCCTCTCCCTCAAATATGTCGTCCAGCTCTGGTTCAGGCTCATATAGTGAAGATGAAGAGTCCGTAAATACCTTATGGAGTGTCCTTGCGGGATTCGTCAACCCAGATCCCGCCCTGGTGGAGTTAGAAGAGCGTGTACTTGCCAGTATACAAACAAGGCTGTAGGCCTCTACCTCGCGCCGTCATCGGCGCGGTGGCAGACGATACATCAATAGGGACTGTGAAACCGGCCATATCCGCCTCATGGCGGACTACTTCTGCGAAGATCCGGTGAACCCCGACCACCTGTTTCGTCGGAGGTTCCGGATGAGCAGACCCCTCTTCTACGTATCGTCGGATCTCTTGGTGAGTGGTGCACCTTTTTCACCGAGAGAGTAGATGCCGTTAACCGCCGAGGGTTGTCTCCATTACAGAAGTGCATAGTGGCCATCCGTTTGTTGACCTACGGCTCTCCTGCCAATGTTGTCGACGAGTACGTATGGATTGGTGAGTCCACCGCAATCAAATGCTTGAAGAAATTCATCGACGGAGTGATCGACAACTTCGGCAAGGAATATCTTCGACGCCCGACTATCGAAGACATGCAGCGCCTATTGCAACAAGGAGAGGCGCGCGGGTTTCCAAGAATGCTTGGAAGCATAGACTGCATGCACTGGGAATGGAGAAATTGCCCAGTAGCATGGAAAGGGCAATTTACTCGCGGTGATTACAGGAGTCCTGACCATATACTCGAAGCAGTCGCCTCTAAGGACCTTTGGATATGGCATGCCTTCTTCGGTGTTGCCGGCTCCAACAATCATATAAATGTGTTGAACCAATCCCCCTTGTTCACCAATGTTTTGCAGGGACGAGCTCCTCAAGTGCAGTACTTCGTCAATGGGCATGAGTACAACATGGGATACTATCTAGCAGATGGTATATACCCAGAGTGGGCTGCCTTTGTGAAGACGGTACCCCTGCCGCAGACAGACAAGCACAGACTGTTTGCGCAACATCAAGAAGGAGCGAGGAAGGATGTAGAGCAAGAATTTGGAGTTCTACAATCCCACTTTGCCATCCTGCATGGCCCTGCCCGCTTTTGGCAACGCTCAACTCTCGCTAAAATCATTAGGGCATGTGTCATACTACACAATATGATTATTGAGGATGAGTGAGATTTTGGCGGGCCACTCTATGATTTTGAAGACAGCCAAGGGGCTTCGAACGTAACACCACATAGTATCCAACATGGTGGTACAGTTGCTTTCGCTGATGTGATGCAGAGAAACACCGACATTCGGGCTCAACCAATGCATGCAACACTCAAAATAGATTTGATTGAACACATTTGGGAGTGTTTTGGAGGTGTCCACGGAAATTAGTTGTTGTATGTCTCTTTTCTAGTATTTTTAATTTGCACATCGATGTTAAATTTGAAGTTTCAAAACCGATGCATGTATGCAATGTCGTACGTTTAATGTTATGTCCAACTATTGAATTTAATGAAAATATTTATTTTCATTGTACCAAATTTAATAAAAATATTTATTTTTGTTATGCAGAATTTTTGATCCGCAAATTAAATTTTTAAATGTAAGAAATATTGTCGTATAATTTTTAATTTATTTATATAAATTACGTAATTATTAATATGATGGTAAAACCAAAATTATATATTTAATACGTGGGGTGCACCCAAGAGCCTCTCCAAGAGCCTTTGCATTGGAGAGAGAGGCTTTTGGAGGAGTGGGCTCGCGAAGAGTCTCTCAAAGAGCCTATGCATTGGAGAGGAAGAAATTATTGGGGGAGGCTCTTCGCTGACATGGCAGAGAATATTCTCTTGGAGACCTTGTCAGGAAGGAATTAGAGTTGGAGACAGCCTAACCGTCTCTAATACTCTATGATACATACATAGATCGATTTATCACAGACAGTTTTTATCTCGAAACTTTCTATGCATATTAATTTTTTTAAATATTTTCTTTTTTTGTGGCTAGCCTCAGGAATCATGCTAGCCATACCCTCTGTACAATAGCATTTCATATATACAATTCATTTCATACATGCACAGAACTCATAAATATATACAGTTCATTTCATACATGCACAGAACTTAGAAACATGTACAATAGCATGCATTTCATATATACAGCTCAAAATCGATCAAATTGTAAGTTTCATGCAACATTTCAGAAATATGTACAATTGAGATTGAACAAAGAAATGTAATCGACAATTAAAGTCAGTATGTTAGATATTTATTACTATACTAGTCTCAGTTAGTAAGGCCGCACTAATAGGAACCGAGCGAGTCCCTATGTCGACGATTCGGACTCAGGGTCCTCAGTCGAACTTATGCAGAATTTGTAATTGTGAGACCTTTCAAGATGACCCTCCGGGAAGGTATGCTGAACAATGGTGAACAGGAGCACAGAGAGTTTAGACAGGTTCGGGCCCTCGATAGTGGGAGTAATAGCCCTACGTCCTGTTGAGATTTCACTAAGTGTGGTAAAAGGTTTACAAATGGAGGGAAAAGTCCTCACAGGCGAGGATTTTCCCTGTAAAAGTGTACAAGGATAAGCCAAAGAAGGCTTACTAAAATGCTATCTGAGGTGGGCCGTAGACTTGGCTAACTTAAATGATTTTGGATTTCTTGATCTTCCGATCTCTCAGTTGATGTTTTGGATCATCTTTTTCCTGATTGATGCTCCATGCCATCCTTTTGTACTGCTTGAAAGGGTGCCATGTGGAGGAAACTGCATCAATCGGTTGCACGGACGGTTGGATGCGGTTTTTTGGAACTGCTCTTAACCTCCACGCAGGCTAAACATGTGTTATTCATGGATAACTGTATGTGTTAACCTTCTGACGGTCGATTCTCCACGTGTAGGAATCTTCGGGATACTTAGAATATCCTGTTGTATGGGCAACCGAATAGATAGATCCCAAGTATCCTGATCGGCAGATGTTCTGACCGCGGGATATTGGCTGACCGCGCAATATCCCGAATGTGTAGTTCGCGTATAGCCTACGAACTTCTGACCGCGCAAGGCTTACGGTCTGACCGCGTAAAGCTGGCGATCACATAGTGACGTCCCTCAGAACAACTTGAGCTCGTATCGCCAGATACACTCTTGACTCGAACCTGCCTTTAACCAGAAGTCCAATAGAAGTGGTCCGGGTGTCAATCCTCGTCACCCTAAACTTCTCCTTGGGTGATATGACATCCACCATGAAAAACTCAGCAAGCATCCCTCGGACTAAACCAATCTGCAAACGGTCAAAGCTTTCCGAAGGGAAGTCCACCCCCTGCAGCAAGAGTTGGTACAGAAAAATTAGCTTAATGCCGCTGTAAATTTTGCCAAATCAATACAAAGGGCGGCAGTTGTATACCTCGGGGAAATTTGGCTGGTGAGGGGTGATGAGGCCGTACATGCGGTGCACCACGTAGAACCCACATGTATTGTCGTCTGGCTACTGATGGCACTACCAATGTACAAACCGAGAGTTAGCTGGGGACACATTCTAAAGTAAACAGATGCCGATTGAAATTTGTACCAGAAATTGTATCCACTGAAACTTATTGGCTCGCCGCTCGTGCTATTGCCCTCCCTCGGCAAAGTACTTCGTACTTCGTGAAAGTCTTGAAGATAGTCGAAATTGACAATTTGAGGGCAGTAAATCTAGATGCGAGACAGGTCCACATGAATATCATAAAACATGTTAACCTTTCGAATACATCTTGCGCACTGCAATACTCGTACCCTTTCCTCTGCAATGAATCAAGGTAGAACACCTTGTTCCATTTCGGAATAAGCACCAGCAGGATCCAGTGGTACCTACATGTTACACGTAAAGAATTTATAATTAAATCTAAGTCTGGGGTGTGCATATGGAGACACTAATCTACGAGTAAAGTACTAATGTAAGCACTCATCTCTGGTTGTAGGGTACAATTATGTACTCCTTGTCGACCTGAGCAAGCAATCCTCTTTTGATGTAGTCGACAACGAAGTCTGTGGCACTCCTAAACATCACCTAGGCGACCAACAAGGGGTCCAGGAAACAGACAGGTTCCTAGTTAGCTTTGGCATATTTGGTCATGCAGCTGCACGGAACTAACCAATTAATAAATGAAAAATATCCGTATATGAACAAACAGGCGTAGGATAGTAGATCATTACATCACCCAAGACCACAGGATTGACACGTCGAGCGTGTCTTTGTTGAATAAATTGTGCAGGTCTTCGAAGGTCACTGGATAAGTCCCAACGTCATTATGGAACTCTGCCATGGTGTACTTGACCATGAAAAACTCAGCAAGCATCCCTCAGACTCCACTTGGTAAGTGACCCTCTAACAAGCTGCATCTTCTGGAGCAGTTTCTTCTTCTACCATGCTGGGTTCAAGACCGTAGGACTCAGGATCAATGAATCCTTCTTCTAAATTTTGTTTGCAAAAGTAAGGGTGAGCACATTGTCCACATAGTACTCAACAAGTCCCAAATAAGAATGCAGATATATATATATATAGATGAGGGGGAAATTTCAAATAATGGCTCTTTGGCTAATAGAATAGATTTTCACTCTTGATTTTGAAAAAAAAGGTTTTTGTTTTCAAAAGCGAGGCTTTTAAAACCCTAAGCTAGGTTTTCAGAAGATGTTATGTGTGGCGGTCTTCCATGAGTCACCACTTTACTCAATTTTGTGAAAAACTTTCCAAAAGCTACTTGTGCTGCATCGACGTGGATAGAATCCACCACGCGTAGACTCCATGACCTAGGAGCTCAGAGTATCCAATACTTTTTATAACTTTGCAAAGGTGTACCACCTTAATCCACCGATCACTCAGCTTTCAAGTCGGTACCTCTCCATGCGAGTTTTACGCATGTGACAATGCCGAGATCACATAACAGTTTACAATCCTAGCATTAACAATTCCCTGCCCGGTAAATAGACATTTCAGTCCTTATTACCGTTGTGGGTACTCCCCACAGCCAATTCTTCCTAGCCTTGGTCTATTGTCTCACAAGACACATATCCTCTTTTGATTACAGTCGCGCATGACTCAATCCAGGCGTAGGGCGTCTTCCTTCTTACACCTTATACTCTCATTATTTTTCTGATCTCACATCACTCATGGCCCTCAGTGGCCCACCAGTTTCTCTCGAGAAACCGGACTGACAACCTTTGCAGGGAAAAGCTAATACTGAGAAAGCTACTATGTTGCGCCCGTCCCATACTGGGCAAGTGGTTGGTACGTTTTTCATGCCGCATGGAAGTACAACACAAGGTTCTCGTCCTTATGAATCTTTAGTGAGGAGTCTTTCACATTCCCGGTGCGCACACAGCACCAACCAATCAAACCATGCTCACTACCGATTCCAATCACATTTTCTTTCACAAAAAGGGTTTTGAATATACATTTCTCACATGTGACCATTTAGCATTTAACATATAACTCTGAGTATAAGCATAGCCTAAGCATGATATTCTAGGGTGACAAGGGTGCATGGATATTCAATCACAAGAGGGGCTTTACAATTAGTTAGGTCATATCTACCACTTTATTTAAATATAATTCTTATTTGAATGTAAGGCATGCATATACTTGAAAACAACCAACATACTTTATCTTAAAATAATAGGCGAGACATGATCAAGGGTTTGAGACTTGCCTTGCAATGAGGGGTCTAGTTGCTCAGACGATTCTTCGAAGATCTCTTCCGCTCCTTCAACCTCTGGTTCCACGGCGGATACAAATAATACATACACACCATATAAGTGTACAGAAATAGTTGCACTAGAAAATAATAAGTAAATATATCATGCATGCAGGGGGAAAGGTTTGGACAAGGTCACTTGGGTGTTGATTGAAGAGATGGGCTCAAAAGGACTTGAACGTCGAAGGCTGACATTCGGTCCACGGCTAGACATGGCCCTAAGTTGGCTCTAGGTGGGTTTTCTGGAGATGTGACAGTAGAGAAAATTGTAGAACATGGCTCCAGGAGCTTAGTGGACAAAGTGGCATTTCAATTGCTCAAATAGAAAGGGTTAAACAAGGCCAATGCCAGTGACTGACACGCATTGACACTGCACTAACACTGTCAAAAACTAGGGCAGAGGGGTAAATCTGGTTCTGGGCTTCAAACTCTTCGCCAACTATGTCTAGGAGGTAGGCGTGGATGCCAGGGACACATTGGCTGTGGTTTCAGGCCAAAAGATGGCCGGACGGCGATGAACGGAGGCGATGAACTACGGTGGCGACACGGCACAGGCACGGCTCTGGACAGGAACTTGGCAAGAGCATAACTCTTGATCTGGGCATATTCAGGGATCGGGCTTGTGGAATGAAATGCTCAGGAGACTGAGACCTAGCTAAGTGACAAAGTAGCATCAGCTAGATCGGCCGAAAAGCAAACTCCGGTGAACTGTGCCGGAGACGAAGATACAAAAATTGGGCGTTTTTTATTTAAAGAACTTGAGCTCGATTCCAAGCTTGTGAAGTATCCTGGGGACAATAGAAGGCTACTGGGAAGGTCAATTTGGCTGGAGGATCACCGGAGAAGCTCGGCGACGATGATGAGGAACGGGGTCCCGATCTTCCGACAGGTAGGGGATAGTTCGATTGGTGGAGACTCGACGTTGACGATCCGACGTTCGACCAAAACCGATCTAAGCCTGCAATCGCTACACCACTGCTCCGTTCGTTATCAACCGTACCGAGGCGCGGTTGACCTAGCCACGAAGGCCTGTTCCTGGAAGCGAATCGTAGAACACATGCAAGAACACAGAAGAAGCAATCTCGAATTGCAAGTATGTATTAAGATCACGAAGTGCTGGGTTCCACAAACCGAAAGACGGCGAACTGCGACAGCAGAAAATTCTAAGCAAAACCCGAGTCTAACAATGACGGCTACGAGGTTTTAATATGCGAGAGGGGTGGCGTCTAGGGTTTGGGGCGCACCCCCCACGCGGGATACACAGGCCGAGGCCCAATAGACAGGTGACGCAGTACCGCACGGCCCAACAGAATCTGGTCTCCAATTTTTTCGACGATTGTGATTGACTCAGAAGAATTTTGGATGTGGGACCAGATCCGTTGGAAAGGTCTCGTTGAGGGCTTCTCCGTAATGTACTTGAACGCCCCAAACGGAGTTCGTATGCATCTGCTATGCCCGTTTGAAGACAGGCTTCTCCGCCATGGCCGATCCGGACTCCAGCTCGCGGTAGACTTGATTCCCAACCTGTCTTGGCGCAAAGTGACACCCTCGCTGATCAACACCATGATTCCTGAGCACAAGCACAATATTATTAGGTAGTAACTCGCTCTTGTCAATATTCTCTCGTGTACTAAGAAACGAGCTCACCTGGTGATTTAGTTGACGTGCACGTGCCCTTGTTATTGGTCCTTGCACAACGGGTGTTGGAAGAATGGACGCATCGTTAGGGGTGAGTCCTCATCAGACGAGCTCCGGTGAACTGATGAAATCCAAAATTGGGGGGTTCCTCGATCTGGGCAAAATTGAAGGTTTCGGTCTTACAGGCTTACTCTACTTGGCTCACTGATCACTTTGTTCCACTAGCACGAAGGCCAATTCGGTTTAAATCACTCATCATTGGAGGAACAGGGGAAAAGGGGAAATCTGGTGGTCGCCGGCGCTAGGGTTCACCGGGGTCCAATTAAGCGTTATGATACAGAGAGGAGGGTGAGGGGAACTTACTGGTGAACTTGGATTGGAGAGGGAGGCAGTGGCTTGAGCTGGCGGCGAGAGCTCCTCAGGTAGCTCGTCGGGGAAGAAGAAGGTGAACACGAGAGCTGAAGCTCGGGGCTGCTGGAGTGGTGTGGTGTGAAGAGCTCTGGGCGAGGGGGAGGGTTTATATAGCCAGCGGCTGGGGTCCTCGAAAGTTGAAGCAAATCGAGTGGGAGATGTTTGACTGGTGCCGGAGCAAGATCGAGACGGCGTTGGGACGCGGCGGTGGCCGTGCCAGAGGAGAAAATCACATCATATCCGACTTGGGCAGAACGACGGGGTGGCTGGCTTCGGCATGGCGGCGAAGTGGCAAAAAAGCTCTGACAACAGTAGGCACACGCGCACGCACAAGGCGAACGGCATTGCTGGCGGTCACCGGCCGTTGCCACGGTGGAGGGCTTTGGCGCGACGCGAGCACCACGTGCGGACACGTAGGATACGACCATTGGTGAAGACAAAAGTTGGCCGGCGGTGAAGATTGCGGCAGCGAAACTCGGCGAACGGCACTGGTTGCGGTCAAGGTGGTCTCTGGTCATGGTCGCAAATGGGCTCAACCCTGGTTGAGGTCAAAAAGGGGCCAGGGAGTAATCCGCGAAGATTTGGACTGATCTGCAGGGATTTTGTTCGGGATTTTGGACATGTTTGCAATTTTGGGGATTTGGAGGGCTGATTTGAGATCTAATTTGGCATATGAGTATCACTAAATCACTTGAACTCATCTAGCAAGAAGAATGGTAAAATCCGATAAGATCTGGTGGTTTTGACAAAAATCAAAAACAGGGTAAACAGGGTTTGAAAGTTTGGCGAGGCTTAAACTAGGGTTTCGGTTAAGATTTTAGAATTCTTCCAAAAGGGAAAAATGTTCAGAAAAGTAAAAGGAAGACAATCATTGGATCAGATAAGAATTTGGAGGTGGTCTGAGACTTTTAGTCTTTTTGGGCTTCTGACAATTTTGAAAACGACTAATCTGAAATACTTTTGGACTAAAAAGCAAAAATGATCAGAAAGGTGGAGTTTAGCTGCCAACTTTTTAAGTCAAGGTAGTGGCATACCTAAGATCATGGTTTTGAGATAAGAGATCAAAATGGGGTTGAGATATCTGAGAATCCAATGAAGATATGCTAACTAGCAAGCAAAAGGGGTAGCAAAAACTAGGATGTTACAGTTATCCCTTAATTGCACGTGTTAAGCCTGCGTGGAAGTTAAGTGCAGTTGCCAAAATTGCACACGAGCAGCCGTTCAAAACGGTTGGGCATTGGCGCCCTTTCGAGCAGTATAAAAGGGTGAGCAAATGCACCAGACGGGAATAGAAGACATCGGGAACAGATTCAAAACATCTCAAAGATCGACAACAGCAAGCTTTCATAGGCTAGTTTAGTCAGTTTCTATATGATCACACGGAAAAGATCTTCGCCTGTGATGATCTTTTCCACAACTTTGTAACTCTTTTTCCTAGACATAGTGAAATCCCAACAGGACGTAGGGCTATTACTCCCACCATCGAGGGCCCAAACCTGTATAAATTCTTCTGTGTTCCAACCGACTTTGGCTCATCATCCATTTCCGGAGGGACACCTTGAAATGCCTCATAACTCACAAATTCTGCATAAGTTTGACTAGGGACCCCAAGTCCGTATCGTCGACAGCTGGCGCCCACCGTGGGGCCTTTCTCAAGGCCTTCTTATTTCTATCCGGAGGTTCGGTGAGCCATGTCTGGAGCATATGATTCTGAGAACAACTTCGATCTCGAGGATTATGCCCACATCCAGATGCCTTCACCCAATGATCCTGTTCCAATGGAGGAAACCGGAGGCGAAGATGTCCTGGAGGTCGATTCGACCACTCAGGTCATGTCCATCGACCAGGTGGTGACCAACGTAGAACCAGAGCCTACTGTGGTTCTTAATGCGTTAGAGGTTGAATCCGGTCCATCGTATAACCCTGCTGTGGGTAGGGTGATGTCGACCATGATAACCTCCACCCTCTCTTTGAATTTGAGTCCAACTTGGAACAAACAGAGATGTTTTCTCCATCGATGACCTCGCTCCCTAGACAATTCGCTACCTTATCAGAAGACACTCCCGATCAACGGCTGCTAGGGAAGAACAGGAACGCAAACAAAAGGAAGATCAGAACCGTGAGCAACAAGATAACAAACTTCGCAGAACAGCCCTAGAGGCTCTTCAAAATGCGCAAGCTCATTACGACGCTGCACTGAGTTCTTCCCGTCGATCACTTGGTCGTAGACGCGACCAGACACCATCTTTACCCCCGGAACATTTGCCGGCGGATGAAAAGACGGTGACACCTAGCGCGCCCAGGAGGAGTACGCGTGGCCAGCTTCGATCCATCGCAGAGGTCTTGCGCAATTTTCCTCCTACGGTCACAGACGCGCAGAAATCGGCTTTCGCCAGAATCCTGGCAGAGAGGTTGGATGAGGTTGCATCTGAGATGACCCCAACGGCCTCTTCCCGGTCAGCAACACGTTCCCATGACCGAGAGTACTCTAACTCTAGTTCTGGTAGACGGAATCGTCCACCACCAGTACCGTCTCGGCATGACAAAGCCAGACGGGCGGAGAACTCTTGTGATAGGGAACGAATTCCTGTCCACTCTCGCCTGGGACCACGAGTGACCTTTCCTTCATACGAGGTCACCAGAGATCAGGTCGAGAGTCGCAGGTCCATTCATGGTCCTTATGTTGGTTGTAAAGCTTTCTCGCTTGGCCTTCGTGCGGTCGTTTGGCCTGACAAGTTTAAATCAGGGGCCATAGAGAGATTTGATTGAACTCAGAATCCATTCGAGTTCCTTCAAACCTACATCACTGCTATTCAGGCAGCGGGCGGCGATGACCAGGTCATGGCCAACTATCTGCCTACAATCCTCGAAGGACCGGCAAGAACCTGGTTGTTCAATTAGCCCGAGGGTTCAATCTATAACTGAGAAATGTTGTGCAATGCCATCCTCAACAATTTCCAAAATTGTTATCAGAAGCCGGGCAAAGAGGACGACCTCCATCGACTACGACAAACTTCGACCGAAACTCTTCATCAGTTTGTCAAGAGATATGCTGGGGAGAGAAATACCATCCCGAACATATCTGATAACTCTGTTATCAGGGCGTTTAAACACGCCGTTCGATATCGGAGGTTCACCGAAGATTTGCTCACCCATCCTCCTCGATCAGTAGCCGATCTCTTTGATATGGCTGATCGATATTCCGATGCGGCCGAGGCCGTTGAATGGAATCGGATGGTTGATAAGGGTAACTTACCACCTCAACCGGGTCTCAAGGACGTGAAGAGGGAGGATTCGAGCAAGAAGCCGGAATCTTCATCAGGCGGGAAGTCGAAGAAATCAAAAAGGAGTCGATCGGGACAGTACCGAAAAGTCACGGTCGCAGATAAACCTCCACCGACCAAAGGTAACAAACCTCCGTTTAAAAATAAAACTGCATCTGGTGGTCGCAGTGCTGACCAGCCAGAGAAGTCGACTAACTCGCACGAAAGCAAGAAATTGTGTCCGCTCCACAACTCCGCAGGCCACGACCTCAAGAATTGCAGGAGTTGGTGGAAGCAGTTGGATGACTTCTACCAGGGGATCGGACCTATGCCAATCTTGCCAACAAAAGAACAGACTTGCGGGCTAAGAGACGCCAGCAAGGACGAAGAGATGTCCTACCAGGTACCTCGTAATCATGTTAATATTATTTTCGGAGGTTCCTCCTCTTTTGTTTCTAAGTGGCAATTTAAAGCCTTTTGTCACGAGGTGAACCAAATGGAGACTCCCCTTGGTAGACGCAATCTTTGGCAGGCCAACTCTTGCTAAGTTCATGATGGCTACGCACTATTCTTACCAGTGCGGCAAGTTGCCTGGCCCCAAGGGTGTTATTTCGGTCCGAGGTAGTCGCAACGTGGCATTGACGTGTGATCGGTTATCCCTGGAGATGGTGGACCAACTTCCCCTCCGTGAAGCCCAGATCGCCACAGTGTCCACTGATATGATCAAAGCCACTCCTCGACCAGATGAAACACTAAAACTGGTTCCATTGTACCCAGATGATCCGTCCAAGACGATTCGGGTTGGATCAGGCCTGGATGACAAATAGGAACTCGAGCTCATTGCTTTCCTCTGGGCTAATGCAGATGTGTTTGCGTGGAAACCATCAGACATGCCCGGTGTCCCAAGGGAGGTAATCGAGCACAGGTTAGCAATTTGACCTGGACAGCGACCAATAAAGCAGAAGCTCAGGTGTTTCGCTGTTGATCGGCAAGAAGCCATCCAAGTGGAGTTAGATAAACTCCAGAAGGTCGAGTTTATTCGCGAAGTCGATCACCCGAAATGGCTTGCAAATCCGGTCATGGTCCGCAAGTCAAATGGCAAGTGGCACATGTGCGTCAACTACACCAGCCTAAATAGTGCCTGTCCGAAGGATGACTTTCCCCTTCCCCGCATCGACCAGCTGGTCGATCCTACTGCGGGTTGTGAACTGATGAGTTTCCTAGACGCTTACTCGGGATATCATCAAATTAGCATGGTAGAAGAAGATGAAGAGAAGACAGCCTTCATCACACCATTCAGCACCTACTGCTACGTCAGAATGCCATTTGGTCTAAAGAACGCAGGTTCCACGTACCAACACTTAGATGCAAAAGACCTTTCTTTCCCAGATGGGGCATAATCTTGAAGCTTACGTAGACAACCTAGTTGTAAAAAGTTTAAAAAGTTCGTCTCATTTAGACGATCTTGCTGAAACCTTCTGTAATTTGAATCGATATGTAATAAAATTAAACCGAGAGAAGTGCTCTTTCGGGGTTTCATCTGGAAAACTTCTTGGTTTTCTTGTTTGTTCCAGAGGAATCGAAGTCAATCCTGAAAAAATCAGGGCTACCGAACAGATGAGGTCTCCCTCGACCATCAAGGATGTTCAGCACCTAGCAGGTCGCATGGCGGCATTGAGCCGGTTCATATCGCGACTAGGCTAAAGGGGACTACCTTTCTTCAAAGCCCTACGCAAACATCACAATTTTAGTGGTCCGATGAGGCCAAAAAGGCATTTCAGGAGGTAAAAGCATATCTGTCCAGTCCGCCGGTCTGGGTTCCCCCATCAAAGAGGAGCCATTACTTCTTTATTTGGCGGCCACATCTCATGTGGTCAACGCTGTCCTGATCGCAGAAAGGGAGGGTATGCACAAACCCGTCTACTACGTAAGCGAAGTACTTCACGGTCCTAAGGAGTGATACCCTGAGGTCCAAAAGATACTTTACGCACCACTGATGGCTTCCCGTAAGATACGACACAACTTCCAAGCACATAAGATCACAGTGCCCTCATCTTTTCCATTGGGGGACATTGTCCGCAATTTGGAGAAATCTGGTCGGATCACCAAATGGGCCGTCAAAGTCAGAGCGCTCGACATCCGTTTAACACCCCGCACCGCTGTCAAGTCTCAGGTCCTAGCCGACTTTGTGGTCGAGTGGACTAACCCTGAGCCACCAGTGCAGGCGTCCGAAGATTTGGAATGCCCTGATCATTGGACGATGTATTTTGATGGCTCTCATAGTTTTCAACACTCGGGGGCTTGTGTGGTCTTGGTCACGCCTCAGGGCGAACAGCTGAAGTATGTCATCCAACTTCACTTTGTTGCGACCAACAACGCAGCAGAATATGAAGGTCTTATTGCAGGACTCCGGGAAGCAAAATTCCTCGGAGTCCGTCGATTAGTGGTGAGGGGAGACTCGCAGCTGGTTTTAAACCAGGTAAACAAGGAGTACAGCACCTCCGATGAGACAATGGCTCATTACCTAGGGGAGGTGAGGAGATTCAAAAAACACTTCAGTCATTTTGAAGTCCAATACATCCCGCGAAAGGACAACATTCTCGCAGACCAATTATCCAAATTTGGGTCCTCACGCACATCCGCTCCGGCAGGAGTGTTCATCGAACACTTGGAACATCCTTCGATCATGACTACGGTCGAGGATGATCCGGTAACAATCTGCGTTACCAACTTCGGACAGGAACGAGATTGGACCCATCCATTGAGGGTCTATCTCGAACACGGGACCTTGCCCGAGGATGAAACCGAAAGTGATCGATTAGTTCGAAAAGCGCGTCTGTACAAACTTATAGATGGAGTTTTGTACAGAAAGGGTACTCAAGGAGTATTCATGCGCTGTGTATCCCAAGAGGAAGGTAAATCCCTCTTGAAGGAAATTCATGACGGTGTATGTGGTGCGCACGCCTCATTTCGAACACTGGTCGGAAAGGCTTTCCAACAAGGATTTTACTGGCCTTCGGCGCTTGATGATGCCAAGAATATGGTCAAGACATGTCCTCAGTGTCAATTTCATGTGAGACAAGTTCATCAACCTGCCTACGCTCTACAAACCATTCCTCTGTCATGGCCCTTCACGGTCTGGGGGATGGACATTGTCGATCCTATGCCACAAGCGGTCAATGGGTACAAGTTCTTGTTCGTAGCCATTGACACGTTTACAAAGTGAATTGAGGCTGAACCAGTACGCAACATTACTGCTGCTGCCGCACAAAAGTTCTTTCATAAGAACATTGTGACTCGATTCGGTGTTCCATATCGTCTCATCACCGATAATGGTTCCCAGTTCGCTAGTGGTCTTTTTCTGGATTATTGCGATCAGGTCGGAACCAAGGTGTGCTTTGCTTCTGTAGCTCATCTGCAAAGCAATGGTGTCGTTGAATGTGCCAATGGGCAAATATTACAGGACATCAAAAAGCGTGTTTTTGATCGCCTTAAGACACGCTCGGGGGCTTGGGTGGACGAGCTCTATACTATTCTGTGGGCACTACGCACTACTTCTAGTCGAGCCATCGGTGAGACACCTTTCCATTTGGTATACGGGGCTGAGGCTGTGTTACCCATGGAAATTAGTATTGGTCTTGTCTGAACAGATCAATTCGAACAAGTTGATCAGAACGGGCAACGATTAAAGGATCTCATCCTCCTAGAAAAAAAACGTGATCGAGCTCTAGTCAAGTCCGCGGTATATTTGCAAGCTATACGCAAATACCATAACAAAAGGGTGCGACCACGTAGTCTTCACGTGGGTGATCTGGTTTTACGTAAAATACAAAACCAATCTAGTCGCAACAAGTTCTCCCCATAATGGGAAGGTCCCTACACTGTTGTCTCAATGTCGTGACTAGGATCAGCTCGGTTAGCGATGGAGGATGGTCGGATCTTATCCAATACATGGAACATCGATCAACTGCGCAAGTTCTACATGTAAGTTCCCAATCCCTTTTCCTTTTCAATTAGCATGATTTATCAAAATCAGTACTTTTAGTTGTTTCATATGTGGATTATTCCTTTTTGCCCATATGTTACGAGTCTGGCTCGGGGCTGGTCGCCGATGGTTGTATCACCACAATGCCCTAATCGGATTCGCTGGCTGATCTCGTGATCACTTCCAGACAAGACACCCCTCAATAAGCCGTTTCTCAACGCACACGGGGCTTGCTGGCATGTCCTTGGTCATCAGAGTGGCTGCCGGTTTGCAATAAAGTTAGGTATTGTATCGAATATGATTGTCAGCCTGGTCGGGTATCCCTGGTCATCGTTACACCCATATCTTTCCTGTGCTTATAATACTAAGTCTTCAGTATACATAATCACAGGCGGGGGCTAGGGGAATATGGTCGCAACATGAAACAAAAAGAGGTGCCTCCTTTCAAAACAAAAAACGCATACATTCGCATTGTATAAATTGTATCTGTACAGGTACAAAGGTTTATATTATGCCGAGCTCTTTCAAGAGTTTTTCTACAAGGGGTTTAACTTCATCCATGATAACCTCAAGCTGATCTTCACTCTCGACCTCTACCTCTCCCACTACTGGATTCAGATCAAGATCTGGGCCATGGTGAAGACGAAGTCGGCAGAGGATGGCGGAGGCTACTGATTGTACTCTGGTCTTGATCGCCTCTTTTTGCAGCCTTGTATCCTCAGGAACATACTCGCGAAGTGACTCTGCTTGGGTCGCGACCAGTGTGGTCCAGTCGCCAAGGCTAAGGTCGTCCATCTCGGTTTCGACCACATCAGCCCTTAGTAGACCGGCCACCATCTTCAGTTTTTCGAAGATGTTTTGTTCAGCGCTGCTATAGGCGGAGAGTGACATACTCAAATCTTTATTCTCCCTACAGACGGAATCAATGGTCGCCTGGAGGTCTTTTTTCTCTTAGCGGAGCTGGCTTATTTGGTCGTCTCGCGCTGCGATGAGAGACCATTACAAAACAGTTCACAAGGCAAAATTAACTCACTTTGGTCGGAAGTATACTTACAGGAGAGCTGTGACCGCAGTTTTTGGAGTTCGGTCTCCAGGAATGAGATCTTGGTAGTTGCCCTGAACTCCTAGTCTTCCCGATCAGGGAGGATCTTCATCTGATAGGCATTTTCTCTGTGACAAAAGAGGTAATTGTCAAGATGGGTTTACATTCGAGCAAATGAAGAAACATCTTCCTTACCGCTGCAGGCGACCCGTTTCCTCTTGCGCCACCTCGATGCTATTTGCCATAGCCATTGACTTAGTCGCCATACGGGTCAGTTCCAATGACATGGAAGGGGATCGATTTCAAAACCTGGATATTCCTATGCAAATGTGAACTTAAAAATCACAAGGGGTGTTCGACATACCTCAACATACTCCCGGAATGAGCCACTTTCCGGTTCAATTGAAGGTTGAGTCGTTGGACTCGCCTTGTCCCCAGTAGGAGGAGCGGATGAGTTTTCTTGTTGAGCCTTATTTGTTGCTGGGGTCACAGATGCCAATAACTCCGATTGGACTTCTGCGGCCAACCCATCTACAACGGCCCGAAGAACTTCTCTAGCCGAAGAGATGGAACTTTGTTCCCCAGAGACCTCAGTAGCGGGGGACGCTTCAACGCTAGCCAAGGCCACTGGAGGGCTTGGCGCTGTATCTCTGCGCCTAAGCAAATGAAAAGACCATCGGTTAGAATCTTTTCGGTCGATCATTGTAATCCGACCTTGTTCAAACAGGAGAGATTCTAACCTTACTCGAAATCCCACTAACTTTTGGGATTTCGAAGATGGTTCCCTGAGGAGAAGAGGATAGTCGTCGTCTGTCCTGGTCTTCCTCTTTGTGAATAAAACCTTGCCTTTTTCTCCCTATGTATGCAAACCTATAAGAACATACATGATGAATGATGAAGACCAAAGCTGTAAGAGTCCTTACCGAGGTAGCCTTCTTGATCCGGGAGGATCTCCAAGTCCTGATCGCATACGGATTCGCGACCAAGTCCTGATCGCATATGGATTCGCGACCATGTCCTGATCGCATACGGCTTTGCGACCTTAACCGTGTTCGGAAAGGTTTCGTGACCATGGATTGGTTCGCGACCAGGAAAAGGAATTCGTTCCCTGTTCGGAATTGTAATCCTATATATATAACTAAGCTTATCTGTTTAGGATTAGTTAAGTTAGTTATATGAGTCTAATACGTTTAGGATTATTAAGTCTGATACGTACTCATACGATTGGACTATAAATACCTTGTAATAGGTCTAGTTTAGATCATTGAAGAGTCATAGAACTTATTTGAGTTTTAGACACTTATAGTTCCTTCCACGTAGGCAAGTGTGCCTAACGTTCGACGTGTAAAGCCCTCTTTGAAAAAAAGCCGAGTCCGAAGAAGAACGCTTCAAAATCAGGCACGGGTGCCTTTTGCGAAAATTGTCAAGTCGCGGGGCATACCAAGGACAAATGTTACAAGCTTCATCCTGAACTTCGACCAAAGAAAAATGGATCAGGGAAAAGAACAGCCACTGCTACTGCGACTTCACCCGACGAAGAAGTTGTCCGAGTGAATTCGGTTAATGAGGCGGATACGACCTTGTCTCTAATGGCAATGCCGAAGGAGAAGGGTTCCGATCCACCGAACGACCATCACCCAACGGAGGACTTGTTCACCATCAACATCCAGGTGAAGCACGAAGTGGTCGCAGCGATATTTGATCTAGGAAGTTAGAAGAATCTGGTCTCCGCTGGACTGGTTCGGCGACTTGGTTTGAAGACAACCACACACCCGCGACCATATCCGCTGGGTTGGTTTACATCCGACGTGAACCAACAGATTACGAGTCAGTGTGTGTTGAAGTTTGCGATCTCTGCACGATATATCGATGAGGTGCAATGCGATGTTGTCCCTATCGATATCTGTCAGGTGATCTTTGGGAGTCCGTATCTGTATGATCGAGACGCTCACTTCCATCGGCGAGCACAAGAGTGCGACCTCACCAAAGACGGAGTTAAGTTCGTGATCAGTAGAGACATCCACGTCAACACTTCGAACTTGATTACTGCAAATCAAGCCAAACGAATTGTTAATGCATGTCACAAGTATGTGCTTGTCATGATTAGACCCATTGATCAAAGTGAGGGTACTCGACCAGCATTGTCGCTGGCGTGCCGAGAGGATTCTGGTCGTTTGTCAGGACTGCTGGAGAAATACAATGATCTGTTCGAGACTACCCAGGGTCGTCCGCCGAAACGTCCAGTCGAGCACGAAATTCAGCTTGTGTCCGATGCGACACTGCCCAATCTGAGTATGTATCGCAACTCAGTATTGGAGAATGAAGAGATCAAGAGACAACTTGGTGAGTTGCTGAACAATGGTGTCATTCAACCGAGTAGTTCACCTTGTGGATCTCCTGTGGTGTTAGTACCAAAGAAAGATGGGACTTGGCGTATGTGCATCGACTATCGAGCACTGAACAAGATCACCATCAAGAACCGGTACCCCCTTCCTCGTATTGATGACCTGCTAGACCAATTGAAGCATGCTGTTGTCTTCTCCAAATTGGATCTTAAGTCAGGATATCATCAAGTCAGCATCCGAGAGGAGGATACATGGAAGACTGCGTTCAACACACGGCAAGGTCTGTTCGAATGGCTGGTCATGCCGTTTGGTCTCTGCAACGCCCCGGCAACTTTCATGCGTCTTATGAATGACATATTGAGACCGTTCATCAACGACTTTGTGATCGTGTATCTCGACGACATATTGGTTTATAGTCGTTCGTGGGATGAGCACCTCATTCATGTCGAAAAGGTGTTCGAACAGCTTTGGCAACATCGACTTCGCCTCAACCGTAAGAAGTGCGAGTTCGGTCAGCAAACTCTACTTTACCTCGGATTCATAATCGGCAACGGTACGTTGCAAATCGACCCGGACAAGGTCAAAGTGATTCGCGAATGGCCGCGACCGCGAACAGTTACGGATGTGCGTAGTTTTGTGGGAGCATGCCAATACCTTCGGAAGTTCATCCGACACTTCTCGATTATGGCTTCTCCGTTGCATGCATTAACCAGGATCGATCAGAAGTTCGAGTGGACAGGGAAACATGAGGACACGTTTCTCTTGCTGAAAAGGAAGATCAGCGAGGCGCCTGTGTTAGCTTTGCCGAATCTCCAGAAACCGTTCGAGCTAGAAACCGTTGCCTCAGGTTATGCGATGGGCGCAGTGCTCATGCAAAAAGGTCGACCAGTGGCATATCACTTCGAGTTAGTCCAGCGAGCTCAGAAGAACTACCTGACTTATGATAAGGAGTTATGCGCACTGCATCAGGCCGTGAAACATTGGCGGTGTTATCTCTTGGGGAAAGAGACGGTTGTCCACACCGACCATCAACCATTGCAATATTTGCAAACTCAGTCCAAGCTACAGCAAGCTCGGCACATGAAGTGGATGTCGTATCTGCAGCAGTTTAATCTGGTGATTAAGTACAAGAAGGGCGTACACAATAAATTGGCGGATATGTTGTCGCGACCACCAGTTACAACCCTCTGTTTATCAACGTTCATGTAGATCGAGCCATCATGCCATGATGACTATGTCACTATGTACAGTGAAGACCCTGATTTTCAAACAGCACTGACTGAGGTCGAAACAGGGAACCCTACAGAGTTCGTTCGTCGAGAAGGACTCTTGTACAAGGGCAATTTACTTTGCATACCTCGTGGAGCACCTCGAACTCAATGGATGCGAGAAGCGCACACATCGAAGGTAGCTGGTCAGTTTGGGGTTACAAAGACGTTGCAAAATCTTCACCGACATGTGTTCTGGCCGCGTATGCAGCAAGATGTGGCTAGGTTTGTTCGAGGCTGCGGTCTCTGCAGCATCTCGAAACCGGCAAACCGAAAATTAGGTTTGTACACTCCTTTGCCAGTTCCATCACGACCATGGGAGAGCATATCCATGGATTTCTTGGGAGGATTGCCTAAGACCCGACGTGGCAATGACTATCTATTCGTGGTCGTTGATCGGTTCTCCAAAATTATTGTTCTTATACCTTGTCGGAAGATTATCACGGGAGAAGAGGCAGCTCGGGTATTCTTTTAACACGTTTGGACACACTTCGCACTGCCGACTTCTATTGTGTCTGATCGCGATACCCGGTTCCTTAGTCACTTTTGGCGATCGCTCTGGACGATGATGGACACCAAGCTAAAGAGGAGTACTGCTTCTCATCCGCAAACTGATGGTCAAACCGAGGTGGTTGATCGCACAGTCGTTCATCTCTTGAGAGGATATAACTCGAAGCACCCGAAGACCTGGGATGAAAGCATACCGTACCTACAGTTTGCTTTTAATCGAGCAGTGCATGGTTCGACTGGAAAGTCGTCGTTTGAGGTCTGTTTAGGATTTCTACCACAGAGTCCATTCGATATGGAGTTTGTGATCCCTACCTCAGCACAGAACAGCAAGGAAGCATCTGATCAGGATCGAGCACAAAAGTTCCTGGAAGGTATTCAACTACTCCATCGTGAGGTTGAACAGAACTTGTTGAAAGCTCAACTCAAATACAAGGCGCGACATGATCGGCACCTAGTTGATGCGCAATTTCAAGAAGGTGATATGGTATGGTTACATTTGAGTAAGGAGAGACTTAAAGGTGAAGGTAAGAAGCTCAAACCCATTCGTTATGGTCCTTTCGGATTTTGCGGAAAGTGGGTAATAATGCTTGTCAGCTTGAGTTACCTCCATACCTGGATATTTACTCGGTTGTCAATGTTGAGCACCTCAAACTCTTCGAGCCTTCAATGTTGGATGATGAGCCAGATACCATAGTACCATCCGTTGAAGACTTGGTCTATCAACGAGGCGAACCTTTACGTGACAATGTGATTCTGGAGAGGAAGGTGACTACCACCCGCAGTGGCACAAAGGAGACTTTTCGAATCGGTCGAAAAGATCAACGAGCACGTGCGGCAAAGTGGTACACAAAAGAAGATGGACAAGCCCAATTTCCACATCTCTAGTTTGATCGAGAGGTCGCAACGGGGGTTGGCTCCTTCTCAACAAGAGAGTCATGATCTGGGAGGATCTCCAAGTCCTGATCGCATACAGCTTTGCGACCTTAACCGTGTTCGGAAAGGTTTTGCGACCATGGATTGGTTCGCGACCAGGAAAAGAAATCCGTTCCCTGTTCGGAATTGTAATCCTATATATATAACTAAGCTTATCTGTTTAGGATTAGTTAAGTTAGTTATATGAGTCTAATACATTTAGGATTACTAAGTCTGATACGTACTCATACGATTGGACTATAAATACCTTGTAATAGGTCTAGTTTAGATAATTGAAGAGTCATAGAACTTATTTGAGTTTTAGACACTTATAGTTCCTCCGACGTAGGCAAGTGTGCCTAACGTTCGACGTGTAAAGCCCTCTTTGAAATAAAGAGTTGTGCAATTACTTTGGGTTTCGGTATTTCCGAGTAAGATCCCGTTATTCCACATATTAGAATCTGGGCGAGCCTAGTGCGAAAACCAAGACTAGGTCTCAAACGGATCACTTCTCAGTCGGTAGGGATGCGGCCACTGGTCCAGACGTCTCCTGGACCACAGGCGCTAGGACTTCATCCGTGACCACGAGGTTGGTAGTGGTCACGGTGTCCTGCTTGGTTATTCCCACTCCCGTTGGCAGGAGTGGAGTGCTCGCCGCCCCAGGACTGGCAGGAGTCACTTCATGGCGGATATGGGGGATGTCTTCTTCTTCCTATACGAGAATAACTTGATAGATATACACAGATGAATGCAAACATTTAGGACTGTGAGAAATCTTACCACAGTCACCCCTTCTGTCAGAAGGGGAGGTGTTGCAGATCCTAAAGCTTCCTGGGCTCCAGGTACTGGGGTTTCACCCGCAACCACAAGGGTATATGTGGTCACAGGGCCCGTTGCAGTCGTCTCTGTCCCTGCGGGCAGAGACAGGACCTCGCTGGACGAGGGGGTGATCGTATTCCTCTTGGAATGAATCAGAGGAACATCATCCTCCTCATCCTCGCTCCCTTCACACTGTACGACGAAGAAATAATTCCAGCTCGTACCTAGGCTTACAGGGGGCATTGAGTATCTTACCGCAGTTCTTTTCACGGTAAGAGGAGTCTTTTGCGAGGAGGCCTCTCCCAGAATCCTCTTGGACTTCTTGGGAGCGGGTTCCTTCGCCCCGCGCTTCGAAGAGATCTTCTTCACCCTCTTCGTAGCCGGTTTCCCCAGGAGACCAACGTCCTCGGTTGGACGCGTCGCCTCGACGAATTTGCCCAGGAGCTATGTCATTCAAAATGTTCTTGTTAATGCAATATGAGTGAATGATCTACAAACAGAGCTTGTTGAAAAGTCCATACCTTTCGGCGCTCCTGTTTGAGATCATTGCTGGCATTGATTAAGCTCTGGGGGCGAGGCGATCCCCTGGTTCCCTCCACATCGGCACTATACGCCTTGAGGAGGTAATTTGTCTGCTTTTCGATTTTGGACAAAGGCATAGCTGTGTCACTAGCAAATAGGTTAGCAAATACGACATTTTCTCAGAAGAAATGTACATTTTCTTAACTGGAAGACGTACTGTTATTATAGTCCAAGGTGCTATCCGCCATGGACTAGATTTCCCAAGCCGGATGAGCCCTTTCACGCAGGGGGCTCACCCGGTTCTTCACAAAGTCGTGGATGATGTCGCGAGTAGTTAGTCCTTGCTGGACTAAGTGAAGAATCACTTGGGCCTGTTTCTTCTACTCCGCGCTCAGAGCAGGAAGAGAATCCAACTCGCTGGACTTCTCCGGGCAAGAGTTCTCAAACCACAACCCGCTCTCCGACGGAGGGGTTTAGTAAAACTACTTTTGGTACCACCCGTAAACGGAATCTCGGAGGGGTGGGAAGGGATACTCTTTTTTCTCCCTTATCCAGAAGTAGATACATCCGGCGGCATTGACGCTCTTCGACCATGCCGAGTAGTAGAAGCGTCGAAAGAGCTCCACACTTGGGAGCACTCCGACGAAGGCTTCGTACAAATGCTGAAAAATCGTCAGGATGAGGACAGCATTCGGGTGGAGATTCACCAACTCCAACCCGTAATGCTCCAAGATTCCCTTCAAGAAATGGCTCTCAGGGAATCGGAACCCACAACGCAGGTACTCCTCAAAAACCACCAACTCGCTCTCTTGGACGATTGGGGTTTCTTCATCCTTCTCCGCGGGCCGCCAGTTGATCAGCAGCCGCGGAGGAAGGATCTCTTCTTTCTCTAGCGCCACCAGACTCTCCTCTGTGTGGTGAATAGATCGGCTCCAGGACGCCATTTCTTGCAAAGGATCGGGAGGAAAGGTGGTGACTTTGGAGGCGATGGAGAATGAGGAATGAGGGTTTTGTGCGGCGAAAGCTCTAAGGCAAGTGAAGGGTTTCTGGTTGTGTGGCTTCCTCAGGAAGCTATCTACTCCTTTTATATGCCCGAGGCAACCCTTCACTGAATACTTTATTTATTTCCCATAATGGGTGCCTTCTCTCGGGAGACCCGTTATGCACTCCCCACAGTGAATCCGAAACAAAAAATATTTTTATAATCTTTGTTTCGAATTCGGGAGCTAGGGTGTGCATAAGAACGTGAAAATGTTGAAAAAATTTTCAGAGGAAGTTATCCTTCATGTTTTTTGTAAATTTTTCATGTATTGATCACAATGCGTTTCTGTGATCACCTCAAAGTTTGCATGATGATCACGATGCCATTTTGTGATCATTGCAAGTGGTTGATCGCAATATAAACGGTTATCATCCGGTCAAATCATTATGTTATCACGACTTCAGTTCTGATCGGATTTCAGTTCTGATCGCGGCTTTGGTTCTGATCGCAATGCCAGTACTGGTCATGGTATGACTTATTAATGCATTTCTAATCGAAAGACTTGTTACCTCAGATTTACCTGTGTATGCGTGGTCGTGAAGACACTACTTATGACCTCGCCACAGAGATTATGAATAGCTTTAATTCAAATTAACTCTTATGGCAAGTCATGTAAGGTAAAAGAAATCTTTATTTCTGACAATCCTTGCATACAAAAGGGACATATTGGTGTTTACTAGAGCATCGACCTGATCTGAGAGGAGTTTACAAAGTTCTCCTAGGGACATATTGGTGTCAGTAGGATCTACACTGACCGCCCCAAGAGAACTGGCAACTACTCTAAACCTATCTACATCATCCCGAATCAGAGAAGCACTACCATCCCTGATCGAATCAAAGAGTTCTCACTGTTGTCGAGCATAGTCCCTCTCCAAGCGGAATTGGTGCGCCTCTTCACGGGATCTATCAAAACATTCTGCTAGGTGCAGCATGGCCGAAGACATCTCTTCGGTCTTCTTCTCCAGAACCTCTTTCTCCTTCTGGAGGGTCTGTTCGAGGGAAAGAGGTTGGATCTCAGCAGGCTGGTCACTGGGGGCTCCAACAATTTTCATCTCCTGCACATAAATGTGTCAGTTTTATAAGTTAAAGTGACCAGTAGAAGAGATGAAAATAATTACCAATCCTCGCAAGTGAGAAGATGAAGTATTTCCCCCAGTAAGTAGATCACCCGACAAAAGTAGGGAGCTATCAGATCATGGAAGTGCAATTTTCCCACGAGAAGATTGTTCCCCCAACACAAGTTGAGGATCATCTGGTCGCGGGAGTGCAGCCTTCAAACCAGAAAATTGATAACCCGTCAAAAGACGGGGATTGCATGATCGCAATGGAGAAAGCTGAGAAGAAGGCTTTGAAGGATTATTATGAACCTCCAAAGGTGGAGATGAAGGTTCAACCTGCCGAGTTGCATGGACAGGAAGGACTACAGGGGCCGAAGGAAGAGAGAGCAATGATGCATCCCTAACCCTTGTGCCGCTACAAGATCCCTCGTCAACCTTGGGTTTCTTCCTTGGAGGAACCAGATCTTTGGTTGTCTGTGAGTTTCCAACAGCGTTTGGGAAATGATCAGAACATAAGATGGCAACTTGAACCAGGGCATCTGGGGAAGACTTACCTCCTGGAAGTCCTAGTCGATTTCAAATTCCACTTCCTCTTCATCTCTTTCAATCTCAATGATGTTTTGATCTGCCATTGAGGTAGAAACAGAAGATGGCTTTGGAAAAGACTTAGCCAGGAAAAGACTTGTGAAGTTTTAGGGCTAAGAGGCTTCGGTATTTATAGCCCCCAGGGGTGACGGTTCATTTTTCGAATGCCTCGAGTTCTTAAAACATTTACAGTTTTATCTCAGGTTAAAAGACAATTCCACGGCGCCATCATTACTTGTCAAATACAGCCCAGAGTCCATCTCGGGAAATAAACCGCCACACTTAGTGCGCCACTAAGTGGAGGAGTTGAAGCGTCGGGTCACTTATCCGATGCAAGATTTAAATTTGAAGTAAATATGTCCCTTCGTTTCCTTCAAATTTGGGGGCTAGCTGACGAGGATTGTTACCCGAGCTAGTTGAGAATAAATGCACGTCTGGTTCAAGACAGATTCAAACCAGGTAGGTGTCTGTTGATGTAATCCCAGACGGCCATGATCCGTTTGAGACCTAGCCTTGGTTTTCGCACTAGGCTCGTCCAGATTCTAATATGCGGAATAACGGGATCTTACTCGGAAATACCGAAACCCAAAGTAATTGCACAACTCTTTATTTCAAAGAGGGCTTTTATACGTCGAACGTTAGACACACTTGCCTACGTCGAAGGAACTCTAAGTGTCTAAAACTCAAATAAGTTCTATGACTCTTTGATTGAGTTCGATGATCTAAACTAGACCTATTACAAGGTATTTATAGTCCAATCGTATAAGTACGTATCAGACTTAGAGACCTAAACGTATTAGACTCATATAACTAATCCTAAACAGATAAGCCTAGTTATACACATTCGGATCTGATTACAATTCCGAACAGGGAACAAATTCCTTTTCCTGATCGCGGACCAATCCATGGTCGCGAATCCTTTCCGAACACGGTTAAGGTCACGAAGCCGTATGCGATCAGGACTTGGAGATCCTCCCGGATCATGACTCCCTTTTTGAGAAGGAGCCAACCCCTGTTGCGACCTCACGATCAAACTGGAGATGTGGAAATTGGGCTTGTCCATCTTCTTTGGTGTACCACTTTGCCGCACGTGCTCGTTGATCTTTCCGACCGATTCGAAAAGTCTCCTTGGTGCCACTGCGGGTGGTAGTCACCTTCTTTTCCAGAATCACATCTTCACGTAGAGGTTTGTCTCGTTGATAGACCAAGTCTTCAACAGATGGTACTATAGTATTTGGCTCATCATCAAGCATTGAAGGCTCGAAGACTTTGAATCCTTCCCATGGTCGCAAACCTTTCCAATATCGCAAACCTTTTCGTGGTCGCAAATCCGTTGCGAACGCGACCTGAGATCCTCCTGGATTTTCCAATATCGCAAACCTTTTCGTGGTCGCAAATCCGTTGCGAACGCGACCTGAGATCCTCCTGGATCATGACTCCCCTGTTGAGAAGGAGCCAACACCCGTTGGTGACCAACCGTGATGACGTAGAGAACGACTGGGAGTTTTGGAACGAACACACGATGAGCAATGCTACAATCGTCGGATCGAATGTATGGATAGGCGCTCATGGAGCTTAGCACCTCCATCATGGATTGTGGTCTTGGCCACTCGCGGATAGCCTTCCCCTTGTCGAGGTTAATACTATCACCGATCCCAAAGCTAGGATTGAGAATTTTGAATAGTGGCGCCGTAGAGACAAGTTGCATGTCATTTTCAACTAGTCGTTGTGGTGATCGACGATATACCTCTGCGAACAGCACGTTGTTTTCTGTAGGCAAGCTAGCCAAACAACCATCATTTTCCATACTCGATGTATCACAATCCCCTTGGCTAACTGGACGCATCACGCTCAGCACACACTTTGAGCATGCATTGACAATCCGTTTTGCCTGATTTGCTGTCAACAAGTCCTTGGTGTCGACGTGGTCGTTTTTGCTGATGATAAATTTCGTCCCATCCTTTGTGAGGTCGTAGTCTTGAGCTCTTCGGTGGTAATGGGCGTCACGATCGTACAAGAACGGACTTCCAAAAATCACTTGGCAAATATCGATGGGGATGACATCACATTGAACCTCGTCGATGTAACGAGCTGATATTGCAAACTTTAGAGTACATTGACTCTTGATCTGCTGATTCACGTCAGAGGTGAACCATCCCAGAGGATACGGTCGAGGATGTTGAGTCGTCTGCAAACCAAGTCGTCGAACCAGCCCGAAGGAGACCAAATTCTTTTGGCTTCCGGGGTCGAAGATGGCTGCGACCACCTCGTGCTTCACCTGTATGTTAACAGTGAACAATTCCTCTGTCGGGTTGTGGTCAATTGATGAACCCGAACCTTTCTCCTTCGGCATTGCCATTAGAGACAAGGTCGTTTTCGCCTTTTCAACCGAATCCAACTGGATAATTTCCTCTGCGAGCGGAATAGAACTAACCATAGCTGTTCGTGTGCTTGGTTCATCCCTCCTTTTTCTTTCTGGTCGCAGTTCAGGATGAAGTTTATAACACTTCTCTTTTGTGTGCCCAGTGTAACACCCCTGTTTTGCCAAAACCTAAAATAGCCAAAATCCACATCTTGACCCCAAACCCTAATCTGCTTCAGCCATTCCCTTCTAAATGTTGTTCAGAACATTTTTCCCTTCGGGATCATCTCCAAAATCCCATCCTAAGGTTGAGTTTCAACCCTTACCATTTTAAAACCCTAATTACCCTATTTTACCCTAAATTGTTTTCCCTAATTTTTGTCGAAACCCTTCAGATCTTGCTTGATCTTACCAAACTTTGGCCAGATGAGTTCTAATAATTTTATGCAACTTATTCGCTAAATCAGAATTCAGATCGGACCCTTAGATCTCCAGATTTGCAATCAAGTCCATTTCCTATTCAACTTTTCATCACAGATCAGTCCCTGGAGCAAGATTTGAAATTGCAAATTAGCCCGGGCCTTCTTTTTAGCCCCTGTGCCATTCGACCGCGCCCCGTTCGCCGTTGCTTCGCCGCAGAGCTCGCCGCCGGCCATCCTCTCCGGTCGCCGCACTCGTAATCGGTTGAGCCACCCCGCGCGCACGTGATAGCCACCGTGGCATCGCCTAGCCCAGCGGATAAACGCCCTCGCCCCAGAGCCGTGTCTTCGCGCGCGCAACCGTTGCCGTGGCATTTGCATGCGCGTACGTGTCGTTGCCGGAGCTACGTTGTCGCCTCCGCATCTGCGCCGTCCCGGACGAAGTCCCAATGCAACTGGCAAAGCTGCAGCACCGCCTGAGCGCGATCACATCGCCGTCGCCGTCGTTGCGCCTACGCCCGACAAGCTTCTCCCCGGCGCAAGCAACCACTGTCGCTTAAACCCTCGCTAGCTTCGCCCCTGGACCTATTTAAACCCCCTCAGTGCTGTGAAGAAGCACAACTTCAAGACTTAGCCAAATTCCCGGTTTTTCACTGTTTCCCTTTCTTCTCCGGCGAGCTGTTTCTGGAGCCACCGTCGCCAGAGCAAACCGTAGCCCATCTCTCCAATCCAGGTTCACCAGTAAGTTCCCCACACCCATCTTCCCGTGCCCAAGCAAGCAATTGCATCATAGTGCCCCATCGCCGGTGATCGCCGGAAAACCAGAAAACCCCTGTTCCCTCAATGCCATCCCATTCAGCCCGAATTAGCTCTCGATTCTGTAGAAGAACTTGATCAGTGAGCTTAGTAGAGCAAGCCTGTTGAATCAGGATCCCCAATTGCGCTCAAATTGAAGAAATCCCGATCTGGAGGTCCACCAGTTCGCCGGACCTCGTCGCCGAGCCCCTCCGGCCGATCTCCAATGAAATTAACCCCTCCAGTAGCCTCCTCATACCCCACAGATCATCCCCAAGCTTGGAATTGAGCTCATTCGCCCTGAATCAAAAATCCCCGAGCTCCAGTGTCATCTTCTCCAGCGCCGGTCGCCGGAATTCGTTCCCGGCCGATTCAGCCGACACCACTTTGTCCCTTAGCTTCGCCTCACCTCCCTGAGCATTTTATTCCACTAGCTCGACACCTGGATCTGCCTAGATTGTGAGTTATGCCTTTGTCAAGTTCTTGTCCAGATCAATGTCTGTGCCGTGTCGCCACCGCAGTTCATCGCCGGATTTGGCCACCCTCCGGCCACTTTCAGCTCTTGTCCCTGTTGAGTATTTTGTTCCTGTTAGTAATGCCTACCTCCCAGACAAAGTGTTGCATCAATTGGAGCCCTGGATCAAAAGTTAAGCCATGCCCTAGTTTCTGGCCATGTCCAGCACTATGTCAGTGCATGTCAGCCACTGGCATTAGCCTGGTTTGACCCGTTCTGGTTGAGCAATTGAAATGCCACCTTGTCCCCTAGATTCCTGGAGTTGTGTTCTACATCTTTCCCTTCTATCACTTCTCCAGAAAACCATCTTAAGACTAGTTTGAAGCCATGCCAAAGCCATGAACTGAATGTCGACCCTTCGACGTTCAATCCTTTTTAGCCGTTTCTTCGACCAGAGCCCTTGTGACCTTGCCCTAACCTTTTCCCCTGCATGCATGACTTATTTACTTAATAATTTCTATGGAAACTATTTTCTGTATGCTTATGGTATGTGTTTGTGTGTTGGTTGATTGCCGCAGAGTCAGAAGCGGAAGGAGCGGAAGAAGTCTTTGAAGATCCGTCTGAGTATTTAGACCCAACATCGCAAGGCAAGCCTCATTCCTTTGATCATGTCTCACCCAATATTTTCATATGAAGTATATTCACTGTTTCTTACTATGCATGCTTAATTGAGATACAAGTTATATTTGAATGACATGAGTAGATATGACCCAATGAATCATGAAACCCCTTTTGTTATTGAACCTTCATATATATGCTTTTGTCACCCTAGGACTCATATACTGAATATCCACATTAAACTTGAAATGGTCAAATACATGAGAAGTTGTAATGAAAACCGTTTTGTCAAGAAAACTGATAAAAGGGATCAGTAGTGAGGATTGGATTGTATGGAGAGGGTGCGGTGCGCACCAGGGAATGTGAATGTTCCTCACTATTGGTTCATAAGGACGAGAACCTTGTGCTGTGTCTCTATGCGAATTGTAAATGTACCAACCACTTGCCTGGTATGGGACAGGCACAACTTAGTAGCTTTTTGGTATTAGCAGTTCCCTGCATGGTTTGACGATCTGGTTTCTCGCGTGGAAACTGGTAGGCCAAGGTTCGGCCATGAGTGATGTGAGTTCAGAAAAATAATGAGAGGAAAAGGCGTAAAAGAAGGAAGGCGCCCTAGACCTGATTAAGCCGTGAGCGGTTGTAATCATAAATGGTCGTATGTCTCGCGTGGACATAGACCAAGGCTATGTGTCCTGCGGGAACATAGACCAGAGAGGCTAGGAAGTAAGGCAGTGGGGAAGACCCACAACGGTACTTGAGACTTAACTGTCTATTTACCGGGCGGGGATACTGTTAATACTGAACTGTAAAAGCGTTGTGTGATCTCGGCCTTGTCACATGTGTATAAGTCACATGGAGCTGATCCGACTTGAAAGCCGAGTGAACCAGTGGATTTAAAAAGAGGTACACCTTTGCAAAGCGGGAAAGAAGTATCAGATACTCTGTACTCCCAGGTTCAGGAGTCTTTTCGTAGTGGAAGTATCCATGGGTTATAGCACAAGTAATGTTTTGGAATGTTTTCATAATGCGGTTAACAAAGTAGTAACTCATGGGAGACTACTACATCTAATGTTTTATTGAAAACCTGTTTAATGTTTAAAGTATCATTTTCATGACAAAAGTACTGTTTTACTGAACAAATGACTTGGAAATCTATATATCTCTATCCATATGAAACTAAAACCCCGGAATCATATGTTTCACCCTCATGTAAGTACAATTGCATTAATCCCCGGAATGAGTGTTGCTGAGCACCAAGTGCTCACCCTTGCATTTATATCCCACTGTAGAAGAGGGATTCGAGGATCCCGATTCCTTCAGTTATGATTACTCAACCGAAGATGGAAGCACCCCGGACGAGCCCACGTTCTAGAAGGATTACGCACCAAGTCAAGTCAGATGTGGGAGGAGCCACTCCAACCCCGCTGCGGATGGAAGTCAAGCTATTCGTCGTTGCTTTGTGCTTTATGTTGTGTGTTCGGTACTTGGACACCGATTCTGGTTCTGATAAACTAGTTATTTTCTTATCAACTCTACTTAGCGCCATTTTCGGTGCTTTGGCTATGTAATATTGGCCATGTTGGCCTGATACTTGTTTAATGATATTACTATGCTTGTGTGGTTTGGAGCTCATGTGACATCCTGCTGTGTGTAACCTACCTGGGCGGTTACCAAGGTGATCCTCAAATGGGGGTCTCACAGCGAATGGTATCAGAGCATGAAGCTTGACTGTAGGTCGTGACCCTTACTAGAATGGGCATCCCTAAAGTAGAGAATCGCTAGATTATTTGGTAAAAACCTAATTGTGAAAAACCTAATTTGTTTAAGAAAAGCATAATGAGTATTATTTGAAAATTTTCAAAACCATTTTCCTATTTTTAAGTGTTCCGTGTCTCATCATCGCAGATGGCCCCTGGTAAGAAGCTAATTCACGGAGACGAGTTGTGATCATGGGCGTTGATGCTTTGGATGATGTTACAATTTCTGGGAGCAAGAGACAACCAGCGACCAGTCTACTACGTCCGTCGAGAAGAAGTAGATGGTAGACCTTTTGGTTTCCGTGCCTCGGTGATTGTGTACGAGATTCCAGAGATCGGGAGAGGATCAACAAGAAAGGAAGCTCGTAGAGAAGAAGAAGAAGATGCTATCCAAGACGCTGCTCGTCGTGCTATAGGTACCATCCGCCAGCTGTACGACGATTTTCTTATAGGTTCTCATTTCTGCTTTGTACCCTACCAAGTTCCCGGATCGGATCGTCGAACTGTTCATCCCTCCACCAACCAGAGAGATGCCATTCTGACCAAAACCAGAGATGTAGTCCAAGTCTTGGAGTCAAGCTACACTCGGTTGTTGCATGAGCATGAAAATGCTCGGGATGACCGTCACTATCTCGAAGAAGCGCTTGCAAAGGTTCGCTCAGAACTCCAAGAGAAAGAGAAACAGATTCAGGAGTTGGCTGAACCTAGCAGAGCACGAGAAGTCGAAGACGAAGGATCGGTGAACAAGAAGAACCGCTTGAAGATAAGACTCACAGCCCGCAAGAGTGTGGGAAGACCTAGGGATTACCTGGGTTATTTCACGCCTGCTTCGCGTGGCATTGTGATCAACACCCCTGCACCAAAATATCCTACTCTCGTGAAAGGGAAGGAAGTTCCTGAAGGCAAAGGAAAAGAGATTGCTACATGCAACACCAACGATTCATCTGAGGAAGAAGAGGACAATGATATGGAATGGGACCCTATGGATGCCGACGAAGATCAAGAAGAGGAAGACCCTGAAGAAGTGGAACCTTGCAGTTCTTCCAGAACCGATAGGAGATCCTAGTTTTCTCTTCAGCTTGACCCTTCTGCTCTAGCCCTTGTAATCGTTAGTTTTTAGCTCTTGTTGTGGTAGCTGCTTTGTTTGTATTGTTTGTTGGTAACTCTAAGGCTGTAAAGGTGAAAACCTTGTATCTTTTGAAAACCTTTGAAAATAGCAATCGCATGTTCCAATCCAATCTCTTGGGTTGATCTTTCATTTCAGTTTGTGTTCAATCTGTGCTCTTTTGAATTAGTAGTCTTTTCTCAATTATCTTGTCAGAACAGAATGGTGAACACCAGAGGTAGAATCCAAGGCTCGGAAGAAGCCCCAAGGAACACATCAACGAGAAGGACTAGAGATACCTCAGATCAGCCAAATTCATCGACCTCAGTACCGCAAGGAGGAAATCTGACAGAAATACTGATATAGATGAAACAAAACCGTCAGAGATCCGCAGAGGTACAGAGTCAAATTCTGGAACAGTTGATGCAAAACTCCACAACACGACGCGAGGAAGGTTCGAACATTGGAGCAAGACTGACAGACTTTCAAAAGACGCGTCCTCCAACTTTCTCCTGCACTGAAGACCCGATTGTGGCAGACGATTGGTTAAGAGAAATTGAGAGGAAATTGGACACTGTCAGGTGTAATGATGAAGAGAAGCTGCTGTATGGACCCCATCAACTCACAGGATCGGCTGCAGCATGGTGGGAAAATTACAAGACGGTACACCCTGATCAGAATTCCATTACCTGGAATGAATTCAAGGAACAGTTCCGTAAGTACCATGTCCCCAAAGGAGCTATTCAAGCCAAACGCAGAGAATTCTTGAATCTAAGGCAAGGAGGAAGGACGGTGAAGCAGTATTTGCATGAATTCATCAAATTGGCCAGGTATGCACCTGAAGATATCATGACAGAAGAGCGGAAGATCGACAGATTTTGTGAAGGTCTACAAAACTCATATCAGTATCACCTATCAACGCACGAGTTCACGGACTTCTAAGTCCTTGTGAATCGAGTGCTCAAAATGGAGGAGAAAAGAGGCATAGTAGAAGAAGACCGCAAGAGGAAAAGTATAGCATACCCTTTTCAAGGAAATTCTAGCCGAGGAAGACCAGCGCCATATACCAGAGCCGCTTTCAAAGCACCCGCACCTCCAAGACCCCAGAGGACTTCATCACCAACAACTCTAACATGTCCCGGATGCAAAGGGAGTCACCTCTATAAAGATTGTACACTGAAGAATGCAGAGTGTTTCCATTGTGGCAGAAGAGGACACCACAGAGAGACTTGTCCACTTCGGCATTTACCTTCCAGCGTTGCTAAGGCTCAGGCAGCCAAATCCCCTGCACCTGCACGAACTATTGCCAGAGGAGCACCACAAGCCAGAGGAGGAAGATTCCAAACCAGCAGAGGGAGAGGAACACCAACCGCCGGAGGAAGACTCAACTTCGTGACTGCTACAGAAGCAGGAGAGGCAACTGACGTCGTGATCGGTAGACTCTTGATCTCCTCTCAGATTTCAGTTGTTTTATTTGATCCCGGTGCAACTCATTCATTCATGTCAAAAGATCGCTTGTTGAGTAATAACTTGCCTGTGGTTGCTTTAGAGCATCCTATCATCATTCAGTCACCTGGTGCTAGGATGATTGTTAATTCTATCTGTAGAAATGTTGCCTTCTGTATCGGCAATCTAGAATTCCTGGCAGACATGCTAGTTCTAAACCTTCAAGGATTAGATGTCATTCTTGGAATGGATTGGCTGGTGTAACATCCTGAGTTTTGGGGTGAAAAGTTTCTTTCTTAAAAGTCCTGCATGCATGTATCCCTGAAGTAGTAGCCAGATCAGTTGAACTCTAATCTCTCCCAAACCCTAAAAATCTCCAAATCTATTCTCTAGATCCAGATCAAGATCTGACCATCCAGATTTAACCTACCAGTTACCCTGAAGATAAAAGTCTTCAGGAGCCAGATCAAATTCTGACCCTAACTCTCAGTATCTAAGTCTCTTTCTGTTTTCGAAAACAGGAAATTCAGATTTACCCTAAGTACCCCAGTTTTCAGATGATTGAATTATTTTGATTTAACCCTATTCGGACTCAAGCAACCCCTGGAATATGTTCCTAAGTTCATCCTCAACTCACTTCAAAAAGTTGGGAGCCAAATTAATTCATCTAAACACTTTTCGCAGTTTAGTCCAAATTTTACTGCGAATAAGCCCTTTTCTGTTTACCTGGAAGCCTGAAAAGGCTAAAATCCACGAATCAATCCCAACTCCAGAATTTCTTCAGGAAACACCTTCCAAATATTATTTGATACAGATCTCCCCTTTGATCAGACTTCAAAATCTCACCCCAATTACCAGAATTCGAGATCGACAAAATCCAGATCTGTTTTACCCTAATTTTACCCTATTTTCGAAAATAGGTGAAATCCCCCAAATCTTATCAAATTTTCTCTAAATTTGAGCTGGATGAGTACTAATAGAAATGTTATACTCAGCCATGAAATCAAATCTCAAATTAACCACCTCTAAGACAGAAATTACAAATCAGTCCAGATTTCAAATAAGAATCATTGCATTTTGGTCCCTGGTTCGACCAGAGGCACTGTACACGACCAGCAGCCGTGCACGACCGCGACCACCGCGCTGCCACACCAGGAACTTCGTCGCCGGTGAAGTCCCGTGGTCGCCACCCTTGCCACTGCGTTCCTGCCACGCGTGCGCACGCCGTTCGCCACCGTGGAGCCACCACGGCCGCACCAGCATCGCCGATTTTGCCCGCGCGCGCACGCCATTGCTGCAGCCACTGCAGAAGCTTTGCGCCACGTCGCGCGCATGCCTTGGGGGTGCATCACTTCGCCTTCACCTCCACCAGAGCAGCAGCGCAGCTGACACGACCGGTGAAGACGTCGCTTCGCCGCCTGTCATCGCCGCCGGTCACTTCCCAGTCGATTCAAGCCGGCTTCAACTCCCCGTGCGATTGTAGACGTTGGGAGCCCCCGCAGCCTCGCCTATTTAAACCCCCTGGACTAGCAACCATCTTACACACCTGCACACCAGCAATCAGTCAAACTCGCTGTGTCTTCTTCTTCCCCGGCGAGCAGCGAAGGAGGAGCACGGTGCCAAGCTTCTCCACTGCTTCATTCTCCAATCCAACACCCCCAGTGAGCTCCTCTCATCCCCCTCATGCTTCTCGAGCTTGGAATTTAGTCTAAATACCCTCAGTCGCCGGCAATTTCAGTTTTACTCCAGTAGCTCCGGCGAGCAATTAATTTCATTCCAGAATGAATTGATCTTCGAGCCAGTAATCAAATATGCTCAGTAGACCTTGCTTAACATCCCTAAGCAACCAAAATCGACAGATTTGCTAAAATGTGAAAAACCCCAAATTGGAACTTTGCTTGTGAACTGAGCTTGCTGTTCAAGCTTTTCTGGTGCATTTCTAGTTAATCTAACTTCACCAGTAGCTTACTTATGCCCCAGAGACCCTCCTCAAGCAAGGAATTAAGTTTATTTGCCCTAGATCAAAAATGCCCAAATCAGGTTTGAGTTAATCTTTTCTCCGGCCAATATTCCCTAAATCCAGCCAATCCAGCCATAGAAACCTTGCCATCTAGATGTTTTGGACCATTTTGAGCAACTTTGTCTTCTACCACGACTCCTAATTCGGCCTAGAACAGGAGTTATGGCTATGCCCTAGTTGCTGCACTGTTTGTGCTGCAGGTACTCCAGGCCAGTCAACTTCTTCGCTGGTTTTCATCATTTTCCAGCCATTTTCAGCCTTGGATCCTGTTGAATGAATTGTTCCTGTTATCAATGCCTACCTCCCAGACAAAGTGGTGCATCATTTGGGGCTCTAGATCAAAAGATATGGCAAGCCCTAGTTTCTGGCCATGTCAAGATCAATGCCAGAGCATGTCAGCCAGTGGCATTAGCTCTTTTCACCTCTTTTCAGTTGTGCAAACTGGAAATAACCTTGTCCCTTAGACTTGTGGAGTTGTGCTCTACATTTTATTCTACTGCCACAAGTTGAGATAACCCCTCTATCATCCATCGACCCTATGTCGATGCCTTGAACCGAATGTCGACCTAAAGACGTTCGCTGTTTTTGAGCGAACCAGTCGCAACCTTGATACCATTCTGATATTTTGAGACATTTGGAACCTTGTAGACCTTCAACAACTAACCTAATCCTAATCCATTTCTAACCTAACCATCTCAGAATCATCAAGATTTCATCTTTGCATTATTGCATATAGTATAATAGTGTATTGAAAAGATTGTGATTATTGGTTGTTTGTTTGATTGGAGAGCAGATCAAGAGCCCCAGTTCGAGGACTTCACTGTTGACCCGACATCAGCTGCTGTATTTTACGACGCGGAAGGCAAGTCATATTCTTGGTCACCTCGAACCTATATTTTAAGAGTTGCTATAACATAACCTTGAATATAGATAATATTGCATGAGAAAGATTGGAAATGGTTGATTTATGAATTGGCAGTACTGGACTGGTTATCTGTGAAATGTGAAATAAACAAGTTTGAGCCATGAACTATTATATATATTTATATACTTATATTCATGAAATAAAACCCCTAGCCGTGACCAGGAAATGGTATGGAATGGTGGTAGCACTGGAGGTGCTAGACTGCAAAGGATGTGCAGGCACTGGAGGTGCAGGGTTGTGGATGGTCTGGTCACTGGCATATAAGGACTAGAACCTTGTGTTGTGCGTCTAGTGGCATGAACAAACGTACTAGCCGCAAGCCTGGTATGGGACAGGCCTGAACAAGTACTTATGTGAACCGTACATGAAACCCCTGCATGAGATGGAAAGTAATACACTAAACTCACGGGGTTCAGCTCCTCCACGTATCACTGAATGTGATTTGATCAAGCACGTTGACCCAGTAATGGGAAGAGGCTTCTGGGTGGGGGTATAGCCCGCCACAACTGCGGTTTGTGTGAAGAAAACTGCAGGGTCAGGGGTGAATTGTAAGTGAAACATAACAAAAGTTCCTGTTATTTCCACCTTGCCGCTCACAGTATGAAGTGAGTCAGGGGTCTAATCATTCTGATAGGATGGGCTTGAAAGTGGAATAACTTGCGGGTAAATTGGTACCTCTCTGCAGAGTTAGAAATGTATTCGAATACTTCGTGCTCCCGAGTTTTAGGAGTCTGCTGCGGTGGATTAAATCCACGGGGTGTGACACAAGTATTATTTTCTAAATAAAATATATTAAATCAAGATTACCCAAATGACATGTGTTGTCATGATAAGGAGTGCTGCCGTGGGCGGTCATGTGTTGACGTGTCGGCAGTAGTGCTATAATTTAGTGAACATGAATGACGATATTATATTATAGAAAGGTGCTGCCATGAGTTGAGCCAGGAAAGAGAAAGATTATTTTACAAATATCCATAATTCTTGACTAGTCTAGGTTCATATCATCTCTACTATATGTATCTACTCTTACCTATGACTTGCTGAGTACGAAAGTGCTCACTCTTGCAACTTACAATTCAGTAGATGGAGCGTTCTACAACCAAGACGAAAGCATGGAGTACTTCGTGGATCCAGAAGGAGGAGCGTCAGTCCCGTCGTTTCCCTGATGTGTGTTGTTCTGCCGTCCACTTCTCTTTGTGGGTGGGTCACCTACCTTCTGCTGTGTAGATGTTATTTTGCTAAACCTGTATGCCGCGAAGGCATTGTAACCTCCTTATGTAATATTAAGGCCAGCAGGCCACACTACTTAAATATTTTGTAAGTGACTCTGTTGCAATGTGATATACTCCTATGCTTGACTTATCCTGGGAAGTCAAGGGTATGTGTATGCTATGCATATATGGGACTAGCTGCAGCGAGCTAGGTCTCTACAGGAGTAGTCGTTGTCCCAGTTTCGGGGCGCGACAGCTGGCCAAGCATAAGGGATTAATGGATTGTGAGAAGAAAACAATCACCCTGACAAATGCCATTGGAAAGCAAGTTACATTCCATGCAGACAGAACTCCAATCTGCGACCACCTGCAGAGATTGAACTGCATTGAAGAAGTGAAACTTGAAGAGGTGCCGATTGTCAATGAGTACCCAGAAGTCTTTCCAGAAGAACTTCCCGGATTACCACCAAATAGGGACATAGAGTTCACCATTGAACTGAAACCCGGATCTGCTCCGTATGCTAGGAAGTTGTTTCGGATGACAGGTCATGAGCAAGAGGAACTGAAGAAGCAGATAGCTGAATTGGAAGAAAAAGGATTCATCAGATCAAGCTCATCACCATGGGGAGCCCCAGTGCTCTTTGTTAAGAAGAAAGATGGTAGCATGCGACTTTGCATAGACTACCGTAAGCTAAACGACATGACCATTAAGAACAAATACCCCTTACCAAGGATAAATGACCTTTTTGACCAGCTCAGAGAAGCGAAAGTGTTCTCAAGAATAGACCTGAGATCGGGATACCACCAGTTGAGGATCCGAGAACAGGACATCCCTAAAACTGCTTTCGTGACTAGATACGGGTTGCATGAGTTTACAGTGATGCCCTTTGGATTAACTAATGCACCCGCGGTATTCATGAATCTAATGAACAAAATCCTTATGGAATTCCTGGATAAGTGCATCATCGTGTTTGTAGATGATATTCTTATCTATTCCAAGACAGAGGAGGAGCACGCACATCACCTGAGGATAGTGCTACAGAAACTAGCAGACCACCAGCTATATGCCAAGTTCAGCAAATGTGCTTTTTGGCTGAAGAAGATCTCTTTCTTAGGACACATCATCTCAGGAGAAGGAATATTTATGGACCCGTTGAAGATACAAGCTGTTACTGAATGGAAACAACCGGAAACCGCAACAGAAGTTAGAAGTTTCTTGGGATTAGCGGGATATTATCGAAGATTCGTAGAAGGATTCTCGAAGATCACCAAACCGCTGACCCAGCTATTGAAGAAGAACGCCTCTTTTATTTGGACCGAGGAGTGCGAAAGAAGTTTTGAGGAATTGAAGAAAAGACTGACAACTGCACCAATCCTGATACTACCGGACGTTAAAAAGGATTTTTCAAGTCTACTGTGACGCCTCCAAACAAGGATTGGGATGCGTATTGATGCAACAAAGGAAAGTGATAGCTTATGCATCAAGACAACTACGACCTCATGAGGAGAATTATCCAACACATGATTTGGAGCTAGCTGCGGTCGTACATGCACTAAAGATATGGAGACACTACTTACTAGGCAGTAAGTGCGAAATTTACACGGATCATAAGAGCCTGAAATATATCTTCACGCAACAGGAGTTGAATATGAGGCAAAGAAGATGGCTAGAACTGATCAAAGATTATGATCTAGAGATCCACTATCACCCGGGAAAAGCCAATGTAGTAGCTGATGCTTTGAGCAGGAAGTCTCGTTGCAACCAGATAACACAACTAGAAGTGCCAACACAACTGATCAAGGACTTCGAAAGGTTGCAATTGGAATTAGTGGACCAAGGAACCATCACTACCCTAAAGATGGAATGTGAGTTGAAGGATAAGATCCGACAGGCTCAAGCGATTGACCCAGACCTTCAAGAGATGAAGGAGGACATGAGGAACAAAGATACAACCAATCTTCGAGAAGATGAACAGGGAATTCTATGGTACGATGACCGTATCTGCATTCCAAATGACAACGAGATCAAAGGCTTGATCATGCAAGAAGCTCATCAAACCCCATATTCCATACACCCAGGCAGCACCAAAATGTACAAGGACTTGAAGAAAAATTTTTGGTGGAAAGGAATGAAGAGAGAAATTGCCAAGTTTGTCTCAACTTGTGACACATGCCAAAGAGTGAAAGCAGAACATCAAAAGCCTGCGGGACCGCTACAACCTCTACAAATCCCAGAGTGGAAGTGGGATGAAATCGGAATGGATTTTATTGTGGGACTACCAAGGACGAGAAAAGGATTCGATTCTATATGGGTCATAGTACATAGATTAACAAAGATAGCACATTTTCTCCCAGTAAAGACCCTATATACAGCTAAGGACTTAGCAGAGCTGTATCTCAGCAGAATAGTCGTCCTACACGGAGTGCCGAAGGCTATCGTTTCCGACAGAGGAGCCCAGTTCATTTCAAGATTTTGGCAAGAGTTGCAGAAAGCCCTGGGCACAAAGTTAAAGTTCAGTACCGCTTACCACCCTCAAACTGGAGGTCAGACTGAAAGGGTAAACCAAATTTTGGAAGATATGTTGAGGGCTTGTGTTTTGGATTATGGAGACTCTTGGGAGTTATTTCTACCGTATGCAGAGTTCACATACAACAACAGTTCCTAAGCAAGCCTACAAATGGCACCATATGAAGCTCTATATGGAAGAAGATGCCGCACGCCTCTGTATTGGACAGAAATTGGTCAAAAGCAACATCTAGGACCCCAGTTGGTAGAAGAAACCACAGCCCATGTCAGGATCATACAAGAAAAACTGAAAACAGCTCAATCTAGACAGAAAAGCTATGCAGATAATCGTAGAAGAGAGCTATCATTTGAAGAGGGCGATTATGTGTATCTCAAAATTATGCCATACAAAGGAGTTCGAAGATTCCAGATGAAGGGAAAGTTAAAACCTAGATATGTGGGACCATATCGAATTCTGGAAAAGCGAGGTGAAATGGCATACAAGTTGGAATTGCCACTAGAACTGACCGGAATTCATGACGTATTTCATGTATCTCAGCTGAAGAAATGCTTGAGAAAACCAACAGAACAAATATCTCCTGCAGAGATTGAGATTCAACCAGACTTATCTTGTCAAGAATACCCTGTTAGAATTCTGGAAACCAGAGAGAAAGTGCAGAAGTCAAGAACCCTCCGATTCTGCAGAGTCCAGTGGAACAATCACTCAGAGGAGGAGTCAACTTGGGAAAAAGAAGAAGATCTCCGCCGAGAATTTCCCTTCCTATTCTCTGACCTGCCCTAATCTCGAGGACGAGATTGTTTCTAAGGTGGGTAGATTTGTAACACCCTTGTTTTGCCAAACCCTAAAATAGCCAAAATCCACATCTTGACCCCAAACCCTAATCTGCTTCAGCCATTCCCTTCTAAATGTTGTTCAGAACATTTTTTCCTTCGGGATCATCTCCAAAATCCCATCCTAAGGTTGAGTTTCAACCATTACCATTTTAAAACCCTAATTACCCTATTTTACCCTAAATTGTTTTCCCTAATTTTTGTCGAAACCCTTCAGATCTTGCTTGATCTTACCAAACTTTGGCCAGATGAGTTCTAATAATTTTATGCAACTTATTCGCTAAATCAGAATTCAGATCGGACCCTTAGATCTCCAGATTTGCAATCAAGTCCATTTCCTATTCAACTTTTCATCACAGATCAGTCCCTGGAGCAAGATTTGAAATTGCAAATTAGCCCGGGCCTTCTTTTTAGCCCTGTGCCATTCGACCGCGCCCCGTTCGCCGTTGCTTCGCCGCAGAGCTCGCCGCCGGCCATCTTCTCCGGTCGCCGCACTCGTAATCGGTTGAGCCACCCCGCGCGCACGTGATAGCCACCGTGGCATCGCCTAGCCCAGCGGATAAACGCCCTCGCCCCAGAGCCGTGTCTTCGCGCGCGCAACCGTTGCCGTGGCATTTGCATGCGCGTACGTGTCGTTGTCGGAGCTACGTTGTCGCCTCCGCATCTGCGCCGTCCCGGACGAAGTCCCAATGCAACTGGCAAAGCTGCAGCACCGCCTGAGCACGATCACATCGCCGTCGCCGTCGTTGCGCCTGCGCCCGACAAGCTTCTCCCCGGCGCAAGCAACCACTGTCGCTTAAACCCTCGCTAGCTTCGCCCCTGGACCTATTTAAACCCCCTCAGTGCTGTGAAGAAGCACAACTTCAAGACTTAGCCAAATTCCCGGTTTTTCACTGTTTCCCTTTCTTCTCCGGCGAGCTGTTTCTGGAGCCACCGTCGCCAGAGCAAACCGTAGCCCATCTCTCCAATCCAGGTTCACCAGTAAGTTCCCCACACCCATCTTCCCGTGCCCAAGCAAGCAATTGCATCATAGTGCCCCATCGCCGGTGATCGCCGGAAAACCAGAAAACCCCTGTTCCCTCAATGCCATCCCATTCAGCCCGAATTAGCTCTCGATTCTGTAGAAGAACTTGATCAGTGAGCTTAGTAGAGCAAGCCTATTGAATCAGGATCCCCAATTGCGCTCAAATTGAAGAAATCCCGATCTGGAGGTCCACCAGTTCGCCGGACCTCGTCGCCGAGCCCCTCCGGCCGATCTCCAATGAAATTAACCCCTCCAGTAGCCTCCTCATACCCCACAGATCATCCCCAAGCTTGGAATTGAGCTCATTCGCCCTGAATCAAAAATCCCCGAGCTCCAGTGTCATCTTCTCCAGCGCCGGTCGCCGGAATTCGTTCCCGGCCGATTCAGCCGACACCACTTTGTCCCTTAGCTTCGCCTCACCTCCCTGAGCATTTTATTCCACTAGCTCGACACCTGGATCTGCCTAGATTGTGAGTTATGCCTTTGTCAAGCTCTTGTCCAGATCAATGTCTGTGCCGTGTCGCCACCGCAGTTCATCGCCGGATTTGGCCACCCTCCGGCCACTTTCAGCTCTTGTCCCTGTTGAGTATTTTGTTCCTGTTAGTAATGCCTACCTCCCAGACAAAGTGTTGCATCAATTGGAGCCCTGGATCAAAAGTTAAGCCATGCCCTAGTTTCTGGCCATGTCCAGCACTATGTCAGTGCATGTCAGCCACTGGCATTAGCCTGGTTTGACCCCTTCTGGTTGAGCAATTGAAATGCCACCTTGTCCCCTAGATTCCTGGAGTTGTGTTCTACATCTTTCCCTTCTATCACTTCTCCAGAAAACCATCTTAAGACTAGTTTGAAGCCATGCCAAAGCCATGAACTGAATGTCGACGCTTCGACGTTCAATCCTTTTTAGCCGTTTCTTCGACCAGAGCCCTTGTGACCTTGCCCTAACCTTTTCCCCTGCATGCATGACTTATTTACTTAATAATTTCTATGGAAACTATTTTCTGTATGCTTATGGTATGTGTTTGTGTGTTGGTTGATTGCCGCAGAGTCAGAAGCGGAAGGAGCGGAAGAAGTCTTTGAAGATCCGTCTGAGTATTTAGACCCAACATCGCAAGGCAAGCCTCATTCCTTTGATCATGTCTCACCCAATATTTTCATATGAAGTATATTCACTGTTTCTTACTATGCATGCTTAATTGAGATACAAGTTATATTTGAATGACATGAGTAGATATGACCCAATGAATCATGAAACCCCTTTTGTTATTGAACCTTCATATATATGCTTTTGTCACCCTAGGACTCATATACTGAATATCCACATTAAACTTGAAATGGTTAAATACATGAGAAGTTGTAATGAAAACCGTTTTGTCAAGAAAACTGATAAAAGGGATCAGTAGTGAGGATTGGATTGTATGGAGAGGGTGCGGTGCGCACCAGGGAATGTGAATGTTCCTCACTATTGGTTCATAAGGACGAGAACCTTGTGCTGTGTCTCTATGCGAATTGTAAATGTACCAACCACTTGCCTGGTATGGGACAGGCACAACTTAGTAGCTTTTTGGTATTAGCAGTTCCCTGCATGGTTTGACGATCTGGTTTCTCGCGTGGAAACTGGTAGGCCAAGGTTCGGCCATGAGTGATGTTAGTTCAGAAAAATAATGAGAGGAAAAGGCGTAAAAGAAGGAAGGCACCCTAGACCTGATTAAGCCGTGAGCGGTTGTAATCATAAATGGTCGTATGTCTCGCGTGGACATAGACCAAGGCTATGTGTCCTGCGGGAACATAGACCAGAGAGGCTAGGAAGTAAGGCAGTGGGGAAGACCCACAACGGTACTTGAGACTTAACTGTCTATTTACCGGGTGGGGATACTGTTAATACTGAACTGTAAAAGCGTTGTGTGATCTCGGCCTTGTCACATGTGTATAAGTCACATGGAGCTGATCCGACTTGAAAGCCGAGTGAACCAGTGGATTTAAAAAGAGGTACACCTTTGCAAAGCGTGAAAGAAGTATCAGATACTCTGTACTCCCAGGTTCAGGAGTCTTTTCGTAGTGGAAGTATCCATGGGTTATAGCACAAGTAATGTTTTGGAATGTTTTCATAATGCGGTTAACAAAGTAGTAACTCATGGGAGACTACTACATCTAATGTTTTATTGAAAACCTGTTTAATGTTTAAAGTATCATTTTCATGACAAAAGTACTGTTTTACTGAACAAATGACTTGGAAATCTATATATCTCTATCCATATGAAACTAAAACCCCGGAATCATATGTTTCACCCTCATGTAAGTACAATTGCATTAATCCCCGGAATGAGTGTTGCTGAGCACCAAGTGCTCACCCTTGCATTTATATCCCACTGTAGAAGAGGGATTCGAGGATCCCGATTCCTTCAGTTATGATTACTCAACCGAAGATGGAAGCACCCCGGACAAGCCCACGTTCTAGAAGGATTACGCACCAAGTCAAGTCAGATGTGGGAGGAGCCACTCCAACCCCGCTGCGGATGGAAGTCAAGCTATTCGTCGTTGCTTTGTGCTTTATGTTGTGTGTTCGGTACTTGGACACCGATTCTGGTTCTGATAAACTAGTTATTTTCTTAGCAACTCTACTTAGCGCCATTTTCGGTGCTTTGGCTATGTAATATTGGCCATGTTGGCCTGATACTTGTTTAATGATATTACTATGCTTGTGTGGTTTGGAGCTCATGTGACATCCTGCTGTGTGTAACCTACCTGGGCGGTTACCAAGGTGATCCTCAAATGGGGGTCTCACACCCAGCAACATGACAATGCTCACAAGTGTTACCCGTATCGTGGGTACCCTCTCCGGAGTTTGTCGTGGTTGAAATCTCTCTCAAGTTCTTATCGTTGCGGGTCTTATTCTTCTTCTCAATCGCCAAAGCAGTCGTACTCGCGGTCGAGATGTCTTGAACTCTGAACAGACTTAGCTCAGTACTGATCGATTTCTGAAGTCCAGATGTGTACTTCCGAAATACCTGAGGATCGGACAGTGAGATGCCGATGACCATTGCTTGTCGCCGAAACTCCGTCGTATAGTCTTGGACAGTCTGGTCGCGCCGTTGATACAATCTGTGCCAACGTTCCCTTCTCTCCTCAAGGTAACCCATTGGATAAAATTCTTGTCGCATAAGTCGTTTGAATTGACCCCACGCAAGATCGTCAGCTTCACCACTGGTGACAAGGGCCTTCCACCATATCTTGGCGTGGTCCTTCATCTTCAAAGGTGCAAATTTGACCTTTTGAGCGCTACTGAACCCTTTCAGGTCAAAGTAGGTCTCAAGCTGGTCGATCCAAGAATCCAGCTTCTCGGCATCGATCACCCCATCATATATGGGTATATCAATCTTAGCGTCGACTTTAAAAGATCCGACAGCTAAGGAGGTGTTGGCGAGGTCGTCGGTCTTGTGGTCGCCTTCGTCTTCATCTTCGTCTGCCCTACGCAAGTCTTCACCAGTCTTCTCACCCATAACCTTCCCTACTTCAGGAGGTACAATCATGGCCTGCTGCTTAATCCAAGCAAGCACGGTTTCCATGTCGGTGGAGAGCTTAGCCACTTGTTCGGCTAGGTTAGCTTGAACGGAGGTATCGTCAGACATTGTCGGAGACGCGGCTGTAGGAACCGTCAATTGATCGCCTAGAGTTTCGCCGGAGGTTTTGTAACCCTGACGAGTCTTCACCATCCACAGGATAGGAAAGTTGCTCTGATACCAACTTGATCCGTTTGAGACCTAGCCTTGGTTTTCGCACTAGGCTCGTCCAGATTCTAATATGCGGAATAACGGGATCTTACTCGGAAATACCGAAACCCAAAGTAATTGCACAACTCTTTATTTCAAAGAGGGCTTTTATACGTCGAACGTTAGACACACTTGCCTACGTCGAAGGAACTCTAAGTGTCTAAAACTCAAATAAGTTCTATGACTCTTTGATTGAGTTCGATGATCTAAACTAGACCTATTACAAGGTATTTATAGTCCAATCGTATAAGTACGTATCAGACTTAGAGACCTAAACGTATTAGACTCATATAACTAATCCTAAACAGATAAGCTTAGTTATACACATTCGGATCTGATTACAATTCCGAACAGGGAACAAATTCCTTTTCCTGGTCGCGGACCAATCCATGGTCGCGAATCCTTTCCGAACACGGTTAAGGTCGCGAAGCCGTATGCGATCAGGACTTGGAGATCCTCCCGGATCAGGCCATGAGAAGCGCGGACACATGGTCGCAGGCTTTGCGTGATCAGGTCGCAGACAGTGCGCGGTCAGGAGTCCGTAGGCAATGCGCGGACAGGAGGTCGCAGACAGTGCGTGGTCAGATGATTACAGACAATAAGCTGTCAGAAGGTCATGGACTACTCTCGACCATGACGACTCGGGGTTGCTTAGGCTCTACGACAGGCATATCCCGAGTACCCCGGAGATTCTTCCACGTATGAAGACAACTACCAGGAGGTTAATACGTGCGGTTATCCCTTAATTTCACGTGTTAAGCCTGCGTGGAAGTTAAGTGCAGTTGCCAAAACTGCACATGAGCAACCGTTCAAAACCGTTGTGCATTGGCGCCCTTTCGACCAGTATAAAAGGGTGAGAAAATGCACCAGACGGGAAAAGAAGACATCGGGAACAGATTCAAAAGATCTCAAAGATCGACAACAGCAAGCTTTCATAGGCTAGTTTAGTCATTTTCTAGATAATCACACGGAAAAGATCTTCGCCTGTGATGATCTTTTCCACAACTTTGTAACTCTTTTTCCTACACATAGTGAAGTCCCAACAGGACGTTGGGCTATTACTCCCACCATTGAGGGCCAGAACCTGTATAAATTCTTCTGTGTTCCAACCGACTTTGGCTCATCATCCCTTCCCAGAGGGACACCCTGAAAGGCCTCATAACTCACAAATTCTACATAAGTTCGACTAGGGACCCCGAGTTTGAATCGTCGACACGCATCTCCACCAACTCCTGCCTAAGTTTTGCGTCCCGATGGAAAAACTCCAATCCCATCTCTTCCTTGATCCGTTCGTCGCGGGCTTTCTGGGATCTCTTTCTCCTCTTAGCTACCTCCTCATCATCAGAGAAACCTGCCCTCCAAGGCACAGTGGCACCAAGGCCGCGCATGCGGCCTAGATGGTCCTTATTTCCCAGCACCATCGTTAGGATATCCCTATCCTTGCTAGGGTTTAACTCTCCGGATGTCGCCTGCACACTCAACGCCACCTGCAATAGGTGAACATAGCAGTATAACCCATTGCATGAGTGTTATGAGGATAGTAGGTGATCTTACAAAGTTAGAGATCTCACCAGCTGGTCGATCACTTCCCTGTTCATAGGGTTATTCACCGAGACGCTTCCGGAGGAGTTCATCTTCGATCTTGCTCGGCACCAATTGCAGGTGCGCACGTCCGTTATGCCCACATAAGGAGCGGAGGCCGAAGAATGGGAAGCCTCCTCATCCTGCTTCCTCCACAATGCCTTCTTCCCCACATACCCATCGGTGCCTAGTCTGTGTGGGTGGGTATTCTTGGCCTGGTTATCTTTGTCCTTCTCACTAAGCGCCTAGAACTCAGGCATCCCCTTCATCTCCACGAACTATTGCCATGCCTCGGGAATCACGAAAGGGTAGTCATTGAAGGGGGTCTTCGACTCCTTCATATAGTGCTTGACAAGATGGCTCTTGAAGTTCCTCCACGCCTTGTTTATTGATATCAATGTCGTCCGGTGGATGGTGAACTAGTGATCCTCAGGAATGTGAAACGCCACCTGCACTTCTTCCCACAGCTCATCCTTGCACTCTTGGGGCACTTGACCCCACTCGGAGGTGGTGATGGGCACCCGCTCCCTTGCCACTTTGCCGCATAGTGAGCGATACTGACCGACTAGTTTGTCCAAAGCTTCCGGCACCCTATTGTCATCGAACTGTATGTGCTGCTTTTCCCGCCTGTTGAGATGTGCGCATGTCATCTGGCCTCTCCCCTTTCTCTTCTGCGGCTGGGCCACAGTGGACGGGGCGACCTCCGGCCCAGGCGTCACCAGAGAGGTCACTCTGACTCCCCGACCGGCTCATTTCATCATCGTACATATCAGTTGCTAACATAAGTGAAAGAGAGAACAGTGTAAGTAAATCTGAAACTAATAATTCTATAACTAAATTTGACACTACTAAACATGTATAACTTAATCCAAAACAAATATCAAATCAATATCCCAAAACTGTTTTTAAATTGACCTAGACTAGCACAACTAATGAGCATAGTTCAGAAAATCAACATTAACTGTTTGTAAATTTGAAATTGACTAAGATTATCATAAACTTGTCAGCAATAGCAAGAAAAATTACTAATAAAACCCATATACTTAAAATTCACCAAGAATGGTAGAAACGGTGGGGAGGCAACAAAGGTGATCGCGCTGGACGGTGAGGAGGCGATGGAGGTGATCGCGTCGAACATTTGGGAGGCGATGGAGGTGATCGTGCCGAAAGGTGGGAGGCTGGAGAGAGACAGTGCGTGCAACCGCCGAAGAGCTAGGGCAAGTGAAGTGAAGAGTCGCGAAGTGTGGAAATGAGCAGGACAAAGCCCACCTTAAACTATGTACAGAGATTATCACAGATGGTTCTGACCTCAGAACTGTCTACGATATGTTACTATCACAGACAGTTCTGAACTCAGAACCGTCTGTGATAGTTGCGTATCCAAATGCTCCAAAATTTTTTCTATGCAAATGATGTCGTGCTTTATAATCTGAAACTCTGAATACTGAAATTTCAATATCCAAAAAGCCTCAAATCTATGCAAATGTCCAAATGCTCAAAAACTTGGTGGAGACCTCAAGAGCATATTTAGAGCGTAGCGAAATCAAGTTTGCAAGATATTGAAGAAATTTTAAGTTGGAAGCAATTTTGTGCTGTATGTTTCATAATATTGGGAGAGAGGCACTCGAGCACTCAGATATTGCAAATGAAGTCCAAATGCTCCGAAAATAGGTTACAACCTTAAGAGTCCCATGTGGAGCATGCTCAAATAAATTTTACATACAAATGGGGACTTTGACCGACAGTTTCCTCATACGTACATACACACCCATATTATCCTCAACTTTCCACGTGCCGCAGCCCTGTAAAGGCAAGAATTAGAGGATAAGCTATACCGATGGAAACAGAGAGATAAGGACGGTTGATTACCTCTAAAGTATAACCCTTCTTGGTGATCCATACGCACGTAACTGGTTTCGTCGGTGTCTTCAGTATGGACCTGTACGCCATCTCCAAATGGAGGCATCTCATCAAATTGATTGTATTCTTCCTCGTCTACGACATTTTCAACTCCAACAATCCTTCTCTTGCCATGAACGATGACGTGCCACTTCTTATTGGCCAGGTCAGTGACATAAATGACCTAAATGGCTTGCTTTGCAAGTATGAATGGCTCATCTTTATAAGGAACTTGATCGAGATCCACATAAGTATGGATGGTCATCTTCACACCCTGTGGGATTTGGATCCATCGGCATCGAAACAGAGGAATCTTGATCAGTACGTAATCGAGCTCCCAAATATCTTCTATGAACTCGTAGTACGAGTTCAATCCACGTACTATCCTTGTTGGGTTTGTCTCGCTGAACTCCTCATGAAAAGCTTCTACGCTCACTCCACTATTTTGCACAGTGCTCTCTTGATCTTGAGTTTTCGTATAAAATGTGTACTGATTGATGTCGTATCCTTGCCATGTCTGTATAGTAAATGTTGGCCCTTTTACCAAACATTTAAGATTCTCACTTGCGGACTCCCCAGTGATTCGCACTTTCATCCATGCACTGAATCAACTGTTATGTTCTCTCATGATCCAAACCTCAGATCGGCGAGGATTGTCTTGTCGTAGAATCTCCATGTGCTCGTCGATGTACGGAGACACCTCCGTCATGTGTTACAAGACCCACAAATGTGCTTTCGAGTACATATCAAAATCAGGAGTGATTGCTCTCCGTCCAATAGTTCCAACACCATCAAGCCTCCCCTCGTGACGAGACACAAAAACTCCTATTGCTTCTACCTCGGCCATGTAATCGACGCAAAACTCAACAACCTCTTCCGCTGCATAACATTCCAAATGCTACCCTCGGGCCGAGAGCGATTCCTCATGTAGGCCTTAAGTACACCCATGTACCTCTCGAACGGATACATATAACATAGGAACACGGGTCCACATATCTTGATTTCTCTGACAAGGTGGACAATGAGATGGACCATGATATCGAAAAATGACGGAGGAAAATACATCTCAAGCTGACAGAGAGTTCGAACCACTTCACTCTACATAGCATCTAGTCCCTCGGGATCAATGATCATGCAAGAAATTGCATTGAAGAAATAACACAGCCTCGTGATCGTCTCTCTGACCTTATGCGGCAGAATGCTCCGGATGGCAACACGAAGCATTTGTGTCATCAACACGTGACAATCGTGAGACTTCATACCAAGAAATTTCAAATCGCCCATGGACACAAGCTTTTTCATATTTGCGGAGTAACCCGATGGAACTTTAACACCATAGAGACACTTACAAAGTTCTGTCCTCTCAACATTGCACAAAGTATGGCAAGGAAGGGGGAGGTATATATGGCCTTTCTCATCCTCTCTCGGTGCTAGCTCGGGCCTGATTTTCATTTCGATCATGTCACACTGTACATTGACGCCATCCTATTTCTTCCCCAGAATGTTCAGCAATAGGCCGATTAAACTGTCACAAGCATTCTTCTCTACATGCATGACATCAATACAATGCCGAACCTCTAAATGCTTCCAATACGGTAAGTCCCAAAATATCGATCTCTTCTTCCAAATGTTCTTCGTGCGGGGTTTCAATTTACATCCCTTTCCAAACAAAACGTCTATGTCCTTCACCTGTGAGTAAACTTCTTTCCCACTCATAGGCTTCGGGGCTGAACCATCTTCCTTGTGGTCGTCAAATTCCCTCTTCCTTTTACGATACGCGTCATTCTTCGAAAGAAACCTACAATGACGCATGTACATTATTTTCCTGCAATTCTTCAACCACACACTCTCAGTCTCATCTTCGCAATGGGGACAAGTTTTGGCTCCTTTTGTACTAAGGCCCAACAAATTTCCAAGGGCAGGGAAATCGTTGATGGTGCAAAATATCATAGCACTTAGGATGAAGTTCTCTCGTTTGTATACGTCCCATACCTATACCCCTTTGTTCCACATTGTTAGAAAATCCTCTATAAATGGTGCTAGGAACACATCAATATCGTTTCTAGGCTGTTTTGGTCCTGAGATAAGTAGTGACATCATGATGTACTTGCACTTCATACACAACCAAGGAGGAAGGTTGTAGATACACAAAAGAACCGGCCAAGTGCTATGTTGACTGCTCATGTTACCAAAAGGATTAATTCCATTGGTACTCAACCCGAACCTTATATTCCTCAATTCTGCTCCGAAGTTAACAAATTCCCTATGATGTTTCTCCACTGTGCAGAATCGGCAGGGTGTCTCAACTTTCCATCCTTCTTCCGGTCTTCTGAATACCAACGCAATAATTTTGCCTCTTTACGGTTTGCAAACAAACGCTTCAAGAGGGGAATGATGGCAAATACAACAACACCTTAGTAGGAGGTCCTTGCTTTATCTCAGTGCAGTCGCCGTGGTCGGTTCGGTCCTTCCGCTTATAGCGGGATGCGCCGCACACTGAACAAACATGCATATCCTTGTAGTCGTTACGGTAAATGATGCAATCATTAGGGCATGCGTGTATCCTTTCTACTTCCATTCCCAAGGGACACAACATCTTTTTATCTTGGTAGGTGTTTTTTGGTAACTCGTTTCCTTTTGGAAGCATGTCTATTAAAAGATCTAACAGTGCCATGAAACTCTTGTCGGTTCAGCTGTTACTGGCCTTCAATTTTAATAGTTCAAGCACGGAGCCCAACTTTGTTACTTCGACTTCCAACCAGGGAACATTGGCTTTTCTAAGTCCACAATCAAGCTCTTGAATTTACCAAACTCTCTTTCACTGTAATTTCCTTCCACATCACCCAACATGTCATCTAAATTGTCATCCTCTGGCATATCCTCATCAAAATCGTTGTTGGAATCCGACATGTCCTGTTCCTCAACCTGAGTGGCACTTGTTTTTGCAGTTTGCTCTTTGCCATGGTGGACCCAACACGTGTACCCTTTTTTGAAACCACGTCGAATCAAGTGGGTGACAATTTGAGATGAGTTGGCGAACATCTTAAGATTCGGGTAGTCTACACAAGGACAGTACATATATCGTAAACCCTTCTTCGCCATGTCTTACTCAGCAACTTTTTGGAAATCTGAAACACCTTTCATTATTCTTCACTCACTCGGTTGTCATTATACATCCAGTCTCGATGGACCATTTGCAATTAAATTCATACACATTCTAAGTAATACTATACGTACGGTCGACACACAATAAATTATAAATCTAGCTAGCTAGCTAGTGTTTGTGGAGTTTTCGGGTATAACTACTACTTCAACTGCAAGCAATTAGTTAGTAACTAATTGGGGACGTGGATAATACACATCATAAAGCAATTAAATAGCTACAGGTGGGAAAAATGAGAGTTACAACTAGGATTTGCTACTCTAGCTTCCCCTCCCTCTCCCTCTAATTTGATCAATCAATGGAGATCGATATTGATGATGAAATTAAGTAATGTGTATGCCTTAGGAGCAAATACCAACCTTGGATCTTCAAATTGTTGTCCCCTAATGCTCCCCTTTTGATATATTTCTCTTCCTTGCCCCAGATCTCTTCCAACAAGACAGTATGTCAAGCAAAGAATGTACGATTAGCTCGACACAACCACTAAAAGACCTTTATGTCCTGTGGGCTCAATACAGACGGTTCTAGCATCATATCATCTGTAATAACAAACTATCACTGATGGTTTTCACTCAAAAACCGTTGGTAATATCGGTGTATTTGTGTAGAACTATCACAACAGTAATATCACAGACGGTTTTGACAGTCTAACCGTCAGCAATAACTAGAATATCACAGACGATTCTAAAGTCAAAACCATCTGCTTCACTATCATAGTCGGTTTTTATCCCATAACCGACTGTGATAACTTACTATCACAGTCGGTTTTGAAATAAGAGCCGACTGTGCTAAATTAGTATCACAGTCGGTGTTAACCTAAGAACTGACTATGATAACTTACTATCACAGACGGTTCTGAGGTCCGAACCATTATGAAAAGTCCGCCCTCTAAAAATAAATATGCCCTGGAATTTTTCTTGAAAGTACAACCGTTTGAATTCTTTTTGTCCTTGAGCGCGACAAGCCACTTTCTCCATCGCAAGGCACTTTATTGTGGTTCATTGCGCCATCGCCGGCCGCCGCACCTTTCTCCACCTCTGCTGGACTGGATGGTTTCTGTTGAATGAAGTCCAAGGTCCTTACAGCTTCAACTCCCTCGACTAAATTTCTAGTGAGTAATGAAGCTTTGATTGGTTAAGAGGATTTGTGGTTGAATGACATTCAAATACCATTATTAATCACAGAATTTGCTTTGATTGATTCTGTGCATGTCCTTGGACGATGTTCATGAGAGTCAACTTAGTTGATGGTTCTTCATCCCAGTGCAAGAGGAAGGCATGAGGCGCGACGAAGTTGTGCCGTTTGGCCGAACGCACTGATCTTTCCTGTGAATTCAACCAGTTTGGGAGACCAATCGGAAAGAACATTTGGAAGTACACTGCCTATGTTGGCTTGTTGGCAAAAGAAAGGGTCAAGAAAATACTTCCTGGAGCTGAACTCTGTTGATCGAAGGATGCCGACTAGAGGGGGGGTGAATAGGCGGTTTTAAAATTTTTCTTCTAAACTAGGGTTTAACAACCTAAGATTGCAATAACAAATCTTCTAAGGATATGAAAGACAATTCAATTCAGATTTTGCACTTTCTAAAATATCAATAGCAACAATTCAATCACTACGAAAATTAAGCAAGTAGTAGAGGTAACCAAAAAGATCGAGTTTTTCCCGAGGTCTCGGAAATTTGCCGATTTCCACTAATCCTCGTTGAAGCGCTCTTCGCTTGAGCTTATGCTTCGATTTCACTAGGGGTAGCCCTTCTCCACTCCGGATAGGCGAGCGCCGAGCCTTTACAACCACTCGCCGGGCCTCTCCGACACACCGTCGATGGAGAGATCGCCGGACCTCCCGGGTCGTCTAGGTGACGACAATCACCAAGAGTAACAAACCTAGCACCTTGCTTGATCAACCTCAAAGCTTGATGAACACAATGCAAATGCAAGAAGGCTTGGAAACAAATTCACTCAACTAGCACTCAAGATTTCTCAAGTTTTTGACTTCAATTGCTAGAGAATGGATGTGAGAGGGCTTGCACACTGTTGCTCAGGGTTTTTGAGATGTATTTTTTTTTGTCAAAGACATCTACAACAGTGATCTATTTATACTCTCAGCAAAAATGGTCGAAATCAAGAAGATTGGGCGAAAGTTGTACTGGCCAGACATTGTCCGGTCACTTCGGACAATGTCCGGTCAGTACAAAAATTTTGACCGTTATTCACGTGAAATGCAAGTGTCAGTAGCCGTTTGGATTAAAATGTGAAGGCCGGACAAATGTATTTGTCCGGACAAAATGTCCGGACAGATGCATTTGTCTCTGTTGACACCCTTGTTTAAAATGATTTGTACACGCCGGACAGATACATTTGTCCGGACAAAATGTCCGGACAGATGTATCTGTCTCTGTTGACACTTAACAAAAAACACTCCAGATTTTTGTATGGCCCGGACATATGGGATTTGTCCGGACAAATAGATTTGTCTCTGTTAACACAGCCCTTACAAAAGCCCAACATTTGTATTGGCCGGACATTGTCCGGTCACTTCGGACAATGTCCGGTCACTTCAGACACATCCTCCGGACAAATGCATTTGTCTTAATTTAATATGCTGTTAACATTTGTACTGACCGAACATTGTCCGGTCACTTCGGACAATGTCCGGCCTTCACCGGACAGATACACCGGACAAATGTATTTGTCTCTGTTGCACTTGTTTGCAAAGTTCTGAAATTGTTTGTATTGGCCGGACATTGTCCGGTCACTTCAGACACTGTCTGGCCAGTACAAAACGAAAACAGACTTCTGAATTTTTTACTCAACTTTGATTTAGGGCAAATGCAAATGCAAATATGCTTCTAAAAACTTCAAGGTTGATCAAGAAACTTGTGCTAAGACCCCTCTTAATAGTACGACCATCTAACCTAGAAAATTTCAAAACAAGAAGGCGCTAGGTTTAGGTATTTGTACTCTTGTCGAGATTTTCGTCGTTTTCGCTTCATGGAGTCTTGATAACCTTGCTTTGTCTTTCCTTGATGCTTTCTCCTTTGATTTACCTGAGTCTCACATACAGAGGTTAGTCGCAAATCTCACGGATGTCATTAATCACCAAAACCCTAATTAGGGCTCAAGATTCAACAAACTCAGCTCAACTTTTAATAACATAGTTGAGTTGAGTTGAGTGTATTAAGTAGTTTGTATTGGTGATTTCCTGGAGCTCAACTGAACTCAACTCAACAGTTGCAGCTCCTCGCCACACTGGCTAGTGGTTTCCTCAAGCCTCTCTGAACTGAACTCCTAAGGTTAAGTCAAATGTGGTTCAGTTGTACATTTGTTGTTTCAGATTAATGGATTTGTGATGTATCAGGTCTAACTTGTAGTCGTAGTTACATTGCTGTAGCAATGCGCCATGCTTGGTTCTCTTTTATGTAAATGTTCTCTTTTATGTGCAATGTAGGGGCCACTGGGTCCTCATCATGATCTGATGTTTCAGACATGACTTTTGTAATAGAATGTGTGAATTGGTGTGTTTGTGTATTTGTGTTGGTGTATATTTGTATATTTGTATTGTTGTTTTGGACATTTACTTGAATGTGTGAATTGGTGTATTTGTGTATTTGTATTGCTGTTTCGGACATGTATTTGCATGTGTGAATGTGTGAATTGGTGTATATTTTAGCATTTGTCTTGTTGTTTTGGACATGTACTTGAATGTCTAAATTGGTGACTATCACAGACGGTTCCGAGGTCAAAACCATTTGCTTCACTATCACAGTCAGTTTTGACATCAGAACCGTCTTTGATAGTCCTTGAGAATTGGAAGCGCCGGACACTGTTTAGACTATCACAGTCGGTTCTGACATAAGAACCATATGTAATACAATACTATCAAGTTCGTGCTTCTCCTCGCGATGGTTATATCTGCGACTTGCTTCTCCTCACGAAGACATCTCGTCCTCTACCTAGCCTTCTCACCATCCATCCTCAAGCGCTGAATGCGCTGGAAGAGATATTCTAGGTCAAGCCTTAGCTGAGTGTGCTTCTCCATAAGGAGATGGTGCTGCTCCTGGAGGGCCCTCAGCTCGGCCTTCACCTTGCCCAAGTCTTCCCCGTCTCTCCTTCTCTGTGCAAATCAACAGGTCAAGACTGTACTGAACAGGGATTAACAATACAGGGCTAAGTCCAAAAGATTCAGAGTTCTTACCGGCGAGGGCAAGGCTGAGGATGCATGTGAGGATTCCATTGGCGTAGAGAAGCTAAGGAGTCGAAGAGTTTGAGAATTATAAAAACTTGTAAAGTAGTTGGCAATTCCACTGCCAAGCTATTTATAGAATTTCCAAGGCGATGACGCTTTGTGTTCCCAGCCTAGGGCGCCGCGCGAACATCAGAACATGGGAATTCGAAGAGCCAGACACTATTTGGACTATCGCAGTCGGTTCTTGTCGCGCCCCCGCCTTGGGGACAACAACTACTTCCGTGGGGATCCAGTTTGCTACAGCTGATCCCATACATGCATATAAATGACTTCCCAGGATAAGTCAAGCACAGGAGTATATTTATATCACAACAGAGTAACTTACAAAATATTTAAGCAGTGTGGCCTACTGGCCTTAATATAACATAAAGATATTACAATGCCTTCGCGGCATACATGGTCTAGCTAAAGCAAAACAAAAACAACTACACAGCGGAAATAAGTGAACCCCCACAGCAAGAAGTTGATGGTAGAACAACACACATTAGGGCTCTGGTGGAACGGGCTCTCCTTCTGGATCCAAGAAGTTCTACATGCCTTCATCTTGATCAGGGAATGCTCCATCTATTGGATTGTAGGTTGCAAGGGTGAGTACTTACATACTCAGCAAGTCATAGGTAAGAGTAGATACATATAGTAGTGATGATATGATCATATGCTATTAAAGAAGTGTGGATGTTTGCAAAAATAGTCTTTTCATTTATATCTCATGGCAGCACTTTTCATAACATAGCTTTGCTATTCATGTTCCACTATTTATAGTACTACCGCGACACGTCGACACACGACAGCCCACGGCAGCACTCCTTATCATGACAACACATGTCATTTGGGTAATCTTGACTTATCAAATTTTATTTAGAAAACATACTTGAGCCACACCCCATGGATTTAATCCACCGCAGCAGACTCCTATAAACCCGGGAGCTCGAAGTATTCGAATACGTTTTTAACTCTGCAGAGAGGTACCAATTTACCAGCAAGATATTCCACTTTCATGCCCATCCTATCAATATGATTAGACCCTTCCTCACTGCACAATGTGAGTGGCAAGGTGGAGATAACAAGAACTTTTGTTATGTTTCACTCACAATTCACCCCTGACCCTGTGGTTTTCAAGCAAACCACAGTTGTGGCGACGGGGCGATCGGGTGCCTTAGAGTTGATTACGATGCCACGCAACATGGGTGTGAAATAGCCAAGGTAATCCCTAGGCCTTCCCACACTCTTGCGGGCAGTAATCCTCGTCCTTGGACGGCTCTTGTTGTTCATGGACTCTGAGGCTTCAAAGTCTCATCCTCTGCTTGGTTCAATCAACTCTTGAATCCATTTTTCTTTCTCTTGGAGGTCTGCACGGGTTTTTGCGAAAAAGAGCATGCCCTCGAGATAATGGAGATCATTGTGAGCGCACTCATGCTCACGCAGCAACCAAGTGTAACTCATCTCCAAGGCTTGGACAACATCTCTGGTCTTCGTCAGGATAGCATCTCTCTGATTGCTGGAAGGGTGAACAACTCGACGCTCCGATCTGGGGATTTGATAGGGCACAAAACAAAAAGGAGAATCTACAAGGAACTCATCGTATAACTGCCGAATGGTGCCTACGGCACAACGGGCAACATCCACAATTGCATCTTCCTCCTCTGCTCTGCGAGCTTCTTGCCTCATTGAACCTTTCCCAAGCTCCGGAATCTCGTAGACTATGACTGAACCACGAAAGCCGTAGGGTCTGCCATCCACCTCCTCTTGTCGAACACAATAGATTGGTCTCTGGCAATCCAAAGCTCCAAGAAATTGTAGCATCATCCATAGCAACAACGCCCACAATCCCAACTCATCTCCATGAATGAGTTTCTTGCTGGAAGCCAGCTGAGAAGACAGGATGCAAAACGCCTAGAAGTTAAAATAATGTTTAAAACTTTTTCAAATAATCAAAGAACCAGTTACCTAATATAGTTTTCTTAGACAAATTAGGTTTTCACAATTAGGTTTTTATCAAATAATCTAGCGATTTCCTACTTCAGGGACACCAACTTCTATCTAAGGGTCACGACCTACAATCGAGTCTTATGCTCTGATATCATTTGAGGTATCCGGTGGCAACCGCCCAGGTGGGTTGCGCTCAGAAGGGTACATAAGCTCACAACAACAGAACTACAATAAACATAATTAGACTGGTACAAGGTCACGAGGACCAATATTACAATATCATAACGCCAAGGATGGCGCTACGTAGAGTTAATACAAAATAGCGAGTTTCTCAAAGCAAGAATCTGTATCAAGGTACCGAACACAACCAACAAAACAAAAAGCAACAGCGAGGATCTTCACTTCAATCAACAGCGGCTCTGGAAGGGCTTCCACCACATCTGACTCAACTCGGTACATGACCCTCCTAGAAAGGTGGTTCATCTAGAGCGTTTCCTTCTTCCTCATGGTACTCAAAACCAAAGGAATCGGGATCATCAAATCCCTCTTCTGTGGTTGAATAAAGTTGCAAGGGTGAGCATGCTTTTACACGATGCTCAGCAAATGTCATTACAGAAATGCAGTTATATAAATGAGGGGTTCTCAATAGATGAGGGCTTTGTCTTGTGTATGTAAAAATAGCATAGATTCTCAAACAGGGTTGGAAAAAAGAGCTTTTAGCTGTAAAAGTGATACTTTGAAATCTTAAGTTATACTTCGGAAAACGTTATGTGTGGTGGTCTTCCATGAGTCACCACTTTTTATTAACCCATATTATGAAATTATTCCAAAAATTACTTGTGCTGAAACCCATAAATAGAATCCACTTCACACAACGGTTTTGTAGTCTAGTATTAACAGTATCCCTGCCCGGTAAATAGACAATTAAGTCTCAAGTACTGTTGTGGGTCCCCCCACTGCCTTACTTCCTAGCCTTGGCCTATGTCCTCGCAAGACATATGACCTATGATTACAGCCGCGCACGACTTAATCCAGGCGTAGGGTGTCTTCCTTCTATCCACTTTATCCTCTCATTATTGATCTCACATCACTCATGGCTGAACTGTGGCCCACCAGTTTCCACGCGAGAAACCGGACCGACATACCATGTAGGGAACTGCTAATACCAAGAAAGCTACTAAGTTGCGCCTGTCCCATACCAGGCAAGTGGTTGTACGTTTTCAATTCGCATAGAGACATAGCACAAGGTTCTTGTCCTTATGAATCAATAGTGAGGAGATATCCACGTTCCTATTGCGCACACAGCAGCCAACCATTCAAACCATCCTCACTATCAATTCCTATTTCAAATTTTCTTTCACAAAAGGGGGTTTTCAAACATGTTTATCATGTGATTGACCATTTAGCACTTCACTCATGTATTTAAGTATAAGCATAATTCTAAGCATAACATCCTAGGGTGAAAAGGGTGCATGAACATTCAATCATTAGGGGCTTCACTAGGATTTTGGTCATATCTATCCACATTCTTCCAATATAATTCTTATTTGAATATAAAGCATGCATATACTTGGAAAACAATTAATCTACTTCATTTCAAAATATTCGGAGAGACATGATCAAGGGGTGGAGACTTGCCTTGCAAAGAGGGATCTAGCTGATCTGACGGATCTTCAAAAGTTCCTTCTACTCCTTCCGCTTCTGGCTCTGTTCTCGAACACAAACAACACGACACATCGCACATAAGCATACAGAAAATACTTGCTATAGAAAATTAATAAGTATAGACATGTATGCAAGAGAAAAGATCTGGTCGAAGATACTTGAGCGCAGCTCAAGGGGATTGGCTCTGAAGCATCAAATGTCGAAGGGCTAACATTCGGTTCACGGCCAGACATGGCCTTAGGTTGGCTTTAGATGGGTTTTCTGAAGATGTGGTAGTAGAAGAAAATGTAGAACATGGCTCCAAAAGTTTAGTGGACAAAGTAGAATTTCATTTTCTCAACAAGAAGGGGTCAAACAGGGCTAATGCCACTGGCTGACATGGGCTGACATTGTCTTGGCAAGATTAAGTACTAGACCAAGTTTTGGACTAGACTTTCTCTGATATTACTTGATCCAATTGAGATATAGACGGGCTTCAGCTAAATTCGACCAGATGCTAAATATGCGGAATAAGGGATCTTACTCGGAATCACCGAAACCCAAGGTGATAAAAAACACAGTTCAAAGGATAGCACAACTCTTTATTGAAAAGAGGAACTTGTACACGTCGAACGTTGATCGCTCTCGATCTACGTCAATGAACTATGTGTCTAATACTTGAATAAGCTCTATCTAGACTCGATGCTAAACTCAATCTATTACAAATAATTTATAGTCCAATCGATTAAGATTGTATCAGACTCGACAACTAACTAACCCTAATTGTATAGGACTCAGTTATATGTATTATATCTATATTGGATTACAATCTGACCAATATTGGACTACTAACGACCAAACAGAGTTCGAATCCGAATCCAAGTTCGAATCCTGCTGATGCATTCGACCTGCTAAGATCCACCCAGATCATGACTCCGTTGTTGAGAAGGAGCCAACGGGACAAAACTAGAGATGTGGAAATTAAGATTGACCATCTTCATGAATATACCACTTGGCTGCTCGTGCACGTTGATCTTTCCGTCCCACCCGAAAAGATCCTTGTGTACCACTTCTAGTGGTCGTCACCTTCTTTTCCAAGATCACATCTTCATGAAGAGGCTCATCCCATTGATAGACCAAGTCTTCAACAGATGGTACTATGGTATATGTCTCATCATCCAGCATTGAAGGCTCAAAGAGATTAAGGTGCTCAACATTGACAACTGAGTAAATATCCATGTATGGAGGTAACTCGATCTGACAAGCATTAGTACCAATTTTTCGCAAAATCCGAAAAGGTCCATAACGAATTGGTTTAACCTTTTTACCTTCACCTTTTAATCTCTCCTTACACAAATGTAGCCATACCATATGACCTTCTTGGAATTGAGCTTCAACTCGGTGTCGATCATGTCGCGCCTTATACTTGAGTTGAGTTTTAAGCAAGTTCTGTCCAACCTCACCGTGGAGTTGCTGAATACCTTCCACGGTGTTGAGGTAGGTGATCTCAACCGAAAGGGTCCTGATTGTGTAATAACGGCAAGTGAACAGTTGAACGTTGAGCACTTGAGGGTCGAATTCCACGAGGAACAAGCGTATTTGTCTTTCTAGCTTAATGGATCACTGAGTAAGTCTAAACGAGTTGTGGGTGTATTTTTCTACAACTAAACTATCAATCTAGGGTTTGCAAGCTGGTATGAAAATCTGGGGCTTCAAGAATTCCATAACTATTTGGCGTAATTTTATCCAAGGCCCGAGGATTGCAAGTTAATTTCAATTGTTTTCTACGAAAAATAAAGTTTCTAGTTCGGGGCTCTGGGTCAACAGTCAGAGGATCGCTTCCACTATCACATTTGGCGAGAGTCTCTCTCCTGTTCAGAATCCCACGTCAAAGCGCTAAGGACTCAAGAACTCCCCTAAATTCTCGCTAAGGCTCAATTGTTACGTTTGTTACCAAAACAAGAATTTAAGGTTTAGAGAAAGAAAACATCATGAAATTACTCCAAAACTTGAAATAAAGACCAAGGAAGAATCACGCCTTCAGGATTAGGTCATCCCTAACCCTAGAGGATCTACTCGCTAAAAGCCATAATAATGCAAAAATTAGAATAACAATTAAATGAAACCTCACTTGATTGCTTGAAAATTGAAGTTGCTGTCATTGCCGGCTTACAAAAGCAATAAAAATAGAGAAGGGGGCTCTTGTAAACTAAAATTAAACTAAAAAGTAGCTAAAAACTACTACTAACCCTAAAGAAAGCATGTCTAATTGAGTCAAAAGCTTCTCTATTTATAGTACATAAGTCCTAACATGTTAATTACAACTCAAGACTTCTTTAGGAAGGAAATTGACTTAGATTTGAACTTTGGAATGCCTTAAACCGACTAACAGGTCTGGGCACGCGTCAAACGAACTAATAGTTCTGTGGAATGCCCTAAATGGACTAACGGATTTGGGCACGCATCAAACGGACTAACGGGCCTGTTTCGGATTCAGGATTCGGGTTTCGGGTTTTGGATTTTGGATCCCTGTTTTTCAGATTTTCAGCACTTTCTTTCTCCACTTTGTTTCCTATCCAAATGATGTCGAAATATCTCCAACTTTGGTGCATTTATTCCCTAAAACATGATAAACATACTCATGAAAGCGGATTGTAAAAATTTTACAAAAAATCACATAAAATAACGTATCAAAGGAATTTTAAGCATCATTTTTTGTACGTTTTCAATACTAAACCTAGGGTAAAATGCTACCAAATTAAGACGTATCAAATTCCCCCCAAGCTTGTCCTCAAGGAAAAATGTGTATAATTTTTCCAAAAATTGAGATACCTTGGTAAATCATATTTTCTATAAACAATCTTCCGAAAACTCACATCACATCTATGCATCTGAGACAATTGATCTAAGCAATTTAAACTTTCCAAATACAAATATTAAGATTATCAAATTTCAACCTTAGAAACAAGAGAGCCTAATCAATTAAATTGTCTTGACAATTTTCTTTCATATAGGATTTAGAATAAACCATACAAAGAAAACACTCATTATGCTACAATTTATACAAAGTTGCTAGATTGTCCTTCAGAAAAAAATTAAAACACTTATATTTCTTTTTTTATTCACTTTTTAATTTATTTATTTTTCTTCAACTTTTTCGTGCTCTTGAATAGAATGTTTTTACTAGATCATTCTGTCGCAGCTAGAGGAAATACAACTGAAGACATTTACTTAAGTGCACTTATAGAATGGTAGCTTTGTTGGTTTCCTGAGCCCTTGTAAGCAATCTCAATGCTCCCCATACCTTCCCTTCACTAGCTGGTCGACGATTCACCACCGCCTCCCCCTAGCGGTCGCATATACGTTACATGAGACTAGACAAAGCCGCATCTTAAGCAACTGTATTATTGAAAATATAACTTTTTGTGTGTGCATAAGTTATGTGAATCTTCCCTTCCCTAGTTGGTCGAAGATTCACCACCGTCTCCCCCCAGTAGGTCGATTATACTTCACTCTTACACATTTTTTTATTTTTAAAGAGAAGGGCAATTAGCAATCTAGGCATAAAAAGTGACATAAGAGAGTTAATTTTAGATAATAGTTTATTAGAAACCTTCAATTTGGAAGAAGTCAATGATTATTTAAAAGACAAGTTCAAGCTTTAATGGTCAATTTAAGATAAAAAGTAAACATAAGCAATTGAATGTTTAAGAGAGCTAAGTTCAATGGATCATATGCAAACATGTGATCGAATAGTCATCTAATTGATTAAAGATCATCTTCAAAACTAGGCATTCCAAGTGATAAATCTCTTCTTTTTTCAGTTTATGATGGAATGTGGTGGAACGATGATTTGATGAAAACTAAGCAAATGGTTAAGTGAACACCCCCAAGCTAAATCAGACATTGTCCTCAATGTATGGAGAGAGATATAGATTACAGTTTGCGGTAGTTGTTCCTGGAGGTAGATATTGTGGAAGATGCTGTGGGGAAAGAGGATGTTGTGGTCCACGTAGCTCCAATGGTGCAGTCCAAGGCGTCGCAAGTGAAAACCTAAAAAGAAAAATGAAAAGAAACAAAAAAGAAAAGAAAAATAAAAATAAAAAACTTTTGCACCATGGAGATCACTCGTCGGAGATGGTTATGGTGGTTGTGGAGATGTGCCCCGTGGTAAGTACATGTGCTTGGATATGTGTTGTCCCGGAGGATGTGGCATGTGTGAATAAGATAGTCATAGAGGCGATCCTTGAATCCATCGCAGCCCTGTAATCTGCAAATTTTGACCTCTTTTGCGCTTTGTGGTTTTCTTGATATTGCGTTGGGGCGTCATTGTTGGCGTAGAAAACTTTAGATCTAGGGGTGTGGAGGTGGGTATTGTTTCACTTGATATGATGCATGTTTACCTTAAAAGTGGTACCGATGTGTACCCGAAGCTCTACGGCACCATACGGGAAGACTTTTTCTATCGCATAAGGCCCATTCCTTCGCGATTTTGTTTAGGAATATGCTGTGATGTGGACTTGAATGTCGTAATCTGAATTTGGTTGGCCCTGAAAAAGAAAAAGAAAACAAAGAAAAAGAATGAGAAAGAAGACAAGAAGAAAGAAAATAATAAAATAATAAAAGAAAGAAAAAGTATCGGGTTGTCTCCCGACAAGCACTGGTTTAATGTCCCACTCGGCGTAGACCCTAGCATGATCTTTATGGAGGTTCCCAATAATGATTTTGAATGTTTGGTGCAGTGGGAAACCTAAGCCTATTGTCTAGCAATTCAGATTTTTCAGCTTTCATTGTAGCTAGGTTTAATCGGTGTGGAGGCTCTATACCAATAAGATCATCAATAGAATATCCTAATGCCTTGCGATGCAATGTTAGTGTATCGATTAATGTGCTTGATGGTTTATCCGTTATATTGGCATCTACAAGCATAGGATTACGTTTATCTCTATCAAGAAGCATATATTTCAACGAGGAAGGAAGGGATGTGAGATTTGGTACCTTGTTTGCGTAGGGATTGTCATGATTTCTTACCTTTAAGAGTCGATTGGGCAATGAGGATGTGTTTGTAGTAGCATGATCATCCTTTTTATTGCTCGTCTATGTGCTGTCATCAAGAGCATCATCTCCAATTTGTTTACCCTGCAATATAGTCTCAAGAGGGTCTATCCTGCATGTGGTGTCCTCATACATAGGGCAGTTAGCAATTTCAGGTAATTTAAACAATATTTTCTCATTCTCCATACAAAAAGCAATTGTACCCTCACATATATCAATTTGAGCTGTTTCTAAATCATCCAAATCCCTTTTATTTGTGAGAATTTCTTTTAAGAATGCTCCATATAAAGGAATTTCAGTGATAAGATCAGCAAAAGGCATAGTCACATTCAGTTTTTTCAGGGTATCAAAGGAGTTGTCATTGGAATTAAACTGGAGGAAACAACTTAGAAAAGATGGAGTTGGTTTAGAAACATGTGTTACCTCATTATTACCTGATTCTGTTTGTTCATCCTTACCGAGGTCGTCTGCCAGCGTAGGTGGATCATCATGCTTAAGTTCGATCATTGGCGTCAAATCCTTGGTAGGCATCTTTGTTGGTTCCGGTTGCACCTTCTTTGTTTGGAAAGTTCCTGCACCTTTCAAATCAACAATATCAACACAAGATATAACATTAATATGTTTAGAATTACGATGATTGATAGGTTGAGAAGGAAGAGTGTTAGAAATTACTGATGCGGGATTGGCCATTTCCACAAATTGAGTCTCGAGCATGCGAATGTGTGTACAGATGGAGTCGATCTTCTAGTTCAGTGCAACCTTTTCCTTCTCTTGATTTGCTAGAAAAGCTTCTAGCATGAGCTCGATGTTGGATTGTTCAAGTTGATTTTGTCGTTGATGTGGTGGCTAGTACGGTGGTTGTTGTTGTTGTTGCTGAAACGATGGCCATGGTGCTTGGTAGACTGTTGTTGTTCAGGGAGTTGGTGCTGCGGTTCGATACGTCTTGATGCAATGTGTTCATTCCACCATTGCATGTAGTTTTGTGTCATACCTTCAATTAGATTGTACACTTTGTCAACGCTTTTGTTCATGAGTGCACCGCTAACTGTGGCATCAACATTCATCCAAGCCGTGTAATTCAAAGTGTTACGGAACATTTGAACTACAAGCCACTTTTCTAGGCAGTGGTGTGGGCACGACCTTAAAAGTTCCTTGTACCGCTCCCATGCTTCGTAGAGTGCTTCTCCTCCCTACTGAGTAAAACAAACAATCTGGTTTCGAATATATGCAGTTTTAGATGGAGGAAAAAATTTATTGAGAAAAATGCGTGAGTGTTCATCCCATGTTGCTATTGAAGCGGGCAGTAGAGTGTACAACCCATGCTCTCACCTTATCTCGAAGAGAGAAAGGAAAGAGACGTAGTAGTAGCACATCCTGCGAAACTCTATTAATTTTAAAAGTATCAAAATGCTCAAGAAAAATATGGAGATGCAGTGAAGGATCTTCAGTGGCAAAACCACTGAATTGATTTTGTTGTATTAGATTCAATAGTGCAGGGTTAATTCCAAAATTATTTGTTTCGATTGTTGGTTTAAAAATACCTGACTGAAACCCCATGCTGAACGGGATTCTATAATCCTTCAATTTCTTTTGTTCACCCATCTTTGGTGATTCGCCTTCCTTCACTGTTTGATTGTCCAATTTGGCTCGTTCTTGATGGTATCAGATTTGCACTACTTCCTTAAAAGATTAGTAGCGCACAAAGAAGAAAAAAAAGAAAAAGAAAAATAGAAGCAAGATTGAGAAGTGAGATTGACTTATAACAGCGAAAATTAATCTAAAAAGATGAATTACCGTTGTTCCCCCGCAATGGTGCCAAAAACATGATCGCCACCGAAAGGGTCATGACTGTGTAATAACCGCAATTGAACAGTTGAACGTTAAGCACTTGAGGGTCAAATTCCACAAGGAACAAGTATATTCGTCTTTCTAGCTTAATGGATCACTGAATAAGAATAAACGAGTTGTTGGTGTATTTTTCTACAACTAAACTATCAATCTAGGGTTTGTAAGCTGGTATGAAAATCTAGGGATTCAGGAATTCCATAACCATCTGGCGTAATTCTATCCAAGGTCCGAGGATTGTGAGTTAATTTCAATTGTTTTCTAAGAGAAATTAAGTTTCCAGTTCAGGGTACTGGGTCAACAGTCAGAGGATCGCTTCCATTGTCACGTTTGGCGAGAGCCTCTCTGCTGTTCAGGATCCCGCGTCAAAGCTGTAAGGACTCAAGAACGGCCCTAAATTCTTGCTAAGGCTCAACTATTATGTCTGTTGCCAAAATGAGAATTTAGTGTTTAGAGAAAGAAAACATTATGAAATGACTCCAAAATTTGCAATAAAGACTGAGGAAGAATCACGCCTTCAGGATTAGGTCATCCCTAATTCTAGAGAGGATCTACTCGCTAAAAGCCATAATAATACAGAAATTAGAATAACAATTAAATAAAAACTCACTTGATAGCTTGGAAATTGAAGTTGCCGTCCTTGCCGGCTTACAAAAGCAATAAAAATAGAGAAGGGGGCTCTTCTAAACTAAAACTAAACTAAAAAATAGCTAAAAACTACTGCTAACCCTAAACAAAGCATGTCTATTTGAGCCAAAAGTTTCTCTATTTATAGTACATAAGTCCTAGAATTAACCAATTACAACTCAAGACTTGTTTAGGAAGGAAATTGACTCAGATTCAGACTTCGAAATGCCTTAAACTGACTAACGGGTGTCTGGGCACGCGTCAAACAGACTAACAGGTCTATGGAATGCCCTAAACGGACTAACGGATCTGGGCACGCGTCAAATGGACTAATGGGTCTATTTCGGATTCGGGATTCATGTTGCGGATTTCGGATTTTGGATCCCTATTTTTCAGATTTTTAGCACTTTCTTTCTCCACTTTGTTTCATATCCAAACGATGTTGAAATATCTCAACATTTGGTATGTTTGTTCCCTAAAACATGATGAACACAATCATGAAAGCAGATTGTAAAAATGCTACAAAAAGTCACATAAAATGACGTATGAAAGGAATTTTAAGCATCATTTTTGCATGTTTTCAATACTAAACCTAGGGTAAAATTCTACCAAATTAAGACTTATCAGTAGAGATCACAAAAGCCATATCAAATGAACTCTGTGGTAGAAATCCCAAACAGACCTCAAAAGGAGACTTTCCAGTCGAACAATGGACTACTCGATTAAAGGCAAACTGTAGGTACGTATGCGGTACTCCTCTTCAACTTTGTGTCCATCATCGTCCAAAGCGATCGCCAAAAGTGACTAAGGAACCGGGTATCACAATCATGCACAATGGAATTAGGCAGTCCGAAATGTGTCCAAACGTGCTGAAAGAATACCTGAGCTACCTCTTCTCCCGTAATAGTCTTCTTACAAGGTATGAGGACTATCATCTTAGAGAACCGATCAATGACCACAAAGAGATAGTCATTGCCACGTCAAGTCTTAGGCAATCCTCCCAAGAAATCCATGTATATACTTTCCCATGGTCGTGACGAAACTAGCAAAGGAGTGTACAAACCCAATTTTTGGTTTGCCAGTTTCGACATGCTGCAGAGACCACACCCTCGAATAAAACTAGCCATATCCAGCTGCATCCGCGGCCAGAACACATGTCGCTGAAGATTTTGTAAGGTCTTCGTTAATTTGAAGTGCCCAACAATTTTTGATGTATGCGCCTCTCATAACCACTGTACTCAAGGTGCTCCACAAGGTATACAAAGCAAATTGCCTTTATATAAGAGTACTTCTCAACGAACAAACTCTGTGGGTTTCCCTATTTTGAGCTCAACCAGTGTTGATCGAAAATCAGGATCTTCACTCTACATCGTTGCATAATCCTCGTGATAGGAAGGCTCGATTTGCATGAACGCTGATAAGTAGAGGGTAGTAACTGGTGGTCATGACAACATGTCAGCCAATTTTTTGTGTACGCCTTTCTTGTACTTAATCACCAGATTGAATTGTTGCAGATACGACATCCACTTCATGTGTCGTGCTTGCTATAGCTTGGATTGAGTTTGCAAATATTGCAGTGGCTGGTGGTCGGTGTGTACCACAGTCTCTTTACCCAAAAGATAACACCGCCAATGTTTTACGGCCTGATCCAGTGAACATAACTCTTTGTCGTAGGTTGGATAATTCTCCTGAGCTCCTTGGAATAACTCGGAGTGATATGCTACTGGTCGACCTTCTTGCATGAGCACTGCACCCATTTTATAACCTGAGGCATCGGTTTCTAGATCGAATGGCTTTTGTAGATTCGGTAAAGCTAAAACAGGAGTTTCACTTATCTTCTTCTTTAGCAAAAGGAAAGTATCCTCATGCTTTCCACTCCACTTGAACTTCTGGTCGATCCTGGTTAGTGCATGCAATAGAGAAGCCACTATTCATAAGTGTCGTATGAACTTCTGAAGGTACTGGCATGCTCCCACAAAACTACGCACTTCCATTACTGTTCGCAGTCGAGGCCACTCACGAATCACTTTTACCTTGTTGGTGTCAATTTGCAATGTACCCATGCCAACCATAAATCCCAGGTAAAGTAGAGTTTGCTGGCCGAACTCACACTTTTTACAGTTGAGGCGAAGTCGATGCTGTCGTGGCTATACGAACACCTTTCCCACATGAGCTAGGTGCTCGTCCCACAAATGACTATAGACCAGTATGTCATCTAGGTAAATGATCATAAAGTTATCGATGAACTGTCGCAATAAGTCATTCATGAGACGCATGAAAGTGGCCGAGGTGTTGCAGAGCCCAAATGGCATGACCAGCCATTCGAACAGACCTTGTCATGTTTTGAATACAGTTTTCCATGTATCTTCCTCACGGATACTTACCTGATGATACCTTGATTTTAGATCCAACTTTCAAAAGACAGCAGCGTGCTTCAATTGGTCTAACAGGTCGTCCATACGAGGAAGAGGGTACCGGTTCTTAATGGTGATCTTATTCAATGCTCGGTAATTGATGCACATACGCCAAGTCCCATCTTTCTTTGAAACTAACACCACAAGAGATCCATAAGGTGAATTACTTGGTTGGATTACACCATCATTCAACAATTCACCAAGTTGTCTTTTGATCTGTTCATTCTCCAAAACTAAGTTGCAATACATACTTAGATTGGGAAGTGTCGCATCAGATATGAGCTGAATATCATTCTCGACTAGATGTTTTGGTGGACGACCTTGGGTACTTTTGAATAGATCACTATATTTCTGATCCTGGAGGATCTTCTGGTCATGGTTGGAAAAGGCTCCGTGACCTTAACTGAGTTCGGAAAGGTTTCGCGACCATGGATTGGTTCGCGACCTTGAAGGATTTGAACTCTGGTCGGAATTGTAATCCAATCCGAATATATAACTAAGTCTTATCTATTAGGTTTAGTTAAATGTTAGAGTCTAAAATTTTTAGGTTATTGAGTCTGATACGTACTCATACGATTGGACTATAAATACTTTGTAATAGGTCAGAGTAGATCATCGAGCATCTACCTGGTTATCGACCTCGATATAGATCAGATCGAGTCTAGTTCATCAACGTAGGCAAGTGTGTCCTAACGTTTGACGTGTAAAGCCCTCTTTGAAATAAAGAGTTGTGCGATTACTTTGAACTATGGTTCGATCATCTTGGGTTTTGGTAATTCCGAGTAAGATCCTGTTATTCCGCAAATTAGCATCTGGGTGAGCTTAGTGCGAAAACCAAGGCTAGGACTCAAACGGATCAATTTCTCCAACAGTCCTGGCAAACGATCAGAATCTTCTCAACACGCCAACGACAACGCTGCTCGAGTACTATCACTTTGACCAACTGGTCAAATCATAACAAGCATGTATTTGTGACATGCGTTGACAATTCGTTTCGCTTGATTTGCGGCAATCAAGTTTGAAGTATTGACCTGGACGTCTCTATTGATCACGAACTTAACTCCGTCTTTAGTGAGCTCGTACTCTTGCACTCTTCGATGGAAATGGGTGTCCAGATCATACAAGAACGGACTCCCAAAGATCACCTGACAGATACCAATAGGAACAACATCGCATTGGACCTCATCCATATAACAAGCAGAGATCACAAATTTCAACACACACTGACTCATAATCTATTTGTTCATGTCGGATGTAAACCAACCCAAAGGGTACGATCGTGGGTGTGTGGTTGTCATCAACCCAAGTTGTCGAACTAGTCCAGTGGAAACCAAATTCTTCTGACTTCCGGGATCAAATACTGCTGTGACCACTTGGTGCTTCACCTGGATGTTGATAATGAACAAGTCCTCCATTGAGTGATGGTCATTAGGTTAATTTGAATCTTTCTGCTTCGGCATTGCCATTAGAGACAAGGTTGTATCCGCCTCATCGACTGAATTCACTCAGACAACTCCTTCTTCGGGTGGAGCCATAGTAGCTGTAGCTATTCTTTTCCCTGATCCGTTTCTCTTTGGTCGAAACTCAGGATGGAGCTTATAGCATTTATCCTTTGTGTGCCCAGCAACGTGACAATGTTTACTTGAGGTGCTCGTACTATATTTCGGAGTACTTTTCTTCGGACTCAACTTTCCTTTTGACTAGGTCGAATTCTCCTTCGTGTTCTTGTCATTGCAGGATTTGCTCTTCTTCTCGATCGCCATAGCAATCATGCTCGTGGTCGTGAGATGCCAATGACCATTACTTGTCTCCAAAACTCCAACATATAATCCTGGACGTATTGGCCGTGCCGTTGATACAATATGTGCCAACGATCCCATCTCTCCTCAAGATAACCCATCGGGTAGAACTCTTGTCGCAAGAGTCGCTTGAACTATCCCCACGTGAGGTCGTCTGCTTCCCCACTGGCAATAAGTGATTTCCATCATGTCTTGGCGTGGCCTTTCATCTTCAAAGGAGCGAACTTCACCTTTTGAGTGCTACTAAAACCTCGTAGGTCAAAGTAGGTCTCAAGCTGGTCGATCCAAGAATCCAGCTTCTCGGCATCAACCACCCCATCATATATGGGTATGTTAACCTTAGCTTCGATCTTGAAAGATCCGACAGCTAAGGAGATGTTGGCAAGGTCGTCGACCTTATGGTCGTCTTCGTCTTCATCTTCGTCTGGCCTTCCCCAATCTTCACACCTGTAACCTTTCCTTTTGAAGCATCAACTTCAAAAGGTACAGCCATGGCCTACTACTTAATATAAGCAAGCACGGTATCCATGTTGGTGGAGAGTTTAGCCACTTGTTCGGCTAGGGTAGCTTGAACGAAGGTATCTTTAGACATCTTCGGAGACGCGACTGTAGGAACCGTCGAAAGTTCGCCTTCGGTTGAACCAGGTCCTTGCAGGATTTCGCTGGAAGTTTTGTAACCCTGGTGAGTCTTCACCATCCACAGGACAAGAACCTGGCTTTGATACCAACTTGATCAGATTAAGTACTAGACCAAGTTTTGGACTAGAGTTGCTCTGATATTACTTGATCTGATTGAGATATAGACGTGCTTCAGATATACTCGACCAGATGCTAAATATGAGGAATAAAGGATCTTACTTGGAATTACTGAAACCCAAGGTGATAAAAAACAGAGTTCAAAGGATAGCACACCTATTTATTGAAAAGAGGAACTTGTACACGTCGAACGTTGATCGCTCTCGATCTACGTCGATGAACTATGTGTCTAATACTTGAATAAGCTCTATCTAGACTCGATGCTAAACTCGATCTATTACAAAGTATTTATAGTCTGATCGATTGAGATCGTATCAGCCTAGACAATTAACTAATCCTAATCGTATAGGACTCGATTATATGTATTATATCTATATCGGACTACTAAAGACCAGACAGAGTTCGAATCTGAATCCGAGTTTGAATTCTGCTGACGCATTTGACATACTGAGATCCACCTAGATCAACACCTATATGTGAACTGTGCAGCATAGAAGGCCATTGCGACCATGAATGCCAATTTAACCCATCCATGGAGTAGGTGAATGCCTTTCAGGGTGTGCAACAACGGCAAGGTAATGCTTTTCCAAACTCTCACAACTTTATATGGCGCAAAAACCAAAATTTCGCTTGGTCGGGACAAAATCAGCAACCTCAAATCAACAACAAAGTTTTGGACAGTAGCAATTCTACCAACAAAAGCCTCTATATCGAGTGCAAAGGCCACCAACCAACCTCAAAATCAGCAACCATATCGACCACTGTATCAACGGCAACCCGAGCACTTGAACATGGAGTGCATGCTAGAGAACTTTCTTGAAAATCAAGAGAAGAAAGAAATGTCCATGAACAAAAAGATGGACTCCATATGGACTCATGTCCACATGCTTGAGACACGAATCACACAATTGGTGAATCCTGCACCGAAAAATGCTAACCCTCTTCCTACTTAACCAATTAATCCTCTTGATTCTAAACAAATAAATGCTATAGCTTGTTCTATCCTCTTATTGCTAATGCATTGATCCTAAGAAGTGGAACAAAACTACCGAATGAACGCCACCCACCGAACCACCACCAGCAGGTAAAACAACTAAAGTACCACTAATGCCCGTGGAGGATGACGAAAAGATCACCGAACCAAAAGAAAAGGAAACTGGAGAAAATCAGGTAACACGTGTTTATAATCCAACTCCACCTTTCCCAGGAAGGTTCAAAAAAACCTTGATAAGCAATTTGAAAAATTCATGGAAATGTTGAAAAAACTCAATGTCACTATGCCTTTCACTGATGTGGTAACACAAATGCCCTTTTATGGAAAATTTTTAAAAGACATATGGTAACATCCTAGATTTTTTCTATTCTTTTAATATGTCAGTCAATGCATCTCTTATTGAATACCTCGAATATCTCGACCACACCTCGGACCAATCTTGGAAAAATCCTCCAAAATCTCTGATTAAAATTTTCTAAACTTCTCTAGACTAAAATCCAACTCAAAATCACAAACTCTTTTCCAGCTGAATATTCCACCTGTTAAATTTCTCCTATTCAAACTATCTTAAACTAGTAATTCTAATGGAAATAATTAAGACTTGGTCGGTGGTCGAGCTATACGATGAAGACTGGCTCACTAGTCGAAGGCAAGTCATTGGTTGAACAGACTCACTGGTCGAACCGACTCGTCGAATCGAGTCACTGGTCGAAAGCAAGTCAGTGGTCGAACCGAGTACTGGTTGAATCAGAAAGAAAACACATGGATCTCTTTGTCCCAGTTTGAGTTCTCGTGTGAAATCTTTGTCTCTTTCTAGCTTCGAGTGTTTGATCCAATTTTTCCAGTGTTCTGCCAAAAAGGCAGTGCACCAATCCACAAATCAGCCATGTTTTGGTGTTTTGATGCAAATGAAGCCCAAACAGGAAGCTCCCAAAATAGCAAACACCATTTCTAACCAATGCATGTTGGCTGTGAGAGAGAGAAGTGACCAGCAAAAAGAGTGTTGAACTCCTTCCTGTCACACCACCATGCGAGCTCCCCAACCAACGATGAGCTGAATCCCCTCAAGAGCAAGCAAGATCTCTGCTCCTGACATTGCTTGACCCTTTTTGTCTTATTCCCTTGTTCAGCATCTACTGCAGTCTATAAGAGTCCCTCACACAGCCTTTCTTCTTGCTTCGCTCTTGCCTGTTCATTCTTCATTTCTTGCCTAAGTCCTAAGAAGGTATGATACTTGATAGATCTTTCTTATGTGTTTGTTTTTCTTGATCAACCCTAAGAGAAATCATTCATACATTCATGCATCCTTCATCTGTTCTTGTACAGAAATCTCACCAAAGACCTCCAAGGATCACAACATTTCCAAGTCTTCTTCTTCGACTACGGTGAGTATCACTCTGTTTTTGGTTCTTGAGCAGTTTCCCTTTAAATTTCAAATTTGTGCTCGTTACTAGACCATTTTCTCTAATTCTTGTTGTTGTGTGTTCGCAACTCTCTTAGCTTCATTTTGGACAATCTTACATTGGTATTTTAATCTGTAGAACTCTGACAATCGATGAAACAGTTCAGCCTAGCCATTTTTCTATTTTTTTGCAAAATTGAACCCCTTAGATGGCCTAAAAACTATTTGAACAGGTTGAAAGAATTGTAGATCAACTCCTTTCCTACAAATTTTTTGTTCTTGAATTTTTGAGATAAGCACTGTATCAGCCCGAATTTTTGTGTGTTATGAATTTTAGTCATTTCCTTTAAGAGTCTAACGAACAAGAAATTAAGCCAATCCTTGATTAATTCCCTAATTGTGCTTGATCTCACCAAATTCAAGTCCTACGGAGTCGATTCTGACCAACCTGAGCCCAAACTTAGCCAAACCAGGCACTTGTAGCCAAGCCCAGAGTATTTTCTCTGCCCCAAAATCATATTCAACTAGAATACCTCGCATGCATGCATATTTATACTTTTACATATAATTTTCTATGATAAGTAATTTCTGTGTGCTTATGTATTTTATTATTATTTGTGTACGAGAGTAGAACTAGGAGTGGAAGGAACAGAAGAAGTGTTCGAAGACCCCCTAGTGTAGTTAGACCCCGCTTTGCAAGACAAATCTCTTTATCATTGATCATGTCACTTCCAATATTTTTAAGTAAATTAGGTTATTTATTGTTTTCTGTAGGTCACTGTATTTGTGCCCAAAGGCCCAGTAGGGTCCCTGTTGATTCCTAGGGTCGGTCCCTATTGGTTACCAGGTCTGGGTCCCAATACGAGTCGGGGTCCCTATTGGTTCCTAGGTCCGGGTCCCATTCCGAGTCTGAGTCCGGGTCCCAGTCCGAGTCTGGGTCCCAGCCCCAGTCCCATTTTGGTTCCTAGTCGGTTCCCAGGCCCTGAGTCCTAGTTTGATTTTGAGTCCCTGAACCCCCCGCCTAGCCAGGTCCCTGCTCGGGCCTCCTCCTAGATCCTGCGTTGGAGTTGTTTTCAATTGTTCTTTTTGAGGAGTTGTAATAGTATTAATTTAGGATTTTTGGACTATAGAAAGATAAGATTATGGTTTAGCTTATCATCCACAAATATTTAGTATAATTTAGTTTAGCCCCCCTCTCTTTCGTCTTCAAGTTTTCTTCTAGTTTGTACTTTTGTAAGCCGACGTGGACAACAAACTTCATTATTTCATGCAATTAAGTAAGTTTTCTTCTAATTCTTGTGATTTCTCTGTTTTGATGGTTTTTTTTGAGTAATTCCCTTCTAGGGTTAGGGATGCCCTAATCCGAAAGGCATAATTTTTTCTTTGGCTCTGTTTTTAAGTTTTGTGACTTAATTTGTTGTGTTTTCTTCTCCAAACCCTAATTTCCTAGCTAAGCAACAGCCTTAACAGCTGATCCTAGACATAAACTTAAGGGACTTCTTGATTTCTTTCTACAAAACACTTGCACTCTAACGCAAATCTCTTGAACAAGATAGATGCTCTTGCCAAACTTAACCATGGAAGTGATCCTCTGACTCTATCTGTTGTATTGGAGACTATACTAGCAACTTAATCTATCTTGGAAAACATTTGAAATTGATTTACAATTCACTGGCTTTAGTTAGAAATTATGCCCGATGGTATGGAATTCCCCAAACCCAAGATTTTCTCTCTTGATTTCTAAAACCTTAGTTTTCATAATTTGCAATCTTTTCAATTTCAAAACTCTAGTTTGATGGATTTTAGTTGTAGATTTCAGTTGTAGATTTTAGTTGTATATCTTAGTAGTAGCTCTCAAAAAACTAACTCTCCCTCTGACTTAGTTGGAAAATTCTTAATGTAAAAGGCAAATACGCTTGTTCCTCGTGGATTCAACCCTCAAGTTCTCAATATTCAACTGTTTACTTGCAATTATTACTGAACCTCGTCTCTCTCGGGGGTGTTACCAGTAGCATATACAGTTGGTCACACCATAAGGCCTTTCATCTCTATGCACGCAGGACTCCACTTATTGGTGTACCCAGGTTCTTCTGGTCTTCTTACACATGGTTGAGGGGTACTCTATGCGACAGTTCGGCCTAAGCTAGCATGTCCTTGTGCCGCCGCCTCAATAGTTTCCACACCATGTTCATGAGTACGTAAATGTAATATAGGTTTTAATTTTTAATTTTGAACTCTATCTCCGAAATGAGTTATGTCAATAATGTTTCCTATTTGCAGGAAATCTAGGAAGGGACGCGGAAGGGACGATTTCGTCGACCATCAGTGCCCGCACGTACAGGAGTGGATGCATCTGGCCCACACATTGATGGCCACCGAGGATAGACCTTACAGCCATGACATCTACTTTTCTTATCTGGCGTGGTACCGATCGTGGACCTTATACAGATTATTGCCTCAGCCACCACTGGCGACAAACGAGCCCCCCGCTCCTACTACCATCTGTAAGATCGAGGATGCCGACTAGAGGGGGGTGATTAGGAGGCTTTTAAATTTTCTTCCCCACTAAGCAATTTCAACAAGATAATTGTTTGAGCTAGTTATACAATGAGGCTTTAAAGCAATTTAGTCAACTAATTGCATTCAACCATATGAACTATTCAATAAAACATGCAACAATGGTAAATTTAACAATTGTGCCAAGATGAATGTAAGGCAAATAAGATATACGCAATTGACACAATAATTTTTTACCAAGGTCTCGAAGACTCGCCCAGTCTCCCCTACTCCTCATTGAAGCGCTCGCTCGGAGCGTCGCTTATATATCCACGAAGGATATCTCACTAGAGTTGCTCTTTCTCCACTCCGGATAGGTGAGCACCACACCTTTTACAATCTTTTGCCAACCTCTCCGACAAACTTCAATTGGAGAGATCACGACTCTCCTCCGACACCGTCTAGGCGAAGGCAATCGCCAAGAGTAACAAGTTGGATGCGCTCACTTGATCAAATCTCGTGCTAGAAGCTCAAATATGCAAATGAGATGCTCAAACACTCTAGCACTTAGCAAGCAAATGGTGATTCAAGTGCACTAAGAACTATTAACTTCACACAATTTGCTCTCTCTCAAATCAACTCAAGATTTGGGCTCAATTCTAGCCTCTAAATGCAATAACTCAAATTCAATTGACTTGGCTAGGATTTCAGCTGGTATATGAACTCTTTGAGCAGCCCCAAATGAAGCCAAACACGAAGTATTTATAGCCTCAAAGAAAAACTAGCCGTTTGCGAGAACCAGGGCCAAATTTGTACAGGGCGGACATTGTCCGGCCATTTCAGACAATGTCCGGTCAGTACAACTTAATAGTGACCCTTACTCACACTGCACGACGTGTCAGTTACCGTTTTAATATTTTTGTGAAGGCCGGACAGATACTATTTGTCCGGACAAAAGAATATGTCTCTGTTAACTCTCGGCTCAAACAAATTGTACAGGCCAGACAATGTCTGGCCATTTCGGACAAAGTCAGGCCTTCCCGGACAAAAGGCCCAGACAAATGCAAATGTCTCTGGTTTCATTATGCAAAAGGCTGAAAAAATTTGTACAGGCCGGACAATGTCCGGCCATGCCCGGACAATGTCTGGCCACTGTACACTGACAGTAAAATAAGCATAACTTTTGATCCAGAGATCCGATTGAGGTGATTTTTGGCTTGTTGAAAGATAACTCAGAGCACTACAATTTTGTCAACAGGAGCAAGACCTAGAAATGGCTATATATTTCTAGAAAACTCAAAAACTTTCGTGTTGCCAAAATATCCAACACAAAAATTATCTCAAATGCAATTTAGGGTATTTGCACATACGGATTTGTTGTTTTCTCGCAGATATCTCAGCTGGCACTCAGTGATGACCACGACCACCCAGCTCTGATATCCGATCGAAAATAGGTGGTCGAGAGAGTTTGGTCGAAAGTACGCAAGCGAGTCAAAGACTGGTACGACCAGCTCGAGCTCCTACAACCATGCCCAAACCCTAAATAGAAAGCCGCAAAACTAGCGACACGACCACGTATCAAGCACGGATACGATCAGAATGTGCAAATACATCCACAACCAGCTCTAGATAATTAACCAATTTAAATAGCTGGCGATCAAGACTAAGTGTAGTTTTCAAAACATTCTCTAATGCACCACAAACTACACTTAGACTCTCTAGTAATGCAAGAGGCGATAAAACACTAGTGCAAGATGATATGAATGCATTTAAGCTTCCGCACTAGATAGATTCAAGCTATTAGTTTCTGACCCCTCTTAATAGTACGGTCAAACTAGTGAAAAGAATCATATCAACCTGGTCTGCCTCCAAACACCGAGACCGGTAAAATCCTAAGAAAACAATCCTTAATATTGGATTTTACCTTAGGTGAAGTTCGACCTCGTGAAGCTTGATCGCTCGACGCTTGTCCTCGCAAAGCTCGACCTCGCTAAGCTTGACCTCGCGAAGCTCAACAGCTCGACACTTGTCCTCGCAAAGCTCAACCTTGCTAAGCTTGACCTCACTCGAGATGTCTCATATCGACTTCATCCTCTTCACACCCTTGCTCGCTTTTATCCCGCAATCAATCTGAGACTACAACACATACACTCAATGCACAACATTAGTCTCATATATAGGTCGTCATTAATCACCATCAGAGAAACTACTCCACACAAGAGTTAGCTCAACAATTTCTCTTTCCAGTGAAATGAAAACACCATTTTCAACAACTAGCAAATGAGTATGAGATAAAATACAATCATATAGATCATAGATGATAAATACATACGCATACGATCTATACTACTCATGTCATGATAGCAATCAAATCAGATGACCAAAGTGATGAGCTCCCCCTCAACATATGTATCGATATCAAATCCACAACTGGAGTCATCAACCTCAAGATTTAACATATAATATCTTGATTAATCAATTAGCACAAGCTTGATGCAACCACCGAGCTCCCCCTCTACATATGCATCAATATTAAACCCACAACTAAGTAGATATCCATTTCAGGGTTTATCAATAGTCAACTCAATTCACTTGTGCTAAATCAGGATATATCTAAGTTGTCATTTAATTATCAAAACTGTCATTATCCAAATCATCATTAATCATCAAAACCTAGATACTTAGATCGACCTAGATCCAACACCATCGACGAGGGCTTTGATGGACGCCTCGTAGGACGTGTTCACTCTTCTGTGAGTAATCTAACCCTCTCTACTTTTACTTCCACAATTATCATCACCCTTTAATTTGATGTTCGTCATTCATGTAGCTCAATACCATCGGAGCCCTATTTACGAGTGCACAGGACATGCTGTTGAGGGTACGCGGTGTTGAGAACGTACCTAGAGTCGAGATGCAGGCAACTTGGACACATGTGGTGCAGCATCTAGATCAAATTTTGGTCGATTTTAGAGTGCTCCTACCACCTCACTTGACCATGATCCATCTGTCGAAAATTGGGACAATATCTCCAACCGAACTTACACAGATTTGATTTATTTAGAAGGGGGACAATAACAATCAATCACCAAAGAGTATCACCGTAAGAATGGAACCAGAGACACTATAGCCCTACTCTTGTTTGGTTGTCACTATCGGAATGATGTATTACAAAGGGTACAGAGTTAAACAATCTCTGTCTTGATTTCTCTCCTTGATCTCCTCATCCCTTACATAGCCCTAAGCCTTTCTTTTATACTTGTTGAAAAGGCATCAATTGCTTCATCAAAGGGATGCTAGGCGGTTGCCAGCGGTTGCTAAACAACGGTTTGAAGCAGTTGTCGTCCACCAGTTATATCGTAACAGTTATGGAAAACTGTACGTTCATCCTTTTAGGCAGTTATCTTGTCAGTGAAGAGACTTATATTATCCTGGGAATAACTAAACGTATCGGTCAAAGAGCGGTTATGGTCTAGTATAACCGCATCACCCTTAGACCATGGTCGGACATATAAGTCTCGACCAAATCTTTCCTTTCTTGACTTGCAGGTGCTTCCAAGCTCAATATTTGTCTTAATTCACTAACATGGTAAGGATAAAGAAACCACTACCAGTTTTCTCGTGAAGAGGGTTAAAGATAACTCTCTTGTTACATGGTTACAAATTGGCTGCAACCATATATTGGATATCCGCGATCATAGTGTCTGCAGGTAGTGACCACGGACTCTGCGACCTTAGGTATTGTGACCACAGAGGTTGAGGCCACAATCATTAAGACCACAGATCCATGATGGGCCATATATAATCTAGAAGATCTTGAACTATCTTATGATCTCTCTCCGTGGTCATAGGCGACCATGTAAAGGTATAAACAAATAACTTTTGATTAAGTCCAGAATATCTTGGACTATCACATGATCTCTCTCTCCATGGTCGCAGGCGATCATGGAAAGGCACAAAGAATTTACTCGGATAATAATCTCCATCACCATCCACCTTGACTGCCGGTGGAGCGTCGATCCATTTGAGTCCAAGCCTTGGTTTTCGCACTTGGCTCACCGAGATGCTAATATGCGGAATAACAGGATCTTACTTGGAATTACCGAAACCCAAAGATGATCAAAAAACACAGCTCAAAGTAATTGCACAGCTCTTTATTTCAAAAAGGGCTTTACACATCGAACGTTAGACACACTCGTCTACGTCAAAGGAACTAGACTCGATAATTCGATGATGTAAACTAGACCTATTATATGGTATTTACAGTCCAATTGTATGAGTACATATCAGACTCAATAACCTAAACGTATTAGACTCATATAACTAACTATCCCTAAACAAATAAGCTTAGTTATACATATTCGGATCAGATTATAATTCTGACCAGAGAACGAATTCCTTTTCAAGGTGGCTAACCTTTCCATGGTCGCGAAACCTTTCCGAACTTGGTTAAGGTCACGAAGTTGTATGTGACTCGACCTAAGGATCGTCCCGGATCATGACTCCCTTGTTGAGAAGGAGCCAACCCCTATTGTGACCTCTAGATCAAAATTGGAGATGTGGAAATTGGGCTTGTCCATCTTCTCTGGTGTACCACTTTGCTGCACGTGCTCGTTGATCTTTCTGACCGATTCGAAAAGTCTCCTTTGTGCCACTGTGGGTGGTAGTCACCTTCCTCTCCAAGATCACATCTTCGCGTAGAGGTTCATTTCGTTGATAGACCAAGTCTTCAACAGATGGTACTATGGTGTCTGGAACATCATCCAGGATTGAAGGGTCGAAGAGTTTGACGTGCTCAACATTGACAACCGAGTAAATATTAATGTACGGAGGTAACTAGAGCTGACAAGCATTATTACCCACCTTCCGCAAAATCCGAAAAGGACCATAACAAATGGGTTTGAGTTTCTTACCTTCACCGTTAAGTCTCTCTTTACTCAAATGTAGCCATACCGTATCACCTTCTCGGAATTGAGCATCAACTCGGTGCCGATTATGTCGGCCTTGTACTTGAGTTGAGCTTTCAGCAAGTTCTGTTCAACCTCTCTTTCAGGAACTTTTGTGCTCGATCCTGATTAGATGCTTCCTTGCTGTTCTATGCTGAGGTAGGGATCATGAACTCCATGTCGAATGGACTCTATGGTAGGAATCCCAAACATACGTCAAACGATGACTTTCTAGTCAAACCATGCACTGCTCGATTAAAAGCAAACTACATGTACGGTATGCTTTCATCCCAGGTCTTTGGATGCTTAGAGGTAAAGCCCCTCAAGAGATGAACGAATGTGCGATTTACCACCTCTTTTTGACCATCAGTTTGAGGATGGAAAGAAGCACTCCTTTTTAGCTTCATGTCCATCATCGTCCAGAGAGATCTCCAAAAGTGACTAAGGAACCAGGTATCACGATCGGACACAATAGAAGTCGGCAGTTCGAAATGTGTCCAAACATGCTGGAAGAATACCTGAGCTGCTTCTTCTCCCGTGATAGTCTTTCGACAAGGTATGAGGATGACCATTTTGGAGAACCGATCAATGACCACAAAGAGATAGTCGTTGCCACGTCAGGTCTTAGGTAATCCTCCCAACAAATCCATGGATATGCTCTCCCACGATCGTGATGGAACTGGCAAAGGAGTGTACAAACCTAATTTCTGGTTTGCTGGTTTTGAGATGCTGTAGAGACCACAGCCTCAAACAAAACTAGCCACATCTTACTGCATACGCGGCTAGAACACATGTCGGTGAAGATTTTGCAAAGTCTTTGTAACCCCAAAGTGACCAGCTACCTTCGATGTGTGCGCTTCTCGCATCCATTAAATTCGAGATGCTCCACGAGGTATACAAAGCAAATTGCCTTTGTACAAGAGTCCTTCTCGGCGAATGAACTCCGTACCTTTCCCTATTTCGAGCTCAATCAATGCTGATCAGAAATCAGGATCTTCACAGTACATTGTGGCATAGTCATTATGACATGAAGGCTCAATCTGCATGAACGCTAATAAGTAGAGGGTCGTAACAGGTGGTCGCGAAATCATGTCGACCAGTTTATTGTGTACGCCTTTCTTGTACTTAATCACCAAATTAAACTACTCTAGATACGACATCCACTTCATGTGCCGAGTTTGCTGTAGCTTGGACTGAGTTTGTAAATATTGCAACAGTTGGTGGTCGGTGTGGACAACAGTCTCTTTACCCAAAAGATAGAACCGCCAATGTTTTACGGCCTGATGCAGTGCACACAACTCCTTGTCGTAGGTTGGGTAATTGTTCTGAGCTCCCTGAAATAACTCGGAGTGATATGCCACTGGTCGACCTTCTTGCATGAGCACTGCACCCATTGCATAACCTGAGGCATCGGTTTCTAATTCGAATGGTTTCTGGAGATTCGGCAAAGCTAACACAGGCGCCTCGCTAATCTTCCTCTTCAGCAAGAGAAACGTGTCCTCATGGTTCCCTATCCACTCAAACTTCTGATCGATCCTGGTTAATGCATGCAACGGAGAAGCCACAATCAAGAAGTGTCGTATAAACTTTGAAGGTATTGGCATGCTCCTACAATGCTACGCACTTCCATAACTGTTCGCAGTCATGGCCACTCACGAATCACTTTTACCTTATACGGGTCGATTTACAATGTACCTTTGCCGACCATGAATCTCAAGTAAAGTAGAGTTTGTTGGCCGAATTCGCACTTCGTATGGTTGAGGCGAAGTCGATGTCACCGAAGTTGTTTGAACACCTTTTTGACATGAAGGAGGTGCTCGTCCCACGAACGACTGTAGACCAGTATGTCGTCGAGGTAAATGATCACAAAGTCATCGATGAACTGTCTCAACACGTCATTCATAAGACGCACGAAAGTTGTCGAGGTGTTGCAGAGGCCAAACGGCATGACCAGCCATTCGAACAGACCTTGTCGTGTTTTGAACGCAGTCTTCCATGTATCCTCCTCTCGGATGCTGACTTGATGATATCCTGACTTAAGATTCAATTTGGAGAAGACAACATCATGCTTCAAATTGTCTAGCAAGTCGTCAATACGAGGAAGGGGTACCGGTTCTTGATGGTGATCTTGTTCAGTGCTCGGTAGTCGATGAACATACGTCAAGTCCTATCTTTCTTTGGCACTAACACTAGAGGAGATCCATAAGGTGAACTACTTGGTTGAATGACACCATTTTCAGCAACTCACCAAATTTTCTCTTGATCTCTTCATTCTCCAAGACTGAGTTGCGATACATACTCAGATTGGGCAGTGTCGCATCAGACACAAGTTGAATTTCGTGCTCGACTGGACGTTTCGGCAGATGACTCTGGGTGCTCTCGAATAGATCACTGTATTTCTCCAGTAGTCCCGACAAACGACCAGAATCCTCTCGGCACGCCAATGACAATGCTAGTCGAGTACCATCACCTTGACCAATGGGTCGAACCATGACAAGCACGTACTTGTGACATGCAGTGACAATTCGTTTGGCTTGATTTGCGGTAATCAAGTTCGAAGGGTTGACGTGGATGTCTCTACTGATCACAAACTTAACTCCGTCTTTGGTGAGGTCATACTCTTGTGCTTGCCGATGGAAGTGAGCGTCTCGATCATGCAGATACGAACTCCCAAAGATCACCTGACAGATATCGATAGGAACAACATCGCATTGCACCTCATCGATATATCGTGCAGAGATCGCAAACTTCAACACACACTGACTCATAATCTATTGGTTCACATTGGATGTAAATCAACCCAGCGGATATGGTCACGGGTGTGTGGTTGTCTTCAAACCAAGTCGCCGAACCAATCCAGCAGAGACCAGATTCTTCTGACTGCTAGGATCGAATATTGCTGCGACCACTTTGTACTTCACCTGAATGTTGATAGTGAACAAGTCGTCTCTTAGGTGATGGTCGCTCGGTGGATCCGAACCCTTCTCCTTCGGCATTGCCATCAGAGACAAGGTCATATCTGCCTCATCAACCGAATTCAGTCGGACAACTTCTTCGTCAAGTGAAGTCGCATTAGCCTTGGCTGTTCTTTTTCCTGGTCCATTTTTCTTTGGTCGAAGCTCAGGATGAAGCTTGTAGCATTTATCTTTGACATGTCCCGTGACTTGACAATGGTCATAGAAAGTACCCATGCCCGATTTTGAAGGGTTCTTCTTTGGACTTGGCTTTCTTTTTGTCGAGGTTGTACTGTCCTTCGTGCCTTTGTCGCTGTGGGAATGGTCCTTTTTCTCGATCGCCATAAGAGTTGTGCTTGCGGTCACAATGTCTTGGACGTCGAACAGGCTCAACTTAGCATTGATCAATTTCTGAGGTGATCCAGCCGCACCTTCCAGTACGGCTACCTTGTTACGACTTCACTCCAGTCACAAGCCTAGCCTTAGGCACCCCCCTCCTTACGGTTAAGGGTAATGACTTCAAACATGGCCAGCTCCTATAGTGTGACGGGCGGTGTGTACTCTGAAATACCTGAGAATTAGACAGTGATATGCCAATGACCATTGCTTGTCTCCATAACTCTGTAGTATAATCCTGGATGGTCTGGTTGCGTCGTTGGTACAATCTGTGCCAACGTTCCCATCTCTCCTCAAGATAACCCATCGGGTAGAATTCTTATCTTAGGAGTTTCTTGAATTGACCCCACGCAAAGTCGTCAACTTCCCCATTGGCAACAAGGGCCTTCCACCAAGTCTTGGCGTGCTCCTTCATCTTCAAAGGTGAGAATTTGACCTTTTGAGCACTACTGAACCCTTTCAGGTCAAAGTAGGTCTCAAGCTGGTCGCTCCAAGAATCCAGCTTCTCGGCATCGATTACCCCCTCATATATGGGTATGTCAATCTTAGCGTCGACCTTGAAAGATCCAATGTCTAAGGAGGTGTTGGCAAGGTTGTCGACCTTATGGTCATCTTCTTCTTCCTTGTTGTCTAGCCTACGCAAGTCTTCATCAGTCTTCACACCCATAACCTTCCCTACTTCAGAACATATAATCATGGCTTGTTGCTTAATCCAAGCAAGCACGGCTTCTATGTCGGTGGAGAGCTTACCACTTGATTGGCTAGGTTAGCTTGTACGGAGGTTCCTTCAGACATTGTTGGAGATGCAGCTACATGTACCGTTGATTGTTCACCTGGAGTTTCACCGGAGGTTTTGTAACCCTAGCGAGCCTTCGCCATCCATAAGACAGGATAGTTGCTCTGATACCAACTTGATCTGTTTGAGTCCTAATCTTGGTTTTCGCACTAGGCTCACCCAGATGCTAATGTGCGGAATAACGGGATCTTACTTGGAATTACCGAAACCAAAGATGATCGAAAAAACATAGCTCAAAGTAATTGCACAACTTTTTATTTCAAAGAGGGCTTTACACGTCAAACATTAGACACACTCATCTATGTCGAAGGACCTAGACTCGATAATTCGATGATGTAAACTAGACCTATTACAAGGTATTTATAGTCCAATCGTATGAGTACATATTAGACTCAATAACCTAAACGTATTAGACTCATATAACTAACTAACCCTAAACAGATAAGCTTAATTATATATATTCGGATCGGATTATAATTCTGACCAGAGAACGAATTCCAATTCAAGGTCGCGAATATTTCTATGGTCATGAAACCTTTCCGAACTCGGTTAAGGTCGTGAAGCCGTATGGGACTCGACCTGAGGATCCTCCCGGATCAAGCGTCCTTCATCCTCGCACCTCCCACCAATTGATCACCCTTCTTTGTCGCATGTGCCGCCTTCCCAGCCTCGTGCCATGGCTGACGACAGCTCTTCAGACAAAGAGCTGGACATCACCGCGCAAATGTTTCATTTGGATCAAGGTTTGGCTCAGGATTTGGCTGTCGAGGAGGGTCAGTGTGTGATGCAATAGCAGATCCTGGCGCAGATACATTAGGGAGGTCCTAGCTGCAAATTTTGGGGGCATTCTACTTACCCAAAGATCATAGCTACAAATTTTGGGAGCAAATTTCAACGCAACTTTTGATTGGTAGGGCCTTTCAAAAAGTTCTTTTGCAAAACATTCATGCTTACCTACAGATCCTAGCTACAAATTTTGGTGGCATTCTGAGTTCATTTGATCAGGTTTTGATCTTTTGAAAAAAATGAAAATCAACTTGAAAAATTCAGATTTCTCGTTGTTTTTCTGATTTCTCATTTTCGTATCTTCGCATTAGTTGCCCGTCTGAGGAAAGTTTGTACATGCGACTTCAACCTCTAGTGTTCCTCTCTCTTCTTTTTTTTTGCAAATTTTTCGGAGTGGTTTGGATGCTTTTTTTGTGCCTCTATATATGAGTAAATGGGTTTTGGACAACATAGAGGATGAAATGTGCAAGACGCCGTTTGAGCCATTTCAGTCTTCCTATTTTTGGGCCTAAATGTGTACTTGCAACTCATACGAGACAATCTGTGTCCAAAAGACTGATGAAAATAGAAATTTGGCCCATTTTGCACTCTTTCGCCAAAACTGAGCTTCGGCCTCGACATAGGCTACATTATATTGTAACATTCGATTGGAGGGCCCTTTCTGAACAATTATTTTTGCAAAACATTCCTACTTACCTAAACATCCTAGCTGCAAATTTTGGCAGCATTACGAGTTCTTTTGATCAGGTTTTGACCTTTCGACGAAACAAAAATCAACTTCGACAATTTCAAATTTCCCGTGGTTTTTCACTTATTTCTCATTTTCATATCTCTGCATCCATTGCCCATTTGAGGAAAGTTTGTACACGTAACATCAACCTCTAGTGTTCCTCTCTCTTTCCATTTTTTGGAAATTTTTCGGAGTGGTTTGGATGCTTTTCCATGCCTCTACATACAAGTAAATGGGGTCTGGACAACAGAGAGGCTAAAACGTGAAAGACGCCATTTCAGCCATTTTAGTTCACATTCTTCTTGTTTTTGGGCCCGAATGCATACTTGCAACTAGTATGAGGCAATCCATGCCCAACAGCCAAACAAAAACTGAAATTTGGCTAGTTTTGCACACTTTCACCAAAATTGAGCTTCAGCCTTGACATAGGCTACATTTCATCGTAACATTCGATTGGAAGGCTCTTTCTGAACGATTCTTTTTGCAAAACATTCCTGCTTACCTAAACATCCTAGCTGCAAATTTTGGCTGCATTCCAAGTTCATTTGATCAGGTTTTGACCTTTCGATGAAACAAAAAATCCACTCTAAAAATTTGAAATTTCTCGTAGTTTTTCATTTATTTCTCATTTTCATATCTCTGCATCAATTGCCTATTCAAGGAAAGTTTGTACACATAACATCAACCTCTAGTGTTGCTCTCTCTTTCTATTTTTTTGGAAATTTTTCGGAGTGGTTTGGATGTTTTTCCATGCCTTTACATATGTGATACCGACCTAGACCATCTCACAAGAGGACGAGATCGGTGCAGTAAAGGCGAGTATTCTATATCATTCTTTCCACCGAGACTAGAGAAGTGAAACGTGTAAACTAAACTAAATTGATGGAGAAAATAAATCAGACGAAAGAAATAGAGAGCAGAAAATGTCAGAAGAAAAAGAAATAAAGAGATGGTCGCACCGTGTCTTCTAGGTAGTGTTTACTCTGGACTAGCATTTCAGAGATACAAATAATTGAGAAGAATCATATAGCGATCGTGCGTGAGGGAGCACAACCGACTATTATCGATCACAGTCTACGACGAGTACCGACGAATCGCAAGTACAAAATAAAAACTAACCCAACCAATTCCTCTCCACAAGACGTCAGCACAGAAACATGGCACTCCAATTTACCAGCTTACAAGCAACAATTCAAGTGAAATGACTCCCTCCCCTCTAATCTGTCCAAAACTTATATAATCACTACTCATGCAAACACACAAAGAACTCAGAGACTCTGTGCTGCTCACTAGAAAGAATAAAACTCTCATCAATTACAAAACAAAGCACAGAATTACAAAGAAAGTAGTTCATCTAGTGTCTCCACCCATCATTCAATATAAGAATACAGATATTTGAATTCATCCATCTTTGGAGTGCTATTCTTTGCCAATCACAGATTTTCAACTAGCAAACAAAGTCAGAACTAGTGGAAGCACTACAAAAGTTGAGTCTCAGTGATCGCCGAATTCTGAACTGAAATAAGCTCACAAAAATGGCAGAGAACTCAACAGTGAGTCAATAACATAGACTAAATGTTCAAGGAGGAACAAACTTCAGACATCATTCAGCCATTCGAGTTGTGGATTGAAACACAAGACACCTCAAACTGAGCCTCCAGTATCTCATACACCAAATAGCTAACAAGCAATTAAGATTGAATACAAAATTTCAACACATAGAAGCGAAGTGAATCAAGAGACAATTAAACATGCAAAGATCTTAATGTCTTCATCACACAGACTTCTCTCAACACAAAACATATTGCAATCTCACATATACTCAACAAGAAATTCAGTTCAAATATGCATGCAACACAACTTGAAAATGATAAAACTCAATTTAACTCAACTCAAAAGATGGCATTTGATTCCATTTCATACATAACTTGTAGTTCAATTATCAATTAAGTAAGAATAGGGGAGAAGGAAAGAAATTGAACCATAGATGTTGCCTGCTGTTGTAGCTTGTATAGATGAGATGTTGTAGTCAGGAGAGGCTGAGGATGGAGCTGCTGGAGCTAAAGTTGGATAAGACTGCCTTCTGGAGCTGTTCTTGATTGTCGAGGAAGAAGAGGGTGATCGAGGTCGATTTCATCATCAGAGGGATCTAGAAGAAGTGGTCGATGCAGTGGAGGGGTGGTTGAGGTAGTGGTCGAAGTCATCGCTGATGAAGTGGTTGAGGTCAATGTGACTGAAGTGGGCAAACGAGGTGATGGTGGTCTGGTCGAGTCAGTTACTTGTGGTTGTCGTCGGCCGTTGAGGTCATGGTCGGAGGCGATGAAGTGGTCGAAGTTGTTGTGGCTGTGGTCCAATTTGCCAAGGTCGAAGTGGAGCGGTCGTGGTCGATGGGGAAGTTGGTGCTTTGCTCGAGGACTGGTCGAAGGAGCTGCTTGAGGCCGAAGGGAGGAGTTGAGTGAGGGAGAAAAGGGGATACGATGACGGCACATGGCGAAGCACGTGAACGGAGGTGAGGCGGCGACACAGGCGCGTCGAATATGGCAAGATTGACAGTGGAGGTGGCGACATGAGATCTGGTGGTAGGACGCCATAGATCTGGCATAGGCAAAGTTGTGGTGCTGAAGAAGGTGGAAAGTTTGGCAGTCGAGCACCGGTGGCGTGTATGGCGATGAGGGCGATGTAGATCCGAACGCGCGGTGAAGTAAAAAGAGAGAGAGAGAGCAAAGGGCGTGCGAGATCCGGTGATGAGGCAAAAACAAGGAAGGTGGAGAAAGAGAGAAGAAGAAGGTAGGAAGGAGGAAGAAGAAGGGAGACGGAGACAAAAGGGGCTCCATCGGCAGTGTGAAGAAACAACGGCGACAGCAGTGTCGACGATTTGGACTCGGGGTCCTAAGTCAATCTTACACAAATTTGTGAGTTGTATGTGAGACCTTTCAGGGTGTCCTCAGGTAAGTTAAGACAAGCATGAAATGGTGACACGAAGAATTATATAGGTTCGGGCCCTCAATAAGATTGAGTAATATCCCTACGTCCTGTTGTGGCTTTCACTATGTGTAAGGGAATTTACAGGGAGGAGAGATTGGTGTAGAGACTAATCGATCTCTCTAAGTACTTATGTCTAAATCTTTGATGATCCGATTGTGTCTTGATTATCTCTTCCTATGTCATCTATCTCATATCGTGACATTCACTGTCAATCCAGTCCCTACGAGTATACCTCGATGCGCCGCATCTTGGACAAACATGCAAGTCCGAGCACTCATTACGGTACAACATACAATCATTTGGGCATGCGTGTATTCTTTCGATTTCCATTCCCAATAGACACAACAGTTTTTTGGCTTGGTAAGTAGATCTTGGCAACTCATTTCTCTCTGGAAGCATGTCCGCTAAAAGATCTAATAGTGCCGTGAAACTCTTATCGCTCCAACCGTTGCCTGCCTTCAAGTTATATAATCTCAGCACAGAAGTTAGCTTTGTAAAATTTGCACATCCAGGGAACAGAGGCTTCTCAGAGTCAACAATCAATTTCTCAAATTCACCAAAGTCGTTTTTTTGTAATCTTCCTCTACATCACGTAACATCTCATCTAGATTGTATCATCTACATGCACATCGGAATGAACATTATCAAAATTCGGATGATCATCGATATTACTGCAATCCACATCCGGGTCCTACTGATTGGTAAGGTGCTTGTTTCCTCAAGATCTTTGCCATGCCATATCCAATGGGTATATCGTGCGTTAAAACCATGACGAACCAAATGACTCTTAATCTGATCAGAGTTGCTAAACTTCTTTACGTTCATACAATATGTACAAGGACAAAGCATATCTTTCTCCCCTTTCCTCGCTTTTGTTGCTCAGTAAATTTAATAAACTCATTCACACCATCCAAATATTCAAGAGTAATACATTTATTCCATACATCCAGTATTTCCTGTCCATCTAAAATTAACAAAATTGACAAATTGCAAAACATAATGAGTCAGGCATGCATTAAACCTGCTCAATTAAGCTATATATAGATGTATATCCTCTTACAACTAATATGTGAAACCCCAGCCTGATGAAACACTAATTAACCTAACTACACAATACAAGCTAGTGAGCTCCTAAAACATGAGGCATTTCCAGCTAGCTAGCTAGCTCCCAAGCTTGGAGTTACAAGCTTGGAACTACACAATACAGCTAGCTTGCAAGTAGAGAGACAAGGAGATCTACCAAGAGAGAGAGATAGGTGATGACAAGCTTACATTAAAGAGAAAGGTTCAATTAACTTCCTTCCAGCTTGTCCTGATCACTCTAGCAGTGTAGCTTGGAGCGTGGAACTCTCATCACAAACAGAGGGAGACAGAGTGCAACAGAACAAAACAGCAGCTCAACAATAGTCGAGTGGGGTTTTACTTATACTGGAACAATTTCTAACGATAAATACATATAATTACCGTTAGAATAAACACTTGTATTTGCATTGGTGCATATGTGTGTAGTTGCATATGTGTTTCAGACATGCACTTGAATGTGTGAACTGGTGTATATGTGTGCATTTGCATTGTTGTTTCATACATGAACCAACTTGCTTTTGTGTAGCCATGTACTTGTACCTATTCTAATGGTAAATAAATGTATTTATCGTTAGAATAGGTACAAGTACATTGCTAAAACAAAAGCCAAGTTGGTTCATGTCTGAGGCAGCAATACAAGTACACACATATACACCAGTTCACACATTCAAGTGCTTGTCTGAAGCACATATGCAAATACAAATGTTTCTTCTAACGGTAAATATGTGTATTTACTGTTAGAATAAGTACAAGTACATGGCTAAAACAAAAGCAAGTTGGTTCATGCATGACATATCAATGCAAGTACACACATATACACCAGTTCACACATTCAAGTGCATGTCTGAAAAAGCAATACAAATACACACCTATACACCAATACAATTAAATATACAAATACACCAATTTACACATTCAAGTGCATGTCCTAAATAGCAATACAAATACACAAATATACACCAATTCACATATTCAATATATATTACAAAAGTCACGTCTGAAACAACAGATCATGACAAGGACCCAATGGCCCATACATTTTATATAAAAGAGAACCTTTGCAAGTTGTGACAATGTAATTACTGACTACAAGTTAGACCTGATACATCACAAATCCATTCATCTGAAAACATCAAATGTATGAACCATGTTTGACTTAACCATAGGAGTTCAGTTCAAAGACGCTCAAGGAGCTGGAACTGGTGTTGAGATACATTTGTATTGGTGATTTCCTCGAGCTCAAACTCAACTCAGTTGAGTTGAGTTGAATTGAGTTCAGTTCAGTTTAGTTCAGTTGAGATGCGTTGGGTAGAGTTGAGTTGAGTTTGAGCTCGAGGAAATCACCAATATAAATGTAAGATGCTTTCTATATGACCTGATTTGAGAAACACGTCGGGCTTGAGGATCTTCTCGACCGAGCCAACTAAGATCTTGCCCTTCACGTCCTTCCAGCTCTCGACGGTAATCTTCACCTTTTCTTTCGCCAACAAGCCAACGTAGGCAACCTATGGCGACGAAGAATCATGAAATACGTTGCCCCTCATGAACATCGTCTAAGGACCTACACAGATCATAAATAGGCATTCTAGAGCAAATTAAGATTATTTACTGCTTCCTAAATAACTCCCTATTTGAAAAAGACTACCAACTGAAGGTTAGGTTGTGCTTTGTCATAGTAACATCAACTTGCAACTGAGAGATCGAGATATTACATTTCTACTCTATTTCATCGGAAGAAATTACAATCTCAATATACATTATTTAATAAACTTTTTACAAATATCTTGATCATTGAGCAAGCTAGTGTTTGTCTTATTAGCATTTGACTATGTTAGCTAGTGTTTGTCTTACAAATATCTTGATCATTTTTTTCATTTGAATTTCAAACAATTGAACATTCTCTGTCCCACAATAATATTATTTAGTTGTCTTAGTAAAAACATGAACAAGACACCGTACATAATCATATTGAAAAGAAGACACATAAAAATGAAAGATACAAAAATTGCAGGATAATTGCCATCATAGGTTTAGAATAATCTAACAATGCCAAAATTTTACTTGCCTTGCTTCCAATGACGAAATCTAGTCGAGGGAGTTGAGGCTACGATCAATCTTGGACTTAATTCACCTAAGAAACAAGTGGCCGTCGATGGAGATGCGGACGTGCGGCGGTCGTCGATGGAGGTTCGGCGGCCGTCCATGGAGGTTACGGGTTAGGGCTTGTCACACCCGAGGAGATAAAGAAGTGGAATGGTTCAACTAGAAGAGACATTCCAGGGTAAGTAAATCTTCCCTTCCCGAGCTGGTCGACAATTTACCACCACCTCTCCCCATTGGGTTGATTATACCTTACTCTTCCACTTTTTTTATTTTTAAAGAGAAGGGCAATTAGCAATCTAAGCATAAAAAGTGACATAAGAGAGTTAATTCCAAAAAATGGTTGTATTAGAAACCTTCAATTTGGAAGAAGTCAAGTACAATTTAATAGATAAGTTCAAACTTTAATGGTCAATTTAAGATAAAAACTGAACATAAGCAATGAAAATTTTTAAAAGAGCGAAGTTCAATGGATCACATGCAAAGATGTGATAGAATAATCATCTAATTGATTAAAGATCATTTTTAAAACCAGACATTTCAAGTGATAAATCTCTTTTTATTTTTCAGTTTATGATGAAATGTAGTGGAATGATGATTCGATGAAGACTAAACAAATGGTGAAGTAAACATCCCCCACGCTAAATCAGACTTAAGCAAATGGTTAATTGAACACCCCCAAGCTAAATCAAACATTGTCCTCAATGTATGATGAGAGATACAGATTATCGTTTGCGGTCGTGGTTCAGGTTGGTAGATGTTGTGGAGGATGATGCAGTGAAAAAGGATGTTGCGGTCCACATAGCTCCAATGGTGCAGTCCAAGGCGTCGCAAGTGAGAACCTGAAAAGAAAAACAAAAAAAAACAAACAAAAGAAAAGGAAAATAAAAAGAAACTTGCGTACCTTGAAGTTCACTCGTCGGAAGCTAGTGGAAGAGAATGGTAGAACTGTGGGAAGAACTGTGGGAATGTATAGGTTGGATAGGTATGTGGTGGATAGGGTTGTTGGGAAAGTCTGTGGGTGTGGAGATGGTCCCCATAGTGGGTACATGTGCCTGAAAATGTGCCGTTCGGGAGGGTGTGACCTTTGTGTACATGATATTTGTAGAGGCGATCTACGCGGTCTATGAGATGATCCATCCTAGGATCCATTGAAGCCTTGTATTCTGCAAATTCCGACCTAAAGTCAGAGAAACTAGTACACAAGAACTTATGGAAGCATGCAGAGCGGCAATATCAGTCACTGCTGGTTGGTTAGACTCAACAACACATGAGGAACTAGGATCAGATGAGCTAGATGGGAGCATTCTCCAATTCTGCTCATTAGATAAGCAAGTCCGAGAAATATGGGGCAAAAGGATATAGAGAATTCCGTTAATAATCCAACAAAAAAAATTCTCTTCCCTCCTACAAAACCCTATTGAAAACAATGCATTCAAATCTAGGGTGGATGCTGGCACAAATTCTTGATAATCAGTAGCATCAAACCCTAAAGCGGATGCTATGTGAGTGATTAAGCCATCTAAGACTTGGGTGAGGTTTTGTGCAAATCCTTGTCGATACTTTCAAGGCGACGAGCAAAATAGGTTGCTGAAGAAATATGAATTTTGCCTAACATTGCCCACAAAAATTCAACCTCGATTTCTAAAACTTTATCTTAATAACTGTCACAGCCCAAAATTGTCCCGGCCATGAGATGTTGTAAATAGCGAAAGGTGGGATTGCAAATTTTGACGGCCTTTGATTTACCGGATCAAAAAAGATGTTGCCCTTCCTAGGCTATATCACTCCAAATTTCACCGCAAGTGCAAATAATAGAAGCATGAAAAGTTCCCCCGGGTTTAAACCCTACTAAATTTGCAAATTCATCTATTGAAAAGTCATAATCCATGTTTGCAAACCTAAATCTAACACCTTCAATTTGATCGGGAGGAACACGTATAGTGTTTTATTCGAAGGAGGCTAGAATATCCCATACGACTTTGCGAAAAGTCAGTCCCAACCCACATTACTAAGCAGGCGTTTAACATCATCTTCAATTCTTAGAGATCTAGTGGCATGCACATCTAAAAATCTAATAGGCCACAAAGGTCTCTTCTTTAAGTGCACAAATCTAACAAGATGATCAAGGTTTGTAAAATAAATATGCAGAAAATCTGGATCTGGAAAAGTTTGAGGAGACATACCACATTTACACTTCATTACCGTCTTGATGTTTCATCGGGGAGTCGTCATTGCCGTAGAAAACTTCAGATCCATGGGTTTCGAAACGCAAGGAGCCAAAATCCGCAGTCAAATTAGAGTTTGAGCGGTTGGATTTGGATTTCTAAGGCTAAGTGTGTGGAGGTTTTGAAAAGAACTTGGGCTAAAACAATGATGGTTGCTGTTTGTAGAAGATGGGAAGCTTTAAATAGAGTGTTAGATAGGTGTTCTAAAGGATTGGGGTGAGAAAAGTATAAAAAAGAGTCAAAAAGGACACTTTCGACCGAAAAAGGAGAGGAAACCAATTAAGCCTGGCACGACCACCGGCACGGGGTGTGCTCTCGGTCGTTTTCGGTTTGGGTTTTTATAAGGACCACGAAGCTGGTCGACTAATCAGAGACCACATGGCTGGCTAGCAGAAAAACCACGATGTTGGCAATGCTGAGACCTAAATCTACGCGTTGGATTTAGTTTTGTTTTAGAAAATTAGCTGTCAGACCTGTGCAGTTTCTGTCAGGGGTTTCTTGCAACCACCTCTCAGCCTGAGCGAATGCCACTGCTCACCCCTGTAATTGCTTATCATCATTCAGCATTTAAGAATCGGGTCCAAATTCGGGTCATTCATTTTTATTTCGGACAATCTTGGACTAGTTACGAACCTTATGAGCCATAAAGCAAAAATAAAAAGAAGAGTTTTTCTTTTAGAAAATCAAGCCCAAAACCAGGGCTTGCGCCCAAAGGCCTAATTAGTCACAGTCCCTGAGACTTTCTCATTTGCAGCCACGTGGTAAAACTTTGCACAAAACCCCCTCAGGTTCACTAATTTTACAAGTCAGTCCATTTTACACCAAGCTTGCCCAGAGGCTGCCACCTGCTCACTGGAACAGTGATTCCAGCCACCTCAGCCCCAGCAAAGTCGGTTGCATGTGTAGTACACCAGATAGAGTAGCATTACAGCACAACTGCATACAGTTTCACATACAGCAACACAAATTCACATAGCAGCACAGGTAGTGAGGATCAAGGGATTTCACCAGGAGTAGCATAGGAGCAAGAAGGAGAAACCCAATTCAAAAAGCAAGGTGAAATCGAGTCCTAATTCCAGTTCTAGCATATTTTTAGTGTTCTGTTAAGAAGTCGTGTAGGAAACAGTAAGGTTTGCATCAAACGAACCACAGAACATTGCTGCCACATGAGATGCTTGCACCATCATCATAAATCGCATAGATAGCAGTAGGAGGACACTTCATAGCCATCCCAAATCACACAGTCATCACAGCATCACAGAACCAAGCCAAACAGAGCACACCAGCATACAGAACAAGACCAAAGTGCACAATTCAAACCCTAGTTCTTCGGCTCAAAACCCAGGTATAGAAGAAACTCACCTGAGGCGCAGGCGACGGGGACCAGGCAGCCGGCGAGCCGGCGGCGCGCATCCACGCGCGCAGCGAGCTACCGCGCGGCCACGCCGCTAGGGCTCGGCCAAGCGCGGCCGCGATCCGCGGGAGAGGAGGCGCAGCGGCGTGGCCCGGGCTACGGCCGGCCGCTACGCCAACGTCGGCGAGGAACCCGAACGGCAGCAGGGCAAATCGGGAGCCAGGGTTAGGGTTTTAGCCGTAGGCTCGTAGGGCGCGAGGAGATGGGAGGAAAAGGGGTAGCGCGTGAGAGGGGAATGGAGAGGTTCGCCGGGGAGCCGCAACGCCGGAGCCGAGGGCAGCAACGGCTGGGGTTAGGGGCGGCCGTGTGTGTGTGGTGTGAGTGTGTGGCGTGCGTGTGTGCGTGTTTAGTGTGTGAGGAGCCGACGAGAGAGAGGGGGGAGGATTGGGCCGGCGAGCGCACGAGTTGGGCCAGTTTGGGCCCCACCAAGGGTCTGTTATTTCTTTTTATTTTCGTTTCTTTTTTCCAATTTTGATTTTATTTAAATACTGAAGTTAAGCCTAATTAAATGTTGTTTTATGTTGTTTTATATCTGATTAAAATCTGTTTAAGGCAGAGATTTAACTAACTCAATAGTTTTGGCAAATTAACATAAACATCTAATTTAATAAGAGTTTAATCAAGATAGAAGCTTGTATATTTACATGAATATATTTTCACTCTTTTAATAAATCAAATTATTTTCATTTCTTTTAAATGACCTGCTAATCCAAACAAAAGGTTTACAAAGTTATATATTACTTTTATTTCAAATAACGGATCAATTTAATTACTGATTAAATAATCTTAGCACTAAATTAATATCTTGACTCAAATTATTTTAGATTTATATTTCAATAAATGTAAAACTACAACTTACTTTTATTTCAATAATTTATAAACAAATGCAAATAGTATTACTAGTTTTGGGAGCTACTGTGAGACCCCCATTTGAGGATCACCTTGGTAACCGCCCAGGTAGGTTACACACAGCAGGATGCCACATGAGCTCCAAACCAGACAAGCATAATAATAACATTAAACAGGTAGCAGGCCAGCTTGGCCAATATTACATACCCAAAGCACCGAAAATGGCGCTAAGTAGAGTTGCTAAGAAAATAACAAGTTTATCAGAACCAGAGTCGGTATCTAAGTACCGAACACACAGCATAAAGCACAAAGCAACGACAAAAAACTTGATTTCCATCCGCAGCGGGGTTGAAGTGGCTCCTCCCACATCTAACTTGACTTGGTGCGCAATCCTTCTAGAACGTGGGCTCGTCCGGGGCGCTTCCATCTTCTGCCGGGAACTCATAACTGAAGGACTCGGGATCCTCGAATCCCTCTTCTACAGTTGAATGCAAATTGCAAGGGTGAGCACTTGGTGCTCAGCAGTACTCATTCCGGGAATTAATGTGATTGTACTTACATGAGGGTGAAATATATGATTCTGGGGTTTTGGTTTCTTATGGATAGAGATATATAGATTTCCAAGTCATTTGTTCAGTAAAACAGTACTTTGTCATGAGAATAATACTTTGAACGTTAAACAAGTTTTCAATAAAACCTTAGATGTAGTGGTCTCCCATGAGTCACTACTTTGTTAACCGCATTATGAAAATATTCCGAAACATTACTTGTGCTATAACCCATGGATAACATCCACTACGAAAAGACTCCTGAACCTGGGAGTACAGAGTATCTGATACTTCTTTTACACTTTGCAAAGGTGTACCTCTTTTTAAATCCACTGGTTCACTCGGCTTTCAAGTCGGATCAGCTTCATGTGACTTATACACATGTGACAAGGCCGAGATCACACAACGCTTTACAGTTCAGTATTAACAGTATCCCTGCCCGGTAAATAGACAATTAAGTCTCAAGTACCGTTGTGGGTCTTCCCCACTGCCTTACTTCCTAGCCTCTCTGGTCTATGTTCCCTCAGGACACATAGCCTTGGTTTATGTCCACGCGAGACATACGACCATTTAAGATTACAGCCGCTCACGGCTTAATCAGGTCTAGGGCGCCTTCCTTCATTAACGCCTTTTTCTCTCATCATTTTTCTGACTCACATCACTCATGGCCGAACCTTGGCCTTCCAGTTTCCACGCGAGAAACCAGATCGTCAAACCATGCAGGGAACTGCTAATACCAAAAAGTTACTAAGTTGTGCCTGTCCCATACCAGGCAAGTGGTTGGTACGTTTACAATTCGTATAGAGACACAGCACAAGGTTCTTGTCCTTATGAATCAATAGTGAGGAACATTCACATTCCCTGGTGCGCACCGCACCCTCTCCATACAATCCAATCCTCACTACTGATCCCTTTTATCGGTTTTCTTGTCAAAACGGTTTTCATTATAACTTCTCATGTATTTGACCATTTCAAGTTTAATGTGAACATTCAATATATGAGTCCTAAGGTGACAAAAGCATATATATGAAGGTTCAATAACAAGAGGGGTTTCATGATTCATTAGGGAATATCTACTCATGTCATTCAAACATAACTTGTATTTTAACTAAACATGCATAGTAAGAAACAGTGAATATACTTCATATGAAAATATTGGGTGAGACATGATCAAAGGAATGAGGCTTGCCTTGCAATGTGGGGTCTAAAAACTCAGACGGATCTTCAAGGACTTCTTCCGCTCCTTCAGCTTCTGACTCTGCGGCAATCAGACAACACACCAACACATACCACATAAGCATACTGAAAATAGTTTCTATAGAAAGTATTAAGTAAATAAGCCATGTATGCAGGGGAAAAGGTTAGGGTAAGGTCACGAGGGCTCTGGTCGAAGAAACGGCTAAAAAGGATTGAACGTCGAAGGGCCGACATTCAGTTCATGGCTTTGACATAACTGGAAACTAGTCTTAGGATGGTTTTCTGGAGAAGTGACAGTAGAGAAAGTTGTAGATCTCAACTCCAGGAATCTAAAGGACAAGGTGGCATTTCAATTGCTCAACCAGAAGGGGTCAAACAAGGCTAATGCCAGTGGCTGACATGCACTGACATGGTGCTGGACATGGCCAGAAACTAGGGCATGGCTTAACTTTTGATCCAGGGCTCCAAATGATGCACCACTTTGTCTGGGAGGTAGGCATTACTAACAGGAACAATATACTTAACAGGCATAAGGGCTGAAAGTGGCCGGAGGGTGGCCAAATCCGGCGATGAACCACGGTGGCCTGGACATGAACTGAGTTACTAGACAGTGATCTTGGCATAGGCATAACTCACAATCTAGGCAGATCCAGGTGTCGAGCTAGTGGACAATATTGCTCAGGGTACTGGAATCTATCTAAGGGACAAGGTTTCAGGCGCTGGATCGGCCGGGAACAAATTCCGGCGACCGGCGCTGGAGAAGACGACACTGGAGCTTGGGTATTTTCGATACAGGGCGAAAGAGCTCAATTCCAAGCTTGGCGATGGTCTCTAGGGCACAACAAAGCTACTGGGGAGGTTAATTTCATTGGATATCGGCCGGAGAAGCTTGGCGCCGAAGTCCGGCGAACGGCCGAGGTTCAAATTTGGGATTTCTTCGATTTGAGCTTAATTGGGGATTCTGGTTCTACAGGCTTGCTCTACTAGGCTTACTGATCAACTTCTTCTACAGGATTGAGGGTTAATTTGGGCTGAATCGAGTGGCATTGGGGAAACAGGGCAAATCGGGAATCCGGCGATCACCGGCGATGGGGATCGATCTAGTGCAATTGGTTGCTATGACACAGAGAGGGGAACGAGGGGGACTCACTGGTGAACCTGGATTGAAGAGAGGGGCTGTGGAAAGGGCTGGCACCGTGAGCTCTCTCACTGGCTCGCCGGAGAAGAAAGTGGAAACGGCGAGAAGCTGGAATTTTGGCTAAGTCCTGAGCTTGTGCTTCTTCACAGCGTCGAGGGGGTTTAAATAGGCACGGGGACGGAGCTTGCGAGGGAAACGCGACAGCGGTTGCTTGCGCCGGGGAGAAAATTGTCGGGCGCAGGCGCAACGACGGCGACGGCGACGTGATCGCGCTTCAGGCGGTGCTGCAGCTTTGCCAGTTGCCTTGGGACTTCACCAGTGATGGCGCAGATGCGGAGGCGACAATGTAGCTCCGGCAATGACACGTAACGCCATGCAACTGCCACGGCAACGGGAGCGCGCGCGAAAACGAGGCTCGGGAGCGCGGCCGTTTATCCGCTGGGCGAGGCGATGCCACGGCACTGGCACGTGCGCGGGGGGGGTGGTTTGGTTGCTCACAACACAGGTGACAAGAACGGTGGCCGGCGGCAAGCGAACGCGGCGAGAACGCGGCGCGGCAACGGTGGCTCGGGCACTGGTCGTGGCAACGACCAGGCGCTGGTCGAAAAGGGCCTGAAAATAACATTTGGGCTGTTCTGCAATTTCTGAAACTTATTCCAGGGGCTGTTCTGTGAGGATAATTTGAATAGGACTTGGGCCTGTTTGCAAATTTGGAGATCTGAGGGTCCGATCTAAAATCTGATTTCGCAGCTAAGTTGCAAAAGATTAGTAGAACTTATCTGGCCAAAGTTTGGTAAGATCGGGCAAGATCTGAAGGGTTTCGACAAAATTGGGGAAAACAGTTTAGGGTAAATAGGGTAATTAGGGTTTTAAAATAGCAAGGCTTGAAACTCAGCTTTAGGGTGAGATTTTGGAGATGGTCCCGAAGGGAAAAATGTTCTGAACAGCATTTAGAAGGGAATGGCTGAAGCGGATTAGGTTTTGGGGTCCGGATGTGGATTTTGGCTATTTTAGGGTTTGGCAAAAACAGGGGTGTTACAAATCTACCCACCTTAGAAACAATCTCGTCCTCGAGATTAGGGCAGGTCAGAGAATAGGGAGGGAAATTCTCGTCGGAGATCTTCTTCTTTTTCCCACATTGACTCCTCCTCTGAGTGATTGTTCCACTGGACTCTGCAGAATCGGAGGGTTCTTGACTTCAGCACTTTCTCTCTGGTTTCCAGAATTCTAATAGGGTATTCTTGACAAGATAAGTCTGGTTGAATCTCATTCTCTGTAGGAGATATTTGTTCTGTTGGTTCTCTCAAGCATTTCTTCAGTTGAGATACATGAAACACGTCATGAATTCCGCTTAGTTCTGGTGGCAATTCCAACTTGTATGCCATTTCACCTCGCTTTTCCAGAATTCGATATGGTCCCACATATCTAGGTTTTAACTTTCCCTTCATCTGGAATCTTCGAACTCCTTTGTATGGCATAACCTTGAGATACACATAATCGCCCTCTTCAAAAGATAGCTCTCTTCTACGGTTATCCGCATAGCTTTTCTGTCTAGATTGAGCTGTTTTCAGTTTTTCTTGTATGATCCTGACGTGGGCTGTGGCTTCTTCTACCAATTGGGGTCCTAGATGTTGTTTTTGACCAATTTCTGTCCAATACAGAGGCGTGCGGCATCTTCTTCCATATAGGGCTTCATATGGTGCCATTTGCAGGCTTGCTTGGAAACTGTTGTTGTAGGTGAATTCTGCATAAGGTAGAAATAACTCCCAAGAGTCTCTATAGTCCAAAACACAAGCCCTCAACATATCTTCCAAAATTTGGTTTACCCTTTCCGTCTGACCTCCAGTTTGAGGGTGGTAAGCGGTACTGAACTTTAACTTTGTGCCCAGGGCTTTCTGCAACTCTTGCCAAAATCTTGAAACGAACTGGGCTCCTCTATCGGAAACGATAGCCTTCGGCACTCCGTGTAGGACAACTATTCTGTTGAGATACAGCTCTGCTAAGTCCTTAGCTGTATATAGGGTCTTCACTGGGAGAAAATGTGCTACTTTTGTTAATCTATCTACTATGACCCATATAGAATCGAATCCTTTTCTCGTCCTTGGTAATCCTACAATGAAATCCATTCCGATTTCATCCCACTTCCACTCTGGGATTTGTAGAGGTTGTAGCGGTCCCGCAGGCTTTTGATGTTCTGCCTTCACTCTTTGGCATGTGTCACAAGTTGCGACAAACTTGGCAATCTCTCTCTTCATTCCTTTCCACCAAAAATTTTTCTTCAAGTCCTTGTACATTTTGGTGCTGCCTGGGTGTATGGAATATGGGGTTTGATGAGCTTCTTGCATGATTAAGTCTTTGATCTCGTGGTCATTCGGAATGCAGATACGGTCATCGTACCATAGAATTCCCTGTTCATCTTCTCGAAGGTTGGTTGTATCTTTGCTCTTCATGTCCTCCTTCATCTCTTGAAGATCTGGGTCAATTGCTTGAGCTTGTCGGATTTTATCCTTCAACTCACATTCCATCTTTAACGTAGCGATGGTTCCTTGGTCCACTAATTCTAATTGTAGCCTTTCGAAATCCTTGATCAGTTGTGTCGGCACTTCTAGCTGTGTTATCTGGTTATAACGAGACTTCCTGCTCAAAGCATCAGCTACTACATTGGCTTTTCCTGGGTGATAGTGGATCTCTAGATCATAATCTTTGATCAGTTCTAACCATCTTCTCTGCCTCATATTCAACTCCTGTTGCGTGAATATGTACTTCAGGCTCTTATGATCCGTATAAATTTCGCACTTACTGCCTAGTAGGTAGTGTCTCCATATCTTTAGTGCATGTACGACAGCAGCTAACTCCAGATCATGTGTTGGATAATTCTCCTCATGAGGTCGTAGCTGTCTAGAAGCATAAGCTATCACTTTCCTTTCTTGCATCAATACACATCCTAATCCTTGTTTGGAGGCGTCACAGAAGACTTGAAAATCCTTTTTGACGTCCGGCAGTATCAGGATTGGTGCAGTTGTCAGTCTTTTCTTCAGTTCCTCAAAGCTTCTTTCACACTCCTCGGTCCAATTAAAAGGGGCATTCTTCTTCAGTAGCTGGGTTAGCGGTTTGGTGATCTTCGAGAATCCTTCTACGAATCTTCGATAATATCCCGCTAATCCCAAGAAACTTCTAACCTCTGTTGCGGTTTCAGGTTGTTTCCAATCGGTAACAGCTTGTATTTTCAACGGGTCCATAAATATTCCTTCGCCTGAGATGATATGTCCTAAGAAAGAGATCTTCTTCAGCCAAAAAGCACATTTGCTAAACTTGGCATATAGCTGGTGGTCTGCCAGTTTCTGTAGCACAATCCTCAGGTGATGTGCGTGCTCCTCCTCCGTCTTAGAGTAGACAAGGATATCATCCACAAATACAATGATGTATTTATCCAGGAATTCCATGAGGATCTTATTCATTAGATTCATGAATACCGCGGGCGCATTAGTTAATCCAAAGGGCATCACTGTGAACTCATGCAACCCATATCTGGTTACGAAAGCAGTTTTAGGAATGTCCTGCTCTCGGATCCTTAACTGGTGGTACCCCGATCTCAGGTCTATTCTTGAGAACACTTTTGCTTCTCTGAGCTGGTCAAAAAGGTCATCTATCCTTGGTAAGGGGTATTTGTTCTTGATGGTCATGTCGTTTAGCTTGCGGTAGTCTATGCAAAGTCGCATACTACCATCTTTCTTCTTAACAAAGAGCACTGGGGCTCCCCAGGGTGATGAGCTGGATCTAATGAATCCTTTTTCTTCCAATTCAGCTATCTGCTTCTTCAATTCCTCTTGCTCATGGCCTGTCATCCGAAACAACTTTCTAGCATATGGCGCAGACCCGGGTTTTAGTTCAATAGTGAACTCTATATCCCTATTTGGTGGCAATCCGGGAAGTTCTTCTGGAAAGACTTCCGGGTACTCGTTGACAATTGGTACCTCTTCAAGCTTCACTTCTTCGATGCAGTTCAATCTCTGTAGGTGGTCGCAGATTGGAGTTCTGTCTGCATGGAATGTAATTTGCTTTCCATTGGCATTTGTCAGGGTGATTGTTTTCTTCTCACAATCCATCAATCCCTTATGCTTGGCCAGCCAATCCATTCCGAGAATGACATCCAATCCTTGAAGGTTTAGAACTAGCATGTCTGCCAGGAATTCTAGATTGCCGATACGGAAGGCAACATTTCTACAGATAGAATTAACAATCATCCTAGCACCAGGTGACTGAATGATGATAGGATGCTCTAAAGCAGCCACAGGCAAGTTATTACTCAACAAGCAATCTTTTGACATGAATGAATGAGTTGCACCGGGATCAAATAGAACAACTGAAATCTGAGAGGAGATTAAGAGTCTACCGATCACGACGTCAGTTGCCTCTCCTGCTTCTGTAGCAGTCACGAAGTTGAGTCTTCCTCCGGTGGTTGGTGTTCCTCTTCCTCTGTTGGTTTGGAATCTTCCTCCTCTAGCTTGTAGTGCTCCTCTGGCAATAGTTCGTGCAGGTGCAGGGGATTTGGCTGTCTGAGCTTTGGCAACGTTGGGAGGTAAATGCCGAAATGGACAAGTCTCTCTGTGATGTCCTCTTCTGCCACAATGGAAGCATTCTGCATTCTTCAGTGTACAGTCTCTATAGAGGTGACTCCCTATGCATCCGGGACACGTTAGAGTTGTTGGCGATGAAGTCCTCTGGGGTCTTGGTGGTGCGGGTGGTCTAAAAGCGGCTCTGGCATATGGCGCTGGTCTTCCTCGGCTAGAATTTCCTTGAAAAGGGTATGCTATGCTTTTCCTCTTGCGGTCCTCTTCTACTACGCCTCTTTTCTCCTCCATTTTGAGTACTCGATTTACAAGGACTTGGAAATCCGTGAACTCGTGTGTTGACAGGTGATACTGATATGAGTTTTGTAGGCCTTCGCAGAATCTGTCGATCTTCCGCTCTTCTGTCATGATATCTTCAGGTGCATACCTGGCCAATTTGATGAACTCATGCAAATACTGCTTCACCGTCCTTCCTCCCTGCCTTAGATTCAAGAATTCTCTGCGTTTGGCTTGGATAGCTCCTTTGGGGACATGGTATTTACGGAACTGTTCCTTGAATTCATGCCAGGTGATTGAATTCTGATTAGGGTGTACCGTCTTGTAATTCTCCCACCACGCTGCAGCCGATCCTGTGAGCTGATGGGGTCCATATAGCAGCTTCTCTTCATCACTACACCTGACGGTATCCAATTTCCTCTCAATTTCTCGTAACCAATCGTCTGCCACAATTGGGTCTTCAGTGCAGGAGAAAGTTGGAGGACGTGTCTTTTGAAAATCTGTCAGTCTTGCTCCAATGTTCGAACCTTCCTCGCGTCGTGTTGTGGAGTTTTGCATCAACTGTTCCAGAATTTGACTCTGTACCTCTGCAGATCTTTGTCTGTTTTGCTCCATCCATATTAATATTTCCGTCAGATTTCCTCCTTGCGGTACTGAGGCTGATGAATTTGGCTGATCTGAGTCATCTCTAGTCCTTCTTGTTGATGTGTTTCTTGGAACTTCTTCTGAACCTTGGATTCTACCTCTGGTGTTCACCATTCCGTTCTGCCAAGATAATTGAGACAAGACTACTAATTCAAGAGAGCACAGATTGAACATAAGCTGAAAGAAAAGATCAATCCAAGAGATTGGATTGGAACATGCAATTTCCACTTTCAAAGATTTTCTAAAGATACAAGGTTTTCACCTTTACAGCTTTGGAGTTACCAACAAACAATACAAACAAAGCAGCTACTACAACAAGAGCTAAAGACTAACGGTTACAAGGGCTAGAGCAGAAGGGTCAAGTTGAAGAGAAAACTACGATCTCCTATCGGTCTTGGAAGAACTGCAAGGTTCTACTTCTTCAGGGTCTTCCTCTTCTTGATCTTCGTCGGCATCCATAGGGTCCCATTGCATGTCGTTGTCCTCTTCTTCCTCAGATGAATCGTTGGTGTTGCAAGTAGCAATCTCTTTTCCTTTGCCCTCAGGAACTTCCTTCCCTTTCGTGAGAGTAGGATACTCTGGTGCAGGGGTGTTGATCACAATGCCACGCGAAGCAGGCGTGAAATAACCCAGGTAATCCCTAGGTCTTCCCACACTCTTGCGGGCTGTGAGTCTTATCTTCAAGCGGTTCCTCTTGTTCACCGATCCTTCGTCTTCGACTTCTCGAGCTCTGCTAGGTTCAGCCAACTCCTGAATCTGTTTCTCTTTCTCTTGGAGTTCTAAGCGAACCTTCGCAAGCGCTCCTTCGAGATAGTGACGGTCATCCCGAGCATTCTCATGCTCACGCAGCAACCGAGTGTAGCTTGACTCCAAGACTTGGACTACATCTCTGGTTTTGGTCAGGATGGCGTCTCTCTGGTTGTTGGAGGGATGAACAGTTCGACGATCTGATCCGGGGACTTGGTAGGGTACAAAACAGAAAGGAGAACCTATAAGAAAGTCATCGTACAGCTGACGGATGGTACCTATAGCACGACGAGCAGCGTCTTGGATAGCATCTTCTTCTTCTTCTCTACGAGCTTCCTTTCTTGTTGATCCTCTCCCGATCTCTGGGATCTCATACACAATCACCGAGGCACGGAAACCAAAAGGTCTACCATCTACTTCCTCTCGACGGACGTAGTATACGGGTCGCTGATTGTCTCTTGCTCCCAGAAATTGTAACATCATCCAAAGCATCAATGCCCATGATCCCAACTCGTCTCCGTGAATCAGCTTCTTACCAGGGGCCATCTGCGATGATGAGACACGGAACACTTAAAAGTAGGAAAATGGTTTTGAAAGTTTTCAAATAATACTCATTATGCTTTTCTTAAACAAATTAGGTTTTTCACAATTAGATTTTTACCAAATAATCTAGCGATTCTCTACTTTAGGGACGCCCATTCTAGTAAGGGTCACGACCTACAGTCAAGCTTCATGCTCTGATACCATTCGCTGTGAGACCCCCATCTGAGGATCACCTTGGTAACCGCCCAGGTAGGTTACACACAGCAGGATGCCACATGAGCTCCAAACCAGACAAGCATAATAATAACATTAAACAGGTAGCAGGCCAGCTTGGCCAATATTACATACCCAAAGCACCGAAAATGGCGCTAAGTAGAGTTGCTAAGAAAATAACAAGTTTATCAGAACCAGAGTCGGTATCTAAGTACCGAACACACAGCATAAAGCACAAAGCAACGACAAAAAACTTGATTTCCATCCGCAGCGGGGTTGAAGTGGCTCCTCCCACATCTAACTTGACTTGGTGCGCAATCCTTCTAGAACGTGGGCTCGTCCGGGGCGCTTCCATCTTCTGCCGGGAACTCATAACTGAAGGACTCGGGATCCTCGAATCCCTCTTCTACAGTTGAATGCAAATTGCAAGGGTGAGCACTTGGTGCTCAGCAGTACTCATTCCGGGAATTAATGTGATTGTACTTACATGAGGGTGAAATATATGATTCTGGGGTTTTGGTTTCTTATGGATAGAGATATATAGATTTCCAAGTCATTTGTTCAGTAAAACAGTACTTTGTCATGAGAATAATACTTTGAACGTTAAACAAGTTTTCAATAAAACCTTAGATGTAGTGGTCTCCCATGAGTCACTACTTTGTTAACCGCATTATGAAAATATTCCGAAACATTACTTGTGCTATAACCCATGGATAACATCCACTACGAAAAGACTCCTGAACCTGGGAGTACAGAGTATCTGATACTTCTTTTACACTTTGCAAAGGTGTACCTCTTTTTAAATCCACTGGTTCACTCGGCTTTCAAGTCGGATCAGCTTCATGTGACTTATACACATGTGACAAGGCCGAGATCACACAACGCTTTACAGTTCAGTATTAACAGTATCCCTGCCCGGTAAATAGACAATTAAGTCTCAAGTACCGTTGTGGGTCTTCCCCACTGCCTTACTTCCTAGCCTCTCTGGTCTATGTTCCCTCAGGACACATAGCCTTGGTTTATGTCCACGCGAGACATACGACCATTTAAGATTACAGCCGCTCACGGCTTAATCAGGTCTAGGGCGCCTTCCTTCATTAACGCCTTTTTCTCTCATCATTTTTCTGACTCACATCACTCATGGCCGAACCTTGGCCTTCCAGTTTCCACGCGAGAAACCAGATCGTCAAACCATGCAGGGAACTGCTAATACCAAAAAGTTACTAAGTTGTGCCTGTCCCATACCAGGCAAGTGGTTGGTACGTTTACAATTCGTATAGAGACACAGCACAAGGTTCTTGTCCTTATGAATCAATAGTGAGGAACATTCACATTCCCTGGTGCGCACCGCACCCTCTCCATACAATCCAATCCTCACTACTGATCCCTTTTATCAGTTTTCTTGTCAAAACGGTTTTCATTATAACTTCTCATGTATTTGACCATTTCAAGTTTAATGTGAACATTCAATATATGAGTCCTAGGGTGACAAAAGCATATATATGAAGGTTCAATAACAAGAGGGGTTTCATGATTCATTAGGGAATATCTACTCATGTCATTCAAACATAACTTGTATTTTAACTAAACATGCATAGTAAGAAACAGTGAATATACTTCATATGAAAATATTGGGTGAGACATGATCAAAGGAATGAGGCTTGCCTTGCAATGTGGGGTCTAAAAACTCAGACGGATCTTCAAGGACTTCTTCCGCTCCTTCAGCTTCTGACTCTGCGGCAATCAGACAACACACCAACACATACCACATAAGCATACTGAAAATAGTTTCTATAGAAAGTATTAAGTAAATAAGCCATGTATGCAGGGGAAAAGGTTAGGGTAAGGTCACGAGGGCTCTGGTCGAAGAAACGGCTAAAAAGGATTGAACGTCGAAGGGCCGACATTCAGTTCATGGCTTTGACATAACTGGAAACTAGTCTTAGGATGGTTTTCTGGAGAAGTGACAGTAGAGAAAGTTGTAGATCTCAACTCCAGGAATCTAAAGGACAAGGTGGCATTTCAATTGCTCAACCAGAAGGGGTCAAACAAGGCTAATGCCAGTGGCTGACATGCACTGACATGGTGCTGGACATGGCCAGAAACTAGGGCATGGCTTAACTTTTGATCCAGGGCTCCAAATGATGCACCACTTTGTCTGGGAGGTAGGCATTACTAACAGGAACAATATACTTAACAGGCATAAGGGCTGAAAGTGGCCGGAGGGTGGCCAAATCCGGCGATGAACCACGGTGGCCTGGACATGAACTGAGTTACTAGACAGTGATCTTGGCATAGGCATAACTCACAATCTAGGCAGATCCAGGTGTCGAGCTAGTGGACAATATTGCTCAGGGTACTGGAATCTATCTAAGGGACAAGGTTTCAGGCGCTGGATCGGCC